>CM056051.1:96288888-97720157 GCA_029574335.1 Rana kukunoris
AAGTAATTTTTCTTCATAAACTTGGCCTAAAATGTATACTGCTACATATCTTTGGTAACAAAACAATTTTTTTTTAGATATTATTTAGTCTGGGTGAAAGTTATAGGGTCTAAAAGCTATGGTACCAATTACTGAAAATTGATCAATTTGATCACATCTGATGTACTGACGGCCTCTCTCATTTCTTGAGACCCTAACATGCCAGAAAAGTACAAATACCCCCCAAATGACCCCTTTATGGAAAGAAGACATTCCAAGGTATTTAGAAAGAGGCATTGTGAGTTTTTTGAAGTTGTCATTTTTTCCCACAATTCTTTGCAAAATCAAGATTTTTTTCATTTTTATTTCCTTTCCACAAAATTTTCATATTAGCGGGTTATTTCTCACACACAGCATATGCATACCACAAATTACACCCCAAAACACATTCTGATATTCCTCCCGAGTATGGCGATACCACATGTGTGAGACTTTTACACCGCGTGGCCACATACAGAGGCCCAACATGCAGGGAGCACCATCAGGCGTTCTGGAACACCCAGACCAATTCTGACATTTCTCTCTTACATGTAAAAATCATCATTTATTTGCTAGAAAATTACATAGAACCCCAAAACATTATATATGCTTTTTTAGCAAAGACCCTAGAGAATACAATGGCGGTTGTTGCAACTTTTTATCGCGCATGGTATTTGCACAGCAATTTTTCGAACACAATTTTTTTGGAAATAAAACAGTTTTGTGCTTTTAAAAAAAAAAACATTAAATTTAGCCCAATGTTTTTGCATAATATGAAAGATGAAGTTACGCCGAGTAAATAGATACCCAACATGTCACCCTTCAATATTGCACACGCTCGTGGAATGGCGCCTAACTTCGCGACTTAAAAATCCCCATAGGTGACGCTTTAAATATTTTTACTGGTTACATCATTTTAGTTGGAGAGGAGGTCTAGGGCCAAAATGATTGCTCTCGCTCTAACATTCGCAGCGATACCTCACATGTGTGGTTTGAACACCGTTTTCATATGTGGGCGGGACTTACGTGCACGTTCGCTTCTGTATACGAGCACGCGGGAACAGGGGCGCTTTAAGTTTTTTTTTTTTTTTTTTATTGTTCATTTTACTTTATTTTAGTTTGACACCTTTTTCCCCAAAAATAAATGTTTTGATTACTTTTATTCCTATTACAAGGAATGTAAACATCCCTTGTAATAGGAATATAGCGTGACAGGTCCTCTTCAGTGAGATATGGGGTCAATAAGACCCCACATCTGACCTCTAGGCTGGGAAGCCTGAAAAAAACGACCGCAGAGTATTGCGCAGGGGGTATTGCGCAGGGGGTATTGCGCAGGGGGTATTGCGCAGGGGGTATTGCGCAGGGGGTATTGCGCAGGGGGTATTGCGCAGGGGGTATTGCGCAGGGGGTATTGCGCAGGGGGTATTGCAGAGTATTGTTCAGCGTATTGCGCAGGGGGTACTGCAGAGTATTGTTCAGCGTATTGCGCAGGGGGTACTGCAGAGTATTGTTCAGCGTATTGCGCAGGGGGTACTGCAGAGTATTGTTCAGCGTATTGCGCAGGAGGTACTGCAGAGTATTGTTCAGCGTATTGCAGAGTATTGCGCAGGGGGTACTGCAGAGTATTGCGCAGGGGGTACTGCAGAGTATTGCGCAGGGGGTACTGCAGAGTATTGCGCAGGGGGTACTGCAGAGTATTGCGCAGGGGGTACTGCAGAGTATTGCGCAGGGGGTACTGCAGAGTTTTGCGCAGGGGGTACTGCAGAGTATTGTTCAGCGTATTGCAGAGTATTGTTCAGCGTATCGCAGAGTATTGTTCAGCGTATCGCAGAGTATTGTTCAGCGTATCGCAGAGTATTGTTCAGCGTATCGCAGAGTATTGTTCAGCGTATCGCAGAGTATTGTTCAGCGTATCGCAGAGTATTGTTCAGCGTATTGCAGAGTATTGTTCAGCGTATCGCAGAGTATTGTTCAGCGTATCGCAGAGTATTGTTCAGCGTATTGCAGAGTATTGTTCAGCGTATTGCAGAGTAATGCGCCGGGGTACTGCAGAGTATTGTTCAGCGTATTGCAGAGTATTGCGCCGGGGTACTGCAGAGTATTGCGCCGGGGTACTGCAGAGTATTGCGCCGGGGTACTGCAGAGTATTGCGCCGGGGTACTGCAGAGTATTGCGCCGGGGTACTGCAGAGTATTGTTCAGAGTATTGCAGAGTATTGTTCAGAGTATTGCTGGGGGGGTACTGCAGAGTATTGCTGGGGGGGTACTGCAGAGTATTGCTGGGGGGGTATGCACAGTATTGCTGGGGGGGTATGCACAGTATTGCTGGGGGGGGGGGGTTGCAGGGATGGATGGATCTGTGACTGCAATAGTCACAGATCCATCCGCAGCGCTGCCGCCATCCGCGCTCCCCCTCTCACACTGTACCGATCGTTACAGAGAGAGGAGGGAGGAACCGGCGTCGTCAAATGACGCCGGTCTGTTTACATGTGATCGCGCCGTCATTGGACGGCGCGATCACGTGGTAAACCGCAGCTGATAGATATATAACGTGATCCCAGAGTTAAGCAACCACCTTGCCGCCGTTATTTTTCGGCAGGTGGTTGCTAAGTGGTTAAACATAGAAGAGATATTTACCATGAGTGAAGATTGAAGAGACAAAAGCATATTCTTCATAGTTGTATCTAGTACTGGTTGGCCTGAGGTGGGATACTGTGCTATAGGAGACGCCATTTTGAGGCCTACACGATCCTGACACAGCCATGTCATGTCACAGCCTGAAGTCTGGTCAGTATAATCAAATCGCATCCTAGTTTTAGCTGGGCTTTGAGAAGATGGACTTTGTAAAGGAGAGACCTCCGCAATTTACTATGGGAGGTTCATAATCCCAAGGGATCAGATTCTCATCAGGGAGTTGGATTTACCTCAGAGCTGCGGGTGCCATTTTGTAATTTGTCTTCCGCTGATGCTGACATTACAGATGTGTCTGTAGGCTTACTAGAGCGATTGTCTTTGTTCCGCTTGCGGGACTGCATGGAGTGTGGTCCCCTCTTCCAGAGTATACAGTTTTGGCGTCTGAATGATCGTTAAATCGATAGTTTTGCCGCTGATTCCCCTAATACAAGTCAGAGCTGTCTGCTCAGGCGTCCATCTCGTCCGCGCGCAAGCCACGCTCCTGCTATACAGCACTTTTGGTACTCCGACCTTCAGGTCTCATTTACTGAGGCTGCCGAGTCACAAGCACCTGCTGTGCCCTCCTTGCCCCTTTCTCCTCTCTCTCCTCCCATTTCCCCTCTCCTCTACCCTTGTCCAATCACAGAGCACTTTGCATTACGTGAACTCATTCACAGAATGCAAAGACTTTGGTGATTAAACAGTGATTAAACAGTGCAAGGGAGTTTTTGCTAAAAATAAACTTTAACCACTTGCTTACTGGGCACATAAACCCCCTTCGTGCCCAGGCGAAATTTCAGCTTCCGGCACTGCGTCGCTTTAACTGACAATTGCGCGGTCGTGCGACGTGACACCCAAACAAAATTGGCGTCCTTTTTTTCCCCACAAATAGAGCTTTCTTTTGGTGGTATTTGATCGCCCGTGCGGTTTTTATTTTTTGCGTTATAATGAAAAAAAGAGCGACAGTTTAAAAATATATATATATATATTTTTTACTTGTTGCTATAATAAATATCCCATTTTTTTTTTTTTATTAATATTTTTTTTTCTCAGTTAAGGTCGATACGTATTCTTCTACGTATTTTTGTAAAAAAAAAAAAAAAATCACAATAAGTGACTGCTTTGCGCAAAAGTTATAGCACCTACAAAATAGGGGACATAATTATGATTTTTTTTTATATATATATTTTTTTACTAGTAATGGCGGCGATCTGCGATTTTTATTGGGACTGCGATATTGCGACGGACACATCGGACACTTTTGACACATTTTTGGCGCCATTCACATTTATACAGCGACCAGTGCTATAAAAATGCACTAATTACTGTATAAATGTGACTGGCATTGAAGGGGTCAACACTAGGGGGTGAGGAAGGGGTTAAATGTATGTGTTCTAACTGTGTTCTAACTGTGTGGGGGGAGGGGGGTGACTGGGGGAGGTGACCGATGCTGTCTCCCTATGTACAAGGGAAACAGCATCTGTCTCCTCTCACTGACAGGACGTGGAGCTCTGTGTTTACACTCAGAGCTCCACGTCCCTGCTCTCTCACCAACGATCGCGTGTACCTAACGGACATCGTGGCCGCCGGGTACACGCATCGGATCCTCGGTGATGCGTCGGGACTGTTTTTCCCCGCCGCGCGCCACCCTGTGGCGCGCGGGGAATTACAAGTAAATCACGTCCAAAGACGTGACCCCGGCGCCTCAGGTCCGCGCTGTTCACGTATTATGTCAATAGCGCGGACCTGAAGAAGTTAATCCTTTTAATATATTAGATGAAGCTTAAAATGTTACTAAATCCAGGACCATGCATTCACTATATCTGGTCTCCCACAGTACACAGAACATGGACATGCAATTACTTTAGTAAATCTAAACTGCTAAATACCCTTTTTTCATCAACCGTATATAGCAGTCTTGTGATTTTTTTTTTTTATCAGTGTCTGGCCAAGTTAAAGCTTGTAGGAGGAGTTTTTATTCTCCCCTGACTAATCTATGAGGCGGCTGCAGGAGCTCTGACCCTCTGTCTGTCTGGTCAGTGCTGATTGGCCCTGTGCTGATCACATGCACTCTCCCAAGAAAAGAAAAAAAATCTCTGTAGCAATGCACACCAAACTGATCATGTTTTATCAGAAGATGAATTGGGGTCAGTAAAAGAAGGAGAAGATCAAACAAACTTTTTACACAATGTGCTTTACTACTGCATACATACTGATTTTACTGTGGGTTTAGTAACATTGTGACTCCTTATGTATTCACCACATTCCTAATTTCTTTTGTTTTGTTACTCTTTCAGGCTGACAGAGTGTACGCAGATAGAAAATCTGCATGTGACGGCAAGGAAGTAGAATTTGAGAATGATGTAACAGAACTGGAAACTTTTGGATCTATGAAAGTGGATAAGTCAGATGCTGCAAAGTCCGATGACCATTCTCCAGATTTTTTATCGCAGCCCCCTTCCAACGTCCAGCTAGACAAGGGGAAAGCAGCTATTAATAACACACACCAAGTTAAGCTAGGTAATTTAGATTGGTGAACTTTGTAATTAAAGGGGTTATAAAGGCTAAACCTTTTTTACCTTCATGTAAGGATTGCATGAAGGTGTATATGTGTGTGTGTGTGTGTGTGTGTGTGTGTGTGTGTGTGTGTGTGTGTGTGTGTGTGTGTGTATGTATGTGTGTGTGTGTGTGTGTGTGTGTATGTGTGTATATATAGATATATATTTCCCGATTTGGTGCACGTCCGCAGATCGTTTCTCCCCTCACTTCCGGGTCTTGCTGTCTTTGGGACACGGGGAGCCATTGGCTCCCATTGTTGTCAATCAAAACCAGTGGCGACACAGCGGGGGGCAGGGCCAAGTCCCTCTGTCTGTGTCAATGGACGCAGCAGTTGAACTCGGGTGCCAACATGCTTGAGTGCCCCGATGTAAAGCAGTAAATTAAAAACCATTTTAATTTACAATATCTACAATACAATGATTTCATGGGGCTTGAAACTTTCAGGATAGAATGGAGTCTGATGAATAACTTGGGGAAGCAACTGGGTTTCTTGGTAAAAACATATAAATACGTTGGACCTTTTATTTCTTTTCTTTTCTTTTTAATGTCTTAATTCAGAGAGAATTGTACAAGAGAGCGTTAATCCGGTGTCAGATATGTCTGAAACCAGGAGTAAATCGCAAATCATCCAGTCCTTTACCAGCAGTGAATCTCACAGTGATTCTGACGAGGACAGACTTGTGATTGATGATGACTGTAATAAAAACATTAAGAAAAGACCTCCTACAGTGAGTGGGGGTACCACTTCCTCGCCTGCACAAATACTGCAACAGCCACCAAAAAAAAAAAATAGGAAGATTTCAAGTGACATGGACCCACTGGGGCAGATTCTGAAGATGCAAACACAGCTTCTGAAACCTGGGACAAAGAAGATGGAGCACACAAGCACCGAGAATGCAGGGAAGGTTGAACAGCTGCCTCAAAACCCAATGCACTGCCAGCCTGCAGTTTTGCTTTCTGATTCATCACATGAGACTAAGAGAAAAGAAACTGCTGATCGCTCAAGAGGTAATGAAAAATTTAAGTTTAGTCATCCCTGTTTTTCTAATTTCTTCACTAATATCTTGCCAAAATACACATGGTATGTTTATAGCAGTTGGGATGGAATAATTGGAACTAGGGTCGTCCCGATACTAGTATCGGTATCGGGACCGATACCAAGTATTTGCCCTAGTACTTGTACTCGCGCAAATACTCCCG
The DNA here is from genome assembly GCA_029574335.1 of Rana kukunoris. Classification (NCBI taxonomy): domain Eukaryota; kingdom Metazoa; phylum Chordata; class Amphibia; order Anura; family Ranidae; genus Rana; species Rana kukunoris. Next base: position 96,295,338 of record CM056051.1, read on the forward strand.
ATGCCTGAATAGAATACTTTTTTTTTGAGTGCGGGTGGAGTGCGGAGCAGAGCAGTCCTCGTATGGGGGAGAGGAGAGCTGCTGCCGCCTTAGACAAAAACAAGTCAATCCCCCCCCCCCCTCCTCCCGCCGCTGCTGGCATCTACTTACTATGCGCTGGGGGAACACAACAGCTGTCATTTGCATTTGAATAGCTGTGTTTCCCCGCCGCGCCGACAAGTATAGCCCCTCCCCTTGCCCAGGAACTTTGATAGACAGGTCACCCGTCAGATGGGTGATCTGTCTACCAAAGTGCCCGGGCAAGGGGGAGGGGCTATACTTGTCGGCGCTGCGGGGAAACAGCTATTCAAATGCAAATGACAGCTGTTGTGTTCCCCCAGCGCATTGTAAGTAGATGTCAGCGGCGGGAGGAGGGGGGGGGATTGACTTGGTTTTGTCTTAGGGGACCATGGCTGAACTTGGAGGGACACGTGGCTGAACTTGGAGGGACACGTGGCTGAACTTGGAGGGACACGTGGTAAAGTAGTATCGGGACAACCCTAATTGGAACACATGTCCTTATTTTATTGCTGTTTATAACCTTACTTTCTATCCAAGAAACACTGCAAGGAATAGGGGAAGAAACGTTACCTTTGTCACTTGAAGAGTTATCTCTATTGGGAGATGCTTCCTAAGTTCCTGTTCCAGTTACAGATGTGAAATGTTTCGATTTCCTCTATTTTTCTGTTTTTTTATCAGCCATGGTCACCAGGACAGAAAGTAAAAGCGAAACTTTGAAACAAGGTCGCAAATGAAGATTTTAACCTCTCCCCGCTTCTACCAAAAGTAGATTTTTTTTCCACAGTTCCAGTTTACATCAGTCATCACCATGGATTACAACTTCGGGGGGGGCTGAGATACATTATTTGAATCTTTACCATGGCTATTTGTAAAGCTTTACAGCTATTATGTGAAATGTGTGATTAGCCACACCAATTACATACATTTTCCACTGAGTTGCAGCCTCATGTTGTATATGTTATGGCAGACTAGTCTTTCGGTTCCAATGCATATCTCAGTTATCTAAAATGCGTGTGTGTTTACAGTTCTCTTTTGTAAATGTTTTTAGTTGGTGCCAACACAAAAATGCTGATGCAGGAGCCGAGCATCCAGATTGTCATGTATGGTTTTCTCCATGACCATATCTGACCAAATAAGCCTCTTCTTATTGTCTCTGCCTAACTCACTTTTACAGTTTTTTTCTATTTGCCATGTAATTTCATATATGTCTTACAAGAGTCTTTCCCTTTTAGTTTTGCTGCCCAACGATCTCTTAACCTTAGAGGAGGATGAGAGTGAGTACACAGTGCAAATGGATGAGAACCTTGTATACAAACTCTTCAGTCTGGATGACATCCTCTTGCTGCTTCAAAGCAGTGTTCATACTAATCTTACAGCAAGGAGCCGAAATGCAGAAAAAGTGATTAAAAAGGTGGGTTTTGTCTACTTACCGGACAGATGTACAACCCATATTTTTTCACTGCTGTGGAATCTATAAAGCTAGAACAAAAGCCATTATTCAACCCATTGTTATACCTTTTGGAATCAATGAATCCAGGGAAAGATACTTGTAGAGACTGGTAGTTGGATGTCCTAACCACTTAGAAATTATATGCATGCTTGTTCCATTGGCATTTATATTAATATGGCCCAGACATTCTGCACTTGCTCTATTTTTGGAAAAACAATAGTGATTAACTAAATCTATATGAACCTGCCAATAGCACATTTCCAGATGAACGTCTGGGGCTTTCTGCTGCTACCCATAGAAATGTAATTGTGTATTTAGTTATTGCCATGTATCAATTCGTTATAAATCACAAGTAGGAATGGGCCAAACACCCCCCCCCCCCCCCCCCCCCCCGTTTCAGTTTGCACCAGAACATGCAAACAGGCAAAAAGGTCTATGGGACACAAACATGAAAAATCAAAGTGCTCGTTTTAAAGGATTATATGCAAGTTATTGCCATTAAAAGTGTATGGGGACACGGTTACTGCCCCAGAGGACATGTATCAAAAAGTTTTTAAAACTTTCCCCAGGAGCAGTGATTTTAACCACTTAATCACCGCCTTATAGACGAAATACGTCTATAAGGCGGTTCCTGTACTCTAACAGGACGTCCACGGTTAGAGTCAGAGTCCATGGTTAGAGTTAGTCAGGTGTGCGCGCCCTACCAGGCGCGCACACGCGATCACCGGGTCCACGGGACCCGCAGCATCGGTGATCGCGGTAAGGAGCCAATGGCGGTGGCTCCTTACCACGTGATATCGCCGTCCAATGACGTGTGTAAACAAACATGGCAGTGTAGGTCATCTCTCTCCTCTCCTCACACCATTGCAGCGTGAGAGAAGAGGAGAGAGATTAGTGCCCAGCAGTGCCCCATCTGTGCCCCACCCAGTGCTACCTGTGCCCCACCCAGTGCCACATCAGTGCCAATCAGTGCTCATCTGCACCCCACCAGTGACATATGCGCCCCACCAGTGACATATGCGCCCCACCAGTGCCACACCAGTTCCACCTGCACCACTGCAGTGCCGCCTGTTGGCTTGTTAGGGTCTCAAGAAATGAGAGAAGCTGTCAGTACTTCAGGTGTGATCAAATTGATCAATTTTCAAAAATTGGTACCATAGCTTGTAGACCCTATAACTTTCACCCAGGCTAAATAATATCCAATTTTTTATTTTTTTTATCAAAAATCTGTAGCAGTATACATTTTAGGCCAAATTTATGAGGAAAAATTACTTTTTTTTACAAAATGTTATGATAGAAATGAAGAAAAATTCATATTTTTACAAAATTTTCGTTCTTTTTTTCATTAATAGCGAAAAAAATAAAAACCGCAGAGGTGATCAAATACCACCAAAAGAAAGCTCTATTTGTGGGAAAAAAGGACAAAAATTTCATTTGGCTACAGTGTTGTATGACCGAGTTATTGTCATTCAAAATGTGAGCGCACCGAAAGCTGAAAATTGGTCTGGTTATTAAGGGGGTTTAAGTGCCCAGTGGTCAAGTGGTTAATAATGCTTAACGTGAAACAATAAAAATGAAATATTTCTTTAAATATCGTGTCGGAGGGGGGGTTTCCTTCTAGTCTGCCTGTAATGCAGCGCATCTGTCCCATGTGTTTTACAGTGCCGCAGCAAAATGACACTTCTATTCTAAAGGAAAAAATTGCAATTTAAATTTGTGGCTGTAATGTATTAATGGATCCATACCAGGCCCTTCGTGTCTGGAATGTATATTTTAAGGGGAACTCCACTCCAAAATGTAAAAAAAAGTTGGCGTGTGGGTCCTCTCAAAAATTCATACCAGACCCTTATCCGAGCATGCAGCCTGGAGGACAGGACAGGAGAGGGGAGGGCACATGAATGAGGGCGCCCCTACCTGAACCATACCAGCCCAAAGCACATTGTCACTATTTTGATAGGGGCAAGGGCTGCGTCCCCACAAACCTGGCCATTGGTTGTGGGTGTCTGCGGGGGGCTTAGGAATCTGGAAGGTCCCCTAATCCTGGCCCCCCCTTATGTGAATGGGTATCTGGTACATTGTACCCCTACCTATTTACGGGGAAAAAAAAGTATGTCAAAAACCTGTTTATTGTGGTTTTTACTTTGACATTCACGTGGGGGGGGGGGGGGGGGGCGGGTTTCAGGCTGCTTGCTCGGATAAGGGTCTGTTATGGATCTTGGGGCGGAATCCACAACAATTTTTTTGGGCTGCAAGCACTTGTGGCACGTATTGCTATACCTTCATTCTTCTCAGTGCACGTTTTTGAGAAGACTGGAGGTATAGTAGTGCTTAAGATCACAGATGAGAAGCAAGGAGAAGTCCACCTTTTTTTTATTATGTGGGTCTTTCAGGTGCTGGTACCAACAGACTGCAGGTCAGGTCATCATATGTCTTGTCAAGCATGTGGTGCCCAAGTGGGTGCTGTTCTGGCCATGCTTGATCCGATTCAGACAGAGATTGCGAACAGCAACAGTGCGATCTACTGCACATGTGTCACAAAAAGCCCACACCCAATGAAATTTTGGAAGTCAGTGAAGAATCAGAAATTGCGCTTGAATGACCGCTGCGCAAATACTGTGCGACATAAAATATTGGCACAACCGCTATTTTATTCCCTAGAGTCTCTGCAAAAAAATATATATATAATGTTTGGGGGTTCCAAGTGATTTTCTAGCAGAAAATTCAGGATTTTTAATTGTAAGCAACAAGTGTCAGAAAAGATTTAGGGCTAGATTCAGCAAAGAGTTACGCCGGCGTATCTCCTGATACGCCGTCGTAACTCTGCGTGAGTGGGGTTGTATTTATGCGCCTGATTCTTAGAATCAGTTACGCATAGATTTGTGTTGGATCCGAGCAGCGTAAGTCTCTTACGCCGTCGTATCTAAGTTGCATATTTACGCTGGCCGCTAGGTGGTGTTTCCGTCGATTTACGCGTCGAATATGCAAATGAGCTAGATACGCCAATTCACAAAATTAGTTGCGGCTGGCGTATTTCTTTGCGTCGTTTACGTTAGGCTTACGCCCGGCGTAAAGTTACCCCTGCTATACGAGGCGCAGCCAATGTTAAGTATGGACGTCGGGACATCGTCGTATTGTACGTCGTTTGCGTAAGTCGATTCAGAATGGGGCTGGGTGTAAGTTACGTTCACGTAGTTTATATTGACTATTTGCGACGTGATTTGGAGCCTGCGCACTAGGATACGTTCACGGCCGGCGCATTCACAGTTTGTTTTGCGCGTCGTTTACATCTGGTCACGATTAGTTTACATACAACACGTCCCCTACCTGCCCTATTTGAATTACGCGGGGATACGCTGGTCCTTTTACGCTACGCCGCCGCAACTTACGGAGCAAGTGCTTTTGTGAATACAGCACTTGCCTGTAAAAGTTGCTGAGGCATAGCGTAAATAGGATACGCTACGCCTGCACAAAGTTACGCACATCTACCTGAATCTAGCCCTTAGTCTTTAACCACTTCCCCACCGAGCCATTGTAAAATGACGTCGGTGGGGACCCTTCGTCCTTCAGACTGGACGTCATATGACTTCCTTGCATTTTCCGGCCACTAGAGGGCGCCCGCAATCACGGCAGAAGCATGGATCTTTGTGTGTAAACACACAGATCCATGCCTGTCAGCGGTGAGGAGACTGTGTGTTCCCAGTATAGAGGAACACACATCGATCTCCTCCCCTTGTGAGTCCCTCTCCCCCTAACAGTTAGAACACACTTTAGGTGCCATGTTCCCCCAGTTCTCTCTTTATCTGTAGCATGCCTGCCTGTGCTGCCTTCTCCACTGGTGCAGCAATGGTTGGGGCTAGGAGAGCAGCTACCACCTGAGTAATACGCTCAGTGTGAGTGTCCTTGGGCTGAGAAGGGGCAGGGACTGCACTGACCTCCATGTCTGGCAGCTCTGCCATGTTGGGGAGCGGGGCCGTAACTCCTATGTCCAGTGGACGCTGGACAGAATGTGATGGAGCGCCGCCTTTATCCATGATTCGTTCCATGTGCAGTGTGGAGCTGTGCCAGGAGACAGCGGGCTGGGACGATGATCCGGGTGGTTTTCTTTGCCCGATGTTGAGGTCTGTGGGAGCCGTGAGTGGAGTTGGCTACTCCATATGGTGCCATAACCGTAAGCTTTTTCAGTTCTTGATGCATTTGTTAAACTGCCAGTGGCCTACACTACAAAATAATTAGCAAATTAATTTAACCTGCCTAACTTGAAGAACCTAGGAAATAATTTAAAGAAAAAAATCATCTTCCTTCTCAGTAAGTGATTAAATCGGCTGCTGAAAGTGCTTAAAAAAAAAACTGAGGCTTTAATATAACTTTAAGCCAGGGCTTGACAAATTTGCTTGGAATCTAGAAGACAGCTAAAAGTTAAAAGCCAGGAATGTGCCCCGTCCCGCCGAGCCCGCATGCACAAGCGAGCGCATACGTAAGTAACGCTCGCATATGAAAGCGGTGTTCAAGCCACACATGTTGGGTATCGCCGCAATTGGTAGAGCGAGAGCTATAGTTCTAGCCCTAGACCTCCTCTGTAACTCAAAACATGCAACCTGTAGAATTTTTTAAACGTTGCCTATGGAGATTTTAAAGGTAAAAGTTTGTCGCAATTCCACGAGTGGATGTAATTTTGAAGCGTGACATGTTTGGTATCAATTTACTCAGCGTAACATTATCTTTCACAATATAAAAAATTTGGGCCAACGTTACTGTTTTTTATTTTATTTAAAAAAGTTTATTTCTTTATCGTACATCACGGGACACAGAGCGCATAGCCATTACACTTGGGTTATATGGGTACCTTCAGGTGTGGACACTGGTGTAATCAATTTCACAGGAAGTTTCCTCCCTATATAACCCCCTCCCACTGGGAGTGCTTCAGTTTTTTCGCCAGTGTCTTAGGTGTTGGTCACGTCTAGCTGTCCCTCTGAGGTCTCGGGACCCAGGATAGCTAGCCGGATCCGTCCGAAGTGCTTCAAAGCCAAGGTGTACGGTACCCGGGCCCTGCTGGAGTGGGGTTTTGCCTATAATGCCTCTCCTTGGAGGGCTGGATTCTGGGCTCCAGTGCCTTAGTCTCTTCCAAGAACTAAACGCTACTGATGCCAGGATGCTATATAGGTCCAGGGGTGTGGGTTCCTTAACACAGGACCCCGGTCCCTGAAGGTCCAAGACAATACCCACGGAGATGGGGGAAGGCTGGGCCTCTTGCATTTTGCAATACCCTGCGGCGTGGAGCAGGTAAGAGGGAACCTGCGGGACTTGGTTCGACAGTAGGTATCCCCCTGGGGGTTCTGGGTTGGCTAATGGTATGCTTGTGCATCAGCCACTATCTCCACTATGTCTTTTGAGGCAGGATGGGATGTACTAATGTTTACCCAGATAACATGTAGATATATATATGCTTTTAAAGATATGTATTTTGCTACTCCCCCCAGATTTGCCTGTTAGCATGATACTGCAGCCCCACGTGTATAGAGAGGAAGTGCTGACAAAACTCCTGTTTCCTAGGAAGCCTAGGGGGACAGCTTCCTCTATGTGTGCACTACAAAGATTAGTGGCTTACCGGGTGTCTGTGTTACTAGCGCTGGTCCAGGCTTCTCCTCTGCTCTCTGTTTCCTCCATGTTGGTTTCAGCGTGGGGGGGGCGGGCCAGCAGCGTCAGGTCTCAGATAAAGCAAAAAAAAAGCATTTCCTGGCTGGTCATTCCCTCCTGAGAGCAGTGGAGAGTGAGGACACAGAGCGCGCAGCTGAGCCATTTCTGGCTAACAGTGACACCCAGTGGTGGTTTGTGGATCTTCAGGTCTGGACTTAGTCCACACTGACCAGAAAAAAAAAAAAAAAAAAGATTTTTTTCTTAAAGGGACTCAGCCTTAGATCTGGCAGTATCTGAGTCGGTGCAACCTTGGACTCCAGCTAACGGGCATTGGGTGGCAATACTCACAGGACTCTCCTCGGTATTGCCGCCTTCTCAGGCGTATGAAAATTTAAAAAAAAAAAAAAATTTTTTTTTTTTTACCATAGCCTGTCCTTATTAATGTTTCACTTCTAGCTACAACAGTTGGGTGTTGGCTGTAGGGGTGTCTCAAGGTTGTGCAATGGCTCCCAAGAAATCAGGACCAGCTAAGGCTGCAAAAGGTGCCAAAAAAGTAAAGGGGTCTCCAACGGGGTCAGAGGATTTGGGCCAGGCTCCAGTGGTCCCACCCTCACCAGATAGACCACCGAACAGCATCATGCAGGAGCCATTGAGGGTGCTAGGGGCAGAGGCGGCCCCCAATCAACCCCATCCCGTTTGTTACGGAAGAAATGCTAGAATCCACCCTGGGTGGGCTAGAGAAAAGGTTAACTGCTTTAATTGCCCACTCTTTGCCGGGTGGCAAACGGGCTAGATCCCCGTCACCTAGAACGGTGTGTTCGGATGCAGAGGTCCTCTCTTCGGAGGAATTGGACCCACAGGGGGATCAAGCGGACCTGAGTCCTGACGGGTCAGACATTGAAGATTCCACTATAGATGAAATTTTTTTCGGCTTCTCAAGCAGAGAGTCTGTGGATCCAGTCTCTGACGGATATGGTTCGCACTGCTTTTAAACTTCCAGTGTCAGAACAATTAGCCCCCGCGGTATCCTCTTTAGGTTCCTTGAAGGCACCATTGAGTGGTGCGTCTTTCCCGGTTCACCCCCTTCTGGAGAGCGTGATTTTTCAGGATTGGGCTCGACCTGATAGGATTTTTATCCCTCCTAAAAGGGTCACCATTCTCTATCCTATGGAAGAAGAATTTGCAAAGAAATGGGCACTCCCTACCGTGGACGCAGCCATTTCCTGTGTAAATAAATTCCTGACCTGTCCGGTGGAAAATGTCCAGGTTTTTAAAGATCCAGTCGACAAAAAATTGGAGACCCTACTGAAGGCTTCTTTTACCACAGTAGGTGCCGTGGTTCAGCCAGCAGTGGCAGCCATTGGCGTTTGTCAGGCTTTAAAGGATCAGACTAAACCGATATTAAGGGACATACCGGCTCAGCAAGCTCGTGAATTGGCTGACCTCCCAAGAGCTCTCTGCTTTGCAGTAGATGCTATTAAGGACTCCGTTCAACAGGCGTCCCGTTTATCTCTGCTGTTGGTTCATATGCGTCGCCTTTTGTGGCTGAAAAACTGGTCAGCAGAGGCACCCTGCAAAAAGCTTTTAGCAGGATTTCCCTTTCATGGTGGGAGACTATTCGGTGAAGACCTAGATAAATATATCCAGACCATATCAAGTGGTAAAAGTTCTTTCTTGCCTATCAAGAAAAGATCGCGTGGGCCCGCATTTAAGCGACAGGCCTTCACAGGCTCGGCCCCTTCAACTTCCCGTCAGTATCGACGGCCTCCCGGGCGTTCAGCATTTAATAGCCGCCCACAAGGACAAGCCACAACAGGCAAGAGGCCATGGCCTCGCAAGCCGGTTAAACCAGTCCTCAAGTCAGATTCATGAAGGGGCGCCCCCACTCTCTTGGGTGGGGGGAAGGCTTCGGTTTTTCTCCGAAGTGTGGAAGGCCAGAATTCCCGACTCTTGGGTAAGATCCGTGGTAACCACGGACTACAAGCTAGAGTTTCGGGAAGTCCCCCCTCCTCATTTTCAGGGGTCAAGTCTTCCAAGCGACCCATTAAAGAGGGCCTCTCTTGTAAAAGCATTGGATCGTCTCTGGCTCCAAGGAGTAATTGTAGAAGTACCAACCCAGGAATGGAGTCTGGGATTCTACTCCAACCTTTTCATAATACCAAAGCCCAATGGCGACGTCAGGCCTATCTTGGACCTCAAACGCCTAAATCGCTTTCTAAACATTCAGACCTTTCGTATGGAGTCCATACGTTCGGTGGCAGCCAGCCTACATCAAGACGACTTTCTAGCATCTATAGACATAAAAGATGCGTATCTGCACGTGCCGATCTACCCGGCACATCACAGGTTTCTTCGTTGTATGATAGATCACCGCCATTACCAGTTCGTAGTCCTCCCTTTCGGGTTGGCAACAGCTCCGCGGGTATTCACAAAGGTGTTAGCCCCGGTGCTAGCCGTCCTAAGGACAGAAGGCATTTTAGTCTTGGCATACTTGGACGATCTTCTGGTTATCGACAGCTCAGCTTCCAACCTCAATCAGGCAGTAGGTCGCACAGTTCAACATCTAGAGGAATTCGGGTGGATTGTAAACCTAGAAAAATCGGTATTGAAACCCACAAAGCAGTTGGAATATCTAGGCCTTCGGCTAGATACAGACTGCCAGAGGATAACTTTACCTCAAGCAAAGATCAGATCAATAACTCAAGCAGTTCAAGTGATCTTAGGCAAGAAGAGGCCGACTATTCGCCTATGTATGCGACTGCTGGGGAAGATGGTGGCCGCCTTCGAGGCTGTGCCCTACGCCCAGATCCAGATACCTTCAGGCAGCCATTTTCTCTGCTTGGAACAAATCCATTCAGGCGTTAGATCGTCCGTTAGTGCTCTCCCCGAAGGTCCGGCGCAGCCTGTCTTGGTGGCTGGTCTCTCAAAATTTGTCAAAAGGGAAATCCTTTTGCCCCATCACGTGGAAGATAGTATCCACGGATGCCAGCCTGTTAGGTTGGGGGGCAGTTCTAGAAGAACAGACCCAGCAAGGGCTGTGGTCGGGGGCAGAAAAACTGCTTCCCATCAATATCTTGGAGATCAGAGCTGCTCGACTGGCCCTGATCGCCTGGACTCTCCCCCTTCAGGGTCTGCCAGTAAGGATACAGTCCGACAACGCCACTGCGGTGGCATACATAAACCACCAGGGGGGCACGAAGAGCCCAGCAGCCCAAAGAGAAGTAAACCTGATTTTCTCATGGGCCGAAGCCCATGTACCCTGCATCTCGGCGGTGTTCATCCCAGGGATAGACAATTCTCAAGCAGATTTTTTGAGTCGTCAACAGTTGCTCCCGGGGGAATGGTCTCTTCACCCCCAGGTATTCCAAGAGATTTGCCAAAGATTCGGAGTCCCAGATGTGGACATTATGGCAACGAGATCCAACAAAAAATTGGACAAATTCATATCCCGAGCCAGGGATCCCTCGGCCTACGGGACCGATGCGTTGGTTTGCCCTTAGCACCAGTTTTCTCTTCTGTATGCGTTCCCTCCACTGCAGATGATTCCCCGCCTTCTACGGAGGATCCGGGTGGAGCGCAGGCCTGTGATCCTGGTGGCCCCAGCCTGGCCCAGGAGGGCTTGGTACGCACTCATCGTGAAGATGTCAGTCGGGGCGCCGTGGCCGCTCCTCCTGCGCCCAGATCTGCTGTCTCAGGGCCCAATCTGCCATCCTGCTTCACAGCAGCTAAATTTGACGGCTTGGCAGCTGAATCCCTAATTCTTAAGGGCAGAGGCCTCTCAGCTCAGGTCATATCTACGTTGATTCAGGCTAGGAAACCGGTCTCCAGAAATATTTATTACAGAGTCTGGAGAACCTATGTGGAGTGGTGCGAGTCTCAAAAATGGCATCCTCGAAAGTTTGTTATTGACAGGATCTTGCGATTCCTCCAGGTTGGCGTTGACAAAGGGTTGGCTCTTAGTACTCTAAAGGGGCAGGTGTCGGCTTTATCAATATGGTTTCAAAGACCCTTGGCCACCCATTCGCTTATGAAAACCTTCTTGCAGGGGGTCTTGCATGTGAATCCCCCTATTAGAGCTCCCCTCTGCCCCTGGAATTTAAATCTGGTCTTGTCAGCTTTACAAAGGCAGCTGTTTGAACCTCTGACAGAAATCCCTCTTGTGCTACTAACCCGAAAGTTGGTTTTCTTGGTGGCTATGGCTTCAGCCAGAAGGGTTTCCGAGCTGGCAGCCTTGTCATGCAGGGAGCCATACCTTATTCTGCATAAGGACAGAGTGGTTCTGCGGCCTCAACCTTCTTTCCTTCCTAAGGTCATATCCAGTTTTCACTTGAATCAGGGCCTAGTCCTACCATCCTTCTTTCCTACTCCCCAGTCCAGAGAGGAAAGACGGCTTCATACTTTGGACGTGGTTCGGGCCATGAGGGTCTATCTCAAGGCTACAGAGAAGATTCGGAAAACAGATGTGCTTTTTGTTCTTCCGGATGGCCCCAAGAAGGGTCAGCCGGCTGCCAAGTCTTCCTTGGCTAGGTGGATTAAGCAGCTGATTTTTCAGGCATATGGTCTGAAGCGCGTTCCACCTCCCTTATCAGTTGAAGCCCATTCTACGAGGGCCATGAGTGCCTCTTGGGCGGCACACCATCAGATCTCTATGGCACAGGTTTGCAAGGCGGCAACCTGGTCTTCCGTACATACGTTTACTAAATTTTATAAGTTGGACGTTGCAAAGGGTACGGACACAGCTTTTGGGCAGGCGGTCCTACGGGCAGCAGTATAGAATCCTCTGGCCCGGTTCACGCCCCCTTGTTTTTCTGTTGGTGGAGCCATGTTTTCTCCTGACAATGTTTTTATTTGGCTATTCTTGGCCTTACGGTCTCCCTCCCTTCCTTCATAGAGCATTGCTTTAGGACATCCCAAGTGTAATGGCTATGCGCTCTGTGTCCCGTGATGTACGATAAAGAAAAAGGGATTTTTAATAAACAGCTTACCTGTAAAATCCTTTTCTTGAAGTACATCACGGGACACAGAGCTCCCACCCCTCTTTTGGGGAACATTGTGTAACCTCGGGAGAATTGCTTGCTACAAAACTGAAGCACTCCCAGTGGGAGGGGGTTATATAGGGAGGAAACTTCCTGTGAAATTGATTACACCAGTGTCCACACCTGAAGGTACCCATATAACCCAAGTGTAATGGCTATGCGCTCTGTGTCCCGTGATGTACTTCAAGAAAAGGATTTTACAGGTAAGCTGTTTATTAAAAATCCTTTTTTTTCCCAAAAAAATTGAGCTTTGTAAGACCGCTGCGCAAATATTGTGTCACAGAAAGTATTACAATGACCCCCATTTTATTCTATATGGTGTTAGAAAATATATGTTTGGGGGTTCTATGTAAAACATTTTTTGCTAAAAAATTATTACTTAAACCAGCCACCCCACGCTCGCCATTAGGCAAAAGGCACCAGATGACGGCTGCAAACATTTCCTTCTCGTCTCTACTTTGGTAAGGAGAGGGCAGGGTGGGCAGTAAAACAGGCAGGAAGCCCCACATGTCTGGTTTTCTTCTTGTCATACCAACGGCCACAACAAGATGGACCAGTTCGCAAAGCCGCAGCCTCAATTACCGGCCTAAATAAATATATCCTCCAAAAAGGAGAAAAAACACTGCGCTAACGTGATAAAAATAAATGCATAAATAAATAACCGTGCAAAAAATCTAAAAAAGCTGCCAGTACCAATTACTTGAACCAAAGTAACCCACAGAAAATACAAAAAATAAGGTACAGCGCTAAATAAATGATTGCATAATTAGTGAAAATGTGATATACATGATGAAACTCATAACTGAGGTGACATGAAATAACAAATGTGATCATGTGAAATGAAAATCAAGAGTGATCCATGAGTGTCGGATCACTCTTGATTTTCATTTCACATGATCACATTTGTTATTTCATGTCACCTCAGTTATGAGTTTTATCATGTATATCACTTTTTCACTAATTATGCAATCATTTATTTAGCGCTGTACCTTATTTTTTTGTATCAATTACCGTCCGGCCCGACGCGATCGGGGGGCGCACGGAGACTCAGGATGCTCGAGCTGTGCCGCCCCAAGCACTAGGTCGCTAATTCTAGTCGCAATTTAGGCCTGGCAGCCGGGGTTTTTCAAACCCTGCTTTAAGCTGTGATCAACTCCATCGTCTTTTTCGAGATTATGCCTTTTTGTGTTTAGCACGGGTGACCTAACCTTCCCAAAGTGTGCCAGAAGGTTTGTCGCTGTAATATTAATTGGGAATTGCATAATGGCTAGCAGCAACAGGTTTGACAGTTTTTTTTTTTTTTTGTGCTGCTTCTTTTTATTCTGTTTTAATCCCTCATGTTGGTGATTTAGGATTTCTGTTTTCTCTTAGCAAACTCCTGTTTTTGTGCTCACCAAGATCGATTACCAGTATTGTTATGGGGTGGAGTCACTGACGGAGAGCGAGAGCTGCCGACTGTGGACTGAGAGTCTAGTACACTCTAACTGTACGCTTTATGTGGGTGAGTAAACTATTCACAATTTTATGTTTTTGGAAATCTTGCTCGTAATGGTGAGAAGCTGGCAGTGACCAAAATATCTGGACTAATTAAAGTGGTTGTAAACTTCTATCCATTGTACCTATAGCTAAACCTTATTTTAGGCTTACCTATAGGTACTGTAAATATCTTCTAAACATGCACCGCTTAGGAGATATTTGCTGTATATGCAAGCGATGACATTATCTGCACAAGCGCTCTGAAGAAACAGCCACCTGCGCCGTTCCTTTAGATTCCTGTGCTGTGATTCGGCCAGTCACACAGCTGGAGTCCCTGGACCCAGAAGTAAGACGGTGAAGAAGGATGCAGTCTCCAACGTTAACAATGCATCAGCTTAGTTTGCAGGCAAGTTTCACATAATGTGCTAGTATGCAATGCATTAGAAGCATCGTAGTGAAAGAACCGTGATCTGCCTTGTTTACATAGGCAGACCTCCATCCTGCCGGTGTACCGAAGCTGATCAGCGACAGAGCTTGCTGCAAGTGCACACGTGTGCCCCAGAAGTGCAGTTTTACATACCAGGTATATGTGATCCTGCGCAGCAGAGCCGCCTTGCCTTCGTATAAATACAGTATACGGTCGGCAAGCAGTTAACGCGTTACTAAACCCACAGCAGTAAAATCAGTCTATATATGCAGTAAAGCATGCTTTTTGTACTCACTGTGGAAACTAAGAGGTTAATCCTGAATTGTCAAAGGCTGTTTGATCCCATCTTCTCTGATCCTCCCCTTCCACTTCCCCTAATTCCTCTTGTGAGAATACAGAGCCTTTGGCCCCTTTCACACGGCGGTTGTTCTGCAGCTGTTTAAAGCATGTGGTGTTATTTTAAAATTCCAAGACTCCAGGCACATCGATCACTTGCAGTTGTACATTGCGATTAAGAGCGTTTACAAGCGACTGCGTTTAGCTGCGGTTGAACATTCTTGCCATTTCTGATGTGCTTCCTTTTGGTTTTTCTTTCTTTGTTGCTGCATCTATCTGTTGGTAAAATAGTACACTGCGACTACCTGTGGTTTATGTACAGATAGCTGCGCTAAATCAGCCCTGGGCGCAGTAAAAACATTTTTTTTTAACTGCACAAAACCCGATGTAATGTAAGAGTCACTAAATGCACTGTGTGAATAGGTTGCAAAACAAAAGTACCTCTTCGGCAGCGCTGCCCATTCATTTCAATGGGAAGGGGTGGTGGACTAGCGGTGTATACACTGCTCTAAAGATGCTGCTTGCAGGATTTTTTCTAACGTCCTGCAAGCGCACTGCTCCAGTGGGAAAGCACTCGAGCTCTTACACTGGGGCTGCAGGGTAGGCGTTTTTCAGGTGCTTTACAGATGTTTTTTTTTTTTTTGCCCAGAAGCGAAAAATGCCCCAGTGTGAAAGGGGTCTTAAATGTGGCGATATAGTAGGGGATGTCGTGTGCAGGGTCAAGGCTAGGAGCCAAGATCACCGTTTGGAAAGACTCATGCCTCGTACACACGATCATTTTTCGGCATAAACGACGTAAAATAGCCGCTCATGCTCAGAAGCAAGTTATGAGACGGGAGCGCTCGTTCTGGTAAAACATCCGTTCATAAAGGAGTAAGCACATGCATCACGCTGTAACAGACAGAAAAGCGCGAATCGTCTTTTACTAAAAAGGAATCCGCTAAAGCAGCCCAAAGGCGAATAGAACTTCCCCTTTAGGCTCCATTCAGACCTAGGCGTTTTGTCGCCCGACGCTGAAGCAGCCCTAGATACGCTGGAGGGGCGAATTAACATTGTCGGCTATGGAGATGGTTCACATCTCCACCCCGAACGCCCAAACGCCCGTACGCCTGAAGCTCAAACAAGTCCCGGACCCTTTTTTTCGGGCGTACGGGCATAGCCGACAGTGTTAATTCACCTCTTCTGCAAAAAATCAATAGGCGTTTTGTCGCCGCAAATCGCGGGGACAAAACCCCTATTGATTTGTCGCCGCAATACGCCACTGCAGCGTACGCCCAGGTCTGAATGCAGCCTTAGAGTGCCGTCGTATGTGTTGTACGTCACCGCGCTTTGATAGATCATTTTTTAAAAACAATGGTGTGTGGGCAACATCGTTTTTAATGATGAAGTTGGGAAAATTTACGTTTTTTGGACATGCTGAAAATTGATCGTGTGTACGCGGCATAAGCCTCGGTTCACAACCAATGCAGTTTGCTTTAGATCGTTTGTGTGCTTTTTGCACACACAATTTTACCATGATTTGCGGTTTGCATTTAAAAAAAAAAAATTTTGGGCTGTTTGGCAGATTAAGAGAAAGGTGCACACGCAGGGGAAAACCTCTGCAGCTGATTTCTATAGAGCCGTAAAGATGTAAGGCCTAGTGTAGTGAGGAGCTCTTGTTTGTTTGTCCTTCAGAACACATTTCACCAGTTTAGCTTAGTGATCAGATATACTGTATATATGGTGTGGAAAATAGTGTACATAGAAAAATGTGTACGTTGCAGTAGCCAGAGTGAGTCAGTTCATCGCTCCCTCATCCTGTACGAGTACTGCATTTCCTCCTCTTGGAGGGAAGTCTGTGTTTTGTTTTGCAATTGCCATGGAAATGGCCCTCCCTTCACATAGCTCTCAGTTCTATAGTTTCCAATGTTTTCTGCCTTTAAAATATAAATTGGCTAAGATGTATAAGAATGGATTCTTATAGAAAATATAAATGGCATGATATCAAAAATGTGTGCAAAACTATACTGTACGTTTCTGAAACTGGATTAACAAATCGTACCATGTTGCGATAAAAAGGCGAGTGAATAAAAAAAAAAAAATACACAGGCTATTGGCAAAAAGTATTGACACCTGCCTTAACACGCACTTTAATGGTACCCCAGTCTTGGTCCGTAATGCTCAATATTGAGTTGGCCTGCCCATTTCAGCTATAACAGCTTCAACTCTTCAGGGAAGGCTGCCCACAAGGTTTAGAAGTGTGTCTATGGGAATGTTTGGCCATTCTTACACAGGCCCGTTTGTGAGGTCAGGCACTGACATTGGATGAGAAGGCCTGACTCGCAGTCTCTGCTCTGATTCATCCCAAATGTGTTCCATCGGGTTGAGGTCAGGACTCTGTCCAGGCCAGTCAAGTTCCTCCACTCCAAACTCACTCATCTATGTCTTTATGGACCTTGCTTTGTACACCACTGGTGCGCAGTCATGTTGGAACAGGAAGGGGCCATCCCCAAACTGTTCCCACAGGGAGCATGAAATTGTCCGATATATCTTGGTATGCTGACGCCTTAAGAGTTCCCTTCACTGGAACTAAAAGACCAAGCCCAACCCGTGAAAAACAACACCACACCATTATCCCCCTCTATCAAATTATTTCTACCCGTGTACAAAGCAGGGTCCATAAAAGACATGGATGAGTGGGTTTGGGGTTTTGGAACTTTACTGGCCTGCACAGAGTCCTGACCTCAATCAGATAGAACACCTTTGGGATGAATTAGAGCGGAGACTGCGAGCCAGGCCTTCTCATCCATATTAGTGCCTGACCTCACAAATGCTTTTCTGGAGGAATGGTCAAACATTCCCATAGACACTCCTAAAACTTGTGGACAGCCTTCCAAGGAGAGTTGAAGCTGAGGGCGGTCCAATTCAACATTGAACCCTACAGACCAAGACTAGGATGCTATTAAAGTTCATGTGAGTGTAAAGGCAGGCGTCCCAATACTTTTGTAGATATATGTGCAAAATATTTATTATATAGAAAATCTATTTATTTGTTTTAACATAAACAAAAAAATGTATACCCCTTTCACACTAGGGCTGCTGCAGTGTTGGCGCTGCCCATGCATTCCAATGGGCAGGGGTGGTTTGGGAGTGGTGTATACAGCGCTCCCAAACCGCCCCAAGGATGCTGCTTGCAGGACTTTTCCCAACACCCTGCAAGTGCTCCGCCCCAGTGTAAAAGTGCTCAGGGTTTTACCCTAGGGGGGCAGATTTCAGGTGTTTTACGGATGCTATTTCTAGCGCTAGAACGCCTGAGTTTAGAATATCCTTTTCCAACTTTATTTTCCACCTTATTTGCCAAGTTTACTTGCAGTTAGTACAGTTTTTAATTTATTTATTATTTTAACCTCTGCCCATCGACCTATTTTTTTTTATGCCATAATAAAATATAAAAGAGCAACTCTGTTTTCTGTTTTTGCAAAATTCAAAAAAAAATAATGCATTTTGCCTCCAGCAATTCCTGAGTGTCTGAAGAGATAGACTGTCTATAACGGCACTGTATACTGCACACATCTCGGTGGTGTACCTTTTTGTAGGCGGCAGTGTGTCTTGTCATTGTGCAGCTGCCAGATGTCATGTTCCCTTTTTTCCAGCTATGAGTCAGTGAGACCGCAGCGTGTCCAGCTGTGTAGGATTCCCCCTGGTATCCACAGCTGTGCTGTTGCTGCTTTTCTCTTGAAAGGGTCAATACAAGTTTATAGAAATTTGGTGAAATTGGGTGAAATTTGAGCTGTGGCATCCCCAAAACTCAATTGAAAAATTTGACGGAGCTGGATGACCAAGCTGGATTGAAAACTGCCAAACAGTGACTGCATCCTATCAGCTGCAGTCAATCTTCAGATATTCAGCAGCATCGGGGATTGAGGAATCTATTGCGTTTCTCCTGTTCAGACCACGGACTGAACAAGAGAAATCTAGCCATGTATGACTCGTCTAATGCTGCATAACAAATGTTCGATGTGAGCTTTTGGTCGGATATTCTGACCGTGTGTAAGCTCCATCGGACATTTGCTGTCGGAATTTCCGACAACAAATGTTTGAGAGCTGGTTCCTAATTTTTCCTTTCTTTGTGTGTATGCAATTCCGACGCACAAAAAAACATGCATGCTCTAAATCAAGCAGAAGAGCAGCACTAGCTATTGAACTTTTTCTCGGCTCGTTATATGTGTTGTATGTCACCGTGTTTTTGACGTTCAGAATTTCCGACAACATTTGTGTGACCGTGTGTGTGCAACACAAGTTTGAACCAACATTCCGTCAGAAAAAAATCCACGGTTTTGTTGTCGGAATGTCCGATCGTGTGTACGTGGCATAAGACTTGTACACACACTCATTGAACTTTATCTGTTCTCTGAACTGTGACATCTTCTAAGAAACTGTGAGAAGGTATGTCACAGCAAAAGCCACAATGTCACGTGTCGCCTTCTTCCCCTTGTATAGAAGATATTAAACCACAGGGTGCGATTGCATCTTACAGCAAAGATTTCCTCCTGTAATGCACAACTTTATCCATGTACTTACACACTTAGATTATCTTTATGTTAACCTCTTGAAATAAAAAATAAAAAAATACTTGTGATACATAGATATATGGTCTTTGCAGCAGGGCTGATCAGATTTTCATTCAGTGCACCTATATTTTTAATTCAAGGATACTTGCAGGTCCAGGGATTCTTCAGTTGACTTTGTGTGCAGGCACCGGCATCTTCACTAATGTGAACCAGCAGTAAAGCCTTCAGGTGCCACAGCCAGTGTCCTACTGTGCATGCGTGAGTCGTACTGCACTTTGTGAATGGTCCGGTGTTTCGTCAGGGTAGGCGGCTCGTCAGATTTTGTAACGGAAGTGACATTCTGACTTGGCCATCTTACTACACACCGCACTCGTTTGCAGTAAGGATACAGTGAGAAGGCGGCAAGCGGATATCTTTTCTAAACCCTTCAGGGTTTTGCATTTTACGCTTATTTATTTTTAACAGTAAACTGAGCTTACATGGTTATATACAGCATTTTGAAATCCGCCTGACTGATGTTGAATTTTTAAAGTAGCAATGTTCTGTGAGATTAGCAAACCTGGGAGATCAGCAGGCTTGTCGCTGCTATTAAAATTCAACGTTCAAATTGTCAGACGAATTTAGAAAAATTACTGAGTTTTACTATATAAGCTCTGTTTACTGTTAAAAATGTGTGAAATGCAAAACTCCGGTGGGTGTAACAAGATGTCCGCTTGCCGCCTTCTCACTGTAGCCTTACTGCGGTCAAGTGCGGGGTATAGCAAGATAGCCACGACGGAACGTCGCTTCCATTTCAAAATCTGACGGGTCGTCTAATCTGCCATCTTCTGGGACCTGGGTGTATCCCAGAAGGCAGCTAAGGGAAAGGAGGAGGGGCTGGACATACTCGTGGGTACCTGTTAAAACCAGATACCTGCTCCCCCCCCCCCCCTCCCCCAAAAAAAGGCAAATGTGGCGGAGGGTGGGGGTGATGGGTTTTGTGAACAAGCGAAGCTTCATCTTTTTGGTTGGGGCTCTGCTTTAAGGAGAATTGAACACTGGAAATTATGTCTTGTCATTACATAAGCACTTCCACATTTATGATGCAACAAAGAGGAAATGGCAATGCATGAACTGGAGGCTGTGTGACCTGGAACACAAAGTTGCCTATCCCTAGGGACAAGAATGAATTAACATGGGGGGAATCGATCAGCCATAACACTTGATGCAGCCACATCAAATGAGCCTATGGTTCCAAAGTAAGGCAAACACAGGGAAATTTAAATGCACTACTACCTAATCGAAACACAAACATTTGAAAGTGTGCAATGCCTTTTAAACTCCTTTTACTATTTTTTTTCTCGCATGCTACTGGTTCTATGCTACAAGTATGACGTGACTGTACAGAGTGCAACTTTTGGTTTAGAAAGAGTAATGTCTGTCAGTGTTTGTAGCAATTGGTGGGCAGCTTAAAGAAAACAATTAAATCCACTGATACGGTAACCAGTTCAGTTCTTTGGACGTACTATGTACGTCTAAAGAGTGAACCATTAAACACGAGCTGAGGGCTGCAGTAGCGACCATCGGCCAGTTTGGGTTTTGTTCAACCAGCAACAGGCTTTAAAGTAAAAGTGATGTGGCAGTCCATAGCTACCGATCATTTTACACAGCGGGCATCGTGGTGCCCCCCTCCTTTTGTGGTTTTCAGGCTGTCCCTTGCTTACGGCGCCCAGGATCACATCCTCTGGCTAGGGGAGAGAGATTGCAGTGAGACTGAGGCAAATGCATGCCTTGCTCCAACATGCAAGCAATGAAACTAGAAGTGATGTCACTTCCTGTTTCATATGCACACTTTCCTGGACAGTACAGCCAGGAGACACATCTGACCAAGCTGACCTGTGATTCGTTAGATCAGTGTTTCTCAACTCCAGTCCTCATGGCTCCCCAACAGGTCATGTTTTCAGGATTTCCCTCAGATGAAATGGCTATGGTAATTACTAAGGCAGTGAAACTGATCAAATCACCTGTGCAAAATAATGGAAAGCCTGAAAACATGACCTGTTGGGGTGCCTCAAGGACTGGAGTTGAGAAACATTGGGCTAGATGGTGTGAAGGGCAGGGGTAGACATTGGGGTCTATTAGACCCCTAATGTCTCTATAAAGAGTACCTGTCATCTACAAAATGCCATCACATACAGTAGGTGACTGGGATATTGTGTCAATCTCGCTCCCTTTCTCGGCGAGATTGAGCACTTGCGAGCCCCATCGCGGGAGCCAGCGCCGAGCTGGCTTGCCGCGATGGAGACAAAGCCGTCATAGAAGCGACGGGGATCCGACGCGGATTCCCGCCAATTCTACACGTGGGCGGAGTTTGTTATGAATCCTGAAGGAGAAATCCCCGCCGGATTTTTAAAAAAAAATCCGGCATGGGTTCCCCCCTCAGGAGCATAACGGGCCCTTAGGTCTGTTATGGGTTGTAAGGAGACCCCCTACGCCGAAAAAACGGCGTGGGGGTCCCCCCACAATCCATAACAGACCCGTATCCAAAGCACGCCGGCCGGCCGGTCAGGAAGGGAGTGGGGGCGAGCGAGCGCCCCCCCCCCCCCTCCTGAGCCGTACCGGGCAGCATGCCCTCAACATGGGGGGGTTAGGTGCTCTGGGGCAGGGGGCGCACTGAGGCCCCCCACCCCAGAGCACCCTGTCCCCATGTTGATGAGGACAGGGCCCCTTCCCGACAACCCTGGCCGTTGGTTGTCGGGGTATGCGGGCGGGAGGCTTATCGGAATCTGGAAGCCCCCTTTAATAAGGGGGCCCCCAGATACCGGCCCCCCACCCTAAGTGAATGACTATGGGGTACATTGTACCCCTACCCATTCACCTGCAAATAAAAAGTGTAAACACAAATAAACCACACAGGGTATTGAAATATTTTATTAGTTGGCCGCCGGGGGGGGGGTGTATGATCGCTTTTATAAAAGCGCCCCCCTCCGGCGGGCTTCTGTGGGGGGTGGGTGCCGCCGTCTGGTTCTCTAACGCCGCCGGGGGGGCGCTTTGATAAAAGCGCCCACCACCCGGCTGGCTTCTTTCGACGTCTTCGGCGGCTGGGGGGTCTTCTCCCACTCTCCGGGGTCTTCTCCCGCTCTCCGGGGTCTTCTCCTGCTCTCCGGGGTCTTCTCCTGCTCTCCGGGGGTCTTCTCCTGCTCTCCGGGGGTCTTCTCCTGCTCTCCGGGGGTCTTCTCCGCTCTCCGGGGGTCTTCTCCGCTCTCCGGGGGTCTTCTCCGCTCTCCGGGGGTCTTCTTCTTCTTCAGGAATCGCCGCCGCTAACTTTGTGTGTTAGCTCAATTACTAGCGGCGGCGAGCCCCCTCTTCTGTGTCGTCGTCTTCTTCTTCTTCTTCTGTAATCCAGATGTTGACGCGACGCTTCCTTCCGCTGTTATGCCGGGCGCGCGGCTCGCAGCGAGTTATATAGGCCTGTCTTGTGACGTCGCAGTCCCATCATGCTCCGGTAGGTAGCACGTGGTACCTACCGGAGCATGATGGGACTGTGACGTCACAAGACAGGCCTATATAACTCGCTGCGAGCTGCGCGCCCGGCATAACAGCGGAAGGAAGCGTCGCGTCAACATCTGGATTACAGAAGAAGACGACGACACAGAGGGGGCTCGCCGCCGCTAGTAATTGAGCTAACACACAAAGTTAGCGGCGGCGACCCCCGGAGAGCGGGAGAAGACCTCCGGAGAGCGGGAGAAGACCCCCGGAGAGCGGGAGAAGACCCCCCAGCCGCCGAAGACGTCGAAAGAAGCCCGCCGGGTGGTGGGCGCTTTTATCAAAGCGCCCCCCCGGCGGCGGAAGAGAACCAGACGGCGGCACCCACCCCCCACAGAAGCCCGCCGGAGGGGGGCGCTTTTATAAAAGCGATCATACACACCCCCCCCCCCCGGCGGCCAACTAATAAAATATTTCAATACCCTGTGTGGTTTATTTGTGTTTACACTTTTTATTTGCAGGTGAATGGGTAGGGGTACAATGTACCCCATACTCATTCACTTAGGGTGGGGGGACCGGTATCTGGGGGCCCCCTTATTAAAGGGGGCTTCCAGATTCCGATAAGCCTCCCGCCCGCATACCCCGACAACCAACGGCCAGGGTTGTCGGGAAGGGGCCCTGTCCTCATCAACATGGGGACAGGGTGCTCTGGGGTGGGGGGCCGCAGTGCGCCCCCTGCCCCAGAGCACCTAACCCCCCCATGTTGAGAGCATGCTGCCCGGTACGGCTCAGGAGGGGGGGGGGGCGCTCGCTCGCCCCCACTCCCTTCCTGACCGGCCGGCCGGCGTGCTTTGGATACGGGTCGGTTATGGATTGTGGGGGGGACCCCCACGCCGTTTTTTCGGCGTAGGGGGTCTCCTTACAAACCATAACAGACCTAAGGGCCCGTTATGCTCCTGAGGGGGGAACCCATGCCGGATTTTTTTTTAAAAATCCGGCGGGGATTTCTCCTTCAGGATTCATAACAAACTCCGCCCACGTGTAGAATTGGCGGGAATCCGCGTCGGATCCCCGTCGCTTCTATGACGCACTCGCTGGAATGTGCTTTTACTATTCCAGCGAGTGTGAGATATCGGCAGCCTGTCGCCGAGATTCAGCGCGATGCTGTCGTGCTAAAAACACATTCTCTGCGGCAGGCACTGTAGGGGTTTAACCCTGTGTGATGACAATCACATTAAAAAGGAAAAAAAAGTTATAAAATAATAAATTGCATAAAAATGTAATTGCCAAAACCCCCATTGCCCCAAGTACTTGTGGAAATGCAAGCCCAGGGTGCGCATGTGTATTTAAACTGATGTTTGCGGCGATTGGTGGCACCACATGTGACCTCAGTGTAAGAGCAATAATTCTAGCACAAGAGCTCCTAGTTTGAAAAGCTGTAATGGTTTTGAAAGCGCCACCTGTGGTCATTTTTGGGCACCATAGTTTTTGGCAATATCACGGGCGCACACAATTTTAAGACATGGAATGTTGGGTACCTTGTTACTCATTGCAACCTCCTATTGAGCAAATATCATGTGGAATCTTTTTTTATTTTATTTGCAATCATCATATTTGTTCTACAGGGCCTCTGCTTTCAGAAAATATTAATGTTCTGGGAGTTGTATGTAATTTTATTGACAAAAATTTGGGTTTTTACATGTATGTGACAAAGAAAAAAAGTTGCTCTGCAGCCGAACTGGGTAAATTAAATGTGGTAGAGATCAGTTACTGTGCCTTGCGCACTGTCATTGCATTTTGTGCTGCTTCATTAAATAAGCTGGAGTCTTTTATATATTGATTTTAATATTCATCTACTTTGTGGTATTATAGTTCATGCTCAGAATGATTCGAATGCTGCTGCTGAGTCAGAAATGATCCTAACTGGAATTTAGCTTTGAGGATTTGTGTTTAGGAGATGACATCAGGGAAAACCATGTGAGTGGGTGGAAGGGACAGAATAGATCTACAACAAAGGGAAACGCCTTGCGTGTAGGAGACGTTAGCCTTGCCGAGTTCTGCTTTTATCTGAAATCATCTGTTTCTCTTAAAATGCCAATTCAAAATATTGTCCTCCAGTCTAGTGTATTGGGTTTGTAGGTATGGTTGGTGAATTTAAGGAAGAGCTCTATCACCAAAAGAGTACATTCTTACCCCCCTCCCTTCTCTAAAGTCTGCTGAGAAAACTGACACTTCTGGGATGTGGTGAGCGTGATGGGGAGAGCGCGTTTGGGGTTAAGGAACTTGGCTGACCTGCACAGAGTCCTCAACCTGATAGCAGACCTTTGGGATGAATTGGCGCAGAGACTGGGAGCCATGCATTCTTGTCCACATCAATACCGGAGCTCACAAATGCGTTTCTGAAAAAATGGTCAAACATTCCCATAGACACACTCCTAAACCTTGTGGACAGCCTTCTTAGAAGAGTCGAAGCTGTTATAGCTGCAAAGGGTGGGCCAACTCAATATTGAACCCTACTGATTAAGACGCCATTAAAGTTCATGTGCGTGTAAAGGCAGGTGTCCCAATACTTTTGACAAAATAGTCCATGTTCATATGTGTGACTGCATAGTTGTCTAACCTGCACAGAGACACTTCCTTGCCAATGGCTGTTCTACATAATCTGCAAGTTGATTGGGGACACAGGACAGGAGGGAGGGAGAATGGCAGGATCAGACAGGTTTTTTGGTACAGAAGACAAAGCATCTTGTGCCTGAGTGACTATGACAAGCATATAATACTGCATGTGGGATTGTGATCACGTTCCCTGATATACTGATGATCATTAGAGGGAGCATTTTTATTATCCAGATATTCAATAACAAAAAAAAAAAACAGAACTTCAAGCAAGTAAAGATTTGAGTCATGGCAAAATTATCAGGTAATTGTGGCAATTATATTACAAATGTGTACTTAAAAGATGAATTCCAGGTATGTGTATATAGTGTGTGTGTTTTTTTTTTTTATTTATTTTTTGGTGCATGTGTCCAAATTAAACTGAGAGACATTACAGGTGATGCCGCGTGAGGCCAAGATGTCATCCATTTTCGGCGTAATACTCTAGCGTCCTGGATGGACCCGACGGTTTAGCTCCTTTTTAGCCCTCAAAGGGCTCTTTTGTCGAGCTTCCCTTGGCACATCTCCACGTGTCTAATCATTAGACACTGGTGAAATAATTGAGATACTCCCCTGATGGGAGGGGCTATATGGAGGGGAGCTGTCTCTGATTGGTTGTGCCAGTGTCCAATCACCTCTGGTGACCATGCAACCCATTATGTAATGAATATGGCTCTGTGTCCTGTGGTGTACGACAAAGAAAAAAAGATGTTCTCCGAATGGCACCCGTGCCGAGTATGCTTCTTCCTTTGTTGAGTAAGGCAGCAGAGCAGCAACTTGCACAAGACCCTGAAGCTTGGAGATTACTGTAGTAGCAGTGCCTTTTTACAATGATTTCCAGCTTCCTCAAGAACCCCGCAGGTATAGTATATGCATAATTACATTAGTTCAAGCCAGACCAATGTAACAACTTAAACATATCCATGCTTAGAATTCATCTTTAAAAAGCACATTGTAACATTTGATTAATTTGTAGCTAAACACAGATTTTAATACGTGAGCTTACCAATATGAGGGCACAAATAAGTGACTGAATTGTAAAAAGTTATACTTGCTTTGTTGAGGGCTAAAGCAAGGCTTGTAAATTAACACAACCAGTTTTATCAGTTTATTTAAAGGAGTTGTAAAGTACATTTTTTTTTAACCTTAATGCAATCTATGCATTAAGGTGAAAAAACATCTAATGCTGCCGCCCCCAGCCCCCGTTTATACTTGCCTGACCCCTCGAAAGTCCCGCATGCGGTTCCGAGATCCTCTTCGCCGCTCAGCCTAGCCGCTTATTGCCTAGAGTGGATGGATTGAGAGCAGCGCAGCTGTCGATCACATCCAGTGATGCGGTGCGCTGAGGGGTGGGGCCGAGTTATACAGTGAGCGGCTATGGCCGCTCGCTGTATCACGGGAGTGTGCCTGCAATTACTCACCACCATGCGAGCTCTCTCGCATGACTGTGGTCACTACTTGTGGGGAGAACCAGAGACAGCCGCCGAGGGACCCTAGAAGACGTGGATCGGGGCCACTCTGTGCAAAACAAACTGCACAGTGGAGGTTAGCATAACATGTTTGTTATTTTAAAGGAAAAAATAAATTCCTTTATTAACCCTTTAAGTTGTAAACAATCCAACTCTGCACATTATTAGTGGTAGTGGTGCAACGAAATTTCGGCCACCAAAAATGATCATCCAAAATCGATGTTTTGTCATTTGGCAGAAAGAAAAAAACAATACCGAACGGGGCGGAGTCCGGCCTGCATGTCGCCTATTGCGGGGGATGTCCTCTTGGCGTGCCCCAGTCCTTTCTTCCCTCTCACAGAACAGTGATCTCCATGTGTCACAGAGCTTAATTGCCCGAGCCACAGTAACAATGTCCCACCGCCTATGATGGACGGCACACTAATCCAATGGTGGGATATTGAATCAGTGACGTGATCACATTGTTCCTGCAATTCAAATGCAGCTCCGTGACACACGGAGATCACCACTCTAATCCAGACACAGGCAGGCTGCATAGGATGGGCACTGGTGAGGCTGCTGGGCACTGGTATGCTGCATACAACGGCACTGGTGAGGCTTCTGGGCATTGGGAGGCTGCATATGACGGACACTGGTGAGGCTGCTGGGCAAAGGTATGCTGCATACGATGGCACTGGTGTGGCTGATGGGGACTGGTAGGCTGCTGGGCACTGGAAAACTGCATCTGAATGGGCACTGGTGAGGCTGTATTGATCTCTTGAATCATGTCTGCAGTCTGATCATCTCTTGTATCATGTCTGCTAGAGGTGCACCAGATAGAGATTTTGCTAATCCTATTAGCAGTGTGTTTTAGAGATTGCAGACATGATACAAGAGGTGGTTGCCGACTGCATTTTTCTTGAGCTTTTCTTGCACTAAAGGTGCCATTAACGGCCAACAATAAATTAATATGAATTTATATTCATGATATTAAACATATCAAATATAATACAATTTATATATAAAAATATAAATCTTTTTAAAGCTGTCATTTTCGGTATCTGTTTCCGGCCTAGTGCATTCTTCATTTTCAGTTTCGGACCTAAAATTTCCATTCTGTACCAATGAGAATATAAATTCTGCATGTTTCCAGGGAATACATGCACAGCCTTCTTCACATGGAAGTGCAGGTGTGTGTGTGTTAAGGCTTGTCAGGCTCTCCTGAGGAAAAGGCACACCTTTCCTGAACACACTACACTGGCATCCTCTTTACTCCTCCAGCAGTGCTGCCCTGACATTTTTATAGAAGGCGTGCCTGTTTAATTTTCTGCATGTAATGTTCATGTTCTGTTTGCAAGATAAATTATAGCTAAACTTACACTTACTAGTAAAAATCACATTAGTTACCCATTTATGATGCCTTGTAATGATGCAGCCCAGATAGGTGGCCTGTCAAGAAATATTGTATCTTGGGGATAAACATTGTTAGTTTCTTCTGCAGCAAATTTTGACTAACTAGAACATTTAAAGCTGCTGTCAGTTTTGTTGTAATGGGCAAGCTGATGAAGGGGAAACCCTTTCCTGTCTGTACAATAAAGAAAGGGTAACCCTCCAAACAAAGACAAACACTGCCACTTCTGTTTAGTGTGACCAACATTTTCACCTTCCTGTCCTCATATACCCTGAGACCTTTTAAAGGGCAAGTAAACCTTGAAGTCTTTGCCAAGATCTATGACACCAAATAATAAATCAAATAACCTACTAGTGCCATGTGATGCAGAGGCCCAGCAGTTAGTTGATCATTGGGTTCTAAGGAGGAATGGATCCACATTGCTTCCACTTTTCTTTACTGCATTCGGATAAATTTATGTCAATAGCCTGTCCCAGTCTGGTATTGAAGGCGCAACAGCAGATTCTGTGCCTTGTTTCTATCACTCAGCTCTTTGTACTAGATTAAAAACATTGTGCAATGTGGTAGAGCAGGGCTACACAACCCTTTTCACATTAGGTGTTGTTGCAAAGCTTTAGCCAACCGACGTGCTGGTGAATAGTACGTTGTAGTTTTAGACTGGCCATACACATATAGATTATCTGCAGATTTTCTATAGTCGGAAAAAGTGGAACAGATTCCTCCATCTACGCTGAACTGTGTGGATGGAAGAATTTCCCACTGGCCCAAGCTTCCATATCTTGCTAGTTGGCTCTGCTAGCTCTCACAATACCTGAACATTCTGGGTGCAGGCATTGTTTAGGTTGAGAGCCAGCGGGGCGACTAGCAAGATACTGAAGCTTGGCCCAATGGGCGATTCCTCCATCCACAAAGTTTAGTGTACATGGAGAAATCTGTTGCACTTTTTCCATATGACCAGAGAAAATCTGCAGATAATCTATAGGTGAATGGTCAGATTTAGGTTGGTTTATATTTTTTCAGTTGTAGGTTTACTGCTAATGGCAAGGTAAACTCAATTGTTTTATACAAATTAATTCATTTAGCTTGCCATTATCAGTACAACTATAAGTGCAAAAAATGATAAATTTGTACACATGTAAATCATGTTCAGGCCCAATGTATGTACTTCAGACCTTAGATCATCCCCAAGGCATAAACCTCAAAATGCATAAACTCAGAACCTTACATCAGATCCAGTGCATAAACCTAAGACCTTGGATCAGCCCTAAACCCTGTAGGTATGTGGGCAAGCTCTTTCCGCACAGCACCCCAACATCCTCACCCACTGACGGTAACATCAGAAGCACTGCCCCTGGGTACATCGATGCACATTGATGTTTGTGAAACTGAGAGGATGACTGTTCTATAGAGGTGGAACACCAGGTGCCTTGTCACAGCTTAGCAGGCCATGCTGGCTCTAGTAGTACCACACAGGCTGCACATGACATAAGAGGAGAGAGAGGACAAAAAAAATACTTTTCATACAGAATACTGACGGATGTCGCGTTCTGTAGCCTACAGTCATGTGACATGGATTTAATACAGAGTTGTGAGACCAGAGGAGCCCTTGGCCTTTCTAATACCCTTTTATCCAACAATCACCCACAACCCTCTCCGATCACCTACACCCTTTTACCCTCCTCAGATGGATGGAGCTGGCCTATGTCAGTGAAAGCCTTTGAGAATTGAGGATGCTACGAATGTGACTGCCCAGCAGGGAGGGGTAGGTTCTGAAAAGTGAAAACCTTGCGCCAACGACTACTGTATGTGCAAATTAAGCTGCTCCCCAAATGCTGTAGGTGATTTACTCTGCAAAGTGTGTATAGTGTTAGTAGGGGGCGCTGTGACTAATACTAGGATAAAAACCTACATATAATGCATTGTGAGCAATGAAAATGAAATGCAGTACAATTATATACTGCTCAAAAAAATTAAACACTTTTGAATCAGAACTCCTGAGATATTGATCTGGTCAGTTAACCACTTCCATACCAGGCACTTACGCACCTTCCCGCCCAAGCCAATTTTCAGCTTTCAGCACTGTCGAAATTTGAATGACAATTGCGCGGTCATGCTACACTGCACCCAAACAAAATTTGCGTCCTTTTTTCCCCACAAATAGAGCTTTCTTTTGGTGGTATTTGATCACCTCTGCGATTTTTTTTTTTTTTGCGCAACAACTAAAAATAGAGCGAAGATTTTGAAAAAAAAATAACGTTTTTATTTTTTTCTGTTAATTTTTTTGTAAATGAGTATGTTTTCTCTTTCAATTACGGGCACTGATATGGTGGCACTGATGGGCACCGATGAGGTGGCACTGATGGGCACCGATGAGGTAGTTCTGATGGGCACCGATGAGGTAGCACTGATGGGCACTGATAGGCGGCGCTGGTATGGGGCACTGATGGGCACTCATGGGCGGCACTGATGGGCACTCATGGGCGGCACTGATGGGCACTCATGGGCGGCACTGATGGGCACTCATGGGCGGCACTGATGGGCACTCATGGGCAGCACTAGGCACTCATAGGCGGCACAGGTGGGCACTGATAGGCGGCACAGGTGGGCACTGATAGGCGGCACAGGTGGGCACTGATAGGCGGCACAGGTGGGCACTGATAGGCGGCACAGGTGGGCACTGATAGGTGGGCACTGGGCATGGATTGGCACTGTGGGGTGGCACTGACAGACACTGGGGTGGCACTGATGATCACTGAGGGGTGGCACTGATGGATCAATGGGCACTGATTGGCATAATTTTTTTTTTACTGCCCCTTTTTTTTTCTTGCTGACTTTTTTTTTTGTCCTTTATTTTTTCTATGTTCCCTGGTGGTCTAGTGTGGGCACTCCCTGGTGGTCCGTGTGGCGATCCGAGGGGGGGCTGCGCTGATAAACAATCAGCGCAAACCCCCCGTCAGGAGAGCCGCTGATCGGCTCTCCTGTACTCGCGTCTGTCAGACGCGAGTGAGGAAGAGCCGTCGGCGGCTCTTCCTGTTTACATCGTGATCAGCCGTGATTGGACACGGCTGATCACGTGGTAACGAGGCTCCGCCGGAGACTCGTTACCGAGATCGGAGGTGCAGGGTGTCAGACTGACACCCCGCATCACCGATCGCCGCGCTGCGGGCGCGCGCGGCATGAAATCGTGCTAGACGTTTAAGAACGTCTAGTCACGATTTCATAACCACTTCCCGGCCGTAAATCGGCTATTGGCCGGGCGGGAAGTGGTTAAGTAGCAGAGGGGGTGGGGTGTATACAGAGGGGGTTGTTAATCAGTTTCAGCTGCTTAGCTGTTAATTGAAATTAACAGGTGCACTAGATAGGCAACAATGAGACGACCTCCAAAACAGGGAACGTTTTTTCAGGTGGAGGTGTCTGACATTTTTTTTTCCCTACTCATCTTTTCTGACTGTTTTTCACTAGTTTTGCATATGGCTGGTGTCACTACTGGTAGCACAAGGCGATACTTGGACCCTATAAAGGTTGCACAGGCAGTCCAACTCCTCCAGGATGGCACATCAATACGCGTCATTGCCAGAAGGTTTGCCGTGTCTCCCAGCACAATCTCAAGAGCATGGAGGAGATTCCAGGAGACATGCAGTTACTCTAGGAGGAAGGTGTGTATAGAGGGCTCTAAACTACAAGTGAATACCACACAATGATAATGTATCCCCTATAGTTGTGCAAATAACGAAATTGTAACAATATGAGGAGCAGCTTTTTTACTTACTATTATTTATTTTTGGCGCTGATCAACCTTATTCACAGTTACTCTAGGAGAGCTGGACAGAGTCGTAGAAGGTCCTTAATCCATCAGCAGCCCTACAAAATGTCCTCCAGCAGGCCATTGGTGTGAATGTCTCTGACCAAACAATCAGGAACAGACTTCATGGGGGTGGCCTGAGAGCCCAACATCCTTTAGTGTGCTCTGTGCTCACTTCCGGACACTGTGGAGCTCGATTTGGTATTTTCTGTTGAACACCAGAATTGGCAGGTCCGTCACTGGTGCCCCATGCTTTTCACAGATGAGAGAAGGTTCACCCTGAGCATATGTGACAGATGTGAAAGGGTCTGGAGAAGCCAGAGAACTTTATGCTGCCTGTAACATCGTTCAGCATGACCGGTTTGGTGGTGGGTCAGTGATGGTCTGGGGAGGCATATCCATTGAGGGACGCACAGAGCTCTACATGCTACACAATGGCACCCTGAATGCCATTAGGTATCAGGATGAAATCCTTGAACCCATTGCCCGGCCTCATGTAGCGAGAGCATGCAGCCAGTTCCTGAAGGATGACGAAATTGATACTATTGACTGGCCCCCTCGCTCACCTGACCTAAATCCAAAAGAACACCCCTGGGCAATTCGTTTTGCACTCCTGTGACCCGTTTTCAGCGGAGAGCTGTTTGAAGTCCGTCTGTCATCAGTCAGGGAAGTGCGTCATCCCGATTTGCAAGTCTGGATCTGCCCTGATTGAGCCGCTGAGACAGCCTCTCCCCGCCCCTCCACTGCTCAGCGATCCAATGCGTGCTGAGAAGTAGCGCAGAAGCTATGCTGACTGACAGTCAGCATCGCTCTGCCCGGGGAGGAGTGCAGAGACTCCGGGGGAAAGCTGCAGCATCGGTCTGATGCTGCATTCACTGAGATAAGTATGGATGGGAAATAAAAGCACAAATTAAATTGTTAAATGCGCACTTTAAAATTGGTAAACGTTTTAAAACTAGTCAAACTTTTTGTTAGCGCAGTAATTTTAATTTTACTTTGTATCAAAATAAAAAAATATTTTAAGTGAAAATTGGAAGCCAAGCTGCAACTTCTTGTGAGATACACACAAAACATACACCTTTCAATAATTAAAGGGGTTGTTTTTTCACCTAAAATGCATCCCGTTGCATTAAGGTGAAAAAACTTCTGGCAGTCACCGCCCCCCCCCCCCCCCCCCCCCCCCTTCGTCTGCCCGGGTTCTCCGCTCTTGATTGGATAGATTGATAGCAGTGCAGCCATTGGCTCCAGCGGCTGTCAAATCCAATGACGCGGGCGCCAAGGGGGCGTGGCCGCGTCATACATTCAGCGGCTATGGACGCCGAATGAATGATTCGGGAGCGCGCTCGCCCGGATCGGGGCCACACCTTGCAAAACAAACTGCACAAAGCTTTACAACCAATCGTCTGTCAGCTTTCTTGGTGAGAAAGCTGACAGACGATACACCCAAGGAATGTGACCGAAGAGAGATTACTTCCACCGCTACATACTGCCGCTTACGACTTCCAATGATCTCCTATCACAGGAGATCACACATGCTTTTGGCTTAACCACTTGCTTACTGGGCACATATACCCCCTTCCTGACCAGGTGAAATTTCAGCTTCCGGCACTGCATCGCTTTAACTGACAATTGCGCAGTCGTGCGACGTGGCTCCCAAACAAAATGTACGTCCTTTTTTTTTCCCCACAAATAGAGCTTTCTTTTGGTGGTATTTGGTCACCTCTGCGGTTTTTATTTTTTGCGCTATAAACAAAGAAGAGCGACAATTTTGGAAAAAAAAAATACAATATTTTTTACTTGTTGCTATAATAAATGGCCCAATTTGCGATTTTTATTAGGACTGCGACCATTATGGCACACATCGGACACATATTTGGCACCATTCACATTTATACTGCGATCAGTGCAATAAATATGCACTAATTACTGTATAAATGTGACTGGCATTGAAGGGGTTAACACTAGGGGGTGAGGAAGGGGTTAAATATGTTCCCTGTATAGTGTTCTAACTGTAGGTGGAGGGGGGTGACGACCGATCTGTGTCCATATGTACAAGGGACACAGATCGGTCTCCTCTCCAGAGACAGGACGCTGTCTCTGTGTGAGCCGGCAATGAGAGATGATCTCGAATGTTTACATTTGAGATCATCTCTCATTGGCCACACAGATCTCGCTGTAAATAGCCGCTGTGATTGGCTATTTACCGCGATCTGTAATTGGCTGTGTCCAAGGGACACGGCCAGCACAGAAGTTCCCCGCTGCACACTCGGGAGTGCGCGCGGGGAACAAGGAAAGGGGCAGATGTCAAAAGACGGCGTCCCAGAGAAGTAGAGCCACCCTGCGGCCGTACATAGTCGTACGGCCGTCGGGAAGTGGTTAAAGGGTCACTAAAGGATTTTTTTTTTTTTTTTTAAGCTAAATAGCTTCCTTTACCCTAATGCAGTCCTGGGTTCATGTCCTCATTGTTAGTTTTTGCTGTAATCCTTCTCTGTTCTGCACATTTCCTGGTTGTCTGTTTCCTTATGAAAAAGTACTGGGAGCTTCTCTCTGTGGTCTCTAATCAAGAAGGTGTGATTACTGTGTTTAAAACCCCTCAGAACCAATCAGTTTCATTTTAAAAACAAACACTGCCCTGTATTGGCTCTGTGACTCTGTCCTTCACAGACGCATGAAACTAGATGAAAAACTAAATTGAAACTGCAGGTACATTATATGATTGATTTGTATCTATTTTTAATCATGTTTAAAAGGAATCAGTTAATTATGTCTCTATACCCTGTAAACAGTCATTTCAGCAAAAAAAATGTTTTCCTTTACAACTCCTTTAATACCAAGCCCGGACCTTTAATGGACACAGCAATGATCTCGTCTTCTTCTTATGGCAATATCTCTGAGGTACAGATTGACATACGATCCCCAAAAAGAAATACTTTCATAGTGTAAAATCTTTTAGGTGATTTAAGAAGTAAAAAATTGATTGCACTTACATTTGGACGAAATATATACAGCTCTATTCGGCTCTCGAATGCAGCCCAACCTGCGCAAACGTGGTGACATCAGCACGGTGCTCCTCCCTCATCAGAACTGACGTCATCCAGGAGCACTTTTTTGTTT
This sequence comes from Rana kukunoris, assembly GCA_029574335.1. NCBI lineage: Eukaryota > Metazoa > Chordata > Amphibia > Anura > Ranidae > Rana > Rana kukunoris. The sequence continues at coordinate 96,330,202 of CM056051.1, forward strand.
GTAGCCCCTAAGGGTTTCTTCTGGTTCCTCATGTGAGGCCAGCCAGTCTGGCAATATTTAAGAGTAAAGATAAGGCTGGAAATATGAGCTTTTGTGGGACGTTGAAAAGTATTCTCCAGCAACCTCTTGTATTGCTTGCTTTTTCATTGTTTGAGGTTTTATAAACCTAGAAACCTAAATGTTTTTTCCCCCCCTCCTATTGTTTAGGTCACGTGGATGCCTTTACTTCAAAATTCTTCATGTTAGAAGAAGTCGCTGCACAAAAACTAAAGGAAAAAGTCAGTACCTTCAAGTAAGTGTGACTATATTGGTTTTTATTTTGTGGTTCTAGGGCTGTATTCCCGTTTACTGTGCAGTTTTGGGTGTACCCACTCTGGGGTGTTGAAACTCTTCCTGTTGCATTCACAGTACTCTAAAATACACCATTCCCCAAAATAAATGTTGGGGGTCTTCCTCTGACAATGATGCTACAAGGGAGACCAATCTGGGAGTTGTAGCAGAGAATGCTTCAGAGACTAGCGCTGCCATTCACAAAAAAGATCATACAGAATGCAGCACTGTGTGTCTATCTGTGACTGCTTTTACATATACACAGCCTGGCTCGGTTTTATGAATGAGTGACTAGTGATGTTGGGCTGTGCTATACTAACTTCTGATCGCTCTTTCATAAAAGTCAAGTCCCACGCGGCCCTTTAGTACTTTGTGATCCATTGGCCAGAATGTGTATGTGTAAAAGCTGCCCTGATAACCCTATAGAGCGCTGCAGCTCTGCATAACCTCTTTTATGATCAATCAGCGCTTATATATATTCATTCATAATAGTAAAAGGTCCCTCACAGCCAAAGCTCTCTGGGATCTTTTGCAGTTATGAATGGACAAGCAGAGCTGATCGTCTCTTCAGAGATGGGTGGGACTACTGGCTGTACCTCCCCCCAACAGGAACGGACATAATTTGGGTTTAAAAAAGGGGGTGAAGCTATAGCCAGCATAAAGAAGTGTGTTTGGTGGACTGGGTCACTGATCAGAATAGGACCAAATGCTATATATGCACATTGTCCCCTGCGGAGTTAAAAAATGGTACTTATTTAATGACCATGAAATTTGTGGAGACTAAAAGATTTAAGTGACAAGTGTGTGTTTCCAAATTTGTCTCTGTTTGCTGAGACCTGGCGGCATATTCAGCAACACTCTGTTAATTCCATTCACCCTAATGGGATTTGTGGTTCTTCTACTGTTGAGCTACAATGCATAATAGAAATCAGATTATTCTATATGATGCCGGTCTCACACTCATGCCGTGTGACTCTTGAAAAGGGGCAGGGGCTTCTTTTTGTGCAACATTTTGGCCCCTGTAGACTTTATTTTTTTTTGTGCATTTTTATGCATAACAACCAGCTCTCTTCTCCTAGAAACATCCACTCGAAAGCCTCATACACACGCTTAGATTTTCGGAACGACCGAATGTTCATTTTTTTTGTGGCATGCTAGTCTCATGTCGAAAGTGAAAAGGTTGCTCTCAATACAACATCAGAAGTGACATTATTTTTTTAATGTATTTTGTTTCTGAGCATGCGTAGTTTTGCGCTTACGATTTTTTTCAGACGAAAACCATACTGATGAAACATCGGACGTTGAGTTTGCATCCAACAAAAATGTTATAGTCTGCACATCCAGCTTTTGTTTGTTGAAAGCACAGTACTAACGATCCGATATCGTACAAATTTTTCCATCTGATTTTTGTATTGTGTGTACAGACTTTGAGACTGCCCATACATTGTGATTTTGGTAAATCTAAAAGGAAAATTGTATAAAGTATTGGGTCAAACCTAAACACTGTTCGGTTTGTATGTAATCAGGCAGGCACTTGCACTACATAGTTGAAGGTAAAGCTAAAGGAAATTCAATAAGAACATTGTATAATGTATGGCCAGCCATGCTGGATGCTGGTACAGCTGGTGCATGAAAGGCTCTATAATCCCAAAAAACAATAATCATAAGGGTTGCTGGAAGGGGAACAACATTATTCATGCAGTTTTAGGCTGTGGTCAGATAGTACAGCTACACACCACAGCACAGAGGAAGCCGATAAAAAGGAGAGAATTTCTCATGTCACAGGAGAGATTGCTGCTTGTTGGCCAAAATGAAAACGCATGAAGCATGAAAAACACATCAAAAACAAGCAGAACACTACATGATTATACAGAAGTATGTGTGTGGATGGCTGGCTACATGCAAAATTGTGGATTGGGTGAGCTGCACATGATGTTACTAGTGGTTATCTACAGCAAGCCCCCACTGAAAGTTATTGTATTTGCATACTAGCAGAGGTGTACCTGTTCATCAACAGATGACTCAAGTTAGGCATGTAATTTTGTAAAGTGTATGTAATATCTGAGATGAATGTACAATGTTATGAGTGTAGGCATCTACATTTGGTTAGCATTTGACAAAACAAGCATTTGCCCTATTTGGAGAGACTTGCACATTATAGGCTGATCCACTGTGTGGTTGAAGGTGGCAGTCTACTGATCTATAGACTTATACCTCCCGGGGCTCATGCACCCAGGGCCGCCATCAGGGGGGTACAGGCATTACACCTGTAAGGGGCCCGGGGGTCCCCAGGGGCCCGGATGGGAACCACCCTAAAAACATTTTTTTTTTTTTTTAGGGGTCCGAAGGTCCCCAGGGGCCCGGAGGCCACCAAGGGCCCCAGATGGCAAGCCCTTTTTTTTTAATAAAAAAATATATTTTTTTATAAAAAAAATATATATATTTTTAATATATTTTTATTTTATTTTTTATTAAAGGGCCAATTTTTTTTCTTTTATTTTTTTTTTAGAGGTCCGGAGGTCCACAGGGGCCCGGAGGCCCCCAGGGCACTGGATGGCAACCCCCCCTTTTTTTATTTATTTTCTATAAAAAAAAAAAAAAAATTTTAAATATATTTTTATTTATTTTTTTATTAAAGGGCCATTTTTTTTAGGGGTCTAGGGGCCCATAGGCCACCAGGGCCCCAGGTGGCAACCCCCTCTTTTTTGTTTATTTTTTTATAAAAAAATATATTTTTTGAATATATATTTTTATTTTATTTTTTATTAAAGGGCCAATTTTTTTTCTTTTATTTTTTTTTAGAGGTCCGGAGGTCCACAGGGACCTAGAGATCCCCAGGGCCCCAGATGACAACCCCCCTTTTTTTATAAAAAAAAAATATATTTTTTATATATTTTTTTATTTTATTTTTATATTTATATTAATATATATATATATATATATATATATTATATTATTATTATTATTATTAAAGGGCCCAGAGGTCCCCAGGGCCCCCCGGATGACAATCCTCCTTTTTTTTATATTTTTTTTTACTTTTTTATATTTTATTTCTTTTTTTTTAATATATAGCTGTATTTTTATTAAAGGGCTCAGAGGTCCCCAGGGCCCCATATGTCAAACCCCCTTTTTTTATAATTGTATTTTTTATTTTTGTTTATATATTTTTTTTATTTTTTATTAAAGGGCCCAGAGGTTCCCAGGGCCCTGGAAGGCAACCCCCTTGTTTTTTTTTTATATATAAATGTTTATTTCTTTTTTATATATATATTTTTTTATTTCTTTCTTTTTTTTGGGGGGTGGTCTGTCTCATGGTAAGTCTCTGCCACGGCCTTATCGTACACATTGCGGTGCTCAGGCACCATTTTTGCAGCGCCAAAGCCATTTTTAGTATGCCTGCTTTTCTTTAATGAATTTTCCATTGGTGGCCATTTTGCCGTGGCTGCGCTGTGACGCAGGTCGGCATTGTGGGTAGCCATTTTCTTATGGTCCGCGCCCTTTTCTCTGGTAGCCATTTTGGAGTGGGTTTTGGCCTCTAGCACTGGCTTCCTGAACGGCATGCAGTACAATCACCTCACAGTTTTTCCTCAGACACACACTGTGTACAGAAGGAAGGTGGGCAGCGGCGCTGAGCGGTCGCCCTCTGGGTAGTGAGTCCCCTGGGTAACTCCCCCCGGTCGTCCCTATTGACGTTCTCTTTATATTTGTTTTTATGTGAATCACATGTGTCAGTCTGCAAACCAATGATTTGTATTACCTGCCATGTAATTGGGTAGGGTTATATAAGGATGACAACGCTGACTCTTCTGTGTAATGAATAAGCGCACCTGTTAGTGTGTGAAACTAGTCTACCTGCCTGTCTGTAACACTTGGGATGCTTGGATATTCTTATATACATCTCACCTGGAGCAGGGAGTTCTTTTGTTTGCATATATATCAACCACCAGGGCGGCACCAGAGGTCATGCGACTTGGGAGGTGGACCACATTCTGTCTGGGCCAGTACAAGTGCTGTCTCTATCACCAATACATATTTCAGGGATAGAATAATGGCAGGGGGAACTCTGCAGTCTACTAGATTCTAAGTTCTACAACAGGTTGGGATAGGTGTTTTTCGGAATGAGAGTCGCACTGCGAATAGGGGTAGATGGTACTGGTAACACCTTAGTGACCGGTTTTCCCTTTTTTTGATATTTTTCCTCTGTTTTGGCGTCTGCCACATCTTTTGCGAATAATCCGTGAGGTGTAACACTGATATTAGTGTTGGCCGAATTAGCACAGGAAGGCTTGGTACACAGACATAGGGAGTCTTGCAGGAGTTGTTCCTTGGACACTCCCAGTCCAGCGAGACTTAATGGTTTTGAGTCTTGTATCTTAGTACTGTTAAGCCCCTTGAAGCCAGCTTTGGGGAACTTCAATTTCAGGACTTGGAAATATTTTTTTTTGCCTGGGGTGATGACAGGAAGTGGCATCCACAGAAACATGTGAGTGGGAGTTTTTTCTTTTTCTTTCTCCAATCGGTAGGGCAAAGGAGCTTGGCTTTAAGTACCATTTAAGGGTCAGTTCATCCCTATCCATTCTTTTCCAGAGACCACTGTTTCTCTTTTCTTGCTCCATACCTAATACAAGAGCACTTTGCAGGGGGGCAGCATGAAAAGAGTCCCCGTCGGCTTGCGCTACACTGTTAGGAAAATTAGTCTAGCGCCCCCATAAGGCGGCCGTCATTCCGCAACTGTGGGGGGGGGGGGGCACTTCCAATTTTGACTGTTTTGTCACCCTGGACCACAAACCTTCCTCACTGTGCTATATGTTTCTGCTGCACCATCTACTTAACCTCCCTGGCGGTATTCCCGAGTGTGGCTCGGGGTGAGATTTTCAAGCTACGATCGGTAACCCCGAGCCACACTCGGGCTTGCCTCGCTGGATGCAGAAAGAGGTTTCTTACCTTTTCTCTGCGATCCAGCGATGAATCCCCGCAGTGTACGGCGGCCGGATATCCGCCTGATGCTGTGTGTACCTCCGATTCCCTTCCCTGCGAGCGTCGCGACGCAGGGGGGGGCGGGGACGGCGCGAAATTCAAACGTATAAGTAGAAACACCGTAAAACACACTGATACAATTGGATAACAATTAAAAAAAAATACAGTGACCTTTGATTGCCCCCCCAGTGTTTTCTCAAGTGACCTGTCTGCAGATTTACAGTACCAGTGTCTGTATACTGCACAGTAATCATGGCAAAGCGTGCCTCTACTTCCAAATTGCTATGCGACCTGCTGCCAAACAGCGACAGCGATGCAGAATCCCTTGCGGAGGAGCTGAGTGACAGCGACGCGTGGGAAAGTTTGTCGTCGGACGCAGAAAGTAATGCGAGTGACAATCCTGCACCTGTGCCCAGCGATGTGCGGACTTGGTGCGCAATTGATTGCGCTACAGATCACGTAGCGCCCCCAAGGTTTCCATTCACAGGATCACATGGGATAAAAGTGGACATAGAGGATGACAATCCGTTGGAATACCTCCGACTTTTTTTGACGGATGCGGTGATCGACAAAATAGTGTTGGAGACAAACAGATATCAAGATCAGCAAGCTGCTACCCATCAGCTATTTTCTCGGCGCAGAAAATGGGAGCCTGTCACCAGTGATGATATCTGGAAATTCCTTGGCCTCCTAATTTTACAGGGAGTGGTGGGGAAACCACTCCAAAAGTGGTACTGGACCACAAATAAATTATTGGCCACACCTTTTTTTGGAACTGTAATGTCCAAATATCGATTTTCTTTGATTATGAAATATTTGCACTTCGCAAATAACGAGGAATTCGACGAACAATCTCATCCAGCTCCAAAGCTAAAAAAAAATTGGGATATTTACCAAATCATACTGCAGAACTTCCAGCAGACCTTTGTTCCTGAGCGGGACATTACCATAGACGAAAGTCTGATGGCCTATAATAGGCTCAGTTGGATTCAATTTATTGCGTCTAAGCGCGCTCGATTTGGAATCAAATCCTTTATGCTGTGTGAATCCAGCTCTGGATATATTTGTACACAGTACTTTACACTGGCAAAGGGACCAAATTCTCCCCGAGATTCAGTAATTTTGGGATGGCAAGCGCTTCAGTTCTGTCATTGATGGAGCCCTTGCTCAACCAGGGCTACTGTGTCACTACAGACAACTTCTATACTTCACCAGAATTGTACGAGTTCCTTCTTATGAATAAGACGGATGCTTATGGAACCGTGAGGCCTAACCGGCGTGAGATGCCGTCAGGATTTTCAAATAAAAAGCTTGGGAAAGGAGAAGTTGCTGCATGGCAAAAAGGGAAAATGTTGGCACTAAAGTGGCGGGACAAAAAGGACATTTCCCTTATGAGCACAGTGCATAATACCTCGACCGTCATGGTCCATACCAGAGGTGGAAAAGATGTAAGAAAGCCACAAGTTGTATTGGACTACAACCACACTATGGGAGGGTTGCAGTGACTGTGTGTACAGTTGAAAATAAAAGACAACTTATTTTAAGTAATTTTGGAGTGCGGCTGTCCAGTCTTCGTCCTTCCATTTGCTATCATTAGCATTGCCAGCACCTTGGTGGTTCAACAACCCTTGATTGCACACGGGGCTCACCTGGAGCGGTGAGAAATCTGTCTATGGGAGGTGTGGACAGGGCTGACCAGGCCATGACTTTTTACCCAGCTATGAGAAAGCAGCAGAAAAAATACTATAAAAAAAATTTCTGACATCTTTTGGAGCAATCTCTGTGGAATTCATTCATCCTGCTGAAAAAAAAAAGCCAGGTCTATGGTCCATGCAGACTTTATGTGGAAGGTGGCAGAATAGATTTTTCTAAAACACCAAACGCCAACGGCGGTAAACCGTTCTGGACGACGGGCTTCTGGTGTTGTAAATCCTGAGCGCCTGACTGGTCGTCATTTTTTGGACTATGTACCACCCACTGCAAAAAAAACAGCACCCACACGGATGTGTGTGGTTTGCTGCTCCAAGCGCGACAACAGCGGAAACCAAATACGCAAAGAAACGCGCTTCTGTTGTCTCGACTGCGACGTTGGACTTTGCGCCATTCCTTGCTTTAAAGATTTTCACACCCGAGACATTTACTAAATAATGATTTTGCACCCTTGTTTGACCCCCCAAAAAATCTGAGTTTATGAATGTATTATTTGTTAAAATGTATTGAATAAAAAGTATTGTTATTATTTATATTATAATTTATGATTTTGTGTTTCAAACTTTGTCATAGTCTACTAGAGACTCTGGTTTGGACAGATTTAGGTGAGTTATTCCTAAGAATTGCAAGCCTGCAATCTAAAACGCCAAATTTCCATGCAAAATAATGGTACCACTTTCAGCACCTAAAATCTGAAAGAATCATACCGCCAGGGAGGTTAAAGTAGAACTATAGGCAACACTTTTACAATCCCTGTCCCATTGCGAAGATTTCCCTTCACTTCCTGCTCTATAGGCAACCAAAAAGTAAGAGGAAATCGAAGTAAGTTAAGGGAATCCATTCTCCCCTTCGATCCACGCTGCTGTATCACTGAATCGCCGGAGGAAGCCAAGGATACAGAGCCACGGGAAACTGCAGTGAGCTGTCAGCCTGGGCTTGCTGTGACCAATCAGAGCGTTCCGGAGCCTCCATCATCAGAGGCTGACAGTTCACATGAGTTTCCCGCGGCTCTCTGTTTCCTCCAGTGATTCAGTGAAACGGCAGCGTGTGTCAGGGGGAAGAATGGGACAGCCGACTTCACAGACTGACATGCCTACTACAGCTCTGACTGTCTAACATGAAGAGTGAGTGGATTGTTTTAAAGCATTTATTTTTATTAAAAACTTCTGCACCAGCAGCTGTTACCTCTCTCTCTAGCTTATGTTTTGACTCCTCTGTGTTTGCCCCCCTCCTCCTCTGTGTTTGTCCCCCCTTCTCACTGTGTTTTTCCCCCCTTCTCCTCTGTGTTTGCCCCCCTCCTCCTCTGTGTTTGCCCCCCTCCTCCTCTGTGTTTGCCCCCCTCCTCCTCTGTGTTTGTCCCCCCTTCTCCTCTGTGTTTGCCCCCCTCCTCCTCTGTGTTTGCCCCCCTCCTCCTCTGTGTTTGTCCCCCCTTCTCCTCTGTGTTTGTCCCCCCTTCTCCTCTGTGTTTGCCCCCCTCCTCCTCTGTGTTTGTCCCCCCATTCTCCTCTGTGTTTGTCCCCCCATTCTCCTCTGTGTTTGTCCCCCCATTCTCCTCTGTGTTTGTCCCCCCATTCTCCTCTGTGTTTGTCCCCCCATTCTCCTCTGTGTTTGTCCCCCCATTCTCCTCTGTGTTTGTCCCCCCATTCTCCTCTGTGTTTGTCCCCCCATTCTCCTCTGTGTTTGTCCCCCCATTCTCCTCTGTGTTTGTCCCCCCTTCTCCTCTGTGTTTGCCATCCTCCTCTTCTGTGTTTGCCCCTGTCTCCTCTGTATTTGCACCACCTTTTTCTATGTTTACCCCCTTCTCCTCTATATTTGCACCCCCTTTTCTGTGTTTGCCCCGTCTCCTCTGTATTTGCACCCCCCCCTCTTCTGTGTTTGCCCCATCTCCTCTGTATTTGCCCCCCTCCTCCTCTGTGTTTGTCCCCCTTCTCACTGTGTTTTTTCCCCCCTTCTCCTCTGTGTTTGCCCCCCTCCTCCTCTGTGTTTGCCCCCCTCCTCCTCTGTGTTTGCCCCCCTCCTCCTCTGTGTTTGTCCCCCCTTCTCCTCTGTGTTTGCCCCCCTCCTCCTCTGTGTTTGCCCCCCTCCTCCTCTGTGTTTGTCCCCCCTTCTCCTCTGTGTTTGTCCCCCCTTCTCCTCTGTGTTTGCCCCCCTCCTCCTCTGTGTTTGTCCCCCCATTCTCCTCTGTGTTTGTCCCCCCATTCTCCTCTGTGTTTGTCCCCCCATTCTCCTCTGTGTTTGTCCCCCCATTCTCCTCTGTGTTTGTCCCCCCATTCTCCTCTGTGTTTGTCCCCCCATTCTCCTCTGTGTTTGTCCCCCCTTCTCCTCTGTGTTTGCCATCCTCCTCTTCTGTGTTTGCCCCTGTCTCCTCTGTATTTGCACCACCTTTTTCTATGTTTACCCCCTTCTCCTCTATATTTGCACCCCCTTTTCTGTGTTTGCCCCGTCTCCTCTGTATTTGCACCCCCCCCTCTTCTGTGTTTGCCCCATCTCCTCTGTATTTGCACCCCCCCTCTTCTGTGTTTGCCCTGTCTCCTCTGTATTTGCACCCCCCCTCTTCTGTGTTTGCCCTGTCTCCTCTGTATATGCACCCCTCTCTTCTGTATTTGCCCCATCTCCTCTGTATTTGCACCCCCTTTTCTGTGTTTGCCCCCGTCTCCTCTGTATTTGCACCCCCCCTTTTCTGTGTTTGCCCCGGTCTCCTCTGTATTTGCACCCCCCCCTCTTCTGTGTTTGCCCTGTCTCCTCTATATATGCACCCCCCTCTTCTGTGTTTGCCCCTTCTCCTCTGTATTTGCACCCCCCTCTTCTGTGATTGGCCGTCTCCTCTGTATTTGTACCACCCCTCTTCTGTGTTTGCCCCTGTCTTCTCTGTGTTTGCACCCCCTCTTCTGTGTTTCCCCCGTCTCCTCTGTATTTGCACCCCCCCCTCTTCTGTGTTTGCCCTGTGCCCTCTGTATTTGCCCCCCCCTTTTTTTGTGTTTGCCCGTCTCCTCTGTATTTGCACCCCCTCCTCCTCTGTGTTTGCCCCCTCCTCCTCTGTGTTGCCCCCTCCTCCTCTGTAATTGTCCCCCTACTTTGTATTTGCACCCCCTCCTCTATTTGCACCCCTCCTCTGTAATTACCCTCCTCCTCTGTATTTGCACCCCCCTCCTCTAATTGCCCCCTATCTCTGTATTTGCACCCCTCCTCTGTAATTGCCCCCATGTGTGTTGGGGCCCCATGATACCCCCTGTTGGCTTCCATGGGGGTATTGGAGGCAGGAGGATTTGTGCTGATAGGGGAAGATGATTTGTGGATAGATGGGGATGGGGATAATGGCACCCCAATCACAAAGCAAAACTTATTTTAGATGAGAGGCATCCCACAATGCTGTTTATGTGATTTTGCCGCGATTTGTCGCGTGACAATCGCTGCAAAATCTCACCGCGGTTGGGGTGCCATGCCGTGCACCGCTAAAGTGTTCGGGTTTGGCTTGAAGAAAAGGTGGCAACCCTAGCCTCATACAGCATGTAACTTGGACAGTCCCACCTGTCAGGCCATTTTTTTGTCCTTGGGACTTGAATTTGATCTTGATTGACCTTGCAGAGGCCACTTTGTGATCCAATCGGGGGATTCTGTTGGTCCTTTTATCTCGGAAGGTGGCTTCTTTGGTTGCTATCACTTAGTTTCCAATATTTTTATTAAAGTTTAAAAAAAAAAAAAAAACAGCATTCGTCATTGTCAGGAAAACAAACGTACAATTATAAGTTATTGCGAATACAAATGCATAATTGGCACACATTATTCCCTTGGGTACTCGTACTACATCTTTCGCCCAACAAGATCGGTTGCTATCACTTCACTGAGTTGAGTGTCAGAGTTGGTGGGTATTTCCTTCAAGGAGCTGTTCTTGGTCTTACATCATAAGGTGATGTTGCGTCCCTGTCCACTTTTTTTGCCTAAAGTGGTTTCTAGTTTTCACTTGAATCAGAACTAGGGTTGTCCTGATACCAGTATCGGGACCGATACTGAGCATTTGCAGGAGTACTTGTACTTCGGCAAATGCCCCCGATGCCAGATCCGAAACTACCCCCCCACCACCGCCGCCGCATAACGCATACCGCAACGTCGCCGCCACCTAGTTAATCAGTGCGGGGAACATTACAGCACAACTATTGAAATGAAAGCTGTAATGTTCTCCGCGCTGATTAACTAGGCGGCGGCATCTGCATCTACGGTATGGGGAGACATGGCTGCATCTGTAGGGGGGACATGGCTGCATCTGTAGGGGGGACATGGCTGCATCTGTAGGGGGGACATGGCTGCATCTGTAGGGGGGACATGGCTGCCTCTGTGGGGGGACATGGCTGCCTCTGTGGGGGGACATGGCTGCCTCTGTGGGGGGACATGGCTGCCTCTGTGGGGGACACATTTAATAAAAAGTATCAGGTATTAGGTATCGGCGAGTACTTGGGGGGGGGGGGGGGGGAGAGAGAGTGTATCGGTACTTGTACTCGGTCCTAAAAAAGTGGTATCGGGACAACTCTAATCAGTACAGTGTCTTGCCTTTTATTTTTCTCCTAATCCACAGTCGGCATGAAAAAGATCGCTACATACTCTATAGGTTGTTCAGGCACTTGGGATCTACTTGTTGTTGGAACCAGTCAGGATTCCTAGTTTGTGCTGCCAGAAGAGTCCAAGAAGGGCAGGCAGCATCCAGGTTCAAATATTTAGCAGTGGATCTGGCAGTTTATCAATGATGCCTTTTGGTTTAAATAGCAAAAAAAAATAAGAATTCTGGGGAGAAATTCTCTCCCAGGTGTGAGGGGAGTATCTTGAGCCATCTGTTAGGCCCCTTTCACATGGGGCAGTGGAGGTGCGCCAGCGGTATAGCACCGCTAAAAATAGGCCGTGAAAGGGTTAATACAGCCCGTAATGCACCTCTATAGAGGCGCATTGCGGGCGCTATTGCCACGGTCTCCCATTGTTTTCAATGGGAAGGAGCGGTATACATGCCGCATCTCTCACTGCTTCAAAGATGCTGATGACAGGAGATTTTTTTTCTCTCCCGCCAGTGCATCGCCTCAGTGTGAAAGCCTTTGGGTTTTCACATTGAGGTTTCTGGGGCAGGAGTTTTTCAGGCGGTATCGCAGCGCTATTTTTAGCGCTGTACCGCCTGAAAAACTTCTCAATGTGAAAGGGTCTTATTCTTGTGTCTGTGGCCCAGGTGTGCAAGACCACAACTGGGTTCTTGGTTTATACATCTACAGGATCTTTTCCACTCTTCTAATTCTAGCTTCCTCTCAACAGAGAGCCTAACTGACCAAGGCAGATTTAATTGCAACTAGATCTGACTAATTTCATTTAAATACTCTGTCCTTCTAGAACCTTTGGTCTTCATGGCTCAGAAGTACTCTTCTGCCTCTTCACTACCTGAATCTTTTTTCTGTAGTCTGACCCTGAAATTGTAACCTCTTTGAAAAAGATATATGGGATGGAGAGGCAGAGGAGGATATTGCAGATTTCTTCTTGTGCATGTTATGAGACGCAAGCTAAGGCTTCTTGGGATTTGCTTTGTACTGTAAGCACACTCTTTGATGCAGTGCATATTGGCCTTTGACTAGCAGTACCAAAATCTCCTCTGCCTGAACAAGCTCCTATTGGCACAAATGGCTGGCAAAGTCTAAAAATACTTTTCCCTCCTGGGCTCCATGCACACCGGCTTAAAAAACGTTGCTTCTACAGTTTTGTGTTCTGCCTGTAGAAGCAACTCAATGTATGCTGCTTTTTTGTGTTGATGACCTAGAGAATGTACTTTGCCAGGTCTCTAGGATGGCACTGCTCTCTGTATATAAGCACAGAATTTTGCGGTTAAAAACTTTGATGGCTGAACCTGCTTGCAAAAGGCATCTTTCGCATGCCTTTTGATGGTAAACTCCTTCTTGGAGAATCCCTTGACACATTTATCAAGGAAGTTATGGAGGGGAAAGTACTTCTACCCCCCAAAAGAACAGCCTAAGCCTACTACTACCATGACTGTTACCTCCTTCTCTCAAAAAAAGCAAAAAGGTCCTTTTGTTCCACCCAAGCATAGTCCTATAAGTGTGGGTCCATCCTTTCATTGCAAGCCTTGGACCCCAAAACCTTACCCTGAAGCATTCCGAGACGTCTTGGGCATATGGGTCCAATCTGTTTCCAGAAGCTAAAAAATAGAATTTCTATCTCTGCCCCTCCTTGATTCCTAACCTCCAATCCCCAGTGGTAATTCCAGTTCCTGCATAGGAAAGGTTTAAAGGCTTTTACTTAAACCTATTCAAAGTCCCAAAACCAAATGAGGCATTCACCTAATTTGGGACCTAAAATTCCCATACAGGTATCTATCTGCCTGTCTCCAAATTCTGCATGGAGTCTGCAAGTTCCGTCATTGCTTCTCTCAGATGAGGAGAATTTCTGGCATTGGTGGACATTCAAGATGCTTATCTTCACATTTCCAACTTTACCATAAACCAGTGCTTCGTATGATCTGGTCACCCTACCACTCCGGCTATCCTCTGCATCAAGAGTTTCCATGGGCCAAAACTCCTCCGCACTCTTTACATAATGCTGGCTCTACTAAAATCTCAGGGTATCCATGTCGCCCGTGTATCTGGAAGACATTCTGTTGCAAGATTCTTCAGTCGTGATCCTGTTTTCCAACATTCAAATGACAATTTACTTACTTCAAACTTTTTTGATGCATTATTAAAACTGAAACACTTCTCCATTCTAGCATTCCTGGAATATTTGGGATGATCTTGGACTTTGTTCCTTCCCCAGGCAAAGATTTTCTTCTGAGGTCCAACTGCTGGACTCTCGGATCACCAGGAATCCCACGACTCACCTTTGCATAAATGTAGCCTCTTTCACCGTGATCCCCTTTGTTCAGTTCCACCTGAGATTTTTGCAGATCAATATTCTCACAAGGTGGGACAAGCGGACCCTTTTTCAGAATCGCTCACTAGTGGTGTCCTGTCAGGCACAAATCTCCCTGACATGGTGAATTTCCAACTCGGCCCTAGAACCTAGAAAACCATTCCCTTCCCTCTCAATGGAAGATAGTAATGATAGACGTAAGCCTAACAGACTGGGGGTGTGGTCTACAATTGCCTGGCTGTCCAGGGAACCTGGTCCTCACTGGAGTCAATGCTGCTCATCAACATTCTGGAACAGAAAGCCAAATAGACTGACTCTCCTACACGGTTGCTTAGACACTGTCACAGCTGTGGCCTACATAAACCACTCGTGGGTACCAGAAATCAGGGTAGCCCTGAAGAATGAAACCTTTTTTCTCGCTTAGACAGAGAAACACATTCCAATGCCTAGATTTAGGCAGAGATCTTCCTAATCCTCTGCCATAAATGGGGAACATCAGATGTTGACAACATAACCTCCAGACTCAACAAAAACTAAACCTGTTCATGGCACGGTCCAGGGATTCCCTGGATGTCCAGGTAATTATTTGATCTGCATTCCCTGGTGCATTCCCTCCTAGGAGGATTCTGCCTCGACTACGCCACACGAAATAGGAAGAATGTGTCTCCCTGGGATCTGATTTTGGTACTTTCTTTTCTTCTAAGATTTCTCTTTGAAACGACTCATATCCTATTGGGGAATATCATGAGTGAGTTGGCCTTTTTGATGCCCATTATCTCCATCAGGCATGCCTTCAAGTTGGTGGATTTTTCTGGTCTGAGACAAGGTGGTCCTGGGACCAAAGCCCTTCTTCCTTCCCAATGTGATCTCTTCCTTTCACCTCATTGAGGAGAGTGGTAGCACAATATAGCCAGTCAGGTGAAATGCACTGTTCGTGTTCTCACAAGAACCATGCACATGAACAGTGCAACAGAGCAGAGTGACACAGAGATTAGCTACTCAAATTGTTTCTTCTTTTACTGTCTAGTCACATTAAGGAAGAAGGGAAAAATACCTTTAAATGTTACTTTAAAGTCTCTCTTGCTCCCTGTGTCCATTCGGAGACAGTGTGTCTCTGTCTCTGTGTCTCTCTGTCTCTCTCCCCCCCTCTGTGTCTCTCCCCCCTCTGTCTCTTTGTCTCTCTCCCCCCTCTGTCTCTCTCCCCCCTCTGTCTCTCTCCCCCCTCTGTCTCTCTGTCTCTCCCCCCCTCTGTCTCTCTCCCCCTCTGTCTCTCTGTCTCTCTCCCCTCTCTGTCTCTCTCCCCCCTCTGTCTCAGCCAATGAGGGAGAGTTCCGGGCATCCGAGTCTCGCATGCAACATTGCTGTGTTGTGTGGCACATCTTAGAACCGGGCAGATACAAATCTAAAGAAAGGTAAAAGAGCACCCACATGTATAGAACATCTGTATATTTTGCTGTTCAGATTTAAACAAAATGTTTTTGCGGAATGTGAGAAGGAATGTGGAGTACATCCACCTGACAACAGACGCTCCACTTTATCAGCATCGTAAAATCTTATTTTGTTATGGAGTGCACATGTGTATACAGGAAAAGCTCTATTAGAAATCTCAGTATATTTCCATAAGAGTGCATTGTTTGTCTCTGTTGTATAGTAACATGCAGTTTTTTGTTTTTTTCTGCACAGGCCAGCCAATTGCTTCAATATTCTTCGACATATTTTAAAATGGCTGATTCCGTGAGTATTGCATTGACATTTGTTATTTTGAGCCGATTTTAATTTTCAATGCCACTGTATGCTACTCCATGGTTCTGTGTATTCTGTAACATGCACATTAAACTATGCAGTGTGGTTTGTCGTCCCCCCCCCCCCCCCCCTCTAGATTTAGCGGTGCGTTAGGAGGACAGCAGAACATTGTTCCTGGAAGTTTAAACAAACATTTATCGAAGATCACATTTCCCTGCAGTTACACTGAGCACTTTCTTATTGATTGTGTCTATGCTATCACTTTGCAAATTGTCTTGTAATGGAAGCCATCAAAGGCTATGAAACTAAGAGGAAATGTGTATTTGGCAGATGGACACAGCTATACAAACAAGCTTGGTGACAGTCTAACAGGGTATGCAAGAGAAGTGACTCATTCAGGAAGGTTGATCTCTATAAAACCCGTAGCCTTTCATTTATACTTGTAAAAGTCAGTATACACTGCCTGAAATAATGGATACACTAACTGTATGAACTGGTGAAAATGTAGTACCTCTTCAGTAGCATTTATCATTTTACTTTAGTGTTTCTGTAAAAAGTCTGCAGTTATGAGGGGGGGGGGGGGAGCTGTAATGTAATATTACTTTTTTCAGGGCATGAGGACATACCATAGTGGCAATCTTATTGTCCTGATGTATAATACAAAATAGTGCATCAAAACAGCCTTCGGTGTTTTTTGGGCTAAAATTTATGTCTGCAAGTTAGACAGACAGAATAGTGTAATGATTCTGGTTAAAAAACAAGTAAATACCTATTATATTCCTTCATCTATATCACCTTCGGCGTTCTAGTTTCTGTTCTTTCACTTCCTGGTTTGCGGCGCTCGTTCATGTAAAACTAAATTTCCCAGTATGCATTGCGGCACGCCCAGTAATTCACACCTCCTTGAAGTTTCTAACACATAGTGAGCATCCTGCTGTACAGATGTAGTTCCCAGGAGGGGTTGAGCACATAACTGACCACCGCAGTAAAGCTTCCCTTCACGGTGGTGACATATGACGGTATAACATATGATTAGATAGATGCATCGGCTGTCTAGTAGTATTTTAATACCCACATGCAGGAAACAATGTAAATGGTGGAGGAAGCAGCGTTTCAAGTTATTAGGATATAGCACGTAGAATGTAGAACTTTAGCTTTCATTTATCGAGAGGGAATTATATACTGCTTCAGGTATAGCATAAAACCCCTTTAACCTTATACTACATCACTCTACCTTAGTACCTGTCACCAGTACAGAAAGAATTTATATACCGCACGTCAAATACATAACTTTAATTACTGCATCTCACAGCACGCACACACACAAACAACCATCACCTCTCAGCAAAATCTCTATTCAAATGGTCTTTTCCCAAAAATCTTCACAATGACCCCCCAATACTTGCTGTGAGTGTCAATGTATTGGTAATGGCACCACAATCTCAGATGCAGTGCACCAAACCGCAAGGTTCCACAGTACTATGCATTTTGGCAAGGTGCATTTTTAAAAGTCGTGCTTTTATGCGTTCGGTATGATTTGCAGCCTGTTAAAATTAAAGGTTTACAAAATTGTACTTCATGGGAATGCGCTGGTTCGCACCTACACATTGTGCGAACCAGCAGTGCGATACCAGTGTGAACCAGCCCTTATGACAGCTGCATTTTCTTGAAGTGAAACTAAACCCTCCTATCCTTTACAGCCAAGGAAGCTGCCATCTTACCCCCTGTTTGATCTGCAGTTGCCATGGTGTGCTATATGTGAACCATTTTATAACACCAGCCATTTGATGGGGTTGACAATTCAGTTAAGTGCACAGGCAATTGTGAGGGTTGCTATTCACTGCATGCCTTAAATGTAAAGCCTCATACACACCATCGGATGAATCTTACGGGAATTGTGTGATGACAGGCTGTTGTCGGAAAATCTGACCATTTGTATGCTTCATCATACAAGTGTTATCGGTATTTTCCGCCAACAAATGTGGGATGGCATGCTTTAAAATGTCCGTCATGCTCACCATAACATATTAGCAGAAGTTGCCCAAAGGGTGGCACTAAAGAGCTGAAAAACCACATAGTTTTGTGTTTGTTAGCCGACAATTCTTTGCCATTTGTATGCAAGACAGGTTCATGGCCAACGCCCTTCGGACAAAAGCCCTACACTTTGTCTGCAAAAAATCTGATCGTGTGTATAAGGCTTAACTCTTTTGGGAAATTTTTTAAAGTTGTGGGTTTAGTTTTGCCTTAAAGGATCACTAAAGGAATTTTTTTTTTTTTTTCCGCTAAATAGCTTCCTTTACCTTACTGCAGTCCTGGTTTCATGTCCTCATTGTTCGTTTTTGCTTTGAAGTTGCTGTAATTCTGCTCTGATCTCCACACTTCCTACTTGTCTGGCTCCTTATGAAAAATCTCATGGCAGATTTTCACTGTGGTCCAAGCTGTCATTACTGTGTGTCTAAAACTCCTCAGAACCATTACCACCAGATTCATTTTAAAAACAAAACACTGCTCTGGAGTTGTTTTGTTTTTGTTTTGTGTGTCTCTCTATGTCACAGAAACATGAAACCAGTTTAAAAGTGAAACTACAAAAGTGAAAATTCAGCGCTGGGGTATAAACAAATACAAAAATTTACAAATAAAAATATGCAAGCCAGCACTGAGGATAAATTCATAGAAAATTCCCAAAGCATAAATTAAAGTGAAAAAGTGCAGCGCAAAAATTTCAATAAATATAATAAACAATTTAACCATATAAAAAAAATGTAAGCCAGTGAGACGTGACGTAAATCAAGTCCATTAAGTGCTAGTGAATAACACAAATAAATCCGCAGGAGTGAAGGTGAAGAGAAACGCCAAAAAAGGAAATCCATCCAACCACAGCTTGCAAGATGGACTCTCACCTTATTGCTTTCGACCCGTGAGAGTCACAAAGCATATCAGAAAAATTCAATCAGATCCGAACTCCAAGCAGATTCACCATATCAAACAGATATCAGTATCAGCGGGCAGGCCATATGTAAGAGGAAACACAGACAATGATCTAGTGCTCTCTGCTCTGTGCAAACCGGATTATTTAACCACTTAAGACCCGGACCAATACGCTGGTAAATGACCCAAGGTGTTTTTGCGATTCGGCACTGCGCTCGCTTTAACAGACAATTGCGCGGTCGTGCGACGTGGCTCCCAAACAAAATTTGCGTCCTTTTCTTCCCACAAATAGAGCTTTCTTTTGGTGGTATTTGATCACCTCTGCGATTTTTATTTTTTGCGCTATATACAAAAATAGAGCGACATTTTTGAAAAAAAAACACTATTTTTTACTTTTTGTTAAAAAAAAAATCAAATAAACTAAATTTTAGTCAAACATTTAGGCCAAAATTTATTTAGCCACATGTCTTTAGTAAAAAAAAAAAATCGCAATAAAAAAAAATAGCTACCTAGCGGGAACAGCGGCACTAATACAGCGATCAGAAAAATGATCGCTTAGTGACGCTGGCAATAGGGAGTGAAAGGGTTAACTAGGGCGGTGATCAGGGGGTTAAAACTTTATTAGGGGGGGTGGGGGGGCTATCCTGAACCTAACACTAACTGTTTTTTACAGTGCCTGTCACACTGACACTAAATGCAGTGATTAAATCACTGCATTCAGTGACACTGTGACAGGGGGGTGGGGGGGGCGATCACAAGGGGTTAATATGCCTATGTGAGTGTGTGTCAGTGTTGTGTTGGTGCACACTTACTTGTGATGTCTTCTCTCATCAGCAGCGCTGGGAAACAGCGCTGCGATGAGAGAATACATCATTTCCTCCTTCCTGTGTAAACACAGGAGGAGGAAGTGATAGGCTGGGAGCGCGCTCCCATTGGCTGGGAGCGATCGCGGGGGGGGCGGATATCACGGACATCCGCCCGCAGATCCCGGATCGCTCCCAGAGGTAGGGGGACCCCCGAACCGCACTCAGGCGGGGACGTAAATTTACGCCCTTGTGCCTGTACGTGCCATTCTGTGGCCGTATATGTGCGTGCGGGGGTCCTTAAGTGGTTAAAGGACAAAGATAAAACATAGGCACTCACATTTAAAAGCACTCATAAGCTGAGTGTATGCTGTAACAGTAAAAGTCACGATTCACAGCGGCGATGATCGGGGTGATGTCCTGCGTAGCTCCTCCCCTCACGTACGCGTTACGTCTCGTGGGCGGGACTTCATCAGCGTCAAGCGGAGCTCTCTCTGCTTGACGCTGATGAAGTCCCGCCCACGGGATGTAACGCTGTGAATCGTGACTTTTACTGTTACAGCATACGCTCGGCTTATGAGTGCTTTTAACCACTTGCCTACTGTGCACCTACACCCCCTTCCTGCCCAGACAAAATGTTAGCTTCCGGCACTGTGTCGCTTTAACTGAAAATTGCGCGGTCGTGCGACGTGGCTCCCAAACAAAATTGCCGTCCTTTTTTCCCCACAAATAGAGCTTTGCTTTTTGCTATAATAAATATCCCATTTAAAAAAAAAACAAAAAAAAACATTTTTTATCTCAGTTTAGGCCGATACGTATTCTTTTTGGTAAAAAAATGTAAAAAATAAAATCGCAATAACCGTATAGTGACTGGTTTGCGCAAAAGTTATATTGCCTACAAAATAGGGGACATAATTATGATTTTTTTTCCATTTTTTTTTTTACTAGGAATGGCGGCGATCTGCGTTTTTTTCTCGCAACTGGGACATTATAGCAGACACATCGGACACTTTTGACACATTTTTGGGACCATATACATTTATACAGTGAACAATGCTATAAATATGCATTGATAACTGTATAAATGCAACTGGCAGGGAAGGGGTTAACCACTAGGGGGCGGGGGAAGGGGTTAAATGTTTCTCCTAGTTTGTGTTCTAACTGTGGGGGGTGACTGGGGGAGGTGACCGATTGTGTCCCTATGTACAAGGGACACAATCGATCTCCTCTCTCCCTGACAGGGACGTGCAGCTCTGTGTTTACACACAGAGCTGCACGTCCCAGCTCAGTTACACGGCAATCGCGTGTGCCCGGCGGCAATCGCGGCCGCCGGGCACACGCACGGGAGTCCCAGTGATGCGACGGGTGCGCGCGTGCGCGCCCCTAGCAGCTTTCTATGACTGCACGTCATATGACGTGCAGTCAGGAGAATGAAGTTATCCGCCCGCCGTCATATGACAGTGGACGGATGACAAGTGGTTAAATGTGAGTGCCTATGTTTTATCCTTGTCCTTTAAATAAACCGGTTTGCACAGAGAGCACTAGATATTGTCTGTGTTTCCTCTTACATATGGCTGCCCGCTGATATCGGTTTGATATGGTGAATCTGCTTGGAGGTCGGATTTGATTGGAATTTTTCTGATATGCTTTGTGACTCTCACGGGTCGAAGCAATAAGGTGAGAGTCCATCTTGCTAGCGGTGGTGGATTTCCTTTTTTGGTGTTTCCTCTTCACCTTCACTCCTGCCGGATTTATTTGTGTTTTTCACTGGCACTGAATGGACTTGATTTACGGTCACGTGGATATTTAATCTCACTGGCTTACATTTTTATTTATTTTATATGGTTAATTGTTTATTATATTTATTGAATTTTTTGCGCTGCACTTTTTCACTTTAATAAAAGTGAAACTAACCTGCAGGCACATTATATGATTGATTTGTATCTACTTTTAATCATTTTTAAAAGGAATCAGTTAACTTATGTCTCTATACTCTGTAAACAGTCATTTCAGCAAAAAACATTTTTTTCTTTTAGAGACCCTTTAAAGCAACTTTTTTACAAAAATATGCACCCATAAAATTAGCTTAGTGGATAATGATTTTGCCCAGACACTAGCTTTTAAAAAAGGGTAAACGTGATGAAAGAAAAATTATGAAAAGTAATTAATACGTTTTCCATTAGACTTTAGTAATATACATAATCACATCCTTGTATGAAGCTAAACGGGTAGCATTGTAAACGTTTCTGATGTATAATACAGTATCTCAAAAAAGTGAGTACACCCCTCACATTTTTGTAAATATTTTATTACCCATATTTATCGGTGTATAACACGCACAGGTGTATAACACGCATCTTAAAGGAACACTAAAGGTTCTTTTTTTATTAGATCAATTGATTGCTGTAAGCTAGAGCATTTAAATATCACTTACCTCGTTTTTCCTTTTGACCTCCAAAATACAGTAATCCAGGTTTGAAAATGCCATTTCCTGTCTCTCCTCTTCTTGCTTTCCACCAGCATCTGGGCTGTTTTGCATGGTGGAAAGCAGAATGTGCTCAACCCCTCCCTATGACTACAGCCCTGCATGAAGATGCTCTCTTATCCCTCACATGCATGGAGGCTAAGCCTAATGGCAACTATAGTTCCCATTAGGCCGTGATGCAGCAAGAATGAACATGCATCGCAAACCAGGAAGTCAGTGAGAAAAACGATTCAGGACTGACGGAGGTGAATAAAACGGCTCGATTTCAACAGCTATCAAACTAGTTATAATGCAACACATTACTTTTTACTTTATCAGCTACTGTCAGTCTTTAATTTAAGAGGAAAATATTTTTGTCTGTAAAACCCCTTTAACTTTAAAAGGGAAGTTTCAGTAAAAATACTTTCCACAGCCCCCTGCGTATAACACGCAGGCACAGTTTACCCTTTATTTTCAGAGTAAAAAAGTGAGTGTTATACGCCAATAAATACAGTATATCTTTTCATGCGACAACACTGAAGAAATGACACTTTGCTACAATGTAAAGTAGTGAGGGTATAGCTTGTATAACAGTGCAAATTTGCTGTCGCACAAAATAACTTGACACACAGCCATTAACGTCTAAACCGCTGGCAACAAAAGCGAGTACATCTCTAAGTGAAAGTGACCAAATCGGGCTCAATTAGCCATTTTTCCTTCCAGGTGTTATGTGACTCTTTAGTGATACAAGGTCTCAGGTGTGAATGGGGGAGCAGGTGTGTTAGATTTGGTGTAATCCCTCTCACTCTCTCATACTGGTCACTGGAAGTTCAACATGGCACCTCTTGGAGAAAAACTCTGAGGATCTGAAAAAAAAAAATTGTTGCTCTACTTAAAGCAGCAGTTCTGCGGGAAAAACTTTTTTTTTTTCTTCTGACATTCGGGCGCTGTTTGTATATCTAATCTTACACTCACCTGTCCCGTTCTTGCAGCCACATTTGTCCCGACTTGAATCAAAATTATGTTTTATAAAACCCAGCGATGGACGTTTCCATCTTTAGTGTGGGCACTGCTTAAGCCCACCTGTCTATACATCCGGGATGCGGTGAATGCTGTCCCAGCATTCACCGCTCTATCCCGCGCATGGCAGGTGTCGACGGCGAGCCGCGCCGTCAACACTTCAGTTGCCATCGCAACGGCCGGCGTCATAATGACCCGCCCTGTTGTGAAGACACAACCCATATGTTTCCTCACAGCGATCGCGTGATCTCGCGGGATTTGAGCAGAACGCGTCTCCTGGGGACATCAGGACTGAGTCCCAGGAGACATAGCGCCGTCGGGGGAAAATCTATATACACACCCATTCCCCCGCGGTGGAATCTGATTGACAGGGCAGATAGCAAAGAAGAAAAGGGGTAAGGCTAAACCAAAAAAAAAAAAACAACGTATTTGTTATGTTGAATGCAACGCTGTGTTATTGCCATGAAGTCATATATTCGGGTGAACCTCCACTTTAAAGATGGCCTAGGCTATAGGAAGATTGCCAAGACTCTGAAACTGAACTGCAGCATGGTGGCTAAGACCATACAGCAGTTAAACAGGACAGGTTCCGTTCAGAACAGGCTTCACCATGGTCGACCAAAGAAGTTGAGATCAGCGTCATATCCAGAGGTTGTCTTTGCAAAATAGACGTAGGAGTGCTGCCAGCATTGCTGCAGAGGTTGAAGGAGTGGGGGGGGGGGGGTCAACCAGTCTTTGCTCAGACCATATGCCGCACACTGCATCAAATTGGTCTGCATGGCTGTCGTCGCCGAAGGAAGCCTCTTCTAAAGATTCTAAAGATTACTAAATGTAGTTCCAAAACATCTGGGGTGCCGAGGTTTGCCATCACTGCCCTATCGGATAGGGTCTGGCCTCAACTGCGCAGATGCAGCGCGTGCGCAGTCCGGGGCTGCGGAAATCTGAGCCTGAACACCTGTTCGTCGGCTGTACATGCGCTTGCTCACAATGATAATGCTGCGCAGCAAGGGGCCGAAAAGGGGGAGGAGACTGATGTGATATTGACACACCTCTGTATACTACAACACCACAGCAAGGGGCGAAAAAAGGGGCAGAGGCTGATATTGACCATCGCATCCGCCCCTTGCTGTATAGAGCGGCGTGAATAACCAAGCAAAAAAGCACCGCTTGATATCGCATCCGCTCCTTGCTGCCCCTTGCTGTATAGAGCAGCGTGTACTATAGTGCGCTGTGTATTACCAAGCATCGGCAAAATGTATAACCAAGCATCGGGAGCGAGCGTGTCTACAGCTGACAAACAGCTGTTCAGTCTCAGAGATTTCCGTCAGCTCGGATTGTGCCTGCGCAGTCGAGGGGGAACCATATCTATAACGGGAACCATATGGTTAGAACACCATCACTGGGGAGCTACACTTCATTGAGGGAACCATGAATGCCAACATGTACTGTGACATACTGAAGCAGAGCATGATCCCCTCCCTTGGAAGACTGGGCCGCAGGGAAGTATTCCAACATAACAACCCCAAACACACCTCAAAGATGACCACTGCCTTGCTAAAAGTGATGGACTGGCCAAGCATGTCTCCAAGCCTAAACTCTATTGAGCATCTGTGGGGCATCCTTAAACGGAAGGTGAATGAGCACAAGGTCTCTAACATCCACCAGCTCCGTGATGTCGTCATGAAGGAGTGGGAGAGGACTCCAGTGGCAACCTGTGAAGCTCTGGTGAACTCCAAGCCCAAGAGGGTTAAGGCAGTGTTGAAAATAATGGTGGCCATACAAAATATGGACACTTTGGGCCCAATTTGGACATTTTCACTTAGGGGTGTACTCACTTTTGTTGCCAGAGGTTTAGACATTAATGGCTGTGTGTTGTTGTTTTGAAGGGACAGCAAATTTACACTGTTATACAAGCTGTACACTCACTACTTTACATTGTAGCAAAGTGTTATTTCTTCAATATTGTTATATAAGGTTTAATAAAATATTTACAAAAATGTGAGGGGTGTACTCACTTTTTGTGAGATTCTGTACATTTGTTTGTTTGACTTGTTTCTGCAAATTTCTGAAATGTTAAGCCTAGATGCTCGTGTTTGTTTAAACAGAAAACTTTACTGTTTTTTTAATTGTAAAAAAAAGCATGAAAGGGTTAGAATGTCTTGTCAGGTTTTTATTGCTGTAGCAGTCCAATCCATTCTGCACAGGAGATATTTCAATAGAAAAACCTGTCTGGTGACAACTGTTTGAGACAGGATTACCACTTGCCTGGGGGAGATTTCCATTCAGTTCATGTCTTTGAGACAGGCATTAAGGCCTCATGCACATAGGGCCAGATTCAGGAACACTTGCGCTGGAGTATTTCGATATGCGCCGCGTAACTGTGATGATGCGCCATCGTTTCTATGTGCCCGTACCCACCAAACTAGATGCGCCCAATAACGGGTCATTTGCGACCGGCGGAACGTTCCGACGCCAGAGTATCGTCAGCGCTTATTTTCGCTGGGCGCATCAGTCGCGCCCATTGATTTCCCCTGCAAATATGCAAATGAGGGATTTTTCCCAATTCACGAACGGATTAGCACCATACGCTGGCTACATGCGCCGCGCGTATCTCGTCCGTCCGGCGCAAAGTTATTTCTACGAAAGGCTGCTTTATCTTTACTCCAGACGGCCACAAGTCAGCAGGAGAGCAGCTACAGCAGCGTTACCGACGATAAGAGCTAGCTGAGCACCCCCACTTGCAGGACAACACCTCTGTCCATGCTTGTCTGTCAAATTTTACAGCCATGGAGGAAGACATCATAGGTCTCCATAGCCGAGATGACGGCTGTCAGCTCCTGGCCATTAAAGTTCAGCTTTCTCCTGTGTGTTTGCGGGAATGGGAGCAGCTATCTCAGAACAAATGTAACATCACTGCGGGGAGGGGGAGCAGGATATACTTTAGTGCCGGAATGGCGCTTCTACGGGCGCATTTAAACGCCCAACGGAAGGCATTGCGCTGACGTTTCCCGTGAAGTGGTGCCGACGGAAGTTGTGAGCATGCGCACAAAGGGGGCGAGTGGAGCCTCACTCACTGTGCATGCTCCGTGGTTGATGCGCTGAACGTAAGCCTCTGCGCTGGGCTCCGCCCATCATTTACATATGATCACACCCACTTCCACTTGCGTCGGGTTACGCCAGCGCATTATCGTTACTCTGGCGCAAGTTTACGCGCAACTGCTATGTGAATTACAGGACTTGCGCTGAAAGGGTCTTCAGAGTAACGTAAATGAGAAGCGTTACTCCAGAGGAAAGATACTCTCATCTACCTGAATCTGGCCCATAGAGTATAAAAAATATACTGCTTTTATAAGCATTGAGTTTTTTGTTTTATTTTAGTCTGTATTAACACCTCACGGCTCGGATATAAGGGCTCTTTCACACGAAGCGTCCGTTCAGATCCGCCTGCCTGTTTTTTTTGCGGACCTGAATGGACGCTTTGTACTCCTCTATGGAGCCGCGGATGTCAGCGGAGACATGTCCGCTGACCTCCGACCCGATCCGATCCGCCAAAGTATGACGGAGGAAAAACCTACTTTTCCTTCCGTCTGGCGGATCGGATCAGATGAACACGGACAGACGGTCCGTGTTCATCCAACCCCCCCATAGGGGAGAGCGGAGAAATGACAGGGCGGTCCCTGCACAGTGTGCGGGGACCGCCCAGTCATCCGGCAGCTCAGAGGAGATCAATGGAGCGATCCCCGCTGAGCAAACGGAGGTGCACGGGGCGGATCATTACTGATCAGCCCCGTGTGAAAGGGCCCTAAGGCTTCATTTCCATGGACGTTTTTACAGCCACTTTCTTTAGCCTTTTTTACAGCTTAAAAACGCCTGTCCATGTTTATTTATTTTTTTAAAATTTTTATTTTTTTGTTTGAGCTGGAGCTCAAAACCGCCGCGGTAGCATTTTTGAGCGTTTTTTAATGTCTGGCATTTTACAGCTCTATTGCTTGAGCTTCAGAACGCACTGGTCCTGGTTTTTTTTTTGCAGCTTAAAAACTGCTCAGCCATCTACAGCTCAAAAACGTCATGGTGGGCATGAGGCCATAGACTAACATAGAGAGCTGTTTTTAAGCTGCCAAAAACGCTCAGAAAAGTGGCTGTAAAAACATCCATGGAAATGAAGCCTAAAACTGTGTTCATGCTCACATAGGCATTTACAGGTGTGTTAAAAGAGTTTACTAACTAAAAAATTAAACCAATCACAAGCGCGTTCAGGAGAGGAGCTTTTGAGCAGAAAAAAAAATGCTTGAAGTGCCTAAACGCTAGACACGTCAAGTGTTTGAGCGTTAATGCATTGCAGTGGCCACAATATTTGAATCCAATAATGTTGAAAAACTCTTGTCATGACAAAACATTCCTAAATGTGTGTGGGTTTGTGTAATACACGGCTTTAGGTGTGTATTTTAAGCTTCTTTCTTTATCGTACATCACGAGACACAGAGCAGCATAGTATATACTATGTGGGTTATAGAGCCTACCTTCAGGTGATGGACACTGGCACTCTTCAGACAGGAAGTCCCTCCCTATATAACCCCCTCCCCTGTCGGGAGTACCTCAGTTTTTTTCGCCAGTGTCTAGGTGTTGGTCACGGTAAAGCTAAGATGCCTGGTCCATTGTGGCTAGGCTGCAAGGTGCCGCAGAGCCAAAGTGGACGGTACCCGGGCCCCGGGTGGAAGAACGGGGTTTTGCCTATAATGCTTCTCTTTAGAGAGCTGGATCCTGGGTTCCAGAACATTGATCAATTTTAAAGGGTCAAATGTTTTTCTGTCTGCCAGGATGCTTATATAGGTCCAGGGGAGAGGTGACCTGCTATGGACCCCAGTCCCTGAAGGTCAGTGACCATGCCCACGGTGAGGGGTGAAGGCTGGGCCTCTTGCTTTTAGCAACACCCTGCAGCGTGGACAGGTAAATGGAGGGCTGCAGGACGTGGTCTGTTGGCAGTTTCTCCTAAAAAGGGGGGTTGTGGGTCTAGCCTAGATGTGTTGCTATGCACGGGCAATGTCACCACTATGTCTGCTGAGACAGGATGGTCCCTCACCCATACTACTCCCCTAGCTGTTCTAGTGTCTGTTGGCTAATAGGGTGCATTTCTGTTTAAGCAAGAAAGAGCTTACTGGTCTTGTTACGATTGTCTGGTTGACCTGAGCATTCCTGGGTCCCCCTGCAGCGTGTGGTCACGCCCGGAGGCATACTCTCTCCCCCTGAAGCAGCCACCGTGGATCGGCGGTGTCCTGGACGTGCGCGCGTGTATTCGGAAATAGACAGCGGCGCACAGCGTGACACGGCAGGCCGGAGGAGGCGGAGCGGCGTGCGGACGCCAGAAGCAGTTAAAACTGGGTATGTCAGTGTGTGGGGTGAGACGCAGAGTGCTGGTTGAGTTGCCTTCAGGAAGGGATCCAGGACACAAGCGTGCACCAGTTCAGGGGCTGAGAGCCCAGATCTGAACACACTGCGTTGCAGGAAATACTACTTAGCCTTCTCCCCCATAGAAACAGACTCAACACTAGTGCCAGCGGTTTGGTATCTTTTGCCTAAAAGTAAGGGCAGCTAGCAAAGATCCTAGAGCTCTCCTTTCACTTGACTGGATACCTGGTTACCCCAGTGTTGCTGTGAGCGGTACCTCGTAGTTGTATACATGGCTCCCAAGGGATCAGGCTCTGCCAAGAGGACAAGGGCTGCAAAAAAGCCTAAGGGATCCCCATCGGGCTCAGAGGATTTGGGTCAGGCCTCAGCTACACCGCCCTCCCCTGAAAGATCAGAGTTGGGGCTTTAGGGCGAGCCATCGGAACCAGTGGGTGCTGAAGCTGGCCCTAGTCGTCCAGCCCCGATCTACGTGACTGAAGAGGTGCTGGCTTCCACCTTGGGGGGGTTGGAAAACAGACTAGCAGCGTTGATTGCTGCTTCCTTACCAGGAAAAAAACGCACTAGATCTTTCTCCTGCCTTACAGTCCCCAGGCTTAGATCTCTCTTCGGATGAGATGGAGTTTCTAGGAAACCAGGGGGAGGATCTGGAGGATGGGGATTCTGAGGAATCTACCATCGAGGAACCCTTTTCGGCTTCTCAAGCAGGAAAAATGATGGGTCCAATCTCTAACGGAGATGGTCCGGTCCGCTTTTAAGTTACCCACACCGGAGCCTCCGGTGGGTACAGTATCCTCTTTGGGGTCCTTAAAGGCGCCTCGGGCTACTTCCTTTTTTCCGATCCACCCCCTCCTCGAAGATGTAATGTATAAGGAGTGGGTAAGGCCAGATAGAATCTTCATTCCCCCTAGAAGATTCTCGGTGCTATATCCCATGGAAGAGAAATTTGCAAAGAAATGGGAAGTTCCGGTGGTAGATGCTGCTATATCATGTGTCAATAAGACACTAAGCTGCCCTGTCGACAACGTCCAGATGTTCAAGGACCCGGTCGATAAGCGGTTGGAGACCTTATTAAAATCCTCCTTTGCCACCACAGGGGCAGTAGTTCAGCCAGCCATTGGTGTATGCCAGGCTCTAAAAGACCAGGCCAAACAGGTCCTAAGGGACATGCCAGCCCAACAGGCATGGGACCTGGCGGATTTGCCAAGGGCTCTTTGTTTTGCGGTTGACGCAATTAAGGATTCTATCCAACAAGCTTCCCGACTCTCAATGTTTCTCGTGCATATGCGTAGACTTCTATGGCTGAAGAATTGGGCAACTGAGACTTTGTGTAAGAGGCTCCTGACGGGGTTTCCCTTTCATGGGGAAAGGTTATTCGGGGAAGATCTGGATACGTATATTCAGAAAATCTCCAGCCGAAAGAGCACTTTGTTGCCGGTAAAGAAGAAATTTAGAGGGCCCACATTTAAGCGCCCTGCTTCTCCTGCACCCGGGTCTTCTAACCCTAGGCAGTATCGACGGCCGGCATGTCGGCCTAGCAATGATAACAACTCACAGGGTCAGTTTCCAGCAAACAAGAGACCCTGGACCCGTAAGCCAGGTAAAACCGCCCCAAAGGCGTCTTTGTGAAGGGGCGCCCCCATCCTCTCGGTGGGGGGAAGGCTCCAGCTATTTTCAAGTGTCTGGGAAACAAGGGTCTCCGACAGATGGGTCCGCTCCACAGTCGCTTCAGGGTATCGGCTGGAGTTTGAGGTCAAGCGTGCCAAACGACCCAAGGAAAGCGGCACTGTTGGCATCCTTAGATCACCTCTCGACTCAGGAGGTGATCGTGCAGGTACCTGTTCAAGAAAGAGGACTAGGATTTTATTCAAATCTATTCATTATCCCAAAACGGCGGTGTAAGGCCTATCCTGGACCTGAAGGGCCTAAACAAGTACCTTTCTGTCCAAACCTTTCGGATGGAATCCGTCCGTTCAGTTGCCGCTGTTTTCCATGGGGGAGATTTTCTAGCATCCGTAGATGTAAAGGACGCGTACCTGCACATTCCTATATTTTCAGGTCACCACAAATTCCTGCGGTTCGCGATAGGTCGGCACCATTTTCAATTCGTGGCCCTCCCCTTCGTGTTGGCCATGGCCCCCAGGGTGTTCACGAAGATCCTGAGAACCCGTGGAATTCTGATTTTGGCATACTTGGCATCTACTCCTGATAGATCAGTCTACCCCAAGCCTAAGGCGGTCAGTTCAGACCACCGTTCGGTATCTGGAAGCCTTCGGGTGGGTTATAAACGGAGACAAATCTGCCCTGCAACCAACCAGGGTCCTAGAATACCTAGGTATGCGTCTCGATACAAGCCGACAGGAATCTTTTTACCACAAGCAAAGATTCACGCCTTAAGGGTATTCTATCAGTACTGAGGAAAAAGAAACCAACCATTCGACTCTGTATGCAGCTGAATGAATGAATGAATAAATGAAGAACTTGTATAGCGCAGCACATGCAAAGTAAATCGCCTCTGGGCGCTTGTTGTTCCTGTCTCCTTTGAGATCAAAAGAGATGAGTCTTAATCTTTCTCCTGAAGACTAAGTAGTTCTCCAGTCGAATGCTGGCTGGTAAGGCGTTCCATAGTCTGGGACCTTGGACAGCGAATCTCCTGTCTCTTTTGGACTTGTATCTGGCTTTCGGTATCTGAAGCCGATTTTCATTGGTGGATCGTAGAATACGATTGGGATTGTAAACTTTTAATTTTTCGCATAGATAATGGGGAGCATTCCCATGGATACATCTATGCGTTAGACAGAGTGCTTTAAAGGTGATTCTGTCTTTGACTGGTAGCCAGTGAAGGGATCTCAGTGAAGGTGAGATTGATTCCCAGGGTTTTTTCCCAGTCACAAGTCTGGCGGCCGTATTTTGAACGACTTGAAGACGAGCGATTTGGTACTTGGGCAGTCCGAGGTAAAGGGCATTTGCATAGTCCAATCTGGAGTTTACAATCGCTCCCACCACGACCGCTATGTCTTTCTTGGGAATAAAAGGCGTGAGTCTGCGTAGTAGGCGCAGCAGATAGTGAGATCCACTGACTACTGCCCCTATTTGTGCGTTCATTGTCATGTCGGAGTCAAAGATGACCCCAAGACTTTTGACTTTGGCGCTAGGGGTGATGACTTTGCCCAGAATGGGCGGGGGGATCCAGGTTGTTGTCGATTGATTCCTACGCTTGGTGTGAAACAGAAGAAGTTCTGTTTTCGCTCCGTTGAGTTTGAGATAACTCGTTGTCATCCAGTCCTCTATCAAAGAGAGGCATGTCTCTAGGTTGAGGTGGTGATCCTTTTTATTGCAAATGCGGAAGTACAGTTGCGTGTTGTCTGCGTAAGAGTGATATAGCAGTTTTTGGCTGCTGATGATTTCAAAAAGAGGACGCAGATAGATGTTGAATAACATCGGCGACGGGGGAGATCCTTGAGGGACCCCGCACGATAATGTGCGTTTTTCCGAAGTGAATGGTCCTAGCTTCACTATTTGCGATCGGTTTTCCAAAAAAGAGGAGAACCAAGATAGATCGCTTTCTGCGACTTTGGCTATTTTAGCCAGCCGAGTCAATAACAGCTTGTGATCAACTGTATCAAAGGCTGCGCTTAGGTCCAGCAGAACCAGAAGAGAAGATTCTCCTTCGTCTGCGGCCTCGAACGTCGTCCCATATCTTAAGCAATGCTGTTTCCGTCCCGTGTCCGGGACGGAATCCTGATTGCAATGGGTCGAGTAAGTTGTGGGTATCTAGATGCTGTTGCAGCTGCTGTACCACTGCTTTCTCCATTACCTTGGAGAGAACATTTAGGCCTGTTATGGGTCGCCAGTTGAGTGGATCCTTAGGATCCAGGGTGGCTTTCTTCAAAATGGGTTGAATGAAGCCCTCCTTCAGCTGGGAGGGCATTTTGCCCTCCCTGAAGGATTGGTTAATAAGCTGCGTGACCGGACGTGCCAGGATGTCGGCGCATTCCTTCAGCAGTTTGGTGGGGATAATATCATTTGGCGCAGTGCTGTTGCGCAGAGTGCCGATGATATTTTTAGTGGTTTGAATGGAGATGGGTTCCAGCGTGAACTCACCAAACTGTGGTGAATTGCTGCCGGTGCTGTGTAAATTACTACGGGGGGGGGGCTGGGAGAGCAATTGTTTTGCTGAATGCTTTGCCGGATTGCCATAATTTTGTTAATGAAGCAATCCGATAACTCATCGCAAAATTCTTGTGTGTCCAAGTTGGGGGCTTCAAGACATTCTGGATTCATGGTCTGAGTGACCAGCTTGAAGAGTTCGCGGGGGCGATTTAGGGCACCGTTGATAGCCTCAGAAAAATAGATTTTCTTGGCTTCGAAGATTTGCTTGTAGTATTTCCTGGTTATTGCCTTGTAGATCGAGAGGTTCTCATCTGAAGAGTTTCTTTTCCAGGCTGCTTCTGCCCTTCTGCGCTCTTGCTTCAGTAACGCCAGCTGGTTGTTGAACCAGCCGGAGTTATTTTTCCTGATCTGGGTCTTTCGTTTCGGCGCTATCAAGTCAGCTGACTGCAATAGTGCTGTTTATGGCCTCCAGTGTTTCTGCCGCTGTTTGGTGCGGCTGAATTGTGTTTAATTTTTCCCCTAACGTGGCTTTGAAGAGTTCCGAATGGAGCTTCTTCCGACATCTGGTCCAGTGTGTTGTCACTGGATTTGATGTTTTTGTTAAAGGGGGGAATTCGAAATAATGAATTTAATTGCATGGTGATTCTACCATTGCAATGGTTCATTTTCCAAGATTTTTATTTCCAGATCTTGTCTGAAAATAAGATCGAGCGTATGACCTGAAGCATGTGTGGGCCCACATACTAGTTGCTGAAGCCCTAATCCTTCCAGGTGGTCGATGCAGGCATCGGCAATAAGGTCTTGCAGGGAGTTGGCCCAGAGGTTGAAGTCCCCGAGCAGCAAAAGGTGTTTGCTATTCCGGGTATAGGTGGAGACAAAGTCCGTCAAAGATGGGAGCAGCTGCGACTTAGGGCCAGGTGGCCTATAGCAGAGTAGAATCCGGACGGTCTCCTGGCCGTTTACTTGCAGTTGAAGAGTAAGGGTTTCCATGAATGGAAGAGGGTTTTGGAGGCTTGGTTTGTGTTCGCAACGCGTCTTATGGATCACCGCCAGTCCTCCTCCTCTTTGCCCTATTCTGTTTTCCGTAATAATAAGTAAGTTTTCTGGCACCAATTCTCCTAGAATGGTGTTACAGTCGGCTGTGAGCCAGCTCTCTGTAATGAAGAGGCAGTCTAGATCGTGTTGTAGAATGAAATCATGGATTTCAAGTCGGTGTTTTACTGCCGATCTTGTGTTGATCAGAGCACATGAAATGCGCTTAGGTTGGGGTAAACGGCTAAAATTTTTGACAGTCGATCGTCGATCGATCCTCAAAAGGTGCTCAATTCTTAGGGTCTTTTTGGTGATGGCTGGCAGTATTGTGGCGAAACGCCTCAAATTCCAAATGGTTTCTGCGGAGTACCGCAGATTAGCCATGGTTGCCATTCACCGGGGGAAAAGTCGTTCCTTTTGGTGGCGATGAAGAGAGGATTCAGTGAATCCTCCCGGCTTGGTCCAGAGGAAGGCAAAAAACCCCTAACCATGCTATGCCAATTTGCATTTGGTAGGGGAAAAAATTCCTTCCTGATCCTCCCTGAACGGCGATCGGGCGAACCCCTGGATCACGTACTATTAAGTTGTGAAAAGGGGGGTGGTGGGGGGAAGCTGACACTGCTGCTGGTGTACCAAGATGGCCGCCGACCAGGAGCAGGACGTGGGACCCAGGCTGGTGTGTAGCCAGCTGGGTGGATTGGTGAGCCAGGGGAGGGGGGGGCGGGTTGTTGAGGCCAGGGGTGGATGAGTACCTACAGGGGCTGGGGGTGAGCTCCTGGGGGCTACTACAGGTGATTTGGCCGAGAGTGCGGCGCGCCGCTAGGCCGCGATGAAGCCGCGGCCTTTCCTAAGATGCGGCGGCCGCGAATCAGTAGTGGCTGGCGCGGTTCAGGGGAGAAAACGGGGAATCGCGGGGCGGCGCCGGGGGGAAGGTTGCATTGGCAGGTGGGTGGTAATGTGGGGTAAGGAGAGGGGAAGAGGCCCCAGCGTTCAGCCGATTCAGCGGCTTATCCTGATAAGGACGGCCGCCAATCGGTTCCAGGGGAGGTGATGGAAAGTAGGGCCTACCTGGGGAGAATGTCTGGAGAAGAGAGAGCTGTGAAAAAATCCTGCCTGCCTAGCTGATGCTGTCCCTGGGGAGAGCCGACTCGTTGGAGAGCGTCCTGCTCTCACTATCCCTAAGGTGAGCAGACTAAGGCGAGAGCTCTAGCATCTTCCCCAGCTGTTGGGGAAGATGGTGGCAACTTACTAGGCGGTACCCTACGCTCAAGTTGACTCAAGGAAATTACAGTGGACAATCCTGTCAAAATGAAACAAGCAGGTTCAGGCCTTGGATCTACCCATAACACTCTCCCTGGTAGTCCGGGGAAGTTTCAGTTGGTGGTTGGCTCCCGGGAACCTGCAGAAAGGGAGATCCTTCAATTCAGGATCGTGGCAAATAGTCACGACGGACGCCAGCCGGACAAGTTGGGGAGCAGTCTTGGGGAACCTGTCCCAACAGGGGAAATGGTCAGCCACGGAACAACTTCTGCCCATCAATATCTTGGAGATGCGGGCAGTCCGGTTGGCCCTAAGGGCTTGGACATCCAGGCTGAAAGGAAATGCCTTCAGGATACAGTCAGACAATGCCACGACGGTAGCATATATAAATAAACCACCAAGGGGCACAAGGATTCGGTCTGCCCAGAGGGAGGCGATCAGATATTTTGTGTGGGCAGAGGCCCTCATCCCGTGTCTCTCAGCGGTATTTATCCTGGGGGTGGAGAATTGACGGCCAGATTATCTCAGCCGGAGACAGTTATTACCGGGAGAATGGGCTCTCCATCCCGAGGTATTCCGGGACTTCTGTTGGAGGTGGGGGACTCCAGATGTGGACCTCACGGCGTCAAGACTAAATACGAAGCTACCCAGGTTTGTGTCCAGGACAAGGGACCCGTTGGGCCTGCAGTACGGATGCCTGGTTTGTCCATGGCACCAGTATTCTCTGATATATGCCTTCCTGCCACTTCAGCTCCTACCCTGACTCCTGCGTCGGATCAGGATAGAGGGCAAGCCCATAATCCTAGTGGCTCCAGCGTGGCCCCCGGAGGTCTTGGTACTTTCCCTAATTGTCAAAATGTCAGTCGGAGACCTCTGGCCTCTGCCACTCTGGCCAGACCTGCTGTCTCAGGATCGATATTCTACCCTGTCTCACGGTTGCTAAGTTTGACGGCTTGGCGGCTGAAGAGAGGACTCTAGAAGTCTGTGCTTTTCCACAGTAATCAATGCTAGAAAACCCGGTTTCGAGGCATATATATTACAGGGTGTGGAAGGCCTACATCGCTTGGTGTGAGGCCAAGGGGTGGCATCCCCGCAAGTTTGTCATCGGTAGAATCTTGGAGTTTCTACAGCACGGAGTAGAAAAGAAGCTAGCTGTCGGCACTATTAAAGGCCAGGTATTGGCTTTATCGGTTCTCTTCCAGAGGCCATTAGCTACTCACTCCTTGGTTAAGACATTTTTGCAGGGAGTTCTGCGGATTAACCCTCCGGTCAGACTCCCGTCGTGCCCTTGGGACTTAAATTTGGTTCTTTCGGCCCTACAGTGGCGGCCCTTTGAGCCCTTAGGTCAGGTTCCATTGGTCCTGCTGTCAAGAAAGTTAGTATTTTTGGTGGCCATGACCTCGGCCAGAAGGGTCTCGGAGCTGGCAGCCCTCTCTTGCAGGGAGCCGTACTTAATTATTCATGAGGACAGGGTCGTCTTACGACCTCTGCCCACTTTTTTGCCTAAGAGGGTCTCAAGTTTCCATTTGAACCAGGACTTGGTTCTCCCGTCTTTTTTTTCCTAAGCCAGGCTTCAGAGAGGAGAAGTTGTTGCATTCCTTAGATGTGGTAAGGGCTATTAAGGTCTATCTACAGGCCACAGCCCAGATCAGGAAAACGGATACATTATTTATTCTGCCAGATGGGCCCAGGCAGGGTCAGGCAGCGTCGAAAGCCACGCTAGCCAGGTGGATTCGACAGGTCATCGCGCTGGCTTACGGCCTGAAGGGTAGAGAACCTCCGGCTTCTATTAAGGCTCACTCAACTAGAGCTTTAGGGACTTCTTGAGCAGTCCAGCATCAGGTTTCCATGGCCCAGGTCTGCAGGGCAGCAACCTGGTCATCAATTCATACGTTCACAAAATGTTATCAATTGGATGTGAGGAGGCGCGGGGACCTGGCCTTTGGGCAAGCCATCCTAAGAGCCGCCCTTTAGGATCCCTGCGTCCGGTGGCATTTTTTGGTCCTTCCTTTTGGGCCTCCCTCCCCTCAGTTGGCATTGCTTCTGGACATCCCACATAGTAATTAATATGCTGCTCTGTGTCCCGTGATGTACGATAAAGAAAAGAGGATGTTTATAAACAGCTTACCTGTAAAATCCTTTTCTTGAAGTACATCACGGGACACAGAGCTCCCACCCCTCTTTTTTTGGGGGAATTTTTGGGACAAATTATTGCTTGCTACAAAACTGAGGTACTCCCGACTAATTGCTGGCAATGACACCGTCCTAATCGGTGCGACTCCGCATCTGCGGCGCTGCACCGATTTCAAAAAGTAGTTCCTGTACTACTTTTTGCGATTTCAGGACGCGATTTACATTGACATCTGTGCAGAACCCTGCACAAATGTCTCCTAAATCGCGCCGAAATCGGAACTGCCAGAGGGAGTGAAATCGCGCGAGTTCAGCTGAAATCGCGCGATTTCACTCCCGCAGCCCAGTGTGAACCAGGGCTTAAGAGTGCCAGTGTCCATCACCTGAAGGTAGGCTCTATAACCCACATAGTAATTACTATGCTGCTCTGTGTCCCGTGATGTACTTCAAGAAAAGGGTTTTACAGGTAAGCTGTTTATAAAAATCCTCTTTTTTCCTGACGGAAGTAAAAGGGCGTTCAGAGGTAAAAATCGTACGCCTTGTGAGGCTTAAAGCATAGTGTCATAGAATAGGATGATAATAGAAACCCTACAGAGTGTCTAACCCTTCACAATCTGTTTAATATAAAGTTGTCAGGATTTCTAACTTTAACTTGACACAGTTTTACATTCTTTTTTTTTTTTTTGTAGTTATTTTTTTGCAAGTTTTATTAGTGTATTTTGTGTGTTTTTAATAAAAATTTAATTTTTATAAGCACTTGAACAAAAATTAAGCTCTATAGTACTGTGCAAAATCTTTAGGCATTAAAAGAAAATTGTTAAAGTTTTACACAGTATGTATATAATTAGGAATTCTCATTTGTTTTTGTGTGTATCTTCTATGGTTTGGGAGAGTTAAACAAATTTTCACCTTTTGCAATATAGGGTTAGGCTACATGTACACGGGATGTTTTTAACCTCTCCTGAACGATTTAACTTGATAGTAACCCACATTTAAAATGCAGTTTTGCCAAGTTTACATGCCACGTTTTTTTTTTATTTTTACAATTGGCCAAAAATGGAAACCACCTCTAAACGAAATGCGGGTTAGCGCGTTTAGAAGTGTTTGGCGTCTGAAAGTCGGAAACTTGAGCATCTGAACAAATTTTTTTGCCTTCAAAAAAAGGCCTATTAACGCAACTGCCTAAAAATGACAGTAAATTACCCTGGGTACATGTACACATAAGATAACATTAAAGGAGTTCAGGGGCAGTTGAAAAAGTGTCCAACTGCCTCTGAACGTCTGTTTAGCAGGGCCTTATTTGTGTATGTGAAATGACTTGGTGGACAATTTGGTCATTTCACCTTTAGAGATAAAATGATTATGATGTTTGTAGTCTTGTATAGATGTATACTATTTATATTTTTATTATTAATGTGTATTCTATTCCCATGCAGTCTACAGGATGGGTCTTACCTTCTGAGCCATACCTCTAAGGACTCCTCAGTGTGCATCTATAAAAGTAGCACTGATAAAACAAGTGGAACATATAACCTGCATGAAGCCCACAGTAACCTTCCTAAGGCACCTTCCTCCCTCTCTGTTCCCTGGGTGCCCGTGAATCCCAATCTATTGTTGAGCTACCACATTCATCATGGTCGGCCACCTTGCACCTTCCCACCTGTTCCAACAATGAACACTGGAAATTCTAAGGTAAGTAGATGTTCTGTTTTTGGTCTTTGTTGACATAACTTGTTTAAATTGCATAAAATATTCAGGAAATCTGTCCTGAGAGTAAACAGACTGTCGTTCCTGAATTCCCCTTCTAAAAATGTTGATTGGTTGCCGGTCCTGCTGATCCATGGGCTTCAAAACCTACAAACTATTCTGGGTCAGTCATTCAGAAAGGATTAAAGCTGAAGTCGGCAAAGCAGTTAGTATTTTCATGTGAGGGTCAGCGATGGCAGCCTTTGTTAACATAGGACGTCTGTGCAGGACAGTGCAGGAAGCATAAGGTTATCACCAGATGAATGTAGAACTGAGTGCACATTCCTGACACTGGAGGCAGACATTCTGCAGGCCTCTGTGTAGGAGGTGTCGTTTCCAGATTCTGACCTCTCTGTGAAATACATAGCGCCTGCCTGATGCATGTTCAGCAAAATATTTCACTTCTGTGATTATTTCTGTTTATGTGTTGTATGGAATTGATCTAAAAATCAACCTTAAAAATGTAAAATCAAAATTACATTACAGCATTATGTTTAATGCTCTGGTACAACACCTTTTATTTACATATATTCCTTAATAGACATAAAAGATATAAATCCACGTTGTGTGCACCAAATGCCTTTGCAAACTCAGATATTACCCTGGAAAATTAGTAGTGACATCACTGTGCTGCACATATCCTGAGCAGAGATGTGGCTGGGATCCAGCATGATCAACCACTACGGTTTGCCAGCTGAAAAGTACAGGAGAGGGGAGAAGAGACCAGTCACCCTGCTCAAGCAAAGAGAGCAGAAGTACCCAGTCTAAACAGGAAACATCTGCCCAGAGACCAACTGCAAGAATGGTTTCATATTGGGTTACTTTGCAGATCTGAATGAAATTCACAAAGGACACCACATGAGTTATTTACTAAAGGCAAATCCACTTTGCACTACAAGTGCAGTCGCTGTAGATCCGAGGGGGACCTGCAAGGAAAATAAAAAATAGCATTTAGCTTGCACATTATTGGGTGATGAAATCAGCAGAGCTTCCCCTCATTTCAGATCTACCCCTCAAATTTACAGCGTCTGCACTTACAAGTGCACCTTGCACTTGAAGTTTGTACTTGTCATACAAAGTGAATTTGCCTTTTTGAAAATGACCCCCCATGATTTAATAAAGAATACCCATGCCTTTTGTTTTTAGACAGTATTTGTTTGGCCTAGATTTGTGGACCTATTACACTATCAATTCTGCTGCTGACTACCCTGCCGGTGTTGGTCATCAAAATAAACACGCATGCTCTAAAACGCGTCCTGGCCTCCTTCTGCCCCTGTCCAACTGACGTCACGCGCCAGTACGCGAGATTCTAGCTTAGCCGCCCCCTTCTATCATGGACACCGTCAGGTCTCCCTGGCTCCGAGCCGCCATAAGAAGTCTGGATTTGACGGTTCTTTTTTGCATCCTCTTCTCTGGAATCTAAACCAGCTAGGATTACACCAGCGTCCCGAGCTTTACCATGATTACTGTGATGTTAGTGTTGGATATATCAATTGTTAAATTATTAAAACCGAATACTCAGTCGCTTTTCTCTTTTTTTTTTTTTTTTTTTATAAGGAAATTGGTGGACTTCTAGTGACAAAGCCCTTACTGCCATTTTTGGGGTCATTGTCCAGTGTTATGTCCTAGTGTTTTTTTTTTTTTTTTTGATCAGATACATACTCTTTGACTGGTGCTGTAGAAGTTCTTCAAACTAAGAATTCATCTGTCCTATGACAGATGCCAGCTTTATGCAGTGTATTTTTTTCTTCAAGAATAACAAGTGATGAGTGACATGATTTGTGGAGAATCAGGCCGGTTCATTGGAGGCAAAATTTTGCGATATTTTGGCAACTGTATGTGACATTTTGCCTCCATGTGAGACCATATTTAGTAATTAGTGGGCTGTCCATACATATAAATGTCTACTAGCTTCTCTTGCCCTTTACAGCAGTCATATGGTAGGGGTGAGTTGGTTGGGCATAGCCACCATATGAAAGCATATGCTCTCGCAGCAACTTTGATGTGCAAGTACATAGATCCAAAACCGCTAAAAAATGCTTGTTGCCTAACATTGTTGCCCTAAATTTTTGTCTTCTGCTCTTATTGGTATGCTTATATTGCCATGTGACTGTTTTTTCTCTGCCAGCTTATTTTATACCACTTTGAGGGATACTCACAGGGTTTAAAGTATTAGTCTGGGCATACATTAAGTTTTCCTTTTTAGATTTAACAAAATCATATAATATAAGGTCAAACCTAAACAAATTGCATGCAATCAAGCAGGCATTACATAGTTGAAGGTAAATCTAAAAGATATATTAAATAAGAAAATGTTATAATGTATGGCCTTCTTTTAAGTGTAAGGACAAATAATAAAGGCCAGCAGAAATTAGAGAAAATGATGAGCTTCTGCAAGCTGCTTCAGATATCTAAGTACCCAAATCCACATAAAAAATTTTTTTTAAAGCTGTAGTTTGTACCCAATCTTTTTTTCATGTTCTAAAAGGATTTTCACCTGCATTCATTGATTGACACAGTTTCTTCTACTACTTGACCATATGGTTTATAGATCCACCTTCAGAAGTACGACACTAGGCAGAAAGAACACAGCACTGCCTATGGGCAGCCCTAGCTGGTATAAACCCTCTCTCTGCTATATGTAGCTGTTATTTCTGCCTAGTGTTTAAGGAGTGAAAGCCTAGTTCCCTGCTGGGACCTGTGGTTCCATAGCTTTTTTTTTTCCTGGTATTTTTTTTTTTCTGCAGGGACCTTCAATCAACAGCCAGGCTGGTTGACAGGCTGGGTAATCTAGATTCAGGAGTCACCCCAGCCTGGACAGCAAACACAAGCAGACCTTTTATCTATGTGCCAGATTGGTTGTGACAGCCCCTTGTTGGACTGTTAAACCTCTCATGTAACTGGTCACCTGACATTTGTGACATGTTCCTACTCGGACAGACACCCCCCCCCCCCCCCCCGCCACCACAACCTCGCTGGGAGGCAAATCTGTCTCAGTAGTGTTGCCTGCAATATCTGTGGATCGGTAGAGATACCCTTTGAGCTGACCTCCCAGGGAATGGTGTGGGTACTCTGGGATGGTCGACCCTGAGGGGTTCTCCTACTCCCCTCAATGCTTTTTCTCTCCTGCCAGTCTCTCTGGCCTGTCCCCCCCCCCTCCCATCCCCTTCCTTTCTGTCCTCTCCTTAGTGTTCCCTCCTCCTTCATCCTGAGCATAGCTTACCCAGGTAGAGGTGCTGTGGAGCTAGAGGACCGGACCCCCTGAGCTCTGGTGAAGTTTTGGGGATTTGCATGCCTTGCTGCCTGAGACACATGGCCGCCATGTGCTGCAATAGCCAGAGGCCATTTTCCTGGAGCCTGGTGGCGTTGTTTAAGGTCTCTGGATGGCAGCTTTCATCTTGGTGGCTGCTATTTTGGGTTGTCCCTATCTACTAGCCTGGGTTAACCTGTCTAGGGACCTTCCTAGCAGCAGCTGGAGTCTGTTGGCGGCAATCTTGGTGACCTCTACTGCTTTTGTATTATACAATGGGGGCAATTTCCTTTTCCTCTCTTACATGTGGCATTCTTCCTGCTCCCAGTACATCTTGGCAACTAGGGTTTCGGTAGTTGCGTTTCCTACTGGGTAATCTTTCCTCTCTGCTGTGGCCAGTTGGGGCAGTTTGACATCCCCTCTTTGGATGGACTGCCTTTGATGATACCTCTCTCTCCTGGTGGTTTAACCATGAAGTCCCCTCCTGGTCCTCTGATGAAAGTGGTGGGATCCTTTGTCCTGCCAGATGCACTGATGGAGGTGGTGTTTGGGCACTAGGCGAGCAAAAAGCATCCTTCCTCCTGAATCCGGTTCTGCCGCTGCCATGGGTCCAGCTTTTCCTGCATCAGATGGCAAGGATGGGGCTTTTGCCTCTGTTGCCATGCAGGAAAAGGAGCTGGTAAACACATTTATTACCTTTTGATGCAGGAATTGCTAAAACTGGAGGGTACCTCGGGGGGTCACTGAAGAGGTTGTTTTTCCCTTTTGGTATGCACAAATCGACACATTCGGCTAAGGTTTTTCCTTAATGCACCTATTTTATTTTGGTTTACAAGGTTTGTAAATGCCCCAAGCATCTTTTTTGTGGTCCTAAAATGCTTCTTGGTGTGTTATCCCTTTTGAGGAGTCTTCCTGAAGAAGTGGACTTCCCTTCCCATCAAGGACCCTCTTATCTGGTTGAATGAGGCAACCATGAAACCGTGGATAAATCTCCTTCCATTAAGGATTCTGGACTGGAAGGCAGAAGCGGTGCTAGCTTGGTACTACTTCCGTTTTTGGCCACAGCTCTTGTTTCCCAGAGACTTATTGAGTGGGCTGAGTTCTTACCGCAAGATTTATGTAAAGAACAGGTGCCCCCGTCTGTCTGGAACTGCTGATTAGCTGGTCCATGGCCTAAAGGACGTGTGGAAAGCTATGGGGCTGCATCCAAGGACATATCACAAACTCTTGTCTCGGCTGTGCTGCTTCAGAGAGTTCTTTGGTTTAGGTGTTGGTCAGCTGATCAGATGTCTAAAAGGCCTTGGTTCACGTTAAGGACCTTATCGCGTGAAGAGTACCTTTCTTCCCCAGTCTCTAAGAAGGGGAAGGATCCACACCACAAGAAAGGACCTTCCTTCCCTGCACACAAGAGGCTCTTTAGTCTCTCTGGCTCCTTGACAAAAGGGTCCAAGCCCTTTTAAGGTTCTTGTGGTTGGCACAAAGCGGCCATGGTCTCACAAGCACAGTAAGCCTCCATTGTCACATTGGGACCAGAGCCTGTGGGGCCTTCAGAAGTCTCAGTTTGAGAATATTATAGATATTTCTTTGCTTACTCTCTCCCAGAATGTCGCCTCACATGTCGGCGCTAATCACTTTTCTCCAAGTCCCCCTATCTGGTTCTGGACAGGAATAAGGTGGTTCTCAGTCCATGACCCTCCTTTATGATAAAGGTAGTGCCTGATTTTGATCTCAATGAGGACATTGTCTGCCTTGCCCCCTAAGGAGTTTGTGCTGCACTCCTTTGATGTGGTCCAGGGAGTCCTTGTGTATCTTTCTGCTACGAATCCCTTCAGGAGGTTGGATTTTCTTTTTGTAATTGTGGAAAGCCTCTTCTGCCACCATTTCTCGATGGTTTAGGCAGGCGGTTGTTCAGGCATATGCCATAAGGGTCAAGCTCCTCCCTTTTCCATTATGGCACACTCTGCCAGGGCAATTGGTGCCTCCTGGGCATTTCGACATTGGACGTCTGTGTCTCAGGTTTGCAAGGGGGCTTCCTGGCTGTCTGTACATAACATGGATGCTTGTTTTGGCCGCATGGTTTTGCAGGCCGCTGTTTTGTGGTTCCTTTTGTTTTTCCTTTTGGGGAGTCCTGTGTTGGGTTGTTGCATGTTTTGCCTGTTTGCTTTAAATCTATGCAGTTAATTTTTTGTGTGCCCAGGGGGCCCCTGAACTGCAGTACATTTCTGGAAATATGTGCTTTGCTTTTGAACTCTGCCCACCCCTTCTGTTTTCCATGTATCAGTCCCTTGCAAGTGATGCATTGAACTGTTGTGACTATTGGTTGTGTGGAAACATTATGCATATATACTTTTTTTTTTTTTTTAAAGGAGATGCCATCAATGATGGCCTTTATGATTCTCCCTTGACGAGCCTTGTAATGTCTGTGTGAATTATTGCTTCCATAATATTCCCATAACTCTGATCTCTTAAGGTTATACATCCCCTCTTTTTTGTTGGTTTTATATTGTGCAGTAAGTTATGTGTTCTTATGTACAGGCTAAATGCCTGCCACGATAATTAAGCCCTTATGCCTTATGATTCTTAGTCTTCCAAAGTCTGATTTCTCCTAACTTAAGGATTCCTTACTGTATGTGCTCTAACGGTGGTAATAATAATTTTCACACATTTTAATTGATTTTCACGGGATAAATTTTCATTAGTCTGTCTCGTTTTTATTTGTTTTACTGTTTTCTGTTCCTGTAAGAGACTGCCAATGGGGCTAGCT
Source organism: Rana kukunoris (assembly GCA_029574335.1). NCBI lineage: Eukaryota > Metazoa > Chordata > Amphibia > Anura > Ranidae > Rana > Rana kukunoris. The sequence continues at coordinate 96,374,766 of CM056051.1, forward strand.
GGAATGTTCTATTGTAGACGCATTCTTGCAGTGCTGTGATTGGTGGAGTTGTTGCCTAGAGAAGCCTACAGCCCTCTGATTTATAGGAGAGGGAGAGTGGAGGGTGTAGCATATTTGTAGAGGATGGAGTTTGATGTCATTCTTGGATCACAAGCTATGGGCTGCCTGGGATAATTGCTGCAGTCAAAAAGCTGCTCCACTCTGCCAATTTATAAACATTTCCCATAGTGCATTGGTACATGTGTACTTGATCCAGTACTATAAACCGCCTTGTGCCAAATAGGAAACGTGTTTTCAAATTCTGTGGTTTGTGGCTTTGTCTGCTGCCACATTTTAGGAGTTCTGACATGACAATCCTACAGCATGTACACAGTTTTTTTTGAATGTATCTATATGCCTTAAAAAAAAAGGCTAAACTAGAGATTGCTCACAATCTGCCAGATGGAACAAAACACGTCACATTTTATAAGCTGCCAGAATGAGAATGAGCATGAAAAATCAATTTTGTGTTCACAAGCCCTGTAGTTTCCTAACTTTTATTAAACAATGCAGGTTTAAAGGGTTCTCTGGTTACCTTATACATCCAGACCAGTCCGGCTTCATACCAGGCAGGGCAACAAGCAATAACATCAGGAGAGTCTTCTTAAACATATATACACCATCAGACAATGCAGGTTCCAGAGCAGTGTTGTCGCTCGACACTGCCAAGGCTTTTGACAGCCTTGAGTGGGCATATCTGTGGAGGGTACTTGATAGCTTTGGTTTTGGCCCTCTCTACACCAATTGGATCAAATTACTGTATGATGAACCAAGAGCTAAGGTCAGAGTCAACAACGAGACCTCCGAGACTTTCCAGCTGGAGAGAGGGACGAGACAGGGGTGTCCTCTATCCCCCCTTCTGTTCGCCCTCGCAATGGAGCCCCTGGCAATCATGGGCAGGGCGAGGTCAGACATAACAGGGTTTAGAAGACACCACGGAGAAGATAAGATGGCTCTCTTCGCAGACGATGTCCTGTTTTTCCTGGGGGACGTTGAAAGTACACTTGACAAAGCGATCCAACTGGTGGAGGAATTTGGCCGGTTTTCAGGCCTTACCATCAATTGGACAAAGTCAGCTTTGCTACCGCTAGATCGGGTAGACCTTCAACGATCGACAGGTGCCTCCCAAATAATTGTAAGCACTGAACTTAAGTATCTAGGGATTTGGATCTCAAAGGATCCTACCCAATACATCAATTTAAACCTTGCTCCATTACTAGTGAAGTGGAAAAACAAAAGTGAAATCTGGAAAAGTCTTCCTTTGTCTGTTGCAGGCCGCTGCAATTTAACCACTTGACCACTGGGCACTTAAACCCCCTTAATAACCAGACCAATTTTCAGCTTTCGGTGCTCTCACAGTTTGAATGACAATAACTCAGTCATACAACACTCTAACCAAATGAAATTTTTGTCCTTTTTTTCCCACAAATAGAGCTTTCTTTTGGTGGTATTTGATCACCTCTGCGGTTTTTATTTTTTTCGCTATAAATGAAAAAAGAACGTAAATTTTGTAAAAAAATGAATTTTTCTTCATTTCTATTTTAAAATTTTGCAAAAAAGTAATTTTTCTTCATAAATTTGGCCTAAAATGTATACTGCTACATATCTTTGGTAACAAAAAAAAAAAAAATTGGATAATATTTAGTCTGGGTGAAAGTTATGGGGTCTACAAGCTATGGTACCAATTACTGAAAATTGATCAATTTGATCACATCTGATGTACTGACAGCCTCTCTCATTTCTTGAGACCCTAACATGCCAGAAAAGTACAAATACCCCCCAAATGACCCCTTTTTGGAAAGAAGACATTCCAAGGTATTCAGAAAGAGGCATCGTGAGTTTTTTGAAGTTGTCATTTTTTCCCCACAATTCTTTGCAAAATCAAGATTTTTTTATTTTAATTTTTTTTCCACAAAATGTTCATATTATTAGGTTATTTCTCACACACAGCATATGCATACCACAAATTACACCCCAAAACACATTCTGCTATTCCTCCCGAGTATGGCGATACCCCATGTGTGAGACTTTTACACAGCGTGTCCACATACAGAGGCCCAACATGCAGGGAACGCCATCAGGCGTTTTGGAACACCCAGACCAATTCTGACATTTCTCTCCTACATGGAAAAATCATCATTTATTTGCTAGAAAATTACATAGAACCCCAAAACATTATATATGCTTTTTTAGCAAAGACCCTAGAGAATACAATGGCGGCCGTTACAACTTTTTATCTCGCATTGTATTTGCACAGCAATTTTTTGAACGCGTTTTTTTTTGGAAACAAAACAGTTTTGTGCTTAAAAAAAAAAAAAACAGTAAAGTTAGCCCAATGTTTTTGCATAATATGAAAGATGAAGTTACGCCGAGTAAATAGATACCCAACATGTCACCCTTCAATATTGCACACGCTTGTGGAATGGCGCCAAACTACGCGACTTAAAAATCCCCATAGGCGACGCTTTAAATGTTTTTCCTGGTTACATCTTTTTAGTTGGAGAGGAGGTCTAGGGCCAAAATTATTGCTCTCGCTCTAACGTTCGCAGCGATACCTCGCATGTGTGGTTTGAACACCGTTTTCATATGTGGGCGGGACTTACGTGTGCGGTCGCGTGTGTATACGAGCACACGGGTACAGGGGCGCTGTAATTTTTATTTTATTTTTTTATTGTTCATTTTACTTTATTTATTTTAGTTTGACACCTTTTTCCCCAAAAATAAATGTTTTGGTTACTTTTATTCCTATTACAAGGAATGTAAACATCCCTTGTAATAGGAATATAGCATGACAGGTCCTCTTTACAGTGAGATATGGGGTCAATAAGACCCCACATCTCCCCTCTAGGCTGGGAAGCCTAAAAAAACGATTGCAGAGTATTGCGCGGGGGAGTATTGCGCGGGGAGTATTGCGCGGGGGAGTATTGCGCGGGGGAGTATTGCGCGGGGGAGTATTGCGCGGGGGAGTATTGCGCGGGAGTATTGTGCGGGGTACTGCGGAGTACTGCAGAGTATTGCGGGGTACTGCGGAGTATTGCGGGGTACTGCGGAGTATTGCGGAGTATTGCGGGGTATTGCAGAGTATTGCGGGGTATTGCGGGGTATTGCGGGGTATTGCGGGGTATTGCGGGGTATTGCGGGGTACTGCGGAGTATTGCGGGGTATTGCGGGGTATTGCGGGGTACTGCGGGGTACTGCAGAGTATTGCGGAGTATTGCGGGGTATTGCAGAGTATTGCGGGGTATTGCGGGGTATTGCGGGGTATTGCGGGGTATTGCGGAGTATTGCGGGGTACTGCGGAGTATTGCGGGGTACTGCGGAGTATTGCGGGGTACTGCGGGGTATTGCGGAGTACTGCGGAGTACTGCGGAGTATTGCGGGGTACTGCAGAGTATTGAGGAGTATTGGGGGTATGCAGAGTATTGAGGAGTATTGGGGGTATGCAGAGTATTGGGGGGGTTATGCAGAGTATTGGGGGGGGTTATGCAGAGTATTGGGGGGGGTTATGCAGAGTATTGGGGGGGGTTATGCAGAGTATTGGGGGGGGTTATGCAGAGTATTGGGGGGGGTATGCAGAGTATTGGGGGGGGTATGCAGAGTATTGGGGGGGGTATGCAGAGTATTGGGGGGGGTATGCAGAGTATTGGGGGGGGTATGCAGAGTTTTGCGCAGGGAAGGAAGGAGTTAATGCAGGGATGGCTGAGCAGGGATGGATGGATCTGTGACTGCAATAGTCACAGATCCATCCCACACTGCTGCAGCCATCCGCGCTCTCCTCTCACGCTGTACCGATCGGTACAGCGAGAGGAGGGAAGAACCGGCGTCAGCAAGTGACGCGGTTTGTTTACATGTGATCGCGCCGTCATTGGACGGCGCGATCACGTGGTAAGGAGCCGCCACCATTGGCTCCTTACCGAGATCACTGACGCTGCGGGTCCCGTGGACCCGCCGAGCGCCGTGACCGCGTGTGCGCGCCCGCTCGGGCGCGCGGATCTGACGCACGTCAGATTTGTTTACACACGTGGTCGCGCCGTCATTGGACGGCGCGATCACGTGGTAAGGAGCCGCCGCCATTGGCTCCTTACCGCGATCATCGGTGCTGCGGGTCCCGTGGACCCGGTGAGCACCGGTGATCGCGTGTGCGCGCCCGGTTGGGCGCGCACACCTGACTCTAACGGAGGACGTCCATGGACGTCCTGTTAGAGTACAGGAACCGCCCTATAGCCGTATTTCGGCTATAGGGCGGTGATTAAGTGGTTAATTAAAATGATCTGGCAGCCGCAGCTACTATACATTTTACACAACTCCCCGGTATGGATAGGTCACAAGTGGTACAAAAAGATAGACTCTCTATTTAGAGGACTTATATGGAGGGGTGGCCAAGCCAGAATAAGCCTTCAAACCCTACAACTCCCTGTAAAAGAGGGGGGAATGGGGGTTCCACATCCAAGGTTATACTTCCTAGCAGCACAACTGCAACACCTGGTAGGATGTGGAACCGCCGAAGGAGACGGTTCAAACACCCGACTTCTACTGACAGATAATCCCCACAAACTAGTCGAAGCCTTAGAGGCAAATTTTTTCTGTCATTACCACTGGATTACAAAACTAGTGACTAAAACATGGCACATAGTAAAAAAAGTATTGGGATATGCCGGCCCGACAGAATTCTCCCCTCTTTGGAACAACAATAACCTACAGGAGACATTAAGCATTGAGGTATCGACCGAATGGATGAGCAAAGGCATATGTCGCCTTAAACATCTGTTCGAAAGAAACACCATGAAATCATTTCAAGAACTAGCAAAAGAATTCAGAATCTCTAACAAAACCTTTTTTAAATTCCTACAGATCCGCCATGCTATACAGGCGCAAGTCGGCTCCCAGACAGTTGAATGGGCTAAGACTCCGGCTTTGCTTGCTGTAATTGGGGCAACAGCAGCTAAGGGCCTAATATCGGGGACGTATGGTTGCCTGGGCGCCAGGGCATTAAGTAAAGCAGGTCCGTGCAAGAGTAGAGAGGCATGGGAGAATGACCTGGGAACAATATCTTCACAACAGTGGGATAGGATTCTCCAACAGGGCTCCTTGGTGTCCATAGCCCCGGCCCAAAGACTGTCCCATCTATTTCTTCTTCATAGGGTCTACCATACCCCCCACAAAATGTTCAAGCTAGGGTGGAGACAAGACAATGAATGTCCCTGATGCAATAATAAAGGAGACCTATTACATATGGTCTGGAAGTGTCCCAAATTATATAGCTACTGGGCGGGAGTTATAAAACGGATCAACGAGACATATGGATCTCTACTTGATCCAACAGCCAGGATATGCCTCTTGGGATGCATGGACGACAGCCGGGTGCCGCAGGGCACCCTTGAGGCGATACTAAGAAGTCTATTCCAGGCTCGCAGGGTCATTGCCCAAAAATGGCAGGCACAGGCAACAATTTCAAATGAAAAAGTCCACTTTACTAAGCAGGGGAAATTGGCTAAATTTGTCAAACTATGGGGTCCATGGCAGTAGGGGGCCGAGTACTCCAGCTAGCGAAATATGAGGCCACACTTGACAGGCCCACCAAGATTCCGATCAGCAAGGACAACTCCCGTTGAGACCTTGGCGGTGGCTCTGTCACTGGCTGGTGTCACTTGGCTGGACCCTACTGGCTCCCCGACAACAAATGTTACGACTTGTGACCTAGCTGTGCTAGTTAACACTGAGTCTGTATGCTCTCAAACGGTAGGGGGAAGGGTGGGAGGGAGAGGGGAGGGAGGGTGATACACATAGCTACCACACATCCAACAAGACCTAGTGGCTTTTAATTCGCTACATGAGACACTAACCGTGATCTGAAATATTTTGTCTTTCTTTTTTTACACACTGTATGCAAAATGATTGTATATTTGCTTGCTGGATTGTAACATGGCTTTAAAACAACTTTAAAAAAATAAATGATTTAAAAAAAGGGTTCTCTGGTCTAATTGTGCAGCAAGATGTGTATACATGGTGATTAAAATATATTTAATCAGTTAAATATAAAAAAAATCATAATCGTCACTAGCAGCCAGTGGTGGCATGCATTTGGGCTACTCCACAATCTCTTTACCAAACCGATTTACCATTCTGTAACTAGGTTTAAAGTAGAGCTAAACCTCCTATTCTTTACAGCCAAGGAAACTGCCATCTTAAGCCTTGTGCACAATGTATACATTATTATTATTATAGAGGATATATATAGAGCCAATAGTTTGCCCAGATCTTTATACAAGATAAGAATATTGGATGAATGATTGCCGTTTTTCGTTTCAATGGTTTTTATTCAAAGTTTTCAATTTTCCATAATAAAGAGATTACAAAACATATACAATTTTGTGGCAGTAGTTTACCACTCCTCTCATTAAGGCCATCATACTCCTCCTATGATACAGTACTGACATAAAGCCTTCAGGGATGCAATGCATATTAACAAAGCAACTGCAAACAATTTACTCTAGTGAGATCTGAATTTAATCTAGATAAACCATGTAGGCTATAGGCTGACACTCTACATAGCTCCATCATCTTAATCCGGTACAACCAATAGGACTATTGCACCCAACAAGTGGTAGTTTAAGAAAAAAAAAAAAGAGGAGGAAAAAAAGAAAGAAAAGAATAAGGAAAGAAGGTGAAATTAAGAAAGTGACCCTCACACCCCAACCTCCGCCCCCCGCCAGCCCCACCATGTTGTGGTCCTGACTCCCCCGTTAGATACTGAATCCAGGGACTCCATATCTTTTCAAACTGCAACATTTTATCTTTTAAAGTTGATTGGCCGTTTTTTTTTTTTTTTTTGCATGCTAGTCTCGTATCGAAAAACCAATAGGTTGCTAAAATTAAGAAAATTCTCGTGAGTCAGAATACAACTTCCCATAATTTATATCATTTTATTTTTTAGTTTCCGAGCATGCGCAGTCTTGGTCATGCGATTTTTTTTTTTTTTTTTTTTTTTTTTTTTATGGATGAATACTGAACTAAAAACATTTGTTCTGATATCGTAGGGGATTTTTTTTGGTGCTTGTCTCTTCAGGTTATTATGCAACAACTGTTGTGATTGGCTATTGTAAGCTGTGTACTACGATCAGATTATCAGACGATTCCTCTGGGAAAAAATGTTTTTCGTCTGATTTTCTCATTGTGTACTAGGCATTAGTCTGTTTCATCTGCAGTTGCCGTGGTGTTTCCAAAAGTAAACATACTGGTGCCTGGACCCAAAGACAGCCAAAAGTTGGCTTGAGTGACAACAGCACTGGATTCCTGGACAGGCATTGCAAAGTGTCCCATCATTAACCACTTAAGACCCGGACCAATATGCTGCCAAATGACCCAAGGGGTTTTTGCGATTCGGCACTGCGACGCTTTAACAGACAATTGCGCGGTTGTGCGACGTGGCTCCCAAACAAAATTTGCGTCCTTTTCATCCCACAAATAGAGCTTTCTTTTGGTGGTATTTGATCGCCTCTGCGATTTTTTATTTTTTGCGCTATATACAAAAATTTAGCGACATTTTTGAAAAAAAAATCAATATTTTTTACTTTTTGTTATAAGAAAAATCAATAAACTAAATTTTAGTCAAACATTTAGGCCAAAATTTATTTAGCCACATGTCTTTAGTAAAAAAAAAAATCGCAATAAAAAAATAAATTAGCTACCTAGCGGGAACAGCGACACTAATACAGCGATCAGAAAAATGATCGCTTAGTGATGCTGGCAATAGGGAGTGAAAGGGTTAACTAGGGTGGTGATCAAGGGGTTAAAACTTTATTAGCGGGGGGTACGGGGGCTACCCAGGACCTAACACTAACTGACTGTCACACTGACACTAAATACAGTAATCATACATGTATGATTACTGCATTCAGTGACACTGTGACAGGGGGAGGGGGGGGGGCGATCGGGGGGGTTAAATGTGACTATGTGTAGTGTTAGTGCAGTGTAGTGTTAGTGCAGGACTTACTGTGTTGTGATCTCTCCTCAGCGGTGGTTGAAAAAAACGCCGACGGAGAGATCACATTGCTTCCTCCTTCCTGTGTTTACACCGGAGGAGGAAGTGACAGGGCGGGCGGGCGCGCACATTGGCTGGGAGCGATCCGGAGGGGGCGGACATAAACGAATAGCCGCCCCCTCTTGTCGGATCGCTCCTACATCCGCGCAGACCGCCGCATGTACGGGGGGGGTCCGATCCCCCGAACCCCCCCAAGGCACCAACGTATATATACGTTGATGTGCCTGTCGGTGCCATTCTGCCGACGTAAATGTACATGCGGCGGTCCTTAAGTGGTTAAAAGTCAGTTGCAGTATTTGTGGCTGCTGACTGTTAATTTTTATTTTCAGAGTGAAAAGACACTTTTATAAAGCATGTGTGTGTTTTTTTTTGTGCTAAACAAGTTTTGTTTTTCAATACATTTCATAAATGATATTGCGTGTGTGTGTGTGTACTGTATATAGTGCTACTTTCCTAACATTCCTAACACCTACAATGTTGGTTAAAAATTGCAATTTATTATTATTCATTATTATTAAGATTCAATATGAAATAATACCCCCTTCCTGGAATGAATAGAATGTGCTACAGTGCTTTAAAACATGGTAGCTACGTCCCAGATTTCTATAGCTGAATATAGAATGAATAAAAATGCTACTCAAAATATTAATCATGTGGACTACACCTAATGAAAAAACTGCATAGTCTCTGTCTCTCAAGGGCCCTCTGAATTATCCTTGTATTGTATTTGTACTGTCTGCCCTAATGTTGTAAAGCACTGCGCAAACTGTCAGCGCTATATAAATCCTGTATAATAATATTATTAATGTTAAAATTTCTAAAAACAGACCCTGTTTAATAAACTTGCAATGAACTAAAATTGTCCAAAACATCAAATTTCCCTTAATCACTGATGAAAGGATTTACATTAAGTTGATCTCTTTTAGAAGTATATCACAAAAAATGTACACGGGGAAGTGAGGTTCTGTCTTATCCAATCAGATTGGCACTGTGAACTAAACAACTAGACTACAGACTACAAATGTCAAGGTTTCCTTTCTAAGCAGTCATAAATTTCTCATTGTGCACACACACTCTGGTTATCTTCAAGAAATATTTCCAGGTTTGAATGATCTTTGTGTGTAGCATTGGAGAGACAGATTAAGGTTGATTTACTACAAGCATATAGATTGGGCACTCTGCAAGTGCAGTTGCTCCACAGCTTAGTAAATGAGGGTAGATTCTGCTGACTTGCATCATCTTATCTACAAGCAGAAATGCTGTTTTTGTTTTTTTGTTTTTAAATTTGCTTGCATGTGGTTGGGGTATTCTTTGTAAAGTATATCTTTAGCTAATTTACTAAGCTCTGGAGCAACTGCACTTGTAAAGTGCAGTCTATTTGCCTTTAGTAAATCAACCCCATTGTATCTCTCATTCTACTTTATAATGGTGTTGCGTATTTCTCTGTAGTAAAATAGCCCAAAAATTACACACCTGTGGTTGTTGTGTCTAGGTGTGTCAGTAACACAAACAGGTCCTTTTCTGTTACCTAGGTGATGATGTATAGGAATCTACAAGCAGTCAGATAAGGTCACAGAACCTCCTAAAGGGCCACCAGGCTTAAGGGAATGTTGTTTTAAAATAAGACTGTGAGGTCTAAAAGGCAAGGCCCTCTGATTCCTACTGCATTGTAATTGTACTGTCTGCCCTTTTGTTGTAAAGCAGACTACCACTATATAAATTCTGTATAATAATAATAATAATAACAGTATGTTTAACCACTTCAATACCAGGCATTTTCACCCCCTTCCTCCCCAGGTAAATTTTCAGCACTTTGAATGACAATTGCGCGGTTGTGCGATGTGGCTTCCAAGCAAAATTGCTGTCCTTTTTTTCCCAACAAATAGCTTTCTTTTGGAGCTATATGATCATCTCTGCCGTTTTTATTTTTTGCTCTATAAATAAAAAAGATACGTATTCTTCATATTTTTGGTAAAAAAAAATCGCAATAAGCGTATAGTGATTGGTTTGCACAAAAGTTATAGCCCCTACAATATAGGGGATAGATTTATGAAATTGTATTTATTTTTTACTACTTCTGCTAATGACGGTTATCTGATTTTTTCAGGACTGCGATATTGTGGCGGACAGATAAGAAACTTTTGACACCATTTTGGGACCATTCACATTTATACAGCAAACAAATATGCACTGATTACTGTATAAATGTGACTGTCAGGGAAGGGGTTAACACTAGAGGGCGATCAAGGTGTTAAATGTGTGCCCTAGGGAGTGATTCTAACTGTAGGGGACTGACTGGGGGAGGTGATCGATCGGTGTCCCTATGTACAAGGGACACAACATCGGCCTCCTCTCCCTGACAGGACGTTGATCTCTGTGTTTTCACACAGTGATCCACGTCCCTGGCTCTGTAACTGCTGATCGCGCCTGAATCGGCACCCGAGTGACGTGGCGGGGCCTGCACCCCCTATCGGCCAGGAGGCCCGAGGACATCATATGACAGCCACCTTGTGGACGTCATATGTCAATAGGCGGGATGGGAAGTGGTCAAAGTGCTTTTTGCTATAGTTTTTAATATCTTCACAGTCAGTTTGGAAAATCAAGCTAGAAATGTATACAGGTAACACAGCCTGATTCAGGTTAATTTTTTTATCTAGACCAGGGATCTCCAAACTACGGCCCTCCAGCTGCAGGAGCCATTGTAAAACTCTGGCATTCAGACATGACTAGGCATGATGGGAATTGTAGTTCTGGAGGGCACTAATTTGAAGACCCTGATCTAGACGTAAGCATAGTTCACTGTTTTGGTAATTTGATGATCTGAAAATCATGCTCGCTTACCTGTTTTGGTGACCATTCCTAAAATGCACTCATTTGCATTTTCTAACATGCCAGATTTAAAGTAGTTCTATAAGCAGTAGAAAAAACCTACTGTGTGGAGCAGCCCCCCTAATGCTTACCTGAGCACCATCTGGATCCTGCAACGCCATTGGCTCCCACTGCTGTCATTCAAAGTCAGTGAGTCAAAGTCAATGAGGAGAGAGAGGGAGCGTGGCCAAGCTGCTGGGAGGGTCGGGAGCGCTGGTGAGAGACCTGAGAAGAGAAGGATCTGGGCTGCTCTGTGCAAAACCACTAAATATAACCTGTTTAATATTTGAATCAAAAACAAGACTTTAATATCACTTTACTGGTCAATGCCAAGAGGTTTCTCATAGACATCATCAGATTATAACCTACTTTTGAACAATGGATCTGATTGGGGACACTGGTTACACATCACATACCAAAACACACTGTGTGAGGAGCTCTTTCCAATATGGCTATTTGTACAGAGAGCCTAATTTACTGAAAGCTAAATGGACATTTAGAGTTTAGTACCATTTCAGCATTTGCTGTGTGGAATTAGCAAATCACTAATGGGTTTCACTAGTTTGCTGGAATTGTTCCCTGAAGAGGTTTGCTCAGCAGCCTTGAGTGGAGATGGCTGAGGTATGTGTTGTGTGTAAATATTACTCATCATTACTCTGTGCTGCAATCTGCTCTCCTGAAATGTCATTCTATGTACTTCCAGGTCCTGTAGGCTTTTAGCTCTGTCTGGAGATTTTCCATAGACCTTTGTGGTTATTAGATGTGTTGATATTTGCTACAAGTGTAAAGATAAATGATTATTGTATCGGCTGCTGCTGTTTGTGATCACGGGACGTTTCCCCATGTTTTGTCCCTTCAAATACACTGCAGTTACCAAAAAAATGACCTGCTGATGCCCATAATACTGTATGCTCCCAACTTCTTTTTGGGCTGTCAACGCCTTGTTTGTGCTGCACTAAAATCCCAGCTAATGTTATCAGGCCTGCCTGCTGAACTTTATAACTCCCACCCTCTGTGTCCCTCTTCACATGTATACATTGATTTCTTTCCCAGCAAACCAGTGCTGCTGCCTTGATTCCTAAGATCCTGTCCACACATAGGGCCAGATCCAGAAAGTATTTACGTTGGCATATCAAGAGATACGCCACTTAAATACTAAAAATAGCCGGCGTATCTTTTTTTGGTATTCAGAAAAGAAGATACGCCGGAATTCTGCTAATATACGAGTGGTAAGTCTGTTACACCGTCGTATATTAGTTGCAGTTTTACGCTGGCCGCTAGGTGGCGATTCCGTCTTTTACAGTTCGAATATGTAAATTAGGGAGTTACGCCGATTCCTGAACGTACTTGCGACCGGCTGTCGTAGTTTACGTCGTTTGCGTAAGCGTTATTCCGGCATAAGGTTACCCCTGCTATAGGAGGCGCAGCCAGTGTTGAGTATGGACGTCGGGACAGCGTTGAATTGTACGTCATTTACGTAAATCGTTCGGGAATGGGGCTGGACGTCATTTACGTACACGTCGTTTACATTGACTAGTTGCGACGTGTTTCACGCATGCGCACTGGGATATGTCCACAGACGGCGCATGCGCCGTTCAGAAAATACGTAAATAGCGCGGGGTCATGATTCATTTACATGAATCACGCCCCCACATTACTCATTTGAATTAGGCGCCCCTACGCCGGACACTTTACACTACGCCGCCGCAAGTTATGGAGCAAGTGCTTTCTGAATAAGGCACTTGCCCATAACAGTTGCAGAGGCGTATTGTAAACAGCATACGCTACGCCGCTGGATAGATACATTTCTTTATCGTACATCACGGGACACAGAGCGCATAGCCATTACACTTGGGTTATATGGGTACCTTCAGGTGTGGACACTGGTGTAATCAATTTCACAGGAAGTTTCCTCCCTATATAACCCCCTCCCACTGGGAGTGCTTCAGTTTTTTCGCCAGTGTCTTAGGTGTTGGTCACGTCTAGCTGTCCCTCGGAGGTCTCGGGACCCAGGATAGCTAGCCGGATCCGTCCGAAGTGCTTCAAAGCCAAGGTGTGTACGGTACCCGGGCCCTGCTGGAGTGGGGTTTTGCCTATAATGCCTCTCCTTGGAGGGCTGGATTCTGGGCTCCAGTGCCTTAGTCTCTTCCAAGAACTAAACGCCACTGATGCCAGGATGCTATATAGGTCCAGGGGTGTGGGTTCCTTAAACACAGGACCCCGGTCCCTGAAGGTCCAAGACAATACCCACGGAGATGGGGGAAGGCTGGGCCTCTTGCAGTTTGCAATACCCTGCGGCGTGGAGCAGGTAAGAGGGAACCTACGGGACTTGGTTCGACAGTAGGTATCCCCCTGGGGGTTCTGGGTTGGCTAATGGTATGCTTGTGCATCAGCCACTATCTCCACTATGTCTTTTGAGGCAGGATGGGATGTACTAATGTTTACCCAGATAACATGTAGATATATGTATGCTTGTTTAAGATATATATTTTGCTACTCCCCCCAGATTTGCCTGTTAGCATGGATACTGCAGCCCCCACGTACTATAAAGAGGGAATGCTGATGAAACTCCTGTTTCTTAGGAAGCCTATGGGGACAGCTTCCTCTGTGTGCACTACATTGAGAATTAGTGCTTACCTGGTGTCAGTTTGGGCTGCTGGCGTTGGTCCATGCTTCTCCTCTGCTCCCTGCTTCATCCATGTTGATTTCAGCGTGGGGAGGGTGCGCGCGCGCGCGCTTGCGCGCGCGTGCACGCCGTCTTTTATGGCGTCCTCGTGCATAGGGGGGGCGGGCCGGCTGGTCTTTCCCTTCTGAGAGCGGTGGAGGAAGGACACAGAGCGCGCAGCTGAGCCATTTTTTTGGCATGCAGTGACACCTAGTGGCGGTTGGTGGATCTTCAGGTATGGACTTAAAGTCCACTTTGACCAAGAAAAAAAAAAAAAAAAGGTTTTTTTTCTTAAAGGGACTCAGCCTTGGATCCGGCAGCATCCGAGTCTACCTTGGGCTCCAGCTAACGGGCATTGGTGTTGCAATACTCACAGGTTTTCCTCGGTATTGCCACATTCCAGAGCGTGGAAATTTTTTAAAAAAAAATAATTTTTTTCCATAGCCTGTTCTTATTTGTTCACTCCTAGCTACAACAGTCGGGTGTTGGCTACAGGGGTGTCTCAAGGTTGTGCAATGGCTCCCAAGGGATCAGGACCAGCTAAGGCTGCAAAGGGTGCCAAAGAACAAGTCTCCATCGGGGTCAGAGGATTTGGGTCAGGATGGTCCCACCCTTTGCTAGATAGGCCACCGAGTAGCATCTTACAGGACCCATTGAGGGTGCTGGGGGCAGAGGCGGCCCCCAATCCACCTATGCCCGTTTACGTAACGGAAGAAATGCTAGCGACCACCCTGGGTGGGCTAGAGGAAAGGTTAACGGCTTTGATTGCCCGCTCTTTGCCAGGTGGCAAACGGGCTAGATCCCCGTCACCTAGATTGGTGTTTTCAGATGCGGGGTCTCCTCGCCGGAGGAACAGGACCCACAAGGGGATCAAGCGGACCAGAGTCCCGACGGGTCAGACATGGAGGGTTCCACTCTAGATAAATTTTGGATCCAGTCTCTGACAGATATTGTTCGCACTGCTTTTAAAAAACTTCCAGTGTCAGAACTATTAGGCCCTGCAGTATCCTCATTAGGTTCTTTAAAGGCACCATTAACTTGGGTGTCTTTTCCAATTCACCCCCTTCTGGAGAGCGTGTTTTTTTCAGGATTGGGCTCGACCTGATAGGATCTTTTTTCCTCCTAAAAGGTTCACTATTTTCTATCCTATGGAAGAAAAATTTGCAAAGAAATGGGCACTCCCTACTTTGGACGCGGCCATTTCCTGCGTGAGTAAATCCCTGTCCGGTTGGAAATGTCCAGATGTTCAGAGATCCGGCCGACAAAAAATTGGAGACCCTACTGAAGGCTTCGTTTTACCACAGTAGGTGCCGTGGTTCAGCCAGCAGTGGCAGCCATTGGCGTTTGTCAGGCTTTAAAGAAACAGTTGTTAAAAGGACATGCCGGCTCAGCAGACTCGTGAATTAGCAGACCTCCCAAGGGCTCTCTGCTTTGCAATAGATGCTATTAAGGACTCCGTTCAACGGGCGTCCCGTCTATCTCTGCTGTTGGTTCATATGTGTCGTCTTTTGTGGCTAAAGAACTGATCAGCAGAGGCACCCTGCAAAAAACTTTTAGCAGGATTTCCCTTTCAGGGTGGAAGACTGTTCGGTGAAGACCTAGATAAATATATCCAAACCATATCAAGTGGTAAAGGTTTTTTCTTGCCGGTCAAGAAAAGACCGCGCGGGCCCGCGTTTAAGCGACGGGCCTTTTACTGGCTCGGCCCCTTCAGCTTCCCGTCAGTATCGAAGGCCTCCCGGGCGTTCAACATTTAATAGCCGCCCACAGGGACAAGCCGCGGCAAACAAGAGGCCATGGTCTCGCAAGCCGGCTAAACCTGTCATCAAGTCAGATTCATGAAGGGGCGCCCCCACTCTCTTGGGTGGGCGGAAGACTTCGGTTTTTCTCCGAAGTGTGGAAAGCCAGAATTCCCGACTCTTGGGTTTGGTTCGTGGTAGCCACGGGCTACAAACTAGAATTTCGAGAAGTCCCCCCTCCTCATTTTCGGGGGTCAAAGTCTTCCAAGCGGCCCATTAAAGAGGGCCTCTCTCGTAAAGCCTCTGGCTCCAAGGAGTAATTGTAGAAGTACCAACCCAGGAATGGGGTCTGGGATTCTATTCCAACCTTTTTCATAAATACCCAATGGTGACGTCAGGCCTATCTTAGACCTCAAACGCCTAAATCGCTTTCTAAAATATAGACCTTTCGTATGGAATCCATACATTCGGTGGCAGCCAGCCTACATCATGACGACTTTCTAGCATCTATAGACATAAAGGATGCTTATCTGCACATGCCAATCTACCCGGCACATCACAAGTTTCTTCATTTTATGATAGATCAACGTCATTTCCAGTTCGTAGCCCTCCCTTTCGGGTTGGCAACAGCTCCGCGGGTATCCACAAAGGTGTTAGCCCCGGTGCTGGCCGTCCTAAGGACAGAAGGCATTTTGGTCCTGGTATACCTGGACGATCTCCTGCTTATCGACAGATCAGCTTCCAACCTCAATCATGCAGTAGTCCGCACAGTTTGGCTTCTAGAGGAGTTTGGGTGGGTTTTGAACCAAGAAAAATCAAGGTTGCAACCCACAAAACAGTTTGTATCTAGCTGAAGGCCTAGAATTATATTTTTTCCTCAAGCAAAAGCCAGGTCATTGACTCAAACAGTTCAAATAGTCTTAGGCAAGAAGAGGCAGACTATTCGCCTAGGCATACGACTGCTGGGGAAGAGGGTGGCCGCCTTCGAAGCAGTGCCCTATGCCCAGATCCATACCAGAGTTCTCAGGGGTCCGGTGCAGCCTGTTCTGGTGGCTGGTCCCTCAATATTTGTCAAAGGGGAAATCCTTTTGCCCCATCACATGGAAAATGTTAGGAAGACTGACCCAGCAGGGACAGTAATAGGAGGCAGAAAGACTGCTTCCCAGTAATATCCTACAGATCAGAGCTGCTCGGTTGGCCCTGGTCGTCTGGACTCTCCCCCTTCGGGGTCTGCCAGTAAGGGTACAGTCCGACAATGCCACGGCGGTGGCATACATAAACCACCAGGGGGGCACGAGGAGCCTAGTGGCTCAAAGGGAAGTAAACCTGATTTCTCATGGGCCGAAGCCCATGTACCCTGCATCTCGGCAGTGTTCATCCCAGGGATAGACAATTCTCAAGCAGATTTTTGAATCTTCAACAATTGCTCCCGGGGGATTGGTCTCTTCACCCCCAGGTATTCCAAGACATTTGCCAAGGATTCGGAGTTCCCGATGTAGACCTCATGGCAACGAGAGTCAACAAGGAATTGGACAAATTCGTATCCTGAGCCAGGGATCCCTCGGCCTACGAGACCAATGCGTTGGTTTGCCCCTGGCACCAGTTGTCTCTCCTGTATGCGTTCCCTCCACTGCAGATGATTCCCCGCCTTCTACGAAGGATCAGGGTGGAGCGCAGGCCTGTGATCCTGGTGGCCCCAGCCTGGCCCAGGAGGGCTGGGTACGCGCCCATCGTGAGGAATGTCGGTAGGGGCACCGGGGCCACTCCCCCTGCGCCCAGACCTGTTATCTCAGGGCACGATATGCCACCCTCCTTCACAGCAGCTAGATTCGATGGCTTGGCGGCTGAATCCCTAATTCTTAAGGGCAGAGGCCTCTCAGCCCAGATCATATCTACGTTGATTCTGGCTAGGAAACCAGTCTCTAGAAATATCTATTACAGAGTCTGGAGGACCTATGGGGAGTGATGCGAGTCTCAAAGAGGGCATCCTCGTAAGTTTTATCGACAGGATCTTGCGATTCCTCCAGGTTGGCGTTGATAAGGGAGTAGCTCTTAGTACTCTAAAGGGGCAGGTGTCTGCCTTATCGATATGGTTTCAAAGGCCTTTGGCCGCGCATTCGCTTGTGAAAACCTTCTTGCAGGGGGTCTTGCATGTAAATCCCCCTATTAGAGCTCCCCGCTGCCCCTGGAATTTAAAAACTCGTCTTGTCAGCTTTACAAAGACAACCGTTTGAACCTCTGACAGAAATCCCTCTTGTGCTGCTAACCCGAAAGTCGGTTTTCTTGGGGGCTATGGCTTCGGCCAGAAGGGTCTCCGAGCGGGCAGCCTTGTCTTGCAGGGAACCGTACCTGATTCGGCATAAGGTCAGAGTGGTTCTGCGGCCTCAACCTTCTTTCCTTCCTAAGGTCATATCCAGTTTTCACTTCAATCAGGACCTAGTCCTACCATCCTTCTTTCCTACTCCCCAGTCCAGAGAGGAAAGACTGCTTCATACTTTGGACGTGGTCCGAGCAATGAGGGTTTATCTCAGGGCTACAGAGAAGATTCGGAAAACAGATGTGCTTTTGGTTCTTCCGGATGGCCCCAAAAAGGGTCAGCCGGCTGCCAAGTCTTCCTTGGCTAGGTGGATTAAGCAGCTGATTTTTCAGGCCTATGGTCTGAAGCGCATTCCACCTCCCTTATCAGTTAAAGCCCATTCTACGAGGGCCATGAGTGCCTCTTGGGCGGCACACCATCAGATCTCTATGGCACAGGTTTGCAAAGCGGCAACCTGGTCTTCCGTACATACGTTTATTAAATTGTATAAGTTGGACGTCGCAAAAGCTACGGACGCAGTATTTGGGCAGGCGGTCCTACGGGCAGCGGTATAGAATCCTCTGGCCCGGTTCACGCCCCCTTGTTTTTCTGTTGGTGGAGCTATTTTTTCTCCTGACAATGTTTTTATTTGGCTATTCTTGGCCTTACGGTCTCCCTCCCTTCATAGAGCATTGCTTTAGGACATCCCAAGTGTAATGGCTATGCGCTCTGTGTCCCGTGATGTACGATAAAGAAAAAAGGATTTTTAATAAACAGCTTACCTGTAAAATCCTTTTCTTGAAGTACATCACGGGACACAGAGCTCCCACCCCTCTTTTGGGGAACATTGTGTAACCTCGGGAGAATTGCTTGCTACAAAACTGAAGCACTCCCAGTGGGAGGGGGTTATATAGGGAGGAAACTTCCTGTGCAATTGATTACACCAGTGTCCACACCTGAAGGTACCCATATAACCCAAGTGTAATGGCTATGCGCTCTGTGTCCCGTGATGTACTTCAAGAAAAGGATTTTACAGGTAAGCTGTTTATTAAAAATCCTTTTTTTTGTATCTGAATTTGGCCCATAGTGTTTAGGGAAAGATCTCTTGGGAGATGTAGTTTGGGGTGTGTGCCTTCATCAGTGGCAATTGACTTTCCGGCAGCTGTCTGTGCAAGAATTTTACAAACCTAATGATGATGTCACAGGGGGGCAATAAATGTTGTTTGCTACTACAAGGACATGATAAATTAGAAAAAAAATACTGCTGGGATCTGCTCTAGAGAGGGAGATTACATTATACTAGGGTTGTCCCAATACCACTTTTTTAACCACTTAAGACCCGGACCAATACGCTGGCAAAATGACCCAAGGGGTTTTTGCGATTCGGCACTGCGTCGCTTTAACAGACAATTGCGTGGTCGTGCGACGTGGCTCCCAAACAAAATTTGCGTCCTTTTTTTCCCACAAATAGAGCTTTCTTTTGGTGGTATTTGATCACCTCTGCGGTTTTTATTTTTTGCGCTATAAACAAAAATAGAGCGACAATTTTAAAAAAAATGCAATATTTTTTACTTTTTGCTATAATAAATATCCCCCAAAAATATATAAAAAAACATTTTTTTTCCTCAGTTTAGGCCGATACGTATTCTTCTACATATTTTTGGTAAAAAAAATCGCAATAAGCGTTTATCGGTTGGTTTTCGCAAAATTTATAGCGTTTACAAAATAAGGGATAGTTTTATTGCATTTTTATTAATTATTTTTTTTTTTACTACTAATAGCGGCGATCAGCGATTTTTTTCGTGACTGCGACAATATGGCGGACACTTCGGACAATTTTTACACATTTTTGGGACAATTGTCATTTTCACAGCAAAAAATGCATTTAAATTGCATTGTTTACTGTGGAAATGACAGTTGCAGTTTGGGAGTTAACCACAGGTGGCGCTGTAGGGAATGTGTGCCCTAATGTGTGTGTTTACTACTGTAGGGGGGTGTGGCTGTAGGTGTGACGTCATCGATCGCGTCCCCCTATTACAGGGATGACGCGATCAATGCTCCGGCCACAGAGAAGCACGGGGAAGCCGTGTGTACACACGGCTCTCCCCGTTCTTCCGCTCCAGGGACGGATCGCCGCACTGCAGCGGCGATCGGGTCCGCGAATCCCGCGGTCCCGGTCCTGGAGCTTCGGACCGGGGCGCGGGCGCGCGCCCGCGACCCACGGCTGGGTACTAAAACCAACGTATATATACGTTGATGTGCCCAGCCGTGCCATTCTGCCGACGTAAATCTGCAGGAGGCGGTCCTTAAGTGGTTAAGACAGAGTACAAGTACCAATACTTTTTTTCAAGTAATCGCCGATACCGATTACCGATACTTTTTTTTCCTCTCCTGTAACAGCGGCACATGTGTCAGCATGTTTGTTTTTTTTTTTTTTGGATTTAAGTCTTTTTTTATTTGAAAATAAAATAATAGTGCATGTACAGGTAAATACAACTGAACCTATAATATACAACAATACAGTACATACTGTCATGTGCCCCTTTAAACCTTGGTCATCATCGTCCTTGCTTCCCAGCCCTATTTGAGCCCTCCCTCCACCTGGTTATCTGGGGGGAGCAGCAGCACTACCTGAAAACCTGAAACACGCACTACATGAGAAAAAAAAAAAAAAAAAAAAAAGAAATAATAATAAAAAAAAAAAAAAGAAAAAGAGGAGGAAAAAAAAAAAAGACCACAGAACAAAAGACGAGGAAATTTTTTTTAAAGGGGGATAAAAGGGGAGACTCCCTCCCCTCCCTATTGTCTCCCTTTGTACCTATCCCTCTCTATAGTGGTTAGCCTTAGGTCGCTACCCTAGATATCAGGAAGGTTTCCCAGGAAGACCATGTTTTAAAGAATCTTTCTTGTTGGTGTCGTGCTGTCAATACAAGTTCCTCTAGCTTACTAATTTCTTTCACCTTATTTATCCACATCTCTATAGTTGGTGGGGATGGTGATTTCCACTTCTTTGTTATACAGGCTTTTGCCGCATCTAGTAGGTGGCGTATACTTATCTCTCTATATACTTTTTCTGGGATTTGGTTCATATGTAGGAGGTAGAATTATGGGTCTTCAGGTATCTCATATTCTGAGCAGAATTGGAGGGCCCTTTTGATCTCTAACCAAAAACCCTTTAACAAGGGGCAGTCCCAGAATATATGCAACATCGTTCCTTTACTTCCTTGGCACCTCCAACATTTATCTGACACTTCTGAGAAGATTTGATTTAGTCTTTCTGGTGTCCTGTACCATCTTGCAAAAATCTTATTTGTCTCTTGAATCCGTGCGCAAATTGAAGTTTCATGCGTTCGTTTGTATATGCGTTGCCGTTGTTCTGTATTGAATGTCTTTTTTAGTTCCCGTTCCCAGTCTTGGACACACTTCGGGGGGTAATTCCCTGATCGTACTAATATTTCATAACTCCTCGATAGGGTATGTAACAGTGTTCCCCTCTCACTACACATTTTCTCAAATCTCGTGAGTGGTCTCTCAAAAAACCCCGGGTTTGGTAAGGTGTTCAAGAAATGGGCTATCTGGAGTGCGTTCCAAAACTTTAGGCAAAATACATTCCCTTGTTCCGTCAGGTCGACTATGGTGGCCCATTTTCCCCTTTGGATAAAGTCAGCCACCTGCGTGTGTTCTCTGTCCCGTAGATGTCGAAAGGCCCCATCTTGGTATCCCGTCGGAAACAGCGGGTTACCTATTACCGGGTATAGTGGGGAGGTCCTGGGGTCAATACCAATCATAGGAAGCGCCACTGCGCATATCTTCACTGTATTTCCCCATATTGGGTTCTTATTTATTTCTTTAGGTAGTGAGGCAAACCACCATGGTGCTCTTTCTAATGGTACTTTGGATTGGGACAGTTCTATTTGTACCCATAATTTTGTACCTGAGTGCCTGTTCCAATCTATTAGCCTACTCAGGTGTACAGCATAGTAGTACTTCCTGATGTCTGGGACCCCCAGTCCTCCCTGTTGTTTGGTGTACATTAATTGTCTCCTTTGTATCCTGGGATTTTTGTGTGCCCATACAAACTCAAAAATAACTCTCTGACATTGTTTAAAGTACTGTACTGGGATATGTATTGGTAGTGTTTGTAGTAAGTAGAGAATTTTCGGGAGTATGCTCATCTTAATGATATTGCATCTGCCCAGCCAGGTATGAAACCCTTGGTTCCATTTATCAAGCAATAACTTCACCTTTTGCAGTAATGGTGGGAAGTTTAGATCGAAAATCTTGTCCACTTTCCCTGGTAATTGTATGCCAAGATATGTCAGTGCTCTATCTGTCCATTTGAACTTAAATGTTCTCTTTAGGTGAGTTATAGATGTTTGTGGGACATTGACTCCCATTGCTTCCGACTTATTAAAATTGATGCTTAAGTTCGAAAGATATCCATAGTTCTCAAATTCCTTCATCAAATTCGGAATTGAGATCAACGGATTAGTAAGGGTAAACAGCATATCGTCTGCATATGCTGTAATTTTGCAGTGGTTCTTCCCTATTTGTATTCCTGAGATATCTTGGTTCCGACGCAGAGTACACAGAAATGGCTCTAGTGACAGGGCGAAGAGGAGTGGGGATAGGGGGCAGCCCTGTCTAGTTCCATTCGAAATCTGTAGAGGCT
The DNA here is from genome assembly GCA_029574335.1 of Rana kukunoris. NCBI lineage: Eukaryota > Metazoa > Chordata > Amphibia > Anura > Ranidae > Rana > Rana kukunoris. The sequence goes on from CM056051.1 coordinate 96,397,086, forward strand.
CAGATAATATTCCGTTGGCCCTTACCTGGGCTGTTAGGCCTGTATACATGGAGAATATCCATTTTATTATTTTATTCCCAAAGCCTCCGTGTTGTAGGACTGCCTGCATGAAACTCCAATTCACCCTGTCAAAGGCCTTCTCTGCGTCTGTATTTAGGAACACACATTGCGTCTGAGTTGTGTTTGCTATCTGTACCAGGTTCATGGCTTTAATAGTATTGTCGCGTGCCTCCCGTGTAGGGACGAATCCCACCTGGTCCAGATGTATCAGATCTGGGATATGCTGTTGTATCCTATTTGCCAGGACCTTGGCGAAAATCTTCACGTCTAAGTTTAGCAGGGAGATCGGCCGGTAGCTTCCGCATACTTCCGGATCTTTCCCCTCTTTTGGTATAACCGAGATGTAGGCTAATAAAGTTTCTTTCATTAAGTTAGCCGCCGTCCCCAACGCATTAAATAATTTAGTCATGTATTTCGAAAGCGAGGGGAACAGAATTTTATAATATTGACACGTGTAGCCATCTGGTCCCGGAGCTTTCCCCATTTTAATTGAACTTACTGCCTTTTTTAGTTCTTCTTCAGTTACAGGGGCATCTAAGCTGTCTTTGTCTGATTCTGATAGTCTTGGGATATCTGATTCTTTCAGGTACCGATCTATCTGTTCTGGGGTCGGGTGTTTGCTCTGTATGTTGTAAAGGGAGCAGTAATATTCTTGAAACTCTTTAGCTATTTCATTTGGCTTAGTGACCTTCGGTTTCTTTGATGGCTTAATCTGTGGGATATAATTACTCATTTTTTGTTCTCTTAATAGTCTGGCAAGTCTTTTCCCGCATTTATCGCCTGATTCGTATGTAAACTGCTTGCATCTCTGTATTGCTGCTTTAGCTTTGTAGTACAGTAGATCTGTGATTTCCTTTCTCTTCCTAATCATCTCTTCTTCGACTCTAGTTAATCTTATTTGCTTATGTCTGCTCTCTAGTATGGCTAATTCTTCTAAAAGCCTTTTTAATTTTTCAGTGCGTTTCCTTTTTATTCTAGATCCATGCTTAATTAATACCCCTCTAATTACCGCCTTATGGGCCTCCCAGACGACGCCTGGGTCGCATTCTGGGGTGTCGTTAGTACTAAAGTAAAACTCCAGCTCTTGGATTACATCTTCTAGCACCGCTTTGTCCTGCAGCAAGCTTTCATTTAGTCTCCATTGGTTTGGTCTAGTCTGTCTTAGATCTTGTATCTCGTACTCCAGGAAGATCGGTGCATGATCTGACCATGTAATATTTCCTATTTTAGCCGATTGTACTGAGTGCAGTTGGGCATGTGGGATTAGGAAGAGGTCTATACGAGAGTATGTTTTATGTGGAGCAGAATAGAACGTATAGTCTTTTTCTTTGTTGTGTAACAACCTCCATATATCAATCAACTGGTTTTTATACAGAGTTTGAATGGTACGGTTTCTCACACCATGTGGGGTGGCTGACTTCCCAGATGATGTATCCTCTTTAGGAGCTAACGCAACATTCAGGTCCCCTCCTAGGATCAGATGACCTTCTGTAAAATCTTGCAGACTCGTAAGCGTTTTGGCTAGGAAGCTGTCCTGTCCTTTATTTGGTACATATACCGTGGCAAATGTTACCCCCACTTCCCCTATCCTACCTTTCACAAATATATATCTTCCTCTCGGGTCTCTCAGGGCGTCTACATATGTCCATTTAATTCTCCCTGCTATCAGGATAGACACCCCCTTGGACTTGGCCTCCTGATTTGTCGCGTGGTATACTGTTGGATATATTCTATTCTTTAGGATAGGATTTTTATCTTCTTTAAAATGTGTTTCCTGTATGTATGCCACGTCTACTCTCAAACTCTGCAGGTCCTCCATGAGTACCCTCCTTTTTTCGGGTATATTTAATCCCTTTGCGTTCAGTGATAGTATCTTTAGTGTTTCCATCCTCCTTTCCTATTCCCTAACCTAAGTTTTTATTATACTTATAGTGGGGATAATAGACCTTGGGGGGAGGGAGGGGAGAGAGGGGAGAGATAAAAAAAAAAAAAAAAGGGGGGAGAAAAGGGGAGGGGGAGGACAGTCTCCCACTGTGGTCAAGTGGGAGGTCTCCCCTTGCTAATGTTAGCTTCTTGCTACAAAACCCTCACCGTGTTACCGGTATTGAGCGTCGTCCTATGTGTACGGGCGTGCGCCTTGGATGGCGTCTATATTGTTCCTATGTCCTTATCCTTTATCTTAGAAGGATTAAATGCTTTCCCGACAAGGAAAATAAATAAACAGAACTCTGGATCTCAGGGCATAGGTATTCCCTTTTTTCGGGGCCGAGTAGAAACAATTCTTCCAGAGTCTAAAAAAAAAAAAAAATACGAAAGACAAAAAGAAGAAAAAAAAGAAAAGAGAAAATTGGCAGCTCCAGGCCTCACCATGTCTCCTGTATAATCAACCAAAAAAACCGTCTACAGACATTTTGTTCCCCATTAGGGGAATGTCCCTGGGAGGAGGGGGGGATATGCGGGGCCGTACTGGAAGAGGCTTCCCACAAAATGTAAATAAAGGAGGAAGGGGAGAGGGAAAGGAGCGAGGAGGAGAGGGGAGGGGGAGGGGGAGAAGAGAGAGAAACAACCCTCCATACAGTTGACCTCGCCTGTCGAGGGGGGGCGGGAAAGGAGGAGGAGCCAGCTAATAACGAGCTCTCGCCGAGGATCCCTAACTCTATCTATTCTAGGACCAAAACTAAAACCATAAATCATCCCAACTTAGATCCTCAGTTCCGCATCCCCCTTCCTCCCACCTCCCCTCCCCCCTCCCCACTCTCCCCCTCACCGTCTCCACCTAGAAGAGGCACCAGGTGTGGTGGCCCCCCCACCCGTAATAAAAAAATAAAATAAAAAAAAAGAAGGCAGATTCAGGGTGCAGCCACCCATGCCATAGGCCTCACCTACATAGTGAAGGGCCGTTCTCCTCTCCCCTCCCTCGCCCCTCGCCCCTCCCTCCCCTCCACGCCACAGTGCTAGGCAGAAAGGAAGGGGGTACCAGGAGAAGCTAAGGAGAACCCTTTTAAATAGTAACAAACAGATAAAGAGTCAAACATATATATCCTTACCCCTTTTAAATAGTGACAAACAAATAAAGAGTCAACATCATATATATCCTTAACCTTGAACACCTGGTTGTCATAGTTTGTCATAGGTTACTATGAACATTATCATATACATAATAAACAGTTGCATTCATCTTTCCATTGACCCTCCGTCTTTCATCTTTCTCTAAAAAGAAGAGAGAGGGAGGGGGGTGGGAGTAGGTATTTTCTTCCATATCTACTAGTCGATGGTTAATCCAGAAAAAAAAAAAAAAAAAGTACAGGGGGGATGGAGAGGAGGGGTAGAAGACAGAGAAAGCAAAGTACATATTGTATACTAGTACCCTCCAACATTCCCTCCTCATAAGTCTCAAATTGCACTATTTGTTCCGTTGGAGTTTGTCCTCCATAGACCACTTCATGGGTTTTCTTGGAGAAAAAGTAAAGTTGAGGTTAGTATACTGGTAAGGGGACCCCCTCCCCTGTCAGTGTTTGTGCTGTAAAGTATGTGATAATATATAGTGGTGTGTGATGCTCTGGTGTGTGTGTGTTGTCTTGTATGAAGGATTATTAGTCCAGTTATTGTGTGGTGATGTTTGTCCTAGTGTTTGTGCTTGTGCTGTCAATACTCCAAGTGGTGTCTCAATGTTTTAGAGAGGAATATGGTATGTATCCCTGAAGTGTCTAAAGTGTCTAGGATAAAAAAAAAAAATCCCCTGTGTTAAAAAAAAAAAAAAAACAAAAAAAAAAAAAAAAAAAAAAAAAATCCCCTGTGTTAAAAAAAAAAAAATCCCCTGTGTTAAAAAAAAAAAGGGGATAGGAGAAGAGACCCCTATAGGTCTATCCCTCTTCCCTCCCCCTCCCCCTGCCCCTGCCAACCCGGTAAGCGATGGGCCTTCTTCTTACTATCCACCTCCTATACATTGTAGACAGCATAATGAACAATTTATCTCTCTCCCCCCTCCCTCCCCCCCTCCCCCCTCCCACAAATTACCCAGTTAACTCATTGATAGACCTGTTCGTTAGCCTGGGATCCTGTATTAGTCCAGTAATCAGTTTCCTAATTTCAAGTCCTCCCCCCCCCCCCACAGTCCAACCCCCACCCAAAAAAAAAGAAAATTAATAGGAGAAACCCGGAGAAACCCGGAGAAACCCGTGGGGGAGGACCACTTCACCTTCAGAGCTAGAGTCCCGCAAAAAAAAAAAAAGGGGGGGGGGTAGGCAGGATCTCTCCGCCTGTTCGATTTATTGTCCATTCTAAGTGTATATATCTCATCCACAGAGTTCGGCTATCCTGTTATCTAACAGTCTGTCCCCTCCTTCTCTTGACCCTTTGAGAGGTCTCCTGTTCTCTTAGCCTCCGCCTGGGAATGGGTTAGTGAGGTTTTCCCTTGACCTTGTTCTGTCCTCGTTTGGGGTCCTCCTCTGTTATATGTTATTGGGAATAGCCAATTTGGTATCTGAATGGGGGTTGTTTCCAAGAACAGAAACAGGTCCGGGAGTTCCACTGGGGTTCTAAGCGTAAACGATGTCGTGGACTTACGAAATGTCACTGCGAGTGGGTATCCCCACCTATATGTGAACCCCTTTTCTCTAGCTAAGTCCAATATAGGTCGCAGACATGCTCTTCGTTGAAGTGTGGCCCGCGATAGGTCAGGAAGAACTTTTATATGTGCACCATCGTATTCTACATCACCCATGTCCCATGCCATCCTCAGAATCATTTCTTTCTGCTGATATCTGTACAGTCGGCAAACTATGTCTCTTGGTCTCTCTGGGTTAGAAGATTTGGGGCCAGAGGCTCTATGTACCCTCTCTATTTCGATCTCCTTTTGCGGTGATTTTAATATACCCTCGAAGATCGTCTTAATTTTAATGTCCAGATCTTCATTGTCTGCTGTTTCTGGGACACCCCGTAATCGCACATTACACCTGCGGCTCCTATCCTCTAGGACCTCCATCTGTAGTTGTAAATCAATTATTGTTTCTGTTATCTTCTCCGCTTCATTGCCTTGTTTTGCCCCCATTGCTTTCTCAATAGCTCCCACTCTTTGCTCTATAGAGGTTATGGTATCTTCCCTCAGCGTTACCTTCTCTGACAACGTGTTTAGGTCCTGTCTTACCTCCTGTAGTTCCTGACGCTGGGTCTCTTCCACCCGCAGTATCAGTGCCTCAACCTCCTGTCAGGTAGGGAGTTTCTCGATATCCTGGCGGGTAGGGAGGGCTGCCAGCATTGCTTTAATCTCCTTGACGTCCGCGGTCTCCATCCCGGCGGCTCCTGCCTTACCGCCCGCGGGAATCCGTGCGTCTGCCGACGTCTGTGTCTGTGCTTGGAGGCTCCCTGCACCCGAGGATCGGCGCTGCAGCGCTGACTTCCCCCTGCTGACGTAACACTCACTCCCCCGTCCTCGGGCTCCTTTGTTGATAGACCCGCTCGCTGCTATAACCACGGGTGAGGCCGAGGTGAAGTATCGCTGGATGTCTCCTTGAGCGCTGTTTACTGCTTGGCTTGTTGTATTGCTGGTAGCCAGGTCTGTCTTCTTGGACTCTGCTCGCGTTATGCGTTTGCGGCTACTATGCATGCCGCGCTATAGCACTTCATCCGTTGCAGCCTGGGACCTACAGCTTAAGCCGCTCAGGTGGAGGTAAGGTAGGGTGAGGTAAGATACCTGCTAAATTGCTAGGTTCCAGGGTTCATGCTGAGTTGCTGTGTTGCCTCATAGAGACATGGAGAGAAAGCCCGGAGCTCCAAACCAACGTGTCTCTCACACCGCCATTCCTAAGCCACGCCCCTGACCATATATATGCAGTATGTTTGTTTTAGTTTTTTTTTATCTTTAACAATTTTGTTTTTAATTTTTTTTTTTTTTACATTTTTTTTTAAATTTATAATGCTTTTTTTTTTTTTAAGGGGGGGGGGGTTGGACCCGTGTCAGTGTGTTTTTTTTTTTTTTCTTTAATTTTTTATTTTCTACAATAATTTTTTTTATTCTTTTGTTTTTTTATTCTTTATTTTTTTATTTATTTTTTCAGCCCTGTTGGGGGGCTTTGGTGAGATATCAGGGGTCTTAACAGACCTCTGACATCTTCCCTTTGAGACAGAGAAAGGGGCTAGGGACACATGTTCCCCTGTCCCTTTCTCGACAGCATCAGCTGCGCTGGAAATGAATGGAGTGAAGACAGCGTCTTCTCTTCATTCATTAAATGAAACATTTGTAATCACAGATTACAATGTTTCAGTTATGTGAATGGACAGTCAGTGATCACTGACTCTGTCCATTCGGAGCAGTAAGGAGCCGGATTTACCAGCTCCTACCCCGCTCTCCATCCTGACAATTCCAGGGGGTGGAGGAGAGGCACGGAAGGGGAGAGATACACGGCGGGATACACGGCGGGATACACGGCAGGATACACGTAGGGAGAGAGAAACACGGAGGGATACACGGCGGCATACACCGGATACACGGCCTCATACACGGCGGCTTTCAGCTGCTTTAAAATCAGCGCTGATCGGTGCTTGGAACTTCCCCATGCACTGATCACGGCCGACAGTACAAGTATCGGGTGAAGCATCGGGAGTATTTGCCCGAGTACAAGTACTCGGGCAAATGCTTGGTATCGATACCGATACTGGTATCGGGACAACCCTACATTATATCTGTACAAATCTTTTAAAGTATAACTTTGCTGAAGCTTTTCTTACCCTCTTCATGCTCCTCCTGTCTAGTGCCACCAGTCTTCCTAAAGTGATCATAAACTTATTTTTTATATATTTTTGATAGCCAACATGTCATGCTTAACCTGCTCTGTTTAGGGGCAGCCCCGATCCTCCCCTTCTGGAGTCCCCAATAGAACTCCCGATTCCTGCCCCTTGCCAAGCAGTGTTAATTTTTATATCAAATTTTGATTCAGTGCAAGTCAGTCTTTTGATGAAAATGCCATTTTAGCTTTAGTCATATTTTAGTCATCAAACAAGTCATCAAACAATTCAGTTTGTCATATTCGAAGTGACTAAAATCTTCAGTACATTTTAGTCCACTAAAATCTGATGGATTTATTAGTAATTATATTAATAGAATTGCCAAACTCCTTATATACTACTGGCATAAATATCTAATAACTGGGTTTTTTTTCCAGCTGTTTAGTAGATACCCCCTACTTATTCTTATGTGGTAGTGCAGTGTTAATTTTGATGTCAAATTTCAATTTGGTTTTAGTCCGTCTTTTGACTAACATCCATTTTAGTATTAGTCATATTTTAGTCATCTGAATTGTTTCAGTTTTGGTCATATTTTAGTTAACTAAAACTGTGTTAATTTAGATTAAATTAACGCTGCTGCTAAGTGCTCCCATAGCAAGATGCTTGTTATGGGGGACACTCGTGTAGGTTCCATCACGCATGGCTCTGCCTGCCCCCCACTGCTGCCTCCATGTCCAGTGAGGCGAGAGAGAGTGGTGCACCCTCAGCATAGGTAAGTATAGACATCTTCCTTTTAGAATGGAGGTGGGAGCAGGTTTAGGTATAGATAGAATTTGAGGGGACTTCCACTTTCTAAACATAAAGTCTTGTCTTTATTACTAGTTAAACTTTCCTTTTGCGATTTCTAAATGACTGTTGGCTATTTTTGTTTTGCCAATAGATGTCTACATTGTATTTCCAGAAAACTTGTGCTGGGCCCCTTTCACACGAATGTTCCGATTGGGCCGACCTGTCCGTTTTTCAGACGAATCCGATCGAAAACCTCCATTATCCTCCTGTGGAGCGACGAGTGTGTCTGCTTACACCCACCAAAATCCGATCAGATCCTCTTAAAACTGATGGCTAGGTCAGATGACAGTCAGGGTTAAACGGTCAGGCTGTCCATTTTACATCTGACCACCCATAGAGGACAGCGGACTGTGTCTGTGTCTGCTCTGCAGAAGTGGAGCAGACATGGACTTTTCATCTGCCTGCTCAGTGGGGATCAGTAGGCAGATCCCCTGCTGAGCAAGCGGATCCCAGCCAGGGTCTGCCCTGTGTGAAAGAGCCCTTATAGTTACAGAATTAGATCATTTGTATTTATAAAGATATGTTTATTACAAAGAATGTGCTGTTAACTAACTATTCTGCCCAGATAGAATGAAACCAGCATACAGGGAAATGCATTAAATTTGCATATATTTAAAGATGGTGTATTGTGGTGACAGGTGAATGTGCTGCATATATGTATATTTGTGTTCAAGCTGCTTGTTTTCATACTTGTCAAAGCATTACATTAATTTTAAATTCGTACACTTTGTGTTAAGCTGCAGTCTTACCGGTTTTCTAGGTCCCACAGCAATTGTATACAGTGCATCCGGAAAGTATTCACAGCACTTCACTTTGTTACAGCCTTATTACAAAATAGATTAAATTTATTGTTTTCATCATAATTCTACAAACAATACCCCAATAAGACAACGTGAAAGTTTGTTTAAAATATTTGCAGATTTATTAAAAAATAAACTAAAAAAATTCTGTGTACGTAAGTTTTTACAGCCTTTGCTCAATACTTGTTGAAGTGCCTTTGGCACCAATTGCAGCCTCAATTTTTTTTGAGTATGATGCTACAAGCTTGGCACACCTATTTTTGGGCAGTTTCTCCTATTATTCTCTGCAGGACCCTCTCAAGCTCCATCAGATTGGATGGGGAGCGTCAGTGCACAGCCATTTTCAGATCTCTCCAGAGATGTTCAATTGGGTTCAAGTCTGGGCTCTGGCTGGGCCACTCAAGGACAATTACAGAGCTGTCCCGTGGCCACCACTTTGGAGCAGGTTTTCATCAAGAATATCTCTGTACATTGCTGCATTCATCTTTCCCTCAATCCTGACTACTCTCCCAGTTCCTGCTGCTGAAAAACATCCCCAGGGCATGATGCTTCTGCCACCACCATGCTTCACTGTAAGGATGGTATTGGCCAGGTGATGACCGGTGCCTGGTTTCCTCCAGACATGACGCTTGCCATTCAGGCCAAAGCGTTGAGTCCTTCAGGTGCCTTTTGGCAAACTCCAGGCAGGCAGTTATGTGCCTTTTACTGAGGAGAGGCTTCCGTCTGGCTGCGGGACCTTGGGTGCCTTTCCAAATCATGCCCAATCAACTGAATTTACCACAAATCAACTCAAATTTTAGAAACATCTCAAGCCGGGTTCACACTGGTACGACATACACTCAGACTTTAGGAGCACATGTTGCATGAAGTGTAAAAATCAATGATTCCGTTTAAGAGCCATCTTAACTGGTCTGACAAGTCTAGCTGACTTTGAAAAAGGTTCCTGCACTACTTTGGTCCGACTTTAGTCCTAATTCAGCCCATTGCATATCCTTCAAGTCTGATCATCCCCTTAACTGATCCGATTCTGGCATGCGACAAAAAAAAACAGCTTGGGGTTCCCCCCAATTTCCATACCAGATCCTTTGGCGGGAACAAGCGAACCCTTCTCTCTCCACACGCATTTCCCTCCCTCAGACCATACCAGGCCACATGCTTGAGGGGTGGGTGCTTTGGGGCAGGGGGGCTCTGCGCCCTCCACAGCACCCTGTTCCCACTTTGATGGGGACAAGGGCTTCTTCCTGACAACCCTGGGCGGTGGTTGTCGGGGTCTACGGGCAGGGGACTTATCGGAATCTGGAGGCCCCCTTTAAAAAGGGGGTCCCCCAGATCCTGGCCCCCCATGCTATGTGAATGAGTAGGGGGTACATTGTAAAAGTGTAAAAATAAATAAAACCAGCACTCAGGTTTTTTCCTTTATTAAAGCAGCTCTAGCGTCTTTTGTCTAAGGGACTTAATTTTTGTCCACAGAGACACTTTAATTTATTTGACACAATTGTGGACATTAATAGGTATGTGAGGAATTTAACAATTAAAAGGCATTATTTTTCAACAGATATTGGGGTCTCCACACAATCTATGCATGCACCTGTTGATCTTTTACCTGATAATGATGATTTTTCTTTCAGGGAGCATTGTGCCATCAGAGATTTAGAGGACAGCAGAAAACTATATGGACAGTTGTCTGCAGGTGTGTGCTGGTTCAGTCAGATCAGTTCAATTTAAATCTAATACGAACTTCTATCCAGTGAATTCACGATCTGCTGATATGGCTAAATACCAAAAAGCCATTGAATGTGATCTGACGGCTCTGACACGCCAGACACAACAGGTTGAGACAGTATAGCACAATAACATTACTAGCGAAGAGATATTTGCATTAAAAAAAACCTTAGTGAAGATGATACAATCACCATCCGCAACTCAGATAAGGGAGGCTTGATTGTTGTCCTAAACACAGAGCAATATAGACAAGAGGCTATTCGACAATTATCTGATCTGTCTACATATTTAACACTGAATGGGGATCCCACAAAAAAGTTCAGAGGTGTGCTTGTGGAGTTGATACGTAGGGGTACGGGACTGGGTCTATTTCGTTTAAAGGAGGCTGTGTCTCTGGTACCAGATGGGCCCGTCCTCCCTACATTTTATCATTTACAAAAAGGAGTTGGACCTCCTGCAATGGCTGGACAGACAGCTACAGCCTTTGGTAAGCCAGCTCCCAGGATATCTTGACGATACCAATCACCTCCTACACGTTATAAAAGATCTTAGGTGAGAAAAGGATTTTTCCTGGGTCACCTTTGATGTGAGCAGTCTCTACTCCTCTATCCCCCACAATCGGGCAATAACAGCAGTGCTCTTTTACTTGAAAACATTGACTGACTGATTTACCAATTGAACACCGATTGTTTGCTGCAGAAGTGCTTGAGTATTTACTGTCACACAATTTCTTAGATTTCGATGGGGATTTCTTACCTCCAGAGGTGTGTGTGGGGCAGCTATGGGAGCCAAATGTTTGCCCTCCTTGGCCAACCTATACATGGATTGGTGGGAGCGGTCCCACATCTTTGTGGATGGGAATCCCTATAGAACAGAAATTGTCTACCTTAGATTTATAGATTATCTCCTGTTGTCCATAGGGGAGTGGAACTCATGCCATCCATGCTTGTACACTGCAGACAACAGTTCTATGTGTTATTTTTTTTAGATGTCTGTCTGACAGGTGTTGATTGGAAAGTAGGCACCACTCTCTATAGCACAGGTGTCAAACACAAGGCCGTGGGCCGAATCCGTCCCTCCAGGCCATTTCATGTGGCCCTCGCACCTCCGACCCTCCTCTGGTCTTCCCCCAGACCCATACTTTCTGCTTTCAAGCAATGCATCCAGCTTCTTCCCAGCAGCAGCATAATGAACGGGGGGTGCACTGTGACGCAAGGGAGAATAGGGGACTCAACTTCTGATGGTGGGGTGGCTCTTGACATCTAATATAAGGGGAGGGGAAATGCGCTGGACATCTAATCGTACAGATAAAACCGGCCCTTTTGAGGACAATCGTAATGCTGATGCGGCCCATGATAAAAATTGAGTTTGACATCCTTGCTCTAGAGGAAACCCCTCTCAGGAAACTCCCTTCTACTTGCCCAGTCGGGCCACCCAAGACATACCATCAGGGGTATCCCTGTTGGTAAATTTTTGCATATCAGACGTATTTGTAGTGACAATGAACAATTTGAAAAAGGCACGGTCTCTGTATGGGAGATTTTTGCAGCGGGGATGCCCTGGATAGATGCTTGATAAAGCACTTACTATAGCCAGAAAGATAGATATACATGAATTAATAAAGAAGGTTGTCTGACAGAAGACTAGTAAATGTAATCAATTAACACTCTACTCCTTTTAGTAGTGAATTCAACATGATAAAACAGATTTTCAACAGGCATTTACCTACCCTGTTCTCGGGTGATATTTGTTCTGAGATCTTAAAGGGAGGAGTCAACATTGTTTCATGTAGAGCCCCATCTTTGGGTTGTTCTCTGGCCCCTAGCTTTTTTCATACCAAAGTCCCTCGATCGGTCACATGGCTACATTGTAAAGGTAACTATAGGTGTGGGGCAACGGATGTTCCTGTCGCAGTCACAACATAGGGTGGTACTACATTTAGTTCCACTGCCAACCACAAAGTGTATGACATCTGGTCCTTCAACTGCAACACTAGCAATATCATTTTTTTAATCACATTTGTGCTATTTGTGAAATGCAGTCTATAGGAAGAACCACGAGACACCTTAGGGATCGGTTTCAACATGTCTGCAGTGTAGAGAAGAATTTGTCCACCAATGTGGCCAAGCATTTCAAGGGGTGCCACAATGGTGACAAAACGGCTATGCGGGTCCAGGTTATTGAAAAGGTCAGGGTTCCAAAGCGGGGGGGTGATGCGTTTCGATCCTTGTGTCGGAGGGAAGTATGGTTGGTTCCTTGTCTGGATTATGGATTTACTTATGAGACCGTATTCATTAACCACTTAAGCCCCAGACCAATATGCTGCTAAATGCCCAGAGGCGTTTTTACAATTCGGCACTGCGTCGCGTTAACAGACAATTGCACGGTCGTGTGACGTGGCTCCCAAACAAAATTTGCGTCCTTTTCTTTCCACAAATAGAGCTTTCTTTTGATGGTATTTGATTGCCTCTGCGATTTTTATTTTTTGCGCTATATTTTTGTTATAAGAAAAATTGAATAAACTAAATTTTAGTCAAACATTTAGGCCAAAATGTATTCAGCCACATGCCTTTAGTAAAAAAAAATCGCAATAAAAAAAAATTGGCTACCTAGCAGCAACAGCGACACTAATACAGCAATCAGCTACCCTGAACCTAACATTAACTGCCTGTCACACTGACACTAAATGCAGTGATCAGTACATATATGATCACTGCATTCAGTGACAGTGTGACAGGGGGGTGATCGCAAAGGGTTAATGTGCCTATGTGTACTGGTGTCAGTGTAGTGTTAGTGCAGACTTACTGTGACTCTTCTCTCATCTCGGTGGTTTGAAAATACCGCCGAGATGAGAGCTGCATCACTTCCTCTGCCTATGTTTACATTTTACAGGCAGAGGAAGTGACACGGCGGTGGCGCACGGGATTGGCTGGGAGCGATCACGAGGGCGGACAGAAACGAACCGCCGCCCCCTCGAGTCGGATCGCTCCCGGAGGTAAGCCGACCTCCGCACGCAGCGGAAGGTGTCCCGATCGGACGTAAATAGGCGTGTGGCGGTCGTTAAGTGGTTAAACGATTCTTTATTTTTATTGTTTATTTAAATTTTTTGATATTTAGCCTTAAGTATTTTCTACTATCTCCGTGTATTTTTGTGTGGACGCATTGGACCAAAGTGGACATTATCGCATGTATGGTACCTGTATATAGGGTCTGTACCAAACTACCAGATGATATTTACAATCGCATAACTGCGGGAGCTAGCATCGGGAGAAGATCGGATGAAGAACTGGCGAGGAAGAAGACAGTGGAGAGGAGAAGAGCTGGAGGAAGAACCGGCAGAGGAAGAAGACATCAGCATAGCGAGAAGAACCGGAGAATGGAGGGAGAAGAAATTGGTGGGACAAGAGATGCTGGATCTGCTTTAATAAAGGACTTTGTCAAAAATCTGAGTGCTGGTTTTATTTCTTTACGCTTTTTTTTAATGAATAGGTAGGGGTACAATGTAGGGTTGTCCCGATACCACTTTTTTAGGACCGAGTACAAGTACGGATACTTTTTTTAAATGTGTCCCTAAATGCAGCCGTGTCCCTCCACAAATGCAGCCATGTGCCCCACATATTGCAGCCATGTCATGTCCCCCACATGCAGTCATGTATGTCCCCCCACATATGCAGTCATGTATGTCCCCCCACATATGCAGTCATGTATGTCCCCCCACATATGCAGCCATGTATGTCCCCCCACATATGCAGCCATGTATGTCCCCCACATATGCAGCCATGTATGTCCCCCACATATGCAGCCATGTATGTCCCCCACATATGCAGCCATGTATGTCCCCCACATATGCAGCCATGTATGTCCCCCACATATGCAGCCATGTATGTCCCCCACATATGCAGCCATGTATGTCCCCCACATATGCAGCCATGTATGTCCCCCACATATGCAGCCATGTATGTCCCCCACATATGCAGCCATGTATGTCCCCCATATGCAGCCATGTATGTCCCCCATATTGCAGCGATGCGTCCCTCATACCTTTTAGATATGCTGATGCTGCCTCTGCCGCATACCGCCGTATCCCCCTGCACAATCGCGTAGCGCATTACAAGCTTTCATTCTAAAAACTTGTAAATGGCCGCGCTCCGTGTATTAAAACTCCCCTTCTCCGAATGGAGGGATCCGTCCAATCCCACGCAAGGGGGAGTGTCTATACGCGGATTCGTGCATAGACACTCCCCCTTGCTCGGGATTGGAGGGATCCCTCCAATCCGGAGAAGGGGAGTGTCAATACACGGCCATTTACAAGTATTCAGAATGAATGCTTGTAATGTAAGCTATGCGATTGTGCAGGGAGATACGGTGGTATGCGGCAGAGAGAGGCAGCGTCAGCATATCTAAAAAGGTATGAGGGACGCATCGCTGCAATATGGGGGGGGAAGTATTCTATTTCAGTATCGGGGGTATTTGCGGGAGTACAAGTACTCTCGCAAATACTCGGTATCGGTCCCGATACCGATACTAGTATCGGTACAACCCTAGTACAATGTATCCCATACTCATTCACATAGGGCCAGGGGCCCAGGGTTGTCGGGAAAAGGCTCTTGTCCCCATCAGCATGAAGATAAGGTGCTTTGGGGTGGGGCGGGGCACAGAGCCCCCCTGCCCAACAGCACCCATCCCCCCCCCTTATTTTGAGGGCATGTGGCCTGGTATGGTCCAGAAGGGGGGGTTCTTGTTCGTTCGACCCCCCTCCTCCCCTTTTCCTGACTTGCTGGGCTGCGTGCTCTGATAATGGCCTGGTATGGATTTTGAGGTGGCCCCCATGCCGTTTTTTTTTTTGGCGTGGGGTTTCCCTTCAAGATCTGTAATAGACTCAAAGAGCCTGGTATTGTTGGGATCAAAGTCAGATCCCGTTCATTGAAGTTGAACATGAAGTCGGAGGCAAAGTGGGATCCACAGTCATACGTCGTCTTGGTGTTGTACTAATTTGACCCTGACCTCAAGGATGGACAGTGGAAACAGGATGCACCTGAGCTCAATTTTAAGTGTCATGGAAAAGGCTATGAATACTTATGTACATGTGATTTTGTTTTTTTTATTTCTTTATAAATTTGCTTAGATTTTAAACAAACTTCTTTCACATGGCCATTGTGTGGAGCATTGTTTGTAGAGTTTTGAGGAAAATAATGAATGTAATCCTTTTTGAAATAAGGCTGTAACATAAATTGTGGAAAAAAGTGAAGTGCTGTGATACTTTCCAGATGCACTGTGTTTAAACAATCTTTTACTGGTTCAGGCAGAATTCTGAGTATCTACAATATAATATCGGTATATTAATACAGTCCTTACATGTCCATAACATGAACATGTAAGTAACACAGGCTTCTGCTGAAATTGGTACTTTACTGACACTGCCCTTGCTAAAGCAATTCATAATGTCCATCGGTAATTGAACTGTGGTTCTGATCAATCTCCGACACTTCCAGGAGTGTCTAAGGCTGTTTGTAGTGCACAGCCCACACTACTCTGAGCCCTGAAATCAGGGAGTTTTGCTTCTTCCTGTGAAACATAAATGTAGCAGCCTGTATTATGAACCCCTGGGGGACACCTGAGGAAGTCACGTGACACTGAGTCGGGTGACATTTTGCCGAAATCGGAAGTGACGCGGCCCCACCATTTAGAATACAGGCTTCTACATTGGTTTCATGTAAGTGCAATACTTTTAAATAAAGGCTGTATTTTAACATACTACACTATGAGGGTATCCTGTGTGTCACAAGCTTGCTCGCAGAAACCACTTCATAGGTTTAAAGGGCCATACACCTGGAATGTGGAAGAGCGTGTAATATCGGAGGATTAAAGGGAACAAAGAGGAGGATTGGAGGGGAGCCTGGTTTTCCACCCAGTGAGGGAAAAGTGTGGTTTGACCTGGGATTGACAGGTCACACTGGGAGGTGAGCGCATTTGTGAACGGTGGTGGGAGTCACCTGCATGACAGAAAAAGATTGTCACGAAGAGTGGATTATTATATATAAACTGTTTATCACTGCATGGAAGAAGAATATATAAAGGCACTTGTGTTTTGTGCATTTTAATCACTGCATTCTTTATTGTATAGACATGTGTGTAACCCTTTTTACGATATCTAATGGTTAGTCATGCATTGTTTGCTTAGGAGGGTAGGTGCAACAAAATTACACTTTTTTCATTATTGAAAAATAATGACAAGTAGATGCAACAAAGTGAGTTTAATGTTTCTTTCTCTGTGTTGTAATTCATGAAGGTGTGAAGGTTTGCTCACCTGGGTACGTCATGCAAGCCTTTTCCTGTCTGTGGATGTATAGGATAAAAGAGATTTTCTTCCTTTGACACACCTGAATTAAAGTGGTTGTAAACCCACTGTGTCAACCTGCACCTACAGGTAAGCCTAGATTAAGGCTTACCTGTAGATGCAAGAAATATCTCCTTAACCTACACCGTTTTTTTTTTTATATGTCACAATGTACAGTATAAGATTTTCTATTATCTGTGCCCAGTCTTACCACAAAGAGTTAATCCAGCTCCGAGCAATCCTCTTTTATTGTTCAGTGAAATAAAACAGACTTGCAGAGAAAAACCTTAGTCCGTTCCACCCCCTTGCTGTGAAAAATGGGTTATTTACATATCTCATGCACTAGCCTGGAGACGGGCATTATTTTTTTTATTCCCACCCCTACTCCTTTTCTGAAGTCATGTGGTTACTTTTCTGGATTTTGACTGGATGTTAGTGATCATAGCAGAAATTAGTGTAAGGAATACACAGGAGCAAATGCATGTTGACAAGGGGAGTGTAGAGGAGGGTGGGGAGTCTACTGACATCACGACTCCACCCACAGAGCTCCAGACAACAGATCCACCCACAGAATCTGCAGTTTTTCAGTTCTTATAACAGACAGAGGGGAGACATTTGACAGGTAAGGATACATGCAGGAGGCGTCTATATCCTTATAGATCCGCAATATGGCAGTAGTTTAGAAAGGAGTGAGTTTTTAAGGAGATATTTTCAGAAAGCACTGCACCAATGTCTACCGCGCAGGTGCACTGAGCGTGCCGGTTTTCTGAATTGGAAATTGCCAGTCCCGTGCGCTTGCGAGGGAGTGAAGTCATCGCCGCTCCGGCCAATCACAGCATCGGAAGACAGACGTATGCGGACATGGCGGTGGAGGGGAACGAGGAATGCTTCGGGGGCTTCAAATTCAGGTGACACATAATGAGCTAGTATGCTAGGCTCATTATGCCTTTCTCTTGCAGGGGTTTTTTTTTTCAGTTTTTTCGGGGGGAGGGGACGGAACCACAGTGGTCAGGATTGTGTTTCATTACACATATGACCAAGCTTTCCTGTTTCTGTATCCTTATAGTTAAAGGTTACTTTAACTATAGCTGTCTGTACCCACATTAATCTTTTATTTGTTCTGGACTATAATGAACACAAAGATTAATATCCACATGCTTGGGAAACCACAGGTTTAATGTAGAGGTGGTAATCTTTACAGCAGTATATTTATTTAACAAAACACTACAGGCTAATCCTGCTCACTGTATCGGGAAAATTATCTAAACAATAAAAATATGCCAAATGTATAACTGTTCATGAAAATCTGTACTTGTGCATTTATTATATGGCTCTAAACATGTGACGGCAGACAATGCATGCTAATCTCTCATCCTGATCATCTTTTTTACTACCCTGGAACATAATCGGGGACACACACGCATAGGGATCACAGTGCAGTTTGCCACTTTGAATTATGAAAGATATGTTACTCTGAAACAAAAGGTAACAACCAAAGCACAGGATAATGGTCGGCGTCTATAACAAAGAAAATATTACTACACTCTTAGTTGCTGCACTGGCTTTAGCAGTAAATCAAACCTTAAGGCAGATGTAAACCTTCTATTTTTATTTTAGAAAAAAAGATGATGTTATACTTGCCTGTTCTGTGCAATGGTTTTGCTCAGAGGGGCCCTGATCCTCCTCTTCTGGGGTCCCCTGCTTACACTCCTGGCTCCTCCTCTTCTCTGCGTTTCCCAATACTGACCCGTAAGCCAGGCTGTGTGCATTCATAGGCGCACACACAGCTCAACCCCCCCCCCCCCCCCATTGCCTCCTCACTGGATTTGACTGGCAGCAGCAGGGGCCAATGCCTCCCTCTGCTCTCAGCCAAGCATGTGAGAAAGATAAGAAGAGCTGCAGCAGGTGGCATAGTGCTGGATGGAAAATTGATTGAGGTAAGGGTATACGAGGGCGCTGGGGGCAACTGCTATTGAAAGGTTTTTTACCTTAGTGCAGTGTGTGTGTCAAACTTTGGCTTGATATACACTAGTGCTACTGTTGGGTTTTTACTGCTATCCGTTTCAGCAGACAGGAAGTGAGAGAAAATCTCCAACAGGGATATACATGTGCATCTCATAAAATCTCATAAAATTTGAATATCATCAAAGTAAATTTATTTCAGTAATTCTATTCAAAAAATAAAACGTGCATATTTTATATTGATTTGTTAAAGCACAGAGTGATATATTTTCTTTTAACGTTGATTATGGCTTACAGCTAGTGAAAATCCAAAATTCAGTATCTCAGAAATTTTGAATATTACATAAGGCCAAAAAAAAAAAAAAAGATTTTTAATACAGAAATGTTGGCTTACTGAAAAGTATGTCCATAAACAGTATAGTATGCACCTGATACTTGGTAAAATACAGACATGCTGTATTTCTTTCTCGTACATCACGGGACACAGAGCGGCATATTCATTACTATGTGGGTTATATGGAGTACCTTCAGGTGTGGACACTGGCAATCTCAAACAGGAAGTCCCCTCCCTATATAACCCCCTCCCCTAGAGGGAGTCCCTCAGTTTTTTCGCCAGTGTCTTAGGTGTTGGTCACGGAATAGCTTTGCTCCACATCCTTGGGATTAAGGGCGGGCTAACCGGATCTGTCCAAGGAGCCTCAGTGCCAAAGTGGACAGTACCCGGGCCCCAAGCCGTGGGGTTTTGCCTATAATGCTCCTCTTTGGAGGGCTGGACCCTGGGCCCAGGACTTGGAGTTTGTAAAAACCATAAGTTCCTGTTTGCCAGGGTGCTATATAGGTCCAGGACAGTGGGTACCTTCATAGGACCCCAGGGCCTGAAGGTCTACTACGTTACCCACGGAGATGGGAGAAGATTGGATCAGTTTGCTGGGCAAACATCCTGCAGCATGGAGCAGGTAAGGGGGAGCCTGCGGGACTTGGTTCGACAGCAGGCTCTCCGGGGTAACCTAAAGGGGGGATAGCCTAAGTATGCTCTGCATGGGCAACCGTGCTCACTATGTCTAAGGGAGACAGGATGACACCCCTTTTCCCCCATCAATAGGTTCCCCTGTCTAAAGATGTGTTGCTAGCTAAACCTGCTGCTTTCTTCCTAGGACTAGTAAGGATCCCTAGGGGCCTTTGGAGAGTCTTACCTGGCCGGGGGTTTTTGAATCTGCCGCCTGTTCTGCGTTTGGGGTCACTGTATGTCTAAAAATATATATAATATATATTAAAAAAAAAAAAAAAAAAAAATATATATACATACGGGATCCCATCAGTTTTGGGCATTAGTGATCTATTGTCCCCTAAACTGGTTTTGTACTCCTGGCCACTACAGTCTGTTGTGTGGGCGGAGTCCCTCGATTTTGTATTTATGGCTTCCAAGGTTCGGGGTCAAAGGGTACAAAAAAGACCAAAAAACAAAAGGGTTCCCTTTCTCATTCTGATGATATGCCGATACTTTCCCCGCAACTTATTAACATAAAAGGCGCCTTGGATGAGCCATTAGGGGGATCTGGTGCGGAGGCTGGCCCAGATCAGCCCAGCCCTGTGTTTATCACAGAGGAGATGCTAGCCGTATCCCTAGGGGGGCTAGAAGAGAGAATAGCAGCATTGATCGCTAGAGCTATTCCTGGTAAAAAACGGGTTAGATCCCCATCACCAAGAGGTGTATCCTCAGATGCTGAGATTCTCTCTCTGGAGGAATTGGAATCACAGGAGGATCAACTAGACCTGAACCAAGAGGGTTCAGGGATGGAGGGGTCTGCCTCTGAGGAACCATTTTCAGACTCCCAGACAGAAAGGTTGTGGGTACAGTCTTTGACGGACATGGTCCGCTCGGCATTTAGTTTGCCATTACCAGAACCTCAGGTTCCTCCGGTATCCTCTCTGGGCTCTTTGAAAGCTCCGTTAAGCAACGCAGTTTTTTCCGGTCCATCCTCTCTTGGAGGAATTGATCTTTCGGGATTGGGTACGGCCGGACAGGATTTTTCTGCCACCGAAAAGATTTGCGGTCATTTACCCCATGGAGGAAAAATTCTCCAAGAGGTGGAGGCTCCCAGTAGTGGATAATCTCATGCAGGATAAATCATAGTTAGGGAAAACATACTATTTATGATGGTGTTTAAAATATAGTGTTTAAAGATAGGGGATAAAAGAATAGAGACACTTTAATGGGCATGCATGGTACGCAGGAGCAGTGGTGCAGATGGCTTTGTAATGCAATTGGTTTGTCAGGTTAAAAGGGAAGTAAAGGAATATGTTAAAGGGAATGATAGAAATGCAGAGAGTTTTCAGACATTGAGGTGTTTTGGTAGAATGCATATAAAAGATTCCATCCAGCAGGCCTCTCGTTTCATATTTTGGGTGGTGCACATGAAAAGGCTGGGATTTTTGAGGAGGACTGGCGCGGAAAGGAATGCCAAAAAGCTTCTGGCAGTGTTTTCTTCCATGGAGGACGACTTTGGAGAGGTAAATATATAGACTATTTCAATGGGCAAGAGTACCCTTTTCCTGAAAGGGGGAAGGAATCAAATTTTGGGCAGGATTTCAGGTAGGCAGCAATTAGGTGAATCAGTCTACGTTCCAGATGGTATGAGAAACGGTTTGGAAGCCGTCAGATTAAGACAGTAGGTGAGAGTTGGAGGGTAAGGTGGTATCGGGTAGCACCCTAGACAGGTAGGGGGGGTTGGGGATGAGGGCGCCCACTCTGGGGGGGGAATTGTGAAAATTCTTTGGGGGAAGGGATGAGGCCAAGATCCCGACAAATGGTGGGGATTGTAACCACAGGTCCGGGATTGTTTAAGGATAATCCGCTACCAATTTTCAAGAATCAAGGCTACCAAGGGATCAGCAAGGAAGGCCTCAATTTGGAGCTGTGGATCAATGAAATTGCGAGGAATGGTTTAGAGGTTCCAAGAGCAAGGGGTTTTATTCCAATCTTTATAAAAAAGGCGATGTCAGGCCAATTTTGGACCTAAAGAGGTTAAACGGACGGGTTTTCCTAAGGGTTCGTTCCTTCCGGATGGAATCCATCCGGTCAGCAGCCGCCGCGCTTCAGAAGGACGATTTTCTGGCCTCCATAGACATAAAGGATGCTTACCTTCATGTACCAATCTTTCAGTCGCATCAAAGATTTTTAGCTTCGCGGTGGGGCAGCGACACTTCCAATTCAGGGCGCTCCCCCTTCGGCTGGCCACGGCCCCCCGGGTATTCACGAAGATCTAGCCCCAGTTCTGGCCAACTTAAGGATCCAGGGGGTCACAGTCCTAGCATACTTGGACGACCTTTTAATCATAGATCACTCACGGCCGGGTCTGCAAAAGGCAGTAAACCTCACGGTTCGGTACCTCGAAGAATTCGGCTGGGTCCTAAACCGGGGAAAGTCAGCGTTCCAGCCTACAAAGCAGTTGGAATATCCTCGGCATGAGGTTAGACACAGAACATCAAAAGGTGTTTCCTGCCCCTTGTAAAGATCGAGGCTATCAAGGGGTTGGTTCAGTTGGTTCTAAACAAGAAAAAACCAACTATTCGCCTGTGTATGCGCATTACTAGGCAAGCTAGTGCCCACGTTCGAGGCAGTACCATACGCTCAGATCCACACTCGCGTCCTACAGGCAGCCATTCTAGCAGCCTGGGGCAAGAGGGCACATGTCTTAGAGTCCCCTTTGACGCTATCATCAAGGGTCCGACAAAGCCTGGCCTGGTGGTTGAACCCTCAGAACCTTCTAAAGGGAAAATCCTTCAGCCCTGTTGTCTGGAAGGTAGTTTACCACAGACGCCAGCCTGGCAGGCTGGGGGGCGGTCTTCGAGGGGTTCTCCCCCAGGGAACTTGGGTGAAAGCAGAGAGGCAGCTCTCCATCAATATCTTGGAAATCAGAGCTGCTCGCCTAGCCCTTCTGGCATGGACCTCCAGATTAAAGGGGTTCCCGGTGAGAATCCAGTCAGACAATGCCACGGCAGTGGCATACATAAACCACCAAGGGGAACCAGAAGCCAGGCCGCTCAGAGGGAGGTGAACTTGATTTTTCAATGGGCAGAGGTTCATGTACCCTGCATTTCAGCGATATTCATTCCCGAGTGGACAATCTGCAGGCAGACTTCTTAAGTCGCCAGAGTCTGTTGCCAGGGGAATGGTCTCTGCATCCCCAGGTCTTTCAGACAATCTGCCAGAGGTGGGGAATGCCGGACGTAGATATAATGGCATCCAGGTTCAACAAGAAACTAGACAGGTTCGTGTCTCGAGCGAGGGATCCTATGGCCTGCGGAACCGATGCGTTGGTTTGCCCTTGGCATCAATTCAAACTTCTATATGCATTCCCTCCACTACAGTTACTCCCCGCCTGTTGCGCAAGATCAGAGTGGAGAACAAGCCAGTCATTCTAGTAGCTCCCGCTTGGCCCCGGAGGACTTGGTACTCACTAGTCCTGAAGATGGCAGTGGGAGACCCTTGGACTCTTCCTCTACAACCAGACCTACTCTCACAAGGCCCGATCCTCCACCCTACATTACAGCGTCTAAATTTGACGGCCTGGAGGCTGAATCCCTGATTCTCAGGGGTAGGGGTCTGTCTAGGCAGGTAATCCCTACCCTGATTAGGGCTAGAAAGCCGGTCTCCAGGGTGATTTATTACAGGGTGGAGGAACTACATAGCTGGTGTGAATCCAAAAGATGAATTCCTGCAAATATACTATGTGAATAGGGTGTTAAGTTTTCTCCAGCTAGGAGTGGATAAAGGCCGGGCACTAAGCACAATCAAGGGACAGATCTCAGCTCTGTCAGTGTGGTTTCAGAGGCCGCTGGCCACCCACTCGCTGGTAAAGACCTTCTTACAGGGGGTCTTGCGTATTAATCCTCCGGTCAAGTCACCAATTTGTCCTTGGGACTTAAATCTTGTCCTGTCCACTCTACAGAAACAGCCTTTTGAGCCATTGGCTGAGATTCCTTTACTCTTACTGACAAGAAAGTTGGTTTTCTTGGTCGCCATAGTTTCGGCCAGGAGAGTGTCCAATTAGCAGCCTTATCGTGTAAGGAACCATATCTCGTTCTGCATAAGGACAGGGCAGTTCTACGACCCCATCCTTCCTTTACCAAAGGTTATATCCAAATTTCACTTAAACCAGGATTTGGTACTACCATCCTTCTTTCCAAAACCTACATCCAGAAAGGAGGGGTTGCTGCATACCTTGGATATTGTCCGGGCCATGAAGGCCTATCTTAAAGCTACAGAAAAGATCCGGAAAACAAATGTGTTATTCGTTCTACCCAGATGGCCCCAAGAAGGGGCAGGCAGCTGCAAAATCCACCATCTCGAGATGGATTAGACAGTTAATCATTCAAGCCTACGGATTGAAGAGGTTGCCTCCTCCGTTGTCGGTAAAGGCCCATTCTACCAGGGCCATGGGCGCCTCTTGGGCAGCACACCATCAGATCTCTATGGCTCAGATATGCAAGGCAGCAACGTGTCATCAGTCCACACGTTTACAAGGTTTTATCAACTAGACGTGAGAAGAAATGCGGATTCTGCTGCCTTTGGACAGGCAGTATTACAGGCTGCAGTTTGAAATCCTCGGGATCAGAAGCACCCTTGGTTATAAAAAAAAAAAAAAAAAAGAAAGAAGAATTTTTTCTTGACTAAGTTGGAATTATTATTATGATTTGAGTTTATCTCTAAATTGAATCCTTCTTTGGAAGATGTCTCCCTCCCCTCATTAAAGCATTGCTTTCGGACATCCCACATAGTAATGAATATGCCGCTCTGTGTCCCGTGATGTACGAGAAAGAAAAAGGGATTTTTAAATACAGCTTACCTGTAAAATCCTTTTCTTGGAGTACATCACGGGACACAGAGCTCCCACCCCTCTTTTGGGTGACCATTTTGGGAGGCATACTGCTTGCTACAAAACTGAGGGACTCCCTCTAGGGGAGGGGGTTATATAGGGAGGGGACTTCCTGTTTGAGATTGCCAGTGTCCACACCTGAAGGTACTCCATATAACCCACATAGTAATGAATATGCCGCTCTGTGTCCCGTGATGTACTCCAAGAAAAGGATTTTACAGGTAAGCTGTATTTAAAAATCCCTTTTTTATTGCAGGGTACAGGACGAGATTGCATCGTATACCATGCTGCTATAGCGTGATGTGAATTTTTGTGTGATTCGCTGAAATGTGCTGGCTGAGTGCAGCCAGAATGGACAGCTGCCGCACACTTCACTGCTGCAATATAGTGTGAGGCAAAGTAAATAAGACTTTAGACTGCATATAGTGCTGTCAAGTATAACATTTTCAGAGGGTCCCTGTGGTATGTTGTGGGTCAGTAAAGGAATTTGTCCAATGACTACATGTGATCATGACTGTGCTCTGTCTGCTATGACCCTGCCTTGCCAAAGGCATCTACACACTCTTAAAGTGGAATTTTTTTATTTATTTTTTATGTCACAATGTAGAGTATAAGATTTCCTATCATCTGTGCCCAGTCTTGCCACACAGAGTTAATCCAGCGCTGAGTAATCCTCTTTTAATGTTCAGTGCAAATTAACAGAATTCCAGATAAAAACCCGCCAAATTATAAAGTCCGTTTCTCTGTTTTTGCTTTCAGTAACAGGTTATTTACATATCTAGCTTGGACATGTTTATCATAAAAAGAGGTGATCCAAAGTTCATTGTATATTACCAGGATGTGTTATGTGGGGGATGGGTGGATTTCTCACTTTTTATACCTCATGTTATGATAAACATAACATAACATATGATAAACATGTCCAAGCTAGATATGTAAATAACCTGTCACTCAAAGCAAGGAGACAGAAAACTGACTTTTTATATAGGCAGGTTTTTATCTGGAAGGCTGTCATTTTCACTGAACATTAAGAGGATTTCCCAGATCTGGATTAACTCTGTGTGGCAAGACTGGGCACAGATGATAGGAAATCTTATACTCTACATTGTGACATCAAAAAAAAAGTGGGTTTACATCCACTTTAAGGAGTTCTTTTCATCTTTGCAGAAGTAGCTTGATGTTAACAGCACATATACTAGTAAGGTTTTGCATAAAAATCCTTATTAACCCTGTATATGCACTGTGCCAGCTGAGATGCCATGTAGAGCAAACCCCTTTGGCATTTGTTCTGGAGCTTGTGTTCACTTAAAAGCCTAGTCAAAACCTTTATTCAAAAAGTCAGCACATGGGACAGTACTTACATAAAAATAAAAAATAAACACACATGCGCAGCCATAATCAGGGGTTAATACAAGACGAGGTGCCTGTTAATAGGCACTCCTCAAGTATAGGCGAATCAGTGAGAGGTCTACCTCCTCCATTCAGAAAAACTCCTGTGGGACATAGGAGTGCAGTTCACCACCGTCGGAAGTACATCAGAGACAGTCCTGGCTCTGGAAAGATCCTGACCATATGGTCAGAATCCTGGTTCCACACCTGGCATCACCTCTCGGCAATCGGCCAAGAGCCTGTGCCAGCCCTTCCCATCCATTCTGCACCCTCCTCAGCCCAGCACTCATTGAAGAGCAGAGATCCGCTGACTGATAGTCACAACGTGTGAAAGGGGGAGAACTGAGCGATCAGCAGTGTTTGATTTCTCTGTTCTTACTACAAAGCCGGTGGTGGACAGATGTAGCATGGGCTCAATGCTGCATCCACCTAGGTGAGTATAAATGTTTGTTTATTTGGAAAGCCTGTACTTCTCTCTTTTTTTTTTCAAATATAACGTTTTTTATTTCTTACCAAACAAACAAGACATACGTACATACATACATGCATACAATAAAAAAAAATTACAACACAATACAGTACAGTGCTGTCCACCGGAAGGGGTCATGAAAGAAACATGTGCATTCTTATCCTGGGGCGGACCCGGTATTCTCAAGTGTACAAAGCAAACATAAGACAGTATCGGCCCCATATCCCGAGGCTGCCCAGATAACCTAGATAACCTCCTCCTCCTCAGCTGGCCTGTATCCTGTAATAAAGACCCCATCGGGCAAATCACGCCACTTTCCTGTGACCAACTAAAATTCAATTGCCCTGTCCAGGTCTCCCCTGTCACTTGCTACAACGAGAAAGAGGGTACCAACGGGGGAGCATTGGGTATAGAGTGAGTAGAGGCCCAGTGGGAGGGGTATAGGGAAAGAGAGGTAGGAATAGAACGAAAAAAGAGAAGTGAAGAGCGAAAGAAGAGGGGGGGGGGGGGGACGGGGAACCGGGGTGACCCAGGGTTGGGGGGGGGGGGGGGGGAGCCCCCACCGTCGCAGACGGCGGGGCCAAGTCTCCTGCTCAATTTAGGAAGAAAGCATTTCCAATCCTTCATCTGATAGAATATACATATTCCAGAGCCTCCACGCCTGAGAATGCTTCTCCTGCTTGTTTTGGGAGGTGAGGACCAGGTCCTCCAATCGCCTGATATCTTCCACCCTCCGCATCCACATGCCTACCGACGGGGGCGATCTTTTTTCCACTTGAGAGGGATGCAGGACTTAGCCGCATTCAGTAGGTGCCGTACAATTGACTTCTTGTAGGTTCGTTCCGGGAGTGGGGTGTCATTGAGTAGGAAAAAGGCCGGATCGCTCACTATTGCCTGGTCTGTAAACTTCTGGGTGATCGTACCGACCGTTGACCAGAAGTGCTGCAATTTGGGACAGGACCAGAAGATGTGGAGGAGCGTCCCCACCTCCTCTAGACATCTCCAGCACAGGTTGGGGGACGCATGGAAAAATCTGTGTAAGACCTGGGGGGTATAATACCATCTGGTCAGGATCTTATAATTGAGCTCCTGAGTTTTTGTACAGATCGATGTTTTGAGGGAAAGGCGAATTATCTTCTGTCTTTGGGTATCAGAGAAGGAGCGCTGCAGTTCGGTTTCCCATTTCTGTAGGAAGGGCAGCTCGGGTTGTGTCGGGGGGGAGTTAAGTAGTCCATACATTTTGGACAGCACCTGTGACATTGGTCCTTCTTCCCTGCAATATTCCTCGAAGGATGTCAGCTCTCGCTGGTAGCGCGCTGGATTCTCAATAGAGTGTAGGAAGTGGTGCAGGCGTATCGCCTTCCAGAACGGGAGTCGGAACTGACCGGTGTCGTTAGTCAGGGCCTGAATAGAAGGCCAATGGTCTCCCTCCAGGAAGTGGGAGGCTTGGACCCTCCCCGTCGATGTCAGTGTCTCGTATTCTGCTACCTCCAGTCCCGGAGGAAACGCTGGATTCCCCAAAATCGGGTACAGTGGAGAGTCGCCTGACGAGAGGTGGGGAGAGAGCAAAATTGCCGCTCCCACCCCCAGGGTAGTGCCAATGACTGGGTGGGAAGTCATGTCTGAGGGTAATTGGTCAGCACACCAGAGTGCCCCTTTCAACGGAATCTCCGCCTGTGCCTGTTCCAGATGGACCCAGAGCTTGGATTTACCGTTTCGGTTCCAATCTATAATTCTGCCCATATGGACTGCCCTGTAGTAATTCCGCACATCCGGGAGGGCCAGCCCTCCGAGATGTTTTTGGCAACGTTAGGAGACTCCTACGTAGACGGGGTTTGGAGCCAGCCCATACAAAATTGGTGAAGATGGAGTTCACCTGTTTAAAGAATGAGGGTGCGATCTTGATCGGCAATGCCTGGAATAAGTACAGGAACTTGGGTAGGATCGACATCTTAATTAGATTGCACCTCCCGAACCAGGAGTGCAATCCCTTGGTCCAGCCTTTCAATAACTCCCGAACCCTGGTCAGCAACGGCGGGAAATTGAAATCGAAAGTGCGCCCCAGGTCTCCTGGGATCCGAGTTCCCAAGTACCCGAGGGAACAATCTGACCATTTAAATTTAAACTGGGCCCGTAACGAGCTCAACCTAGCGGGAGGAACATTGACCCCCATTGCCGCCGATTTGTCAAAATTTATTTTTTAGGTTGGACAGATTCCCATATCTATCGAACTCCCGGAGTAAGTTCGGTAGAGATATCGCTGGATTGGTCAGGGAGAACAGGAGATCATCCGCGTACGCCGAGATTTTATACTGCTCGCCCCTCACAGTAATCCCTGCAATGTCTGGCTGTGCGCGTATTGTACGTAGGAACGGCTCCAGGGCCAAGGCAAAGAGCAGGGGAGAGAGCGGGCACCCCTGTCTGGTCCCGTTTGTAATGGGGAAAGATTCCGAAAGGATTCCGTTAGCCTTGACCTGTGCCGTAGGAATGGAGTAAATGCTAGAGATCCAGTGAAGCATCTTGGGTCCTATGCCTATACGTCTGAGAACGGCAAACATAAATGCCCAGTTAACCCGGTCAAATGCCTTCTCAGCATCTGTGCCGAGGAAGACACAGGGCACTTTGGTTTTGGTTGCCACGTGAATCAGGTTAATCACCTTTGTGGTGTTGTCTCTCGCCTCCCGGGAGGGGACGAAGCCCACCTGGTCCCAGTGTACAACGGCCGGCATGAATTGAGTCATCCTGTTGGCTAGGATTTTGGTAAATAGCTTGAGGTCAGTATTCAATAGAGAGATAGGTCTGTAGCTTCCGCACGCCGACGGGTCCTTACCCTCTTTGTGAATCAGGGTTATATGTGCCCGTAGAGTATCCCTAGGAAGGGCTCCTCCCTCCCCGAGGCCATTAAACATCTTCACCATATGGGGGCCCAGACACGGGAGGAAAGTCTGGTAGTACTGTAAGGTGAATCCGTCTGGTCCCGGTGCCTTACCGGGTCTCATGCCACCCACCGCTCGTTGCAGTTCCTCTACCGTAATAGGGTCCTCTAAGTTCGTTCTCAGCGTCGTTGAGAGCTGGGGTAATCCCGAGGTCTCTATATAGTCATTGATCGTCGTTACGCTGGGGGTCCCAGCCGTGAGAGTGTACAAAGAGGAGTAATAAGACCTAAACTCTTGTGCTATATGGGTGGGCAGAGTCTTCTTTTGTCCAGAGGGTGCAATTATGTGGGGGATAAACGCTTTAAGTCTGCGATTCTGAACTGCTCTGGCAAGTATCTTTCCGCATTTGTTCCCAGATTCATATGTGTGTTTCCGGCAGAATTGTAATGCCGCTTTAGCCCTGTACTGAAGTAAGTCAACCGTCCGTCTCCTGAGTGAGAGCAATTCTGCCTCCAGAGAGGGCGTAGGTGTCCGCTTGTGAGTGGATTCCACCACGCGGATTTTGTCTAAGAGACCCGTCAATAGCTGCTCTCGCTCCCGTTTAATGCGCGCGCCGCATTTGATCAGAATACCTCTGATCACCGATTTATGTGCTTCCCATAGAATACCTGGGTCACAGTTTTCAGTGCCATTGGTTCTGAAGTAGTGTTGCATCTCAGTTGTGACCTCTGCTAAGACTTCCGCTGTCTGAAGCAGGCTTTCATTCAGGCGCCAGAATCGTGTTCTGGACCTCGAGGTCTCGTTGAGGTCATAGTGCATGGTAATAGGTGCGTGGTCCGACCACGTGATGTTCCCAATCGTTGGTGCGTGTACTGCTTCTAACTGACCGTGAGGGATGAAAAAGTAATCAATCCGCGAGTATACCTTATGCGGAGAGGAGTAAAAGGTGTAGTCTCTCTCCCCGGAGTGGTGCAACCTCCATACGTCAACCAGTTGGGCGTTGTGTAGGTCCCTGGAGATGCGTTTCTGCGTCCCTGGTCGCATAGAGGAGTGTCCCGATGAAGTGTCTACTGATGGGGACAGAGGGATGTTGAAATCCCCTCCCACAATCAATTGTCCCTCCCGAAATTCCGTTAGTAGATCCAGGGTATCATGTATAAAGGTGTCTTGTCGGTCGTTGGGTGCGTACAGGGTGGCCAGTGTCACTTTTGTGTCCCCTATGGTCCCCTTGATGAACATGTAGCGACCTCCGGCGTCCGCCAGGGTGTCGCCACACTTCCAGGGCACCTCTCCAGAAATAAGAATGGACACCCTTTAGATTTGGCTGACTCGTTGGTTGCGTGGTACACAAAGGGGAAAAAGCGACTATTCAAGCACGGAGGCCCCCCTGTCCTGAAGTGCGTCTCTTGCAAGAATGCTACGTGTGCTTTAATCCTTTTAAGATCATTCAGGAGCATACGGCGCTTTTCGGGCACATTGAGTCCCTTCGCATTTAGCGAGAAAATGTGAAGACTGTCCATCTTCCCCGGGTCACCCGGAGGGAGCTAGTGGGGAGGGGAGTAGGTAGAGGGGGTAGAGAGCACAGTCAGGCGCAGGAGTGGGGAGGGAGAGAGAGAGAGAGAGAGAGGGAGGGAGAGGGGGAGAGAGAGAGAGAGAGAGGGAGAGAGAGAGAGAGAGAGAGAGAGGGAGGGGAGGGAGAGAGGGAGAGAGGGAGAGAGGGAGGGAGGGAGGGAGGGAGAGAGGGAGAGAGGGAGAGAGGGAGAGAGGGAGAGAGGGAGGGAGGGAGAGAGGGAGGGAGAGAGGGAGAGAGGGATGGAGAGAGGGAGAGAGGGAGGGAGGAGAGGGAGAGAAGGAGAGAGGGAGAGAGGGAGGGAGAGAGGGAGAGAGGAGAGGGGAGAGAAGGAGAGAGGGAGAGAGGGAGGGAGAGAGGGAGAGGGAGGGGAGAAGAGAGAGAGAGGAGAGGGAGAAAGAGAGAGGGAGAGAGAGAGGGGGAGAGGGAGAGGGAGAGAGAGAGAGAGAGGGGAGAGGAGAGAGAGAGAGAGAGAGAGAGAGAGAGAGGCACTTGTAGAGTTATTAGACAAATAAATCCCTAAACAGTGGACAGCATGCACCGTCTACCGTCTACTACTATGGAGTGCAAGCGTTATGCGCCTGCGCAAAAGAAAGCACGCCCCGATTCACACCAGGGGTGGTGCTTCAGCCTATTGGGGAGGAGGTTAGACAGGACCGAGAAGAGCCACTACGGTCCAGCCCAGCCCCCTTCACATACCATGACCAGAAATTCCTAAGAGAAAATAACATGGGAAGGGAAGCAAACATGGATATATTAAAATTTTTATCTAAACATTTATCAATCAACTGTGTGGTTACCGCTGCAAGCCCAAATATCAGTAGCAGCCCCCTACCCCTCTGTCCCGGGTCCCTCGATCCAACGTCAACACAGGGAATATCCCTCAACTAAACAGACCTCCGCCACCCCCCCCCCCCAAAGCCATTAGCAGAGAGAGCGTGCACAGTACAGTACATAGATCGTAATGACGTCCAGAGGGGGATACAGTCCATTATATGTAGTTGATTCCCCACAGTCCATCAGTGATATCTCATCTCTACGCCTGGCGGCATTCCCGCACATATAGTATATTTCTAATTCCATCAGCCGTCTTCTGCCAGAGCTGACCCCGCCACCCCCCCGCCATCAGCGTACCTCTTAGTCAGTAGTATAGAAACAGGGGGGGCACAAAGGAACCAGCCCAAACAATATCACCACCCTCCACCCCCCCCCCACCGAGGGACCCCACCCCAATCCGGATCAGAACAGCAGCTGCGATGGGTCTGGGACATCCGCATGTACACTGTGCCATATAGTGACATACAGTGATCCAGGATAGTGGCGCCCCAAAGGTGTCCAGGAGGGGGTAGGACAACGGGAGCGGGGCGGACCGGGGGGGGGGGGGGGGCCAGGATCACGGTCCGGGCCGGTCAATGGGGGGGAGAGAGGCACAAAAGTGGCAAAAAGTTAAGGAGAAAAAAGAAAAAAAAAAGGACATATATACTAAAAAAAATAAAAAAAAAAAAAAAAAAAAAAATACCAAGAATCATCCGGGGAGGCAGGGGTGAAGAGGAGACATCAAAGGGCTCACCTCACGGTCTGCTGCATTCAGGCTTCTCTCAACTCCTCGGGCGGGTTGTATCTCGATCTGCGGCGATCTCTCTGTGGCCTGGGTGACCTGCTCTCTCGGCGCCCCGGTGGACCAGATCGGGGGGCTGTGCGATGTAAGGGCTGTAGCCAGTCAGGGATCTCAAAGGGCTCCGTATCCAGGAACAGAAAGCAGGTCTGGCAGGTCTGACGAGGATCGCAGGGTGAAAAACTGTTGGGCCTTCTTGAAAGTCACTGATAAGGGGAACCCCCATCTGTACGTGATTCCAGATCTCCGGGCCACCTCCAGTATCGGCTTCAGCATGGCTCTGCGTTGTAGGGTAGCCTTAGAGAGATCGGGGAGGATGCGGAGTGCGGCGCCATCGAAATCCATCTCTCCCTTCTCCCATGCCTTCCGTAGCACCAACTCTTTCTGCGCGTAGTGGTGTATTCGGCAGATCACATCTCTTGGTCTGTCTGGATCATCCGAGCGAGGGCCCAGGGCCCTGTGGATCCTGTCGAAGGACATGCCAGCCGGGAATTCTCCTCCCAGCAGATCCCGGAATATGCCAGCACCGATGCCGCCAGGTCTTCTGCCTCCGTGGCCTCCGGCATACCCCTCACCCGCAGATTGTTCCTCCTGCTGCGGTCCTCCATTTCCTCTAGTTGGAGCTGTCTCTGAGGCGTGAGAGGGCCGTCACTGACTACGGGGTTGGTGCTCCACCGCAGACACTAAGCGGCACTTTGTAGGGCGCGCGTGTGATGGACTCTAAGTCGGGAGACCACTAACATACTTTCCTGACTATTGTGTCATCCACACCCCTCTCCTCTCTCACCGACTCGGACCCGATCTCTCTGCGGTGAGCCGCCTCAAGCCTATTGGCCAAGGCCTCAAAAGTCGGATCTCGTGGGGATCGCCCGGAGCAGTTCCCGCAGTTCCTCGTCAGCACGTAAGGTGAGTGGGGTGAAATGCTGGTCCTGTGGGTCTCGGGGTTCGCCGCGGTGAGGGATCGCTGGGGTAGTGAAGTCCACCCCAGGGGGTAGAGGAGGACGCCCGGGGGCGAGGAAGGGGCCTCCATCTGCAGGGCACCCATGGAGCTGAACCTCGTGCCATCCGCCATTTTGGTGGCCGGAGAGGTCCCGCTGCCAGTCAGGAGGAATTTGCGGATTTCACCGCTCTGATGTGGTTTAGGAGGAGTCTTCCGCCTACTCTTCCCTCTCCGCTTCCCAGCAGAGAACATGCCGGGGAATAACGATCAATATCACTGAAATATCACTGCAATAGGCCGGGCCGGACCGGGAGCTCCACAAATGTGCGACTCTACTCGTCCATGTCCAGACCACGCCCCCCCTGTACTTCTCTCTTAATTGTTCCTATACGAGTGATCAGAAGATCTGTCAGGGATATGCAATTAGCGGACCTCTAGCTGTTGCAGAACTATAACTCCCATGAGGCATAGCAAGACTCTGACAGCCACAAGCATGACACCCAGAGGCCAAGGCATGATGGGATTTGTAGTTTTACAACAGCTAGAGGTCCGCTAATTGCTTATCCCTGCCTTATGTAATGGGTACCTTTTAAAGGAGTTGTAAAGGCAGAAGTTTTTTTTATTATCTTCTTGCATTCTATGCATTAAGATAAAAAAACTTTTGTGTGTAGCAGCCACCCCAGCACCCCCTAATTACTTATCTGAGTCCCATCTCTCCCCAGCGATGTCCATGAATGTCTAAGCCGTCCAGGGTGCTCCTCCTGATTGGCTAAGACACCGCGGTGCCGTTGGCTTCAGTGGCTGTCAATCAGTCAGCCAATCAATCGGGAGAGTAGGGGTGGAAGCTGTGCCCCCATAGGAAGCTGCTGGCTGTGGGGGCACTCGATAGGAGGAGGAGTGTAGTATGTTTTTTTCCTCCTATATTAATATTTTATGGCAATTTCAAATCTTTTGGGCTCAAGGTAGATCTGTGAGCACATTCAGGGCCCCCCTGGGTAATTTACAGGTGTAATATAAAAAATAAACGGGAGGGGTCTGTAGGGCCTTGGGGACCAGAAAAGGATAATACAAAAAAAATGGGAGGGGGGGCCAGCTGGGGACCTTACAGGTGGAATGCCTGTACCTCCTGATGGCGGAGTGCTAGTTGCCTGACCATCACGCTGATTCAGTATGCTCTGAATGGCTGACTTGGGGCCTGATTTTAGTGGCTTACTCCAGTTCGATGACCCCCAAAAAGTACTGAAGCCAGAAACATCTACCATTTTTAGGAAAGTGTCAATGGCTACCCAACTATAGCCCCCCTTAACTACTTGCCGACCTACAGCCGTCGTTTTACGGCGGCAGGTTGGCTCCCCTGCACGAGAGCCCGTAGCTCTACGTCGGCTCTCTCGCAGGTCATTAGGGGAGCGCTCGCCCCCAAATCCTGTGCGTGTGCCCGGTGGGCGCGATCGCCGCCGGACACCCAGGATTGCTCGTTACAGAGCAGTGACCGGGAGCTGTGTGTGTAAACGCACAGCTCTCGGTCCTGTCGGGAGGGGAATGCTGATCTTCTGTTTATACAATGTATGAACAGAAGATCAGTGATTTCCCCTAGTGAGGCCAACCCCCCTACAGTTAGAACACACCCAGGAACACACTTAACCCCTTCCCCACCCCCTAGTGTTAACCCCTTCACTGCCAGTGGCATTTTTATAGTAATTCAATGCATTTTTATAGCATAAAAATGCCAATGGTCCCAAAATTATGTCCTAAGTGTCGGCCATAATGTCGCAGTACTGAAAAAAATCGCTGATCGCCGCCATTACTAGTAAAAAAAAATATATTAATAAAAATGCCATAAAATACCCCCTATTTTGTAAACACTATAACTTTTGCGCAAACCAATCAATAAACGCTTATTGCGATTTTTTTTTTTTTTTTTTTTTACGAACAATATGTAGAAGAAAACTGAGGGAAAACATTTTTTTATATATATTTTTGGGGGATATTTATTATAGCAAAAAGTAAAAAATATATATATTTTTTTAAATTGTCGCTCTATTTTTGTTTATAGTGCAAAAAATAAAAACCACAGAGGTGATCAAATACCACCAAAAGAAAGCTCTATTTGTGGGGAAAAAAAAGGATGCCAATTTTGTTTGGGAGCCACGTCGCACGACCGCGCAATTGTCAGTTAAAGCGACGCAGTGCCGATTCGCAAAAAGTGCTCTGGTCTTTGGGCAGCAATATGGTCCGGGGGTTAAGTGGTTAAAAAAACCTGTACTGGCAGAAATGATTAAGTGCACATTGCTGACCTTCAGATGAAAATGCTAGTACTTCTGACATAAATACAGATCAGTGATTATGAAAGTATTGAAGATATTGGATCAAAATGAGGAGAGGACAGCAGGTCTCTGTACAAGTGTTCTGTAAATAATGACCAGCATTCAAATATTTGATAAATAAAATGAAAAGCTAAAATAGAATTTCCTTTTTTTTTGCAGATGAATCAGGCAAAAAACAACCCTTGCCCTGTCAAAGGCTCAAACCTGCTCAATTCCAATCCGCCAAAAGCTAAACAGATGCCAAAAAAGAAAGGGAGGAACAGGCTATCAAGGTTAAAAGCCAAACAGAAAAAGTGGAAAGCAAAAGCTGCATCCCAAGGGAAAACATGAGCCTCATAAAGGAATGAAAGAAGTGCTGAGTCTGGGTTCTCCAGATCATTGCCTGCTCTATCAGTCTGTGCCCACACACAGATAAAGAAGGGTTCCTCCAAGTTCCCATGGAAGTGGTAAATAATGGTCCCTCCTCAATAATTGACTAGCCTGTATACTGGCAGGACAGAGAATTTTATGGAGCTGCTGCGGTTTATGTATTGAAAAGAACAAAATCATGGACTAAAGCATACAAGAAAAAGACATTTCTAAACACATTGAATTGTTCTTTGAAGAATAAAGTTTATTTTTACTGTAAGAATAAATGGAAGTTTCTCGGTATGTTAATAGGTATAATTCATAATTCATAGCACACTTAAAGTATGATGAAAAAAATGTATAAACCTTGCAAAAGTCTAATATTACAGCGAGTAAATACAGAATATGTGTATCCAGAATACAGTATATGTAAACCTCAACTTTTTCTGTAAAAGTAAAGCGTGGTCCACCCTTCTCAACTCTGAGCTTCCTTATTTATCCTTTAATATGATGGGCTGTCACAATGACCTATAGGGGGGCTAAAGCATTGAGAAGGGGCAGGACCAAGCTCACCTCTTACAGAAAATTTAGAGAAGCTCCAGTCCTTTGTGTGTTTGTTATAAGTCAGTGTCTACAAGAACTGTAGATACTGACTTTTAATAAACACACTCACCTGTCCAGGGATCCAGTGATCCCTTCCCTTGGGCTCTGGTCTCGGCATTTCAACTGTGGGCACCTGGCTGTGACAGCTTGCGCTGTGCCCACTGCGCATGTGCAAGCCGTGCTGCGCATTGTGAATGGTCCCGCAGTCTAGATGACTGGAGGGAGAGTACAACCTATCCAAAACCAGATACTCAATCCCCCGATCGCAACAACAAAAAGTGCCATTTGGAAGGGGGAGGAGGAGGCCTTTAAGCGTAACTTCCTCTTTTGGGTGGAGCTCTGCTTTATGATCTGTGTATAACTTAAACTGGACCTTTCCCTACATTCTTACATGCTGATGTGAAATCACCTAAAACATTTTTCTTTTTTGTTTCATGGCTTTTCAGCTTTACACTTCTGGGATTCCCTAACATCAGTGGTGACAGCCTTGGCTGCACAGATGCTTCCTGGTGAGGCAACATCATCATTGTCTTTTGGGAAACCCCATACGTAAACTGCGAGATCTTGCAGTGTTGTCATATACTGTGCATGTGCCAGATGAAGCATGTGACATGCATATAAATTTGCTGGAGGGAAGAAAAATGCATTTTTTTTCCCCAACAGATGCCAATGGTGAAATATAGTGCATGTGCTTGTCATGCGTCTCCTCATGCATGTACAGTACACAGGACATAGGACAAAACAGGCAAGCATGAAGAAAGTCATAAGGATATAAACAAGTATTGTTTATTTCCTTACTATTCAGGTACACAGGTTTATATAATGGGGGTGAGGTCCATCTTAACATGCATCCACAGCGCGGCTCTCAAGTGCCGGGTAGACGTCTTTGGACATCCTGTAATTGTAATTCCCCGCGTGCCCGGGTACACGCGATCAGCGGTGACAGCTGGGGACGTGGAGCTCTGTGTGTAAACACAGAGCTCCACGTCCTGTCAGGGAGAAAGCAGACCGATCTGTGTCCCTTGTACATAGGGACACAGCATCGGTCACCTCCCCTAGTCAGTCCCCTCCCCCCACACAGTTAGAACACACCAAGGGAATACATTTAACCCCTTCCTCACCCCCTAGTGTTAACCCCTTCCCTGCCAGTCACATTTATACAGTAATTAGTGCATTTTTATAGCACTGATCGATGTATAAATGTGAATGGTCCCAAATTTGTGTCAAACGTGTCCGATACGTCCGCCACAATATCGCAGTCCCAATAAAAATCGCAGATCACCGACATTACTAGTAAAAAATAAAATAATAAAAAAATATGTAGAAGAATACGTATCGGCCTTAACTGAGAAAAAAAATATAAAAAAAAAAAAATGGGATATTATAGCAACAAGTAAAAAAAATATATATTTTTTTTAAATTGTCGCTCTTTTTTTGTTTATAGCGCAAAAAACTAAAAACGCAGAGGTGATCAAATACCACCAAAATAAAGCTCTGTGGGGAAAAAAGGACGTCAATTTTGTTTGGGAGCCACGTCGCACGACCGCGCAAATGTCAGTTAAAGCGACGCAGTGCCGGAAGCTGAAATTTCGCCTGGGCACGAAGGGGGTTCATGTGCCCAGTAAGCAAGTGGTTAAAGGAGACGTAGGGCCAAGGCTTTTTTTTAGTCCTACTGCTCCTATGGATCACAGGAGTGCAGTTCCTTCTGCACACCTATGGTCTGCTGTTGGCTGACATGGAACTGCACACCTATGGTCTGCACACTCCTTCCCCAGCCCAGCGCTCCAGTGAGCACTGCAGGAGCAGAGCAGAGAGACACTGACCAGAGAGACTCTCTGGTCAGAACGGAGGGTAGAACTGAGTGATCAGCGGTGTTTGACTGCTCAGTTCTTTCTGCAGAGGCGACAGAGGGATATATTCATCATTGGATTGATGCTGCATCCATGTAGGTAAGTATACGTTTTTTTTTAACCACTTGCCATCTGATGTACATATTTAACATCCTGACGACAAGTGTGTTTTTTGGGGGGGGTTTCAGCCTGTTAAGTAAAAGTGATCTGGGCAGCTTACTTTTATAGCATTTGGAAGAACCCCCTTCACCCCCCTCCTGTCACCTCTGGGGGATCCTGGGCTCTCCTGTTCATCCAGTGAACCTGGGGCTATGTTAAGCAGTAGTAACAGCTTCTTGTGTAGAAAGCTGGAAGCGACCAGGATTTTGGCATTTGACATAATTGGTCTTATTCGCCCCCTTGTGATAGCAATTGGGTTAAATGCCCATTCACTTCAATAGGCTGCCCTGTGCATGACGAATGTGCAAAAAGAAAACAAAGCACATTTTTTTCAATTGCGCCGCACCAAAGCACATGGTACTGTGGTACCATTCATTTTGGCAGGCTGGAACGCTCACACATTTTCAATATCCATGGGGGTTCAAATAAGAAATTGACATCTACAAAAGGGCAGCGTATTTTTGTATGGTGTGTGTGTGAGAGTGCGCAATTTTGATGTAAATGAAGCTTGGGGGGAACAAAAAGGTGACCAAAATGAAAAAGGTGTAATGACTTTTCTTTACAGTATGCCAGTGAAATGGTTAATCCTGTATCCCTGGCATTCCCTGAATTCTATGTGAATCTTTCTTTGCTGTAAAACAAGGTTCAGTAAAGAGGTGAGGAGTGTTTTTTCAGATCAAATTCCATGGATTCTACCGCCCCACCCAAAGATATCCCCATGACTCACAGCCAAGATATGCAGTTTGCTCAACTTCTCCCAGAAAAGAAAAAAAAAACATTGGAGATTTTACCACCAGTGGCGTCTCCAGCTTTCATATTTAGGGGGGGCACATAGGAGGACAGGGACAAAAGTAGGGGGGCCCAACTATAAAATGCAATTATATATATATATATATATACAGTATATATATATATATATGTATATATCTCCTGGGGCCCTTTACTACAATCCCACAACGGGCCCTTTTACATGTTCTGCAGTGAGCTCCCTTCCTACTATTCTGGGGCCCCCCAGGGTGGCAGAAAACAAGAGCTATGTGTCACCAGCACACCAAGAAAATATAAGGGTCCAAAGCAGTGGGAGAACTTTCAGGGTTGCAAAGGTTCTGCCACTGTGCCCCCAGCTGTCCTGTCCCTGCTATTGACAGC
Source organism: Rana kukunoris (assembly GCA_029574335.1). Taxonomy (NCBI): domain Eukaryota; kingdom Metazoa; phylum Chordata; class Amphibia; order Anura; family Ranidae; genus Rana; species Rana kukunoris. The sequence goes on from CM056051.1 coordinate 96,436,710, forward strand.
GATGGTCTGGCATCTGTCTCCTTGGCAGACCGTTAGGACCTAGTGCTGGTGACATTACGGGTGCATGCAGGGGAAGGCTGGCACTATTGGTTATAGAGAGCTGAGCCCCCAGCGTCACCCCACCAAGCAGCAGTAATGCTGTATAACCTTCTCTGTTGACATGCTGATCGGGATGTGATCCAGGTAATGCTCCCAGTCAGATCTAATAAATACAGTATTTATTAGCATCAAGAGTACAACCACATATATATATATTATATATATATATATATATATATAAAATCAAACGTATGTTCCGCAGCCGTGTGGGCTCTATGCCTGTAAAGTGTGGGCTCTATGCCTGTAAAGTGTGGGCTCTATGCCTGTAAAGTGTGGGCTTTGATCAATAAAATCTCTGATATTTAACACTAGGATTTGACTGGGAGCATCACCTGGATTGCATCCCGATCAGCATGTCAGAGAAGGCTCCACTGCTGCTAAGCAACCTGCAGGGAGCTCAACTGTCTTCAACCAATACAGATGGGCTCGGGTGTGTTTGAAATCCCACATGCCCAATTCCGCCAGGAAGCCAACACTCCACAGCGCTAATCACAGGCAGTGAGACATTTCCTGATCTGTGCAGAGCTGCGGACCGGGAAATCTCTCACTGCCTGTGATTAGCGCTGTGCAGTGTGGGCTTCCTGGCAGGCTCTGGCATGTGAATTTTTGAACATGCCCAGCCCATCTCTAACAACAAATTGTGCTGGCCCTCCTGTAAATCAGCCCCATAAAGTAACCAGCACTGAGTTCCACTGTGCTGCCGCCACTGCCAAGGAGACAGAGACCAGCGCTGTGAATAGCCGGGACAGGACAGCAACTCTGGTTATTCCAGCACTGGTCCACACTGGGAGGATTCCCCCATCCATCTATAATGTGTAGATGGGGGAATTGGATCATTTCTTTTTTTTTTTTATTCAACCTAATAGTTGAATGAAAAAAAGTGATCAATGTATGGGCTGCCTAAGAGCTAAGACCAGCCATAGACAGTTTAAATCTCAGCTGGTTCAGCAGGAACTGGCTGAGATTTGAACCATTAATGAGCAGATTCTCTTATGATTATCACTATTGGTTGCTGTATAGCCACTAGTGAGAATCACTGTTTGTCGGGAGAATACAATTGCTGGGCAGGAGGGAAATTCCAGTCAGCACTGTCTGTGTTGATGGGGGAATCATGCAAGTTTCTTTCCTGCAATCTGTGGATGTAGGAAAGAAATTTGCACTGTATATTACCTGCCTAACGGAAAGTGAAAGTGTAACAGAATGGCCTGCGACACCCAGAGACTTTTGAAGGATGGGGGGTACTCGAGTGCCAGCATCACTAATGACTCTTGGGACTCTTTTGGGCATAGGGTGACTGAGAAATGATAAATTACATGGGATGGGACATTACCGATAATTCATGTTTTGCAGGATATCTTTAAATATTACAAGTTGTTAAAGTCTGACTCTGACAGGTCAATAGAGTGTTTTCATTCAATGTGGGGACACATGCTTTTGAGGTGTTAATTGAGTCTGCTCCTAGACATTCCATTGTGTGATGCTAATACTGTTTTGAGTCCATTGCGCTAATTAGGTCTGCTCCTAAGACCTGTTTATTGTGTATGCTAATGACACTGTTAAGATGTGGAATGTGACTTGTCAAGCTGTAGTAATTTACCCCTCTAAATGCGGAGCCAGACCGTCTGGGTAATGAGTAGTAATTAACTCATCGGAATGTCATTATCTAAAATAATGTGTATGAAGCCCCCATTGTGTGATGTATGGGTGGAGTGTGTCTTTGTCCCTGTGATTAACTGAAACATGCTTGTACTGTATATAAGAAAGCTAAGTTACCATTAAAGGATTCATTCATTAATTTTGGAACCAGTACCAGAGCTTATGTTGTCTCGGTTATTCTGGAAAATGAAATGGGTCGTGTCTGATGTCTGTTGTACTGTCGGATAAGCTGTCGTGGGGCGATGGAATGGAATATCGTAAACGGTGGTGACAGTTACAGAAAGTAAATTGTGAATGTCTTGAAAAAACAGGAGAGGGGAGGGATGGAGATAATGCAGTTCAGTGATTACAGTGTACTGCAGTCTGCAGTGCACACACTTACCCACGGTACAGGCTAGAATCTCAGGCATCATTCACACACATGCTGCTGATTTTAATGTTTCCTGAACACACATCCCCTCTCTTCAGATACAGCACACTGAGATAGTGTGGGCGGAACTGAAAGGAGGAGGAGGAGGAGCTGTATTCCTCCCTGCTCGTATGTGAGGAGAGTAGGGGGGGAGGTGGCTGGACTCGCTGGGCTGTAAAAGAGTGTCATAGACTGACATTCGGCTCAGCTTGCAGTCACCACTCTCGGAATTTACAGGCTGGTTCTCCTGTCCTAAGGACGGGAGAAATCCGTCTTTTTTTTCAGTAACTGAGATGAAGGCTTGGGCCCCCCCTCCCCCACAGTGCTCATGGAGTCCTTTCTGCAACTCACTCTTCTCCGTGCCAATGAGGATGCAGGGGAAGGAGCAGATCGGGCGGCTGTGGTTGTGTGAACGATTGCAATATGCAGTGTCAGCGAGCAGAGGGAGGGGGAGGAATGCCCCGCAGAGCTGACTGGGGACGCTCTTCCTCTCAGGAGAGACTGTTACTCCAGGGGCGGCCCGAGGAAAAAAAAAAAAAAAGCACATGGTGGGGCACAGCATAATGTTGGGGGGGTCAGGGCCCCCTCTGGCCCCCCCCTAGAGACGCCTCTGTTTACCACACAGTGAATGGAGGGCTGAGTATCTGCAGGCTGACATGATGGATGGGATTGCAGATTTTAGCACTATTGACCTGTACAGGGTGAGGCTGGGAATGAAGCTCACACACACCTCTTTTATCTGTAGCTGTGATCTGTGCTGAATTCATCTACATTCTACGTACCAACGTCAAATGTAAGGCATGACATTCAATATAGGACTCTGATTGTTACAGTGATGCCTACATGCAGTTAAACATTACACATTAGAAGAGCAGCTTGATTACTCCAAGGCTCCATGCACACTGGAAGCTAAAAAAAATAAACTATAAAAAAACGCCAGTAGCTTTGCAGGGAGCCTTTGAACGTTTTTTAGCGTTTTTGCCATAGTGTTTTTCATTGTAGCTTTTTTTTCTAATGGTGCTAGCCAGCGTTTTCGAGTGTTTATTAGCATTTTGCGTTTTTTTTGCGTTTTTTCACCGAAAAACAGCACTTTGAATGCAAATTTCTGGTGTTCAGAAAAAAGCCTATAAACTCCACTGCTCATTTACACTAAAAAACGTCCATGTGTGCATGGGCACATAGGCTAACATAGAGTGCAGTTTATGGGGCTTAACTACTTGCCGACCAGCCGCCGTCATATTACTGCGGCAGGTCGGCTCTCCTGGGCGAGAGCCTGTAGCTCTACGTCAGTTTCTTTGCGGCCACTAGGGGGCGCGTGCATGTGTCCCCGCTCGCCCCCGAGCCCGCCGGGCATGATTGCCGCCGGGCATACGCGATCGCTCGGTACAGAGCGAGGAACGGGAGCTATGTGTGTAAACACACAGCTCCCGGTCCTGTCAGCAGGGGAAACGCTGATCTTCTGTTCATACAATGTATGAACAGAAGATCAGTGATTTTCCCCCTAGTGAGGCCACCCCCCATACAGTTAGAACACACACCCAGGAACACACTTAACCCCTTCCCCGCCCCCTAGTGTTAACCCCTTCACTGCCAATGGCATTTTTATAGTAATCCAATGCATTTTTATAGCACTGATCGCTATAAAAATGCCAATGGTCCCAAAAATGTGTCATAAGTGCCCGCCATAATGTCGCAGTACTGAAAAAAAATGCTGATCGCCGCCATTACTAGTAAAAAAAAAAAACTTTTAATAAAAATGCTACCCCCTATTTTGTAAACGCTATAACTTTTGCGCAAACCAATCAATAGACGCTAATTACGATTTTTTTTTACGAAAAGAATGTAGAAGAATATGTATCTGAGGAAAAAAAATGTTTTTTTAGATATTTTTGGGGGATATTTATTATAGCAAAATGTAAAAAATATTGAATTTTTTTCAAAATTGTCGCTCTATTTTTGTTTACAGCGCAAAAAATAAAAAACGCAGAGATGAGCAAATACCACCAAAAAGGACGCCAATTTTGTTTGGGAGCCACGTCGCACGCAATTGTCAGTTAAAGCGACGCAGTGCCGAATCACAAAAAGTGCTCTGGTCATTGGGCAGCAATATGGTCCGGGGGTTAAGTGGTTAAAAAAAAAAAAGCCAAAAACACCAATAAACTACAGTTTATCAGCTTCAGGCTCCATGCACACTGGAATAAAAAAGGTTGCTTCTACAGGAGTTTTGTGTTCTGCCTGTAGAAGCAACTCAATGTTATCCTTTGTATCCATGCATATTAGGACGTTTACAGGCATATTTTTGAGAACAACATTTAGAGACAAAAAAAAACCTTCTCATTCGTATTTCTGATTGGCGCTCACTGGCAGAAAAAAATTAAAACTTGTCTAAACTTTGTACAAAAAATGCTCTATAACAGACGTTTTTTTAAGCCCAGTTTGCATGGAACCTTGGTGTGCATGGAGCCTAATACTGGATGCGTTTTAGGACTACAGGACAGTGTACATCCTAATCTCCTCTTCTCAATAACATTTGGGGTGTTCTGTAGTCCACAGAGAAGATTAGGAATATTACTATAGGCAGAGTGTACAGGAAGCTATATTTCTGGCAGCATCAACGTGTATGTGCACTTACCAAACCGATTTATATATTGAAAATGTTTTCCTATATGTAAAGTGGTTCTAAAGCCAGACTTTTTTGTTTTTATTTAAACTTTAATTCAGTCTATGCAATAAGGTAAAAAGCCATCTGGGTGAAGCACCCCCCCCCCCCCTTATACTTACAGACTTTCTCCCTGGTGTGGAGTGTCATGCCTTCCCCCTCCCTTGGATAACAGGAGAGTCAAGACGCCCACTAACACACAGCTCCTATCTGCAACGTAGAGAGCATCCTGACTCTCCTGTAGTCCAAGGGAGGGGGCGAACATGACACTCCACACCAGGGAGAAAGCCTTGCATTACTGTGTGGAGTTACAGACAGAAGAACAGGAAGTGAGGATTTCTCAAATGAAATAAGGACATTTTTTAAAGCAAAATCGAAGGATGAGGTAAGTGAAGGAGGACTGCAAAAAAAAAAAAAAAATGTACTTTTACAACCCCTTTAAGTCTGACTTCAAACTTCATTGAATATTGAACATTGTGAAAACAAAGATTGCTGGAATAAGACTGGACCCAATAATTTATGCTGGGCTGTGTGCATCTATAGCCACACACAGCACAGCTCTGCCCCACCCACTGCTCTCTCCTCACTAGATTTTATTGACAGCAGCAGGGACCAATGGATCCTGCTGCTGTCTCTGAACCTGTGAGAGAGGGAGAGAGAGCAGCACTGTTGCAGAGGGATCTTGGGTAAGTATTATTATTTTTATTTTTTTGGGGGGGGGGTGACTGCTAGTCAAGCTATGTATATAAAAAAAGAGGTTAAGTTGTGAACGTCGGCTACAATATTTATGTTCAAGGTTATGGTATGTTTAATTTTTTATTTCTTTTTTAATTCTCTATTTATTCACAACAGAGGGCGTGTCCACATGGATCACAGTAACATTGTAAACATAATGGCGACCAAAGGCATACAGACAGAACTCAATCAGATACACGTAGGCAGGTAAGTTCAACCAAATTGTCCGATAGGCTATCGTGTAGTATCAGGCCACCTGCCCTCACGGGCAGCACTCAGCCGACTCCGCGCTAACAATGCTAAGCCCATCGTGCTATACCTATCTCGGCGCTGTCATTCTAACAGTATCTACCCATAGGACGTGGCATGAAATCAAGGATCCGTGGACCGGCCCACTTTTTTCCATTATCTAAAAGGTAGTGAAAGAGAAAGAGATGCAGAAGAGAATAGCAACTCCCGAGAAGTATTCGGGGGAGCAGAGAGGAATAGCCACTCATAGAGACAGACTCCCGGCTATGTTTAAGGTTTGTGTCAGGTTTAGAGATTCATATCACTGTGGTGGTGTCTGACCCCTGTCATGCACCTTGCAAACAAGTTGTCTAAATGTCTCATCTATGTCTTTATTATTAATCACTTTTTGTGTGAAACGCCTCAAGACTTCATGTGATATTGGCTAAAACTTGTTTCCTAATTTACAATAACCCCCCTTGTTATGGCATGTGACATTATAGATAATTTTTTCTCTACCCCTCTGGCAGTATGTTACCAGTGACTATTATTTTTGGATGTAATCGCATGTTTCTGCTTTTTGTTTTTCTGTGGCAGGATCTCCTATTGCTTGACTGATCGGAAGTCTAGATCTGTGAGGATAAGTTCACCCCTTGGAACATGTTTACATCTTGTACCCATATTGTGTGAACCGCTACATACAGTCAGTGCTGTCCCTTACTTGGTGCTACTGAATCAACTTTCAGTCTCCACACTGAACACAGGGAGGGTTATTTACGAAAGGCAAATCCACTTTGCACTACAGGTGCAAATTGCACTGAAAGTGCACTTGGAAGTGCAGTCGCTGTAAATCTGAGGGGTAGATCTGAAATAAGGGGAAGCTCTGCTGATTTTATTATACAATCGCGTGCAAGCTAAAATGCTATTTTTTTCCCTTGCATGTCCCCTCGGATCTACAGTGACTGCACTTCCAAGTGCAATTTCAAGTGCACTTTGCATTTGGAGTTGCACTTGTAACCCCCAGGGTGTTGCTTGCAACTCTATCTCTACGATTGATCAAATATCCAGAATATTTTTTTCCCAGTTAACTCAAAGAATTGGAAGAGGCAGACAGGAAGGGTGGATGACTTCACAATCACAACGTCGTCCAATCAGCGATACGTGGAGTACAGCTTTAAATATTTCACTCTATAGTCCACAGTTAATCAGTTCTGCTCAACAAACGTACCCATTCTAAACTGGCACCCTTTTATTTGTGTGTTTTTAAATTCAATGAGTATATACAGTGGAACCTTGGATTACGAGCATAATCCGTTCCAGGAGAATTCTCGTATCCAAAATACTTGCATATTAAAGTAAGTTTCCCCATAGAAGTCAATGGAAATGAAAATTTGTTCTGCGTTGACTTCAATGGCATGCAATACCATCTGTGGCCAGATGTGGGGGGGGCAGAGAGCTTCAGAAATACTCAGGGACAGCTTAGCTGAACTCGGAAAGGCTCGGGAACAGAGTATTTCTGAGTATTTTTGAATGGCTCAGGCGCCCCCCCCCCCCCAAGCTCAGGCCAAATGCGGTACTGCACGCCCCATTAGCTTAAATTCTGCTAGTTTTGCAATACAGCTCGCAAACCGAGTCAGACTTTTTTTTTAAAGTTGCTCGTTATTCAAAATGCCTGCTAACCGCGTTGCTCGTAAACCAATGTTCCACTGTATAAGAAAGTTTGACTTGATTTGACCTCTTACAGCAACACTCTGACTGGGAGAGAAAGGGGCAGCAATTAGGGAGAACTGGATGTCCTGCATGCCCATGTGCCAACAAGGAACATGCTGCCAGAAGGGCAGATCATAAAAGGGGACTTTATTGGTCTGTTTCTGCTGATTCACTCTCCAGTCATTGACTGGGGACACTGAGGTGACCTAGCTGTATTGCTTAATTAAAGCGTAGTTTCACCCATTTTTTATTTATTAAAAGTCAGCAGCTACAAAAAGCATAGCTGCTAACTTTTAATAAACCGACACTTACCTGCCCCACGGTACAGTGATGTGGCTGCCCGGAGGCTCGCGCCTCTCCCCCTCCTCCTCCTCGGCACCGTCATAGTAACTGTGGGCACCCGGCCATGACAGCTTATGGCTTCACGAGAAATGCTTAAAGCAAAAGTTCCACTTTTGGGTGGAACTCCACTTTAAGGCAGTATTAAACCTCAAAGCAAACATTTATTATATTGAAGCTTACCAATTACTAGATGTGATGGCTGAATAATTTCATTTTTTTTTCTTTCCCTTTCAGAAGAACAAATTCTCCTGCAGTTAAGGGGATGAGACAAACCATTTAACACTAACAGGGGTGCTTAAAATGATCATATTTTATTTATGTCATCTCAAAGGAAAAAAAAAGTATTGGTTGTAACTGATTATAAAGTATTGGCTAAAGTTCAGCTTCAATTTGTTACTATATTTAAATCTGTTTGTACAGTAAAACCTTGGTTTGAGAGCGTTTTGCAAAACAAGCAACATTTTTAAAATGAACTTGGACTTGATATACAAGTAACGTCATGTCACAACTGAGTATAAAATAGAAGAGAGGAGCCTCGAAGTGTAGCAATATGGTTACATTTAATGACGGTACAACATTTAGCAACATATTGCTACACTTAGAGGTGGCTCTCTTCTCTTTTATACTCAGTAGCTCCTACTGGATTTTGCTTCCCCTTGTAGAGGCATCCATATGTGGATGGACATTTTATGGTTACACAACCTGGTCACATTGCTATAATCTTAAACTGAAGAACTTATGAATTAATGGTTGTGGGATGAATCATTTGAGTTTCCATTATTTCTTATAGGGAAATCCGCTTTGATATACCAGTGCTTTGGATTACAAGCATGTTTCCGGAACGAATTATGCTCGCAATCCAAGGTTTTACTGTACTTCTAACAACTTCCCCCAAGACTGAGTGCTGCTGTCCAAATCTGTCCACTTTGCTCAACCTTTTCTTATCAGCAGTATATAGCAGTCTTGTGACTTTTGTGTCCAGCAAAGCACTGGTTAAAGCTTGTAGGAGGAGTTTTCTGCATGACCCCTGACCCTCAGTCTGGACAGTGCTGATTGGCCCTGTGCGGATCACATGCTCTCTCCCAAGGAAATACCTCTAGCAATCCACACCAAACTGAGCATGTGCAGCTTGATTCCGTAGGCTCTGTGTTATCAGGAAATTATTATGGAACAGTGGAAGAAGGGGAGGATCAGAGAAGGAAGGATCAAAAAGCCTTTTTACACATCGCAGTGTAGGTTGCACAGGGAATATAACAAGCATGCTTTACTGTATATGCGGTTTGATTTTACTGTTGTGGGTTTAGTAATACTTTAAACTATTCATTTTTTAGGTGTGGGTGCTGATGAAATGGCTGCAATTGTGAATCTGTGGATTTAGATTACTCATTTTGTTGTTTTAGGCTAAGTTTTAATGACCTTTTCCTGTTTTTCAGTCTAGGTTTTGCTGTCCTGTCCTGCATGCTATTGACCAGGACACACTGGAACTTGTGACAAAATTTCTGTCTGTTTCTTTATGCCTTTTTGAACATTGCAGATATACAATTCTTACAACAGACCAAATATTTTCGGGCTGTCCCATTTGGCGAGCTCTGAGTTCTGGAAACAATGGAGGAATTCAGTTCTTTGGCTGTAATGCTATAATGTAATCAAGAGGACAGTAAGGTCCAAAGTATTTCAGAGGTCAGGAAAAAAACACATTGGGTGGGAAAGTAATGCTGGTCTTCTATAGTCAATAAGGCTATGAGTTCAGAGCTGCTTTTATTCTAGTATCATTGTTTAGTAATAATAGAAGCTAGACGCAAAGTTACAAAACTGACTTGCAAATTCTTCATTTTAAAACTGAAGGCAAACAGCTTAGTGAACTTATGAACAGTAAACATTTTTGAGATTCTGTTCAGCCACATTTTGTGATTTATACACTCCTATTACACTGCATAGCTAGCAGAGTAATGCAACTTTTACAATTATTGGAGAACGAGGAATTTATTTTTATTTTTTTAAAGGAAAACCATTTTGTGGCCCATCTGCAGTATATGTTTTGCCACATACTTACTGTATTTATTGGTGTATGACACTCACTTTTTTACCCTGAAAAAAAGGGGTAAACTGTGCCTGTGTGTTATACGCAGAGGGCTGTGGAATTTTTCTTTTTTCGGAAACTTCGATCTTAACGTTAGGGTGCTTGTTATACGCCAATAAATACGGTATATTGGAAATTGTCCTCCATGTGTACAATTGAATACTCTTCTACCACCAAGATCATGGTAAAGGCACCCTTAGGTGGGTGACTGTATAAGCAAAGGCCGGTCCTACGTGGAGCAAACTTCTTTCCTGCAACCAAGGTTCTTGCTGAACCGGCCGACATTCGAAACGTCTATGGCCGGCCTAAGGCTAGCCATGAATACATTTTCTCTGGTTCATTCTATAGGCCAACTATTCTCAACCAGGGTTCTGTGAAACTCTAGGGTTCCTCCAAAGGTTGCTAGGGGTTCCTTGAGCTGTGGCTGTTCTGACCTACCACCTGCAATTTTTGGTCCAAAGCCAGTTGGTGGATCTTTTTAGCTGTCAGAGGCATTCTTCCCACTGCCCTAATTTTAGCAGAGGTTCCGTGAGACCTGAAAATTATTTTGAGGGTTCCTCTGGGTTAATAATGTTGAGTAAGGCTGCTTTAAGCTGACCAACAGAAAATCTATAGATTCTTTCATCTACACTAAACGGCACGGAAAGTGAGCAATCTCCACTGCTGGCTTTTGTATTCAGACATCTGAATACCTTAACAGTGACTTTGTCTATTAGAATGCAGTTAATGTTCAGCCAATAAAATTCCAGCTGGCTTTAGTAAATTAAAAAAAAAAAAAATGTTTTAAACATTTGCAGGCTTATGCTGGCCATAAACTCCACGAAAAATCATCAGAACGAACTTTCGAAAAACGAACGTTTGGTCGTGAGCGCAAACGATATTGCCATCATGAAATGACTGTTAAATCGTTCAGTGGACATAAATTTAAAATAATTGGTTAGTTTTTTTTTTACATATACCTAGTGCAGAAAGTTCAGGTGGGAAACACATTAACCTTCCGATTTATCGTTCGTTCAGCAGAAAATTTCCAAACTTGCCCTTCTTCTTTCTGGTTAAAAAACGTCCCAACGTTTATCGATTTTGTGCCCATTAACTGTACGAAAAACGAACAAACTGTCTGCACGACCAAATTTCGGCCGAATTTTCATATAGTGTATGGCCAGCATTAGTCTATTTTTAAATTGACTTTTGTTGAGCCAGGTGGTTCTGATACGCCCTTCTCAATCTGCTGAAATTTGATCTGTGTTTGGCTAGCTTTAGAAGTAGACGCCCCTCACTTTGAAGAGGTCCCCTCTCCTGTGCAGAGGCGGCTCTTTAATTAGGCAAATTAGGCAGTCGCCTAAGGCCTCACACTCACAGGGGCCTCGTGACCGCTTAACTTACCCAATGTATTACCCCAGTTTTGAGGGACAGGGGACCTTACGCTGATGTGCTCAGGCAGCGTTAAGAGCCCTGACTCAGGAGAATAACATCCCTAACATCCCTAACAACCAGTAAATATTGGTGACACCACCCCTTGTGACATCAATGACTCGGCATGCCCTCAGTCAGTGATGTCACAAAGGGGGTGGGTTCACCAGGTGACATCGCCGGGTGGCCCCTGCCCCTTAGTTATTAAAGAGCAGGATCTGTTAAAGGGGGCCTCCAGATTCCGATAAGCCCCCTGCCCGCAGACCCCCACCACCACCGGCCAGGTTTGTGGGGATGAGGCTCTTGTCCTTGAATTATTTTTCCCATCATGGGTGTGAGTGGGGCCCCATGTCAAGTTTTGCCTAAGGCCTCACAAAGCCTAGAGCCGTCTCTGCTTCTGTGTTCCATATCCCAGTGAGAAACAGACGTCAAAAACAAATAAACTGTTGGGTTTGAATCCTTTCCCTATCTATCTAAAAAAACTATTTTGATTACAGTATACATACACTTGAACAGTAATACATGTATGAGGACAAGAGGAGAGCATACAGGAAAAACTTTATCAATTGTATAAGACCCTGTGTGGGTTACTAATGATCACAACAGAACCTTGAGTTACCTCTGTAGTGTATCTTCTGAACTGGAAGACTGCAGTCAGTGGGGTTGATTTACTAAAACTGGAAAGTGTAAAATCTGGTGCATGGTAGCCATTCGGCTTCTAACTTCAGCTTGTTCAATTACCGTAGGCTTTGCCAACAAAAAAAAAAACCTGGACGCGGATTGTTTTCTATGCAGAGCTGCACCAGATTTTGTGCTCTCCGATGTTAATCAACCTTACAGTGCCCATTTGCTCTCTGCTGATTGGGTAGATATAAACCTGTTTTGTGTCCTGGCCACCCAACATCATCTGTACATGATGAAGGCCTGATGTTTAATAACCAATAAACAGACCTCATATACTGGACCAACTTATATCAACTGCAAACAGATTGCTTCTACAAACATACTTTTAGTGTAAATACCTTTTGAATTTAACAGTTTACAGACTTTTGCAGACATTGTTGATAAGAAATCAGAAAGTCAACAATGAAAGTGTGTATTACTTTATCTCAGTTATGAGAGTGAGTCATTGTATTCATTGAACAAAGTTTGGCTTTTTTTTTTTCCTTTTGCTTCTGCATCCCGCTTCTTAGCAATTATTCACCTAACGTCACTTTCCTCTGTTTCTAGGTACACTGATATAAATAATTCACAGGCTTTGTATGAGCTAAGTGATATCAGAAAGCTCCAACTGATTAACCACTTGGACTGAGTATACATATCCGAGAAAATGAAGGCTAGTTTACGACTCTATCTTCATAAAATGTTAAGCTTCATTGTTGTTGTGCATACAAAGTTTTACCAGAAGAAATGAAATCCAGATAGCCAATAAACTTTTAATGTTGTATTCTATTGCAGGGGCCAGCAGAGCCTATAGGTGAGGGTGATCATCTAATGCAGGGAATCGGTTTCGATTTTTCATGAAAATTTGCTATCTGATCTCCACAGAATCATACAATTCATAATTTCTGATTGCTTGGCTTTGTCATTTGCATAATGCTTCATTAACCACTTCAGACCCGCGCTAGCGTCGAATGACGGCAACAGCGTGGGTCTGAATATCCAACATGCCGTCATTTGAAGGCATCTCCTTTGGGCGTTCCCAGCGCGGGCTGTAGAGCACGCTGCGGGGAAGCCCTGTGTTGGCCGTGTCCCTTGGACACAGCCAATCACAGATCGTGGCGAACGGCCAATCAGAGTGGCCGTTTGCGATGCGATCTGTGGGCGAATGAGGGATGATCTCATAGATCATCTCTCATTGCCGTTTTACACAGAGACAGCGTCCTGTCTCTGGAGAGGAGGAGCCCGATCTGTGTTCCTTCCTACATAGGGACACAGATCAGTCACCCCCCCTCCCAAAAATATGTAGAAGAATATGTATCGCCCTAAACTGAGGAAAAAAAATGTGTTTTTTTTTTTTAATTGGGATATTTATTATAGCAACAAGTAAAAAATATTGTATTTTTCTTCAAAATTGTCGCTCTTTTTTGTTTATAGCGCAACAAATAAAAACCGCACAGGCGATCAAATACCACCAAAAGAAAGCTCTACTTGTGGGGAAAAAAGGACGTAAATTTTGTTTGGGAGCCACGTCGCACGACAGCGCAATTGTCAGTTAAAGCGACGCAGTGCCGGAAGCTGAAATTTCACCTGGGCAGGAGGGGGGTGTATGTGCCCAGTAAGCAAGTGGTTAAATTATTTTCTCATTTCCCAGGGATCCAAAGTTTTTTGGGATCTCCAGATTATTAAATATAGAATTAGAGTGGTGTTTTTTTTTGTGGAAGGGAATTACACATCCTTACCGCTCTAAGGCCGCATACACACGAGGGGATATGTCCGCTAAAAACGGTCCGATGGACCGTTTCAGCAGACATCTCCGCTCGTGTGTATGGGCTAGCGGACAGATTTCTCCACCCGACAGATTTCAAAGCAAGCTTTGAAATCTATCCGGTGGGGATCTGTCCGCCCGACATGTCTGCTGGTTAGTACACTTACCAGCAGACATGTCGTCCCCCACCGCCGCCGCGCCGCCGCCGAATGGATTCGGCGCATGCGCGGAAGTGTTTTACTTCCTGGTGCGGTGACGTGGCGGTGACGCGGCGGCGTCAACGTCACCGCCACGTCACCGCGCCGTCCGGCGGCGGGGAATTTGATCCGATGGTGTGTACACGCCATCGGATCAAACTCCTGATCGGACATATCCGATGGAAATGGTCCGCGGACCGTTTTCATCGGATATGTCCGATCGTGTGTATGGGGCCTAATAGTACAGAACCCTCTACGCAGTTTAAGTTTAAACCGATTCTCTTGCCGTTTCAATGAATGGCAGCGTGTTTTATTTAACCTCCCTCCCACTAATTTTTTTTCCCCCTATGCTAAGGTCACCAGTAAGGTATTTGTATATCGCTATCATATCTCCCCTAAAGCACCTCTTCCCCAGGGAGAATGGGTTAAATGCTTGTAGTCGTTCCTGGCAGCTGAGATCCTCTAGTCCTTTATTAGCTTAATTGCTCTTCTCTGGGCCTTCTCCAGTTCCAGCACATTTCCTTCTGAGGACTGGTGCTCAGAACTGGAAGACATACTCTTGTCTAGATGCAGCCTGACCAGAGTCTTGTAGAGTGGCAGAATTATAATTTTATCTCCTGGAATAAATCTTTTTGATGCATGCTAATATTCTGCTCGCTTTGCTTGCAGCAGCTTGGCATTGCATGCCGTGCTGAGCCTGTCCTCCACTAGGACACCCAGGTCCGTTTCGATCCTGTATTCCTCCAGTGATTCTCCCCCTAGCAAGTAACTTGCGTTCGTATTTTAATGCACTCAAATGCATTACTTTACATTTTTCAACATTAAAACTCGTTTGCCAAGTAGTTGTTCAAGCCATTATTTTATGCGGTCTTCTTGTAAGATTTCCACATCTTGTTTTTTGAAGTTATTGTCCTGCTTGGCTTTGTATCATCAGCAAAGACTGAGATTGAGCCATTTATCCCATCCTCTATATCCACTATATTAATAAGATAAACAGAATTGGTCCCAGGACTCCTATGCCTGTGGACCTCAGTTTTTTTAATTGAAATAAACGTTTGAGTATCAAATGCCTTTGCAAATACTAGGTATACCACGGCCTCAGGTCTATCTTATCTAGATGGCAGCTCACTTTCTCATAGAATGCTAGCAAGAATGACCCTTAAAGAATCAATGCTGATTAATACTAATGATACTGTTATCACCCCCTTCAATAGTTTACAAATGTCAGGCTGACTGATCTGTAGTTTTCAGGGATACATGTATATCTCTGTCCTATATATATATATATGTCCTATATATTACACACACACACACACAGTGGGGCAAAAAAGTATTTAGTCCGCCACCAATTTTGTGCAAGTTCTCCCACTTAAAAAGATGAGAGAGGCCTGTAATTGTCATCATAGGTATACCTCGTACTGACACAAAATGTGGAAACAAATCCAGACAATCACATTGTCTGATTTGTAAAGATTTTTTTTGCAAATTATGGTGGAAAATAAGTATTTGGTCAATATCAAAAGTTCATCTCAATAATTTGTTTTATATCCTTTGTTGGCAATGACAGAGGTCAAACGTTTTCTGTAAGTCTTCATAAGGTTGTCACACACTGTTGCTGGTATGTTAGCCCATTGATCCATGCAGATCTCCTCTAGAGCAGTGATGTTTTGGGGCTGTCACTGGGCAACACAGACTTTCAACTCCCTCCAAAGGTTTTCTATGGGGTTGAGATCTAGAGGCTGGCTAGGCCACTCCATGACCTTGAAATGCTTATTACGAAGCCACTCTTTCTTTGCCCGGGCGGTGTGTTTGGGATTATTGTCATGCTGAAAGACCCAGCCACATTTCATCTTCAATGCACTTGCTGATGGGAGGAGGTTTGCACTCAAAATCTCACGATACATGGCCCCGTTCATTTTTTCATGTACATGGATCAGTCGTCCTGTTCCCTTTGCAGAGAAACAGCCCCAAAGCATGATGTTGCCACCCCTATGCTTCACAGTAGGTATGATGTTCTTTGGCTGCAACTCAGAATTCTCTCTCCTCCAAATATGACTACTACTTTGGTTTCATCTGACCATATGACATTCTCCCAATCCTCTTCTGGATCATCCAAATCATGGGTCTTCAAACTACGGCCCTCCAGTTGTTCAGGAACTACAATTCCCATCATGCCTAGTCATGTCTGTGAATGTCAGAATTTTACAATGCCTCATGGGATGTGTAGTTCCGCAACAGCTGGAGGGCCGTAGTTTGAGGATCCCTGATCCAAATGCTCTCTGCCAAACCTCAGACAGGCCCAGACATGTATTGGCTTAAGCAGGGGGACTCGCCTGGCACTGCAGATTCTGAGTACCTGGCGGCGTAGTGTGTTACTGATGGTAGCCTTTGTTACGTTGGTACCAGCTCTCTGCAGGTCATTCACTAGGTCCCCGTGTGTTTCTGGGATTTTTGCTCACCGTTCGTGTGATCATTTTGACCCCACAGAGTGATATCTTGCGTGGAGCCCCAGATTGAGGGAGATTATCAGTGGTCTTGTATGTCTTCCATTTTCTAATTATTGCTCCCACAGTTGATTTCTTCACACCAAGCTGCTTGCCTATTGCAGATTCAGTCTTCCCAGCCTGGTGCAGGTCTACAATTTTTGTTTCTGGTGTAATTCGACAGCTCTTTGGTCTTCACCATAGTGGAGTTTGGAGTGTGACCGTTTGAGGTTGTGGACTGATAACAAGTTCAAACAGGTGCCATTAATACAGGTAATTAGTGGAGGAGCCTCTTAAAGAAGAAGATACAGGTCTGTGAGAGCCAGAAATCTCACTTGTTTGTAGAGTAGACCAAATACTTATTTTCCACCATAATTTGCAAATAAATTCTTTACAAATCAGACATTTGATGTTTGATTTGTTTCCACATTTTGTCTCTCATAGTTGAGGTATACCTATGATGACAATTACAGGCCTCTCTCATCTTTTCAAGTGGGAGAACCTACACAATTGGTGGCTGACTAAATATTTTTTTGCCCCACTGTATGAGCCAGAAGATAGCAAGCTAAGCACTCTTAAGTTGGTTCCACAACACCCCAGTAATCAGTGTATGAGATAAATAGTGCAGCACAACCTTCCTGTTGCAGATACATGATTACTATTTATGCACATCTATGAACAAATAAAAATATATAAACCAAAACATTACAAATAAAAATTAAAGTCCACCAGTAAAATATCCTTCAATTAATAAATAAGTGTCCCTCGTGCCTCCATTGCCAATAACAAGTGGCCACTCACCTCTAAAACTTGACCACTGAATGAACTGTATGGTCACAATACACTTGACGCCTTCAGGGGTTAATCATCTGGTGTAGCTGAATGTTCCTCTCACATCACCTCCAACTATGTGAGTACATACACATAGACGATTATTCGGCTACACCAGATGATTAAACCCCTGAAGGGGAGCAGCCACTTGGTGGTGGTGGAGGCACGAGTGACGCCTCTTTCTTAATTAAAGGCTATCTGACTAATAAGCACGTTGGTGAGTCCATTATGGACTTTTGTTATTATATTTTATACATGGACTTTAACTTTTTTTTTGTAATGTTCTGGTTTATATAATATATTTTTGTGTTCACAGAAGTACATAAATATTTAAGGGTCACTAAAGTAAAAAAAAATGTTTTTGCTGAAATGACTGTTTACAGGGTATAGAGGAATAAAAGTTAACTGATGCCTTTTCAAAATGATTAAAAATAGATAAAAATCAATCATATAATGTGCCTGCAGGTTAGTTTCACTTTTGAACTGGCTTCATGTTTCTGTGAAGTAGAAATAGACACAGAACACAAACAAACAAATCCAGGGCAGTGTTTTGTTTTTAAAATGAATTTGATTGGTTCTGGGAAGTTTTAGACACACAGTAATGACAGCTCAGACCACCGTGAGAAAGCTCCCAGTACTGTGGTTATAAGGAAACAGACAAGCAGGAAGTGTGGAGAACAGAGCAGGATTACAGCAACTTCAAAGCAAAAACAAACAATAAGGACATGAAACCAGTACTGCAGTAAGGTAAAGGAAGCTATTTAGCTAAAAAAAATCCTTTAGTGATCCTTTAACCACTTCTTTGCAATAGGAAGGCTGCGCTGCACTATTTACTTCATATAATGCAGAATGCAATGATTTGCAGATCTCATAAGTACATATTTTATTCACAATAGAAAATAAAAAAAACATATCAGATGTTTAAACTGAGAAAATGTACCATTTAAGAAAAAAATAAGTTGACTTTGAAATTGTTGGTAGCAATAGATGTCAAAGTTAGGACAGGGCCATAGTGTAGCATCCCCTCTTCTTTTACCAACACTCTGTAAATGTCTGGGAACTGAGATCAGTTGCTGGAGTTTTTGGAGAGGAATGTTGTCCCATTCTTGCATGATATACGATTCTAACTGCTCAACAGTCCTGGCTGGGTCTTTGTTCTTTTTTTCCCATAAATGATGGCTTTATGAGATTTGCAAATCATTGCATTCTGTTTTTATGTCGATTTTACACAGTGCCCCAACTTTTTTTAAATGGGGTTGTACATCCGTTTGTCTCTGATCTATCACACTTGGGACCAAAAAAACAAATTAACTTTTTACAGATCTAAATGGGCTCCGAGGTAATCAGGTGTAAATGGCCACACGTCTGTTTACTTCCATCTGCCATCATTTGGGGCGGAATGGGCACATTTGCTCTTTCTAGAAGTGGGGATATTTCTAGAAGTGGGAGCACTTTGCATCATCTGAATGCCTCTTCTGAAGGCTTCTTCTGTGTACCTCCATAGGTACTGTATGTCCCTGCTACTTCAACGAATAACTGCAATATTGAAAACTGCTTTGCTTATGTTTGTGTATAACTCTGGTATGTTGTGTTTGCCTGACCATCTGTAGAGCTGTCCACATTGCAATGCTTTATCTTCCCCCCTTTGACTTGCCTAAAATTATGGCCTGTTCTTATCTTTAGTGCCCTCTTGTTAGTCTGTTTCTGATCTGAAGTGAAATGAAAACCTTGCTCTTTTGGCCAGCCATCCTTTATTAACTCCTGATTAGTTAATTGGAAGGCACATTTGCTGCTGGGGCTCATTCTAGAAGTGGGCATATTTCTATTCGACACAATTCTGTAATCCTACTCCTGGACCTTTCTGCTGCCTTTGATACCTTTTGACACCACCCCCTCCACCTCAAAAAAACTCCACGGCTTTGGTCTCTGTGACTGTACTTTTCACTCGTTCTCTTCCTACTTATCCAACCGCAACTTTACCATTACCTACAATTATACTTTCTCCTCTCCTCTGTCGGGGTCCTACAAGGTTCTGTACTTGGACCTCTCCCCAATCTCGATCTACACCTCCATGGGCCAGCTGATAGCCTCCCATGACTTCCATTACCATCTCTATGGCGACGACACCCAAATGTATGTCACTACACCTCAAACCACTCCTTCAGTCTCCTCACGTATCACTAATTTACTAACAGACATATCAGTCTGGATGTCACACCACTTCCTCAAACTCAATCTATCCAAAACCGAGCTCATAATATTTCCTGAAAGAGTAGGGAGAGGATTACAACCTGATTGTCCCTTTTTATTGCTGTCTGTGTCAACACTGGGAAGATTCACTTTTTTTTTTCATGGTGACCACTGTAATCAAGACTGGAAAGGTAAATGTCAGATTTTGAGTAGTCAGCAGAACAGTAAGGCTGGGTTCACACTAGTGCGATGCGGGAACCCTGCAAATCCACTGCGGATTTCCACATCGCACCGCCCGGATTCGCATGGCAGTTCACACTGCCATATACGAACTGCTGAGGAGTGTCAATACATTAATGACACCCCCATTTCAGCTCGCAAATCGCACTGCGAACTGTCAGTTAGGACATGAAGCGGATCGCATAGGTGTGAACACCCATGCAATCCGATTCTGGTGCAGACCAAAAAAAGGTCCTGTGAAAGTTTAGTTTGAATGTGATGCGATTTCAGCCATACTATCTGTATGGCTGAAATCGCATCACACGGACATCGCATGTGATTTGCGCTGCAGAGCAGTGCGAATCACATGCAATCTCGCACAGCGCACCAGTGTGAACCGGCACTTATAGAGAAAAAAAATTCCAATGGAGACAGTATTTCCAGTGATAACTTGCTTGCTGTTGTGTATTCAAAACAGGAAGTGACAAGAAATCACAGCAACACCAAAAAGAAAGAAAAATAAAAGGATTTTATCCCTCTCCTGTTCTATTCAAGATGAAGAAAATTTGCTTTTCACATATTTTAGATACTAATCATTTAGTTATGGATATTTTGGCAATTTAGAAGATGATTGGACTATTAAAGTGGAACCAAACCATCTCATCCTTTACATCCAAGGAAGCCTCTGTTTAATCAGCAACTGCCATAGTGCTGCACATGTGATCAGTTATTTGATGGCTTGACAGTTCAGTTGAGAGCAAAAGCACCTGTGACAGTTATCTTTCACGGAATGCCTTGAGTGTAACCGTCTTGGGAATCCGTTAAAGCAGAACTAAACCCATTAATGTAATGGTCTCAACCATTACATTCCTGACATGCCGGGAATACTGTCACATTTGCTTTTTGCTCTCAACAATACTGTAAAACCATCAAATGGCTGGTGTCATATCTGGTCATATGTGCAGTACCAGATCAAACAGGGGCAAAGATGGCAGTTTCCTTGGCTAGAAAGGATTGGAGGGGTTAGTTCCCTTTTTTAAGGATACATTCACCTTTAAAAAAAAAAATGCACATTTTTTTTGCTGGAAAAAAATGTGCATTATTTCATCTTGTGATGAACCTGCAGAGTGTTGTATATGCGATCAGTAGATCAGGGGTGCAATGCCAGGCTCTTGCAGACGCTGCCTCCAGCTTGCCTGTCTGCACCTTTATATGGGCAGGCTGTTACAAAGCTGGTGGAAGTGTCAATGAACTACGGGGGCACTCATCAGTGAAAAGTTACAGCGGGGGTGTGGAGAGGATCACAAAGAGGAAGGGGTTCGGGGTGGGGGGCAGACTTGGAGCATGTTACACCCTAAATATGGGTGTAAAGGTTAACGTGATCCAAAAGGTGAAATTATCCTTTAAATCAATGGATTCAGTGCTGTGGATTTCTAAAAAAAAAAAAAAACCCTTGTAGCTTTTACAGTCCATTCAAAAACGATTGCAATGCAGATTGTTACAATCGCCATAAAACTGTTCTTAAGCACATTTACCTTTTTATTTAGGTGGTCATATACATACAAGATCATCTGCAGAGAAAGATTTCTAGGCCACCTCTTTAGATTGCAGCCAATCCCAGATGACGTCCGTGGTGACGAAACGCGTAGGCGTGGCTTGCATACTTGACAGCATCAAGGAAGTATGGAGCGCATACGAGCAGGAGAAGGAGGTGTAGCCCTGGCCCTCCATTATATTCGGATTCATTGTCATCGCTGATTGATACCTTCAATCCTGTAATGGCAATAGTTTTTTGGCTTAATAAATACGCCTCTGGTATTATGCTATGGTCTTTTTTTTCTTTTGTCCTTACTCCGCTGAGACAAGCATATAGCACCACAGAGATACCACAGTGTGTCTGGAGGGAGACCTAAAAGTTCCATCCGCGATGAGATGGCGAGGTATCAAACAGCCATATCTGCATATGTATGTATACCAAGCTTTATTTACAAATGTATCCACAGTGTACACATAATAGTCAAAAAAAAGAAGAATTGCAACCTCGGGCATAGTGATTTTGAAGGAAATACTTCTGAGGTGGTAATAAATGATGATAGTACATTCTTATGCTTCATGGATATTTTGAAAGAGTTGTTAAGCTGGTTCTTACCTAAAATGAATTCTGGAAAGCAGGCAAGTCAAACATAAAGGTTTCACTTTTTAAGGAGGGTGATTTTGTAACAATTCTACAATAATTCTCAGAAGCCTTGAATTTTGTATCACTGTTTTGTCTGCTCTGCCCAGTTGTATGTTTAAAATCTTCAATAAAAAATAATCGCAATGAAAAAAATTGTACTGAAACTTCTTCTGTAACAAACATTCAGCTAAACTGAACCTTGTGGCTGGAATTGCATTGTTCTGCGTGCGTTTCAGTGTGCATGTGATAGGTGTGAATGGGTCAGTACAGTTTCCCTTTACCTTTTTAACACTAAATTGCAGCACATGGATGTGAATAACAACTTAGGAAAGACTAGGATTCCTATTTGACATACATTTTCATACAGCAAGACTTTGAATGTGTGACTAGAGCCTTAGGTCGGCCATAGACTGTTCTAAATCTCGGCCGGTTCTGCAGGAACTGGCCGAGATTCCAACCAATAATGGAAAGGCTACGTGTACCAAGCTGATCGATCAACTTGGGTACAACCATCCTGCCAGATTCGCTTGCGATCACAAGGGGCTGCTATGGACGCTAGCAATAATCACAGTCTGTGTTGATGGGGGAATCGCGTGAATTCCTGTGGTTGCAGGAAAGAAATTAACACAGTCTATGGCCTGTCTTAGGAAAGACTAGGATTTTTATTTGCCATGCATTTTCATGCACCAAAATTAAAGACTTTGTGTGAATAGGGCCTTCGGCCGGCTATACACAGATCGAATCTCAGCCAGTTCAATAGGAACCGGCCAAGATTTGAACAGTGTATGGGCAAGCTGAATGTACCAAGTTGATCAATTTGGGTACAACCAGTCCAGTATGCCGAGTTTTACCTGCGATTATCACGACTGCCTATTCTTGGAAAGGATGTCTTCCCCTTCCCCCTGCTGGAAGAAGACAATGGCCACGTTTCAGGAAAGAAAATCACTCTGTGTATAGCCGGCCTTAATCTGGGTACACACTATAGGTTTTTTTTCATGCAACCCAGCGGGTTGACAGCTCCGGTCAGAACCGCTATACTAAGCATGCAAGGTTAGTCCAGCAATACTCCCCTGCTGAGCTGTCATGTACTGACAGGGGAGCCAAGCTCCCCCCCACCAAAACACTCCAATCAGTGATCTCTGCCATTGGCCAAGACAGCTGATTGGCTGCTGGTTTACCAGTATGCACATCTGACAGAAGTCAGACAGACCGACCTTTTTTTTTTTTTAACTGGCTGTTGTCTCCTGACATTTAGCCCAGGTGTACGGGGCTTAAGTGTAATTCAAGGGAGAGGGGATGGTTGGCCTTAGAAGATAACTGGCAGCACTCATTATCTTAGGGGACAACAATTGAAATGTGGACAGGCTATAGGGTCGAGGACCTTTCATAGAGATGAGTTTGCCACCCAATCTATCCAAAAACGAACAGATCAGTCGGTTGTTTTAACAGGGGATAGTGAATAGAAGATGACCATCGGGGCTTATTTTTTTCAGATGGAACGTGGCAGAATTGAGTTCTCTGGCTCTGGTCCCTTACTCACTGCTCATAACCGTCACTTGTATATAGAGAAGAGCGGCTTCTTGTATATACAAGTGACAGTGCTCCAGTCCTGGCAGCTTGGACAAAACCCTTCCTGCCCTGCATATCCTGACAGCGCAGGAGGGAAGGGGTGTGGGATCTACACAGCCGCTCTAGTCTCACAGTGGAAGCTCCTCCCGAAGCCTGAGCTGGAAGCTCACACTTTGGTACTGTAAGTTGTAGCTGCTAATCTCCAACAGCCCCTCTCTCTGATTCTTTCTAGATGATGGAGAGAAGATTTGGGGGAGGGGAAGAGAGCTTTGTGCCGGAAGGCAGGCGGTGGGGAGGGCGACTCTGTACTGGGGGTGGGGTTGGGGTGAATTTAATGGGTAAACCGTTTTTGGTTGAACACTAGCTTGTGAGATATGCACTCCTCAAGCCTGCACCCTGCACCCTGTACACAGCGCACTTCTCAACTCTGCACATAGCACACTCCTGAACCTGGTAGTCTGTATGCAGCATACTCCTAAACACTGCACTCTGTACATAGTGTACTCCTGAACCTGGCAATCTGTATGCAGCGCAATCCTGAGCCCGGCACTCTGTAGGCAGCGCAATCCTGACCCCGGCACTCTGTAGGCAGCGCAATCCTGACCCCGGCACTCTGTAGGCAGCGCAATCCTGACCCCGGCACTCTGTAGGCAGCGCAATCCTGACCCCGGCACTCTGTAGGCAGCGCAATCCTGACCCCGGCACTCTGTAGGCAGCGCAATCCTGACCCCGGCACTCTGTAGGCAGCGCAATCCTGAGCCCGGCACTCTGTAGGCAGCGCAATCCTGAGCCCGGCACTCTGTAGGCAGCGCAATCCTGAGCCCGGCACTCTGTAGGCAGCGCAATCCTGAGCCCGGCACTCTGTAGGCAGCGCAATCCTGAGCCCGGCACTCTGTAGGCAGCGCAATCCTGAGCCCGGCACTCTGTAGGCAGCGCAATCCTGAGCCCGGCACTCTGTAGGCAGCGCAATCCTGAGCCCGGCACTCTGTAGGCAGCGCAATCCTGAGCCCGGCACTCTGTAGGCAGCGCAATCCTGAGCCCGGCACTCTGTAGGCAGCGCAATTCTGAGCCCGGCACTCTGTAGGCAGCGCATTCCTGAACCCGGCACTCTGTAGGCAGCGCACTTCTGAACCCGGCACTTTGTGTGTGAAGCACTCCTGGGGCCAGATTCTCGTAGATTTGCGCATATTTATGCAGGCGTAGCGCATCTCAGATGCGCTACGCCGAGGAAATTTAGAGAGACAAGTCCCGTATTCCCGGACCACGTGCGTCCTACGTTGCGCAAGCGCAACGTAAATGTGTCGGCGTAAGCCTGCGCAAGTGAAGGTAGGAGTGAGGTGGGCGTGATCCATTCAAATGAAGTGTGACCCCATGAAAATGAATTGTGGAATGAACGGAGCATGCGCCGCACATTCCCCGCCCCTCTGCGCATGCGCAAAACAACATTGTGCGTAATCTGCCCTGAGAAGGGCCGGCCCAGAGCATAAAAACGTCAGCACATGCGCCCGTCGTGCGCAACGTTACACGATTTCTTGGTTTGGTGGAGGGTGTCTGCTTCTCTACTTTATCATGTCTGCTTCCAAGAAGGAGAGACGTAAGAGAAACTTTTCACCAGATGAGAGGGCAATCGTGGTTGGTGCCCTAGAAAAATAATATTCTCGGCTCCATGGTGCGGATAGTGGCAGCACCAGCAAATCCAAGAGGGATGAGATCCTCATGCGAATCGCTGCACAGGTCAATGCCCTCTCCCATGAGGTTAGGACCCCCAAGGACATTCTTAAAAAAATTAATGATCTGCGGCGTCTTGTGAAGGGCAAGCTGGCTACGATCGCTCGGCATGCCAGGGGCACGGGAGGGGGACCACCCTGTCCCATCAGGCTGACTGAGGAGAAAGTGGTCGCCCGCTGCCTTCAGAGGGAGCAGGTGGAGGGGTCGGGGGCCACGACACCGGTGAGCCGGCCTTGAGGACAGGTAAGTGTGTTTTATCTACTGTGTAGCATGTGTGGGGGGGGGGGGAACATGTGACAAGTGTGTGGGTCCACCAACATGTGAATGTTTTGTGTCATCCACAGATGTGCAGGAGGGAGGTAGGCCATCCGATGCTGCCAGTGGCCGCACTAGATCAGCCCCTGAGCATCCTGTTCCTCTGGATGACACCCTTGGAACCCCAGAGGCCTTGGTGGAGGGAAATGGACATTCCTCAGCGCTGGAGGTGGTTGAGGAGGAGGAGATCCATACGGACCAGGAGGTCGTTCTTTATTTAGATGACTCCCATATCTTGGCAGGACCATCTCAAACACCAACCCCCATCTTCTCCAGCCCCTTAGGATCCACCCCCAACCTCTCCAGTCCCTCCTGTTCCATCCCCCTCATCTCCAGCCCCTCAAGATTCTCACCCTATGCAAGGTCCCCTGCCACTCCTGTCCCCAGGAAGGCAACACGAAAAACCAGGGGTGCGCCCGAGATCCTGAAAGAAAACCTGGCCAGACAGCAGGACGAACAAAGCCGGCATATAGGCGAAGTCGTGGTGGAGTTGAGGCGCCTAGCTGCCAGCCTGGCCTCCTCGGGTCCATTACCGGATGCGCTGCAGGATGTGGCTGGAAACAGTGCAGCAACAGTCACCAGCCTCGGGGAGCTGTAGGCAACAACAGCTGAACTTGTGGGGGAGGTTAAGGGCCTAAGAAATGATCTACAGGCCCAGACAGCTTCCCTGGAGGCCCACACAGCTTCCCTGGAGGCTGTGCTAACAGGGAGGGACCTGGGGATGCTCCCCAACCAGATGCCCCACCCCCCCCCCAACTGAGGCTCCCCCCAGGCAACTGAGGGCCAGGAGCTTGGGCACCAGGCGTAGCCCGCGCCGGGGCAAGTGATTTTTCTTTTGATTTTTATATATTGCTCTGGTTAAGAGCCTCTCTTTGATTTTTATATATTGCTCTGGTTAAGAGCCTCTCTTTGATTTTTATATTTTTCTCTGGTTAAGAGCCTCTCTTTGATTTTTATATGCACACGGTGATGAGTGCAGCCTACAGTGTGAATGGTGTGTGAATATGTGGGGGTGGCACTCCTGACAGTAAGGGGTGTCACCCTCGGTCGTTGGGGATAAGTTCTCCCCACGCCTGTGTGAATGGTGTATGAATGGACAGCAACATCATTGGGGCCTTGACGCGGCGTTGCTGCTCCCAAGTCCTGCATGTTGGACTTGGGCTAATCCAATGTGATGTGGATGTGGTGTGTGTGATCTAGGGACCACAGTGGTGTGCATGCGTGCATTGTCCATGTGCCATGATTAATGTGTGTGTTTAACGTTCAAAGATTCGTTCCACAAGGCATCTCCTGACTGCTGTACCATCAGCAGACTGGGTCTCCTCTGGCAGGGGGGGGCTGTGTGGTTGGGGGGTCAG
Source organism: Rana kukunoris (assembly GCA_029574335.1). NCBI lineage: Eukaryota > Metazoa > Chordata > Amphibia > Anura > Ranidae > Rana > Rana kukunoris. Next base: position 96,463,532 of record CM056051.1, read on the forward strand.
GTCATCGCATATGTCAATCTCCAGGCCCTTTCTCACGGCGTAGTTGTGTAGCATGCAACATGCAACGATGATATGACACACAAAGTTGGGGGAATACAACAGGGCCCCCCCGGACTTATCCAGGCATCGGAAACGGGACTTCAGGAGGCCAAATGTGCGCTCCACCACTGCACGGGTACGTATGTGTGCCGCATTGTATTTTCTCTCTCCTCTGGTTTGGGGGTTCCGGAATGGAGTCATGAGATGGGGCCCAAGTGCATATGCCACGTCACCTGGAAGGGAAAATACAGGAGGATGTTAGTCATGTATGTGCCCCTTGTGATGTCAGCATCATGGGGGGGAGGGACAGTCATGCCTGCCACCCATGTCACTCACCAACCAACCAGCTGTCCCTGTACACGTTCTGTTCAAATTCTACTGGGATGGGGCTTTGACGGTATATGTAGCTGTCGTGGCTAGATCCGGGGTGTTTGGCACGGACGTGCCATATGAGGTATTTGGCATCGACTATCACCTGTACGTTGATGGAACGCCGTGCTTGCGATTGCGATATATGTGCTCTGTGGCACGGGGGGGCTGTAGTGCCACATGTGTGCAATCAATGGCCCCGATGGTGCGTGGCAATCCGTCAATTAGGCAGAAATCACGCATTGCCCTCTGTCGCAGATGCTCTTGGGTGGGTCTGATGATTTGGTTGGCCATGCGTCTGAGGATTGCGGGGACAACCTGGTGCACACATCTGCTCATGCTGGTCTGTCACATCCCTGCCACCGCTCCACTTGTACGCTGAAAAGATCCAGTGGCAAGGAAATGGAGTGTTGCCAGTACCTTGACCAGTGGCTGCAGTGCATGTGACCTGTGTGTCTTGCTGGTGATGTCCTCTTGCAGGGTTGTGGTTATTTCCAGGATGGCAGCAGGGGTGAATCTGAAGAGGCGATACACCTCCAAATCACCCATGCCAAAGAGGCTAATGCGCGTTCGGTATATCCTCTGCCGTGCCCTCTCACGTGCCCTCCTCCTCCTTCTACGCGCCTCTTCCTCTGCCTCTTCCTCTGCACACACTAGTAGTGCTAAGACCAGGCCTGCCCCTGGCATGTTGGCATACGAATGTGTTGTCCTAAGTGTGATTGCTCAGCTCGTCAGGAATGGTGCTGCTGTAGTTGCTCTCCAGCTGACATTCACACATCTGGAGCAAAACTACCCCTGCTTTATGAGGGGTAACTTTAGGCAAGCCATTCGTCTTACGCGCACTGCGCGTAGCCTTCGCCGATCACGCGTAGTTTCGGGAATCAGTGCATCTCCCTCATTTGCATATTTGAATACAAAATCAATGGGAGCGCACGATGTTGCCCACGTAAATATGCGCTTGCGCTGCGCAATCGCAGAATAGCTAGTACGGGCAGGAAAAGCCTTCTTTCTGGCGTATCTGGTTCTGTGGCTGCGGTGCATAGATACGGCGGCGCATATTTGCTTTTACGCCGCGCATCTCCATATACGCCAGCGTAAGTTGTTTGAGAATCTGGCCCCTGGTATTTAACACACACACACACACACTGTTACTGCAATTTGGCCACACTATCATTTGATTTGGCATGTTGAGTTACTGCACCAATTCTCTGAGGAAAAAAAACTCAGCTATTGATTATATATGGTGGTGTCCACTGAGTCTCAATTACCAGTTAAGTGAACTTCATTGATCCCTAGCAGAGCCAAAATGAAAGGAAGAGGGAATGTATGCCTTGATATTTACCACTCCTTGTCAAAAATGCAAAGTGGGGAATCAGAGTAGAACAAACATGGTAGCTTTGAAGGGTTTTGGGGATGGGCATGGGGGAAGGAGAGGTTAGCGTTGGAATTAGGTCCTTGATGAACAACTGCTTCATTAAAGGTTCAACAGTGCAAACAAAATTAGGATGGAGGTGATGATTGATCTAGGGCAGGGGTGCCCAACCAGTGGCACGGGGGTCACATGTGGCCTGCAGAGCCCTCTGATGTGGTCCGCGACCTCCTGCTCTGGGATGGAATAGAATACTGTTATTAAAGGTGTGTTTATTACTAAAATCACAGTGTATATATGGGCATATCTGTTCTGCAGTGGTTACTGGGCTGCTTTCAAACTGCACTGAGCCATAGGCCCCTTTGACACGGTCAGTCCGACCCAATTGGACCCTCTATTTACCTCTAAGGAGTAGCAGATATAAATGAACTTGTGTCCGTCTACAAACGCCTACCTCCAATCTGGTCCACAAAAAAAAAAAAAAAAAAGTAGAGTGGGCAGCCATCCTCCCATTCCGCTCATTGTGGCCCGCGACCAGTTACCAAGTCGCTTAGGTGGCCCTCGCTCTTCCAAAGGTCGGGCACCCATGATCTAGGGAGTCCAGATGCATTTGAATTTAGATGGAGTTTTGAACTGGAGGAATTTTTACATTTTTCACATACATGTTAAAATCTTATTTTTTATTTAATTTACTTTTTAACTGTATTGCTATCAAAAAGGGGCGAACAGGCCCCCTTGGTATGTGTGTAGCGCATGTGTACTGTCAGTCCAGGTGCTATTCCAAATCTAGAGGGGAATGAGAGAGTTACCTAGCTCTCATCCAGGTAATTTGCACAAATTCAGCTCTGATCTAGCTGGGCTGTGCTGTCGGTTCGTCCTGCGTTCTTGGGGTGCCTTCCCACCCCAGGGCGTCAGGTGGCAACAGTGAAGTCCAGGTAGGAGCGCCTTCTATCCAGCAGCCAATCAGAGGGGTTTTTCCCTCGTGGAGCATGCTGGGGGAGGGTACTTCTAGTACAAAAAGCAAGGGAAGAGGCGCCTCTAAGTGTAGATGTTTAAAACAATTTTAATGAACAGGTTAGTACAAGCAACTCACATTTGGTGAAGCTCATATAGGCATTGTACAAAAATCCATAGGGAGAAGTCATCAGGTCAGTCCATCTGCTCCTTTTCCTGCTGGGGCGCTGTGCTGTGTGAAGACATCTTTCACCGCTGTGTGGTGTTGATAGCCGGCAGCGGTGGGGGAGTATCGCAGCAAGGCTGTAAATGTAAGGATCGCAGCAGTCAGAGGGCAGTGACGTCACTGGCGTGCAACGCGTTTCCGAGCGGGCGTACTGCGATGGTGCAGCAGTCTCGCTCCTTTGTCAAGCTCTCTGACCTGATGACTTCTCCCTATGGATTTTTGTACAATGCCTATTTGAACTTCACCAAATGTGAGTTGCTTGAACTTACCTGTTAATTAAAATTTCAAACATCTACACTTAGGCTGCCATTCACATCTAGGCGTTTTGTCGCCTTACGCCCGACGTTGAAGCAGCCCTAGATACGCCGGAGGGGCGAATTAACATTGTCGGCTATGGAGATGGTTCACATCTCCACGCCGAATGCCCAAATGCCCGTACGCCTGAAGCTCAAACAAGTCCCGGACCCTTTTTTTCAGGCGTATCGGGCGTACGGGCATAGCCTGCAATGTTAATTCACCTCTTCTGCAAAAAATCAATAGGCGTTTTGTCGCCGCAAATCGCGGGGACAAAACGCCTATTGATTTGTCGCCGCAATACGCCGCTACAGTGTACGCCTAGGTCTGAATGGAGCCTTGGAGGCGCCTCTTCCCTTGCTTATTGTTCACAGTACAGAAACATGGTTTCTGTTTCCTTATGATGGCAGCCCTGAGACCGTATATGTGACCCCTGTAACAACATTTCTCCATCCATCCCTGGACTCTTCCCCATATGTACCCCCTTGAGCTTGGACTATTTTATGCTGTACACTTCCTTGTACATTATTATTATTATTTTTATACTACCGAGGAATTTTTGCTGTATTTAGCTCATTTTACTTGTGTAGAGGGTACTTCTAGTTAGGCGCCATTTTGGGGCGAGAGAGTTCGAGGTTGGATCCGGGTGCGGCACCCACCTTTAGGGTGTGCGCACATCACGGGCCCCTGCGATATGGCCTACCAGGCCGGGGTGCACGTGCCACACGTTGTCTTTGGTTTCGGGACCATGTTGGCGGAGATGGGACCCAGTGACTTATTGGGTCCCCCCATCTTTTGAGAGAAGATCCCAAGCGAGTTGTGCTGTTCGGTGGGGAGTCAGTCTGAGGAGAGCCCGGAGGCAGGCAATCCAATAGGGCCTATTGGATCTATTATACCCCTGATGTCTCCCCTGTGCTTCAAAGAAGCTGATCAAGCACAGATTACCTTTGATCAGCTGCTTCCCTGGTTGTCACAGCCAATTAATGATGGCTGTAAAAATGGAATTGGTGGCATCCTTGTCACTTCTGGCTTTATTTGCCACTGAGAAAAACAGATGTCCCTCCATCTCCTCTGCAGACAGCTGTCCCGACCCCTTTTTGTGTTTCTGGGCTCCCCAGTGGATCACTTTTACATGAATACCAGTTGCTTGTGGCTCAGGGGGTTTATATACTGTACGTACGCTGGGCAGCAAGCGGTTAAGGAGTGCTGCAATTTTCTCACTAAGGAGGAACCAATTCATTTTGTTTCACATGGATGATCACCATGCTTTAGCGAGAACCTGTTTGGCCGCTGTAAAAAGGAATGTCAGTAGACCCACTTTTATTAGTACCACATAAATGTGCTACACGGTCAGCAAGTGGTTAAAGTAGAACTAATAGGAAAGCCTTTTTTTTACATTTTGAATAGAGGAGAAAATCTGTCCAGTTTTATTGATGTCTGCGCCAGGGCTGTCTTAATGAGAGGGCACACCTGGGCACTGCCCAGGGGCCCCAGCTGGATAGTGGCCCCTGCCCTTTCCCCAAAGCAGCTGGTCCCTGAGCCCGGGCTGCACCGAAATTGGGGCTGCCCCTCTACACCCCAGATATCCCACCAGCACTCTGACCCCTCTACACCCCGGATACCCCCAGCACTTTGACCCCTCTACACCCCGGATACCCCCAGCACTTTGACCCCTCTACACCCCAGATATCCCCTCCCCCCAGCACTCTGATCTACACCCCAGATATCCCCCAAAGCACTCTGATCCCTCTACATCCCAGATATCCCCCCAGCACTCTGATCTACACCCCAGATATCCCCCCAGCACTCTGACCCCTCTACAGCCCAGATATCCCCCCAGCACTCTGACCCCTCTACATCCCAGATATATTCCCCCAGCGCTTTGATCCCTCTACACCCTAGATATCCCCTACCTGCTACCTACTTGATTTCTGTTTACGTGTACTGTCTCCATTGTAGGGGCCCCAGAGCATTACTTTGCCCAGGGGCCCAAGATGTTATTAAGATGGCCCTGGTCTGCGCCCCCATTAGTGAGAGTCGCTCTCTCTATTTATCCTGTTTAATGTTATCCCCGACAGATAGAAAATCCCAATTTATAGGTTGTCACCAGAACAGGAAAGGATAGGAATTCTTCCACTGGGGACACTGGTTTCAGTGACTACCAAGAATATTTCTCACTTTGCAGGGAAGTGAAATCTCTCCAATCGGACACCTATAGCAAAAAAAAACACACAAAAAAACTGTCTGGTTTTCAGTCACAGGACAAGGTCATCCAGTGCCCAGGGCAAAGATGCCAAACGACACCCTCCCCCCTTCCCTTAGCAGGGATGTCGCTGTCACTACTCCTGTCAGACTTGTAACAGAAGAAAATCCATACCTCCCAAATTTTTCAGATGTGAATAAGGGACACCTATTAGAAAAAATATGTAGGCATAGGACACACCCCTTAAATGGGAATTAAACAAAAGAAAAATGCGTTCAACCCACAAGTGCTTTTTTACCACTAGTCCACTACTATTCCTTTACATTGGAACAATTGAGAAATTGAACGAAAGGTTTAGCACTAGGAAACACTATTTGAAAGATAAATAATACATTTTATATACAACTATATAGATCAGACCAAAGTGAGGGACAAATGAGGAAGGAGGGACAGAGGGACAGTCCCTCGAAATCGGGGACAGTTGGGAGATATGTATATGCCAAAGGGATCACCCATCCCTGCAATAAACCATTGCACCCAGGGCAGCCGCCCCTCCTGCCTTGGCCCTGGGGGTTATAACCCTCCCTAAAGCTGGCCATACACAGTTAGAAAATCATTCGAAAAAACATTCGATATGACTGTCGAAACATTAGTGGGATCATTTAGATCAGGGGTGTCAAACTGGCGGCCCTCCAGCTGTTCCGAAACTACAAGTCCCATCATGCCTCTGCCTGCGGGATCCATGCTTGTAACTGTTAGCCTTGCAATGCCTCATGGGACTTGTAGTTTTGTAACAGCTGGAGGGCCACCAGTTTGACACCCCTGATTTAGATTATCAAGATGCAAAGTTGTATGGCAAAAATACAAACCATCATGTCGGATTTTTTGAGCCTAAACCATCAATTTTCTAAACAGTAGTGGAATCGATCTGCGCATGCACGTGTTAAACGGCAGCTCTGGATCGTGTAATTGAACAGCGAAAATGTATCATTTATGCTTCTATCGATCAATAATACACTATATTACCAAAAGTATTGGGACACCTGCCTTTACACGCACATGAACTTTAATGGCACCCCAGTCTTAGACCGTAGGGTTCAATATTGAGTTGGCCCACCTTTTGCAGCTATAACAGCTTTTCTGCGAAGGCTGTCCACAAGGTTTAGGAGTGTCTATGGCAATGTTGGACCATCCTGACCTCAACCTGATAGAACACCTGTGGGATGAATTAGAGCAGAGACTATGAGCCAGGCCTTCTTGTACACATCAGTGCCTGGCCTCACAAATGCGCTTCTGGAGGAATGGTCAAACATTCCCAAAGACACACTCCTAAACCTTGTGGACGGCCTTCTTAGAAGAGTTGAAGCTTTTATAGCTACAACGGGTGGACCAACTCAGTATTGAACCCTACAGAAGAAGACTGTGATGCCATTAAAGTTCATGTGCGTCTAAAGTGGTTGTAAATCCTGGTTAAAAAATAAATAAATAACCTGCAAGACAAAGGCATAATGATCTAGTATGCATACATACCTCCCAAATGTCCCTGATTTTGAGGGACTGTCCCTGATTTGGAGCAATGTCCCTCTGTCCCTCTTCCCCCTCATTTTGGTCTGATCTATATAGATGTAGATAAAAAGCACTTTTTATCTATCAAAAGGTGTTTTCCAGTGCTAAACCTTTCATCTGATTGCTAAATTGCTGCGTTTGTAAATTCTAAGAGCCAATATAAAGAAATAGTAGTGGTAAAAAAAAGCACTTGTGGGTTTAACCCAGGGGTCTCAAAGTACCGGCCCGCGGGCCGACCGGTAATAAATGGCCCGCAGGCAGGGCGGGTGCCGCGGAAGTGTAGATCGAGGTGCATTAAGAGTAATGCAGGAAGCGTCTGTCAGAGGTTCACTTCTCTCTCATGTCACGCTGCTACTCCCCGGCGGCCCCTCCTCTCTTCTTGCCCATCCCTATTTGCTTGTGACATCATCTGAGATGGACGAGAAGAGAGGGGGGGCCGCCGGGGAGTAGCAGCGTGACATGAGAGAGAAGTGAACCTCTGACAGACGCTTCCTGCACTGCTCTGCATCTGAAGAAAACAACAAGTAAACGCTGACCTTTGCCCTGATTTGCTCTCATGTGCCCTGATTTGCTCTCATGTGCCCTGATTTGCTCTCATGTGCCCTGATTTGCTCTCATGTGCCCTGATTTGCTCTCATGTGCCCTGATGTGCTCTCATGTGCCCTGATGTGCTCTGATTGTGCCCTGATGTGCCCCTTGTACCCTCATGTGCCCTGATGTGCCATGTTCCCCTATGTACCCTGATGTGCCATGTAGGGTGACCACATTTCCAAACTACCATTCAGGGACACCCTCCCTTCCCAAAAATCAGCTTGTGCTGTAACGAATCACAACACAGTGATTGCACACATGAGGCGGGATTTATGATTTCTCCAATCACAAGTAGAGGGCGGAGATTATGCTCCTCCAGGCCTCCTCCTGGTCAGGACAAGTACTGTCGGTGAGTAAAGCATTGGGGTGTTTTTTTTTGGGGGGGGGGCATCAGATTGGCTCGGGGGGTGTCTGTCAGTTTTAATTCAGGGACACTGTATTGTCCTGGAATGAAGGTGCCCGGGACAGACCTGCAAAATGTGGGACTGTCCCGGGCAATCCGGGACACGTGGTCACCCTAGTGCCATGTGCCCCATGTACCCTGATGTGCTGGGCTCTGTACATCAGGGTACCCTGTGCCCTGTACCCTGATGTGCCATATACTGATGTGCTGTGCCTGATGTGCCCTGATATGCCTCATGTGCCCTGATTGGGCCCCATGTACCCTGATGTGTGCCATGTACACTGATTTGCTGGGCTTTGTACCCTGATGTGCTGTTTCATGTGCCCTGTACCCTGATGTGCCATGTGCCCTGTCCTGATGTGCCATGTCCTGTACCCTGATGTGCCATGTCCTGTACCCTGATGTGCCATGTGCCTTGTCCTGATATGTCCTGTCCTGATGTGCCGTGCCCTGTACCCTGATGTGGCTTGTTGTGTTGTACCCCTATGTGCTGTGCTCTGATGTGCCCTGTACGCTGTTGTGCTCTGATGTGCTGGGCTCTGTACCCTGATGTGCTGTGCCCTGATGTGCTCTGTGCCCTGATGTGCCCTGTGCCCTGTACCCTGATGTGCTGTACCCTGATGTGCTGTGCCCTGATGTGCTGTGCCCTGATGTGCTGTGCCGGGTATCGTGGCTCCGGCGTTGTGATTGGCCAGAGCTGTGATTACATCACTCATCACACATGTGCACGGGAGCCACCAGTAACTGCTTGCTGACTGAAGCAGCGGCACATAGGTGCGCCACTGCTTCAGTTTTCTCTAGTGCGCATGTGCCGATGACATCGCCACATGCAGGGGACAGGGGATATCTCCTAAACCGTGCAGGTTTAGGAGATATCCTGGTTAGCTACAGGTAAGGGTCCTTTCACACGGAGCGGACCGTTTTTCGGTCCGCTCCGTGTGCCCGTCAGCTCAGCAGGGGGTCTCCGCTCAGCTGTCGGCGGACAGGCCGGTCCCTGCACACTGTGCAGGGACCGCCCTGTCTCTCCTCCGCTCTCCCCTATGGGGAGTCGGATGGAAACGGAGCGTCTGTCCGTTTGCATCTGATCCGTTTGGCCGGACAAAGAAAAATAGGACATTCTTCCGTCCGCAAAAACGGATGCGGATCTAGCGGACGTTAGCGGATGCATCATCCGCTAATGGATCCGCTCCCATAGGGGCCCATTACAAGTCCGTAAACGGACTTGTAATGAGCGGACGAACGGTCCGCTAGTGTGAAAGGACCCTTAGTCTTATTATAGGCTTACCTGTTACATAAAATTGTTGTAAAGGGTTTACAACCACTTCTAAAGGCAGGAGTCCCAATACTTTTGATAATATAGTGTAGTTCGATAAATAGGCGACACCTATCGATACAATGATGCCATTATCACATGCCCGTTCAACAGATCTTTAGAAATATGACCTTCCTCCCCCCCAACGATTTTCTAACCGTGTATGGCCAGCTTTACTCTAAAATAAAATAAAAAAAAGTTGCCCTTACTTTAAAAAAGCACAGGATACTCCTGGAGGATGAATAGGATAAGCAGGCTTGGCACACTACATACATCCTGTCCTCATTGGTAATGATGACACTGTACATGTATGGAGAGATTCTGACTATAATACATAACACAGAACTGTGTGATCGCCGTTATGCGTACAACTAAGGCACCTTTCCTTTGTACTGGGGCGCTCCCCCCCCATTCTACGATGGAGCAGTCTGCGACAGCCAGCGCCCACAGTGCCCGGGATGGTCCATAACGGAAAAGTGTGGGGGGAGGTGGTGATGATCAGGGCGGGCACAGAGGGGTGTTCTCCGGAGTTGGGCTAGACTTTACACGTGGCCGCCTGTTAAATGCCACGCCCGGTGACTGGAGAGCTCAGAGCGCTGAGAGATCGGAGGAGATCCCACTACATCCAACCTAGTGCAGAACAGGACCAGGTAATACTATTATTATTACTACTACCCATACCCACACTGATCACTAGCACCAGATTACACTACTACCTATACCCACACTGATCACTGGCATCAGATCACACTACTACCTATACCCACACTGATCACTGGGACCAGATCACACTACTACCTATACCCACACTGATCACTGCCACCAGATCACACTACTACCTATACCCACACTGATCACTGCCACCAGATCACACTACTACCTATACTACTCACTGATCACTGGGACCAGATCACACTACTACCTATACTACTCACTGATCACTGGGACCAGATCACACTACTACCTATACCCACACTGATCACTGGGACCAGATCACACTACTACCTATACCCACACTGATCACTGCCACCAGATCACACTACTACCTATACTACTCACTGATCACTGGGACCAGATCACACTACTACCTATACTACTCACTGATCACTGGGACCAGATCACACTACTACCTATACCCACACTGATCACTGCCACCAGATCACACTACTACCTATACCCACACTGATCACTGCCACCAGATCACACTACTACCTATACCCACACTGATCACTGCCACCAGATCACACTACTACCTATACCCACACTGATCACTGCCACCAGATCACACTACTACCTATACTACTCACTGATCACTGGGACCAGATCACACTACTAGCTATACTACTCACTGATCACTGTGACCAGATCACACTACTCACTCAGCACAGTACCAGGTAACACTACTATTACTACTACCCATACCCACACTGATCACTGGGACCAGATCATACTACTACCCACACTACTTACTGATCACTGGGACCAGATCACACTACTCATTGAGTACTGGCACCAGGTAATAATACTACCCATATTTGCTGATCTATGGCACCAGATCATACTACTACTCACTGGGACCAGATTATACCACTCACAGAACACAGTACCAGGTAATAATACTACCCATACCCACTTATCTATGGGACCAGATCATACTGCTACCCACACTACTCTGATCTCTGGGACCAGCTAATACTACACTACTCACTGGGACCTGCTAATACTACTCCCTGTGTAGGCACAACCTGTCCTGGGGGGTCACCTGGGGGGTCACCTGTCCTGTATTCATTTAAGGATGTTGGGCTCTTCCTCTTTATTCTTACCAGTTGCATCCTATGTAGCCAGGTGACCCCCATCATCTCATATTTGGGGTGCTGAATGCAGTGGGACAAGTGATCCTGTGTGATGGGGAAGGGGCGGGGGAGAAGAGTGACTTGTGAATCAGCAAATGTCTTCATCTAGTAGAAAGGATTGCTGCATTCACCCGCCCCACCCTACTGTGTCCATTCATTTCTGTCTTCATTCATCAATGTCACATCTGGGGCTCCAGTACTGTATAGTCAGCAGAGTTCACTCCTTTCCCCAAAATGTGAGGAGAGAAGTTCAACATGATTGGGACTTTTATTAAATGTGAGAATACAGAATGAATGATATGATTCTGTACATTTGTGGAAAACAACATTGATTTATTTTATTACAAATATGTATATAGCACCAACAATGTACAGATGGCATCCAATCACATCAGTACTAGGTGTGTCCGTATCTAATAAACACAGATGGCCCCGTCTATCCTGCACACTCCCCGTCTCCCCAGGGATATATCGGTCATTCATTCTCATACTGGAAGTTGTGCTCCCTCTGGATACTGTCACCTTAAAAGAAAAGTATCACTGACCGCATGTGCGATGTACATTTATGTGGGACTCTGCATGATCCTTTATCCGCTATAATACTATTATATATATGTAATAGACTCTGAGTCCTACATTAATTTTCCTACTTCAGAAGATAATTGCACTTTGAGCTGGCATCGTGAGGGCATCAGGATGCAGTGTCTCTGCAAAAAAAAAAAAAATTGGGTGCCATTGCTACATATGTTTTTTTTTATTATTATTTATATTATTGCTATTATTATATGTATTATTATACAATATTTATACTATATACATGTGGTTTACACTATAGAAGTATATATTTTATAAATAGACAGACACAGATGTGTCACAGGCATGGTGGTTACATGTATGTCAGTACAGAGATATGAACCATGCATGTGAAGAATGTTGCCTATCTATCTATCTATCTATCTATCTATCTATCTATCTATCTATCTATCTATCTATCTATCTATCTATCTATCTATCTATCTGTATCACTATTCATATGGCTTCTTGTACATGAAATGGACACACCTCTTTGTATATTCTAAGATCCAAGTGAAGGGGGGTGAAAAGTACAGAATATTGGGGAAAGAAAGCTGAAGCAAAATTATTATAAGAGAATGGTCAAGGCAGGGGTAGTAGAAGTGTGTGTGTGTGTGGGGGGTTGGGGAAGATAAGGGGTCAATGGGGGGCATTAGGAGTGGGGATTGGGGAAGGGGTCAATAGAGGGGTGGGGAAGGAAGGTCAATGGAGGGGATTCTATTGAGGAAGGTAGGGATGGGGTCAATGGAGGGGCGTAGAAGTGGGGGGTATGAAAGTGGTCAATGGAGGAGGGTGGTGATGCAAAGTAAAGAAATAATATATTGGGGAAAGAAAGCTGAAGCAAAAATTATTATATGTAAAGGGAAGGATCAAGGGAGGGGTAGTAGAAGTGGGGGGGGGGGGGTTGGGGAAGATAAGGGGTCAATGGAGGGCAATAGGAGTGGGGATTGGGGAAGGGGTCAATGGAAGGGTGGGGAAGGAAGGTCAATTCATGGGAGTAGAAGTGAGCGGTACAGAAGGGTCAATAGAGGGAGGTAGGGATGGGGTCAATGGAGGCGCGTAGGAATGGCAGGGTGGGGAAGGGATGGATCAAGGGCGGGGGGCCTGTCATCTGAGCTATCATTAAGGGAGTGGTATGCAGTATTCCCCATACTGAGAGTACCCCACAGTGTGTACCTGAGATCCAGACCTGTATTTTTGGGAATTACCAAATTCCATCCAATAGAAACACGTATCCTTAATACGGTATATCATTCCCCCTCCTCTCAAAGCTGGCCATACACTGCATATATTTCTCTTGTGGAGAAATCCTAGATTCTTCTGTCTGTACTAAGCAGAGTGGATGGAGGAATCTCCCCTGCTAGCTATTGTATTCTGATAGCCACAGCTGTCTGAACACCCAAACATTGCCTGCATCTGATTGGCTGCTGTAACTGTTCATCTGACAGTTTTCCACCCAGATTCTTTAATTTTCTTTTCTTGACAACTGATGAGCCGGGTGGTGCTGACAGACCACCCACAGCTCGAAATCTGCCGTAATTCAAGCTCTGTATGGTCAGTTTATGCCCATCTATTAAAGTCTGGTCAGCATACAACGCCAGCTCAGGTCCTAACATCCCAGCTACCAATATAAGAAGTTGATATTTTACATATATTGTCTTTTTCCCGGAATGGAGGAGTGAATTGAATATCTTGCATACACTGCCAATCTTACAGAACCGCAGAGAGAAGTGGAATGAATAAGCAGGATAGGTGTGGCAGAATGAGGTACAAGCTGGCACTGTGCCTCCTGCGGGTTAGCGTCACGTTCAACCATTGAGTGGGCGGATTTAACCAGTTCCAACCCAGAAAGATGTCTTGTAGAATTGAACCCTTTGGTGAAATGTATAAAACTTCCTAACTTCATGAATTTATCACTTTACTGTTTAGTATTCTGAGCTTTTATACCGAATAATCATACCGGGGGAACATTTGCACAAATGAATGCATCTGTATATAAAGTGTGCATCTCTCCTGAAGTTGTGGACCTCGAACGACTTCTCCTTTTTGCTGCTTCTTTGGACCCCCCCTTCTAGCAGCCCCCCAAGTGTGGGATGTGAGCTCGGCATGGATGGAGAACAACAGACTATTCTAGTCGTGTCTGCCACACCCAAGTTATGAATTGTACCTCTCTGTATGAAAGGCGGCTCACACATACATCATTACCCGTCTCAAGCGTTAACCCTCTTGGTAACATGCCCAGGCAGGATTCCAGCCACAAAATAGGAATATTTTAGTGCAGAGCTGTTCTAGAAGTTTCTAAACTTCATGGATTTCTGGAAATATGGAGAAAATGGTTACTGTGGGAGAATAGTTCTGCTAGCTTTCCGGATGATTTGATTATATGCTATTCCTATTGTATGTGGAAGGCAATGTACAAGATCTCAGGGAAGGGACCTCTTCTTGTGTCTCATAGACAGGCCTGGACTGGCACTAAAGCCCGCCATATGTGGCTCCAGTTTCAGTCATTACTGCCAAATCGGACCAAACTGAAGTCGTGGGGGGTCCTGTTGGCACCAAATTGGTAGCTGGCCAGTCAGTATTAAGGTATTTAAAGCGCAGCTCCACTTTTGTTGAGGAAAAAAAAACATTCCCCTCTGGGTGATCTATGTACATTGTAGGGATTATAACAACCTTTGTTGCAGATTCCACCCTTTTGTTATCCTGAAGAAATCGCTGTTCGTTCCTCTGTGCGGAGTGGATCTAATGGGAGTGGTTTCATAATTATCACTCAGCAGTGCAGCTGCAGGGCATTAATGAGGAAAATTGCAAGGTTTGCATCTCTTTTAGCTGTGATTGCCTATTGGGCGTATCTCTCAAAAAAATGTTTGTTGCAGGGGATGCCTAAAATCTGACTTGTATTTTAGTGCAGACTTCTGGGAAAATTGGTGAGCCAATCACACAAGCAGGACATTTTTATGGGTGGTGGTCACTACGCATTCTGTGTACAAAACTACTCCAGGTAGCCATATTGCATTGAATTTTCAGAAAATTACAGTAGCTGCAAAGGTCATTTTTAATAACATTCGAATACAATATGACTTGTGTTGCAGTTGTATACGCTATATTATTTTTTCTTTATTTTCTATCCCCCCCGCCCCCGTGAAAGTGGAGTTGGCGTTGCCATTTAATCTGCAGACTAAAATAGCCGACAGGTGATTTCTCCATCCACACTGTTTAGGGATCGCTTTAATAATGCAAGTCTTATATAGCGCTGTCTTACCCTAACTTGCCAGGCAAGCTTCTGAAGCCACAGCCGAAGCTGTAGCTCATCGGGTCTCGAGGCGCTTATATAGTAACATAGTCACTATTACCCAAATCAATGGTACTCATTTTACCGACCTCGGAAGGATTGAAGGCTGAGTGGACCCCGCCGGGATCGAACCTGCGACCCTGAGGGCTCAGGTGATCACAGATTGCTGCAACGGAGCATTAGCCCGCTGAGCCAGCTTTGATTCCAGGTTAGATTTGTTCAGTCCAGGTGTATGGCTAGCCTACAGATATGGCCATTAATCTACCCCCCCCCCCCCCACGTTGCAAGCATTACATGCTCATTAAAGCAGAATTTGACCCCCAAAGTGAGTTGGTTGTGTATAAACGCCCCCCTTTTTCCCAGGCAGAATTGCATTTTTCTTCTGAGTTCATTTTTTAGGCCACCATCCCCCCCACCATTGTGACCTAGGCCAGAATAACATGTCCCTGGTCCTGAAGCCTAATAGGATACTTGCATCACATCATCCAGGAGGCAACGTAATTGGGCATACAAAGTGGCCGGAGGGCGAGCCCAGTGCATCATCAGTAGCTGGCAGCCAGCCTAAGAGGACTAAGATAGTGGCACAGGACCCAGTGTATGTCACACGAACAGTGGATCAAGGGATAAGGTAAGTATTACAACTTATCCCTCTACCACGAGACCTAACAAGCATTTAGCCCTGCAGTGTGGGATGTGCCCCAATGCAAGAGTGTGTGTTTTGTGTACTTTAGCCTTAGGGCTTGTTTGCAGTTTAAATCCCAGTGCTGTCCCTAGACAAAGATGAGGCAATTTGACTTGTTTCCTAGGAAGTAAGTTCACACCACTGTGTTGGGGCGATGTGTAATGAAGAAAGCACTACATGCACTATTGATTTTTTTCAGCACAGCGGGTTGTGACGCAAACTCAGCCTTTTATCACTGCTGCAGTGCATGAAACTGAAAGGAAAGTCACTTGTGGGATGCATCAGGATCAGAGCACCGGTATAGTGTCACATTCTGCTCCCTATCACAGAATGCTGCGGAAGTGACGTTTTGTCACCACCATCTTGCTACACCCCACACTCCTGCACAGTAATGATAGAGAGTAATGATAGAGTGTGAAGGGGCAAGCGGACATCTTGTTACACCCACCGGAGTTTTAGATTTCAGTTATTTTCAAACCAAAACAGAGCTTATGTGCTTAAATACAGTGTTTGGAAATCCGACGGACTGTTAAATGTTAAATTTTAAAAGCACCAGCAAACCTGCTGATCTTACATGGTTGCTAATGTGACAGAACACCTCTGAATTAAGCACATAATCTCCGTTTTGTGTTGAAAATAACTATGAAATCTAAAACTCTGGTGGGTGCAACAAGATGTCCGCCTGCCCCCTTCTTACTCTATCATTACTGTGCAATGGTGTGGGGTGTAACAATATGGCGGCAACGGAATGTCACTTCCGTAGCATTCTGTGATGGGGAGCAGAATGTGACAACACGCCGGCAATGTTATTACCAGTGGCTACCAGTAGCCGTGCGTTGAGCTTGCTGGTGTGAATGAGCCTTAAAAATACAGACATGCTGAGCAGGCAAGCTGTGCTCATGTGTGCATGTCATGGTTTCATCTTCATCCTCATCCTTTAAACCCTATAGACCAGGACTGATTGCAGTTCAGGTCCAGCAGCAGAACACTTTACTAGAGTACAGGGAATGACACGGGCACATTATCTTACCCTTTCCTTATAAAGTTATATTTGGCAGAATATGACGGCTTCATCTCATATGCTGATTGCGGTCCAGTGCACTTACCCAGCAGATTTAGAAAGAATGGGGGATGAGGTCAGGGTGATCAGTGATTTTCTACTAAGGAAATCCATAATGGCTTTCCGGAATTCCTGAAGACAAATGATGATGATGTTGGGCCATCACATTAGTGCATAGTTCTGTAGTGCTGAATTTTCTCCACTATCTACTTTGGGGTTTCATTTGAAGTAGTGAATGTGCAGGATGTAAAAGCACAATGTTAATTGCTGGCCATTTATAAATGGCTGAAAAAAATAAAAAAATACATTCCTTCGTATAGGGCCTCCTTGTTAGGAATTTCTCCTTATTTTCTATGCTATAACTGTGCTGAATTGATCACTCTCTTTATGTATAGCAAAGGATTGGCTATGATGGGAAAATAAGTGCAGTCGGGAGTATACGCTGGACTTGTACTGACAGATCCTTAATGAGGGAAGCGCCCTTTCTGTACATGTCTGTCACTCAGTTTTGGCACTGCAGCCTGAACATTCTATTGCTTTCTGAATAAATTAGAATTGCTGAAATCAGGGTTGATGCACACTCGGCACTCCCTAGACCCCATTCTCTTGGCAGCAGAACAACAATGGACGCTGGTAAACGCATGTGCCGTGTTTAGATGTGTCAAGCACTTGGGTATTCATTCATTTAATTGGCCAGAATAATAATTTATTATGCTATAGCACTAAACGCGCCTAGCTTTAACGCGCATTTCTGTCACACCAGAATATAATGAAATGCAGGGTCCCAAATACTCTTTAAGATTTCTATGAATCACATTAAAGTGGATGAATGAAAGGTCTCCTGCCTCCATGTATAGATTACATTTCATTCATAGAAACTATAGTATGGCTTCTGTCTTGTACCCCATAGTTGATAGGTCCATTTCCGCATCCACCCCCTTGGCCGCCATGGGAGACACCCTCCTTGGTGGTTCGGGCATCTGAGCTGACAGGATACTTGCTCTTAGAACTTCTCCTGACGAAGCGACGTACGTCGCAAAACTAGTAGAGACTCTTGTATCGTGACCCCCCACTTTCCCCCGGGATTCCCCCATGGGATTGGAGTTGCGGTGACACATATGGTTGTTATGATATTTGCACTGTTTTATTTTGTTTTTGTTGTTTGGTGTTATATTGTTTTTTGATACTATGTTAATAAATGTATCCAATTTTGTGATATACCGTATTTATCGGCGTATAACACATACCCTAACTTTATGAGGGAAGTTTCAGGGGAAAAAAAATCTACGGCCCCTGCGTATAACACACAGGCACAGTTTTACCCTCTATTTTCAGGGTAAGTCCATCTACTTGCCTTGTACCGGAATAGTCCTTATGCCTATTCCTTTTCTTTTGGGTCTTGGGGTACCTCAAACCCTATCTCTATCTAATCAAGTTTTGGATGATGGTGCTACTATTAACTCTATGATGTGTATTTTACCAAAGAGGCTAAAAATTCTATGAATGGAGACGGGGGTTGAAAGAGCGGTCATAGTCAACACTCTTGATGAGTGCCTGTCACTTCTAATAACCCTTGCTGTACCAGAAGAATACGGTAGCTGGGGGCAGGGGTCAAGAGTGGGGGGCAGGAGTTGAAATCGGAGGGGAAAATTTCAATAATCCTGCAGCACAAGGGACACATCCTATTGACTACACACAACTTCCCTTGTGCTGATTTTCATCACCTAGTTGTATAGAGAATTTGTAAAGTAGATGGACAACCTGTGTATAATAGTCCAACAATCCCAATGCTTGGAGTCACTTGTTCTTCTTTTGAAGCTCTCTACAGCCTGGTCGTTGCTATCAATGCTGGAATCATTCTCCTCTTTTTCATTTTAATGTGTCATGTATGTCCACAGTGTGCTTTTATCCAGTTTGTCAGGAAGCTGTTCCATCATGACGGGAACAATAATTCTGTGAATAGATTTCGCACTGTACCATAAAGGGATGTACTAGCCCCTCTGCCCTTATTTAGTGTTCATATTAGGCATTGGGTGTGCCTGCTAGTACTTGAATTAGTTAAAATTATGCTGTAATTTCTGGTGATCAGCAAGCAACGTGTATAGTATTAACTCTGAGCCATATGATTTAGGGATGCAGGGAGGGAGCTATGGCGATTTAATAGAATTAAAGTGTGACGTGTTGGGTGTGGTAGATTTGCTATTACTGTAGTGGAGATGAAAAGTTTTTTTATATTATAATTTTTTATGTATTATTTATAACTTTTACCTTTTTTTATTTCTTTGTTGCAGAACCTTCAGCAATGGCTACTATTCATGAAATCCTAGGAAAGCTAAAACTAGAAGGACATGTAAGTACCATGCTGCACAGTGCATACATATTTTATTTTAGAGCCTCTGTACTACATTGTAATCATTTCCAACTGATTCTTTTTCTCCACCTAATTCCCTATTACTGAACTGACCTTCTAACTCCACCTGCAGCAATCCAGCACCACCCAGCATGCTCTTGGGACTGTCAAGCCTTCCACCAACTTTGATGCTGAGAAAGATGCTGCCGCCCTGGAAACTGCCATTAAGACTAAAGGTAGGTGCCCTTTCAAAGCTGATCACACACACTGAGCAGTTAGTGACGTGTTTAGCTCTAGATAAATGCTGTGGTCTGTAAATGTGACAAAGTGAAAGAATTTCTCAGACAGCTTGGGGAATGCAAACAAAAGATAATCGGCATTGGACTTTGTATTCAATTGTAGATATTGGGCTGTGGTGTAACTTGAGCTGGCCATACATGCTTAGATTTTCCTCCTTTAGCCCAGGGGCTGAACAAGAGAAAACCCGCTACATGCTACACAGCGTAGATGGAGGAACCACTACTGGCAGTTTATTGTATTCAGACAGCCGACATGCACGACTGACTGAAGACCCAAACAATGACTGCATCTCATGGGGTGAAGTCACTGTTTGACAATTTTTCACCCAACGATAATAATGGTGTGTTTTTTTTTTTTTTTTTACTTTTGTTATGCTGGGTAGAGCCAACAGGGCCACCCACGGTCAGCAGAAATTGGATGAAATTCGGGCTGTGTATTGTTAGCACGAGGATTGATATGACAATATGTGGCATGACTGCTGTGGTTTCAAGGCATTGTCGACATTAGAAGAAATGTGATCCATGGATAGCGATGTAGGTGACTACTATCGTTTGTTTGGCTGGGCTTCTCCTATGGATCACAGGAGTGCAGTTCGTTGTGCACTCCTGTGTCCCGTTTTCATCAGAGAGTTGGCTGAAGTCCGCTCTCTGCTGACGTCACAGAAGTCGGCTCAGGCCCCGCATCATCGCGGCAATGGAGTCGTGTTCAGCCAGTTGCCTGGACTGAGAACTGGCTCAGCCTCTCAGCGAGCCACTGACCCGGCTACCCCCTCCACAGCTCAGCGCTCTAATGAGCGAGGAGTCGGCAGAGAGCTGTGACTGACGGTCTACCACTCTCAACTCGAGGAGCTCTAAAAACCGAGTGATCGGCAGGGTTTGATCGCTCGGTTCTCAGTAAAGATGCCAGGGGTCAGATGAAGCATCGGACCGATAGTGCATCCACCCAAGTATGATTCGGGAAAAAAGAAAAAGTTACTTCTCTTTTAATATAGTTACTAACATTATTGCAGCTAATGATACTTACTGCTGTTGATTACTTGGAGCTCTTGACAGGTCTATTGTGCTGTGCCTGGTTTGCTCTGCACAAAGTCCAGTGGACTGTGACCTCCATTCTCTGCTTTATTGCAGCAGAAAACCTTTCAGGGCCAGCACTTATCAGATGTCAGGGTTAACCTTAAAGGTAGAAGTAAATACATTCCTGCTGGATGCAATACTTGTGTTGAGTATCCCCTCCCTGCCCAGTACTGGTGTCTCTCTTCTCTTGTGGTTACAGAGGAGTTCTGACATGTCGATGTTGATTTCTTCAGATATTTCATAATATAACTTGCTGATCTCAATAGTGATTCTTAGGCCTCGTGCACATTGGTTTATTGTAAATTATAACAGGAGAAAATCAGCGTTAACAACTCGCCTAAGTTGCATTTTTTTCAAACCAGTTTAGCAGCGTTTGGTGTTTGGGTGTTTATTTAATTGGCCAGAATTTTTATTTATTCTTGCTTTTGAAATGAATGAATGCTGAAATGCTAAACACGCCTAGTGTTCAGGCGCGTTGGATGCATTGGCAGTGTTTTTTTCTGCCACTAAACGCTGATAAAAGCCTATGTGTGCACGGACACATATGCTACCAGGCAGGGGAAAAACCACCAGACGCCAATAGGATCAGCTGTAAAAACGTCCTTTTATGCATGAGGATTTATAGTTTAGTCACTAGGAAGAATTCATTTAAAGTACAGTGGTACCTTGGATTATGAGCATAACTCGTTCCAGAAGAATAAGTCAATGGAAACTCAATCAATGGGTAATTTGTTCCACAGTGACTATTGTATGCAGTATCCCATTTGGCCAGAGGTTGGGGGGGGGCGCCGGAGACACTCGGAAGCCACTCAGATGCACTCAGAGAGGCTCGGCAAAGGAGTGTTTCCGAATGCATCTGAGCGTTTTCGAGTGTTACCGGCGCCCCCCAAACCTCTGGTCATATGCGATACTGCAGACCGCAGAGGCTTGAATCCTGCTTGTTTTGGGAGACAACGCTCGCAAACTGAGTCAGGATGTTCTTTTAAATAATACCTTGCATTGCGAAACGCTCGTTAACCACGTTACTTGCAATGCAAGGTATTACTGTAATGCTAAAGCTTTGTTTTTGTTTGTTTTTTTGTTGGTATTGTCTTACTACTAAAGCTTTGTTTTTGTTTTTTACCTGCTCTGTGCAGTGGTTTTGCACAGAGCAAAACCACTCCACAGAGCCGTGGTCCCCTCCATAAGACTCAGAGCTGTGGCTTAGCTCCACACCCCCCCCCCCGCCTCTCCTCATTGGCTCACTGGCTGTGATTGACAGCAGTGTATACCAATGGGCTTCTGCTACTGTCTCAGCCAGTGAGGCGGAAGAGTCCCCATCCAGCCAAGGCTCGCGTGAGCATCGCTAGATCGGAGGGGGCGCAGGTAAGAATTGGGAGGGGCTGCTGCGTAAAGAAGGGTTATTACCTTCATGCCCAGAATGCATGAAGGTTTAAAGAAAGCTATTGGCTGAAACTGCTTTGACAGTGAAGGGCCAGATTCAGAAAGGTTTAGGCCTGCGTATCTCGAGATACGCCGACGTAAGTACAAATGTGCGCCGTCGCATCTTTGCGCCGATTAACAAAGCAAAATATGCAGAAAAACATGGCTCCAGTCGTCCAACGTAACTTGCCTACGCCGGTGATCTGCCAGTCTGGTTCCACCTATCTGTTTTGTTCCATCTGAGTACGCCCATCCGACGGAAACTGCCGAGCGCGAACAGCTTGTGTTAGCTGCCAGATGCCGATCGTGCGGATGGCAGGTAATGCACGCTGCCGCTCGGCCTAACTAATCTGTTAAACAGCCATAGACAGCTGACGATCAGCTGTTGCGTTCGGCTATTTCCGTAGACTAATACTGCGCATGCGCAGTTGGTAACTGCGCATGCAGTTAGTTCTGGAACAAATCTCATAGTGGAACAAGGCTGACAAGTCATATCACGCAAGTTATGCTAGTACGTTCCCATTAAAAATATGCAAATGAGCAAGATACACCGATTCACGAACGTAGATGCGCCCGGCGCATTAATATACACGATTTGTGTAAGGCTTAAGTTACCCCTGCTATAATGAGGCACAGCTAATGCAAAGGTATGGACGTCGGAACAGGCGTCGAATTTTAGGTCGTTTACGTAAGTCGTATGTGAATGGGGCTGTGCGTAAGTAGTTACATTTGATGTGTATCTTAGACATTCTATTCAACGTGATTCTGAGCATGCGCACTGGCATAGTCCACGGACGGCGCATGCGCCGTTAGTTCGGCCCATCATTTGCATGGGGTCACGGTTCATTACAACACACCCACTGCCTTGCTACTTTAAATAACGCGCACTTACTCCGGCCCATTTACGCTACGCCGCCGCAACTTAAAGCGGAGGTTCACCCTAAATATAAGCTCTCCCATGCGATCCAGCATACTGGCGTCAGCGCCAGTATGCTGTTTTTTTTTTTTTTTAATCCCCCACTTACTGTATTATGCTGGAATTTAATTTTTTTCCCCCGCGGTGGACGGCTCTAGTATTGCTCGTCACAAAATGCGGCGCCTGCGCACAGACCTCGGAGCTGACTGCGCAGGCGCCGTATTTCTCCGAGTCCTATTTCGGCGTTTTTCAGAGGGCGTGACGCCTGGGCAGTCAGCTCCTAGGTCTGTGCGCAGGCGCCGCATTTTCGCCGAGATTAGCCAAGTCCTTATCGGGTATTTTCGCAAGATGTGACGAGCAATACTGGCGCCGTCCACCACGGGGGTAAGAGATTAAAATACAACATAATACAGTAAGTGATGGATTAAAAAAAAAAAAAAACAGCATACTGGCGCTGACGCCAGTATGCTGGATCACATGGGAGGGCTTATATTTAGGGTGAACCACCTCTTTAAGAAGCAAGTGCTTTGTGAATACAGCACTTGCCTCTCTAAGTTGCGGCGGCGTAGCGTAAAGAAGATACCATATGCTCGCACAAAGATACGTCGCTGTACCTGAATCTAGCCCGAAGTGTTATTTTCTTTGCCTCTACCCTCCCTGTAAACCCCAAGAGTTACCTGTTGATCCTACCAACGTGTGCTGTTTTTTATTTATTTTTGAATCCATGGAGCTTTGGGCCATAAAATTGAGTTTTTGATGGAGTAATCAATGTGCACATATTTTGATGGTTGGGCTGTAGACACGGGTGTAGCCTCCATTGTTTTGTGCTCCATTCTCCTATCTTCCTTGTTTGTCCATTCCCCATGATTCTCTCATATTTGCTCTTGTTGGCAGCAGTCTGGTCCTCTCCTTCCTCTGCATTCCAGGTGTCCTCTATGATGGGAAATGGCCGAAATTGTTAGAGGTCCTAGGAGAGCCATATGAGAGCAATTGTGACTGAGATGTGTACACAGAGGAGCTGCTGTACCTGGGCCAGGAAAACCATAATTTGCTCCAGGAATAGAGGAAACTGCTCAGATTTCCTCTTGGCTCTGCTTTTACTTATTTATATCCTAATGGAACAATCCTGAATAAATAAGCTTTATATTCTTTACCACAAGTACTGTTGGCTGTGGTAGTTCTATGAAATGCTGCTAGACTTTATTTTTCTTCTAATTGCGGCTTGACGCTTTCTGTACTGTCCTTGAGCCTTAATGGCTGCAGTTTGAAACCTAATTAGAGAAGTAATTTCTTATCTGCTACAAGCAGGGATGTTCAGTGCTTGGAGATAATTGTATTTATTTGTTTTCTACAGAGACATGTGAGTGCAGAAAGTGCTCAGACAATGTATTATTCAGATGGCTAATAATAAAGTCCATTACTTTGCAGGATATGAAGCCTGTACTTTACCCTGATTGGTCTTCCACCAGCCTAACGTAGTGTCAGATGCATGCATCTCACCACCAGAATGAGTGGCCTATCTCTGGACATGACGCATTCCTTATTATTACATTTGTATTTTCATTGTGTTTGTCCTCTATGCTTATGCATAAGGCCAATACTTGGAGAAGGTTCGAACTAGAGGTCGACCGATATGGGTTTTTTTCTGGCTGATTACGATATTTAGAAATCGGAGCGGCTGATATATGTTGCCGATATTTTAGGCCGATTTTATTTTATTTTTTTCCTTCATCTCATAAAATCTAGGGTGGAGAGGCAGGGCGGAGGTTATAGTTTAGGGTGGAGAGGAGGTTATTGTTTAGGGTGGAGAGGTGGGGAAGAGGTTATTGTTTAGGGATGATAGGTGGAGAGGAGGTTATTGTTTAGGGTGGGGAGGAGGTTATTGTTTAGGGTGGGGAGGAGGTTATTGTTTAGGGTGGGGAGGAGGTTATTGTTTAGGGTGGGGAGGAGGTTATTGTTTAGGGTGGGGAAGAGGTTATTGTTAAGGCGTGAGAGATGGGGAGGAGGTTATTGTTTAAGGTGGAGAGGTGGGGTGCAGCCTATCAGTGTTTATCAGTGCAGCCCGTCAGTGCCCACCAGTGTCCTGTCAAGGCTCCGCCCACTCCCCCATGATTGGCCCGCAATGCCCTGCCCCGCCTATCTCTAAAAAGCCTGTTTCCATCTATTCTACCTTTTCACTAAGAGCACCGCTACAGCCGCACTGGCAGACGCATACCTCTGATCGCGCCGACTGTTTTACATAACGCACACCCAGCTATTGGTTGACAGATGGGTGTGTGTCATGTAAAATAGACTGAGCAAGATAGAAGGCATAAGGAGTCATGGGAAATGTAGTTCCCTGTAGAAGACGCAGAAGCTTGGCACAGTAAAAGCAAATGATGTGCTAGCTCTGCAGAACTTCTCCCACTATCACTTGCATTGTCAAGCAAAGAAGTATTGGGGGGGGGGGGATTAGAGATCCCAATTGAATCTGTATTGTAGGAAAATCATAATTTAATTTTTTATATTTATTGCCGTGTGTAACTTTGAGGTGTTTATATATAAAGGTTTACTTCTGGCTTTAGTTGTACTTTAATGCCTTCGTAATTTTCTATATTTCTGGTTCCTTGCTATTATTATTATTATTCTAATAATATGCAAAAATGTATGTATGTTTCCATAAGGAGAAGTTTACATATGTGCGATTTGGATGCGGGATGACATGCGAGTGTGATCGTCTCTCAATGGAGCTGGTTCGCACATGTCCGGGGCGGCCATTTTGTGTCTTGTGGTGTGTTTTGGGTCTGATGAAGGTGCAATTTCAAGCAAAAATTCAGACCTGAATCGGAACACACTAGACCCCGTGCTGGGAACCACAGCCTTACATATGTGAACCCGGCCTAAAGGTTTGAGTTTTTCCATGTATGCAACAAAACCGAGAGACAGCAATTAGTCTGCATATATAAAAGTTTGGATACAATAACCATTGTCGGGGGTTAGAACCCCCCCAACGGATGAGTAGATTGTCTACAAAGGCTCCATTGGATATGTAATAATGTATTCTATTATGCATTCAGTACAAGACTAATGCCATAACATTTGATTTCAGGTGTGGATGAACTAACAATCATCAGCATTCTAACAAACCGCACCAATGATCAGAGGCAGGACATCGCATTTGCCTACCAGAGGAGGACCAAGAAGGTACATCGCTCTCCATGAAATATTATAAAATATGACCTCCAAGGGCAATATTCTTCCTAATCCTCTCTCAGGATATATGAGGCTAGGTTCACATTATTGTGGTTTGTGAACATACGCAAAATCGCATGTGTTGCCGACATACAGGC
This sequence comes from Rana kukunoris, assembly GCA_029574335.1. Lineage (NCBI taxonomy): Eukaryota > Metazoa > Chordata > Amphibia > Anura > Ranidae > Rana > Rana kukunoris. The sequence goes on from CM056051.1 coordinate 96,489,708, forward strand.
AGATACGCTGCTCTTAAGCAGATGCGTGGGAGTGCCGTTAAATCTTAATGACACCCATGCGCAGCATTGTCCAATGTGGCACGTTTTTACTCAATCCAAACTCTATGGTGCTGCAGCAAAAGGTCAGGGAGTCCTTTCTTTGGGTTTCTCTGGGAAGGGTAGCACATTGAAATGAATGGGCTTCCTAAACACAGGTTTGACAGAACTGAACAAAGCCTAAATCTAGCACTAGAAACATTATTTTGATGTTAATTTGAGACAAACTTGCTGATATGAAGTTCTTGAAAATGATAGGTGAAGAATATGGTTTTAGGCTACCATTACGCTTGTGGTAGGGGGGTGGTAAAAACAAGCAGTTGAGCTTTATTTTACTGCTGCCTCCCCACACTGCAAAGGAAGCTGGATATAGTTGCATACTTGTCCCGGAGTGGTCTTTAGTGTTTACATGTCGCCACCAGGCTAATTATAATACAAGCGTGATGATACTTTTACTGTAAATGAAACCATCTGCTTCCTCTCTAGGATCTCCCGACTGCACTCAAAGGCGCTCTCTCTGGACATCTGGAGACTCTGATCCTTGGACTGATGAAGACACGGCCTCAGTATGATGCTTCAGAGCTGAAATCTGCAATGAAGGCAAGTGATCAGCGATATTATAGAATCTATGCCTACAATGTGACCAACCAGCATGCTGGTGTCCCTAGCTCCAGCTCCATTATGTTTTTGTTTTTTCGTTTTGTTTACCTGGTATTTGTGTAAACCCAACATGTAAAAGTAGACACTTCTGATAATTTTCCAAAGCATTATGTATTTGTTGCTGCTGCTTTATCTATTTATCTGATATTGGACATGTTCCTGCATGTGTGTACAAAACCTATATGGTCTGATTTAGAAATGGAAGGCCCTTCCCTATTTTAAATGTCTAATCAACCCAAAAGTGATATTTCAGCTCCAGATTGGGGTCTAATTCTCTCAAATAACGTTATATAAGAATCTCCCAACTATTGGCCCTTCCTAATGCCTCGTACACACTATCTAAAAATTCCGCCAAGATTTTTTTCTGACAGAATTCTGGTTTAAACTTGTGTTGCATACACACGGTCACACCAAATTCTGACCGTCAAGAACGCAGTGACGTACAACGCTATGACAAGCCGAGGAAAATGAAGTTCAATGCTTCCGAGCATGCGTAGGATTTTTCTCCGTCGGAATTGCAGACGTTTGGAATTTCTGTCAAGAACTTTTCCTGTCGGAAAATTTGAGAACCAGCTCTTGGTGGAAATTGCGACAGAAAAATTCCATTTGAGCCTACACACGGTCGGAATTTCCAACCAAAAGTTCACATCGGACTTTTCTTGTCGGAATTTCCGATCGTGTGTAAGAGGCATAACACTCCTCTTAGAGATCTGTGTGTTTACACTCCAATTACTTCTATCAATATTAAGAAATAAAAAGTCCTATAGAGAGAGTGTGGAGTGGCAGGTTTGCAGGTGTAAGACCTTTATACCAGAAGGGACCTTAATACCAGAGTTTCTGATATAATTATATTTCACGCAGTCAAACCTCCCAACTTTAAGAACTGGTTCTTCAATAATTATATGGATGGTTTTCTAGCCTACAGCTGTCTGTACTGACATTTCACCTTCACTGGAATTCAATAAATGCTGGACATCTCTCATAGTGTGGTGAACATCCACAAAAACAACCTTACTGTAGAGGTGCTCAATCCATGGCCTGCAACCTTAAACCAGGGAAGAGCATGCCCTTGCACTGGGGTGGCAAGCCCAGATTAAGATCAACAGGTTGCCGACCCATCATGCCAGGGCATCGGGGTACATGGAACCGGCTCTGGCAGCGGAGGAAGCAGGTGGCCACATTGGGAGCAAGAGCTGCATAAGCTGATGCTTCCTCTGTAGTCTCCTGTCCTAGTCTCTGCGTTTTTTTTTCTTCTACTTTTTGCTTACAATGATCTGCAGGTGAAGTGCAGTGCACATGTGGCTTCTATGCGGGTTAGCTGCACTGAGCCATAGATTTCTATTATATCCTGAGGGTTTAGTGCACTTTCTGAATGTGCACCAAAACTCTTGAATGCAGGTGTTTTGGTGCGCTTTCAGAAGTGCACCAAGCATGCAAGATATAATAGGAGTCTGTGGCAAAACGCAGCTAAGCCGCAGGTGCACTGAGCTGCACTCGCCGTCCGGGTAAACTGCAGTGCATCAGTTTGAAAGCACCCTTATAGGGTGCTCAGACAGGGAAAAACATTATCATATTTCATTTGTGGTTTTGGGTGCAGTAAAACTCCATAGTTCATTGTGGCCTTCTCTGCAAGTGCCCCCATGGAAAGCTGCTTTCCATGGGAGCACCCAAGCAGGCTTGCTTCTGAATCGCCCTGTCTGCGTCTATTAAGACAGAGTGGGAGGCTCGGCCACACGCCCCAATCACTCCCACCCCCCGCTCGCTCAGCTCAGCATTATATTGACAGGAGCAGGAGACAATGGCTCCCACTGCTATCAAGCTGCCCAATGAGGAGGGGGACCGCAGCTGGATTGGATCGGCCTCAGGTAAGAATGGAGTGGGGATTCTGCAGCACAGATGGCTGAGACAGCAGTGTGGCGCCATTGGCTCCTGCTGCTGTCAATCCAAGTCGGTCAGCCAATGAGAAAAGGGGGGTGGGGAAAGGCCGCAGCTCAGTGTCTGAATGGCCACAGGGAGCTGTGCTGTGCCGGCTGTGGGGGCCCTCACCAGGAGGGAGGGGCCAGAAACACCGAAGAAGGAAACGAGAAATAGGATCTGAGCTGGTCTGTGCAAAACTACTACACAGAGCATGTTTTATTTTTAACAAAAAAATAAATTAGACTTTACAATCACTTTAAGACTTTAGAAACACTTTGTGTCCCTCGCTCTTCAAAAAGTTTAGCACCCCTGCGATACTGCGGCTGTTTTTATATGTAGTCGTGTGTATGTGAACTCCTTGGAATGAACTGGTTTTCTGCAGTAATTTGCCATAAAATGTGATCTGATGTTCACCTGAGTCAAAACAATAGACAAACACAATGGATTCACAGACAGCAGGCGCACATTACGCCGCAGTAACGTATCCCCTGTACGCTACACCAACGCAGCGCAGAGAGGCAAGCATGGAATTCATAAAGCCAGTGCTCCCAACGTTGCACCAGCGTGGCGTGGGTTTCAAAGGCACAGGTGGAAGTGGGCGTGATCCATGCAAATGAGACGTGACCCCATGCAAATGATGGGCCGAGCGCCAGACAAGTACGTATAACGAACTGCGCATGCGCTGTGAACGCATCTCCCTGTGCATGCTTACAACCACGTCGGAACAACTGCCTAAGATACGCCGGATCACTGGGTATGCCGTTAACGTAACCTACCCCCAGCCTGACACACGTCCAACGTAAAATACGCCGGCTTGTGTTCCCTGGTGCAGACCTGAGCATGTCTGTTGCTGAGTTACACCTCCTTTATGGGAAATAACTTTACACCGGACGTACAACTTACGCGCACCGCCCGTAGCCTGCGTCGGGCGCACATACGTTTCGTGAATCGCCGTATTTGCCTCATTTGCATGTTTGAATGGCTAATCAATGGGAGCGCCACCATGCACCCAGACTGAATGTACGCCCACCCTACGCTGGCATAAGCAAGTTACGTCGGCGGGGTGTAGCCTGGTTTTAGGCGCATCTCTGTTTGTGGGTCTGGCGCACAGATACGACGGCGCACATTTGCACTTACGTCGGCGTAAGTGCTCTGTGAATCCGGCCCATTGTACTTAAGCTGATAAGCTAGTTGGAGTCAGTGGTTTGCACATTTTGAGTCCAAATAATGAAATGAGTTTGGAGATGTGGTTTATGCTAGCCATACAAAAGTTTAAAAATCTTTCAGAACACACGGTCATAAGACAAACGATATTGCCATCATGTAATCACCGAATTTGAACGATAAATCGTTCAATGGACATAAATCAGTTTCTCGTTTTGTTTTTTTCTTCTGGGTCACATATGCGCAGTACCAACAGTTTTTAACGGGCGAGAGAAACACATTAACCTTTCAGTTTATCGATCGTCTGGTAGAAGTTTTCCAAACTTTTTTCCTTTAATTTTTTTTGGCTCAAAAATGTCACAACCGATTTTCAACTTGTGCCTATTAACCACTTCAATACCAGGCTTTTATACGACCTCCATACCGGGCCTATTCTAGCACTTCTCTCCTACATGTACAAATCATAATTTTTTTGCTAGAAAATTACGCAGTACCCCCAAACATTATATATGACTTTATTATAACAAATATATATATATCCTCCTAAGCACCGTAAGAATAGTTTCTAAAGAATATATCAAAGGGACAACATTGTCACTGTAAAATATTAGACACACTGGACCAGGGCCGTTTGAAGGAATTAGGGGGCCCCAAGCAAAATGAACATGGAGGCACCCCCCCCCCCCCCCCGCAGAAACCCCCCTCAATGCAAAAACCCCCAGTGCAGACACACCCCTGCACCTCTAGCCCCTTTACATTACACAGCACCTTGCACCTCAGGACCCCTTTACATTACACAGCACCCTGCACCTCTGGGCCCCTTTACATTACACAGCACCCTGCATCACTGGACCCCTTTACATTACACAGCACCCTGCATCTCTGGGCCCCTTTACATTACACAGCACCTTGCACCTCAGGACCCATTTACATTACACAGCACCCTGCACCTCTGGACCCCTTTACATTACACAGCACCCTGCATCACTGGACCCCTTTACATTACACAGCACCCTGCACCTCTGGGCCCCTTTACATTACACAGCACCCTGCATCACTGGACCCCTTTACATTACACAGCACCCTGCACCTCTGGGCCCCTTTACATTACACAGTCCCCCATAGCTCTGGACCCTCTGCATGTTACACAGACTCTTTTCAATGCAGACCCCCCTTCAGTTCACACCCCCTTCAGTGCAGAGACCCCCCCAGTGCAGAGACCCCCACCCCCCAGTGCAGAGACCCCCCTCCCCAATTCAGTACCTCAGGCTCAGATGCTGACCGGGACGCTCAGACAGCCGACGGCCGTGAGAGGAATCACAATAGCTGCCTCGAGTCTCCCTGCAGCTGCTTCAGTCATGGAGGGGGGGTCGCCGACCTGACAACCCCCAGTTTGTGGCCCGCCCCCCCCCCCCCCCTGGTACGACACTGCCGAACGGTACAGGAGATTCAGTGTCCTGTTCCCGGCCGGACTGACAGGAAGTGAGCACTTCCTGTCAGTCCGGCCGGGAACAGGACACTGAATCTCCTGTACCGCGCGGTACTTGGCTGGACTGACAGGAGGAGCTTGGCCACGCTACAGCATGGGAAGGGGAAGTTGGGGGCCCCCTGCCAGCTCGGGGCCCCAAGCAATTGTTTGCCTTGCCTGTCCTGTAGCGACGGGCCTGCACTGGACATTACTGCAGGAATGTAAAATAACTGCATAAACCATGGAGCGCCTGTTTTTCCATCTATCTGAGCCACAGTGGTCTATGAGTGGGTTAATCCAGAGCACTTACTTGTCCCTTCCAGGCTTGTTATATGCTACATGTGTCATAGATTTCCACAAAGTATCGACCAATTAAAGGACCAAGTCCAGGGCTCCCTGATAGCTGAGGAAATAAGACACCGCTGGTTAGTAACGTTACCTAGAGCTGTATAAAGTAACAGTTAAATTGTGCATAAATGAACTAAAGGAAATCCTCAGTTGTTATCACAAATGTTGCAATGCATGGGGATCCCTTTTAGATAAATCTGACTGAGAGGAACATTGTGATAATGAAATCAATTAGAGATAGTCTTCTCCTGAGATATATCTCAAAGTAGAGTCATAGAACATATAGGTAGATTACATTTATCACTGTGACCCTAATTCAATAAGTCCAAGTCACTGAAAGAGATCTGTTTGGCGTTATATCTGGATCCAATTGTGTCAGATTTCTGACATCAGTTCAAAGGCCCGTACACACGATCAGATATTCCGACAACAATTGTCTGATGGACGAGTTTTGTCGGATAATACGACCATGGTCATGCTCTCAAATTGTCCAGCAACAAACGTGTTCCATCAGATTATCCGATCGTGTGTACACAAATCCATCGGACTGAAATTCAAAGTTCAAACACGCATGCTCCGAACCAATGCTAACCATCAGACAACATTAGCAGAAGTTGCCTTAAAAGTTGGCACTAAAGAGCAGAAAAAACACGTAGTTTTGTGAATGTTGGCTAAAAAAGTTTTGCCGTCTGTATGCAGAACAAGGTCACGGCCAACGCCCTTCGGACAAAAATCCGCGGATTTGTCCGATGGAAGTCCGATTGTGTGTATGAGGCTTTAGCCACCAGTGGATGTTGCACCAGAAAATGTGGATGGTTCAAACGCACCAGTAAAGTACAGGGAAAACCTCTGTACATACCGTGTCCTGACACATGTAGCATACAACATACCTGGAAGGGACATGTATGTCTCTGTGCTCTAGATCAGGGATCTCCAAACTACGGCCCTCCAGCTGCTGTGGAACTACACTTCCCATGACCTCTGACTGTGGGCTCCTGAACACCTGGAGATAGTTTGGAGACATCAACCCACTCATAGGTGGCTCAAATATACACATACGCCATGGTATATGCGGTTATTTTATATTCCTGCAGTAATGTCCTGTGTGTCTAATATTTTACAGTGACAACGTTGTCCCTTTGAAATATTTTTTGGAAACTATTTGACGGTGCTTAGAGGGTATATTTTCATTACTATATAGTTTTTGTTACAATAAAGCCTATTTGGCACATGAATACCATGGTTTGGTCCTCCATTGAACTACTTGTCCTTCCCGGCTCTTTCCTTTCATTTTTTATCATTTACTTTATCAAGACCAGTGGTGATCTTGGTGAAGTCATCTCTTCTTTGTGATTTTTTAATTTATTTTTCGAAAGGGTAGTCTTTAGCACAGCAGCAGAGTCTTTCATTTTTTTACACATTATTTTTAGATTTTTGAGGCACTATAGTATATAGGTAAAAGTATCTTTGTTCTGCAATAATTCATCTGAGGGGCTGCTTGTCTTTTGGCCCATTCACATTGTGGCGGTGCATTAGTGTATGCATTTACAGTATGTTTATAGAGAATGGGGCAGAGAGATCAGAACAGACACCGGAATCCCCAATACAATAGTAATACAAAATGGAGAAAGAGGTAAAAAAAAATCGGGACTTTAAAGGTGTCAAATCAAGAAAATATAGCAATTACAATTAGATAAAATGTTGTATTTTATTATAATAAAAACACGATAGAATTTTTTTTCCATCCTTATCAAAATTGTTTGTTCTAGGGTTGTCCCGATACCGATACTAGTATCGGTATCGGGACCGATACCGAGTATTTGCGGGAGTACTTGTACTCGCGCAAATGCTCCCGATGCTTCTGCCGATATTTTTTTTGTATTTATCAACATGTTCTGTGAAAAAAGTTTTTTACTACTGCGTGACAAGCAAATAAAACATTTTTACTCATTTTTATTCTTTTATAATGTCTTGAGTTAGAGTTCTTCATAATTCTAAAGAAAATATCCTTAAGTCTGTATTGTGGTTTGAAAACTGTCACATGACATTTTAAAAAAGTATCGGTATTCGGTATCGGCGAGTACATGAAAAAAAGTATCGGTACTTGTACTCGGTCCTAAAAAAGTGGTATTGGGACAACCCTAGTTTGTTCTATTCAAAGCATATACACATACTACCACTTGACATTTTTCGCTTTATTCGGCTTCTTCAGGAGATTCAGGTGTGTTGTATTGAATGCTATAGATGACAAGGAAGACGAGAATGAATTTCATGTTTTTGACAGAATAAAGTATCCATCATTATATTTATTTATATATTTACATAAATATATATTTATATTTATATATATATATATATATATTAATGGATACTTTATTCTGTCAAAAACAACATGAAATTCATTCTCGTCTTCCTTGTCATCTATAGCATTCAATACAACACACCTGAATCTCCTGAAGAAGCTGTATAAAGCGAAAACATGTCGAGTGGTATTGTATGTATATGCTTTGAATAGAACAAACAATTTTATTAAGGATGAAAGAAAATTCGGGTTTTTATTGTTGTAATAAAATATAAAATGTTATCTAATTGTAATTGTTATATTTTCTTGATTTGACACTTTAAAGTCCAGAGGTTTGATACCTCTTTCTCCCTTCTGCATCTTACAGTATGTTGCACACCAACATGCATTGCATTCATTTGAACAAGGCTGTCTAATGCACCAGAAAAGGTGCATGTATCATTACTGGCAGCTTACTACATCACACGCTAGGTGCCCCAATGCATGTAACATGTTGAATGTGCATTAGTGTGAGTAGACCTTTAGAGAAGACTTTGAGATACACAGGGAACATGGTGGTGAAAAGTAACTTTGTTATTGTTTTAATATATTTCTAATAAAATGCTGATTTTATATTTATAGGGCTTGGGTACAGATGAAGACACACTTATTGAAATCATTTGCTCACGAGATAACATCGAAATACACGCAATCCTGGTTGCATACAAAGAGTGTGAGTGTTGGCAAACTTCAATAACACAATTAAGACAGACATATGTTATGTGATACAAACTGGAGGATAAAAAGGTGAAAGCCATGCCAATATGAGCTACTCATTCCATCTGTCATCAATCTATTAGTTATTAAAATGAAAGTAAACATTTCAACTGTTCTAAATGATTTTTAAAAATTCTTGTCCCTGTGACTTTCACCCCGTCCTTTAAAGTGTTACTAAATCCACAACAGTAAAATCAGTCTGTATATGCAGTAAAGCATGCTTGCTATACTCGCTGTGGAACCTAAGGGGTTAAACCTCTGCATTGTGTAAAAGGGTGGTTTGACCCTGTCTTCTCTGATTCTTCCCTTTTACCGTCCTCAATCCATCTCCTGCTAAAACAGAGCCTTGTGTATTGCTAGAGGTTTTTTTTTCTTGGGAGTGTGCATGTGATCAGCACAGGGCCAATCCACACTGTCCAGATAGAGGGTCAGGTGCGCCTCAGCCTAAATCGGGAGAGAATGAAAACTCCTCCTACAAGCTTTAACTAGACACTGATAGAAGTCACAAGACTGCCGATGAGAACAGGTATACAGTAAAACCTTGGGATTACGAGCATAATTTGTTATGGAAACATGCTTGTAAGCACTTTTATATCAAAGCAAATTTCCCCATAAGAAATAATGGAAACTCAAATGATTCATTCCACAACCATTTATTCATAAGTCCTTCAGTTTATAGTCCGTATAAAAAGATTATAGCAATATGATAGGTTGTGTAACCATAAAATGTCCATCCACAAGGGGATTAGAAGAAAAATCCAGCAGGAGTTAGAGTATTAAAGAGAAGAGAGGCGCCTCTAAGTGTAGCAATATGATTGCGTTTAATGAAGGTACAACATTTAGACACTCGCTTGTTTGATGATTAAAATAGGCACATTTAAGTATGCAGGCATTTGGGGTAATGCTGTCCATGTAGACTATCCCCCGCACACGCTGCCTCTCGCCACTATCAGCCTTCCATCGTGCCCAGGAAGACTACCCTGCAGTAGAGTGATCTGAAAGTGAGGCTTGAATGGCTCGTGGAGTGCAGCGCGCAAAGGACGATGGCGGTGAGGACGACGCTCTATGTGGACAGCTTTCCCCCCGTATCCCCGAATACTTGGATGTGCCTCTTTTAATCATCAAACATGTGAGTTGCAAAATGTTGGACCTTCTTTAAATGTAATAATATTGCTACACTTAGAGGCTCCTCTCTTCTCTTTTATACTCCGTTGTGACATGACGCTACTCTTATATCAAGACATCGCTTGTATATCGAGTCAAAATGTATTAAAAAAAAATTCTTGTCTTGCAAAATGCTCTCAAACCAAGTTACTCTCAAACCAAGGTTTTACTGTATTTATTAAAACTATTGTGTTTCCATGTTGTGGGAGACCAGATATAGTGAATGCAGCGCCCTGGGTTTAGTAACACTTTTTAATACCAGCCCAACACTTCAGCTCAAATGATTGAGGTTGGATACATGAGACACCTAGTGGTGTGTAGATGTAAATACATGCTTCGTTTAGAATATAACAGTAGAGGTCCTCAGAGTGTTTTTTAATGACCAGAATGTTTTTTTTTTCCTTCCAGTATACAAGACAGAATTAGAGAAAGACATTGTTTCTGACACATCAGGGGACTTTAGGAAACTGATGGTGGCGCTTGCTAAGGTGAGTGGCACAAGTTGGCTCTACTGTAACAGATTCTTTTTCGTCAACCAAGAAATGTCATTGGAGTGTAAGGTGGATAGGGATATGTACCTCTATCTACCATACTGTGCAAAAGTCTTATGCAGGTGTGAAAAAATGCTGTAAATTAGGAATATTTTCAGAAATAGATGTGTTATGTTTATTTTTATCAATTAACAAAATGGAAAGTAAATGGAAGAGAAATCAAATGTATGATCACCCTTTGTCTTTAAGAGCATCAATTCTTCTAGGTACACTAGCGCACAGTTTTTGATGGAACTCAGCAGGTAGGTTGTTTCAAAGACCTTGGAGAACTAACCACAGATCTACTTCTGTAAATGTAGGCTGCCTCAAATCCTTCTGTCTCCATGTATCTCGATGATGTTGAGAACAGGACTCTGTGGGGGCCAAACCATCAATTCAAGGACTCCTTGTTATTTACACTGAAGATGTTTCTTAATGGCATTGGCTGTATTTATGGGGTCGGTGTGCTGCTGCAGAATAATTTGGGGCCAATCACTAGGGGTGCAACGGATCAAAAAACTCACGGTTCGGATCGTTCCTCGGGTCAGAGTCACGGATTGGATAATTTTTCGGATCACCACCATATATAGTTCCCACTGTAATGTCCACCACATCTTCCCCCACTGTAATGTCCACAACATCTTCCCCCACTGTAATGTCCACCACATCTCCCCCCACTTGTAATGTCCCCTACATCCCCCCCACTTGTAATCTCCCCCACTGTAATGTCCACCACATCTCCCCCTACTTGTAATGTCCCCCCACTGTAATGTCCACCACATCTCCCCCCACTGTAATGTCCACCACATCTCCCCCACTTGTAATCTCCCCCACTGTAATGTCCACCACATCTCCCCCCACTTGTAATGTCCCCTACATCTCCCTCACTTGTAATTTCCACCACATCTCCCCCACTTGTAATGTCCCCCACTGTAATGTCCACCACATCTCCCCCTGTAATGTCCACCACATTCCCCCCACTGTAATGTCCCACATCCCCCCACTTGTAATGTCCACCACATCTCCCCCCACTTGTAATGTCCCCCACTTGTAATGTCCACATCTCCCCCCACTGTAATGTCCACCACATCTCCCCCTACTGTAATGTCCACCACATCCCCCACTTGTAATGTCCACCACATCCCCCACTGTAATGTCCACCACATCTCCCCCCACTGTAATGTCCACCACATCTCCCCCACTTGTAATCTCCCCCACTGTAATGTCCACCACATCTCCCCCACTGTAATGTCCACCACATCTCCCTCGTCAGCGTGCCGCTCTGGGGAAGCTCACCTAGGCCGCCGCCACGTGTACAAAGATGGCCGTCACTCCGAAGCTAGGCCCAAGGTGTGGCCTTTCCTATGGGCTCAATCCACGGATCGCATAGTGTGCCGTTTTGCTGACGTTGACCCGTTTGGATCACGGATCAATGACGGTCCGTTGTACCCCTACTAATCACACACCTCCCTGGTGGTATGGCATCTCTGAAGCATGGTGAGAGGTTCCTTGCAAGTCCGTGTGTGCTGCTGCAGAATAATTTGGGGCCAGTCACTAGGGGTGCAACGGATCAAAAAACTCACGGTTCGGATCGTTCCTCGGGTCAGAGTCACGGATTGGATAATTTTTCGGATCACCACCATATATAGTTCCCACTGTAATGTCCACCACATCTTCCCCCACTGTAATGTCCACCACATCTTCCCCCACTGTAATGTCCACCACATCTTCCCCCACTGTAATGTCCACCACATCTCCCCCCACTTGTAATGTCCCCTACATCTCCCTCACTTGTAATTTCCACCACATCTCCCCCACTTGTAATGTCCCCCACTGTAATGTCCACCACATCTCCCCCTACTTGTAATGTCCCCCACTTGTAATGTCCACCACATCTCCCCCCACTGTAATGTCCACCACATCTCCCCCACTTGTAATCTCCCCCACTGTAATGTCCACCACTGTAATGTCCACCACATCTCCCCCACTGTAATGTCCACAACATCTTCCCCCACTGTAATGTCCCCCACTCCCCCACTTGTAATGTCCACCACATCTCCCCCACTGTAATGTCCACCACATCTCCCCCCACTGTAATGTCAACCACATCTCCCCCACTGTAATGTCCACCACATCTCCCCCTACTTGTAATGTCCCCCACTTGTAATGTCCACCACATCTCCCCCCACTGTAATGTCCACCACATCTCCCCCCACTGTAATGTCCACCACATCTCCACCACATCCCCTACTTGTAATGTCCCCCACTTGTAATGTCCACCACATCTCCCCCCACTGTAATGTCCACCACATCTCCCCCCACTGTAATGTCCACCACATCTCCCCCACTTGTAATGTCCACCACATCTCCCCCCACTGTAATGTCCACCACATCTCCCCCACTGTAATGTCCACCACATCTCCCTCGTCAGCGTGCCGCTCTGGGGAAGCTCACCTAGGCCGCCGCCACGTGTACAAAGATGGCCGTCACTCCGAAGCTAGGCCCAAGGTGTGGCCTTTCCTATGGGCTCAATCCACGGATCGCATAGTGTGCCGTTTTGCTGACGTTGACCCGTTTGGATCACGGATCAATGACGGTCCGTTGTACCCCTACTAATCACACACCTCCCTGGTGGTATGGCATCTCTGAAGCAGGGTGAGAGGTTCCTTGCAAGTCCGGGGCTGCATTACTGCAAAAGGAGTTGGAGATTTGGTCAGGATCAATTGTGTCCCCGATGCTGAGAAATACAGGTAGATACATGCCCATCATGTCATACCATCAGAAAGGCATATGATTGGCCCCAAATGTATTCTGCAGCAGGACAACGACCCCAAACATGCAGCCAATGTCATATAGAACTATCTTCAATGTAAAAAAGAACAAGGAGTCTGGAAATGATGGATTGGCCTCCCACAGAGCCCTGATCTCAACATTGAGTCTATGGTAAGTTCTTCTAGATGTTTAGGACAGCCTAGCTGACAAGTTAATTCAAAAACTTTGGAAGTGTACCTAGGAGAATGGAGGCATTAATGTTTGCTCAGGTGTCATTTTTCACTCTGTATGTGAACAGTAAGACCCCTTTCACACTGAGGCGCTTTGCAGGCGCTATATCGCTAAAAATAGCGCCTGCAAAGCACCCTGAAAAAGTGGCTCCCTTCACTCCAGTGTGAAAGCCTGAGTGCTTTCACACTGGAGCGGTGCACTGGCAGGACAGTAAAAAAAAGTCCTGCTATTCGCATCTTTGAGAGGCTGTAGAAGCGGTGAATACACTGCTCCTAAAGTGCATCTGCCTATTAAAATCAATGAGCAGCGCCACTGCGCGGTAAAAACAATGGTAAAGCGCTGCAAAAAATAGCGGCGCTCTACCTCCGACGCCCCCACCGCCCCAGTGTGAAAGGGGTCTAAGAGAATGTTTTTCCTTTATGAAAAAGGAACAGTCCTTGAACGACTGCATAGGGTATTAGAAGGTAATAAAATGTCTCTGCGAAATGTTTTCTGAGATTCCTTTGCTTGTTCATGCTCATTTCCCTAAGAAGAGTGCCACTACACAGGCAGACTATTTAAATGCTTAGACCGGGCGCATTTATCCCCCCCCCCCCCCCCAGAAGGGGTTAAAAAAGCCCGAAAAATGCTGCTGCCAAAGTGCTTTGCAGGCGCTTCCCATTGCTTCCCATTGCTTTCAATGGGCAGGTCAGGGCGGTGCAGGAGTGGTGTATACACCGCTCCCGCACCGCCCCAAAGATGCAGCTTGAAGGACGTCCTGCAAGCACACCACCCTAGTGTGAGAACACTTATGCCCTGTACACACGATCGGATATCTGATGGAATCTAATCCGATGGATTTTTTTGTCGGATATCCGATGAAGCGGACTTTCATCAGTCTTGCCTACACACCATCAGTCAAAAATCGGTGACGTAAAACACTACGACTTGCTGAGAAAAATTAAGTTCAATGCGTCGACTTGATTCTGAGCATGCATGGATTTTTGACCGATGGACTTCCGCACAGACAAATGTGTTTTTTCTATCGTTTTTTTTTTTTTTTTATCTATAGGAGAAACTTAAAACATGTTCTATTTTTTTTCACCGATGGGGCCCACACACGATCTGTTTGTCCGATGAAAACAGTCCATCGGTCCGTTTTCATCAGACAAACCGATCACGTGTACAGGGCTTTAGGCTTTCACACTGGGGCTCCAGAGGGGGTCGTTTTATGGCGCTATTTTTAGCGCTAAAGTGTCTGAAAACTGCCCCAGTGTGAAAGGAGTCTAAATAGATTATGCTTTTCAAGTACCGTTTGTGGCAGTCACTTCAAACATTTTAGTAATTTAATTGATAATGCGTCCTATCACAGATTGGATAAGAGTTTATTGATTGGAGTTGATTATATCTATATGTTAATGGTCACATACATTCTCATCAACTATGTAATTCCTCTAAACGGTGTGATCTCTTTATATCCAATCAGATGGGAGATTATACAATTGGGTTGTAGTGTTTATACTGATTATTTTTATCACTAATCATAAATGTTGGCCAATTTTACATAAATCACGAATACCAATATAATAGGATTCTATAAATGTAGAAATCTTACTACACCGGCGTCCATTGTATTTTTTTCACCACATGTCTTGTATGTAATATCATTGCGGCGATTCCTGCGTTTCATTTGTATCTTCTGACAGCTTTACCTTTAGCAGAAGCAGGAAAATTATTTCTAATTTTTGTATCGTGATCTGTAACCCCAGAAAATGACCAGTGATCTGTATGTTTGTATGCAGGGCAAAAGGCAAGAGGATGGTTCAGTGGTGGATTATGAGAAGATTGACCAGGATGCCAGGGTAAGTCCATTTATATACCATGCTGCAATCACATTATACACAGACACACTTTTCATATTAAAGTGTAGTTCTCTTAAGTGTCGGTAATGTTTGCTAACCTTTGTAAGGCTGCAATCACACCTAGGCGTTTTGTCGCCCTACGCCCGACGCTGTAGCAGCCTGAAATACGCTGGAGGGGCGAATTTACATTGTCGGCTATGGAGATGGTTCACATCTCTACGCCGAACGCCGACGCCGTATGCCTGAAGCTCAAAACAAGTCCCGGACCCTTTTTTTCAGGCGTCTTCGGCGTTCGGGCATAGCCGACAATGCTAAAATCACCCCTCCAGCGAAAAACAAGGAGTGACTTGTCGCCGCATATCGCGGGGTCAAACGCTGATTTCATGTCGCCACATACCGCCTACGCCTAGGTGTGAATGCAGCCTAAGTGATAAAAGAGGCAGCTGGCCCCAGCCACACGAACAGGCCTATTGTACCCATAGTATTATTATGCTCATAGTAAAGGGCCTCTATCCAGTGTACCAGCTAGCGAAACTTCAGTTTCAAATTCCAATACTCGAGTTTACTCTATGGTTTTTATTTTAGTATGGGTTCAGATATTTACAATAATATATTGGCCTTTATAGAGAATTCAAATGAAATAACTTCTGCCCTGATCTACCAGGACACTCCTTATTGTAAATTCTTCTGTACATAACAATACTCACTCTTCCATAACACGAGAACCAGAATCAGGGCTCTAATCCTTCTGTGAATTCCTATTGCGGCACAGGAACTATACGAAGCCGGAGTGAAGAGAAAGGGAACAGATGTAAGCAAGTGGATTACAATCATGACAGAAAGAAGCATTTGTCATCTACAGAAAGGTATGGCGGTCATATAAATCTGGGCTGAAAATGAATGAGATTTTCCTGAAATATGCTGTAGGCTGGATACCTCCTACTTTAAAGCATGGGGGAAAAAAATTTGTACAGCTGAACTCCAGACCAACCACTTAAAGTGAATGTAAACCCGATTCATGAAAATTGAGCTGGGCACAAATATCTGCAGTGTTTTCTTATCTCTCTTCAAAGCTCCATGTCCTGTATCTTTCTCCTGCTCTATTCTTCTGTTATCAGCCTGATAACTTCTGACAAATTCTCAGACACATCAGATAAAAGTTGGCTGAAGTTTTTTTTCCTGGGAAGGGAGCTATAAATAGATTAGCAAGCAGCTTGCCATGTCACAGAATACCTCTGAGGCCCCGTACACACGACCGAGCTTCTCGGCAGAATCCAGCGAGAAGCTCGCTGGGAGACATATTCTGCCGAGGTTCTCGGTCGTGTGTATACTTTCGACGAGCGTCCCGAGCATGCTCTCTTTTTCCTAGTTGTTCAATGAGGAAATTTGGCTCGACGACCTTTTCGACCGCTCATCGGGGACCTCGTCGGGCGGAACGAAGTGTTTAGCCCGACGAGGTTCTCGGACGTGTGTACGCGGCCTGAGAGTCTTTGCCTATGAGGAGAGGGGGTGTGTGCCTTTCTTCCAATCAGCTGTCTTGGCTGTATGTCCAGGCTTCACTGCAGTGTTGTACAGGAAGAGAAAATGAAGGACCACCAATTCCCTTCTAGAGATTACCAATGTTACATGATTGACACTATGCAATGCATCAGAACCAACATAACCTACAGCTGTTGACATGGGAAGATAAAAAAAATATTAGTTTGCCTGAAAGTTCTCTTTTGTTTAGGGTAACCCATCTGTTTTCAATGTGCTGGCACAGTGGCTCTTCCCTCCCCCATAGCTTTAAAAGTAGACTGTTAGGCTACAAATGTAAACATTTGGGAGGGGGTTTATGCTGTATTGCCATGATGCTGAAATAAAGAGTTTCTATTTTATTTGATATATTTTTATATATTTATTCTTTGAAGAGTTTACATGAAGCCCAATGCAAGACACTTTGCTTTTTACCACTTGCCTACTGGGCACTTTTACCCCCTCCCTGCCCAGGCAAATTCTCAGCTTTCAGCGCTATCACGCTTTGAATGACAATTGCACAGTTATGCTGCTATTTTACGCAAATTGAGCTTTTTTTGGTGGTATTTTAACCACTTCCCACCCACCCTATTGCAAAATGATGGCCGGGTGGTGGTTCAGTCATCCTGACTGGACGTCGAGCAGCATAACGGCCATCGCGCGACCGTGGGGGCGCACATCATGTCGATCGGTGGTGTGGTGTGTTAGTCTGCCACATGACTACACCAATCTCGATAAAGAGCCTCTGACGGAGGCTCTTTACCATGTGATCAACCATGTCCAATCACAGCTGATCTTGTTGTAAACAGGTAGAGCTATGACTAAGGTAGAGCTATGACTAAGCATCGGTTGTCGATGTGAAACTCGTCAGCTTTTGTTACCCCACTGTTTGCTGTTTTAGTTTTTTGACTGGAATAAACAGGCACTATTTTTAAGTCTTTTCATCCATTGGAGTGCGGCTGTCCATTTTTCTTTCCTTATATTAAACAGGTAGAGCCGTTGATGGGCTTTTCCTCACTCGTGTTTGACAGCTAATCGGCTGCTCTCCTGACGGGGGGTCTGTGCAGATTGTTTATCAGCGCAGTCCCCCCTCGGATGCCCGCCCAGGATGCTGCCGGGACTACCAGGGATGGCCACCACACTGGACCACCAGGAATGCCCCCCTAGACAACCAGGCAGCTGCCAATCTGTGCCCAGCCACAATGCCTGCCAGTGCCACCAGGGATACCATCAGTGCTGCCTATCAGTGCCCACCCATAAGTAAATAACATTTAATGACAACATTTTATAACAGAAACAAAAGGAAAAAATTCTGCCTTTTTTTTTTTTTTGTTTAGCAAAAAATAAAAACCACAGAGGTGATCAAAAGAAAGCTCTGTGTGTGGGAACACAATTATACAAATTCTGTTTGAGTACATTGTAGCATAACCGCGCAATTGTCATTTAAACAGCAACAGCGCAGAAAGATGAAAATTGGCTTGGGCAGGAAGGGGGTGGTATTAAAGTGGTTAATCACCACTTTTTTTTTTTTTTTTTTTATGTTTTGCTAAATAAATTAAAGACTGAGAAAGTTTTAAAAACAAAAAAACTTTCTTCCATAGTTTGTTAGAAGATTTTGCAAACTTGCAATTTTTTTATTATTTGCACAAATAGAGTGGCTCTCCCACTTTTTTTTTTTGGCGCCATTTGATCACCCCTCGTTTTTGCTGTTACATAAACAAAAAAAGACCAAACATTTTGAAAAACAAAACAAAACAATATTTTCTAATTTCTGTTATAAAATATATTCAATAAAAAAAAAATTCTTGATGAATTTTAGCCAAAATATATTATGCTACATGTCTTTGATAAAACATAAATAAATAAATATATAAGTATATATTAATTGGTTTGTGTGAAAGTTATAGTGTCTCTACACTATGATCTTTGTATTGGAAGTTACACAGCTATAGATGCTACACTATAAGTCGATGATCAGTGCCATTACAGTATGACTGTGATAGTGTGGTGGGCAATCTCCTGCTAATATACATTATTTGGGCAGGTCATTAACCACTTCAGCTCCAGAACGATTTA
Source organism: Rana kukunoris (assembly GCA_029574335.1). NCBI lineage: Eukaryota > Metazoa > Chordata > Amphibia > Anura > Ranidae > Rana > Rana kukunoris. Next base: position 96,508,488 of record CM056051.1, read on the forward strand.
CCTCCTTCTTGACCAGGCCATTTTTTTGCGATATGGCACTGCGTCGCTTTAACTGACAATTTCCCGGTCCTGCAAAATTTGTGTCCCTTTTTTCCCCAACAAATAAAGCTTGGACAGATTGGACACATTTTTGGGACCATTGACATTTATACAGAGATCAGAGTTAAAAATAGCTACTGATTACTGTATAAATGAAATTGGCAGGGAAGGGGTTAAAACTAGGGGGCAAACAAGGGGTTATGTGTGTTCCCTCTGTGTGTATCTAATAGTGGGGGGGGGGGACTGACTGGGGGAGGCGACCGATCGCTGTTCCCAAGTACTGCGAACAGACGATCTGTCTCTACTCCCCTGATAGAACGGAAATCTGTCTGTTTACATGCATTGGCTCCTACGTCACGCGGCGGGCGTGCGCTCCCTATACTCAAAGCACCCACCATACAGCTATGGCCATTTGCACAGTAGTGCCATACTGCTGCCATCAAACGGTAGGCAGTCTGCAAATGGTAACGAACACTGACATCACTAGTGACACTAATCCAGTGATAATACTGTACACTGACACTGTACTAATGAGACTGGCTGGGAAGGGGTTAACATCAAAGGATTATCTGTGTGCCTAACCATGTGCAATCTGTGCTGCTTTTACTTTTTTTATGTGGCAGTTTTTTTCTCCCTGTTAATATTTCAGTTTTTATTTGATTTTTTTGGCCGTCATATAATAATGTTGGTTGTTTCCATTCTAGTGTTTGAGAGGTACAAGAGCTACAGCCCATATGACATGCAGGAGAGCATAAAGAAAGAAGTGAAAGGTGACCTGGAGAATGCGTTCCTTAATCTTGGTAAGTTTTATTTTATTTTTTTACAACTCCCTTAAATAGCCCCACATAGCCTTACACAGTTGTTCGGGAGTATAGATCAAAGACTTCCTGTAAGTTAAAAAAGACACTTTCATGAAAAAAAATAAAAAACAGTTAAGTTAGCCCAATTTTTTTGTATAATGTGAAAGATGATGTTGCGTCGAGTAAATATATACCCAACATGTCATGCTTTGAAAGTGCGCACATCTCCATAGGTGACGCTTTAAACATTTTTACGATTACCAGGTTATGGTTACAGAGGAGGTCTAGCTCTACAATTATTGCTCTCTCTCCAGCGATACCTCACGTGTGTGATTTGAACACCGTTTTTTTTTCGGGCGCGACTTACATGTGCGTTTTCTTTGCTGTGCGGGGACGGGGGAGCTTTACATTTTATTTTTTTAATTTTTTTAATTTATTTCAATTTTTTTTTGTGTTTAAAAAAATATATATTTTAATAGGTGGGGACAGGTATTCTTTTTGGAGGGATCTGGGGTCTAAAAGACCCCTAATCCCTGCTTTGGACTTCAAAGTATTCAGATTGACAAAAATGGCGATTCTGAATACTGCGTTGTTTTGTTTGTTTTTTAAACCGGCGTGATGTCGCTTTCGTGTTTAATTACAGGAGACTGAATAAAGCCGTTTCTAGCTTTCGTCCAATCTGTCTCTTGCCGGTGGAAGTGCCGTCTCGCAGACCCGGTCTCCCTGTGGGACGGGAGGCCCAGTAAAAGCAGCGGGAGGGGGGGGGGGGAAGTCCCCTCTCGCTCCTCTTGTATAACAGCCAAGCGGCTTTTAGCTGCATCGGTTGTTATCCCTGGAAAGCTGACCGCCCGCTCTAAAGAGCTGGATTTTAATCATTCAAGGATCCAAGGGCCCCAACCTCTGATATCATCACCCCACCCAGCGCTATATCTGTATTAATTACATCTAGCCTTGTGGATATCGAGTGTCTATCTCAGAGCTATATGTATGGGGTCTTTTGTGTGCTCTTGTTTTTTGCCTCTATTTATTTCATTTTTTGCCCTATTGTTCTCCATAGTGCAATTGTGATGTATTCTGTATGTTTCTATTAAAAGTATCAAATTTTTTTGGGTTGTGCCTACAAAGTCCATTTTGTTCCATTTTTAGAACATGTTCTCATGTTTTTTTTCCACAAACCTCTATATAGAAGGATGTGGCACATATCTATTAGTGGGTGAATGATTACCACCCCAGGGCGACAGTAATCAAATTAACATTGTACCAGGATGATGTCTGCAGCTGCAGGCATCATCCCAGTATAACCCCCTAAAGCCGAGGCCACATATCTGCACACACTCGGCACAAAGGGGTTAAAAAAAGGTAACAGGAAGTCTTTGATCTATACATTTGTATTGTGTGAAACGTGTTTACCAGGCAACTCCTGTGTCCTGTGGTATCACTTTGGGATGTCCAATAAAGGATTTTGGAAACCAGTCATGGTGTGCAGCCATGCCTTCATTTTCTATTGCATACAGAGTCAAGCCGGGGTGGGCACCCACCGGTTCCATATGGCCAATGATGCCCTCCGGATCTCTGACTGTTTTTATATTGCAGCATCTGGTGATTCAGACTGCCAAAGTGACCACTTTGGGCCATTTTGTTCAGTAGGTCCTCAAACAGCAAACCTGTTGTTGGATTGAGATACTTGGGATCGCACCATTTCCTGCAGATTTTCTCTATTGATTATTTGGATCCCTTCGGGAACCAATGTGGCCAGCTTGATATATCGGTGTTGTAACCTCTCCTTATTGTTTTCCTCCTACAGTGCAGTGTATTCAGAACAAGCCCCTGTATTTTGCAGACAGGCTGTACGAGTCAATGAAGGTAAGAACATTCACAAACATTTCAACAGAATTTTTCAGTCTCTTGAGAAAAATGAAAGGTCAATCCTATCCTCCAAACGTTAAATAATTGGAGGGAAATTAGTCCTGCATCTCTTTACACCATATTCTATTTTAATAATCTGTGAGAAAACTCAGACTTCAGACTCAGACTTCTACTTGATTGAGTAGCAAGAGCAAATGTAACATTTAATCTGTCAAATTGAACGGCAAGTCCAGGGTTACAGGGTCCCAAACAGAAAACCTGTGTGCAGAGAAATGCATAGGCTTCCATTGCATTACTTCCATAAATGCTAGATACCTGGCTTCTGTACTTGATCTGGAACAAGCATGCAGATCCAGAGCTCCGTCTTTGCTGCCATTTCAGGGGCTGCATCCTTTGGCACTGTTCGAATCGGTGCAACAACGATTTTGTGGTTCCTGCACTACTTTTTCCAATTTCAGGTGCGACTTCAATAAACACACAGATGTCTATCAAGTAGCAGCTGAAATCTTGCTGACCTTGCTACTTTGAAATTGCGCTATTTCAAGTGAAGTAGCGTGATTTCAAAGTAGCATCAATGTGAACCAGGGCTAAGACTTGTAAAGCATTAAAGTCCTTTTGATCAGCCATGAGTGCACTGATGTTTGATAAACCAGGTTTTCCCATAAAACACAATGAGAACAGTGCTTATTATACTGTAGTTTGCCCTGCAACATACTAATAATGTTCATGGTCATCTGACACGCATGCATTCATTGAATCCTAAGTCTTGTATTTAGAAGACGGCATTAGGTCCTGGAGCAATGCTATTTTCTGGTATGGCCGTACTTTAACTGTTATCGAAGTATAGGAGCGAAAAGGAATTTGTACCCACTGTAAAATTATTTTCTTAAAGTCCATTGATAGACATAGGAATCGTTTCACCGTAGGGTTATACTGCCACCTACATGGGGTCGAGATACTGTAAAAAAAAAAAACTGGAGTCCAGCTCAGTATATCACCTTTTACTACCAGCATGTGCAAATAAAAAAACAAAAAGTGGGTACCATGCAAAACCTCAGGACTAAAGGGAGGATAGATGGTTGCTCTGGTAAAAAGAACAGTGACCAGGTTAGAGTACAACCCCTGACCGAACTGACGCAGGGGCTGGAACAATGGCCAACAAACCCTGCAACAATTTAAAGCGGGATTGCAACTGCTGATCAGTAGGATCCTTAAATGTGAAAGTGTTTCTAAACCCCATTGTGGAAGACATTGGAAGAGTGAGTGCAATAGGAAGGCCTTGCAGCTGCAGGAACTCTGAAGAGTCTGAGAATTACTAAGCAGATCCTCCAGATTTGGCTGAAAAGATTTTTTAATTCAGAAAACTGTGACGCCTCATGGATAAATGGGTAATCTTGTCAGGTAGATGTTGAAGTGACTCAAAATCAAAAATTGTCCCTGGTAGTCTTGTGTGGCTGAAGTAGAAATCTGTGCCAACAAAGCAGAGGAGTTGGTCACACCTGGTAGAGATAGAATGCCAGCGATGAGTTAAACTCTATACTCAAAGGAGAGATCCCAAGTTGCAGATGTTGGCACCCTCAGAGGGCACAGAACAAACATCTCCTGAACGGTTAGCGTGGTGTAATCTGGGTTAACCTGCTACAGCGAGATGGTCCTCTTTTGTGTCTAAGAACAGATTTGCAACCACATAAGGCAGCTTAAAGCGGGAGTTCACCCCCAAATCAACTTTCTGACATTAGTTCCAGCATACTGCTAACATCTGCAGTATGCTGGTTTTTTTTGTTTTTTTCCGGTACTTATCGTTTTATGAGCCCTTGTTATCCGGCTCCGAGCGGGGAATCCTGCGGGGAGTAGGCGTTCCTAAGCGAAGAGGAGTTGATTGACAGTCTGCTAAAGCGCGTCACGGCTTCCAAAAATACCCGAAGTGACACTCGGGTGTTTACGGCGCTGCGCCTGCCGTGTAGAGCTGACTGCGCAGGCGCCGTAAACACCCGAGTGTCACTTCGGGTATTTTTGGAAGCCGTGACGCGCTTTAGCCGACCGTCAATCAACTCCTCTTCGCTTAGGAACGCCTGTACCCGGAAGCGATCCCTGCTCGGAGCCGGATAACAAGGGCTCATAAAACGATAAGTACCGGGGAAAAAAAAAAACAGCATACCGCAGATGTTAGCAGTATGCTGGAACTAATGTCAGAAAGTTGATTTGGGGGTGAACTCCCGCTTTAAGCTTGGAGAATAAGGCAAGGAAGGCGCAGGGACTTCCAGAAAACTAGACAGTTGGTAGCCAGTAAAAAAAATAAAAATTCAGGGACACCACAATTGCTGGTGATCTAAACAAATGAAGTAACTTGTGGTGTTCTGTCGAAACAGCCTACGTAAATGGGAATTAGCTAGGCTTCCTGTGCAGAAACAGTCAAGAGTGGCATGTGGCACATTAACTAAGCAGATGGTGTTTATGCCACCTGCCGCAGTTTCTATGCCTGGTTAGTAGTCAGGGCTGCCCCTAACTAACAGAGAATGCTGCAGTTTTCTATATGGAGAACTGCCAGAATGCCAGCAAGTGTGACCTTATGGTTATGACTGGTCTACACTTCTGTATCCCCCACTGAATGAGAAAGACGTTTTATTTTATGATTTCTGACCAGAATGCCTCTCATAGGTCTGGTTTTTTGACCTTCCTTTAGACTACTTTAGAACTGAAAGGCAGGTTTGTCTGTTGTGAATTGTCCGTATTCAATTGGGAATTAACCTGTAACTTTTTGTTTTCCAGGGAAAAGGCACCAAAGATAAAATCTTGATCCGGAATATGGTGTCCCGCTGTGAGGTAGACCTGCTTAAAATCAAGGCAGAATTCAAGAGGAAATATAACAAATCTTTGTCCTATTTCATTTCAGTAAGTGCGATACTTTTTTTTTTTTTGTGTGCCCTTGCATAAGAATTATTCCAGCTGCCAAACACATAATTGGATATTTTCAAGTACAAACTGTAGTACACATGCCCCGTACACACGATAACTTTTTGTGATGAAAAAAAACGACGTTTCTGTGAAGTAAAAAAACGACGTTTTTGAAACGTCACTTTTCACAGACGATGTTGCATACACACCATCGTTTTTTTCACAAAAAGCGAGGTTACATTCACCACTCTTTTCCATTGAAGCCCGCTTCATAACTAGCTTCTGGGCATGCGTGGGTTGAAAAACGTTGTGCTACACACGGTGACTTTTTGTGAAACAAAAAAAACGACGTTTTGAAAAACGACACAAAAAATTCAAGCATGTTGGAATTTTTTTTTTGTCGTTTTTTTGAAGACAAAAAACGACGTTTTGCCCACACACGATCTATTTAAATGACGTTTTAAAAAACGTTGTTTTTTTTCATCGCAAAAAACGACCGTGTGTAGCTATAAGGGTAGCTGGGACACGGGGGCACCCGGCCCATTCAGTTATTTGCTTGTCCGCTGTGCAGTTTTCAGACTGCAGGACTATTGTTGGTTTAGCGTTAGGCAGCAAGGCATATCCACTTAAAGGGTCACTAAAGAATCTATTTTTTTTATTTATTTTTTAGCTAAATAGCTTCCTTTACCTTACTGCAGTCCTGGTTTCATGTCCTCATTGTTCATTTTTTGCTCTGATGTTGCTGTAATTCTTCTCTGTTCTGCACACTTCCTGGTTGTCTGTTTCCTTATGAAAAAAGTCATGGGAGCTTCTCACTGTGGTCTCTCTGTGTGTCTAAAACCCCTCAGAACCAATCAGTTTCATTTTATAAACAAACACTGCCCTGTATTGGCTCTGTGTCTCTGTACTTCACAGAAGCATGAAACTAGATGAAAACGAAACTGAAGGCACATTATATGATTGATTTTTTTATCTATTTTGAATCATTTCTAAAAGGAATCTGTTAACTATTATGTCTCTATACCCTGTAAACAGTCATTTTAGCAAAAAAAATAATGTTTTCCTTTAACTACTTGAGATCCGTGCTATAGTCGAATGACGGCTACAGCACGGATCTAAAGATTCAACATGCCGTCTTTTGACGGCCGCCCCTTTGGGCGTTCCCAGAGCGCGCAGCGGGGAAGCCCTGTGTTGGCCGTGTCCCTCAGGCACAGCCAATCACAGATCGCCGCAAACAGCCAATCACAGTGGCCATTTGCGATGCGATCTGTGCGGCCAATGAGAGATGATCTCGTGTAAACATATGAGATCATCTCTCATTGCCACTTTACACAGACAGCGTCCTGTCACTGGAGAGGAGACCGATCTGTGTCACTTCTGGATCCTGTTGTGGACATCGCCTAAATTCATGTGTGCATGTGGGAATGCAGCCTGTACTAACTATAACAGGTGTAAAAATAAATGTTAATATATTAAGTAAATCGTGCATAAACTGCATGTGGTATCACCGGGGGTGGTGGGGGGTCTATATTTGAAGCATTTCTAGGTACTTTGTGTGTAGAAAGAAATACGTTTTTGACTTGATCATTGCTTTATCTTTGCAGCAAGACACAAAAGGAGACTATCAACGTGCCCTGCTAAACCTATGTGCTGGAGATGACTGAGCTACATGTTGTTCCTGCTCCCCCTCCCCTCCTTAAGATGCCTTACTGCTTGTCCTGACCATATTCTGCAGAGCTCCCACCGACCTTCTATCCCAGTGTCGCCTGGCTGCTCCTCTCCAATGTACTGACCAATACAATGCTATCATCTAAATATATGTATATTTTTTTTCTGTAACCGTTCTTGTGTCTTTTTTTTGTTTTGTGTGAATATGCATGTCGTTGGGTTTTTTCCATCACTATTCAAAGTTGATTATCTTGCTAATCCAGTCCATTCCATGATGTGGGGTGTGGTGGACAGACAACACTGAGCATAGTCCTAGAATCCTTGGGTGCAGCCAAGAAAGAACCATGGGATCAGCCATCCTATTTGCATGTGGACTAAAGCCTACTAAAAACTGCAAGGTTTTTATTTATTTTTTCCAACTTAGTGGGCTGAACTAAAAAAACAGAGCTTGGGTCGGAGCCACTGTACTAACAGTATGATGTTAGCACATCGATCTCCCCTGCTGTTCTGATGAGGATGGCCCCCTCATTAAAACACTTCAGTCAGCGTTCTTTGCCAATAATCACCCCTTCGACAGAAGCCAGCCAAACCGGCTGCAGTACACACGGGCCAAATGTCAGCCAGTTTCTATTGAACCAGCCAATGCCGCATGACATTTGGCCCTTGTGTACGGGGCTTAAGAAGCATGGAATTGCCTCAAACCTAACTAAATGCAGAGAAAGGTTTCATTGGTTGCATTTGGGCAAGAGAAGGAAAACGCCTGGCTGGATGAAGTTAGAAATACTTTCTTGCTTTTGCCTCAATTAATAAAACATCAAAACCTTTTTTTACAATTGATGCCCCCAAATCACATATGTTCACTGACCTTCCTTTTAGAGGGCTTTCACACTGAGCCGCCCCAGGTGTTGGCGGTTAGACGCTGCTATTTTTAGGCCGATAGCGGGGGCGCTTTTAACCCCCTGCTAATGGCCGAAAAAGGGTTCAAAGCGCCGCTGCCCATTAATTTCAGTGTATTCACCGCTCCTAATGCGCTGCAAAGAAGCTGCTGGCAGGATTTTTCCTGACGTTCTGCCAACGCACCGCTCCAGTGGGAAAGCCCTTCCGAGCTTTCCCACTGGAGTGAATGAAGCGGCTCTTTCAGGGCACTTTGCACGTGCTATTTTTAGCGCTATAGTGCCTGCAAAGCGCCTCATTGTTAAAGGGATCTTAAATACAAGTGCAAACCTATTAGTTCATTGTGTGGTTTTTTTTCATTACAAAATTGATATTGGTGTGAAGGACCCGGCGCCTGGTAGCTCTCAAAATGGGATTTTGGGTGTTAAAAATATGGGAGGGATGGTTACACCCTGGTCACGTTTTCCCCATCCCAAACCCTATTATGTTTAATGTATACTTGTAGTAAATAGCACTGTAAACTTCCACAGACTTCCTAAAGTGTGAATTTAAAGCATGTTACAACTAAAAAACAGAAATGTTCACTTTTTTTTTTTAGTGGACAGGTATTTGCAGGGGAACAATGTAACCGAGTGCAGCACAGGATTAAAAATGCTTACCATGGTATATTCAACAGACTGAGAGGAAGATTCAGCAGAATGTATGTTAGAGATGAGACAAACCATTGAACTGCAGGAGTGCTAACAATGATCTGCTTTTATTAATGTAAATCCTTTATCCCTAAGGCCCCTTTCACACAGGCTTTCCGATCAGGTCCGCCTGTCGGTTTTTCAGGGGGACCTGATCGGACACTCCATTCCCCTCCATGGGGCAGCGGATGTCAGCAGTGACCTGTCCACTGCTATCCGATCTGCCAAATCCAGGCGGATGGTGACCCAATTTTCTATTCATCTAGCGCAATGTTTCTCAACTCCAGTCCTCAAGTAAGCCTAAAAACAGGTCATGTTTTCAGACTTTCTATTATTTTGCACAGGTGATTTGATCAGTTTCACTTCTTTAGTAGCTACCAGAGCTGTTTCATCTGAGGGAAATCCTGAAAACATGACCTGTTGGGGGTACTTGAGTTGAGAAACATTGGTCTAGTGCAGTGGTTCTAAACCCTGTCCTCAAGCACCCCCAACAGGCCATGTTTTGGAAATATCTCTTAGATAAAATAGCTGTCCAAAATACCAAGCCATTGACTCTGATTTAAAGTACCTGTTCAAGATAAAGGAAAACCTGCAAACATGGCCTGTTGGGGATACTCAAGAACAGGGCTAAGAATCACTGGTCTAGTGGATTGGGTGAAAACAGACAGGTGGTCCGTTGTCATCAGATCTTTCCAGGAGAGCGGGTCTCTCGTCTCAGCACAGTGAGCAGAGATGGACCTGTTATCTACCTGCTCAGTGAAGCAATCCCCCTCTGAGCAAGAGGATTCAGTCAAAACGGACAAGCCTGTGTGAAAGAAGCCAAAAGGAAAAAAAAACTTTGAAGCTGAACTCCTTATACTTTTATAGGCATTTAAAGATATTCTGTAGATGCACTAGAACATTTAGATACATTAACACCCCCAGACTGACAATGCCGCTGTTCAAATATGCCCCCTGTGTTCATTCTTCCAAAGTGGGGGCACTATAATATAGGAGGGGTATTACTGGCCAGGTGAAAAGAAAGCCAAATCACCCACCACATGTAATGATTGGTAAGCTGCCATATATTATTGGTTTTTGGTTTAATACCTTTGCTTGAATGAATTTAGAATCCTAACACTTCCTTACATTGGCAGTCTAGGCATTTTTACATTGCTGCCATGGGCTGAAGTGCTCTTGCCACAGATGATGTAAGATTCCAGTGGCCTTATAGAAATTATAGGATTTTTGTTTTGTCTGTAAAATTCTTTCTAAAGTCACTAGTACACATGGGCTAAATGTCGGGCTAAATCAGCCAGTTCAATAAAAATAAAAAAATGGCTGACATTCGGCCTGTGTGTGGCAGCTGGTCTACAGAAGCTGGCCAAGCATGCTGGAAAACCAGCAACCGACTGACTCCCGATCCCAGTGGCTGAGAGCACTGATGGAGTGTTCTGGCAGGGGCACCGTCCTATCGGAACACAATGAGCACAGTGGGTGAGATCGCTGTAGTATGGTTGGATACACCAGCTCCGACCGAAGCTGTAAAAAAAAAAAAATAATAATAATAATTTGGTGTGTACCAGCCTTTAGAGCCGTGGTTCTCAACCTCAGACCTGGCTATGTTTTGGGAACTTCCCTTAGATAAAAAAAACTCTTATCAATACCATGTCATTGATATTGATTTAAAGCAGCTGTGCAAAGTAAAGGAAAACCTAAAAACATGGCCTGTTGGGGGTACTTGAGGACTGAGGTGGAGAACCACTGCTTTAGAGTACATCACAGGACATTTAGTATTCATGCCTATTCTGGTGAATGGATTTTACAGATGAACAAACTGCCAATTTCTTAATTCTACATTGCTGGACACAAGGGAGGTAATAGAACTGGTATACCTTCAAATTTGTAAGGCTGCAACCTGGTCTTTTCTTTACACTTTTATGAACAGAAGCTTTATGCTTAATACAGTAAAACCTTGGTTTCAGAGTGTTTTTCAAGACTACATTTTTTTTTTACTTGATATACAAGTAGCGTCATGTCACAACCGAGTTATAAAAAAGAAAAGAGGCGCCTCTAAGTGTAGCAATATGGTTACATTTAATGAAGATACACCATTTAGAAACTCACATGGTTGATGATTAAAACAGGCACATCTAAGTATGCAGGCACCCGGGGTAAAGCTGTCCACATAGACTGTCCGCCGTCGACGTCATCCCTTCCATGCTGCGCTCCACAAGCGATTCAAGCCTTGCTTTCAGATCGCTCTTCCCGCTCACGATTGCAGACAGCTTTTGCGGATCCCTGCATACTTAGATGTGCCTCTTTTAATTATCAACCATGTAAATTGCTAAATGTTGTACCTTCATTAGATGTAACCATATTGCTACACTTAGAGGCGTCTCTGATGGCTGCTCCTTCTGGATTTTGACTTGTGGAGGCTTCCATTTGTGGATGGACATTTTATGGTTACACAACCAATCGCATTACTATAATCTTTTTATATGGACTATAAACTGAAGGATTTATGAATAAATGTTTGTGGAACAAATCATTTGAGTTTCCATTATTTCTTATGGGAAAATTTCCTTTGGTATACAAGTGCTTTGGATTACAAGCATGGTTCCAGAACAAATTATGCTTGCAATCCAAGGTTTTACTGTATAGCTTAGGAGGCACTGACACTCCAGGTAGAATGGAGCTTCATACGATAGGCTTGAGAAATTAGCTGACAAATACATTTGGAGGTTCTTCGATCAAGAAGCAGCCGGACCCCCCTGTAAGGCCCTTGGGCAAAACAAACAGGTCTGTTGAAGCAGTAACCCTCAGATAAACTCAAACATCATCCAAAGAGTGAAGCACCCTCTCCTTAGTATGCTTTGAATTGGGGGGGACACAATGTCCTGACTCAGGCCAAACAAAGAGGCCACCTTTGGTTGGAAAGGACAGAAGCCTCAACAAGTGCAACCAACACCAAGACCCCGCAAACTGAGGTAATTGTAACCAAAAAGAGAACCTTGTACATAGGGTGACAAGAGAACCGCTTGTAGAGGTTCACAAGGTGATGTCTGCAAACCAACCAAGATTAAATTAAGGTCCCGCAGGAGAGTGCACAGGCAGAATATTTCATGTGTCAACCTCTGCAAAGATTTCTACCAAGGAATGAAATGTGATAGGTCTCTAAAACAGAAAAGAATGTTGAGATTGGTCCCTTGCTGGTACTTTGAGCTAGAGACTCTCCTCATCAGACAGGAGAAAAGCCAAAATGTGACTGTAGGGGATGAAGCTTAGAAGCCTCGCACCAGGCTGAAAAGGCCTTCTGTGTAGGGTGGTGCACCTTCCTGGATTCAATGTGCTCACCCGAAGTAGGGACAGGGATTTGAGTCACAAACAGTGCCATCTCTCGGGACCTGGGATTCAACAGCTATGCTTAATGAAGAAAACATCTCCACACATCCATTGGTGCTGGTCCAATCTACAATCGTAACACTTGAAGAAACATAGAAGTAGGCTGACTGCACTTCAACAATTCTGCAGATAAACACGATTTGGAATCTTCAAAGAAAGATGGTAGATCAAACCCTGCAATGGCAAGTCTTGAGATCTGGAAGAGCCTACGGGTCACCTGCCAAGAGATTATAGATGTTTGCATATCACGTTCTTGGCCAAGAAGATGCGATCAGAATCACCATACCGACCTCTACCTTTATGGGGAAGGCATAGCTTTATTATTTATTACAGGTACTTGTATAGCTCAGGGAAAACTGATCCCACAGAGTCACCAGGGCACCTACCACAAATGCCCAATGACACAACTGAAAAAAGCTCTTCTTGGATTCCAAAAGCGTCAATTGTTTCTGTCCTGTCACTTTTACCTTCTATTTAAGGGGTAGGAGCATGCCCTTGCCACAGTGATATCCAGGGATGGTACAAACAAGCCCAGGTAGTATACTGCGAATGTGGAAGATACTTCTTCAGCACTACAGCCTAATGATCCCCCCCCCTTACTCTGCCCTACATACTCATGACCCCTTTACTCAGCTATACAAACTACTGACCCCATACACTGCCCTACATACTATTTACACTAGCCGGGACTCAGGACAGCCAGTAGCAATGAGGCCGGCCAGGTCTGAGGCGGCGTACACACGACCGAGGTTCTCGCTGGAAACCAGCGAGAACCTCGCTGGAAGCTGCATTCCAGCGAGGACCTCGGCCGTGTGTACGCTCCTGGCTTGCCCCGCCCGTCGGGAATCCCGTCGAGCGAAAAGAGAGCACGCTCTCTTTTTGCTCGACGGCCCGCCTGGATGAATGGCTGGTTGCCATTCCCGACGGGCGGGTCGCCGATTTCGACGGCCAGCAGAGAACCTCGACGGGCGGAACGATGTGTTCTGCCCGTCGAGGTTCTCTGCCGTGTGTACGCGGCCTGACACTAGTTGATCAAGGCAGCCTGTTTTTCCTTCGTAAAGGACTGCATCAGGAATGTTTGGTTGACAAATTACTCGCCAGACAACTAAAGTGAACATCAATTTTCTCACTGAAGCAAAGGCTCCTGTCACACAAGAAGTCCAATCAGGACTGGCTGTCCACTTTTGAGCCCGACCCTTCAGTCTCCTCTATGGGCAGTTGGATGTAAACTGACTTGTTTCTGTTTACACCTGGCTGCCTCCGGGATCTGACCCGGCAAAAAAAAAAAAAACAATAAGGAAGGGGATCTGTTTTTCTCCTGGCTGGATTGGATTGTAGTCAGACAGCCGCTCAGCTCAGAGGGGGATCAGCAGATGCCTTGCCCATGTGAAAGGTGCCCAACATTTAAGGCCCCTATCACATAATGCGGCCCCTATGTCCGCTTTTTCATCAATCTGTTTACGGATGAAAAAGGGGCATACATTAATCAGTGTCTGCAATCCTCCGATTCTGCAGACGTAGAAAAATCCTATCTTTCCATCCGTCTGCAGAGCGGATCGGGTGAACACGGACAGACGGTCCATGGTCATCTGATCCAACCATAGGGGGAGAGCGGAGATCTGACAGGGCGGTCCCTGCACAGTATGCGGGGACCGCCCTGTCATCTGCCGGCTCAGCGGGGATCAACAAAGCGATCCCTGCTGAGTAAATGGATACACATGTAATGATCCTCACAGGATCCGTACATGTGAAAGGGGCCTTAGGTTTATATTTTTACAGTGACATTTGTTTTATTATATTCATCGTCCTTAGTTTTATTGGGGACTTGCTAATTAATTACTAGAAGAAAAAAAAGGAGGGGGGGGGGGGCTTCGTACCCCAGTGATCTTTGATCCCTTCCGTGTTGTTCAGATTTGCCTCTCAAAGGTCACCTAGGCTGTATCTTTTAAAATAGTACAGCAGCATCATGTGACCTGATTTTTTAGAACATTCTTTGGCACCTTCACACTATGTTATGAGTAAACAGTTTCAGAACCATGTACTGAGAAATTACGCAGGCTGTCATTGCTGACTAGACTGCCGTGATGATAGCTTTAAGACTTAAAGTGTTTGTAAACCTTTTTTTTTTTTTTTTTAATACAAACAACAAACATGCCTATACTTGCCTGCTTTGTGCAATTGCACAGAGCAGCCCCAATCCTCTTCTTTCTGAGGTCCCCCATCTGTGCTCCAGGCCCCTCCTCTTCATCGGGTGCCCCCACAGAAAAATGCGGGCTCGCTCCAGAGTCCTGCTGCTGCATTCATTGACATGAACAGCGGGACTTGGCTCCGTCCCCCGGGACTTGATTGACGGCAGCAAGAGCCAATCTGTCCAATGAGAGACAGTGGGTGGAACCGCTGCACTTGTGCCCATCGCTGGATCGGATTAGGTAAGAAAAAGTGGGGGTCTGGGGGGAGCTGCAGCACAGAAGGCTTGTCATCTTAATATATAGAGTGCATGGTTCACTTTTCTGTTATTACCATGACTGTATATTGTGAGTGGAATTTATTTTTCTGTATTGCTTTAAAAATGAAATTAAATGTTTATGCATAAAAATAAACGCATTAAGGTAAAAATCCTTGCGGCTTTACAAGCACTTAATTCATGTTGGTTTTTGACCATGAAAAGATGGCTAATCTGCTGGAGTACGGCATGAAGTGCGTCAGTAATGTTCCATGATATATTGTACTACAACCCCAATGACTTTGTAACAATGGGTCTTAAAAATTGATTTTGTATTATTTGAAAAAAATAATAAAAAATAATAATGGAATAACGTTTATTAAACAAAAAAAAATAAAAATAACATAAATCATTGGTTTGGCACAAATATACAGGTCAGGGGCTGACTTCACTCTGATCTGATAGATATTTGTTGCAGGTCAGATTGTAATGAAATCAGACAACTAGCATTTTCAGAGGGTGGTCACCAGTGGCAGTCTCAAGCTCTATTTCAATTTTATTTTTTCTTAAAAGGTAGGTTCTGCAAATTTCTCAATTAGGTCCAAATCTTATGTCTTGACTTTCACTCAAAATACCTGACTGTTTACAACAGCCCTTAATTTAACTTTCAGGTGCCCAGGGAACCCCTGCTAAAATATATTTAAATTGGAAGCACATGCCCTTACATTGGTGGTAAGAGGGAAGAATGCCACCCTTACAGTCATTTTGTCGGCAAGCTACTTGCTCTTCCAAGTGGCGCTGGGCTCAGAACTTTGCAGGCAACATCAGATGGGAGGTCAATCAGCCACAGCTCAATGAAGCATTAGCAACTCATCTTGGGTGGAGAATGGCTCGTTTAGAAAACCGTGTGCACTCTTCATAAATAGCAAGTATAACACCTACATAAACTATCAAAGGAAACAGCCTACCGAGGAGGTGATTTGTTCCACGATAACTCATGCAAAAATTAATCAATTACCCTTCAAGTTGCAGGTGGTGGCACTTCTTTTCTTATGTTACCAAAGATGTAGCAGATCTGAGTCTCCTTAGCGGGGCATTGTAATTAGAGGTAGACCGATCTATCGGCATCGTCAGATTATTATCAAAATTTGGCGGATATTTTACACTGACCGCCGTTCCTCCTCCCCTCTCCACACTTAGCAGGTCTGGCAGCATCAAGTGCTGCGCTTAGTGTGAAACTGACAAGTCACAGAGAGTAGAGAGAGGAGCTGACAGCTCAAAGTCGGGGGTGGGCGGGACCCAGCAGCTATATTACACCAGCCAATGGGATGGTATCTGGGCAGGCCGCTATGTGTATGTGGTCCCACCCCCTTTCTTAAGCAGCCCAATCATTGGCTGGTGTAATTTAGCTGCTGGGTCCGGCCCACCCCCGACATCAAGCTGACAGCTCCTCTCTCTCTCTACTCTTAGTTTCACACAGTTACACTCGGCTTAGTGTGAAACCTGCCAGTGCCACCGCCAATCTGTACTGAGGATATCGAGTGTGTGCTAGAGTGACAGGAGTAAGCAGGAAGGAGTAGGAGCTGTTTTTTTAATCAGCCTAATATCGGCCATAAAAATCAGCATCATATATCAGCCACCCCAATTTCTAAATATCAGCATCGGCCAGAGAAAAACCCATATCGGTCTACCTCTAATTGTAATAGTCACAGTAGAGAAGTAAAGCTGGAAAATCCTGAAAGGAAGTCACCATTGTTACCCAATATATGCAATTAAAAAAATAAATAATTAAAAAAAAGGGGGAGAAAAATCCTCCCCTTGCACATAAGTGATGTATGTTTATGGCAAAATTAGACGTAATAATCCCTTAATAAGCATAATAAAAACAAAGCATCATGGGATCGCTGTATTAAGTGTATAAAAGCCAAATATAACTTTGGCTTTGTTTTGTGCCTTTAGATTACCAGATCCTTAGTTCTCGGTGTAGGAAGCTTGGAGACGTATCGGTGACCAGAGAGATCATGCAGTGCGGAGTTCATTAGCTTCCATCAGAAACTTAATCATACCAAACCTTTTCTTTATTTACACTGTGTTTAAAAAAAGGGGCAGAAGAAAGGATAGGAGAATAGAAGATAAAATGTAACACTCACACTGACAGAAATACAGCAAAGAGGCGCTGGGACGGGGCGATTAGACATATATACTGTAATTCTATATATATATTTATATATATAAACCACACTCTCAATAGACTCCCTTTGGTAGAAACAGTAATAAAGGAGGTTGTGGTTTTTTAGATGTCCCCTACCCCCATCACTATGTTACAAAGATAGGTAACAGACCATTAAACTAAGACAGTGCTTGCTATAAAATAAGAAATGGGTACAGATGTATAGGACAACCTTTGTTGACGTTATTTACACGCTTGTATTTACACACCAGGAATAACAGGAGGTCTGCTAAGACTAACTGGTGGGGCAGTTGGCAGAAGGTTTTCAGTAACATTAAACCCCCTAGGATCACAGCGCCTCCTCTGGCAGCAGAAGAGATTACTTTATCCTCTAATGAGCGTTGGGTACGGCCATGCCTCTGCCAATGATTCTTCTCTTTTAGGCAAAATACCATGTCCTTCAGAAAAGCCTGGACTACTTCAGTCAGTTCAGCGCTGGAGGGCTGTTTGTTGCATGTGTTTACGGTGTTTTAAAAGGTGGCCCATATTTTACACGATACTTGTTGATGTCCACAAAGTGTAGGGTCTCCAAGTCCCGGGAGGTGGCACAAGGCACCATGCCATCCACCCCCTCCCCCAACAGCCACTTTCTGGTATCAGCTGCCATGTCCCGGCTCACGTGCTCCATATTCCACTTGTTCAGCCATGTTTGGAAGCGTTGGTGCAGTCGTTTGCTGACTCGCTCGTGAGACTAAAGAAAACACACAATACAAAAGATTCTTTGTTATTCTGCACCATCAACGGAAAGCCAATAAAAACAAACTAAAAATGGTATTATAACAGTAAACTGACTGATATTTGCATTGTTCCACTAGATACAGGTCCATTGATGACGGTTATTTTACCGGAGTTTGTCATTTTCTCATCACGCTGTTGAGTTTAGGCATAAAACCGCTGCATTTAAAAAAAATATGCATTTTTCATATACCACCATTTTGTTTCATGTATATATATATTATTTTTTTTTACAACCTGGAACAACTCAATTCTCTCAAAAGGCACTTCATAGAAAGTAGAATTAATGCAAGCCTCAAAAGGAATAGAGTAGTTGTTTTTTTTTGTTTTTTTTTTAATAAGCCAGTTATATCCTAGTTGGTGCCTAGAGCGTTTATTACATGTTTGCTATAATCCTTTTGGAGTTGTTGATCTCATAATGCAAGATAAAATTATATAGATATATATTTATTTTTTTACTCCCAGACAAAAAAAGCCTTTTCTTGGCAAAATTGTCATGATTTAAATTTTCTATGCAATCTATAGCCAGGAAAAAAATACCAATAAATGCACCTTTTTCTAGTTTGACTAGGGTAAGTTTTAAATCAACCAGCTCTTCTCAACACCTGGGCTCAGGACCCACTAACAGGGCAGATTTTAAGTATTACCTTGGGGAGATGTAGACTAGAATACTGCAATCACTGAGCAGAAAATGATATCACCTGTGATGTATTTCCGTTATCTTGCAAATCTGGCCTGTTGGTGGGTCCTGAGGACAGGCGTTGAGAACCATTGAACTAGACGGAGGGGTCTCCAAACTCCAGCTGTTGCAGAACTACAAGTCCCATGAGGCATTGTAAAACATTGACATTCACAAACATGACTAGGCATGATTTAAATTGTAGTTTCTGAACAACTGGAGGGCCCTGAACTAGAGGCATTTCCATTAAAGGGCACAGTTATGTATTTATTTAAATAATAATAATAAAAAAAAGTGTATAGTGTTATACTACCAGCTACAGGAGACACGGACGCTAGACACAGCAGAAGGCCTGTCCCCATTAAAAATAAATACAATTAAATCAATTTCTTTTTTTTTTTTTTAAGTCCTGCTTACATGTACGTTTACACACAAACTAATAGCATCCCAGTCTTAGTCCATAGGGTCCAATATTGAATTGGCCCACCCTTTGTAGCTCTAACAGCTTCAAATCTTCTGGGAAGGCTTCCACAAGGTTAAGGAGTGTGTCTATGGGAATGTTTGACCATTCTTCCAGAAGCGCACTTGTGGGGTCAGGCACGGACATTCGATGAGAAGGCCTGGCTCACAGTCTCCGCTCTAATACATCCCAAAGATGCTCTATTGGGTTGAGGTTAGGACATTCCAAACTCGCTCATCCATGTCTTTATGGACCTTTATTGTGCACCGGTCCAAAACTTTCGGTGGAGGGAGGATTATGGTGTTCAGTTGTTGACACGCTTCGTTCAAGTGAAGAGAACTCTTAACGTGTCAGCATAACACATTTTGAACAATTTCATGCTCCCTGTGGAAACAGTTTGTGGGTTGTCCCCCTTCCTGTTCCAACATGACTGCGCACAAAGCAAGGTCCATAAAGACATGGATGAGTGAATTTGGGGGGAGGCACTTACCTGGCCTGCACAAAGTCCTGACCTCCAACCCGATAGAACACCTTTGGGATGAATTAGAGCAGAGACTGCGATCCAGGCCTTCTCATCCATATCGGTGCCTGACCTCACAAATGTGCTTCTGAAAGAATGGTCAAACATTCCAAAAGACACATTTGTAAACAACCTTCCCAAAAGCGTTGAATCTGTTGCAAAGGGAGGACCAACTCAATATTGACCCCTACGGGCCAAGACTGGGGTGCCATTAAAGTTCATGCACGTGTAAAGGCAGGTGTCCCAATACTTCAACCATATATTATACCGGTTTTCTTATTTAATTTCCTTGAGATTTTCTTTCAACTATGCAGTGCAAGGGCCTGCGTGATTGCATGCAAATTGAGATTGTTTTGGTTTATATGGTTTTGGTAAAAGAAAATTGTATAATGTATGGCCAGTCTAAGTCTCCACCAAATAATTTGTTTGCAAATGTGATCTAACTTCCTGTTAGAAGGTGGCTACATTTACTTCCATGTTCCCACTGGTTGTAGGAACACAGCCACACAGACAGTATATGTTATGTGCACCGAGCCGTCCACTTGACACCCCCCAACATGCACTGCTCATTCCAAAAAGAAAAGACAGACAGTATATTAAAAAAAGAAATGTGGGCGCTCAGACAAGATGGAATAAAAAAAAAGTAGAAAGACACAAAGTATGTGTATTGATTGTTTTTGGAGAATATGGATATTGTTTATAGTCAATTCTCTCAAAGGACACTTCATAGAAAGTAGAATTAATGCAAGCCTCAAAAAGGAATAGCAAGTAGTTTTATGTTAAATAAAAAATAAAACCAAACGGCAATGAAGATCCTCTTGCAGAGTTTTCCCGGTTCAAAATTACATATGAAAAAAAGGTAGATCTAACAAGAGATATATATATATATATATATATATATATATATATATATATATATAAAAAAAGATGCGAGGCACAGGAGGTCCAAGGACAACAAGTCCAAGAAGCACTCTGTCCTAGTAGAGCGCTTTAACAGAACAGGACATCTCATGGGCATGCACAATAACCCGACAAATCCACTTAGAATCAGTGGATCAGGTAGCTGGAAAACCTATTTTATGGCCATTTTGATTAAGCAGAATCTGTTGGCCTAGAACAGGAGTCTCCAAACTACGGCCCTCCAGGTGTTCAGGAACTACAATTCCCATCATGCCTAGTCATGTCTACGAATGTCAGAGTTTTACAATGCCTCATGGGAAGTGTAGTTCCACAGCAGCTGGAGGGCTGTAGTTTGGAGATCCCTGGCCTAGAAGAAACAGTAGCCTAAAGATAAACCCTTGGACCACTTTCACACTTGGGTGGGGGCATAGTCGGCTGAGAAAGCGTGCATATATCTATATATAATAAAAAAAACACACCACACTGCAACACCTCTGCAGAGTCGCTTAGCCAGCAGTATAGCCACAGTGTCCCATTGATTTTAATGGGCAGGAGTGACACACACACCTTTCACTGCTCCAAAAATTTAGCTAGCTGTACTTTTTTTTTTACCGCCCTGCTAGCGCACCACTCCCGTGTGAAAACCCTCTTGGCTTTCAAATTGGAGAGATAGAAGCGGCCGTTTCAGGTCTGTTTGCAGGCCACATCCAGGCAATGGAGAGAGAACTCTCTGGGACAAACTGGTGCCAGACACAGGACAAGAACATCTCATTAAGGTGAAAGCAGACCACTTTAGGGAAAAAAGGAGACATTTGTTCTAAAACTACCTTGGGCATTACAGAAATTCAAATAGAGCTTTAGACGAGTTACGTTTTTTTTCTGCCTCTAAGCTCCAACCAGAGGGTTTTCTCTTTCTTCTGCCTCTGAACGTTAAACTCAAAATATGCCTCTTTACATCCAAATGGACACAAAGGGTAACATTGAGCTGCTTCTACAGAAGAAACACAAAACTCCCGTAGAAGCAACGTTTTCTTTGTTTTTTTTTTTTAAAGCCAGTCTGCATGGACCGTATAGGTAAAGTGCAGCGCTTGTAGATTACAATGTGAATTTAAATAAAGTAAATAGTGTCATAAAAAAGTGATAAATACACTGTAAAAATTCGATATTTTTTCTTTCTTATGTAATTTTTACAGTGTACATTTATAACTTTTTTATGACACTATTTACTTTGTTATTTAAATTCACATTGTAATCTACAAGCGCTGCACTTTACCTATACATTCTTGTTATTTGCTTTTATTTTCAACCAGCCGTGTTTAGCAGCTTACTATATTTTCTAGCAGCGCAGTATTATCCACTACACCAGTCTGCATGGACCCTAAAGGTCAAACTCCTACAACCACTACCCTCTCCCTGGCTGATCCAGTACGAGGTGATGGAACACATGCGGACAGGCAAATGAGCTCTGCATGCCACACTCTCCAAAGTTAGTCTGGAGAAATGAGGATACCTGAAAAGACTTTGGCAATCTTTTTATGATTTGATCGCTGCAGTTAAGGTTGCGTTAACCACTTGCTTACTGGGCACTTAAACCCCCTTCCGGCCCAGGCCAGCTTTCAGCACTGTCACTCTTTGAATGACAATTGCACGGTCATACAACACTGTATCCGTTTGTGGCATTTAGATCACTACTGAGAATTTTTCTAAACAAAAAGACCGAGAATTAAAAAAAAAAAAAAAAAAGTTTGTTAGAAAATTTAGCAAAACAGGTAATTTTTCTCCTTCACCGACCTCCACTGAGGCTACACTGATAGGCACTTATGAGGCAGCAGTGGCTTTCCGTGTGCGGGACCAATGTCCCGTTTAGATCTGCTTTTTTTTTTTTGCATGAGGAGAAAGGAAGAAAAGGCAGATCCCTGGCTTCTGTTTACATCATGTGATCAGTCGTCATTGGTTGACAGCTGATCATGCGGTAAGGGGTCAGTATCGGTCCCTTACTCCGATCAGCCGCGTCTCAGACTTACTGATCACAGAGAGCACAGCCCGAGCCCCACAGACAGCACATACATGGACGCCCTCCTGACAATTTAGGCCCGCGCTGTAGACGTCCTTCAGCTATAGTGTGGGTGCGAAGAGGTTAAAGAGAAGAATTACTCTGGTCTTCACATTGGAAACATCTAATTTCACAAAGATTACCGGTATATAGAAAATAAGATATACATCTGAAACCACCTGGAAAGCATAAAAAAAACACTTTATTTACCCCAAAGCTTTCCATTTTAAATCAACTAAAAAGAAATGACATTGGCACAAGAGGGAAGGGGAAGGAAGGTCTGATCAGAATAAAATATTCATTAGCCGTGAAGTGTTCTCAAGGAATGTGCCCTCAATCAGTAGCCATTACTGTATGTATGCTTTGACTGCTAGATAAAATATTGTTCTAAAAATAGGAATAGAAATTAGTATACCAAATAAAATGCTCTTGTGCTCCAAACCTGTGCTGTGCTTGTGGGTTTTTGTCATACACGTCATCATATATAAAAACAATACACATTATGAAAACATGCATAATATCAGAACATAAATATGTGAAATAAATCTAGAAATACAATAAAGCTCCACTTCCAAAAAATGCTCGTTAGAAGAAAGTCTATTCGCGATGAAACAATATTGCTTTCTTCGTGATAAACCGCAAATCAACTCCGTGCCACTTCTTAGCAAAAGGCTCACTCGGCAGAATTTGTTTCACTCCTTATGGAATAAGAAAGATTAAAAAGAACGTTTAAAAGAAACCAAAAAAAAAACCACACCGAGATAAAACCCTTCCCAATTATTTTCAGACCCTAAACTGATATCCTGTGCCGTTGCATTCTGACAGGAGTGCCCAACCAGTGGCCCACAAAGCCCTCCGATGTGGCCCCCAACCTCCTGCTCTGTGATGGCGGGTAGGCAGGCCCAGATGGTGGGTTGCCAACTTGCCATCCCAGAGCATCAGTGTTGTAAATGAAGCCGGTGGTTGCAGAGAAGAGCTACATAAGCCGATGGTTTCAGTATAGAGCCGACCCCTGTCACAGGCGGAGTGATACCAAATGTGCTCTGCCTGGGACAGCAACAGCCGGTGATACCTGTATGGAAGACTGTTATTAAAGGTAAGTTTATTACTAAAATCAAAGTGTACATATGGGCATATCTGATCTGCAGTGGTTACTATGCTGCTTTCAAACTGATCCGCACACGCGGGTGCCCCTGCGGGTAACCTGCACTGAGCCATAGACTTCAGTTACTAACTGTGGGTTTGGCGAGCTTTCAGAAAGTGCACATCTGCAGGATATAATGGAAGCCTTTGGCAAAGTGAAGCTAACCTGCAGGAAAGCCAAAGGTGCACTGTGCTGCTCCCTCAGTGTAGGTAAAACGCAGCGCATCAGTTTAAAGGCAGCCATAATTATGCCTTGTACACAAGATCAGAATTTCCGATGGAAAAAGACCGTCTGACTTTTTGCTTTGGAAATTCCGACAGTGTGTATGCCCATCGGATATTCCGAGGAATTCCGGAGATTACATAAGATGCATGAAGGTAAAAAAACTTTTACCTTTACAACCCCTTTAACAGTGTACCTGATTTTTATGCTAATCAATTATTCTAGTTTGACAAGGTTTTTGAGTATTTATTATTAGTGCTGAGATTTTTGTTGTTCCATGTTGAATAAAAAAAACCTGAAGAGTTCAGGAGGGAGTCTTTGTACCAACAATGTGACGTTAGTACAGAGATTTCCCCTCTGAGCTATTGACTTCTGACAGGGGGACCGCACTCCCGCCAGAACACACTGGTCAGCGGTCACAGCCATTAGCTGAGCGTTCTGATTGGATGCCGATCAGCTGTTGGTTTTCCAGCAAGCTATGCTTCTATGAAACAAGGACCTGTACACATGGGCCAAAAGTCAGCCGATATCTACTGTACTGGCTAATATTTGTGTGTACGGGGCTTAATGGGACACTAAAGGGTCCGAGTTTTTTTTTTTAAATAACAAACATGTCATACTTGTCTCCACTGTGCAGTTTGTTTTGCACAGAGTGGCCCCGATCCTCCTATTCTGGGGTCCCTCGGCGGCTGTCTCAGCTCCTCCCCGCAAGCGCTAACCCCCTTTGGGAAGCTCTCTCCCAAGGGGGTTATCTTGTGGGCGTGCTCCCATGCTATACACTCGGGGGCGTACACAGCCGCCGAATTTATGACTCGTCCCCCACATCACTAGATTTGATTGACTGCAGCAGGAGCCAATGGCTACACTGCTATCAATCTATGCAATGAGGAGCTGATCAGCTATGGAAAGAACGATGCAGGATCGTGCCCACTGAGATTTTAGGCTCAGGCAAGTAAAATGGGGACTCGGGGGGGGGGGGGGGGGGGGGGGGGGGGGACCGGGAGAGTGCAAGGTGTTTTTTCACCTTGATGCATTAAGGTGAAAAAAACCACAAAGCTTTACAACCCCTTTAAAAGCATGGATTGATACACAAGAGTTCAAGGTCAGGGAGGTCAGATCTCACAGCAACAGTATCTGATGAATGGAATACCCTTGAGACAAGGACTGGCAAGAGCAACAAACTGACAGCAGTTTATAGGTTGACAGTAGAAAGCAAGGAATGTGAAAAAAAAAAAAAAAAAAAACCCCTTAAGCATTATTCACACCTGAACGATATCGATCGTGGGCATAATCGCTTTAATTCTGTCCGTGATTCCAGAATCACGGCGGAATTTGTTTGTGATGACATTATTTCCTTATGGCACCCCAAACGAGGTGCGTTTTTTCCACAATTGTCTAGCGACAAAAAGGCCCATTTAACCACTTCCCGACCGCTGAACGAGTTTATACGGCGGCACTTTGAAGATAGATATCTCGGTAACGGCAGCAGCTGCTGCCACAACCAAGGTATCCATCTTTAGTGCAAACGGTCCTGTAAAACATAACAGCGGTCTCCGCGGGGGATTCGCCCCCTCCCGCCGCTTACCGGAGCCGTCGGTAGCAGCGGAGGCGATCGGGTCCGTTCGTCTGCTGTGTGGGGATGCGAGTGAGGGAAAAAAAAATAAAAAATTGCCCCCACCCGTCCCCATAGCTCTGCTGGGCGGAAGCGACGTCAAAACGTCAGTCCCGCCCAGCGTCTTAAAGAAACTTTTTTTTTTTTTTTTGAAAAAATGACGGTTTCAAATATCTTTTTTCTTTTTTGCATTTTAGTCTAAAGATGAGATCTGAGGTCTTTTTGACCCCAGATCTCATATTTAAGAGGACCTGTCATGCTTTCTATTACAAGGGATGTTTACATTCCTTGTAATAGGCATAAAAGTGATAATTTTTTTTTTTTTTCCAGTGTAAAAAATAAATATGAAAAAAAAAATATTTTTAAAGCGGCCCGTCCCGACGAGCTCGCGCGCAGAAGCGAACGCATACGTGAGTATTGCCCACATATGAAAACGGTTTTCAAACCACACAAGTGAGGTATCGCCGCGATCGTTAGAGCGAGAGCAATAATTATAGCCCTAGATCTCCTATGCAACTCAAAAAATGCAACCTGTAGAATTTTTTAAAACGTTGCCTATCGAGATTTTTAAAGGGTAAAAGTTTGACGCCATGCCACGAGCGGGCGCAATTTGTAACCGTGACATGTTGGGTATCATTTTACTCGGCGTAACATTATCTTTCACAATATATAAAAAAATTGGGCCAAATTTATTGCAGTCTTATTTTTGAATTCAAAAAGTTAATTTTTTCAAAAAAAAAGTGCGCTTGTCGGACCGCTGCGCAAATATGGTGTGACAAAAAGTATTGCAATGACCACCATTTTATTGTCTAGGGTGTTAGAAAAAAAATATATAATGTGTGTGGGTTTTATGTAATTTTCTAGCAAAAAAAAAACTATTTTAGTCTTGTAAACACCAAATCTGAAAAACACCCACGGTAGAGAAGTGGTTAAAATTAATGGTGCTGCTCCAAAAACACTTCACTAAAAAACAAATGAAAAAAGGCTAAAAACAACGAGCTGTAGCAACAGTCGCTGCGCTACGCTCAGGTTTGAATGGAGCCCAATGGAAACCAAGAAGTCTCCGCAATGAAGGGACAATGGGGTTTATTTACTAAAGCTGGAAAGTGCAAAAACAGGCTCACTTCTACATAGAAACCAATCAGCTTCCAGGACTTATTACCAGGCTTAATAAAACAATCTGGGGTTAGAAACTGATTGGTTTCTATGCAGAAAATAAACCCCAATAACTGATCAATTAATTCCATTCAAAACTTTTGTGGACGTACAAAAGGCATCAAGTCCAAGATGTGATGAAAGCATACAATGGGTTTCAGAACTGAAACCAAACATTGTAAAACACCTTCAACCCCTTTTGGACCGCCCCACATACATATACTGCAGCAGGGTGGCCTCTGTGTGCGAAATCACGCCCCCTGTGGCCAGTTTCCAATCTATGTACTCACCTCTCCTATGGTCCATGCCAACGACCCTTATTTTGTACAGTAAACGTTTATGGGGAACTGTCAAATGCTTTTGCAAAATCCAGATACACCATGTCTATGGGGACTTCCTTCATCTAGATGGGAGCGCACCTCCTCATAGAAGGTTAAATAAATAGATTGGTTTGGCAAGAACAATTCTTTATGAATTAATGCCAATTTCTGCTAATCATACCATTCTCTAATTCCCAGGGATGTATTTTGGGCTCTTTTTAAAAATATTGGTGCTACATTGTCTTTTCTCCAATCAGCTGGTACCATTCCAGTCAGTAAAAATTAGGAACAAGGGTCTGGCAATTACTTTACCGAGTTCTCCAAGTACCCTTGGGTGCAAGCCTAATTTAATTCCGTTTCGTTAACCATGGAGGTGGTTCCTGTGATGTGTCATGAGGATAAAGACTGCAGTTTTGGTTACCAAAGTGCACCCCCCCCCCCATTCCTGCGAAGACTGAGAAGAATACATTTAATACTATACACCTCCATTACTAGTATAGTCTGAATGGATTTATCTCTGTCATCAGATCAGAACTATACTAGCTTACCCAATAGTATAGTGTTCTAGAAGACACAGCATTAGCAGGATCAGCCCCCACACCTGTGTTTTAGCGCACCCCCCCCCCCCAAAAACAATGCAGTAGAGTAGATCATGGCCACTTCCAATACACAAAACTGCAACGTTAGAGTCAGGCCTGATCTCTGCTAGTACGAGCAGTTCAATTTTTTAGTAGCGTTTCAAACAGTCCAACAACCAGGTGCATTTTTTTGTATTTTATTTGTATTTTGTGTGATCGAACAACAGAAAGTGGCACAATTGTGTAGTGGAAGGAAAATAAATGGGTTTTTATTTTTGTTTACAAATTTTTGAAAAGTATGGTGTGTATTTGTATTTCACCCTCCTGAATCAAAACTTTGTAGAAAAACCTCTCTGCAATTACAGCTGCAAGTCTTTTGGGGAGGTCTCTACCAGCCTTGCACACATAGCGACATTTTTGCCCATTCTTCTTTGCAAAATGGCTCAAGCTCTTTCAGATTGGATGGAGAGCGTCTGTGAACAGCAATTTTTAAGTCTTACCACAGATTCTCAAAAGAATTTAGGTCTGGACTTTGACTACATTTTTCTAATATATGAATTAGCTTTAATTTAAACCATTCCATTGTAGCACTGGGTGTATGTTTAGGGTCTTTGCCCTGCTGGAAGGTTAACCTCCACTCCAGTCTCGTCTTTTGCAGACTCAAACAAATTTTCTCGTTAAGATTGCTCTGCATTTGGCTCCATCCATCTTCCTATTAACTCTGACCAGCTTCCCTGTCGCTGCTGAAGAAAAGCATCCCCACAACATAATGCTGCCACCACCATGTTTCACAGTGGGGGATGGTGTGTTCAGAGTGATGTGCAGTGTTAATTTTCCACCACACGTGGTGTTTTGCTTTTAGGCCAAAAAGTTTAATTTTGGTCTCATCTGATCTGAGCACCTTCTTGCACATGTTTGCTGTGTCCCCCACATGGCTTCTCACAAACGGAACTTCTTATGGCTTTCTTTCAACAATGGCTTTCTTCTTGCCACTCTTCTATAAAAAAAAACGCAAGATTTGTGAAGTGCAGACTAATAGTTGTCCTGTTGACAAATATTCCCACCCAAGCTTTGAATCTCTGCAGCTCCTTCAGAGTTACCATGGGCCTCTTGGCTGCTTCTCCAATTAAGGCTCTCCTTGCCCGACCTGTCAGTTTAGTTGGATGGCCATGTTTTAGTAGATTTGCAGTTGTGCCATATTCTTTCCATTTTCAGACGATGGATTGAACAGTGCTCCTTAAGAACTTCAAAACTTTGGATATTTTTTAAAACCTAACCCTGCTCTAAACTTCTCCACAACGATACCTCTGACCTGTCCGTTGCCTTCATGATGCTGTCTGTTCACTAAGGTTCTCTAACAATACTCTGTGGACTTCACAGAACAGCTGTATTTATACAGAGATTAAATTACACACAGGTGGACCCATTTACTAATTCGGTGACTTCTGAAGGCAATTGGTTCCTTCAGTTAGGGGTATCTGAGTAAAGGGAGTGGAATACAAATGCACGCCACACTTTTCAGATATTTGTAAAAAAAAAAATCTAATAAAAAACCCATTATCATTTTCCTCACACTTCTCAATTATGTGTCACTTTGTGCTGATCTATCACTTTAAAGCCAGATAAAAATGCAATTTAAGTTTTTTGGTTGAAAAATTACAAAAATGTGGTATGAATACTTTTTTCTGACAATGAAGTAGAGGACCCTGCTAATGTCAGGTGTACCCGATCCCGTTTCCAGGTTGCTGAGGTACTACAATCGTATAATACCTGTATGCAGCAGAATGCCAGTACCAGTGTCGCTCTACCTTCTGGTGATCTGGCAAGAAGCAGCGGCCTAGTACATCCTGGTCATAGACAAACCGGCACTGCAATAACACTTGGTGACATGATGAATTCCTTGACTGCAGCTCAAGCTAGCAGCACAAGTAGTGTTCCTGCAGCCACCAAGAATTCAAACATAGGCCTGTAGAGCCCACAGTGTACTTCCTGATGCGCTCGTAAATCCTGATTGGAAGCCCACAGATTCTGCAGCGCCTGTACTCTTACCCCCCCAAATCACTGGCCAACCCGGAATTCAGGTGGAAACAGATTCAACAGCCCTTACAATCTCTCACAAAGGTTAAAAAAAAAAAAAAAAGTGTATACCTTCATGTGACAACACTGAAGAAATTACACTTTGCTACAATGTAATGTAGCGCATGTACAGCTTGTATAACAGTGTAAATTTGCTGTCCCCTCAAAAAAACTCCACACAGCCATTAAATGTCTAAACCGCTGGCAACAAAATTGAGTACAATGTCCAAATTGAGCCCAACGTGTCAATATTTGGTGTGGCCTCCATGATTTTCCAGCACTGCCTTAACCGGCTTGGGCATGTAGTTCACCAGAGCTTCACAGGTTGCCACTGGAGTCCTCTTCCATTCCTCCATGATGACATCACAGAGCTGGTGGATGTTGGAGACGTTGCACTCCTCCACCTTTCATTTGAGAATGCCTCACAGATGCTCAATAGGGTTTAGGTCTGGAAACATGCTTGGCCAGTCCATCACCTTTACCCTCAGCTTCCTTAGCAAGGCAGTGGTCGTCTTGGAGGCGTGTTTGGGGTCGTGATGTTGAAATACTGCCCTGTGGCCCAGTCTCCAAATGGAGGGAATCATGCTCTGCTTCAGTATGTCACAGTACATGTTGGTATTCATTGTTCCCTCAAACTTAAGCTCCCCAGTGCTGGCAGCACTCATGCAGCCCCAGACCATGACACTCCAATCACCATGCTTGACTGTAGGCAAGACACATTTGTCTTTGTACTCCTCAGCTGGTTGCCGCCACACATGCTTGACACCATCTGAACCAAATAAGTTTATCTTGTCTCAGACCACAGTCTGCTTGTATTCAACCTGTTTGCAGGATTTGTGCATCATGTTTAGAAGAGGCTTCCTTCTGGGACGACAGCCATGCAGACCAATTTGATGCAGTGTGCAGCATATGGTCTGAGCACCAACAAGCTGACCCCCATTCCTTCAACCTTTGCAGCAATGCTGGCAGCACTCATAGGTCTATTTCCCAAAGACAACCTCTGGATATGACGCTGAGCACGTGCACTCAACTTCTTTGGTTGACCATGGTGAGGCCTGTTCCGAGTGGAACCCATCTCGTTAAACCGCTGTATGGTCTTGGCCACTGTGCTGCATCTCAGTTTCAGGGTCTTGGCAATTGTCTTATAGCCTAGGCCTTCTTTATGTAGAGCAACAATTCTTTTTTTCATATCCTCAGCGTTCTTTGCCATGAGGTGCCATGGTTTACTACCAGTGACCAGTGAGAGAGTGAAAGATATCGAATGTAAAACACCTGCTCCCCATTCACACCCAAGACCTTGTAACGCTAACAAGTAACATGACACCGGTGAGGGAAAATTGCCAATTTGGACATTTTTACTTAGGGGTGTACTCACTTTTGTTGCCAGAAGTTTAGCCATTAATAGCTGTGTGTTGACTTATTTTAAGGGATCAGCAAATTCATACCGTTATACACTCCCTACTTTGCTGAAGAAATTGCACTTTGCTACAATGTAGTGTTGTCACATGAAAAGATATAATAAAATATTTACAACAATGTGAGGGGTGTACTTACTTTTGTGAGAAACTGTATATGCCGATCAATTTATCACTGCAAACGTAAAATTTGACCGTTGCCAGACAATTTGCATAGAAACATATCACGGTTTCCGAATAAAAAAAAATAAAAAACATTTCTGGGCCGATGTCTCAACATGGGCATTACTAAAAAAGAGTTGGTCATATTGGTCCACTGAGCCATCATGAAATGCCTGTGTTCTCTGCTGCCATGGCCAGGACTAAATACAAGAAAATATTGCAATTTACGCACTTCAACGGCAATGAACTCATCTTCGGGGTGACCCTGGATATGATCGGCTACACAAAATTCGACCCCTTGATTTCAAACAGTTGTTCCCCAGCAAGCGTGCCAGATATGGGGTCCAAATGTATAAGCTCTGCGACAGGGCAACAGGCTATACATGTAGTTTCCGGATTAGAAAAGGGGAAAGATGGAGTTCACGACTTCCCAGACTACAGCAAAATTGTTTGGGACTTGGTGTCACCCTTCTTCTGAAAAGGGGTACCACTTATACGTGGAATTTGGAATTGCTGCATGTGGCACCATGCGATCTAATTGCTGGGGCTTCGCCCAAATGCTTAAATATTCCCGAATTAGATGGGGAGAGAGCCTGCTTAAGATGTGATGAATTGCTGGTAGAGAGGTGGAAGAACAAAAACAGAACAGTTTTGTTCAGTCTTCCATACATGCAGATACGACAGTGCAAACTGCAACAGCAAATGGTGTAGAGAAGCCCCTCTGTGCCCATGACTACAAGCTTAAAATGGGAGGGGCGGACTTCACCGACCAAATGATGGCGCTGTACACAATTGCCCTTAAGGCCAGACGCTGGTACAAGAATTTGTCTGTATATTTTTTACAATTGGTTCTGTTCAACGCTTATGTACTATACAAATTGTCAAAGAAGAAGTGAATTCTTCCTAAAATTCCAGGAAGAGATCATCACAGCCCTTTTGTTTTTAGAAGTTGATGTGGCCCAATTTCCCAATCCATATGCGAGTCGGCAGCAAGAGGCAAACGTGGATATAGGCATGCATCGCACGCAAGCTGCTGCCTTTTTGTTTTTAGTTAATTCAGCTCAATCCTGTCAATTTTTGTATTTCTGTTTATCTGTAATTAGCGCTACCACACACACTACTGAATTAGTATAGGGTACAGCATGGCACAGTCTAGGGCACACATTCACACAGGGTACTGAAAGATATTAGATAGCTATCGCATTTTCAGAGACCTTAGCCTGGAACGTTTAAAAGTTACAAAAATGTGCAATTGTTAACCATTGTTTGCTTTGCAGATAAGCCACTCAGCTGCAGCCCCAATTTGTTTATTCCAACAGCAACAAGGTTTGTGCCCACAATACTTAAATCAGTGACTCCAGCGCTGTAGGAAGAAATTTCATCAGCGCAGTTTAAAAAAAGAAAAAAAGAAGAAGAGCATACATGCCAAAGCATAGGGGCTGGGGTGGACAGAGGGCGGATTGCCCATATGCTTCGACATATATTTTTTTCACTTTTGTTGGCAGATAATTCTTCATCCACATAAATGTGAATGAAGGAATCAGTCAGGCTCTTTGTTCACTCCATGGGCTGGACTAACAAAAAAAAACAAACAAGAAAAAAAACACACACAATTGCATGTATATGCCCATCATTAGAAGTGGGTGGATGCAGGGCAGTATAATGTAATGGTGGGCATACTGCAAACTTTCTGCCAGAGATTTCTTCATTCACATCGATCAAGGTGAATGGAGAAATCTGTTAGAACATTACAATATATGCCCATCAACGACCAGCAATGTACTGGTATGTCGCTGGACTTTGAGTAGTCATACCGGGATCATGCCTGCAGGTTTAGGCATCATCTTGGTATTTTTTTTTTTCATCCGCTAAACTGCTTTTAGCGGCTGAAACCTTTTGCGGTTTTCTTGGGCACAGGGAACGCGAGAATGCAGCCGGTGGTTCCGCCAGCTGACCATAAAGCTGATCAGAGACCAGAACGGCACCAATCACATCTACGGCCTTAGAAACCGGAAGCTACGAGCATTTCATCATATTGGTTTTGCCGGATATAAACTGCGCCATTTTTTAAATTGGGAAAGCATCTGATCACACCAATCTCGATGTGGTCGGATGCTTTAAGGGCGATCGTGCTCTGCTTGAGGGGGGGGGGGGGGGGGCAAACAGTGTAAAAATAAAGCTTAATATAAATACGCAAAAATAAATAAATATTACAGCATTGGTGTTGTGTCATATGTAAACAGCAATCGTACAATCCATGAGGCATCACTGCGAACATCAGATCAAGGGCAGTAATTCTAGCAGTAGACCTCCTCTGTAAAGTGGTAACCTGCAAAAGCTTTTAAAAATGCATGTAGTTTGTCGCCACTGCACGGTCGTGTGCAATTTTAAAGCATGTCGTGCTTGGTATCCATGTACTCGGCATAAGATCATCTTTTATATTTTACCAAATGTATGTGGGCAACGTATTGTGTTTTTGTGCATAAAAATTCATAAAAAGTTTTTTCCAAACTAATTGAGTTTGGAAAAAGCTCTACGCAAATACTGTGAAAAAATATGCAACACCCACAATTTTATTCTTTATGGCCTCTGTGTATATATATTATATATATATATATATATATATGTGTGTGTGTGTGTGTGTGTGTGTGTGTAGGACAAGGCTGGACATCTTCATTTGGCGTGGGAACTGTAAAAAAGGCTGCAAGACAGCATGCATTCTTTTAGAGCCTGGGTTTTAAACCACATGCCTACTGGCCACTCTTACCACCTTCCTGACCAGTGCAATTTTCAGCTTTCAGGACTGTCGCACTTTGAATGACAATTGCGCAGTCATGCAACACTGCACACAACACTTATTAAAAAAAAAAAAAAAATTCCCACACAAATAGAGCTTTCTTTTGGCGGTATTTATTTACCACTGGGTTTTTTTTTTTTTGCTAAATAAACTTTCATAGTTTCTTATAAAATGTTGGTAACATGGAGGTTGAACAGATAGGCGACACTGATGGAATGGGCACTGATTGTCAGCATCGGTGAGCACTGATAATTATGACACTGAAAATCCGTGTAGATGTCCTTTTGGAGAATGTGGGCTCAATGCTGAGAGCATGAGGAAAGGAGAAGAAAGAAAAGTGTGCCGATAACCAGCTTTTTTTTTACATCCACGATCAGCTGTGAATGGACACATCTGATCACATGGTTAAGAGACTGCTGTGAATGGACACAGCTGATCACATGGTTAAGAGACTGCTGTGAATGGACACAGCTGATCACGTGGTTAAGAGACGCCGATTGGGTCTTTACCTCAACCTGTGATCAGCAGTGTCCTCCGGACACTGATCACAGAGCAGACCACCCACGCCCTGCAGCGGGTGTGATAACAGGAGGCCTCCCTGAACTAGCCTTCCATGCTGTAACCATTATTTGGCTACAGTGCAGGCAGCAAGTGGTTAATAACCAAGCTGTGAGGGTTAATGACCAAAGCAGAATGCAGAAATGGCCCCAGAAAAAAGATCTGGTTGGTCTGGCCGAGATCATGGGAAGTCTGCACCCAGAAATATTACCCGACTACCAGGTACTTCTTGGCCAGTCTACGGCTACTAGGATGGCAGGGATCCCTTTGTTTAATCTGCTTTAGAAGTATGGAATCAACTTAAGGGAAGAAAACACGCGACTATAAAACACAGATTGTGGCACAATGCCATGGAGGTCCAGGTATGCTGCAAATTAGACAAAACCCATCTTGGTATAGAGTCCTTTCTCCTGGGATAAGGCATCGACACCTTAGAATGTGAACAGACAACAGGGTTGAAAAATTACATTTCTGTCCAACTCGGGATGTAAGCCACCTCTCTACCTCCCATATTACATTCTTCCTCCCTGAAGTTTACCGTAGGTCACGGTGTTGGCAATATTAGACTAAACCCGTGAACAAAACCAGGTTGTCCTGTGGAGGAGTGGCAGGCAGATCCCTTGGATCTCTGAAATTGTATATGGCAGGCAGTTTTTCTTCATCCAGAAACCCTTTACATTATAAAGAGGCAAAGACCCTTTCCCAACCAGAGTGGATTGGGCCCCTGGTAAAATTCCAAAGAGGGAGAAAGAATAGGTCCCCAATATATAGCAAGCTACCAGAATAACCACGGCCGTTCTGGAAATGTCTCATTTGATTGAAATGTTCCAATTGAGGAAATCTGACGTACTGAGAAAGGGGGATTGCCTGGAAGGCAGAGACCATTCATCTCAGGACCAGCATGCATAAGGTAGAAGGAAGAGTGATGTTGAGCTTGAAGAAAGGAGATCTGATCTGTTTAAAGGAAGAAGAAAAATGCCTGGCAGCATGCCCAGGTATTTCAGGTCTTGCACTGGGATCAAACCAGACTTCTGGCAATTCACAAGCCAGCTTAACGGTTGGTTCCAGGGCCATCTTTATGTTGGTTGCAGTTCCCAGAGAACAGCGTCCTGAAGGAGGTCAAAGTGGTATGCTACAATTCCCCTGGTTTGGAGTGGAGACAGCACCAAGACAAGCATTTTGGTAAAAATTAGGGACACAAACTGGTAGTGAATTCCCCCAAATTTGAGGTGCAGAAAGTGATCCAGAAAACATGGAGACAAGCATCACCAATGCTTCCTATGAAAGATAGAAATTCCGTTTTGTAACCAGGAGAGACTACCTACTTTACCCAGATGTAAGACAAGTAGTCTTCGCCAATCCATTTATTATGCTGTCAGAAAATTTGCTGGCCTGAACACGCTGGTTTACTTGGTCAGTCAAGTATTGGGAAGACTCTTCAGAGCTTAGGTCCCAACACAAGGCTATGATCAATTAAAAGTTTAAAAAGCATTTCCATGTTTCTGTTCACACAGTGTTTAAAGGATGCGGAATCTGTGATTGGTACGACTGTTGGCTTTCTGAGGCAGAACTCCAGTGGGACTATTGCAGTCTGACGCAGGTCTACTGAGTGATAACTTTCTTTTTTAGCAGGTCCTTTGGGAAGAGCCACGAAGCATCAAAACAGTTGATGAGGCCTTGCCAGACTGCTATACTACTAAGACGTGGGAGCGCCTCAAACTCATAAAAAATTTGGAAACAACTTCTGTGTTTTCCAAAACTGATCTTGGTAAATTCAATACGGTTAGGAAAGACTGACTAACCAAATCTGAGTGTCCCAAATACTGCTTGAATTAGCCTGACAATTCTCTCCTTAAGGTGAGCAGATTCAAGAGCTCATCACTGTGGGAAGACCGAGTTGGTACACAATAGGACTGTGTAACAGTCAGAGCTCCAGGCCACACATTAAGTCTCCAGTGAAGGCTTCAAGGTGGGTACCACAACTATTATCAAAAGCATGTCTTGCAAGTGCCACATAGTGGGATATCCTGACCAATTACAAAGCCAATGTTGCATTGGGTACAGAGTACATTGTGGTCAGAATGGGCCTGCCAAGTGCAGTCTGGTGATTTTGCTTTATACTAGTCTCAGATATATTGCTAGAATTAAAAGACACATGAGACCCAATTAGGAAGTGTAATGCTCAGATAGAACCACAGCAGTGCAAAGTGGCATGGCAGGAGACAAATCCTTTAGGGTTCAACATGAAATATACAGTACGTTAAAGGCCAGTCAGACGGGCGCTGGGTTGCCAAGTTGTAGGGTGAGATGGTCAGGGTTCCAGTAGTGCAGTCCTGTGGCCTATTGCTTAGACAGGACCTGAAGCAGCTTGAAATGGTAGACATGCAGCCTGTTGCAGAAAAGAAATGCTAGGTTTGCATGCTATTCACAAAGTCAAGAGGTGCAGTCAAAAAAATGTCCTTTAGTGTGGCAAAGGTTCTCCCCAGCCAATTTGGAGAGAAAGAGGCCTAAGCAGGCTCAGCATTACTAAAGTGCCACTTTAGTAATATCAAACAGTACTGTGTCAATTGCCACCAGTGCGCAGGGTGACTGCCAATATAGCGATCACCCTGGTAAGGTACAGTACACATAACCCAGAAAAAGCTATAATTGGGATACTTTCCATAGAATAGTGGAATGTAAAACGCTACATTGAATCTCCATGGTTTGCTGACCAAAGTGTGAGCTGCAAAGGTTCTTATTTTGGAGAAGAAACAGAGGCTGCAATTCATCTCAAATGTTTGGTGGGCAGGGGCGGACTGACCATTGAGGAACTCGGGCACTGCCCGAGGGCGCCATGCCACTCTAGGGGGCCCCATCAGGGTTGCCAAGCTCATTAAAACCAGGGACAGCATGTAAAAATCAGTTTTTTTTACATCTGTCCCTGATATGTCCAAAACCGACATGCTTTTGATGTGAAAATCCCGAGATTTTAGCTGCCCCGCCTCTGTATTGCCACCTGGCATGGTGGCCATCTGTAAGCCTGGGGGCCCCATAATATTCTATTGCCCGGGGCCCCATGAGTTGTCAGTCCGCCCCTGTTGGTGGGTGTGGTATAAGATTGAGCATACAGAAGGTCACACGTGTGCAGTGACACGAAAGCAAAGGCTGTAGTGAATATCCAAAGCTGAAGGTAAACACTGTGCATACACTTAGCTGTGGAAGCGATTCTGCAAGAACTGGGAATTTGGTGCGACACTGAAAGCACAGCGAGATCTTCATTTTTCAAAAAGCAGAGCTGGCAGGGGCACCCTATCTCTTTGGACACCAAGCTACACTGCAGATGGCTGGTTGGCTGTGCAGAGTATATAAAACAAAAGGTGGGGTCTTCTGCTTTCTTACCGTCCAAAAGCCTGGTGGGCATGGCATATGCCTTAGAGGTGTACTGTGCTCCCACCAAAACTATAAAGGATATACCTGGATCATAAACTGACTTTTAACCCTTAGCCAATCGTTTTTAAACCCCTCCTCAGCAATTGTGTCCACACCTACCTGTTGTGCCCTCAACAGGGCTGTGCGACGGTACATGTAGTCCTCAGATTTTATGACATACACCATCTTGTAAGAGTTGAGCTTGAATTTGCACTGCAGCTTGTCCAGACTCTCTAGATTCTCCAGGTTCCGCTTTCCATTGCCCTCCTTCTCCTGCTGTTCTCGTCCCCTCTGGCATTTCCGGATTCTGCGCAGGTTCCTGTTGTACATAAGGTTGTAGGCCAGGGGAAAAAATAAGCAAATGTACAGAAATTGCTTTATAAAAATGTTTTGGTTTCTATAATTATGGAATAACTCTATAAATGCTTCATACACTATGTTTAAAGTGATTAAACTTTTTGAATACCAAACATGTTATACTTACCTGCTCCATGCAATGATATTGCACAGAGCAGCCCCGACCCTGCACTGCAGAGGACGCTTGCCATGGGGGGGCACTCATGCAGGCTCGCTCCTAAGCTGGCTGTGTGTGTCCATAGAGACACAATGGCTGATCATTAAAGTTTTTTTGCCTTAATGCAGAGAATGCATTAAGATATAATAAATAAATAAAAAACACACCCCCTTGAAAAAATGTTTACAACCAATTTGATGTAAAACATGTGCTACAAAATCAACAATTTCTGTACATTGAGAGTTCACATTATAGAATGTTTCCCAGCTCAAGCTACATCTATCAATTGTTTCAATATTAAAGAAAGATACATTTTTAGAGTATATGCAACTCTTATGGATATTTTGTGAATTTATGCCAGTACCAATAACTGTCTGGTGTAATCCATCTCATACCGAAGACAAGGGCAGCTTTCAAGACATGTAATCAGTCTGTCTGTCACATCTGTGGAATCCAGCATCAGACACTTGTGTTACAGAAGAAGCTGTATAAGAATTAGAGAATACTTATACTAAAGATTTGGGAAGTTTCAGTGATTTGTTGGAACTTTGTTCAATACAGTAACATTTGTAGTTACCTAGAAATGTTATTCTCTCTGAATATATCAATATATAAATCAGGAAGTAGGACATTTAAAGGCTCATTGTTCTGTATAGCATGTATTTTCAAATCATATATTTATGTTGCTTTCAATTCTTTATTAGTTGAAATGATTTTACCATTTTATACAGTGAAGTATGAGGAAGTAGATTTTTTTTTCTCTTTTATAAAGTACACTTTTACTCTTGGTTTTTGTTTTTAAACTTATATTGCTTGATACAATACATCCACGATACATGCACAGCCATAAACTAACTGAGCTCAGGAACAGTCAGTTTTCTCTTCATCTCTGCACTGGGTACCAGGCTCACCCACTTCCAGACCAGACCTTTTATGGCACTTCTCGTTTACATGCAACAATCAGTATTTTTTTGCTAGAAAATTACATCAAGACCCTAAAGAATAAAATTTGTGGGTTTTGCGGTTTTTCAAAACACGGTAAAAAAAAAAAAAAAATTATATACACATATATATCTAACATTTTTTTGATAAAGTATATAAGATGTTACGCAGAGTAAACAGATCAAACACGTCAGGCTGTAAAATTGCCCACGCCTGTGCAACGGCAAGAAACGACAAACATTACTATCCATAGACCCTTTAAAAGCCTTTACAGGTTACCATTTAGAGTTTCAATGGAGGTCTAGTGCTGGAATTACTGCCCATGATGTGACATTTTCTGAGATACCTCACGTGTGGGATGATCGCTGTTTGCGTGTTTGTGTCTTTTTTACTTTTACATTGTTGCTTGAATATTTTTTTTTTACTTTTATTGCTGTCACAAGAAATGTTAACATACTTGTGACAGCAATAGGCATGCGACAGGTACTCTTTAGAAAGAGAAATCTGAGGTCTAGAAGACACTAGATCCTTCCTCTGCCCTAAAAAGCATTCAAACACATTAAGGTCAGCGTTTTCAAATGCTTTTAATGCCAGGTCATCACTTCCGGGTTACAATAGCCAATCCGGGCTTTGTTCAGCTCTCTGACTGGCAGAAGTGCAGGCTGTCGCTCATAAGAGCCAGAGGACGCTGCGGAGACTAATGCCGCGTACACACGATCACTTTTTGTGAAACAAAACAACTTTTTTCAAACTTCACTTTAAAAAACGACGTTGCCTACACACCATCGTTTTCTGAAAATGCTCTTGCAAAGCGCGGTTACGTACACCACGTTCGACGGCACTCTGTTCCATTGAAGCTCATGTCTCATAACTTGATTCATAACTTGATTCTGAGCGTGCACGGGTTTAAAAACGTGGTTTTAAACGTCGTTTTGCCCACACACGATCATTTTGTACGACACAAAAAAACGACATTCTGAAAAACGACATAAAAAAATTGAAGCATGTTCGAATTTTTTTTTGGTTGTTTTTCAGAAGACATAAGACGTTTTGCCCACACACGATCATTTTAAATGACGTTTTTTTAAACCGTTTTATTTCATCACAAAAAACGACCGTGTGTATGCGGCATAAGGGCTAGGGGGTGGGAGGGCGCCCTCTCCCGCTGCTTGTAAAAGCAGTCCAGTGGCTCCAAAATAAAAAATGGAGGAGGTAATAGGATGATACCTGCATCTGGCATAGCCCCTTGAAATATGGGTACGTTGCTGGTCCGCAAGTTGTTTCAGAAGAGACTATGGAACAAGCTTGCTGGTCATAAAAGTGGAGATGATATTTGTTTCTCACCATAATTTGCAGGAACTGGACAAGTAAACATTTAGGCGATACATCATTTAGGTGATCGCACAGTGCTTCAAAAGCAGTGGGCAACTATAGTGACAAAGGATGGAAATACTGTAGATGAAGCCAATAGACTGAAAC
Organism: Rana kukunoris; assembly: GCA_029574335.1. Classification (NCBI taxonomy): domain Eukaryota; kingdom Metazoa; phylum Chordata; class Amphibia; order Anura; family Ranidae; genus Rana; species Rana kukunoris. The sequence continues at coordinate 96,549,128 of CM056051.1, forward strand.
AGTCAGACTAAATAGGAACATATGGTTACTGGATTGACTTTCCCCAGCAGGGGTGGAGGAGGCCAACATGGCAAAAAAAAAAAAAAAGTCAAATTGTATAGCGTTGGCAGAGCATAAACATGAACACAGGATAACAGAATTGGCACAGATATCTGAAGGTAAGCTCACCTGGGTAAGAAAACTGGTTTCTGTGCAAGATGTTCTCTCAGCTCTGGGGAAGTGGAGTCACAGTTCATGTATCTTTCCACATAGTCCGACCAACGCTTAAAATAGAAGACAAAGGGTGCAGAATTAGTGACAGAGCCCAGAGTGCCAGGAACCACAACCACCAAGCACAGAATAGGTAGAGCACAGCAAAGAAGCACCAAGGAGGCAAAACTGCTTTTATCATACAAGATGCTAAAAAGCCAGTATGGAGATCTCCCTTTGCAAAGAAAAATAAAACCCACAATAGAAGACAGTGTATATTTAGAGACTTCGGCTTTATTTGTGCAACGCCATTTTTCAAAATCTCAGATTTAGCCAAGTATGCAAGTTCCAAAGCCAACTACATAATTATTCTACACCTTAAAGTGTTAAAAAAAAAAAAAAAAAAAAAAAAAAGTAAAAAACTTTTTTTATTTTAGTTTTGAATACAGTGGAGGGGGATTAGAACACTTGCCAGTTTTTATAGCTGTCTATGCCCACCTTAGGGGGGATTCACGCTATTTGTCCCATTTACCATCATCATAAGTAAAAAAATATTACGGTAAATATTGACCACAAATACAGGGGAATCTTCCAATGGGGACACCATGTCTGATGACATGCTGGGATTCCCTCACTTTGGAGGGATTTCTTCTCCACTTCTTTTGACTATGGGACAGGAAGTGAAGGGCAATCTACTACACCCTGTGTCATAGCCCCACCTCCTTACTCTATCCAAAAAAAAAAAAGTTTTGCCTCTTTCTTAGCACCAATTCAAATGGCCTTTAGAGAAGCTTGGGTTTTCTATTTTCTGGTCTTGTAAGCATCCGAGCTTCCCAAAAGAAAGAATGGATTGGCCCCATTCATTCATATACTATTGTATTACTAGGAAGAAGCCATACCACCAACAATATAGGGATACAGATGTGAATCCAAGGAAGGCACTGCATGCATTCTACCAAAAAAAAGCAGTTTTATCTCAATTTTGAAATCAAATATTCTGAAGATGACAGGGAAATTCAAGGTTGTTTTTAATTAATCTGAACGCGATTAGTAAATCCTTTAAAAAATCTGAATTTGTGAAGGGCAAGATGTTTGATTCGCCTCATTCAAATCATCCGATTTAGATTTCACCTGCTGACAACTGAGCTTTCCCAAACAGAGGCGTCGTCCTCTTCAGTCATACCAGGTCAAGATTCTGCATCTACTTACACTAGTGTATCGTAATAAAAGAATGAAGATAAGACTTGTGTACAGCAGCCCCTCTAATACTTACCTGAGACACATCTCTATCCATCGATTCCACGAATGCCTCAGCCATCTGTGACTCTCTCTCTCTCCTGATTGGCTGAGACACAGCAGCGGCGCCATTGGCTCCAGCTGCTGCCAAGGTCAGTTAGCCAATTGGATAGAGGGGGTGGGGCAGAAACTGGGCCTGAATGGACTAACGGAGCTGCAGCTCTGCTGCCCTATAGCAAGATTCTGGCTGTGGGTGCACTGAACAGGAGGGAGGGGCCAGGAGAGCCGAAGGGGGACCCAAGAAGAGGATCCGGACTGCTGTGTGCAAAACCAAATGGCACAGAGAAGGCAAGTATAACAGGTTTGTTATTTTTTTATAGAAAAACTAAAAAAATTGGCAAACACACTTGACAACGTATCAGTTTTGGGCCCCAATTGGATTATACAAGTGACAAAGTGGCAATTGCTGGCCAATGTTCAGTCTCGGCAAATAACTGCTATTACTGTGATCAGTCATCTACTTTTCCCTAGTAATTGACTCATTTGAGACTGATGGCACACAAGTGCAGCATTATTCAACTAGTCATGATCATCTAGATATCGGCAAAGTATTGAGCAGGCGTTGCTTTCAGCAACTCAAATGTAGTAAGGCACAATGGTGACTGTCACTAAAAAAACTCTTCTGTAGATTTACCTTAAAGTGGCAGTAAACTCTGTTCTACTACTTGTAACTACAGGCAAGCCTATAATAAGGCTTACCTGTAGGTACTATGAATATCTCCTAAACTTGCAGTTTAAGAGATATTCACAGTGCATGCAGCCGATGAGGTCATCTGCGCATGCGCTCTGAAGGTACGGCATACAGTGCTGGACCTTCAGAGCCCATGCCGTAAACGGCAGCTTCCGCATACATGGGAGCGATGTCATCGGGTCCCCGACCATTCATGTAGCTGGGAGGACAAGTATCCAGAAGGAAGACTGGGGGAAGAGGTCAGCCCTCTTTGCGAGGACAGCACGGCGGTTTATTACCACTTTAAATGGCAACTAAACCCAGGACTATGCATTCGCTATATCTGGTCTCAAACAGAGAAGATATACCGGGAAGCAGCAGAATGTTGTATGCTTTACAACAATGGTAATGTGCCCGTTGACAAAGTGAATGAGGTCACACAAACATGCACGCCTGTATTGCCTTGGAGTACACGTTTATGAACTATAGCTCTGGTACTGTACTTATTTTTGGGTAAAGACTGTGATTAAGTTGGAAAACACAACATGGATGTTCGATTCTTTCACCAAGATCAATCGGCCAAAGAAGGTCTGCACAGATCAGAGACCATGGACATACAATGGTCTACTGATCCAAGCAAAACCGTCAAGACTGTGTTGCCTATGGACACCTTTATATCTATGCATGGGCTTCAATTTCTTGTCTTAAGATCTTACAGTCTGGTACTATTAGGTCATATGTCAAACTTTTTTGTATGAATTTCACCAGAAAATGAATTGGGCCACTTAACATAAGGTCCCAAAACAAATGACACCCCCCCCCCCCTCTATTGGTTGAACTGGATGGATTTGTGTCCTTTTCCCAACCAGACCAATTATTTTACAATATCTTGATAGTGTCCCTTAACCATACATAGCTCCGTCTCGAACACCCCAAGGATTGCTGGGTACTGCATGTCCCAAGGTAGTAAAAGGTTCCCATGGAAATGTAGGACAAAGACTTGAGGTAAGCCATTCTCGCTTTCCACAAAAAAAAAAAAAAAAAAAAAAAAAAAAAAAGAAGGTGTCCGTCATACTTGCCGCCTCTGTGCAGTTGGTTTTGCAGAGTGGCCACGATCCTCCTCTTCTGGGGTCCCTCAGTGGCGCTCCTGGCTCCTCTTAAGAGTATCGTTTGAGAGCCACTCTCCCTCGGGCACTCAAGTGGACGCGCTCTAGTGTGCTGCTGCTGCGTCTTGACAGACAGCAGGACTCGGCCACCCCATGTCATTAGATTTGAACAGTAGTAGCCAATGGCTGCGCGGCTATGAATCTATCCAATCAGGACCCAAGACACCGGCTGGAGCCGATGGGCTTATCCTCTTCGATGGAAAGACCAGGTTCAGGCAAGTAAAAGGGGGGGGGGGGGGGCTAGCTGCATCACAGGAGGTTTTACATCCCCTTTAAGTGTTCAGTATTACACTGAGCAATGTGGCCAAATGCATGAAATGCCATTCACAGGTTATTAACACTGAAATTCAAAGTTAAAAAGGTATGGTGCATCAATCACAGAACGAGAAGAGTACTGCGACTTCAAAGTCACATGATTTTACCGCAATTTCACAGCCACAATCTCAGGGAATGCCTGTGTAAGTGGCATCAAAATTGGACCAGAGTAGTGCAGGGACGACTTGAAGTCGTACCAATATGAATGGTTGCCATCGGAAATCATGGGAAACAACTTGTCGTGCTACTTTGCCATCACAAATGAGGGGGACAAGTCGTATAAGTGTGAAAGGGGCCTTAGTGGAAAACACATTATACTTTGGTCAATTTATACTTTTTCTGAACCTAGATTATGCGGCGTCTTAAAATTATAAGATAACAGTACGCGGTCATTTTATTTTGTACAATTCAGCAGTTTAAAGCAGAACTTTATCCCCCCAAAAAAAAAAAAAAAAAAGTGATGTTCCTTTAGCAAGGAGCATACATCCACATTAATAATTATGCTACCCAAAATTAAAATGTGCTGGAAACTGCCTCCAGAATTGCTATGGTTTCTTCTTGCTGAAGCCCAGAGCACCCGAACAGCAGTAAATCATAACTAAACCTATCAACTGTTACAGTCCTGGAATGCCAGGATCGCCAACTGTCACATTTGCTTGTATCCTTAACTAAACTGTCAAACCATTAAATCACTGGTGTCAAATGATCAAATGTGCAGGACCATAGTAGTTGCAGATCAAACAAGCAACTTTCCCTGGCTTTAAACAATAGGAGGGTTAAAAGTCTGCTATAAGACTGTCAGATAGACCTCTACAAATTCAGCAGTGCTAAAAAAAATATAGAGCAACTGAGATGTGCAGAGCGAGACAGTGCATTACTGGGTTTTAAACAGTATAGACACTCATTTGTAATGTTTTACATGGCTATAGCTGCAAAAGGTCATGCTGAAGTGATCTAGAAGGACTTAAATCAGGGGTCTCCAGACTATGGCCCTCCAGTTGTTCAGGACCTACAATTCCCATCATGCCTAGTCATGTCTGTGAATGTCACAGTTTTACAATGCCTCATGGGATGTGTAGTTTCCCAACAGCTGGAGGGCCTTAGTTTGAGGATCCCCGACTTAAATTTTCTCACTTAAGTTCCACTTTAAAAAACACAAATGAGAAACCCAAGAACAACTCTCACAGATTTTAGAAGCCTCATCCGTGATGCCAGTCTTTAGTAGAGTAACGCGTTTGGGCTTCACAATATTATTAGAGGACCTAGGGCAGTGGTGCTCAACTCCTGTCCTCAAGACCCACCAACAGGCCAGATTTTAAGTATTACCTTAGGGGCACGTTCCTAGGAGTAGGACGTGTGTTCCCATAGCTCCAGGCAGGCAGGTTAGGTTCGCCAGCACCCAGGACAACAAATCTGCCTCTCCTCCCCCCTCACAGGCGCCCTGCTACAGGTAAGGCCTGCCGTCACCGGACCCTGATCCACCCTCCTACCCGGGGACGGCTTGCGGCCATCCTTCTCAGGATAAGCCGCGGCGTCTGCCTCGGGTTAACGGCTGGCCATACACCCCCATCGGGGGCATAGGACTCCCCATGCACTTCCCCACAACCTCCCCGGATTATTTTCCTCACAACAAGCGCGGCGGCAGCACTTAGGCAAGCCTGCGGCTTCAGCCGAGGCCTAGTGCACGCTCACGTTTTGCGGCCAAACCACTCAACCTCTCCCCTGTTTGCCCCCTACTATAGCCCTCAGCCCTCTCCAGGACTCATCTCAGTCCCCCAGGATCTCCACAGCTGCCCCATCGGCGCCCCAGTATTCCAGCCCCCGGCACGGGCCTAGTCCCAGTCATCTTGCTACACCCAAGCAACTGGTTAGAAAACCATTATTTCTCACCCCCCCAACTCCCTTCCACAGCCTGTTCTACTAGGACTAGCTACCACCTGTGAATACAGGTGGAAACGCAGCTCCAAGAATTTGATCCAGGGTGCGCCGATTGGCTTTGAGGGGTCAGGAAGGAATTTTTTCCCCCGGTCATTGCAGATTGGCCAGCACGCCTGGGGTTTTTTCGCCTTCCTCTGGATCAAAACGGGGAGGGAAGACTTGACGAGTGACGCCCACTTGAATTTTTTTTTCCTCCCATCAACATCTCCCCCCAATTAAGATTACTTTCCCTGTGTTTTTCTGCGACCATGGGTAATCTCAGATACTAGACCATCTGGGAATTAAAACCATTCGCCGCAAATTTACCAGCTGCCACAAAAAAAAGCTCTAAGGAACGAGCAACTCTTAAGTTTCGATCGACGATCGAAAGTCAAACATCATAAGCATTTACCTTTACCCAAGCGCATATCATGCGCTTTGGTCAATACGAAATCGGCAGTAAAGCACAGACAAGAAATCCATGATTTCATACTTCCAATGCGATTTAGACTGCCTCTTTATCACAGAAAGCGGTCTCACAGCCAACTGTAACACCATTCTAGGAGAACTAGTGCCAGAAAATTATCATATTGGAACAGAAAACAGAGAGGGGCAAAGATGAGGAGGCCTGGCTGCGATCCACAAGACTCACCTCTAGATCTCTAAACCAATCCCTCAGAACACACTTCCATTCATGGAAACCCTCACTCTGCAACTGCAAACAAATCCCCAAGAGACCATCCACATTCTACTCTGCTATAGACCACTGGGTCCAAAATCGCAGCTTCTACCATCACTGACGGAGTTTATCTCCACTTATACCCTTAACAGCAAACACATTTTGCTGCTCAGGGATTTCAACCTCTGGGCCAACTCCTCACAGGATCCCGTTGCCGACGCCTGTATCGACCACCTAGAAGGATTAGGGCTGCAGCAACTAGTATGTGGGCCCACACATGCTTCAGGTCACACGCTCGACCTAATTTTCAGACAAGATCTGGAAATAAACATTTTGAAAAATGAACCGTTGCCAAGGACAGATCACCATGCAATTAAATTCAGAAAATCCCCCCCTTAACAAAAACACCAAAGCCAGCGACAACACACTGGACTAGATCTCAGAAGAAGCTCCATTCGGAACTCTTCAAAACTACATCAGGGAAAAAATAAAAACAATCCAACCACATCAAACAGCCTCAGAAACCCTGGATGCCATAAACACAGCCCTATTACAGACAGCCGACTTAATAGCGCCAAAACGCAAAACCTGCATCCGGAAAAACAACTCCGGCTGGTTTAACAACCAGCTGTCGCTACTGAAGCAAGAGCGCAGAAGGGCGGAAGCCGTCTGGAAAATAAGTTCTTCAGAGGAAAACCTCACTATCTACAAGGCAATAACAAAAAAAATACCACAAAGAAATCTTCAAAGCTAAAAAAAAAAAAAAAAAAACACTTTTCCCAATGCCATCACCAATGCCCTAAACCGCCCCCGCGAACTCTTCAAGCTGGTCACTCAGACCATGAACCCAGGCTGTCTTGAAGCCCCCAATTAAGATACCCAAGAATTCTGTAATGAATTATCGGATCACTTCATTAACAAAATTGAGAGAAACCGGGAAAGCATTCAGCAAAACAATACCCCCCTCAATCATTCACACACTACCCATAGAAATTCACCACAATTAACAAAGTTCACTCTGGAACCCATCTCATCGATGCCACTAAAAATATCATCAGTACTTTGCGAAACAGCACAGCACCTAATGATATCATCCCCACTAAAACTGCTGAAAGAATGTGCCGACATCCTTGCACCTCCTATCACGCAGCTTATAAACCAGTCAGTCATTCAAGGAAGGCATAGTGCCCTCCCAGTTGAAAGAGGGCACAATCCAACTCATCTTGAAGAAACCCACCCTAGACCCCAAGGACCCAATTCACCGCCGTCCCATAACAGGCCTAAACGTTCTCTCCAAGGTAATGGAGAAAGTAGTGGTACAACAGCTGCAACAGCATCTAGATACCCATAATCTACTTGACCCATAATCTACTTGATCCATTTCAATCGGGTTTCCGTCCCGGACACGGGACAGAAACAGCATTGCTCAAAATATGGGATGACGTCCTCGAGGCCGCAGACGAAGAAGAATCTTGTCTTCTGGTTCTGTTGGACCTAAGCGCAGCTTTCGACACTGTAGACCATAAACTATTACTGACTCGGCTAGCTTAAGTAGCCAAAGTTGCAGAAGGTGATCTTATCATGGTTTTCCTCTTTTCTGGAAAACCGATCACAAATAGTGAAATTGGGACCTTTCACTTCTGAAAAAGTGTCATGCGGAGTCCCTCAGGGGTCCCCTCTGTCACCGGTGCTGTTCAACATCTATCTTCGCCCTCTCTTTGAAATCATCAGTAGTCAAAAACTGCTTCATCACTCATATGCAGACGACACACAACTGCATTTCTGCATCTGCAATAAAAAGGATCATTGTCTCAGTCTAGAGACATGCCTCTCTGAGAGAAAACTGGATGACGAAGAGTTCTCAAACTCAACAGTTCCAAAACAGAACTTCTTCTGTTTCACGCCAGCCGTAAGAATCACCTGTAAACAACTTGGGCACCCATGCCCATTCTGGGCCAAATCATCACCCCTAGCTCCAAAGTCAAAAGTCTTGGGGTCATCTTCGACACCTATATGACAATGGACGCACAAATAGGGTCAGTAGTCAGCGGATCTCACCATCTGCTGCGCCTACTACGCAGACTTATTCCATTTATTCCTAGAAGACATAGTAGTTGTGGTGGGAACAATTGTGAACTCCAGACTGGACTATGCAAATGCCCTTAACCTTGGACTCCCTAAGTACCAAATCGCTCGTCTGCAAGTCGTTCAAAATAGGGCCGCCAGACTTGTGACTGGGAAAAAAACATGGGATTCAATCTCGCCTTCGTTGAGATCCCTTCATTGGTTGCCAGTAAAAGACAGAATTGCTTTTAAAGCACTCTGTCTGATGCATAAGTGCATCCATGGGAAGGCCCCCCAATATCTATGTGAAAACAAACGCTCACAAAATCAAAATCCAAAATCTGCTCCAGATCCCCAACCCAAATTCAAGTCCAAAGGAGAAAGAAGATTTGCTCTCCAAGGTCCCAGACTATGGAATGCTTTACCAACCAGCAATTGGTTGGAGGAGAACCACCTGGCCTTCAGAAGAAAGATCAAAACTACACAGCTAGTGGCAACGACTTAGCGGTCTTTTTACATCAGCGCCATAGTGGCCTGTGGCAGCGATCAAGACTTGACATTGGTCACATTTGCCAATTACAAGCAAGAACACGGGATTTAAGGTGCAACTGGAGGCAAAACTTTTAAATGTGGTGAGGTGTCAAAACACCTGTCACTTTTTTGTATTGAGGAGAGAGGGAGAGAGAGGGAGACATCACCATTTCCCCTGGTGACCATTTTTTACCAAATAAAAAAAAAAAAAAGCCAAATTTTATTGGTTGTCAGAACAGGAAGTGAGGGGAAATCTTCCAATGAGGACGCTAGTTCCAGGGACCCTACTGACTACCACAAATTACCCCTCACACCCAGTTTCAGCTATGGGGCAGGAAGTGAAATCTCCTAAATAGGACAAATATAGCACAAAAAAAAAACCTCCTGACTTCAGTTTCACTTTAAGGAATGTTTTAGACTTTTACTACACGGATACCATGTAAGCAGAATGTTGAATTTACTTTAGACATCTGCCCTAAGGGTCAGTACATCCATAATGAATATTACATTTTGTTGGCAGGATCTGGAGAGGCAAACGGCCTAAGCAGCTCCTTTTAAGTTTCAGAGACGTTGGTTGCAAGTTAACTGCTCTTGCATGCGCAGGCCAGTCCACTTGTGCCCGAAAGATTTTTCTATTGGTGAGAAATGACACATTCTGACTGGGACAAAAGTACATGGGAAACAGATGAAGACATTTCAAGCATTGCACTGGATCGAGTACAGCTAAAATTTACCATACCATATTCATTTACAAGAGAGGGAAACATCAGAATCCTGACATTGGGTACAAAGTGGGGATTTCTGCCCTAGGCCCACCGTCTGATGAAGGGAATGTTTGTCATATAAATATGGAACCTTTATCGACTGCTCCACAAATTATTATTTAAATGCATAGAAATTCAGGTCCTTATGCTCCAGATCTTGTGATCTCAAAATATTTGAATTGATAAACTCCATGTGCATCTCCATCGAATGTGCCCTGAGCAATCCAGAGGAAGCCACAAGGTGGCGCTTGTTCCGCAGATGCCAGCAATTCTACATGGTGCACAGTAAATAGCCAGTTCCTTTAGATTTTACTCTAAAGAGAAACATGGAGGCTGCCATTAAAAAACCCTTCTGGAAAGCGCATATAAAGGATTTGCGACTTTGATGATCTGCTCATTTCAAGAAAATAGCTCAGAAAGTACAGAAGGCAGTGGGAAACCATTGCCAGGCAACTAGAATTTCTATAAGATTGTCAACGAAAGCCTCCCAACTTCGAGACAGATTTGCTTTAAAACCCCAAATACCTACCAACATACAGAAACTACTGAGAATAAAGGCCTAATCTTCTAAATAAATGGGCACGAAAATTCCCCACCAGCTCTGTGTTAAATCAGACCGCTGCCAGCAGACTTTCATGCCTCTTTATTAAAGTGGATGTAAAGCCACTCCTTTTCTTTCTAAACTACTGCCATAGTGCTGATCTATACGGATAGAGATGCCTCCTGCATGTGTCCTTACCTGTCCAATGTCTCCCCTGTGTTATAAGAAATGAAAAACTGCAGATTCTGTGGGTGGATCTGTTGTCTGGAGCTCGGTGGGTGGAGTCGTGATGTCAGTAGACTCCACTCCCACCTCTACACTCCCCTTGTCAACATGCATTTTTTCCTGTGTATTCCTTACACTAAATTCTGCTATGATCACCAACATCCAGTCAAAATCCAGAAAAGTAACCACATGACTTCAGAAAAGGAGTGGGGGTGGGAATTAAAAAATAATGCCCGTCTACAGGCTAGTGCATGAGATATGTAAACCGGTCACCCACAGCAAGGGGGCGGAACGGACTAAGGTTTTTTCTCTGTAAGGCTGTTTTATTTCACAATAAGAGGATTGCTCAGAGCTGGATTAACTGTGTGGCAAGACTGGGCACAGATGATAGGAAATCTTACACTGTACATTGCGACATCAAAAAAAATATATAAAAAAAATTGGGTTTACAGCCACTTTAAGATTACCCCCAACATATTGCATGCTGGTGCAACTGCACAAATCTGATGACCAAAAAAATACAGAAACTGCATTCGTGGTCAGCTAAAAATTTGCAGACCTGTGCCAATCTTTTTATTATAGTGAACTGAGGCCAGTAGAAACTCAATACAGGAAAGTGGATCTTCAAGGTTGTCAAAGGGCACTGTAGTGTGTGTAGACATTACAAGACTGCATCATTTTCTTGAACCATTTCAACTGATGACTGCATTCTTTGCTTTGTCCTCCAACGAACACAATACCTATAATGGTCCTTATGCCACATTAAAAGTTTTGTTTAGATAATTAACCACCAGTACAGTGGCAAAGCTCCCTCTCTGCGCTGGATCACCTACCTAGTACATCATTACATTCGCCCGCTGTTCTTCGTTCCAGCACAAGCCAATCGGCGGGTCTCGCCCAATGATTGACTGCCGGGACCTGCTGATCAGCTCAGTTATTCACAGAACAGAGCTCTGATTGTAAACAATCACCACCATTAGAAGTAAATAACATTTGTATATATCCCTTAGTTTGCAGATGCTAAAGCTGTCACACAAACGTACACCAGGGGTCTTCAAACTACGGCCCTCCAGTTGTGCAGGAACTACAATATCATGTGGTCATTTTGTCCAATGCCTCATACTCACTGTAGTAGGATCCCTGATGTACACCTTTAATGGGATTTTTTTTTTTTTTTACCAAAGACATGTAGCAGAATACATTTTTTTTTTTTAATAGGATGGCTGAGCTGTACAAGGCAACTTGTACATATTCTACAGTTTTTTGCCTATACTCACTGTATAGGACTACCCCTCTTCTGAGGCTTCATATTGCCTATATTTCTTTCTTAATGGAAGTTGGATCCATACCACGCTGAGCAATGTATTCTATTAACCAATACAAAGCCTGCTCAGACTGCCAGAGGCTGCAACATCAGCCCGCGCCTCTCTGACTCTCAAAGACAATCCGAGCAGACTACTGTATGTAGCCTGCTCTGATTGGCAGACGTAACTCCAATCGGAGCAGGCTCTGTATTCATTAATAGACTACATCACTCGCCGGGATTGGCTCAGCGGTGTATACTGTATGTAGCCACATACAGTATTAAAGGCACATGCGGTGGGCCGACATACAGCTGACTGCATTTGATACTTGGCGTACAAGACAACCCCTGCTTTTTTGGGCCGTTATTTAGCCGAAAATTTTGATTAAAAAAAAAAAAAAAAAACACCCCAGTGGTGCTCAAATACCACCATAAGAGAAAACCATTTGTGAGAAACAAAAATTATATCAAATTTTGTTTGGGTACAGCGTTCCATAAAGTAGCACAGTGCCAAATATCAAAAAATGGCCTGGTCATGAAGGGGGTAAAATCTTCCGGAGCCAAATCGATTAAAATATTTTTACCTGAATAAACCATCATAGAAATATTAAAAAAAAAAAAAATCTGAATTTTAGAGTCCGATTTATAAGTGAATTACCCGATTAGAGGATACACACACACACACACACAAATAAATACAAGTTCTGTTCAAGGACTGCAAATTCTCCATGCAAGTTGTGGAGCTTAATATTCTTTGGTTTTACCATTTCATCACAATTCCTTTGCTGCCAAATACAGAAAACTTTATATATCACATTTGATTACCAACAAATTGCATTGTATATAAAACGCAAGACCTTAAAAACAGGTCTCCAAGTAACTGGCCCTCTGAATGAATGAGAGGTTTGAGCTTACCATGTGTTTTCCTCCAATATATTGTTTGAATAGTTTGTATCAGTATTGAGTACTAAAGCAATTATTATGGCACACAAAAATTTAGACACCCTTACATGATATTTTGGAAGGAGGGTACTTTTCCCTTGAATGGGCAGAGTCTGTTGATAGACTATCCCCTTTTCCCCCCCAGGAAGGTATACGTAGGGATCAATGCTTTTGTTGCCACCTCCCAGGTACAGTCTACCCTGGTTAAAGCCCAACTTCGGGCAAACACAAAAAGTTCTCTCATGCAGTGGAGCTGTGTCTGCACTTCACAGGTAAACTGCTTGTTTTTCTCTAGGGGAGAGGAGAACAATTTACATACCTAATCATTTGATCCTCCAAGCACAAGACTGGTCTGGCAATCCCTTATCTTTGGTGGTCTCGAGTTGTGGACTGTTCCTGACGTCAGCAAGCTCCACAGACCAGAACAGTCCACCACTGGACCAGGGGGGGGGGGGGGGGGGGGGTAACGATGTTTTCTGGTGGAACAAAAGGATCCAGTGAAAATAAGTTCTCTTTACACCTAGACAAGGAGTTGACCCGTGCAATGCACCACCTACTTCATCAGAGCACTAACGCCAAGGCTACAATAGAGCAGGGAGGCAACAAAGGCATTCAAAATATACCTTGAAGGGGACTCCTGGCAGACAAATACCTTTGTCCTAAATAGACAAACAAATATTGAACATAATCTTTTAAGGAGAGGTGATCATCAGAACCTGAAAGTACTGGGATATTTTACCTGGTATCAGAGTTCATCCATTCAAATATCGTGACACTTATAGCTTCAAAGTTGGCCTTTGCCAGCCAGGCAATATCAACAAACATACACCCCACTGTTGATTGTGGGTTATCCGTGTTAATAGAGAATATGTGTTACGTTTCAATGTAAAACCCCTTTAAAATGTTCTAACAATGACAGCTACACATACTAAAGCAGGGATATGCAATTAGTGGACCTCCAGCTGTTACAAAACTACAAGTCCCATCATGCCTCTGCTTCTGGGTGTCATGCTTGTGGATGTTAAGAGTCCTGCTATGCCTCATGGGACTTATAGTTCCGCAACAGCTGGAGGTCCACTAATTGAATATCCCTGTACTAAAGCATCTTGGTTTCCATGGGTTAAAGACAGAGGAAGAATATTAGTATATTTAGAAAGATAGATAAGAATGGAAAGAAAAGGCATGGAAAGTAAAAGAAAACAGAACAAATCACTGAGTCACCCTGGATCGTTAAAACAAGTTTTATTATATTACAATTTAACTCTGGCTCCAAAATATTTGGATATTTTTGGGAAGTTTGTCTTTTCTGGATTCAGTAACAAACCACGGATGAGTAACATTATGTACAGTTCTATAAAAAGAGATTCAGACAGTACACGCACTGCAGGTTTAGTGTGACCGGGGTGGGCTGTGATTTGATCTCAGAAGGTGGATTTTCTAGGATTCACACATGCCCCCCTGTGTCCCATCCCCCAGGAGGTGCTGGAGGTTGGGGTCTTGCCAGGGGTGGCGGTAACCGAGAGCCCCTCAGGCGCGAGTCGGGCTTACCTCGGTCTCCGCTGGGTCATCTGAGTTTTCTTCCTCAGTGTCCAGCAATTCAATTGTTAATTGGACCTGCCCACAACTCTGGGAGAACACCAACTGCAAATAGAAAAAAAGAAAAAAAAAAAACACACATCAGTCAGTGGGGAAAACAGATCATTTTTCACAGTTTCTTCACTTACAGGGTCAGTCTACACAAAACAGATTTCAGTTATGTAAAATCTGAAAGTTAAAAATTACCCAAAGGCACCTTTTACACAGGCTTTCCGAACAGGTCTGTCAGTTTTTCGAGCGGACCTGATCGCACACTCTATATACTCCTATGGAACACCTGATGTCAATGGTGACCTGTCAGCAGACACCTGCTGCTATCTGATCAATCCAGACGGATGGTGACCCCATTTTCCAATCAGTGTAACGAATCACATTGGATGAAAACAGAAAGGCGGTCCGTTTTAGTCCGATCTCACCATAGAGGCGAGCGGGGCGCTGACAGGTCTGTTTTTCCATAGTTAGCGGAGACGGACCAGTCATCCACCTGCTCAGCGGGGATCTGCAGATCGGATCACCAGCTGAGAAAAATGGAGTCGGCCAAGCTGTCTGGACTGCCCGTGCTAAAAAGGACCCCCAATGGTTTCCTCTAACTCTAATGCCGCGTACACATGATCATTTTTTGTGATGGAAAAAAAACGACGTTTTCTGTGAAGTAAAAAACGACGTTTTTTCACAAAAAGCGAGGTTACGTTCACCACACTTTTCCATTGAAGCTCGCTTCATAACTAGCTTCTGGGCATGCGCGGGTTGAAAAACGTCGTTTTAAACGACGTTTTTGCTACACACAGTGACTTTTTGTGAAACAAAAAACGACGTTTTGAAAAACGACACAAAAAATTCAAGCATGTTGGAATTTTTTTTGGGTCGTTTTTTTTAAGACAAAAAACGACGTTTTGCCCACACACGATCAATTTAAATGACGTTTTAAAAAACGACGTTTTTTTTTCATCGCAAAAAACGACCGTGTGTACGCGGCATAAGAGCCACAGCATCTGTGCTTGGTCCTCAAATGGAAGTACCTATTCTTCTTGTTATAGGTCATGGAACATACAAAAGTGGGTGGGAACACCCAAAAAACTCCCAAGGTGGACAGTCAGGAGTTACGACAGGGATAAGATGTACAGTACTTACCAAATAATTATATTTCTTTGCAGATGAGGGATACAGGAATTCAGATACAGTCAGGTTATAATGCAGCATACAGGAGATTTGAGCAATGGCAAGCAGAAAATTGTAAGCCAGCCCACCAGTCTTCTACCCAGCATGCAAATCCGAAAAAAATGCTTGTATTCAGATACAAGGATGTCAAAAAGCAAAATGGTCCAGCACCAGCCACCGACAGGTCACCAAGAAAAAAAAACACCTACAGGACCAAACACATCCATCTAAAACAAGACGGAAAATTTCTGGCGCTATATAAATACCGGTATTAACTAAATCTCTTCAGGGGATAGACAGTTGGCTACCGCGGCCAAAGGCCCGACCTGATCTGAGATTTCAGGAGGATCAAAGAAACTTGGAAAGGGAAGGAACAGAAGAGTGCTTACACTTTCTGCAGGCAGTGTTTACCAAGGCAGCTGGTGAAAATTTGTTTTAGGCAGCCAGGGATCGACAAAAATCACTCTAGGTTGGCAGTGAAATAAGACCTATGTGATGCTTTCTCTAGGTTGAATGGCAGGAAAGAGCATCCAGCAGATGGCATCAGAGCATTTGCCCAGCCCCAAACTTTACCAGCAGTGCTGGGAAATCTGAAAGGTGGTCAGTAATGTAAACAGTTTAGTAGCTCAGGTGTAAACGTCCTCATTAACAAAGTGAGCCCTCAGAGACAGGGTCCCACCACAGCCCTGGACCTGAAAAGCACTCCGCAGCGAACCCTCTGAAAAGCAACACAAAGCAGAACCCAGTGCTAAAAGGGTCACATTCCAGGATAGCCCCATCCATATGTCTATGTAAAGCATCCAAAGCTAGACTGAGAAAAAGCCTATCTGTATAGCACCTACATACAGACTGGCTGAGGCTGTTAGTGAGGCACTTTAAATTAAATTACAAAAGAAAAAAAAACCACGAAGGCAAGAAAAAAAAAAAAAAAAAAAAGAACACATAATACAATAGACTATTAAGAGATACGACGGTGTATCTCCAGATACACTGTCGAATCTCTGTTTCTGTCCCCGGGTATCTATGCGTCCGATTCCTAGAATCATTTATGCATAGATACGGATGTAGATCCAACAGGTGTAAGTCACTTACACCGTCGGATCTTAAATGCAATACTACACTGGCCGCTAGGTGGCCTATATGCAAATGCGCATGATACGCCGATTCCCGAACGTTTTTGCGACGCTTCGCCGTAGTTTACGTTGTTTCCGTAAGCACGGGGCACGCTTAATTTAAATACAAGCCACCCCCTTTGAATTATGTGACCTTACGCCGAGCCATTTACACTACGCCGCAAATTACGGAGCAAGTGCTTGGAGAATACGGCACTTGCTCCTGTAAGTTGCGGCGGCGTAGTGTAAATAGCTTGCGCTACGCCGGCATCTACAAGAATCTGGCCCAAGGTATTCAACCTCCCAGGACACTAGCAGGAAAAAAAAAAAATAGGACGTGATGGCTAGGAGAGGGGTTAAACAGGTGTACAGTGGCCGGCTTACAATTGTTCCGTTTGCCAGGGTTCAAACCTCCTGTAGGCAGGATCGTACTCGACTTGGGCCCCTTTCACAAGTGCGGACCGTTCAGATCCGCCTGTCAGTTTTAGCAAGCGCCCCATGCACCTCTATCGAGCACATGTCCACCAACACCCGATCAGCTTCAAACCAATCCTCTCCGCTAAAAAGCGACGGATGCAAACCCTATTTTGTATCCGTCTGGTTAATGCCTAAAAACAGAGCCGCACGTGTGAAAGTGACCCGTGTCCCTTGTTGGGAATTTTCCAGACATACAAAAAGCTAGGGACTAACGGTGCCCCCCAGATTCCATCTATAAATAAGTGATCACTTCTGGGTGGACTGACTTTTGAAAAGGTAAACACATTCATTACCAATACAACAATTTTCTTAGGTTTTTTTATTTATAGCAAAAAACACAACTATACTTCTTACTCTATGCTCCCATAGGCTTTCTCCCAGGCATGCGGCCGGTCCCCAAGGCCACTTTTCTTCACTACTGCATCCATCTAAGAAACAGGCGACTTCATGTACAATACAGGACCTACAGTCCTGATAAAGGGAATATGTAATTTCCCTAGTTAAAGTGGTCCCACAAAAATCTAATAATGAATTCTAAACCTGGCCAAGGAGCCATATAGGGACATATGTATCGCTTTACCTTAACGCAGTGGTCATCAACCCTGTCCTCAGGGCCCACTAACAAGCCAGGTTTTATGTATTACCTTGGGTAGATGTAGACTAGAATACGGCAGTCACTGAGCAGCAAATTATATCACCTGTGATGCGTTTCAGTTATCTTGCAAACCTGGTCTGTTAGTGGGCCCTGAGGACAGGGTTGATGGCCACTGCCTTAAGACTTATGTTTTATGAATGCAGGATGACCAGCCCACTACACAGGAGACTGGACCTCTATGAACATTGTTCTACAACAGAAGGGATATCTGCTCTTTTTAAATTGCAACAGCCTTAGACATAAGGAAAAGACCAAGCTCCTTACCTTGAAACAGTTCTCATCTGACATTAGCTGTTCAGACTTTCGCTGGTAGTTGGCTTCATTCAGACTGCGTGATGCTTGGGTAGCCAGAAGACCCCCTGTGGAACTGCAGCTGCTCTCAGAGAGGTAGACATCAGTCACTTGGACACAGATTTCATCGCTAACTATGTGCTGGAGCTACAGGAGCGGGAAAAAAAGAAAGTCGTTGATAGAGATGCTTCAGTATTGATGACAGAGGAAGTATATACTATTGCCATAGACCAGCCTCTTAACCAGGGTTCCAATAAAGAGGTCTTGGGCAGGACAGAGACCCACCGGAAGTTACTAGGGGTTCCTTGAGCAAACAACAACTTCTGCCTTACAGATAAATATCCATTGACACCACCTAATGGCTAAAAAGCTATCTGTAATGGGGTTCTTCAGTGACTGCAAAATGTAAGGAGCATCCCCCCCCCCCCCAGGGACTATCATACTAATACATTTGTGAACTGCAGCTATAGGAATTAACAGGGGTTCCTTGAGAACAGAACATTTTTTCAAGGGTACTTTCACGTTAGAAAGGCTACCCTAGACAATGAAGAGGTCAGCATGCTTCATGCCAGCGATTATTGCTAGCAGCTGTCGTTGCTGGCAATAATTGCATGTCAAAATTCAGCATACTGGTTGTACCAAAGGTGTTGGAGGGATTGACTTGGGTACAATCAGCCCGCCCATACAGGTGTCGGATCTCAACCAGTCTCTGCTGAACAAACTGATCTATCTATTGCATGGGTCTTCAAACTATGGCCCTCCAGTTCAGGAACTACAATTCCCATCATGCCTAGTCATGTGTGTGAATGTCAGAGTTTTACAATGCCTCATGGGATGTGTAGTTCAACAGCTGGAGGGCCGTAGTTTGAGGATCCCTGATCTATTGGTTTGAATGGACACTTTCATTTTTATTTAATTGCATTCAGTTTTATGTTGGTTATGTACACTTTGAAACCCCCTTTCAAAGGGATTTGGAGAGTTGCAGATAAAAAGCCTAACGTAATCTTAATAACAAACATGTCATACATATCTGCTCTGTGCAATGGTTTTGCACAGAGCAGACCTGATCCTCTTTTGGGCCCCCCACTGGCGGTCCTGGCCCCTCCCCCTGCTGACTGCCCCTATGTGCAAGCCTCTTGATATGCGGACACTTAAGCAGGTTTGCTCCCAAACCGCACTCCCATGACTTGACATTGCCCATTTAAAGAAAGTGTGGCTCTGCCCAGCCCCATGTTCTCTCCTCGATGGCTGTGATTGACAGCAGCATGAGCCAATGGCAGAAAAAAAAAAATGTAGGGCACAGTATGCAATTAGCGGACCTCCGGCTGTTAACATAATGCCTCTGGGCGTCATGCTGGTGGCTGGCAGATTCTTGCTATGCCTCATGAGACTTGTAGTTCTGCAACAGCTGGAGGTCCGCTAATTGCATATCCCTGTAGGGCAGGGATCTCCAAACTACGTCCAGCTGTTGCGGAAACATATCCCAAATTGTAAAACTACATTGACAGACATGACTAGGCATGATAATTGTAGTTCCTGAACAACTGATAGTTTGGAGACATAAAGCTATATCATAAGCTGCCAACTACAACACACATTGCCCAAAGATCTACAATGTCACTTACAGCCTAGGCCAGTGATGGCGAACATTGGCACCCCAGATGTTTTTGGAACTACATTTCCCATTGATGCTTACACTGCAGAGTACATGGGCATCATGGGAAATGTAGTTCCAAAACATTTTGGGTGCCAAGGTTCGCCATCACTGGCCCAAGCAATGATGGCATGACTTGGACTACCATAGCAATAAAGGTGTTTAACCGGGGCGTCCCTGCCTAGACGTGGGTCGGGGGTCCAATTGTGATTTTTTATTTTGTGGCTGAATACATGTTTGGCCTGAATGTTTGACTAAAATTTAGTTTATTCGATTTTTCTTATAACAAAAAGTAAAAAAATATTGTTTTTTTTTCAAAAATGTCGCTCCATTTTTGTTTATAGCGCAAAAAATTAAAAGCGCAGAGGCGATCAAATACCATCAAAAGAAAGCAAATTGTGTTTGGGAGCCACGTCGCACAACCGCGCAATTGTCTGTTAAAGAGACACAGTGCCGAATTGTAAAAACGCCTCTGGGCATTTAGCAGCATATTGGTCCGGGGCTTAAGTGGTTAAAAAGGCCAAGTTGACACTCAGTAAAAAAATAAAATGCATATGACTTTGCAGGTTAAATAAAAAACTCTGCCCCCCCATTTATTATTTGTTTAAACAGGAGCCTGCAAAGCATTGCACCCACGATTACTGGATCACGAGTACAGAGAGATAGATGAGGAGGTGTAGCGTGTTCTCAAGGTGAGCTTTAACCACTTAAGAACCGGACCAAAATGCAGGTAAAGGACCTTGCCCCTTTTTGCGATTCGGCACTGCGTCGTTTTAACTGACAATTGCGCGGTCGTGCAAAGTGGCTCCCAAACAAAATTGGCGTCTTTTTCCCCACAAATAGAGTTTTCTTTTGGTGGTATTTGATCACCTCTGCGGTTTTTATTTTTTGCGCTATAAACAAACATAGAGCGACAATTTGGAAAAAAATGCAATATTTTTTGCTTTTTGCTATAATAAATATCCCCCCAAAATATATATAATTTATTTTTCCCTCAGTATAGGCAGATACGTAATCTTCTACCTATTTTTGGTAAAGAAAAAAATCGCAATAAGCGTTCATCAGTTGGTTTTCGCAAAATGTTATAGAGTTTACAAAATAAGGGATAGTTTTATTGCATTTATATATTTTTTTTTACTACTAATGGCGGCGATCAGCGATTTTTTTCGTGACTGCGACATTATGGCGGACAATTTTGACACATTTTTGGGACAATTGTCATTATCGCACCAAAAAATGCATTTAAATTGCATTGCTTACTGTGAAAGTGGGCCCTGAGGACGGGGTTGATGACCACTGCTTTAAAGTATGACAATATTCCAGAATATCAGACACCCACAATGATAAAAAAGGATCAGCAGCAATCACATAAAATTGTACGTTATAAACACACACCAATAGGTCTTATTTAAAAAACAAAAACAAATTCTATCAACTGAAGCTGAGAAAAAAAAAAAAAAAAGTTAATACAAATGTAGCCAGCAGTAGAAGTTCCGACTTGTGTGATGTGTGTGGTCCAGTGACATTAATATTAGGTTAATATAGGGAAAACATATTAAACATTCCCTGAAGTCTGAACGAATATGTAAGCCAATAGAGGAAAAACAAGATTAAAAGCGATTGTTATTTTTAAATAAAAAACACAAGACTTTACAATGTTATACGTGCCTGCTCTGTGTAGGGTTTTTGCACAGAGCAGCCTGGATCCCCCGCTGGCGCTCCTGGCTCCTCCCTCCTGCCCCCACTGCAAGCAGCTTACTATGGGGGCATCCAAGCCCAGCTGTAGATCCGGGTGTCCAGATACGAAGCTGCGGTTCGGCCCCGCCCCCTTGCTCCTGATTGCCTGCAGCAGGAGCCAATGGCGCCGCTGCTATGTCTCAGCCAATCCGGAGGGAAAGTCCCAGACAGCTGGATAGAGATCGGGATCAGGGAAGGCTGCTACACAGAAGGCTTTTTATCTTAATGCATAAACTGCATTAGGAAAAAAAAATAATGGAGTTTACAACCACTTTAAGCTCTTTTCACGGTTTTGGAACTTAGAATGGACATAAACCAGAGGAAGGCTGGCGGCACCACCCTAGTACAGGTCTTGCAAAGTCTCCAGGACAGTAAACTGGCCCTCTCTTTAGAAAGTTTGAAGACCGCTGCAATATATGAACCAAGAATCACTTTTTATGCAAATATCCACTTAAAGGCATATTTGTTTTGCATATTTTACCGTGTGATCACACTCCTGTAGCTTCTCGTGTTACAGATATGCAAGCATTTAGAATTTGAGCAGAAACATGTCTATTTCTTTTACAAGATGCCTGTAAGGGCCCTTTCACACAGGCGGACGAACGGTACGTTTTTCAAATGTCAGTTTACGCACTCACAATGCATCCCTATGGGATCCTGGACGTTAGCGGATGATGCATCCGCTAACGTCCGTAATCATCTGCCTCCCTCAAGATCCGGTTTTTCGGACGGAAGACACACGGTCCGTATTCATCCGATTCCCCATAGGGGAGAGCGGAGGAAAGACAGGGCGGTCTCTGCACACTGTGCGGGGACCGTCCTGTCTGCCGACAGCTCGGCGGGGATTTACAGATGATCCCCGCTGAGCAGACGGACACAGACGGGGCAGATCAATACGGATCCGCTCCGTGTGAAAGAGCCCTAAGGCCTCGTACACACGAGGGGATATGTCCGCTGAAAACGGTCCGATGGACCGTTTCAGCAGACATCTCCGCTCGTGTGTATGGGCTAGCGGACAGATTTGTCCACCCGACAGATTTCAAAGCATGCTTTGAAATCTATCCGGTGGGGATCTGTCCGCCCGACATGTCTGCTGGTTAGTACACTTACCAGCAGACATGTCGGCCCCCACCGCCGCCGCGCCGCTGCCGAATGGATTCGGCGCATGCGCGGAAGTGTTTTACTTCCTGGTGCGGTGACGTTGCGGTGACGCGGCGGCGTCAACGTCACCGCCACGTCACCGCGCCTTCCGGCGGCGGGGAATTTGATCCGATGGTGTGTACACGCCATCGGATCAAACTCCCGATCGGACATATCCGATGGAAATGGTCCGCGGACCGTTTTCATCGGATATATCCGATCGTGTGTATGGGGCCTAAGAGGTTCTGCTGAGCATCAGACATGACCATCAGAGCAAGGCTCACCTGGTAAACCCAACTTCACAGATAATTACCCACATATTGATGTGGGTCTGTTGTACTTGTGTTAAAAATTATTCAATTGTCTTTGTGTTGCTTCCTTTGTGTGAAACACCTGGTGATCCTACCAGTCACTGCTTTCCTATTTAAAACTGACCACATTTAGCATGAGAGAACATCCATGCCAGCATGATCAGTTTTCTGGCTATCCTAGGAGCTCAGCTTGTGTGTCTACCAATGACCACGACTTTTGCTGACACGCACCCCTACAAAGTCATTCACTGGGAAGATCAGTGTACCGCCGCTTCACCGCCACCCCTATAACCCCCTTAAATCAACTTAGAACAGGTGATCACTTCTAAAAAAGGAGGGGGGGGGGGGAGTAATTATGTTTATCTACACAGAAATGTTTCGTCTTTCATTTCAATTTTAAACTGAATGAGTCGTTTTACAAGGTAAGGGTTCATATACTTTAATTCATGGCTGGGATCGTTTTTAGATATGCGATCATAAGCCCTTCATGTCACAAGAAATAAATTCCTTCAGCACTCACCTGCCTGACTATGCTCTGGATCAGTTTATCCATAGTAAAGGCAATGAAGGCATGGATGGTAAACATCTCCCGCAGGGAGTCTTCATACTGGTTTGAGTCCATATTCCCGTCCAGCAGGTTCCGAACCATGTCTAGGAAAGCTGGGTAATAATCCACAGCCTCTATATCCACTGTAGAACAAGTTGGATAATACACACTTATCAAATATTCATGTATTAAATTACACTGCATGTATAAACACATTTCTAATGGCTTCGAGAAAACATCTTACTGTTGGATGGTGGCCATTTGTGAAGCCAACTAAAGTGGAACAGCAATAATACGTGGCAGCCGATGTACATAAACTTTAGCAGTTACTCGTAGCTTTGCCCAAGGTTGTTATAGGAAACTTCAGTTTTTGCAAACTACCCTCCATCAGGCAGGAAGGAATTCTGTTGTCTATAGATCACAATTACAGCAGCAAATACAAACTCTGAATGTGGCACATAAATATGAAAAACATAAGCAGTCACGCCCACCTAGATATGCCTGCAAGTATTCTTCCCCACCACTATTCAAAGCAATACACATGTAGGGCAAGACGCACATTTTAGGATGACATACTAGAGTTCTGGAGATCATGTGCCAGAGGGAACAGTAGAGGATCAGGCTCCTCTAATGTGTACTTCTAAAGCCACGTACACGCGGGCGGAATGTCGGACGACCATCGGCCGGTTCAATGAAAACTGTCGGCCTGTGTGTAGGCATTTGTTACAAAAGAAGCTGGCCGTTTGGACGTGCATGCTGGAAAACCAGTAGCCAACCGGCTCCAAATCAGCACTTTCAGCCAATTTTAGAGTGCTGATTGGAGCGGTCTGTGGGGGGGGGGGGGGGGGGGGGGTCACCCTGTCAAAACACAAAAGATCAGCGGGGGAAAATCACTGTACTGATGTCAGATCGTTCGTACAGCTGCTTTACCCAGAAAAAAAAAAAAAACAGTAGTGTGCCAGGCTATACTCCTTATATCATATTAAAGGGGCTGTAAAGGTATATTTTTTTTCTAAATAGCTTCCTTTACCTTAGTGTAGTCCTCCTTCACTTACCTCATCCTTCGATGTTGCTTTTAAAATGTCCTTATTTCTTCCGAGAAATCCTCACTTCCTGTTCTTCTGTCTCTAACTCCACACAGTAATGCAAGGCTTCCTCCCTGGTGTGGAGTGTTGTACTCGCCCCTTCCCTTGGACTACAGGAGTGTCAGGACGCCCACCAACACACAGCTACTTTCTCTATCTGCAACATAGAGAGCATCCTAACTCACCTGTAGTCCAAGTGAGGGGACAAGCACAACACTCCACACCAGGGAGAAAGCCTTGCATTACTGTGTGGAGTTACAGACAGAACAGGAAGTGAGGATTTCTCAGAAGAAATAAGGACATTTAAAAGCAAAATGGAAGGATGAGGTAAGTGAAGGAGGACTGCACTGAGGTAAAGGAAGATATTTAGGGAAACAAAATTGTACCTTAACAACCCCTTTAAGTACTTTGAACCAAACTCCAGGCAGATATTGAAAAACACCAGTTAATGCCGTTAAAGGGTCACTAAAAAGAAAACATTTTTTTTGCTGAAATGACTGTTTACAGGATATAGAGGCATAAAAGTTAACCGATTCCTTTTCAAAATGATTAAAAACAGATAAAAATCAATCATATAATGTGCCTGCAGGTTAGTTTCACTTTTGAACTGGCTTCATGTTTCTGTGAAGTAGAAAGACACACAGAACAAAAACAAACAAATCCAGGGCAGTGTTTTGTTTTTAAAATGAATCTGATTGGTTCTGGGAAGTTTTAGACACACAGTAATGACAGCTTAGAACACTGTGAGAAAGCTCCCAGCACTGTGGTTATAAGGAAACAGACAAGCAGGAAGTGTGGAGATCAGAGCAGGATTACAGCAACTTCAAAGCAAAAAACGAACAATAAGGACATGAAACCAGTACTGCAGTAAGGTAAATGAAGCCATTTAGCTAAAAAAAAAAAATTCCTTTAGTGATCCTTTAACCACTTGTGACCGGCCCCACGTCCAAAGACGTCACGTTTTTGAAGATGGATATCTCGGTAACGGCAGCAGCTGCTGCCACAACCGA
Organism: Rana kukunoris; assembly: GCA_029574335.1. Lineage (NCBI taxonomy): Eukaryota > Metazoa > Chordata > Amphibia > Anura > Ranidae > Rana > Rana kukunoris. The sequence goes on from CM056051.1 coordinate 96,574,503, forward strand.
GATATCCATCTCTTCGTGGGGCGGTCCTGTTAACGATAACGGCGGTCATCGCGGCGGATTCGCCGCGAGATCGCCGTTACCGGCGGCGGGAGAGGGTGCCCCCCCCTCCCGCCGCTCTCCCGCGCCCTCCGCCGCTTACCGTAGCCGTCGGTAGCGGCGGAGGCGATCGGGTCCGCTCGTTGTCTGTCCGGGGATGTGACTGAGGGAAAAAATGTCCCTCAGCCGTCCCCCTCTCTCTGCTGGGCGGAAGTGACGTCAAAACGTCATTTCCGCCCAGCGTCTTAAAGAGACATTTAATATGTTTACATTTTGACTTATTTTTTTATTTTTTTTTTTTGCATTTAAGCCTGAATATGAGATCTGAGGTCTTTTTGACCCCAGATCTCATATATAAGGGGACCTGTCATGCTTTTTTCTATTACAAGGGATGTTTACATTCCTTGTAATAGGAATAAAAGTGATAATTTTTTTTTTTTTTTTCAGTGTTAAAAATTATAAAATAAATAAAAATAAAAACCAAAAAAAAAATTTTTTAAAGTGCCCCGTCCCGACGAGCTCGCGCGCAGAAGCATACGCGAGTAGCGCCCGCATATGAAAACGGTGTTCAAACCACACAAGTGAGGTATCGCCGCGATCGTTAGAGCGAGAGCAATAATTCTAGCCCTAGACCTCCTCGTCATCTCAAAAAATGCAACCTGTAGAATTTTTTAAACGTCGCATATCGAGATTTTTAAGGGTAAAAGTTTGACGCCATGCCACGAGCGGGCGCAATTTTTATGCGTGACATGTTGGGTATCATTTTACTCGGCGTAACATTATCTTTCACAATATATCAAAAAATTGGGCCAAATTTATTGTTGTCTTATTTTTTTTATTCAAGAAAGTGAATTTTTTCCAAAAAAAGTGCGCTTGCAAGACCGCTGCGCAAATACGGTGTGAGAAAAAGTATTGCAATGACCGCCATTTTATTCTCTAGGGTGTTAGAAAAAAAAATATATATAATGTTTGGGGGTTTTAAATCATTTTCTAGCAAAAAAAACTGTTTTAGTCTCGTAAGCACCGAATCTGAAAAACAGGCTCGGTAATGAAGTGGTTAAGGATGATCTGCTACTGTGTTTCTGTCCAATCATACAGAGGGCAGGGCGGTGACCTCTCTTTATTGCATTAAAGTGGTTGTAAACCCACTTTTACCTACAGGTAAGCCTATAATAAGGCTTACCTATAGGTATAAAGTATATCTCCTAAACCGTACGTATATTCCCCTCGCAATGCACCGCTGAAGACACGCCGGAGCAAGATGACATCTCGCTTGGCGTGGACCAAGTAAGTGTTCTTCACCTCTTTTCGAGGTAAGTATTTCATAATCAGCTAGTATGCGGTGCATACTAGCCGATTATGCCTTTTGCCTTGCAGGTTTGAAAAAAAATAATAATTGTTTATGCGGTTTACAACCGCTTTAAGGGCTCATTTGCACTAGCGTTGCGCATGTGACGGAGGCAATCATTTGTCACACTGCAATGTGTACATCCCCATACACTGCTTTTTCAGGGAAGCAAAGCAATTAGTGGAGGGGTGATAAAAACTTTTTATAGAGGTTAGAGGAGGTTTGTTGAACATATTTAACATATTGGAGATCATTAAAAAAAAAAAATAACACTGGTTAGAAAAAAAATTAGGGATGAAAGCAAAAGAAAAAGCTATGCATAAACAGGGGACATCTAGAGGGGTGGGACTTAAAAAAAAAAAAAAAAAAAAAACACGATCACCTCTTATCAAAAATCCTTGAAATCTCAAAACTTTTTTTGTTCATAATTTCCCCACTGTTACTTACGTGGCTCTTTCAGTCTCAACTGTATGGCTGGGCTGTCATTCTTTTCCCTCTTCAGCCCAAGTACCTCTTTTTCCCATTCCCGTTCCCTCATCTCCTCTTCCACCTGTTTTTCTGCTTGGTTATAAATGCGCAGGAGGCGGGAGCAGAGTATCTGATGCAGACGCAGAAAGATGTACCAGTTGTTGTTAACATAAAACAAGTTGTAAGCGTCTTCCATGGCCCTAAACTTCTGCGCTGCCGAGTTTCCAAACAACAGCTTGGCTTTTGGTGGGCTATTGCCCCCTCCACCCCCAACCCCATTGTGTTTCTTGGTAACCCCATCCTCCGTTTCATCAGTCTGTTCATCTTCTTCCTCCTCAACATCAGACAGCTCCCCTCGCTGGGCAAAGAGCAGGTCTGGGATGAAATGGTAAACGATCTGTTTGATCTTATATTTGTCTTCCTTCTGAATACTAGTCTGTCGTTTCACATGGTGGATGATAAGAGAAGCTGCATCTTCCAGTATCTGTTTGTCCTCATAGATCAATGTTAGGTGAGGTCCTGAGGGGACTCCAGAATTGTCTTCCGATGCTTGTTCTTGTCGCTATTAGAGAAGAGAGAATACAGCAATTAGAGGAGCAGAGCTCTTGTGCACCTCTAAAAACACTCCATGAAAGGCAAAGTGATCATAAGAGTATATGGTATGTTACATACACATTTATCATTAATGAGGAACTACAGCCATGCTGTTGGAGAAACTCCACCCAAAAGAGAAAGTTCCAATTAAGGCCGTCTCCTCCTCTTAACCACTTAAGCCCTGGAAGAATTTACCCCCTTCCTGACAGAGCACTTTTTGCAATTTGGCACTGCGTTGCTTTGACTGACAATTGTGCGGTTGTGCGACGCTGTACCCAAAACAAACAAAAAAGCAATATTTTACTTTTTGCTATAATAAAATATGCCCCATTTTTTTATTTATTTTTTAAATATATCTCCTATCCCCCCACCCCTCAGTTTAGGCTATTATGTATTCTTGTACATATTTTTTTGGGGGGGCGGTGGGAAAAAAAACACACAATAAGTTTATATTGTTTGGTTTGCACAAAAGTTAATCTACAAAATAGAGGATAGTTTCATGGCATTTTTATCATTCATTTTTTTATTATTAATAATGGCAGTGAGTAACTTGTATAGCGCTGTAAATGCAAACTAAGTCGCCTCAAGGCGATCTGCAATTTTTATCGTGACTGCGACATTATGGTGGACACCTCGGACACTTGACGCTATTGTCATTTATACAGCAATCAGTGCTATAAAAATGTACAGATTACTGTGTAAATGATACTGGCAGGGAAAGGGTTAAACACTAGGGGCGATGAAGTGGTTAAGTGTGTCCTAGGGAGCTATGAGTGATAAGACACTGATCACTGCTTCCAATCACAGGGAGCAGTAGATCACTGGCCTGTCACTAGGCAGAACATTGAAATGCACGGCAGAGTTTTCAAAGCAACACACAGATACGTTTCTTTGCCCACACAAGCCATTCTGCTGGCGTATGTTAGGCGGTCGGCAAGTGGTTAAGAATGGCACTTTTGAGAACAGGAAAAAGGACCAGTTCTGTACAGAAGTGCATGCAAAATTATTTCCAGAGGATGCTGCAGCGTTAGGTCAGTTTAGGGAAAGCCATCTCTAATCAAAGAACTGCAGATATAGGCAAATAACTATACACATTCAAATATTTTTTACCCGGTGTCCTTTAAAAAAAAAAAAGAGTATCATAATAGAATTTGGAGTTGATATGCCAGTTTACACAAGATCATTTTTGTTGCTACTTTCACATTTGTTGGTGCATATTGTTAGAAGGGTATTCCATAAACAGATATGTGAATGTCCCACCTAAAAGCAGCAGAAAATGCAGGACAAGGCCTGGTTCACTCCTTTGCATTCTAAATGCTTTTTGCATATTTGCACCATAAAACGTGTTCCATAGGAAACCATGTTAAATGGACTGCATTGCAAATCTGCAAAAGGCACTAAAAATGCATAGGTGTGAACCAGGCCTAAACCCAAAGCTTGCATTGGACAATAAGCATATTCTTACCTCATCATAGATGCTTTCTATTTCATTTAGCAGACTCTTCGAGCGGAGAATCTTTGTGTCAGTCTGTTTATAATTTATACCCTGGTGGTCTAGCGATTTCAGGTAGTACTTTTCATTCTGTTCCCTCCAGATCTTATTGAAGCCTCGTTGTGCTTCCCTCCATTCCTCTTCCTTCATTTTCAACCTTCACACGGCACAAAAAGGTATTAAAAGACTAGTTGGAGGCAACTCAAACAAAAAAGGTAACTCAAAAGCAGGGAGTAAGAAAAAAAAATTGGGTAAATACCAGAAAAGTAAACAAAAAGGGAGTTAAATAAAATATACAAACCAGAATCTCAGATGAAAGTAATACACTAAAGTCAGAATTCTGAGCCATTTATGTACAAACGCAAATTAAGGCAAACGAGCCCTGCCTGTCACATCACCTACAATGCACTAACCTCTTTAATACAATTGGAACGGCAACAGCTGGGTTTTTCTTAAGACCATCTATAATGTCAGCAGCCTTGTCGGCGTATATCCTTTGAAGAGCTTTCCGGTGTATGACTTCAGATGTTCCTCCTAGAGTGTTGTCCAAACGAAACTTGGCCTGGTCCTCCGCAGATAACCGTGAAAGCTTCTTCTGAATGGACTCGAGTACTCTTATGGTAGCCAGATTGGTTTCCAATACAACATCCAGCTGAAAAAAAAAAAAAAAAAACACAAATCTATATCTGTAAGCACTCAAAGACTTCAACGTTTTCATTGAAAAAGAGTAGAAAGAACAAAACTAATTTAAATATATTCAATAGCCTTAAAGATCTAAATCCACTGTGTGTACCAGATGCCTTGGTAAACCCAGATATTGCCTTGTTAAAGTGGCAGTGACCCCATGCCTGTGCGGAGAGCAGAGTCCGTGGAAGGGACCCAACAGGCCCTACCTTTACAGGCTGTATGCAAAAACTATAAGAGGGGATAAAGACAAGACCAGTCACCCTTCACATGGTGAGAGAGCAGCAATGACCGGTCTTTGTTCCAGGAAGCTCCCACACAAGATTACTGCATAGCTCTGAAAGAAATACACAAAGCACACCAAGATCCAAGTAAAAATACATTTATATGGACAATACATTCTAATCACAGGGTTTAGCTTTAACTTGCTAGGAAGGAACCTGTAAATCCCATGTAGAAGTTGGCAAGCCATTTAAAAAATTCCAATTCAGCGATTGTAAAAAGATTTAAAACAAAGTCATACTTACCTGCTCTATGCAATGGTATTGCACAGAGCAGCCCCAAGTCTCCTCTTCTAGTGCCCCCCCCCCACCAGCGCCCTTGGCTCTTCAGCCAAGTACACCCTGCCCCCCTCCCTTGCTAGGGGTGCACATGGTGTGGCTCGGCCCAGACCCCTGCTCCGTCACTGGATTTGATTAACAGTAACATGAGCCAAAGGCTCCCGCTGCTCTCTCAGAGTACAGTGTGCAGGGGGAGAGAAAGCAGCACTGTTGCCTTCAGGTACAGCGCTGGATCTAGAATTGGGGTCAGGCAAGTATTTAGGAGGGGGCAGCTGTACATAAAAGGTTTCATACCTTAATGCAGAGAATGCATTAGGAAAGAAAAAACTTGAGCCTTTACAACCACTGGGGGGGGGGGGGGGGGGGGGGGGGGGGGGGGGGGGGGGGGGGAATGGCAAAAAAACTAGGATCGAGTTACAGAGTAGTCCAAACACTGTCCTCATGACCCCTAATGATTTTTTTAGCCCATGCAGTCCAAAAATAAATCCCTTCTTTTAAACAAGAAGGGTAGTAAGAAACATTTAAAATAAGAAAACAAATGTATTCTCACCTCAAAGCGCTCATCCTCACAGCGGTATATGTGCTCTTCATACTGTGTCTTTTTAGAACTAACAAAGGTGGAGTCTTCTGACCAAGAGGGAAAGGAAACCCACGTGTCATTCAGGACCTGTGCATGAAGGAAACGCAGCTAAATTACTCCACCATGAACAAACTATTCACATTAGACCCCAAAACCTACCATCCTTATCCCAATACAAAATTAAGGCTAATTTTGCATGGGAGCCAATGTATGCATCGGCATATTTTTTGGTTTGTGGAAGGAAACCAGAGCCCTTGAAATGAGGGATAAATATATAGTCATAGCAGCCCCCACAGCCTGGCATCAAAGCATCTACATTTCAATATAAAAGACATGCAGAAATCCCCCTGCCCTCCCCCGAAAAACGAAGTCATCAATACAAAAAGTTAATATGCAAAATTGACAATTTAACCTAAACCATAGTGGTGAGTGAACGTGTGAGGATAGAAATATGCAAGCTGACACTGTCTGAAAGCCATCATGTCCCTGACTTAAAGTATAATAAAATACATTAAATATTTTATTCTCATTTTGGGCAGAATAGTAAGGGGGTTAGAACCACTGCTAGGTTTTTATTACACTCTGTGCCATTTCTAGGAGATGTACTCTTTTTTTCTTGATTACCATTGTTGCAGCAAACTAATTAAAAAAAAAAATCTATATAAAATAAAAAAAAGATGACTTTTTTTTGTGTATTTTGTGCGTGAACTCGAGAGAGAGGAGCCGGACTGCAGGAGTTGGGAGTAGGCAGACCCTCCCCCCAGAGGCAATCGCCATCCTTCTCCATGCCCCCGGTGGCAATGGCGGGTGTGAGGGGGGGGGCCTCCCACTCACCCCGCCCTACCTGCTCCACTTGGGAGCCCGACTGGGGCCCAACGGGACCCCAACCGGGCAGAGGGACTCCCCCTATGAGGGAATGAGAGGGTCTAGCCCACCCAGCCAGCCCCGTAGGTCCTTCACCTCTCTTTATTTTAGGAGACCTCACACGCAATTTGGCCAAGATGATATTTTTTAATAATAATAGTAATGGCAGTGATCAGTGACTTCTAATGGGACAGCAATAGTGCGACGGGAAATCTGACACCAAATATTGCTTGGGGGGGGGGGGTAGGAACTGAGTAACTGCCAGTGGCACCAATACAGAACATATATACATGGTCACTGTACTAATGAAACTGGCTGGGAAAAAGGTTAAAAAAGAAAGTACAGCCAAAGCTTGTTTCTCTGTAAAGCTGGAGACTGACAGACACGGATCCCTGCTCAAAATGGAAGAACTGATCAATCAGGCGTCTGATCACTCAGTTCTCACCATTAAACGATGGGGACACTCAGTTTCTCACCATTAGACGATGGGGACACGTGCAGCATCACATCAGCATCGTAGAAGTCAACGAATGAGGAAACTAGTCAGGGCGTGAGCTACACGACACGCTGCAAGGATCACGCTGCCTCTCACGCTGCTCCTCTGATTGTGAGTCCGTGTCCTTATCTGGCTTGGATTACATCGCTGGAAGTCAGCAGGCTATTCCTTACGTTGGAGAGACTGGCGACTTGCATTTGTTCATTTAATCGCTTAATATTGTACGTTTAATGTATAGGGGAGCTACCTGTATGGGAACATGAGGGCTGACTTTTATTAAACTTGATTACGCTATGTTGGCTTCTTTTGTTTGTACCTGTCTGCATCTGAGGTTTCCTTCTATGATTGGCTCCCTGACAAGATTTGGCTGCAGAACGCTCTAAGCATGGGTATTTGATACGCTTACCACTCATTTCATTAGGGCGAGTTTAAACCCCGACGGGGCGAGTGTTCACAAGAGGTGATAAAAGAGCTTTGGTGGACGGTGCACTCTTCTTTATCCTGCTACCTTTATTCTTTATTTTCTCTTGGACATTTTTTTAGATTTTCTGCTGCCATCTTGTGGTTACATTTATGTATGCAGTGGAGCTCATTTTCACTGCATTAACAGCGCTGTTGGTATTTTTTGTTTTTAGATTGGACTGATTAGTCACAGAGTCTAACGTATGAGATCTATCTATCTATCTATCTATCTATCTATAAATAAAAAACCACAACATACTTCTCTTAGGCTCCATTCACACCTAGGCGTTTTGTCGCCTGTAGCGCGACGCTCACAAATGCCAGAGGGAGAAAAATACATGAAAGCCTATGGAGATGGTTCACATCTGAACGCTGATGCGCCTGTCGCCCATCGCCTGTAGTTAAAAAAAGTTCCGGACCCTTTTTTGCCGTGCGTATCGGGCGGTTTGGGCGTATTTGAGCGTTTCCATTTCCCATAGAAAGTAATGGAAACGCTCGATTCAAGCGACTAGCGCGACAACGAGCGTTTGCTACAGGTGTTTTGTCGCTTTAATCAATAGAACTTTTCACCCAGGCAGAAGATTAAACAAATCTACCAACATAGCAACAAGTGATGAAAAGATGATAATTTTTCCTATTGGCTAAAATAAAAAACGTCAAAGTACAAAAACGTCGGACGACGCTGTATGCAAACGCGCAAATAAGCATGAATACCCGCGACAAAACGCTGGAAAAAAAAAACGACCAAACGACCGTCGCTCAGGTGTGAATGCAGCCTTAAAGTGGATTTTTTTTATGTCACAATGTAGAGTATAAGATTTCCTATCATCTGTGCCCAGTCTTGCCACACAGAGGTAATCCGGGGCTGAGTAATCCTCTTGTAATGTTCAGTGCAAATTAACAGAGTTCCAGATAAAAACTTGCCAAATTATAAAGTCTGTTTCTCTGTTTTTGCTTTCAGTGACAGGTTATTTACAAATCTAGCATGGACATGTTTATCATATGTTATGTTTTGTTTATCATAACATGAGGTGATCCAAAGTTCATTGTATATTACCAGGATGTGTTATGTGGGGGAGGGGTGGATTTCTCACTTTTTATACCTCATGTTATGATAAACATAACATAACATATGATAAACATGTCCAAGCTAGATATGTAAATAACCTGTCACTCAAAGCAAGCAGAGAGAAAACTGACTTTTTATTTAGGCAGGTTTTTATCTGGAAGGGTGTTCCATTTTACTGAACATTGAAAAAGGATTACTCGGATCTGGATTAACTGTGTGGCAAGACTGGGCACAGATGATAGGAAATCTTATACTCTACATTGTGGCATCAAAAAAAAAAAAAAAATTTTTTGGGGTTTACATCCACTTTAACATCAAGGGCGATCAAGGGGTTAGATGTGTGCCTATTTAACGAACGAATAGGCCGGTTTTTACTACCTTGCTTGGCAAGGAGAATACAAATAAAAATACGGCACATCCCTGCTGACAGTAAAGAGCCCTGTATTTACCTACACAGGCTCTCTTCTGGCTCAGGTGATCGGCAGGTTCCAGCCATAAATCATTGGGCCAGGACCCACTGATCGGCTTGTGCTGTGGCAAATGGCAGCACAGCCGGGACGGCGGCCGTGTGCCCCATACCCAGAAGTGCTGAATCACATATGGCTGCTGCAGTAAATCTGCTGTGGGCAAGCAGTCAGTCCTCCCTTTATTTTATTCTACAATACGGATGTCATCTGTACCTTGCCATTCCTCTGTCTCCTGCATTCTTTGCTGAAATGTATTAAACACAGGAATGGAAAAGACTGAAGTACAAAAAGGTCTGTGGCAAGGATTTACTCAAACTTGCACAAAACATTTGTTTCAGTGGTACAAAAGCTGTAGTTCTATAGGATAATCAGCAATGTTTACAATGGCACAGGAACCAACCATATTAAAACTACAAAAAAACAAAGACACACACGACATTTTAATCCTAGTAATCATATCCTCACCTCTTTGCAGAGCGGCGTTCTTCCCGTACACTTGGGCTGTTGGAAGCTTTTAGGCAGTGCTCGGTAGCTGGAGCCCAGGCGCTTGCACGACGCATAGTCAATCTCCATAGCAATACCTTCTGTATTTCGCTCTTTAGGGAAGCTTTCCAGATGTGAAGACTCCTTGTAACCCAAGAAGTTTTTAAACCAGGTGAACAACTCAGGAAATTTCCTGTTTATAAAAAGGAGTACCAACACAGAAAACAAAAAGTATCATAACCATTTATGCAATAAAGATTGATTTTTTTTTCTCGTCCATTTAAGCACAGCAGATACACCTTAAGTTCAAAGCAAAGCTTTTTTGTCCATGCAGGGCTAAACGGCACAATTGCTTTACTTATACCCTCCCCAGCAACACATACTGATCTTTCCTTTGTCCTGTGCTTCTCATCACTCCATTTAGTCACTAAAAGCAAAGAAAGAAACCACTGCCTAAGCGCGGATAGGAAACTGGACATGCACGGATTCTGCCATACATGCTAAAAAACGTGGATGGAAGAATCCCCCTCTGGAGCCACTGTATTTTGACAGTCAGCTCAGCCGACTTCGAAAGAACCCAAACAGCTGCATCGGATTGGATGCAGTCGCTATTTGGCCAACAATTTTCTGCCTGGCGCCATCAATTTTACATTTAGAGGAAGACTAATAGAGCCAACATGTGGGTAACATTTTGAATGGTTCATCAGGAACTAGAGCTGCACGATTAATCGTCAAGAATGTTATTGTGATATTTTTCCCTTTGCGATTCTTGATACAGGGTTTCAAGATCTTTGACATGAAAATAATTTTCTCTCTGCACTTTGGTATGCAAAGAATTTCCTGTCTGCTCTCAGCCAAGAGTCAGTCTGGGCAGCCTGCCAAGTTCTGAAAACATTGTATCTCTTCAAAGGAATAAACTTCTTCTGTATGTAAATTAGGAATTTTTAACCACTTAAAACACCAAACCTTTTTCTGACAGCTCTTTTCAAGTTAAAATCATTTTTTTGCTAGAAAATTACTTGGAACCCCCAAAGATTATATAACTTTTTAGTAAAGACACTAGAGAATAAAATGACGGTTGTTGCAATATTTTATGTTGCACTGTATTTGCGCAGCAGTCTTTTTTTAAAATGCATTTTTTTGGGGAAAAATTACTTTAATGAATAAAAAAAAAAAAAAAAACTAGCCAGTAAAGTTAGCCCATTTTTTTTTTTGTATAAATGTAAGCATTTACGCCGTGAGAATCGTGATCTTCATTCTAAGAAAAAAAAAAAAAAATTGCAATTCTTATTTTGGCCAAAATTGTGCAGCTCTATCAGGAACCATTAAAAATGTGGAGTGTATGGCCAGCTTTACACAGGACTTGGAACAGAGCATCAGTCTCATGCTCCTCCATACTCTAGAAAATATTTTCTTACCATCCAGTAGCTAAATACAGCAATGGGGGAGTGAAGGGAAGAGTAGTATGTGCTGCAGGGGAGTGCATGTAAAGTAACCACGTCCCTTTGCCCAGCAGAAGACTAATATGTTCCTTTCATCTTCTCCAACCAACCTCTCACATTCAAAAGAGTATTAAACCACACTATTCGCCATGATAATTCTCACACACAAATATTGATAGCATTGTTTATGTTGAGACTACAACTAGCCAGAATTCCTTTCCCTAGTGTGTGTTTGACAATTGTTTAACATAAGATGTGCTTTAAAATTATCCCCATGTGATAACCCCATTATAAAACTGGTTTTGTACACCGTTTAAGCAGTGGCGACCTTGGGGGTCATTTACGAAAGACAAATCCACATTGCACTTAGAAGTGCAGTCACTGTAAATATAAGGGGTAGATCTAAAATGAGGGGAAGCTCTGTTGATTTTATCATCCAATCATGTGCAAGCTAAAATGTGTTTTTTTTCCCCATTGCATGTCCCCCTTGGATACACAGAGACTGCACTTCCAGTGCAATTTCAAGAGTAAGTGGATCTGCCTTTCATAAATAATCCCCTTTGTCTTGCAATTAGTTTAAAACTTTTAGGGAATGTTGCATTATTAAATTAAAAAGCAAAAGAAAATTCATTGCACGGGATGATAGAAACTTACGCAAGAAATGGAGACACTAACTGCACCAGTTCTGACCGAGATATAACCTCCTGATTGAAGATCACCAGACATCGAAGGAAGTTATCATAGGCCTCTGCGCTTCGAAGAGCTTTACGGACCTATAAAAGGCAACAGATGTGTAAAAATAAAATGGGTGCTTAACATTTCCAAACTTAAAAGCAATATGTTTGCCTTTACCACAAAACTGCCTATACAGATAAGGGACATCTATAGATAATAACCATGCAGCTCTGACTAAAGTTGAATAAATCCCTTGCTATAGGTGTAGACCATTTACATATCTTATGGAGCCTGACAGGAATACTCCCAGGACATTGCCAAGTGATCCTCCACCATCACAGGAGTGAGCTCTCAAATACTGAGCTCAAAGCTACTGTATCAGGGGAGAAAACAATGGGATTTGAAGCGGAGAAAGAGCCCACTCCTGTGATAGAGGTGAAAAGTGATGACTAGGCCTCACTTAAAGTCCTGGTAGTATTCCTTTCAGTCATAAGGTATGTAAATGGTCTACACCTATAGCAAGGGTAGAGAGGTGAGCAGTGATGACTAGACCTCACTTAGCTAAGTCCTGGTAGTATTCCATTGAGGCATCATTAAGGTATGTAAATGGACTACACCTATAGAAAGGGTGGTATTCATCTTTAGTCAGAGCTGCAACATTTGTTTTAATCTACAAACATCCTTACCTGCATAGGGAGTTTTTTGTAAAGTGAACCATCCTTTTAAAAAAGAATGAAAATCTATAGCGCGACTAAATATCCATCATAGAGTGACCATTGGAAAAAGCCTCCTCATTGCTTTAGAGCAGGGGTCTCCAAACTTTAAGAATAAAGGGGCAGTTTACTGTCCTTCAGACTTTGTGCTCCATTGTTGGCATCAGAAGAAATAGTCCCCCATCATTGGTGTCAGTTTGAGAAATAGTCCGTCATTGTTGGTATCGGGAGAAGGAACAGTGCCCCATAATCAATGTTAGTAGGAAGAATAGTGCCCCATTGTTGGGGTCTGCATTAGGAATAGTACCCTATTGTTGGTATCAGTGACAGGAATTATGCCACGGTGTTGGGGTAGAAGGAATGGTGTCCCAAGGGCCTGATTAAGGCAAGGAAAGGTCCACATCTAGCCCCCGGGCCACAGCTGTAGAGTACAGAAAATGCCTTCAAGACATGCTAGTACAGCAGTAATGTACTAAGTATATTTACAAGTAGAACTGTATTATTTCTAAAATGAGGCAACAGGAGACAATGTTTTTCCAAATGGCAGAAAAAGTCCAAAGATAGATTTGCATCCATACTCGCCTTATCAAAAAACTGAGATTCTGCCCCTGCACCATGCTTGTTTGCATCTGTCAAGGACGGATCCTTTGGGATAAGTATTTTAGGCTTCTTCTGCAAGACAAAAGAATACAACTGGTTAACGAAAAGGAAACAGACAACCACCTTCTTGCCCATGCCAACAGTCCACCTAAGAAATTTACCACATAACTCCACACAAATGCAATATTTCAGTTATATGAAGAGTCTGATGGGCTGAGGCCCAAGCAGATACCCAGTACCTCATGCAGACTCAAATATCACAATCTCCTTGCTCTGGCCCTAATCTGACCAACAATATATCCTCCCTCCATCTGCTACAACAAAGATGTTCCCACTTTACATGTCTCAATCTCCATAAAATTAGATTAACCACAAAAAGGAAAGTTCAAATTCATCACAAAAGCTGCCTATGCAGGCAAGAGGCACCTGTACATATAAAAAAAAAAAAAAAAAAACCACGTAGCTCCGACTAAATTGCATAATACCCTTGGCTATAGGTGTAGGCCATTTGGTAGCGTTGAGCAGCGACATCCAGGCCTTACATAGCAATGCCCTGGGGGTATTTCAGCCAGGCTTCATAAGCTATAGAATGGCTTACACCTATAGCAAGGGTATTATTCATCTTTAATCAGCGCTGCAGTTTGTTTTGATCTTAAAAAAACATCCCTTACCTGCATATGCATTTTTTTTGTAAATGTGAATTATCCTTTTTTTTAAAAGAACAAAGCGCCTATCCCCCCCTCCCCCGACATTTCTTGCTTACAAGTTACAATCAGTATTGCTAGAAAGTTACTTTGAATCCCCAAACATTATATATTTTGTTTTAGCAGAGACCCAAATGGAGATTGTTGCAATACTTTGTTACACCATATTTGTGAAGTGTTTGAGGAAATATTTTTTTTATTAAAAAGAATCCAGTAAAGATGGAAAGAGATTGAGAAAAAAATACTACAGTAAAATTAGCCAATTTTTTTTCCATATTGTGAAAGGTGAGGTTTAGTAAATAGGAACCAAACATGTTACGCTTTAAAATTGCACGCACTCGTGGAATGACGGCAAACTACAGTACTTAAAAATCTCCATGAACACCGTTGACATTTGCGGCCCAACTTACATATGCATTTTCTTTGGTGCACAAGCTCAGGGGAGACAGGGGCACTTTAAATTTTTATGGGTGTAAAAAAAAAAAAAAACGCACAACTGACCGCTTTTATTGCAGTCACAAGGAATGTAAACATCCCTTGTGACAGTAATGGGCACTCTTTATGGAGGGATCAGGGGGTCTAAAAGACACCAAATCCCTCCTTTGCACTTCAAAGTTTTCAAAACGCTAAAATATGCATTTTGGAATGCAACATTTTTCTTAAATCAGCGGCATTGGCAGCCGAGTAAACCAGAAGTGACGTTGTTACATCGGAGACCCGATAAAAGACATTTCCGGCTTCATTCAGGACTCCATACAACCAGAGGATATGCCGGATGGTCGCTCCGGTCTACCAGTAGGATAGGAGACTGGGCAGAGAGGCGAAAGGTGGCAGAAGAGGAGGGATTGTCCCCTCCTGCTCCTTATAACAGCAGCCATTACCCCGGTATAACTACTTTAACCAAAATTACGTACAGGTACGCGATTTTGCATGAAGTGGTTAAAGTGGATCTTCACTGCATCAGAGTACCACAAAACACTCCAATACATTTTTAAAATTCAAAGCAAACTCTCCCCATCCATGTCTCTATGCTTTACTTTGCTGAAAATTACTTTGAAAAACTCCCCCTAGCATTTCTGGCCATGGCCATCTTGAGTAAGGGCTCTTTCACAAGTGCAGACCGTTTTTTAGATCAGTTTTTTATCATCAGTTAGAAATTTATTTTTATTACATATTTTGATGAAAAAACGGATGTTAGCGAATCGGATGTTAACGGATCGTCCGCTAACATCCGTTCCGTTTTTTTGACGGAAGAAAAATAGGCTTTTCTTCCGTTCAAAAAAACAGAGCTTAACGGAGACAGATGTTAACAGATGTTAGCGGATGCTCATCCGCTAACTTAAGCTATCCCATTGGAAAGCATTGCAGTTTGTAAACGGACGTATGAAAAAACGGACGAACGGTCCGCACGTGTGAAAGGACCTTAAGAGAACTGATTCATGCAGCATTTACTTCCTGCAATACATCTGCCCTTAGATCAAGCATGCACGAGAGTGTGCTTAGCTGAAGACTCCTGGGATGTAGGGCATCATATGCTAACTGCATGAGGATAAAATAATAATCGATGTTGATTGGGGGAGTCAACTTCCACTTTAAAGCTACAATTTTTGAAAGGGAGATCAGCAATGCCAGTTCATGCGATTCATTAAGTACATGCAAGTGATTTAATGGAGTTGTAATTGTTAATTTTCCTTCTAAATGTCTGAATTTCTCACTTCCTGTTCCTCCTCAGTAAGCTTGCCCCCATCATCCGAGCCGTTCTGGCTGGGGGTTAGTCAGCCAGAACAGCTTACGGAGGAGGGACAGGAAGTGAGAAATTCAGACAAAGAAAAAAAAACATTTAGAGGGGAAAATCGAAGGAAAGGGTAAGTGAACCAACAATGCACTAAATCAGGAGTCTCCAAACTAAAGAACTACAATTCTCATTAGTAGTCTAAAATGTCAGAGTTTTACAATGCCTCATGGGAAGTGTAGTTCCACAGCAGCTGGAGGGCCGTAGTTTGGAGATCCCTGCACTAGATTAAAGAAACCTATTTAGAAAATAATAATAAAAAAAAACCTTTAAAACCCCTTTAACTCTGCAACATTCACTTAAAATTAAATATGAATTCTGGGCTAACTATACAACGACCCTTTACCCAAAAATTGTTAGCATCCCAATATCATTACTTGCCCACCTTTACAGGAGGCGTGACCCCGGATCCAGAGTGCCGACGTATCTGACAGCCATTTTGGTTGGGCCTCTGCTGTTTGTTGTTCAACTGAGGCTTCTTCACAGTACCGCCGTGGTCATTCCTCACCGATTCCACCTTTTCTGCTGTGGTTTTACTCAACAGCTAGATATTAAAATAAAAACACAATTTAAAACAAAAAGCATAGAAAGAGTCCACATTTTCATACCAGAGAGTAAAGTCCAATAGAAGTACTTGCTTTGGGCAACCTGTTTGTATGGAGAAAACCCATCAACCTTTTACAGTTCTGTACTCATTTATTTTCCCTAAAAGCAACCCACATTCAGTGTGGCAGTGCCAAAAGCTGAAACTATATGCCCTAAAGAGCAGATTTATATTCCCAGCATATGGAAGTATTCTGCCTCGAAGTTAAATAAGCGCAGAAAGATCCAAGCTCTTAAAATCATCTTATTTCGCATTGTATTGTAACTGCACCATCAATAGTAATAAAAGTGTAGAGAAAATATGGCAAAAAAAAAAAAAAAACAGATGATCTTTTTCTGCTGATGAATATGTAAAAAAAAATTAGACACCAGGTAAACGCATACTGTATGTTAGTGGTTCAATATTGTTCAGTTAGTCTTCCGATTCAACATTCAGCCACACTGCATTACCAGAAGACAGACACCATTATTTCCTACTGAAGCTTGTGGTGTCACCTGCCCTACTTGCTTACTCTAAAATTGCATTACCATTAGTCCCTTCCCCCGATGTGTTTCCCTCTCCCTTAACATGCCAAAAAGTGTTGGCTGGAAGCACTGTGCAATGGATCTAAGCCAGGCAGGATCCGTGTATAACCAATTATTCTAATATATGCTTTGCAGGGGACCAGTGAATATAACGGAGGTTGCTTTAGTAATGTCAATCTTTAAAACCCATTTAACAACTTCATCATCAATATAAGGCCACATGCATAACTGGACATTTTTACAGCCGACGATTTTGGCTTCAGACGTTTTTCCTGCAGCCAGTAAAGTCCCCAGCATTTTATCCTAGGTGTCCATGCACACAAGCTTTTATCAGCAGTTTTTAGCAGCGGTGTTTTCTAGCTGAAAAAAACCCCAGAACTAGTGGGCTGAGGAGTTTTTCAGTTGTAAAAACACTCTAACTTTGAAAAAAGCTGAAAAAGTAAAAATTAAAACCGCTACTATTCGCCGTTTATCAGCATTTGATGCATAGGCTTTTATGGAAGTATAGTGTTGCTAAAAAAAAAAAAAAGCTAAAAAACTCACTCTGCAGCTTTCTACAGCCAACGTTCCTGGCTTTTTTTTTTATACAACGTCCAGTGTGCCTTAAGCAAACAACATCTTACCACAGAACTGTTGGCATCTGGCAGGAACTGTCCAAATTCCGACAACAAGTCCTCCTGGTTTTTGAAAAGCCGAGCAACCTGGGCATAGACCTCTTGCTCAGTGAGGGCTGGGGTATAATTTCCTCCTGCTTCCTTAGCGTTGCGCTGCTCTTTCTAGAATATAAAATCAGAAAACTATAAGAGAAGCCAACATTCAAACATAATAAAGTAGACAATACCTAGCTTTCCGATGCAGAAAACAATATCAAAAAGACAACAAAAAGGTGAAGGCGAGAATATGTGATCTGCCTAAAATGTCAAAATGCATGGAGTCTATTTATGTATGAAACAACTTAACTCTCCCTAAACACATGCAAATTCCCCTCAGCCTTGGGATCTAGGGCAAAATAAAAGTGACATGACAACCAAGTATATACCCAAGTGCACTGGGTTTTGTGGAACTTATGCAAAATCTCTCATAGCCCTAGCCCCACACAGATTAGAATTTCGCTATATATTCTGCAGGAGATGCAATTGCAACCAAAATCCTAGCCTAGCGTAGCGTACTGTCTCTACCAGATTGCTTGCTTATTAATGCAATACCTGCCAGCTGATCCAGAAGGGGGGAGTGGGGCTTGGGCCAAACGGACGTGTCCCACCTAGGTGAGTATTGTGAAGGTGGGTGGGAGCACCTATCACAAAAAAGGAACCAGTTGGCAAAAAAAATAAAAAAAATGTATATGCATCAGAGTTTTAATGCAGCATGGCTTTTATGGTACAGCAGTGAAAATGTGGAACTTTCTTCCCCAAGCTGTGGCAATATCTAAAGAGAATAGGTAAATTAAAAAAAAAAAAAATCAGACGTCCTCTGGGATCATTCACACCGGCCACTGCATTCCAATGCAGCAGTGCGGTGCTGCCGAGATCAGCGCAATCACAAAGTTCAAGTGCGCTGCAAAATAAAAAAATTAGAAAAGTACTGCATGCATTTTTCAGGGTACAGTACAACAATGCAGTGGTATGAACCGGGCACATAGGAAACAAGGTATTTTGCCTTGTGCTGGAATAGTGAGGGTACGCATTTAGAGTACTGTGAATATACCATCAGTAAGCATTAGATAGATGCTATGGGAATTCTTAGACTCAAACATTCACACATAGATACCACTTGCCGACTGCATAACTGGGAAAACACGTCATGATTTTTATGATGGTATACCGGGGTTATAGCTGCAGCTAAAATACAATACCTCAGTATAAAAAAAAAAAAAAAAAAAATTCTTCGCTGCTACTCTTTCCGATAAGAGTGATCCAGCAGCCGATCCCAAACCCCGCTGCAAACCCCTGCTGCTTTCTGGTGGTAGTCTGGCTTACCTGGCTCTGGAATCCTGGGAACTGTTTCGGTGGTTGGCCATAGAGATGATTAGCAGAGGAAAGATTCATTCATCTCTATGACCTAAAAGGCCGGGAGCGTCACCAAGACGTCACTTCCGGTTCACGGACGATGTAAACTAGGCCAATTTTTGGATCAATGGGTTTTTATTTTTTTGATCTGATGCTTTTCATTGTAGGGGAGATATGTGGGGTCTTTTTGATCCAACAGGACTTGCATTTGTTGTAATAGCAATAAAAAAGTGATATCTGTTTATTGAAAAGGGATACTTAAGAAAAACATTTTTTTTTTAAAAGTGCACCCCCCCCCCACCACACGTAAGGTATCGCGCCACAAATGTTATAGTGAGAGCAATCATTCTAGCACTAGACCCACTCTAACTCTAAAAAGGCAACCTGTAAATACTTTTAAAATAAATCGCCTATGGACATTTTTAAGTACTGTAGTTTGGCGCCATTCCACGAGAATGCGCAAATTTAACCACTTCTGCACCAATCTGCATTTTTTGCTAGGCGACGCTTCAAAACTTTTTTTAACGGTTACCAGATTAGAGTTAGAGGAGGTCTTTTTTTGCAAACACCTGATCACTTACATGGCTGTCACGAGGAATGTAAACATCCCTGGTGACATTAATAGGCGGCGACGGGTACTTTTTTTTGGAGGGATCTGGGGGTCAGCATTTTGGAATACTAAGGATTTTTAAAAATGGCACCATTGACAGCCGAGTAACCAGAAGGGACATTGTAATGTCACGGGATGGGAGAATTACGGCTCCATCCCGCTCCTTATGAGCTGAAATGGTTGTTATCATTAGAAAGCCAACTGCCAGCTCTAAAGAAATGGTACTGAGGTGAAGCCTGCAGCTGTGGGCTCCACCCTGGTACAACCACTTCCTCAAACGAGGTACAGGTACGTTTTGCGTGAAGTGGTTAAAAGCATGACATGTTAAGTAAATATTTACTTGGTATAACTTTTTTTTTTTTCTTTAAATGAAAGGAGTAGGGGGAGGGGGAAGGCGGCAATATTGTGTTTTTTTTTTTTTACCAAGTGATTTTCGCTTATAAAAGTTTACCCATAAGTGGTTAAACTGGGTGGACCCTGTGTCTTTTTGCCTTATGCGATAGTCATAGAAGAATAAGTATATAGACCAACACTACCTACCTGGTAGGTATGCAGGATCTCCAAGAAAGCCTTGTAAATGTCAGGCTGGCCTTGAAAACGATTCTTTATTTTGTTCACATAATTAATGGCATGATTGAATTCAACAGGCTGGTTGTTTTGCATTGTAGGTGTGGCTGCAGTTGCGGTGGGTGTGGCATGGGCCAGTGGTCCTGGTGTATGTGGCTGTGCTGGTGGAGAACGGGGAGATGGGTACTGGATTGGTGTGCTCTGCTGGCTGGTTGGTGTATGTGCCTGAGAAGGCACGGGCTGAAAATAAAAAGATGGTTATTTATGGAGTGAGCCACGAGACTTGTTAAAAAGAGAAAATGTTTGCATGTAACATAATAATATATATAGCAGGAGATTGAACATTGTGTAGCAATTTAAAATAGACATTCTTTAGTAAACCATACGTGATCACAGTATTGGCAAATGAACAGATTGGACATAAATGCATTAAGAAAACAAAATAACAAAATGTTCAATCTCCAGATTAAAGAACGAAGATGAAAAACCCACCACCGTGCTGGGAAATGTTTACATGCACCCAGTAGCTGACAATTTCTGCAGTGTGCACCGAGACCTAATGTGTCAGAACCTAAACCATTAAAATTCACAGTAATCTCCCAAAAATCCCCATATCAATAAGAAATGGTCAACAGATTTATTAAATAGACCAATGTGCCTTTAAAAAATCAAGTGGCACTTAATATTTTTTCACCCACTTATCTTGCACCTTTTTCTTACCTTATTGATCTTTGCTGGGGCTGGTGAAGGGGCTGTCTGAGTGTTCAGTTGTGAAGGTGGAGGAACCTTATTGACAGGGGATTGCAGCTCATGGGTTGGGATTTGATGGACCTGTCCAAGTGTTGTGACATTTACTAGGTCATTTGTTTGCACCTCAGCATTATATCCATTGGAAAGTGTGTTACAGGTTAACAAAACAAAAAATGCTTATTTGCTATTAACTAAACCTAAAATGTACAGGTCCAATACTGAAACATACAAAGAGAATGGACATCTCATTCTAAATATTAAACAAGGAAAACTGGTCTTGCCATTTGGTAAAAAAAAAACACACACATGTACTTTACTGCTTATTCAATGTCAGATTTAACAGACGTCCATTACACAGATTTTTTACGCTTACCTTGTTGATCTTGGCTGGAGCTGGTGGTGGAGTTGGGTGGACTGGAGGAGGAGCTGCCTGAGTGGACGGTTGTGAAGGTGGGGGAACTGGTGGGACAGGAGGCTGCAACCCATGAGGGTTGATCTGATGGACCTGTCCAGGTGTGGTGACATTTACCATGTCATTTGTTTGCACTTCAATTTTATATCCTGGCGGTAAAAAGGTGTTAAAACCCATGATGAGGTCAGGATGACCTTTGAAGAGCTGAGAAACCCGACTGATGACCCCAGGAGTGTCAATGCTGCAATTGGAAGCAAAATAACTTATAAGCTTAGTTTTTCTGTACCTTAAGCAAGTTCAGTTTTTACATTTGCTACAATTATAAATTAGGGAAGCACAATTAAAAAAAAATAAAAGCACTCACCGATACCTTTAGCGATACAAATTGAATGGGCTCAAATCGCACTGCAGGGAAATCGCATGCAATTTGAACAGGAATTGTGTGAACACAGACCAAAGTCTCTATGACAAGCCTGGGTTCACACACTGATACTACACTTTCATCCTACTTTGCTCTGCGACATCAGTCCTACATTGGTCCGACATCCATCCGACTTGAATGAACAGGATACTACTTTGATCCTACTTTGTGATAGTCTGACTTGTCCTTTGACCAATCAAAACAATTACAAAGTGAGATAAATTCCTTTTACTGCTGCTGTGATCAGAACGGTCGGATGCCACAAGTTGGATGGTTAGGACAAGGATCTTACTTTGGTCCTACTTCAGCCCATTGAAGTCGGATCAAAGTCAGACCAAAGTAGTGCAGGAACTTTTTTCAAAGTCGGACCGACTTGTGTCGGACCAGTTAAGACAGCTCTCATAGGGAAACATTGATTTTAATGCCCCGACATTGGGAGCTCATGTCCCATGACGTATTTGTCATACCAGTGTGAACCCAGCCTTACTGCTGCTGTAATCACAATGTCGAATGTCAAAAGTCGGATGGTAAGGACAAGGATCCTACTTTGATGCGACTTCAATGATATTCAATGGGCTGAAGTAGGGTCAAAGTCAGACCAAAGTAGTACAGGGAGTATTTTCAAACTTGGACCAACTTGTGTCAGACCAGTTAAGACAGCTCCCATAGGAAAACATTGATTTTCACACATCATGTGACATGAGCTCCCAATGTGGGAGTGTTTGTCATACCAATGTGAACCCGGCCTCACACAGGAGATGGGGGAAACTGCATGCTAGTCAGACAGGAATCGCACCACATATGTATGGGCTCAAATCACATCACAAAAAGGGTTCCGTACAAAAGCTTAGTATAGGCACTGATACTTAATAAGCTGGCCGTACACCTTACAATCTGATACAACTTCTGCAAAATTTTGTTTTAGTTTTTAACAAGAGAACAAAATTTAGGTTTAGGTAGCTCTTAAATTAAGATGATCTACCAATAATCAATTGGTCAAGCTAAAAAAGAATGATGCAATCAGATTGTAAGTTGAATGGCCAGCTTTAAATATAAAGTGCTTATGGAGCATAAAGGACCTCAAAGACTGATCCTTACAGAAGTAATAGACTGCAAGCACTCACCTTTGGGATTTGAACTCCTTCATAATGTCAAGGAAATCATTGTACACCTGGGGCTGGCTGCCAAACTGCAGTTTCACCTGATCAAGATAAGAAAGTGCATCCTCCACCTGATAACAAGAACAAAGATTGTATTAAAGCTGCCCAAAAACACTAAAAACAGAATCGCAAGTAAACTGTGCAATATTCATAAGTGAGCTTGTTTGGTTGGCACCAAAAACCTGCAAAAATAAACCCAAGACACGTGTAAAATACTGGGCAAATGCAAACAGTATACCATGCAATAATACTGCCTGATCCTGGCCTTTCCATTGTGAACAGGGCAAAATACAGGGAACAAAAAGCAAAAGAACAATGGCTGTGCAATTCCTCTTACCTTCAATCTCTGAAATTGTTGCCCCTGAGCAGGTGCAGCTGGAGGTGTTGAATGTGCATGACTCTGCACCCCAGGACCTCCATGGCCTGGCACAGGTGAGTTGTGGTGGTGGGCTCCATGTACTGCTGCAAGAGCTGCTTGCCCATGGCTACCGGAGCTTTGAGGCACTGCTGACACCTGAGAGGAAAGAATAGATGCAGGTTAGCAGAGCAAGCAAAATGAAGTTTTGTGTCTGTAGAGGTGTATGTAACCTAGTAATACAAATGAACTTGTCTCCCCTCCAATTCCTCGCCAGCACCTACACCTTGACCCCGGTCTTCTTTCAGTTTCTTGCCTTCTTGATTGGCCAACTTGGAATGATGCCAACTTCTGTGCATGCGGGAGTTCATTAATTTCGACAGAGGTGTGGCAAGAAAGTACACTGTGCTGCGCATGAAGAACTCTGTACATTGTAAAAGATTTTGAACAGGCAGGTAACTGAATGCTTTATTGTATTTCTTACAGTTAAAAGGGGCTTTAAACACTCATGTTTTTCATCTTAATGCATCCGTCATTGATCGGCCCCCCCAGCCCCCCCCCCCCCCATTTTATTCACCTGAGTTCTGTATTCCCCGCCGGAGACATGCTCGTCTCCTCTGCCCGTTGTCTCAGCTCTTGATAGGATAGATTGAAAGCAGCGGAGGCCAATGGCTGCGCTGTTATCAACCAAATCCAATGAAGCGGGCGCTTGACAGAGTCTGGCATTCTGCATCTATGGACGCAAATTCCGGACTCGGGAGCATGCCTGCAAGGTGATCCCCTAGGAGAAGAGCTGTCCTGGGGGGGAAGCAACCAGAAGTGGAGGATAGGGCCCACTCTGTGCAAAACGAACTGCACAGTGGAGGCAAGTATGACATGTTTGTCATAAAAAAACACACAGAAGCCTTACAATCACTTTAAGTTCTGCTCAATGAAAGCAGCCCAAAAATGCAAACATAAGGCATGATTCAGTTCTTAACACAGTAATAAAAAGGAAAAACGCATATACTTACTTTATTGACGTATAAAGACTATAAAAGTCATTTAAAGGAAAAATGGACAACTATACATGTTAACCAACAACTTGTCAACAATGGAAAAAATGAGACAATAAAAATAAAGACAATAAGGAAAATTGTCTAACCTGATAACCTGGTGTCACGGAGTATTGGATGCCCGTTGTGGGCTGCATGCTATCAGACTGAGGTTCATAAGCCGGAGGAGCAGGAGCAAGTACACGGTGTTGGTGGGAAAATGGTTCAGTGATTCGGCGAGGCTGGGGTGGGAAGGCGGCTGCCTCTGGATCATCCAGTCTGCGCTTCATCCTGAGAACATAGTCGGGCGCCAGCGATGTACCTAGGGTTGGTTAAGAGAGTTACGCATGCTTCATACACAGCAAGGACAGGCAACAAAACAATACAAATATGAAATTACTGTACAGAAGACATCTTGTATTAGAAGGAACAGTCAAAAGGCTGGAAAAAAAAAATGTTGCCCAGTAACTGACTTGTCTGGCTGCTTACATATTTTTCAAACACCGCAACAACATTCAATGCTGCACGTCCCATGTTTTAGTGAAGAAATATGGAAAAAAATGCATTCATAAGCGTTCTCATTTCTCAACACCGTCTCAGTGTAATACAGCCAACAAGCTTTAGTCCCCCTTTCACACCAGCGGACCAATCGGGTCCATCCGAAAAACTGACAGGTCCCTTTTGGACCCCCCAGTCTCCTCTATGGAGTCGAGGCTGTCAGACATTTGTCCATTGACACCTGCCAACATCTGATCCTGTCCGCTAAAAACAGACTGATGCGGATCCATTCCCCACCCATCTGGTGGATCGGGTGTAAACAAGCAGGCGGTTTGTTTGACATCCGACTGCATATAGAGGAGAGTGACTGTCATAAGCAGAGACACTCACAAGCCACCCGCCTGCCCAGAGGGGCTTTTAGGCCGATTCCAACAGCCCACCCTGTGTGGAAGGGGCCCTACGGTTTCCGCAACACGTGTTGAAACATGTCACAAGTGAACAATCGGTTATTTCTTTTAATTAGATGGCACCGACCAGATCTCCAGAATATTTAGTTTTCCTGTTCCTGCTTATACAAATGTGTGCCCATTCAAAAACAGTAACTTGGGCACCTGCACAGGTTTCTCTAGAATCCCATTATGACTGTCAGTTCATGTTCTTCTTCCCATAAAAAATACCCACTCTAAGACACACACACACACACACACACACTAGTTTTGTTATTGTTCCGTATACCACCATACCATAAGGCTGCTTTCACATTGGGCAGTGGAGGTATAGCAGCGTGATTTTTAGCGCTGCTATACCATCGTATTTACCACGTTATTTGGCCGCTAGCGGTGCGGTTTTAACCCCCGCTAGCGGCCGAAAAAGGGTCAATACCGCCCGCAATGCGCCTCTGTAGACCGTGGTTTCCCATTGATTTCAAACACAACCGCTCCTATACCGCTGCAAAGATGCGGCTAGCAGGACTTTTGGAGCGGTCCTGCTAGCGCACCGCTTTTTTTCCAGGCGGTATAGCAGCGCTATTTTTAGCTCTG
The DNA here is from genome assembly GCA_029574335.1 of Rana kukunoris. NCBI lineage: Eukaryota > Metazoa > Chordata > Amphibia > Anura > Ranidae > Rana > Rana kukunoris. The sequence goes on from CM056051.1 coordinate 96,600,013, forward strand.
TGCCGCCTGAAAAACGCCTCAATGTCAAAGGGGCCTTAATGTCCCAACTTTCTTTTCAAATTTAGATTTTTTTTTACAGATATGCACGGATTGAAATGTGAGGATCACGGCACTTATAATGTTTCTTAACTATACTGCTGTGTCTGGGGGAGAGAATAGGGAGGCATTGATGATCATGCAAGGAGTTGGAGCTGAACTGTGGAAGGATCAGAAACTCCAGAAAACTTTAAAGATTAATACACCTTATCACAGGCAGACAATATATATCAATACATTACATAGAGCAAACATACTGAATATAAACAGACACTGGCGAGTACAAATAAACAGAAGTGTGCATCCGTCATGTGAAATTCAGAACCCAATCTTCTAGCATTTGGCCAAAGCTCATGGCAGCCCATTCGATTGAATAGGCTTCTATGACTGCATTTCATGGGGAAAATGGTCATTTTTAAAACTCTGCCAGAGGGGGGAAAAAAAAAAAAATCACCCTGATGCTTCTGCACCATGCAATTTCCCGCAACCAAACACTTGCGGCCGTTGCTCTCTCCACAGCTTCCTGGCTCTTGATTGGATAGATTGATAGTGGCGCAACCATTAGCTGCTGCTGTCAATCAAATCCAAATGACATGGAGGGGGGGGGGCTATGGACACCGAATGAATCACTCAGAAGCGCGCCCGCAAGGTTACCCCCACAGGAGAGAGCTTCTCAGAGAGGGTTATCTAATGTGGGGAGGAGCCACTGTGGGACCCCAGAACAGGTGGATCGAGGCCACTCTATACAAAAATGAACTGCGCAGTGGAGGTATGACGTGTTTGTTATATATATTAAAACACACACACACACACACACACACCCCTTTAGTGTCACTTTAAGGTTTTAACAGACACAGATTTAGCTGTTGTGATATACAACGCCTTAAAGTGTCCTAAACAAAAATGTTGCATTTTGACAAACAAAAGTGTAACACACACTAATATATATATATACACACACACACATACACACACACTGTAAACTCTTGGCCGTAACATCATTGCACATATAACCAATATTTAAAATGTTAAGAATTTTTTTTTTCTGTCAGGAGCCAAGTAGAAGCCCCCTACTTATTCTTATATACGATAGTGCAATACAGGTTTGAACTTTAATATGCCATTATAGGCTGAGCATTGTGTTGTAGATTAAGAAAAGGCCAGCAGAGGGCGCCAAAGATAGTGTGAATGAGTGTGAATGTGTGCAACTGCATAGTAAAGGGAAAGGATTGATGGGAGACCATCTCTCAGCCATAAGTTTGCCGATAGAGTAAGGGGCGTAAACAGAGGAAAGCAGAAGTTCCGTTTGGTAAACATTCCTCCCTTACATTTTCATTCCGTTTCATATTAGTTGACGAAAACTGGAATTGATTTTCGTCAATTGAACCAATTTGAATTTTATTTCCGTTTAGTTTTTTCCATTGAAAACATGCAGCTGACGACGATCGTGAAAATATTTGTCAACAAAATTAACACTTCAGGTTCACACTGAGCTGCAGGAATGAAGCCGGCCAAGTTCAGCTGAACTCGCACGGTTTCACTCCTGCCTGTCAGTCCTGATTTTGGCCGCTATTACAGAGACATCTGTGCAGATGAAATTGGTGCATTGGACGGCGCCATTGCCTGCAATTCACGGCAAATGCCACCGATTTGACATGCAAAAATTGCACCAGTGTGAACCAGGGCTGAATGACAGAAGAGACCACCACAGGGCTCTCTATGGAGACCAACAAAGTGCCCGTTTTTTTTCTCCCTGCAAAGCATCGCTTAGTAAAAGCAGCATACTTTACACATTGTTAGGCACATAGTTAACCCTTTGAGTGCCCCTAGAGGTTAACCCCTTACCAACAAGTGTCATTAAAACAGTGACAGTGCATATTATCACTGTATTAGTGTCACTGGTGAGGTCAGTGTCATTTAGTCAGTTCCCACCCAGCGTTAGATTGCCCACAGCACTATTACAGTCCCACAATAAGTAGCAGACCACCCCATTACTAGTAGAACAAAATATAATAACTTCCAATATCTCCCTCTCTACATTTTTTTTATTGGATATGTTTTATAGCAGATGAGAAAAAATATTGTTTTATTTCTCATATATATATATATATATATATATATATATATATATATATATATATATATATATATATATATATATACACACATATACACATATATATATATATATACATATATATACATACATACATACATACACATACACATACACATATATATATATATATATATATATATCCCCGTGGTGATCAAATACCACCAAAAATAAATACCAATCCAATATTTAAAAAAAAGGACAAAAAAATAAAAAAAAGCACTTTTGTGTCCTGGAGATTATGCATCACATTTAAGTGAATGCATTAAATTAGTTTACAAGAATTCTAACCATTGTTCATGAGATGAAAATGATGTGTTATGTTACCTGGTACACAATTCACCATCAGCAAGGATAAGTGGTTAGATTTGGATCAAGGCTCGACAAATCCCAGGCGTCAGGTCACCATTGCCGCTCGAAATTGCGTCCTGGCGTGTGGGCTTTTGTCGGCCCAGTCACTGTTGGCACCAGGCATAAGCATAGCTTGCCAGAGCACAGGAGTTGCCAAACGATGGGAGATTTAACGCATGTGTCATGGCCAGTCAAGTTCCTACCCCTTCGGCCCTACTGGCCATCTTATTTTGATTTATTTTTTCCTCTCACAAGCCACACTCCCGCCAATTTTTTGAGCGCTGATTGGACAGGCCGTGGGATTCTCATCTGCGATTGGCCTCAGCAGCCCTCAGCCAGGCGACGCAGATAGCTGGGCTGCCTGCGCCTCTCGCTGCCTCCGCTTTTGGCTTGGCAAGCTGCGACTGGCCAGACAGCGGTAGATTGTCTGTTGATCGTTGTGCCCGCTATCGGCTGTCGTGATTGCTGGTGGTGGCGTCTTCCAGAGTCTGGGATGTGGAGCTGTGCGAGAGGTGCCGTTTCAGGGAGATAACCATGTGTCAGGAAGGTGCGTGTCCGGTGTAGCTCGGTGTCCGTTCCATTCAGCACTATACTCATACATGCTTGCTCCAAAGTCCTGTCTCAAAAAGACCTACAGAATGGGTCTCTGCCTCACCCCTTGCTCATCACTGGCTCCGATTGACAGCAGCTAGAGCCATTGGCCAATTGGCTGTATCTGAGCCAATGAGGAGTGAGAGAGGAGGGAGCCTCAGGTCTTGTGCACACTGCTGGATCGAGATCGGGTTTAGATACGTATTTAGGAAGGGCTGCAGGGGGAGGTGCATGCAGAAGGTTTTTACCCACAGGGAAAACTCCATAGGGACACACTGGCAGCCTTTTTAGCCACCCTGCTGATGCCTATTTATATGTAGTAGAAGAATCATTAACTGAAAGTTACTAAACCCACAACAGTAAGATGTCTGTACAAGCAGTAAAGCATGCTCGTTTTACTCACTGTGGTACCCAAGGGGTTAATCCTCCACATTGTGTAAAAAAGCTGTTTGATTCTGTCTTCTCTGATCCTTTCCTTTTTCCATTGTCCCCAATCCATCTTCTGATAGAACAGAGACTTGGGGGCACTCAGCACATGCTCAGTTTGTTGCGTATTGGTAGAGTTGTTTTTTTGGGAGGGAGGGGGGTGCATGTTATTAGCGCAGGGCCAATCAGCCCTGTTCAGAGGGTCAGGGGTACTGCAGCTTTACAGGACAGAGTAGAATGAAAACTTCTCCTCCCACAAGCTTCTAACAGACACTGATAGCAGTCAGGCCACGTACAAACGGCAGAGAACCTCGACGGGCAGAACACATCGTTCCGCCCGTCGAGGTTCTCTGCCGGCCATCGAAATCGGCGACCCGCCCGTCGGGAATGGCAACCAGCCATTCATCCAGGCGGGCCGTCGAGCAAATAGAGAGCTTGCTCTCTATTTCTGCTCGACGGGATTCCCGACGGGAGGCTCGCCGAGAGCGTACACACGGCCGAGGTCCTCGCTGGAATGCAGCTTCCAGCGAGAACCTCGGTCGTGTGTACGCCGCCTCACAAGACTGCTATATACTGCAGATGAGAAAGGGTATTTAGCAGTTTATATTTACTAAAATAATTGAATTTCCATGTTCTGTGTACCGTGGGAGACCAGATATAGTGAATGCAGGGCCGCCTCGCACATGTGTGAACTGACTGCACTAAAAATCATTCACAGGTTATGCGAATCGGATGTAGTTAAAAGCGTATCGAATTTGCATTTATTTGAACCAAGCCTTTAAAAACAGGGGTAGGCAACATCAACCCTCCAGTTGTGGTGAAACTACAAATCCCATCATGCCTCTGCTTGTCAGTGTCTTCCATGTCTCATGGAACTTAGAGTTTTAAAACAGCTGGAGGGCCGAGTTTGCCTACACCCGCTTTAAGCGATTGTAAAATCTTGTTTTGTTGTTCTATAAAATTACCAAATGTTATACTTATCTGCTCTGTTGCAGTGGATATGCACAGGGCAGCCCAGATCCTCTTCTTGGGTGCCTCTTCTGTGCTTCCTGGCCCCTCCCTCCTGTCAAGTGCACCCCACAGCAAGCAACTTGCTATGGGGGAGCAGGGCTGCAGCTCTGTGTGTCCATTCAGACATGGAGCTGCGGTTTTGGCCCCACCCCTCTCCTGATTGGCTAACTGACTTTGATTGACAGCAGAGGGAGCCAATGGCGCCACTGCTGTCTCAGCCAATCAGGAGGGAGAGTCCTGGACAGCTGAGACACTCGCTTGACAGACGGGCTACGGGTAAGTATTAGGGGGGCGCTGCTGCACACAGAAGGCTTTTTATCTTAATGCATACAGTGCATTAAGATTCTGACTTTACAACCACTTTAAAGTTGACCCTGTGGTGACCGTAATCTTTCTGCAAGCCATCACTGACCTCTGTAGCTACAGGCACGGTGAAGTAAATCCTCTTCAAAAGATCACAACAGAGACTCAGAAGACAGATTTGAAAGTGCATGAAGTTTTGGATAATGGGGAAGAGTTAGAACCCTCCATTTGCCCTGAGGACCATTGAGACAGATAGTGATGGGAAATCCAAAACTTAAGTTTTCATGAGAGGGTGAAAATCTTTTTTCAATGGATTTTGTAACAACTGTCTAAACCGAGGAATTCTCATCAACACTTCCTGTACTTCTCAAAGACCAAAAGTGAAAGGAAATCTGCCCTGTCCTACCCTAGCAAAACTAAAACAGTTTTCCGTATACATGCCGTTTAACCACTTCAGTACCGGACACTTTCACCCCCTTCCTGCCCAGGCAAATGTTCAGCTTTCACTGCGGTCAGTTTGATTGACTTATGCGCAGTTATGCAATGCTGTACCCATATGACTTTTTTCTCTTTTTAGACAGATAGTGTTTTTTTGGTGGTATGTAATAACCACTTATTTTTGGGTATAAAAACTGGAATATAAGTATTTTTTTTTCTTCACGGATGCAAGTCGATGAGGCTGCACCAATAGGGCTACACTGATGATCAGTATAAACAGTGTGCAGACAGCATGCCCGTTACTGGCACTTCTTTCCTCAAACACAGCGAGTAAGGAAAGGACTGCCAATAGCCAGCAAGTCTGTTTACATGTGATCAACTGTAATTAGACACAGCTGATCACAACTTAACGGAGTGCTGCGATTGGCCCTTTACCCCAATCTGTGATCAGCTGTGTTGGAAGGACACAGCAGTCACAGAGCACGCCCGATGTACACAACAGACAGGGTTATGCATAGGTGGGCGTCCTCCCAGTGCTAAAGTGGTTAAAGGCAAAGTTCACTTTTGGAGAATGTTACCCCATATTTACAAAAGTTTAAACATACTCCAGCACCCCATTCACGAGTGCAATACTTTGCAGGGTGGAAGAAAATAAATGCAACTTTTTTCTGTCAAAACTTGTGCATTTATTATTTTACTCCAAAAGTGAACTTATCCTTTAACCTCTTGCTGACCGTGCAACACATATGCAGCAGCAATTGCACACGTGCCTCCACTGCGGCCTGAAGCGGTCTAACACAATGGGGGTTATTTACTAAAGGCAAATCCACTTTGCACCTCAAGTGCAAAATACAAGTGCAAAGTGCTCTTGAAAGTTCACTTGGAAGTGCAGTCGCTGTAAATCTGAGGGGTACATCTGACATGAGGGGAAGCTCTGCTGATTTTATCATCCAATCATGCGCAAGCTAAAATGCTGTTTTTTTTTCTTGCATATCCCCCTCAGATCTACAGCGACTGCACTTCCAAGTGTACTTTCAGTGAAAAGTGGATTTTCCTTTCATAAATAACCCCCCAATGCTCCCAGCACAATCACCAAGCTATAACCCGCCCCTTCATCACAAGATATGATTGACAGCAGCAGAAGCCAATGGGACCCGCTGCTATGAATCTTCTGGGGGGGGGGGGGCATGTTCCACAGTTTTTTACATTAAAAGCAGAGACCTTCAGTCATTTTTTTTCCCCATCTATTAAATCTTCTGCCCTTATTTGTTTTAACTTTGGATAGTAAAGATTCACTGCCAGTGAATACCTTATACAGCCCACTTTCTGTTACTTGTTTGGTCATCAGCCTAGGGTTATGACATCATGCACAGCTCTCTAACTCTTGTGGGGGGTTGAGTCATAAGAGGGGCAATATGAGCTGCAGAGCAGGAGGTGTGCCTCTGTGTGTAAATCCAGGAAGTGAACAGGCAGCAGCTTCAGCTGCCCACAGTTAAAATGGCTGCAGCCAGACTCAGTGGAGGGAGATTTCTGCAGCATATTTGGCAAGTACAGAATCACAGTATATATAAAACAACATGCAAAGTGGTTGGAGGGAAGCTTCAGAATGGGAAAGATTTTTTCATTACAAATTATGTAAGCAGTAATGCGCAAAACCGTCTACCTTTACAACCACTTTAATGCAGTGCACAATAAAACGGGTGCAGTAACACCACAAATGTGTGAAGTTTGTCTACAGGAAGCCTTTCCCAAGATAAACATTAAGGCGGCCATTGCTGACCTTTCATTCTAAATATGCCAACTGCCTGGCAGTCATACAGTCAACACTTTAAATGGCTGACCTAGAACAGGTATGTAGGACGTGTGATCTGGTCCTGCCTTTCCTGACTGGCATGCTTGTTCTGGGTCAAAGTATTAAAGTCAATATAAAAGCAAAACCTCCAGGCAACCAGCATGTTATGGTCAGCTGTGCCAAGCCTTGCATCCCTCTACAGAAAACATACACCTTATCCACTTTCTTCCTAGGGTAAGGTTTTTATTTTTTGCACATATTAAAATCTGCATTTTTCCTGCACCTCACCTTAAAAAGAAAAAGGCCCTGTAAAATAAAATAACGGCAGCTACAATTTTTTCATTGCACACCTTGTTGTGTTTAAAGCGTTTGTTCCCCCAGCTCTTTCTATTCCTGATCTGTGCCTGTTGTACCAAGAACTTGTATGTGAAAGTCTCCCGTTCTCTTTGTATCGCTTCCTTTATGTGAAATGCCTGTGTCCCTACCAGTCCCCTCTGCTTTCCTATTAAAAACTGACCACACTAAGCAGGAGAGAAACTGTAGTCTGTTCTCTAGCTATGCTGGGAACTCAACCTGCTCTCCTCCAATGATCAGTCTTGTCCTGACACGCCCCCCGCTGCACAGCCATTCACTGGGAAGCTCAGTTTAATGCTGCTTCTCCTGCAGCTGAGAAAAACCACCCTCTCCCCTGTTCCCCACTACAGCTAATCAAGCACATATTATGCATGATTAGCAGCCTCTTAGCTACAGTAGCCAGGGAATGAAAGCTCCGAACCCAAAGGGGACATAATACATGTAGCTTCCAGGCTCATATCAAGGGAAAATGAATGCTGCCTGTGTTCCTCCTGCTCTAAAAGGTTACAGTATTTTCTGATGGTCCCAGTCTCACTGGGTGACCTAAAAACCACTGTGGTGGCCGGCAATACATTTGGAGCCCTGCAAAAGTGATCAGATGGCTCTAGAACTGCCCAAATTATTTTACCTGAAAGCCTGTAGTCGAATGTAATCAACAGCAAGCTCAGGATTGCAGCAGCAGCCATGGTCATGCTTGAATGTTTATAAATGTACGTTGGTAGACAAGGAGTTAGGACAGACTTTCTGAACCTTTTTACTCTAAAGAAGGGCTTGACAAATCCCAGGTGGCAGAATGCCATGGTCACCAGAAACCGTGTCCCATGGTCCCCACCTGCCCACCCACTGTTGGCACCATACGCAAGCAACTGCCACTGCAGAGCCAAAGTCCCTTTCCTCTTTTCCACGCACTCTCCACCCTCTCCCTCAGCAGATCCACCAAGCGCAAAGCCCCACAACAGCCAATCCTTGCAAAATGCGCCCCACCTCCCCTGCACATCCCCACACACCGAGCGCCCCAAAAAAAGACATGCATCCACCCAGTGAGAAAGCAGCACTGCAACTGAGGCGGCCGTCTGACCCCTAAAAATATTAATTCAAATAAAAGCCACAAACTACTCACAACTGCCACACACCCCACATGGCCAGCAGGGCAAGCACAAGGAGTCCATCTTATTTTGCCATTTCACACTATGAACAGAAAACTGGCAAAAATAAAAACCTGTCACACTGCACAAAACACGCAGCGTGCCACATCAGAACATACCCACCATCTGCACAAGCCAAATGCCCATGACGCCCAGCTTCAATTCTCTCCATGTGCAAATCCAAGACCCATCACCTTCATCGCCAATAATAACGTTCCACCAAGCAAAAAAAACAAAAAATGGCTCCTAACTTTTTTAGCTAGCTCCTAGATTCAAAGAAAATGTGGCAAGCCTCGCTCTAGACTAGAGGAATCATGGAATAGATTTTCAGGTCTTAGGTAACCTCTGGTAACATATCTACAGCTCATAGAATGTCATCGCGTTATAGATATACAAATAAAAGGGTATGGCACACACCATTTTTGACACTCCTAAAACTCTAGGTATTGGTAATATTCCAACAACAAGCTCCAAGTTATCACAAAATAATCACCACAAGAGAACTTCCCATTCCCCGTGCAACTGGAGATCTGTCGGCTTCCTATCCCTAGTTCAAGGCTTCACTACATAGACAATTTTAGTCTCAAGCTGCTTAAAGACGACTACTGTCTGACAATCACATAATTTACAATACAGTGATCTGAGCACGCTGCCAATAAGAGATTGAAGTGCAGAGAATGATCAGACTACAGTGACCCTTACTACACACGGTCATTGTTTACTTCCTGTCTGGAAAGCCATGTGTTCCCAAGAGCATGCAACGCAGTGTTTGTGTTCAACAGGAAGAACCGGAAAACTAACCACACATTTAGGACTAGTCCAGTACAACAAACACTGACCACACAGTCGGGACTGGTATATTACAACAAGAATACTGACCACACAGTCAGGACTGGGATATTACAACAAGCACTGACCACACAGTCAGGACTGGTATATTACAACAAGAATACTGACCACATAGTCAGGACTGGTAAAATACAACAGGGATATGGACCACACATAGGCAAGACTGGTATATTACAACAAGAATACTGACCACATAGTCAGGACTGGTATATTACTACAAGAATACTGACCACATAGTCAGGACTGGTATATTACAACAAGAATACTGACCACATAGTCAGGACTGGTAAAATACAACATGGATATGGACCACACATAGGCAAGACTGGTATATTACTACAAGAATACTGACCACATAGTCAGGACTGGTAAAATACAACAAGAATACTGACCACATAGTCAGGACTGGTAAAATACAACAAGAATACTGACCACATAGTCAGGACTGGTAAAATACAACAAGAATACTGACCACATAGTCAGGACTGGTATATAACAAGAATACTGACCACAGTCAGAACTGGTAAAAGACAACAGGGATATGGACCACACATAGGCAAGACTAGTATACTATAACAGGAACACTGACCACACAGTCAGGACTAGTATATTACAACAGGAATACTGACCACACATAATCAGGACTAGTATATTACAACAAGAATACTGACCACAGTCAGAACTGGTAAAATACAACAGGGATATTGACCACACATAGGCAGGACTATTATACAACAAGCGATACTGATCACACAGAAAGGACTAGTATAATATAATAGGAATACTGACCACACATAATCAGGACTAGTATATTACAAGCATAATGTAATAATAATCCTACACCAGATGTAGAGATCTAGGGATAGGGAACTCAGAAAGGATTGAACAACTTTATATTTGCATTGAACAGGCTCTGTACATTTTTCAACCAGGGTCCCATAGAAGTTTAGGGTTCCTCCGGGGGTTACTGAAGGGGTCCCTCGAGCAGTCAGCAATTTCTATCTCTCAGATATGTAATACCCGGCCGACACCAAAGCTAGCTATCCTTCTATTGGTCAATTTTTGCTGACAAAGTAAAATAGAATTGATTCCACACTATACAGCAAGAATGGGGAAGTCTCTCACTGCAGATACTGTATTTTCATAGCTGGGAAACCTGCACAGATGTCTCTGAAATCGCGGCCAAAATCGGGACTGCCAGGCGGGAGTGAAGCCGTGCGAGTTCAGCTTCACTCCCGCAGCCTAGTGTGAACCTGGGCTCAAAGTTGTTGTAAAGACTGAAGGTAAAAAACCTTCAGTATGCAGCTCCCCTCTTATACTTACCCAATCTTGATCCAGTGATGTGCAGGAGACCCGAGACTCTCCCACCTCCTGATTTGCTGACATGCAGTAGCTATTGGCTCCCGCTGCTGTCAATCACAGCCAATGAGATGGTATTAAGAGGTACGAGGCTGAACTGTGCTCTGTGCCAAAAAAGGTCCCCTGGTGGATAATGTCCCCCCTGTACTACACAGGCGCAGCACAAACCACAACAGGGCCAAAGCTAATTAACTCACAGTCAGCTGAATACGGCGCCTGTGCAATGACAAGTATATTGTGACAGAGGCTGGCGCACGAGCATCGGGAGCGTGCGCCAGCGTTTGCCACAGTATCCTCATCATTGCGCGGGTGCTGTGTTCAGCTGACTGAGTTTTTTTTTAGCTTCGGCTATTTCCGTCATCCCCGTTATGGTTCTTCTTGCGCACGCGCAGTACAGGGGGGACACTCAGCAGAACACCGGCTCAGGAGCGAGCATGCGCGGTGGGGCCCCTGCAGCAAGTGGTTTGCTATGGGGGGGGGGGGCTCAGAGCCCCACAAGTAGACTCAAGAAAGAGGATCTGGGCTGCTCCCTGCAAAACCATTACACAGAGCGGGTAAATAAAATATATATTATAAATATTTATTTTAACCAACAAAATCTTGTTCAGTGGGGCTTTGGAAACGAGAGCTCGAAGCGGATTGGTTGCTGTGCACAGTTGCTCGCCCACAATGTGTGTTACTGGAGTGCAGCTGGCTGTACAATACGTGGAGTGGATTGTTTACAGGATGGATGAAGCATCGCACAGACAGGGAAGTCAGAGTGATGACAACACAGGCAGATCACTACATTGTTTCCAATCCTCGGCTACAATGTGTACAGATTGTCAGCACATCCTCCACCTGCACACAGCTCAATACAAAGTATCAGAATCCTCCCAGAGAGGGAAGCGGAGGACATCCCCCGGTACAGGGGACGCATCATACTCGGTGTGATCCCCCCCCCCCCCATGATGGATTGAGGGGGGATGTGACCACATGGTACGGCACAAACCCACGTGACCCCCCGGCACCGCTGGTCAGACTCCCTGTGCTGTAACCATGTGACCCCGCCGAGCTCCTCCCCCTCTCCGCCGCTCTGCCAGGACAATCGGCATCCCCGAGCCTGCCCGGCTGGCCTGAGCTCACCTCCCCTCCCCCTCGTAGATCGGCTTTGTATTCCTACCCACCACACCGGTAGCTCCAGCCACTGCCCACAACGGGAGACCCGTCTCCCCCCCGCCGTGTAATGTGCCACCCTGCAGACCCCACGAGTCCTCCACATTGCTACACCCAGCCTCAACTTGCTCTCACGAGTCCCGCTACACCCCCCCGCCTACCTTCCTCTGGTGAAATGTGCTCGGTTCCGGTCCCCCGGTAATCCGCCTGCCCGCTCCTCTCTGTCACCGGAGAAATCCCGCCTCCAACACCCAGCACTGGGCGCCACCGTACGCGACAGCTTATTCGCCAAAGACATACGCCCATCAAAGCGGGCATCCAATGGGATACCGAAATAGAAAGGCCGGGCGGAGTTAAGGGGGCGGGCCAATAGGCCACGCCCTCCCCCTCAGCCCTCGCAAGCAGAAAATGGCCGTCAATGGACTGAAACTCGAGAGCCAGCCCACAAGTCTCTGTCAATCATAAATGGTGACCCCGCCCATGGATAATACTATTGGTTGGTGGTGAGCGATCTGGGCGTAAAGCGCTAATGTGAGGAAACGGAATATGGAAGTCACGCCCCCACATACAGACACACCCCTTCGTACCCTGTTTGTTTAGAGGAGGATGGAGCCAAAGAATCGCGGTGAAGACTGGCGCGGAGGGAGCCGTGTGCTGGGCGAAGACACCCGGCTATACAACGTGTCCATAAGGGGCTCAGCGGGCCATCCAACTGCTCTCTGTCCATAGGGGAGGGAGGGAGCACGGCAGGGTGATCTGGGGACACCAACCTATCAGAGAGCGAGGAAACCGCAGCAGCTGCTGCCAGCCAACCCTCTATAGGAGCCTAGGCTTATATATCTATCTATACGGGACTGTCCTTGTATATCCCTCTATAGGGGCCTAGGCTTATATATTCATCTATAGGGGACTGTCCTTTTATATCCCTCTATAGGGGCCTAGGCTTATATATCCATCCATAGGAGACTGTCCTTGTATATATTCCTCTATAGGGGCCAAGGCTTATATATCCCTCTATAGGAGCCTGTCCTTGTATATATCCCTCTATAGGAGACTGTCCTTGTATAGGGGTCTGCACTTGTATATATCCCTCTATAGGGGCCTGTCCTTCTATAACAGTTACCTGTCCTTATGTATATATTCCTCTATAGGGGCCTGACCTTGTAAATATCCCTATATAGGGGCCTGTCCTTGTATATATCCCTATATAGGGGCCTGTCCTTGCATACATCCCTCTATAGGGGCCTGTCCTTGCATACATCCCTCTATAGGGGCCTGTCCTTGTATATATCCCTCTATAGGAGACTGTCCTTGTATATATCTCTCTATAGGAGCCTGTCCTTGTATATATCCCTCTCTATGAGCCTGTCCTTGTATAGGGGTCTGCACTTGTATATATCCCTCTATAGGGGCCTGTGCTTCTATAACAGTTACCTGTCCTTGTGTATATATTCCTCTATAGGGGCCTGACCTTGTATATATCCCTATTTAGGGGCCTGTCCTTGTATATATCCCTCTATAGGGGCCTGTCCTTGCATACATCCCTCTATAGGAGCCTGTCCTATAGTTACCTGTCTTTGTATATATCCCTCTCTAGGGGCTTGTCCTATATATCCCTCTATAGGTGCTTGACCTTATATATTCCTCTACAGAAGCCTGGCCATATTTTTCTTTAGACTAGACACAGGCCTGGCCTTATATGATGCATTCCTCTATAAAAGCCTAACCTTATATTATTATGTATTCCTGAGAGTGACCTTATATATTCCTGTATATGAGCCTGACCTTTATATTATATGATGTATTCCTCTATATGAGCATAGACACAGGACTGACCTTATATATTCCTCTATAGGAGACTGACCATATATAATGTATTCTTCTATAAGAGCAGACAAAAGTAATGGTGTCAGGTGCAGTGATTGTAACTTTAGCTTTGCTCTGATTTTATGCCAACCATACTAGAGTATTCTCAGTGGTATATATGATGCATGTGCCAGCACAAACTTCTTCAATGGTGCGCAAAATGCCATCATTCGTTCAGATTTTTATGTGGAACTAATAAACTGTCACATTCACAGCATGATAAGTCACTGTTTCTTATGGTCTCATCTGAACCATCAAGCCATAAAATGGGTAGTGCCAAAACTGATCACAAGTGAAGCACCATGGCAACTGAAAATCAAACCAAGACTAAGATGGCAGCTTTCTTGGTTGTAAAAAAAAAATGGGAGAATTTATATTTCCAATTTGGGATCCGAACTCCAGAGGAAAAAAAATGAAACATTCCCCTTGTAGTGGGGCTTTTTCAGGGGCACTGAAAGGGTTCCCGAGTTCAGAATGAACACACTAAACTTGCCTGTCTTGGTTCTTTCCAATGACAATTCCTGGCGTTCTGCTATAAGTGTGCAGTCATGACCAGAAACTAGCAGTGCGCCAAATTTTGCACTGAAGTCAGCATGCCATTATTTGCAGATAGGGAAAAAAAAGATGCCAAACATCCATTTTTTCAGCCAATGTATTGGCACATCCATGCCAGAAACTCAGCAGAAGCGAAACAATATTATACAATATGTGTCATGATGCGACACTTCCAGCGATGTGCGGTCCCCTGCATCCACACTCATGTCTGTCTCTTGATCTGTGTCTACTGTCTTCTTGCTTTGCCCATGGGGTAGACATTGATGATGTAACAATAATGCATGCTTCTTACATTGGGGGTCTGTGGGGACAATGCTTCTTACATGGGGGGGGGGGGGGGTTCTGTGGGAAGGGCAATCCCTACATTTTTTGGCGGTGGGGGGGAAAGATCCTTACATTTGGGGAGGGGGTTCGAGGAATGATCCTGACGGATGTGGGGGTTGAGGAGAATGATCCTTGCATGGGGAGTTGGAGGGCAGTGGGGGTGATGATTCATATATTTTGGGGAAGGAGGAGTTAGTGAGTTGAATAATCCTTACATGGGGCAGTGGGTAGAATCAGGGCCGTCTTAATAGCATCATGGGCCCCTGGGCAAAGTAATGCTCTGGGGCCCCTACAATGGAGACAGTGCATGTAAACAGAAATCAAGTAGGTAGAAGGTAGGGGATATCTAGGGTGTAGAGGGGTCAGAGTGCTGGGGGATAACTGGGATGTAGAGGGGCAGCCTGGGCTCAAGGACCAGCTGCTTTGGGGAAAGGGCAGGGGCCCCCCATGCTGCTGGGGGTAGAATAATCCCTACATGGGGGGGGGTGGGGCAGTGGTTAGAATTATCCTTACTGGGGAGGCAGTGGGTAGAATAATCCCTACATGGGGGGGCAGTGGTTAGAATTATCCTTACTGGGGAGGCAGTGGGTAAAATGATCCCTGCATGGGGGGGGCAGTGGGTAAAATGATCCCTACATGGGGGGGCAGTGGGTAAAATGATCCCTACATGGGGGGGGGGGCAGTGGGTAAAATGATCCCTGCATGGGGGGGGGGGGCAGTGGGTAAAATGATCCCTGCATGGGGGGGCAGTGGGTAAAATGATCCCTACATGGGGGGGCAGTGGGTAAAATGATCCCTACATGGGGGGGCAGTGGGTAAAATGATCCCTACATGGGGGGGCAGTGGGTAAAATGATCCCTACATGGGGGGGCAGTGGGTAAAATGATCCCTACATGGGGGGGGCAGTGGGTAAAATGATCCCTACATGGGGGGGGCAGTGGGTAAAATGATCCCTGCATGGGGGGGGCAGTGGGTAAAATGATCCCTACATGGGGGGGCAGTGGGTAAAATGATCCCTACATGGGGGGCAGTGGGTAAAATGATCCCTACATGGGGGGCAGTGGGTAAAATGATCCCTACATGGGGGGGCAGTGGGTAAAATGATCCCTACATGGGGGGGGGCAGTGGGTAAAATGATCCCTACATGGGGGATCTTGTACATTGGTGGTGCCCCCTCCAGATTTTATACTGGGTTCCTGCAAATGGCTCTGACCCGGATGTATGCAGATACCAAGAGATGGAGGTGGATGAGGCTGAGCTCCAGGAGCCCGAGCAACCTCTGGAGGAAGGCTGTGGGATGAGACGGGATGGAGCAGGAGACTGCATGTGACATCAGCTGTGTGTTGGATATGGGACAGATAGGTGTGTGTGTATAGGAAGCTCTCCCCCATTTCTAGGCCTGTGTGGCCGCCTAGTACACAGTGAGTGACTCGTGCAGCATAGGATGGAATGTACGGCTTGGAGGGGCAGACACAGGCCGGAGCCCACAAATGACGGAGCTCAGCAGAAGGCGATCACTAGCGCTGCCTCTTTGTTCTTAGCACCGCCCCCCTTTACCACCAAGCACAACCCTCCCAGAGAATCCTATCACTACATTTCCGGGTTCTGCTGCACGCGGGGCGGCTCTACTTGACACCAGCCAATCAGGCGGCGGCCTTTTCTCACGCTCTTCCGTTTCTAAGTAGAAGCAACAAGGCGGTAACAAAGCTAATTTCCACCCCTTGGCAACGTCAGGCTCCGCCCCACACGGAAGCCCCAGCACGGTGGGCGTTCTGCAGCGACTGTGGAAACCAACCAGCGAAGAACAGGGGCGGAGTGAACTGACAGCCAATAGATAGGTGGCGGAGGCGGGGTCGGAGGGTATGAAGCCGAGGCACGTAGGCGGGCTGATTCATTAAGTAGAGTACGCTGGGAGCGCTGTGTGTCTCTCAGTGAGGGGAGGACGGGCTGGAGAAGGGGACACGGAGAGAGAGCTCCATGTAAACAGCTGCTGCATAGCGGAGCCCGTACACAGGGACACCCCCCGCCCCGCACACACCGGCGAGGGGTGGAGGTCGGCGGTCCCATGAGATGTAGAGCGGCAGCCCGGTGCTCCTGTCATTATATAACCAATAAAGGGGGCACCGATCCCGCACCTGACACAGCCGGCGTGGAAGGTCATTGTCAGCGGGGACTCTCCCTTCACATGAACGGGAGACCCGGCCCACCGACCGCCGGTCCCCCCCCCGTCCATGGTGTGCACAGGGGGAGCTCTAATCCCACACAATGCCCGCCCCCTCCGCTATACACCACATCGGCGCTCCTCCACACAGCCTGAGCACACATCGATGTGATCGGCACTCCGTCCGACCGGGATAAACAACAGGCACCTACCTTCCTCACATCAACACGTCCACACCGACCGAGTCCGGGCTCCGCCGCTGCCGCCGTACACACACTCCCACTGGGCTCCGACTTCTAGTCCCTCCTCCCGGGGGGCGGGGACTGCACGGCCTGAGGAAAAGCGGGGGAGGCGTGGCCGAGCTCACTCTGACCACACCCCCTGCCATGTACCGAGAGGACCGCCCCACCCTGACTCCTCCCCTTGTTATTGACATCATCTCTTCCAGAGAGGGGGGAAAGCAACTCTACATCCTTCCCTAAAAAGTGACCCCCCCCCCCACATCAGCACAAGGGATGGCTGTCTGTACAATCAACTTAGTGTAGCAAAAGTATGTGCTATAAGGACCTGCCTCCTGACCTATCCAATCACATATATACCCAATCAGGCAGGCCCTTGCATTACATCATTGTTGGTAGATCTGAAGAAGATTGAACAATCAGATTGCACAGCAACATGTGTGGTGAGCCTTAGGCAGGCCATTCAGGCTTCCAATCAGCAGGAACCAGCCAAGATTGGGTGTCTGTGTGTCCCCCACCACCGTATTTACTTCCTCTGACCCCTGTATGGGCAGGCTGAGTGTACTAAGTTGATTGATCGATTTGGGGGCAATTAGCATGCCAGGTTTTACCTGCGATTATCACTAGTGGTTTCTATAATATATTCTCCCAGGGGGATTCCCACACCACAACTGGTTGCAGGAAAGCGTTCCACGTTTGGCCAGCATTAGGTTCACCATACATGTTACAATCTGACCACACAATTACTGTACAATAAACCTAAGATCCTCAAACGTTGTGTTACAAGGGCCTACCTGAACTATCCAATCAAAGTGTATCTATTCAGGCAGCTTCTAGCACTAAATCTTTATTGGTAGATCTAAAGAAGATAGTACAATCAGATTGCAGCATGTGTGGTGATCCTTAACCTCTTCCCACCCACGCTATAGCTGAAAGATGGCTACAGTGCAGGCTTACATTGCCAGGGAGGCTTTAATAGACATCCTCCCGTGATGACGCTGTCCACGCGCTCTGTGATCAATGCGTCCTTAGGACGCCGCTGATCAAAGATCGAGGTGAAGCGCCCCCTTGCTTTTTGCATGGGCGCTGCGTATAAAACTAGTTGGACTGGGAGAGCTAAGTTGCTCCCAGTTGTGATTTGTCTAGGTTATTGACCTATGTCATTCCGGAAAGGTCCACTGGCTCGGACTGCATTCTGGGGATGTCGTTTCATCCTTGGCCGGCAATGGGAGCCAGCGGGATTTCTGGCAGATGGAGTCTTCCTCAGCAGCCAATTGGAGTGTTTTCTCCTCACTGGGCATGCTGGGGAGGGGTATATCTGGGACCTAGGTCAGTGCTTCGGGCTTCCTCTTCACGTGTGTGGGGTGCCGGACTCGGGGTGCGGCATCCACCTTCAGGGTGTGCGCGCCCATGGACCACGCCGGCGTGGCCTGCCTGGCTAGATTCCTGGGCCTTTCTGAGTCTCAGTCGGAGACAAGAATCAAGGGCCCCCTGTGATTTACTGGGTCCCCGAAGCTTAGGAGAATCCCAGACGGGGATTTGGTGACCGGGATGCTGGCAGGTACGCTCTACTGCCACCCGGTGACCTATGCGGAGAGACTACTGGGAGGATTCGCTCTGTTCGCACATTTAGTCTATCCTAATTAACTGGCCTGTGGCAGAGGCCTAGAGCCGGGCCTGTGAGAGAGACTTGTTCCTCCCAGCCAGGATTCTCGGTGGCACCTTGGCTGCCAGGTCTGTGTGAGAGACACCTGTCCAGGGGCACCTTACCCACCCAGTCTCATAGGAGTGGCGATGTGTGAAAGTTTGTGCTGCTAAGGGCTGATCTGCCTTGCGTATATCCAGGCCTGACATCGAAAGTTTCTCTTCTTTCATCAACCTATTCTTCCTTCACCTAAGTTGATGGTGGCTAATGTTGGCCTGGAATTAAAGCATTGAGAAAATCTTTATTTACTGTTTGGACCTCCGTTTACTGCTAGATCCTTCTGGTGCATCCCTAGACCAAGCTGGGGTAACTTAATTTGCCGATCCCAAATCAAATCAACGGCTAAAG
Organism: Rana kukunoris; assembly: GCA_029574335.1. NCBI lineage: Eukaryota > Metazoa > Chordata > Amphibia > Anura > Ranidae > Rana > Rana kukunoris. The sequence goes on from CM056051.1 coordinate 96,619,137, forward strand.
GGTCAATCACAGCGACCCTTTACCATGTGATCAGCTGTGTCCAATCACGGCTGATCATGATGTAAACACAAGCCGGTTAACAGCTTTAGTTTGAGGCCCTGTTCACATTGTGCGTTGACCTGCGTTTTCATGCCCTGAATGAATGCAGGTCACTGTTGGGACATACAGACGACAGCACTTGTTTTCTATGTGTCTTGTCTATATTGCAATGCAGCCTGGAGGTGCAGTACAGTGAGCTGTGATAAAATATAGACATGCTGCATTTTATCGCAGTGCCCAGGAAAGCACCGGATGTCAGTGTACAGCATTGCACTCTACTGCGATGCAGTGACATGAATGAAAAAAAAAAAAAAGGAACTGTGTAATGACTGAAATGCACCACCTTCTACCACCGGCTCACTGTAGCCAGAACAGAGAGCTGCCCGCAGTATGAACAGAGAGCTGCCCGCAGTATGAACAGAGAGCTGCCCGCAGTATGAACAGAGAGCTGCCCGCAGTATGAACAGAGAGCTGCCCGCAGTATGAACAGAGAGCTGCCCGCACACAAACCTCTGTGACCAGTATGAACAGAGCGCTGCCCGCAGTATGAACAGAGAGCCGCCCGCACACAAACCTCTGTGACCAGTATGAACAGAGAGCTGCCCGCACACAAACCTCTGACCAGTATGAACAGAGAGCTGCCCGCACACAAACCTCTGTGATCAGTATGAACAGAGAGCCGCCCGCACACAAACCTCTGTGACCAGTATGAACAGAGAGCTGCCCGCACATAAACCTCTGTGACCAGTATGAACAGAGAGCTGCCCGCACATAAACCTCTGTGACCAGTATAAACAGAGAGCTGCCCACACATAAACCTCTGTGACCAGTATGAACAGAGAGCTGCCCGCACATAAACCTCTGTGACCAGTATGAACAGAGAGCTGCCCGCACACTGACCTCTGTGACCAGTATGAACAGAGAGCTGCCCGCACATAAACCTCTGTGACCAGTATGAACAGAGAGCTGCCCGCACACAAACCTCTGTGACCAGTATGAACAGAGAGCTGCCCGCACATAAACCTCTGTGACCAGTATGAACAGAGAGCTGCCCGCACACAAACCTCTGTGACCCAGTATGAACAGAGAGCTGCCCGCACACAAACCTCTGCAACCAGTATGAACAGAGAGCTGCCCGCACACAAACCTCTGCAACCAGTATGAACAGAGAGCTGCCCGCACACAAACCTCTGCAACCAGTATGAACAGAGAGCTGCCCGCACACAAACCTCTGCAACCAGTATGAACAGGCTCTACAAACCCAAGTACAGGAAACCTGAAAACTGTTTTGTGCTGGGGTTGCACCTGAACTGCAAGGGTTAACTACTAGCTTAGGTCTGGGGGGCATAGAAAACTGCTTTTACTCTTCCCTAGACCTAAACAAGCATCCAAAGATTGAACTTCCGTTGATCCTGCCCCCCCCCCCCCCCTCCAGTGTCATATTTGGCACCTATCAGTGGGGAGTAAATACCTGTCTAATCCAGCTATTTGCCCCCACTGCCAGCGAAAGATTGCTGCAGTATCCTCAACGAAACATGGCATATGTGACCCCTCCTCCGCCCCCTGCTGTCTTCTGGGAGACACACAGGTCCCAGAGGACAGCAGGAACCAGTCAGAACACGCAGCGCATCTCGCGCATTTGCAGGAGTGAATCAGGCTGTGAGGCCGCAAAATTTCACTTCCTGAAGATGCCTGCGCTTCCACCCGAGAGCCAAAGGAAGGGTCGGCTTTTGGTGAGGACATCGCGGGCACCCTGAACAGGCAAGTGTCCTTATTTTAAAAGTCAGCAGCTGCCGTATTTGTCCTCTTTTTTTTTTTGCAGGCAGGACTCCACTGACATTGTTTTTCATTTTGAATAGGGAGGATTATACCTCCGTCAGACTTTTTTTTTTGCCATCTATGTCCTATTGCGAAGATTTTCCTGAACCATAGCCAAACAGGAAGTGAGGGGAAATCCCAGCAAATTAACCACTTTAGGACCAAGCCTCTTTTTGAGATCTGTTGTTTACTAGTAGGGATGAGCTCCGACGTGTTCGCACAGTCCACGTGCAGATCTTTTTTCCCGATGACGTGAAGATCGCGAAATGCATAGAAAACTGACACAGTACGTCTAACACTGGAGCTGGATGTTTCCTGATCAGAACAGCTCAGACACATGGTATGGATTGTATCGCTTCCAGTGACAAGCCCGGCCGCTGCCTCCTCTCAAGCTATGTGTATACCTGCCTGTTTATACCAAGTTTTACCCTGTAAGTAATTCTAATAAAAGACGGTATTACACTATCTCTGCTTTTTGTGGCTCATTGTGGTGGAGCCGTTTGAACTTTCCAGATTGGAGAACCTGTATTGGAATATACAAATACTAATGGAGAGCAGTTTCTGTTGAATCCACTACAGATTGATTTTAGTCTGGCAAAGGTTGCAAGAGAGAGGACCCTATTAAAAAACCCTTTACATGCCTGATGGTCATTTATAGCCGTATATATACAGTGAGCGCATCTGATTGTCACATTGGGTGGAGCACTTTATGTATGCACGTTGCACTTTTCTGAAAGCACGGTGGTTAGAGAACATAAATTTGGAATACAGCATTTATATATTGTGAAATGCATATCTGCATTCATATGAACTTTTCATCACAACCTTATTTGTTTGTTTTATGGACATAAATTTTACACTTGTTGCACCCATTTTATTATTATCCACGTGCAGAGCCCGCCAGGAAGTCGGCACGGCGCTGCGCTAATCACAGGCAGGGAGACATTTCCCGATCTCTGCAGCCGTGCATGGGTACAATGTCTTCCTGCCTGTGATTAGCGCAGCGCCGTGCCGACTTCCTGGCGGGCTCTGCACGACTTCCTAACTCATCCCTATTTACAAGTTAAAGCGAAGCTCCACCCTAAAGTAGAACTCCTGCTGATCGGAACCCTCCCCCCTGTGGTGTCACATTTGACACCTTTCAGGTGGTGGGGGGTGCAGATACCTGTCTAAAGACAGGTATTTGCACCCACTTCCGGCCAAACAGTCTCGGGTAAATTGCGGGCATGACCTCACCTCCCGTTGTGTTCTGGGAACACTCGGCTCCCAGAACACAGCGGGAGCCAATCGGCAGGTGTAGCGTGATTCGCGCATGCGCCATAGGGAACCGGGCAGTAAAGCAGCTGCAGTATTTCTAGCTGCTGGCTTTTAATTTTTTTTTTCAGCGGACATCCACTTTAAAAATTATTTTCTTTGCTAGAAAATTACTTAGAACCCCCCAAACATATATATTTTTCAGACACCCTAGGGAATAAAATGCTAGTCGTTGCAATACTTTACGTCACACCAGATTTGCGCAGTATTTTGGAAAAAGTACACTTTAAAAATAAAATAAAAAATAAGACAACAGTTAAGTTAGCTCAATTTTTTCTATATTGTAAATTGATACCCAACATGTCACGCTTCAAAATTGTACCCGCTCGTGGAATGGCGACAAACTTTGGCACCTAAACATCTCCACTGGCGACGTTTTCTACTGGTTACCTGTTTTAAGTTACAGAGGAGATCTACTGCTAGAATTATTGCTCTCGCTCTACTGTTTGCGGTGATACCTCACATGTGTGGTTTAAACACCCTTTTCATATGCAGGTGCAACTTGCGTATGTGTGCGCTTCTGTGTGCAAGCTCGGCGGGATGGGGAGCTTTACATTTTTTTTCTCATTTATTTTACTTTTTATTTTTACACTAACTATTTATAAAAAAAAAAAATTGGGTCACTTTTATTTTGATTTCAAGAAATGTAAACATCCCTTGTAATAGAAAAAAAGCATGACAGGACCTCTTTAATGTGAGATCTGGGGTGAAAAAGACCTGAGATCTCACATTTACACTTTTTTTTTTTTTTTTTTCAATCATCCCCCCCCCCTTTAAGACCATTGGGCGGAGGTGACATTTGACGTTGTTTCCTTCATCCAATGGTATGGAGCCGAGTAGGGGCCATCTTTCCCTCACTTGACTTCCATCCTCACAGGGGAAAAGACCCGATTGCCTCTGCCGCTACCGACGGCTCCAGAGATGACCAAATCTGCCGCAGAGACCACGTTTTTCTGAAAGAGAACCATCCAAAATATCATGGTTATGGCAGCTATCTGCTACCTTAACCACGGTATTTAGCGTCAAAGTACAGACGTATAAAGTCGGCGGATGGTTGGTAAGGTTAAGAGAGTTCCTTGGGGACCCCCAGGTCACCAGAACTAGTGTCCTCATTGGAAGGTCTCCCTGCTATTACTTTTCCAGAGACAACCCATAATGTGGGTGTGTTTCATTTACTTTCACTTTCAATGATAATGGTAACCATGACTGTAGCATCCCCTTGTTTTTTGTGGGGGCGTTATGCTAAAGTTAGTGGGGAACGGGAGAGTTACATGGCTCCCATTCACAATTTGTAAAATTGGGCTGCTGCCAATTCCAGAACTATCCTGTGGGCCGGTCTGCACTCCAGGGGTGTGTGTTCACCCCTGGGTGGCAGTTAGCGCTAGAGGGGTTCTGGCTGACTCGTTTTCCTCAGCAGCCAATCAGAGGGGTTGGTTCCCCCACCAGGGCATGCTGAGGGAGACTATATCTGGGGCAGCCGCCTTGGCCTGAGAGTCGTTCTTGTTTCCTGTGGGGTCCGAGTTCCAGGTGCGGCATCCACCTTCAGGGTGCGTGCATCCATGGACCACGCAGCCGTGGCCTACCTGGCCAAAGTGGCGCACTATGCGGAGCTTCACTCTAACGTGGAGAGGGATCCCAGAAGCTTCTGGGTCCCAAACCTATTCTAACAGGATCCCAGGCTGGAAGCTGTATGGTGGGGGATCGGTTTGAGGAGAACCCGGAGGCAGGTGATCCAATAAGGCTTGAACTAACCATCGGGGATCCAGTGACTAACTAAATTTATTGGGAGGACTCACTCACTTCAATTTCATGCTCATTCAACTACTAGGCCTGTGGCAGAGGCCTGGTCCTCCCAGCATTTGCAAGTGGCGTTCCGACTGCCAGGCCTGTGGCAGAGACCTGTCCGGGAGCACTTTACCCACTCCAATTGGAGTGGCGACGAACTGAGTTCATTACTACTGAGAGTAAGATTGCTCTCTCACTTTGCAATATCCAAGGCCTGATACTCAAGCTCTCTCTCTCCTCATCAACCTGTTCCTATCCTATACTATGTTGATGAAAGCCATGTTGGGCCTTGGAATAAAGCATTGAAGAAAATCCAACTAAAGACTGGACATTCGCTCTCTTCTCCTCAACTCACAAATATCACCCCTAGACACCTGCCAGGTAACACAACACGCAGATCCCACTTATACTCAGCGGCTCCTGAATGGGGTAGAGACAAATGACATGACAAATAGAGAGGGACAGATGTCAATTTGACTGCCAATTTGACCCCCTTCGGGTGCATTTTGTTCTGCATCAACAACATATGGAAAGTAGGTCATATGTTTTCCAATGAAATATCTCACACCAGTGCAGTCAGTTTCAGGGCTTTTCAGTTCCAGAAAAAAAAGTAGAACATGATGCATTTTTCATGCACTGGACTGTACTGTACTGGAACGCAGTAAATCTCATCTGAAACACAACAAAAACGCACTGAACCCTAGGCTTTGAAGAATTCCAGTTATGGATATTTTCCACGTTGTTATATTGGCCGAGCTTGGATCAATGTAACTATATACTATGGGCTAGATTCAGGTAGATGAGAGTATCTTTCCTCTGGAGTAACGCTTCTCATTTACGTTACTCTGAAGACCCTTTCAGCGCAAGTCCTGTAATTCACATAGCAGTTGCGCGTAAACTTGCGCCAGAGTAACGATAATGCGCTGGCGTAACCCGACGCAAGTGGAAGTGGGTGTGATCATATGTAAATGATGGGCGGAGCCCGGCGCAGAGGCTTACGTTCAGCGCATCATCCACGGAGCATGCGCAGTGAGTGCGGCTCCACTCGCCCCCTTGTGCGCATGCTCACAACTTCCGTCGGCACCACTTCCTGGGAAACGTCAGCGCAATGCGTTCCGCTGGGCGCTTAAAAGCGCTGGCGGAAACGCCATTCCGGCGCAAAAGTAGTTCCGTTTCCCCCCACCCCAGGGAAGATACTTTTGTGCTGTGATGGCTGCTCCCGCTACCCCCAGAGAGAGGAGGAACCTCAACTTTAATACCCAGGAGGTCTCAGTGATTATCTCGGCTATGGAGACGGAGAATGAATTTCTCCATGGCAAAAAAAGCCGGAAGACCAGCCGGGAGAGGAAGCAGGGCATCCTGGAGTCCATTGCTGCCAGGGTCAATGTCCTGGGCTACTCCACCCGGACTGCTGGGGACATACAAAAGAAAATAAATGACCTGCGGCGCAAGGTGAGGGACAAGGTGGCCTCCATCAGGAGGTATGAGAGGGGCACAGGTGGTGGTCCCCCATGTCCTGTCACCCTGACCGCAGAGGAGGAGGTGGTTGCTCGCTGCCTGGAGAGGGAGCAGGTGGAGGGGGTCGCAGGCTATGACTCCGTGGAGGAAGGCACAAGGACAGGTAAGTGTTTTATAATCCTCTATTTGTTGTTTTGCATTTGGGGGGGGGGGGGACATGTGCCAAGTGTGTGGGACCACCAACATGTGTCTGCTTTGTGTCATCCACAGATGACGGAGCTGGGCCATCATCTGTCAGCCTGCATTCCACCCCATCCCCCCCACGCCATCATGTGCCCGAGCCACTGGGTGGTGAAGAGGTTGTGGAGGAGGAGAGTGGCCACACCACACCTGCCGAGGTGGTTGTGGAGGATCCTGCTGTGGCAGAGCAGGACTTTTCTTTGGTCTTGTCTGTCTCCTCCCCTTCTCCTGGCCCGTCTGTCGTCCCCTCCCCCATCCTTGGAAGCCCCTCAAGGGCGACACCTTCCACCCGAGGACATCCATCTTCTGGCCCCAGGAAGGCGACCCAGAAGACCAGGGGGGTGTCTGATGGTGTCCAGGACCAGTTGGCGAGGGATCACGCCAGGCAGACGGAACAGATGGGGGCCATAGCGGTGCACTTGGAGAAAGTGGCTGACAGCCTGGGCTCCGTTGCCAACCTCAGCAACGCAGTGCAGGATGTCAGCTCTAATTGCGCTGCAGTGGTCACCACTTTGGGGGAGGTGCAGGGGGATATCCAGCACCTTACTGCAGCCGTCCAGGCCAACACTGCTGCCATCCATGGGAACAGTGCTGCCATCCGGGAGCAGGGGAGGCTGAGTCGGCGGGCCCAGCATTACCAGGTGACCCGTCAGCTCCGGATGCAGGCCCAGACGAACACATACCTTGGACGGATAGCCAGGGCCTTGGAGGGCACGCAGGCCACACCTGCCAGGAGTGGCCCACCTGGGGATCAGCCACCTCCAGATGCCCCCCCCACCCCCACCCACTCCATCCAGGCAGCTGCGGAGCCAGAGAGGGGCCCCCAGAAGAAGCCCCCGGCATCCCCGATGAGGCCTTTTATTTTTTCTGGTTTTATATTATTGTTTTTGACATACTCAGGTCATGAGTTTATTTTTTATTTTTCTCAGGTTATGAGATTATTTTTCTTTTAATGATCAGGATATGATATTTCTAATTTCTTTTTGTACTGCACACGGTCAGGAGTGCAGGGGACAGTGTGAATGGTGTGTGAATGTGAGAGGGTGGCACTCCTGAAAGTAAGGGGTGTCACCCTCGGCCGTGGTGGTGAAGTGAACCCCACGGCTGAATGAATGATGTGTGAAAGGTGTGTGAATGGACAGTGACATCATTGGGGCCTTGACGCTGGCGTTACTGCTCCCAACTCCTACATGCTGGACTTGGGCTAATCCAATGCGATGTGCATGTGGTGTGTGTGATCTAGGGACATCAGTGGTGTACACGCGTGCATTGTCTGTGTTATTAATGTTTTGGTTTAGTGTCCAAAGATGCCTACGGCGAGGACCCTCCTGACTGCTCTTCCATCAGCAGACTGGTTCTCCTCTGGCAGGTGGGGACTGTGTGGGTCGGGGGTCAGGTCATCACGTATGTCAATATGCAGGCCTTTTTTCATAGCAAAGTTATGTAGTATGCAACATGCACCGATGATCTGGCACACAAAGGTAGGGGAATACAAGAGGGCCCCCCCAGACTTATCCAAGCATCGGAAACGGGACTTCAGGAGCCCAAATGTTTGCTCAACCACTGCACGGGTTTTGATGTGTGCTTCATTGTATTTTCTCTCTCCTCTGGTTTGGGGGTTCCGGAAAGGAGTCATTAGATGGGGTCCCAATGCATATGCAGAGTCACCTGTAAGGTAAAAGACAGGAGAATGTTAGTCATGCATGTGCGATTTCTGTTGTGCATCACGGGAGGGGATAGTCATGCCTGACTCCCTTGTCACTCACCAACCAGCCAGCTGTCCCCATACATGTTCTGGTTAAATTCTGCTGGGATGGGGCTCTGACGCTATATGAAACTGTCATGGCTGGACCCGGGGTGTTTGGCACGGACGTGCCATATGAGGCGTTGGGCATCGGCTATCACCTGTACGTTGATGGAGTGCCAATGCTTCCGATTGCGGTATATGTGCTCTGTGGCACTGGGGGGCTGTAGGGCCACATGTGTGCAATCAATGGCCCCCACAGTGCGTGGGAATCTGGCAATGTTGTAGAAATCTGTCATTGCCTTCTGCCGTAGCTCCTCAGTGGTTGGTCTGATGAACTGGTTGGACATGCGTCTGAGGATTGCAGGGACAACCTGGTGCACACATCTGCTTATGGAGGACTGTGACATCCCAGCCACCACTCCACTTGTACGCTGGAATGATCCACTTGCTAGGAAATGAAGTGTTGCCAGGACCTTCACCAGTGGCTGCACTGCTTGTGATCGGTGTGTTGGGCTGGTGATGTCATCCTGCAGGGTTGTGGTTAGTTCAAGTATTGCATCTGGGCTGAATCTGAATAGGCGATACACCTCCTCATCCCCCATGCCAAAGAGGTTCATACGTGTGCGGTATATCCTCTCACGTGCCCGCCTTCTTGGTTCCAGGGGACCCATCAGTAGTTCTAGGACCACAATTGCCCCTGGCATGTTGGCACACAGAGGTGTTGTCCTTGCAAGTGGGGGTGCTCAGCTAGCTCTTATCGTCGGTAACGCTGCTGTAGCTGCTCTCCTGCTGACCTGTGACCGTCTGGAGTAAAGATAAAGCAGCCTTTTGTAGAAATAACTTTGCGCCGGACGGACCAGATACGCGCGGCGCATGTAGCCAGCGTATGGTGCTAATCCGTTCGTGAATTGTGAAAAATCCCTCATTTGCATATTTGCAGGGGAAATCAATGGGCGCGACTGATGCGCCCAGCGAAAATAAACGCTGACGATACTCTGGCGTCGGAACGTTCCGCCGGTCGCAAATGAGTCGTTATTGGGCGCATCTAGTTTGGTGGGTACGGGCACATAGAAACGACGGCGCATCATCACAGTTACGCGGCGCATATCCAAATACTCCAGCGCAAGTGTTCGTGAATCTGGCCCTATGGGCCAGATTCAGGTAGAGTTAGGCTGGAGTATCTGTGATACTCCAGCCTAACTGTCACTTTAAGCCGGCGTTTCTGTTTTCTGTAACCAGAAAACAAGAAACGCCGGGTTGGAGTTCCGATGCGATCCGCGCAATTGAATTTCGCCATCGCATCGCAACTTTAATTTAAAAATGGCGCGGGCGGCGTTCCCGCTGATTTACGCTGAAAAAATATGTTAATCAGTGGGAATCAGCAATTCACAATCGTATTCGGGCGCAACGCAGTGACTTTCCGACGTTTCCGTAAGCGATACGCGGCGTAAAGATAAAGCAGCCCCCTAGTGGAGTATCCTATGTTAAGTATAGCCGTCGTCATCGCGTCGCTTGCGTAAAACTTTCATGAATGGGGATGTGACGTCATTGACGTTCACTGACAGAATTTGGAGCATGCGCACTGGGATGCATTGACACTCGACGCATGCGCAGTACGTTCGCCGCGGGATCGCGCTTAGTTTAAATAATACACGCCCCATACCCGCCCAATTTGATTTCCGCCGGCTCATTTGCGATGCGCTGCCGCAACTTTAGGAGCAAGTGCTTCATGAATAACAGCACATGCTCCTAAAATTTCGGCAGAGTAACGTAAATGAGAAGCGTTACTCCAGAGCAAAGATGCTCCCATCTACCTGAATCTGGCCCTATGTCTATACCATACCTGGCTAATGCCCCTGAAAGTTGGAAATTACTGAAGTAGACATCACTACTCCAGCGATCTCCATTTGTTTCCAGGTCCTGTGCCAAGTGGCTGCCTTGCTACATTCTGAACACAGGAAGTCTGCCACTCAGTACGAGTGCCATTCAGAATATGCTTTGGGGCAGCGGCAGTTTTGTCAACCTACTAGATTGAAATTTACTGGCACAATCTCCCCCCTCAAACACCTACGTCCCCACCCTTGGTGAATGCGTCCCCATGTGATATGTGCTCCTACATCCAAGACACCACTCTCCTCCCCATCCCAACAGCGGATGTGGAGGAACTGGAAGCTCCTCTAACAGACACAGACTTTCAACAGGCAATCAAGAAACTTAAAAACGGTAAAGGCCCTGGCCCTGATGGGTTCACTCAAGTTTTTATAAGACATTTGCACCCCAGTTGGCCCCCTTCCTTGCAAAAGCATTCAACACCATTGATGAGACACTCTCCCCCTCCGTCTAGCCCAAATAGTAGTCCTCCCCAAGCCCGGTAAAGACCCGTCACAATACCCCAACTATAGGCCGATCTCCCTTTTAAACGTCGATCTGAAACTATTCACAAAAATACTGTCTGATCGCAGTGGCGGCTGGTGCTCAAAATTTTTGGGGGGGGCGCAAATGAAAAAATGCAGCCTCACTGAGGCTATCAAATGCAGCCTCACTGCGGCTATCAAATGCAGCCACTGTGCCATCAAATGCAGCCACTGTGCCATCAAATGCAGCCACTGTGCCATCAAATGCAGCCACTGTGCCATCAAATGCAGCCACTGTGCCATCAAATGCAGCCACTGTGCCATCAAATGCAGCCACTGTGCCATCAAATGCAGCCACTGTGCCATCAAATGCAGCCACTGTGCCATGCCATGCCATCAAATGCAGTCACTGTGCCATCAATTGTCACCACTGTGCCATGCAACACAGCAACTGTGCCATCAATTTTCACCACTGTGCCATGCCATCAAACGCAGCCACTGTGCCATCAATTGTCACCACTGTGCCATGCAACACAGCAACTGTGCCATCAATTGTCACCATTGTGCCAGGCCATCAAACGCAGCCACTGTGCCATCAATTGTCACCACTGTGCCATGCAACACAGCAACTGTGCCATGCCATCAAATGCAGTCACTGTGCCATGCCATCAAATGCAGCCACTGTGCCATCAATTGTCACCACTGTGCCATGCAACACAGCAACTGTGCCATCAATTGTCACCACTGTGCCATGCCATCAAACGCAGCCACTGTGCCATCAATTGTCACCACTGCGTAATGCAACACAGCAACTGTGCCATCAATTGTCACCACTGTGCCATGCCATTAAATGCAGTCACTGTGCCATCAATTGTCACCACTGTGCCATGCAACACGGCAACTGTGCCATCAATTGTCACCACTGTGCCATGCCATCAAACACAGCCACTGTGCCATCAATTGTCACCACTGTGCCATGCCATGCAACACAGCAACTGTGCCATCAATTGTCACCACTGTGCCATGCAACACAGCAACTGTGCCATCAATTGTCACCACTGTGCCATGCCATCAAATGCAGTCACTGTGCCATCAATTGTCACCACTGTGCCATGCAACACAGCAACTGTGCCATCAATTGTCACCACTGTGCCATGCAACACAGCAACTGTGCCATCAATTGTCACCACTGTGCCATGCCATCAAATGCAGTCACTGTACCATCAATTGTCACCACTGTGCCATGCCATCAAACGCAGCCACTGTGCCATCAATTGTCACCTATGTGCCATGCCATCAAACGCAGCCACTGTGCCATCAATTGTCACCACTGTGCCATGCAACACAGCAACTGTGCCATCAATTGTCACCACTGTGCCATGCCATCAAATGCAGTCACTGTGCCATCAAACACAGCAACTGTGCCATCAATTGTCACCACTGTGCCATGCAACACAGCAACTGTGCCATCAATTGTCGCCACTGTGCCATGCCATCAAACGCAGCCACTGTGCCATCAATTGTTACCACTGTGCCATGCCATCAAATGCAGCCACTGTGCCATCAAACACAGCTACTGTGCCATCAATTGTCACCACCGTGCCATGCCATCAAACGCAGCCACTGTGCCATCAATTGTCACCACTGTGCCATGCCATCAAACACAGCAACTGTGCCATCAATTGTCACCACTGTGCCATGTAACACAGCAACTGTGCCATCAATTGTCACCACTGTGCCATGCCATCAAATGCAGTCACTGTGCCATTAATTGTCACCACTGTGCCATGCCATCAAATGCAGCCACTGTGCCATCAATTGTCACCACTGTGCCATGCAACACAGCAACTGTGCCATCAATTGTCACCACTGTGCCATGCCATCAAACGCAGCCACTGTGCCATCAATTGTCACCACTGTGCCATGCCATCAAATGCAGTCACTGTGCCATCAATTGTCACCACTGTGCCATGCAACTCGGCAACTGTGCCATCAATTGTCACCACTGTGCCATGCCATCAAACACAGCCACTGTGCCATCAATTGTCACCACTGTGCCATGCCATCAAACACAGCAAATGTGCAATCAATTGTCACCACTGTGCCATGCCATCAAATGCAGTCACTGTGCCATCAATCGTCACCACTGTGCCATGCAACAGCAACTGTGCCATCAATTGTCACCACTGTGCCATGCCATCAAATGCAGTCACTGTGCCATCAAACACAGCAACTGTGCCATCAATTGTCACCACTGTGCCATGCCATCAAACACAGCCACTGTGCCATCAATTGTCACCACTGTGCCATGCCATCAAACACAGCAACTGTGCCATCAATTGTCACCACTGTGCCCTGCCATCAAATGCAGTCACTGTGCCATCAATCGTCACCACTGTGCCATGCAACAGCAACTGTGCCATCAATTGTCACCACTGTGCCATGCCATCAAATGCAGTCACTGTGCCATCAAACACAGCAACTGTGCCATCAATTGTCACCACTGTGCCATGCAACACAGCAACTGTGCCATCAATTGTCACCACTGTGTCATGCCATCAAATGCAGTCACTGTACCATCAATTGTCACCACTGTGCCATGCCATCAAACGCAGCCACTGTGCCATCAATTGTCACCTATGTGCCATGCCATCAAACGCAGCCACTGTGCCATCAAACGCAGCCACTGTGCCATCAATTGTCATCACTGTGCCATGCCATCAAATGCAGCCACTGTGCCATCAAACGCAGCCACTCTGCCATCAATTTTTACCACTGTGCCATGCCAACAAACGCAGCCACTGTGCCATCAAGCACAGCCACTGTGCCATCAATTGTCACCACTGTGCCATGCCATCAAACGCAGCCACTGTGCCATCAAACGCAGCCACTGTGCCATCAATTGTCACCACTGTGCCATGCCATCAAATGCAGTCACTGTGCCATTAATTGTCACCACTGTGCCATGCCATCAAATGCAGCCACTGTGCCATCAATTGTCACCACTGTGCCATCAATTGTCACCACTGTGCCATGCCATCAAACGCAGCCACTGTGCCATCAATTGTCACCACTGTGCCATGCAACACAGCAACTGTGCCATCAATTGTCACCACTGTGCCATGCCATCAAATGCAGTCACTGTGCCATCAATTGTCACCACTGTGCCATGCAACTCGGCAACTGTGCCATCAATTGTCACCACTGTGCCATGCCATCAAACACAGCCACTGTGCCATCAATTGTCACCACTGTGCCATGCCATCAAACACAGCAACTGTGCTATCAATTGTCACCACTGTGCCATGCCATCAAATGCAGTCACTGTGCCATCAATCGTCACCACTGTGCCATGCAACAGCAACTGTGCCATCAATTGTCACCACTGTGCCATGCCATCAAATGCAGTCACTGTGCCATCAAACACAGCAACTGTGCCATCAATTGTCACCACTGTGCCATGCAACACAGCAACTGTGCCATCAATTGTCATCACTGTGCCATGCCATCAAATGCAGTCACTGTACCATCAATTGTCACCACTGTGCCATGCCATCAAACACAGCCACTGTGCCATCAATTGTCATCCTATGTGCCATGCCATCAAACGCAGCCACTGTGCCATCAATTGTCATCACTGTGCCATGCCATTAAATGCAGCCACTGTGCCATCAAACGCAGCCACTGTGCCATCAATTTCTACCACTGTGCCATGCCATCAAACGCAGCCACTGTGCCATCAAACGCAGCCACTGTGCCATTAATTGTCACCACTGTGCCATGCCAAAAGCAGCCACTGTGCCCCTCAATTGTCACCACTGTGCCCATTGATGCCACTGTGCATGTCACGGTGCCCTTTAATTGTCACCACTGTGCCCCATGATGCCACTGTGCCCATTGTCACCACTGTGCCCCATGATGCCACTATGCCCATTGTCACCACTGTGCCCATTGTCACCACTGTGCCCCATGATGCCACTGTGCCCATTGTCACCACTGTGCCCCATGCCACTGTGCCCATGGTCACCACTGTGCCCCATGCCACTGTGCCCATGGTCACCACTGTGCCCCATGATGCCCCTGTGCCCAATGTTGCCTCTGTGTCGCCTCTGTGCCCAATGTCGCCTCTGTGCCCATTGTTGCCCCTTTCCATGTAAAATGCACTTACCTGAAGCTTCCATGTCCTCCCTCGAGTCTTCTGCGCCTAGGTGACGCTTCAGACAATCAGGTTCCTGATAACCAGAATCTGGGAACCTGATTGGCTGAAACGGCCGTCAGTCTTATACAAGGAACGCGGGGGGCTGCGTTCCGAGGATAGACATCCGAGACCTGGAGGGCTGTACTTGAAAAGCCTATCGTAGCCAGCAGCTCTGATTGGCTGTGAGGAAATGCCTATCAGCTGCCGCTATTCAGGTAACCGGCGCCCAAATGTCCGGTTATATGAATAGACGGACAACAACAATGACACACATTCATGCAATGCAATGAATGTGTGTTATTTGCGATAGGGGGTGGCGCTGCAGCGCCCTCTATTGACGGCCGCCAGAACTGCAGGTAAAAGTAAAAATGACATTTTAAGCTAAATAAAATGTCTTAAAGGGCCCGTTTTTTGTTTTTTTTTTACTACGGGAGGGGCGGCGCCTGGGCACCCCTATGGACGGGCCGCCACTGTGACTGATCGCCTTTCCCCTTTACTTCCAAAAATCATACATAGAGATCAGGGGGGCTTTGACCCGGGCCATGAGGCCCAAGACAACACCACTAAGACGATACACCTTATCGTATACGCCAAACGCAACCGCATACCGACCTGCCTTCTCTCCTGTGATTCAGAGAAGGCCTTCGATAGGGTCAGTTGGCCATTCCTGCAGTCTAGAGATGTATACCGCTCAGAAAACTGCTAATCCCCTTTGCTTCCGTCCCAGTGAACCAAAAGTGTGCTGGCTGTGCACAAATGCATAGGATTAAAGGAATCCTGGACCGCCGCACACCTTAAAAACGATGTCTTTATTCAAAAATTGAAAATCAAAAAACAACCAAAATTTGCTGCAGTCAAAAAAAAAGAGGGAGCAAAAGAACAAAAGCTGACATGTTTCACATCGTGCGATGCTTATTCGTAGCTAGTGAACAAATGACTAAGCTATGCTTAAATGGAGGAGGGGGAGAGGTGAAAGGGGCATTTCACCAATCAACCCACAGGTGATCATAGGTCAATAGAACACAGTTATCCTTAATGTGTCACACATGAAGTGCACGCATGTGTAAAAGAAATTGCATGAAAAAATGCATGGAAAAACGCTTGAAAAAACAATCTCTCATGCTGGTGAGAAGAGATGACAAAAAGAACAAAGAGAGACCTCATGTGTGAGACACATATGCATCATAACCAATGTAATAAGACAAAAGTAATAAATTAATACATTTGTGTACCGTGAAAAAAGTTAGAACATTTTGAAAATTAGACATGTGTGATTAAAAGTTGATGCAGTCGACTCATTTAATGGTGTACATAACGAGTAGTAAATATAAAATGTGGAAGTTCCTAAAGACTGCAACCTTTTACATTTCTAAAAAACAAAAACATTTTAATTTATAAAAATATGATGTTTTATTAAAATATTATATGTATGGTTATGATTCCATATGCTATACCATTAGACCATTGTGGTTTGTATATCATTTTTAGGGCATTATACTAGAGGTCGACCGATATATCGGCCGATATTTGGCCGTTTTGGAGAAATCGGCATCTGCCGATTTTTATCCAAATCGGGCTGATATTTTACAACTTCCGCTAGCGATGCCATGGCTCCAGAGCTAGGCCGGAGCCGTGGCCTTTCCTGATGCTGTGACTGCGGCGGCAATCCGCAAATTCGCGGATTGCCGCCGCGGTCACAGCATCAGGAAAGACCGCGGCTTCGGCCTAGCTCCGGAGCCGCGGCCATCTTGGTACACCCAGCGTGGCGTCCCTCCTCTGTTTATGCCCACAGAGGGGGAGGGGCCCGCGCTCGTGGGACACACACCACTCTGGTGTCTGTACTACGGGGGGCAGGGGGGGTGTCTATACTGGAGGGAGAGGGTCTGTACTGAGGGGAGGTGACACCATTTTTTGCACCAGTGCAACCATGCAGTACTAATTAGTGCCACATTCCTTCCAGTGCCATTCGCCAATGCCACCTGCCAGTGCCAATACCAGTGCCACCATCCAGTGCCAATTAGTGCCACCTTCCATCCAGTGCCATCCGCCAATGCCACCTGGCAGTGCCAATACCAGTGCCACCATCCAGTGCCAATTAGTGCCACCTTCCATCCAGTGCCATCCGCCAATGCCACCTGCCAGTGCCAATACCAGTGCCAT
This sequence comes from Rana kukunoris, assembly GCA_029574335.1. NCBI lineage: Eukaryota > Metazoa > Chordata > Amphibia > Anura > Ranidae > Rana > Rana kukunoris. Next base: position 96,636,250 of record CM056051.1, read on the forward strand.
CATCCAGTGCCAATTAGTGCCACCTTCCATCCAGTGCCATCCGCCAATGCCACCTGCCAGTGCAAATACCAGTGGCACCATCCAGTGCCAATTAGTGCCACCTTCCATCCAGTGCCATCCGCCAATGCTACCTGCCAATGCCACCATCCAGTGCCAATTAGTACCACCTTCCATCCAGTGCCATCCGCCAATGCCACCTGCCAGTGCCACCATCCAGTGCCAATTAGTGCCACCTTCCATCCAGTGCCATCCGCCAATGCCACCTGCCAGTGCCAATACCAGTGGCACCATCCAGTGCCAGTAAGTGACACCTTCCATCCAGTGCCACCTGCCAGTGCGATCCAGTGCCACCTACCAGTGCCAACTAAAGCCAGTGCCACCTGCCAAAGCCAACCAGTGCTAACTATTGCCACACAGTGCCACCTGCCAGTGCCAACCAGTGCCACTTGCCAGTGTCACCTGCCAGTGCCATCTGCCAGTGCCATCTGCCAATCAGTGCCACCTGCTAGTACCATCTTTCAGTGCCATCCAGTGCAACCTGCCAGTGCCAATAAGTGCCTTCTGCTAGTGCCATCTTCCTTCCAGTGCCAATTAGTGCCATCCAGTGCTACGAGCCAGTGCCACCAATAAAAAATAAAAATCGGCCTAAAATATCGGCCGCAAAAATCGGCATCATATATCGCCCATCGGCCGCCCAGATTTCTAAATATCGGCATCGGCCAGAGAAAAACCCCTATCGGTCGACCTCTACATTACACTCATAATTTTTTTATTTCTTGCATGAAAAAAGGTGTATATGCTCCAAAAGACTTTTTTAAATATGATAAGCAAAAAACAAACCTACAATGACCTAGTGGTATGCGTCAAGGGCAGAACCCTTTTTAAAAGCTCCACTGTCACCTATCTTTCATTTTCGGTTTAGATTGAGACACAAAAAATATTTTGTGTTTCCTGCAGTCTACCCTCGCCCAAATAGGTCTGGGTCCGAAAATGCACTCACGTATTATGTCCCTGTATTCCAACTCCTCTGCCTCCATATTAGTCAACAGCGTCCAATCAGAGGCGTTTTCGATTAAGAATGGCACTAGGCAGGGGTGTCCTCTCTGCCCCCTCCTTTTTGCTTTAGTGATAGAACATTTAGCCCAGGCGCTTAGAGCAAATCCAAGCATACAAAGGATCCAGACCCCTTTGTCTCATTGTAAACTTTTCCTATACGCGGATGATCTCCTACTGTATATTACCCAACCCCATATTACCATCCCGTCCATATTGGCGGAGATAGATTGGTTTGGTAGACTAAGTATAAACTACAAACTAGGGTTGTCCCGATACCGATACCAGTATCGGTACCGATACCGAGTATTTGCGGGAGTACTTGTACTCCCGCAAATGCCCCCAATGCCTCAATAGAATACTTGCCCCGCCCTGCCGCCGCCGCCGCAACTAAAGCCGCCGCCGCATGGTTAAACAGCGTGCAGGGAACATCACAGCTTTCATTTGAATAGCTGTTTTCCCCGCCGCGCATAGACACTCCCCCTTGCTCGGGATTGGATGGGTGATCGTGATCTGTCCAATCCCGAGCAAGGGGGAGTGTCTATGCGCGGCGGGGAAAACAGCTATTCAAATGAAAGCTGTGATGTTCCCCGCACGGTTTTTAACCATGCGTCGGCTTTCGTTGCGGCGGCGGCTAGGTATGGGGGGAAATGACTGCATATGTGGGGGACATGGCTGCATATGTGGGGGACATGGCTGGGGGGACATGGCTGCATATGTGGGGGACATGGCTGCATATGTGGGGGACACGGCTGCATTTGGGGACACATTTAAAAAAAAGTATCGGTATTCGGTATCGGCGAGTACTTGGGAAAAAAAGTATCGGTACTTGTACTCGGTCCTAAAAAAGTGGTATCGGGACAACCCTACTATAAACCATACGGTTTGTGTGGAAGGGGAACTGCCTGAGGTTGAAACACAAAGTCCTCTGTTCTCCCATCGTTAACGGTGGAACAGGTCTGCCGGATTTTGAGCTCTACTATTAGGCAGTGGTATTTCCTCGGATCCTGGAATGGTTCCCTCGTCTGTTAATTGAACAAGATCTGTCCCCAGTTGACCTCCGGCCCTCCTTTGGGGACACGATTGGTCGCATCGATCGCATTCAGAGCTATCCCCCTCACCAGAGATGCCTTGGCGATTTGGTACCGAAAGACGGCGGTTTGCGGTTTGGCCCGGGCCCATTGACTGCCTTATTTGATAACCCAGCCCTCCCGGAAGGCAGATTCACCCAACTGATCAAATAGAGATTTTTGGCCCACTGCACAACAATTTGTGAACGTATCCTCTGGTTCCTTCATGACGAACAAGGCTTCCACGCTCCCTATAGTGACCTGGCTCACATGTATACATCTGACAGCCTACTGCAAGCAGATTCATGATTTGGGATAGGTCCATAGGCCCTTGACAGACTTCGAACAACTTTGCTCACTTCTGGAAACCTCCTGCCACACTCTTTTTTTGATCTATAAAATTATATTAGGCCACACCCATGGTTCTCTCCCTTGGTTAGAGGATCTGGGGAAAGACATCAGTTAGGCAGATTGGCGCAAAGCTTTCTTCTACACCATTGTCATGGACCTTGGGATGCTTAAGTGTTTCTACTTGACATCTGTTACACAGGAGAGGGTGGCTAATAAATCCTAATTCATGTATTACATGAGATGGGAGATATTACAGGTGATTTCATGTGGACCAGAGTGACTCATTCCTCTGTGTAACATACTGTTGAAATGCTAATGTCCCACCACTAGCCAGCTCTCTATTCTAAAGGTTACTTGAATCTATTGTGTTTGTGTAACAGGTGAATTCTATTGATAAAGGAATGTGATGTGTCAAGCTGTAGTAATTACCTCCTCTTCATGCGGAGCCAAGCTGTCTAGATAACGCACTCTGTTACAATTAGTAATTAACTTCACTGATGTCATCATCTAAAGGAGTGCGATCTCTCAGGTGTAGTAATTAAGTCATATTAAATAGACCGGGCTATTGTGTACATTGATTACCCCGTGGGGCTTCTGTCTCATTACACACAGTCTTTCTATCCAAGCTTTGGGACCAATCTCTGCCGAGTCATTTTGAAGTCCTCATTTGCTTGGGAGAGGACCTGATGGGGGACTGCCTGGACTTCACAATGGACCAATAGGAAAGCGGTTGTTGGGGGTGGGATGTTGCAAATTCTGTATAAAAGTGTGCTGTGTACTTGCAAATAAAGAGTCCTGTTTAAACGTACATACTGCCTGGTGTGTGTTCAAATGGATCTCGAACGGCACATAGCTGTAGTTCGGATCCCGGAACCTTGGATGACTGGACCATCAGACGTTGCAATCGGCAATCTGATCCAATAGTAGCAGAGGAGTGTCGGGAGAGCGGGACCGAGCAAGGGTCTTGTTACACCCATAAATCCTCTATCTTGAGTTATGCTCAAGAAAAGAACTATAAAGTGCTATTGCGGTGGTATCGAGTACCGACCGCCCTCAGGGTCATGTTTCCATCGGCTTCTGATTCTTGCTGGAGATGTAACTCGGCTACTGGTATGTACCGTCATATCTGGTGGGATTGTGACTTGATTTGCCTGTTTTGGAACCAGGTTTTCCAAATTTATTCAGATCTGTATGGTAAACCTCTCCATCCCTCTCCTTCTATAGCCCTCCTATCCATTCTCCCTGGTACCTTCAAATTACAGAAGCATACCCTCCTTAAATTTTGCCTCAGTGTTGGCAGACAGTTGATTTCCAGACATTGGAAGTCATCCTCTCCCCCGACCCTGGTCGAATGGGTAAGTGAAATGAATGGCGTAATGCCTATGGAAGAGTTGTAGGCCAAATCCCTGGATAAATACGCCAAATTCTTTTACCTGGGGGGTCTGGAAGCATTAATCCTCCTCAGATAAACTCAAAACTAGACTCCCACCCAATTTGACTGTTTGCCAGCACCAGCGCCTTAGTATAATTTGAGAACCTTGGAGTGATGCTCGCCGCCGGGGACCTGAGCACACCGTCTCCCCTATCCTCTCCCCTACCCTCTCCTTCTCCCCCTTTCCTGTCCCTCTTTGACTTTCTTCTCCTCTGTTCTTCTCAGTTTGTCTGTCCTCCTCCACAGACCGACTTTGCCTGGCTATGACTTTTTTTTCTTATGTACTCTGCAAGTTTATTTGCCAGCTTTAGATCTCGCGTGTTGTACAAACTTATTGTTATGTCACAGCTAATGGCACTACTGCCTTACTTGCTTTATTTTTTACTTCCACCTGGCCCTGGGCGCAGCAGGTTCCCAGAGGGGCGCCTAGGTCGGGGGGAAGTCCTTATTGGTCGCAGAGTAGCACGTTGTACTTGTGCTTGTATAACCGATATTCTAATGAGGTAATGTTTGTTCACACTTGCTTACATGTTGTGGAATGCTTATGATTCTTGTTATGTGGATCGAGCTGCCCATTGTTGGGCGGTCGGTTTGTTTTTTTCTTTTGCTATCTGTTAAAAGTTGTTCTTTACAATAAAATCTTATTAAACCTAAATTAAATTTTTAGGTGCAAATCTCAGTATTTAGGCTACAAACAAATACGCTAGGCAAATAGCAATGTGATTTAAGGTAGATATTAACCACTTAACAACCGGCCCATAACCAAAGTATGGCTACAGGGTGATTGCTTAACTCTGGGATGCCGTTAATTAACAGCGTCCCAGAATCACGCCCCCCTGGGGCGTGCACATGGGAGTGTCCGCATCACGGATCACGGTAATTACCGTGTACGATGAGGCCACAATTTAGTGATAAATTCTGGTGTCTCTTTTGCACTTTGGATAGAAGTAACATGTGTGGAAAAATTGGGCTTTTGGGTGTTGGTGGTGCCTTCACACCATAACGCTATAGAGGTGCTCTTGATGAAAGCAAGAATTGACCTTGCTGTCAAAAATTGAAGTGATATGCACCTGTAAAACAGGTGTGGAAAAATTGATCCTTGGGTGTTAATTAAGCCCATGAAACCTACACCAATACATTTCTTCCAGAATAAACCGACACCCACAAACCTAGGCAGCCTAGACAGTCTTTCAGAGATTCCAGTTTTAGAAAGCACCTTATCAGCGACATTAGAATCAGGGGCTTCATAGCTGCTGCTAACCCAGGACTGATTCATTTAGATTAATGTCAGCGCTCTCTTATCTGTCACAAGACCTCTGGCAGCACTGAATGCCCGTTCAGAAAGTATGCTGGATGCAGGGCAGCCCAGCAGCTCAATGGCATACTGGGCACGTTCTGGCCAGTGGTCTATTCTCATGACCCAGTGGATCATCTACTGGAAAGCTCTCCATGTCTGTTTTCACCCATAGATAATCTCCTACCATATAATGCAGATACTGCCAATGGGATGTGGAAGCTAACAGCCCTGGGCGCGAAGGACTAAAAAAAAATTGAAATGCATCACTGAGATGGCCTTTTTCCATGAGACTGTAACCTACCAGAGTCTGGAAAGGCATTACATAAACTCCTCTTTAAGGTGTCCTCAAGAGATTACTCAGGTTCCTCTGTGGGTACAGGATGACTTCTGAGACTTTCCCCTTGTAACCATGGTCAAGGAGGGTTGCCAACCAATAGTGATCCTCTCCCTGAAGGGGAAAAAACACATATTTTCTGGTCTTTTCGCAGGCTTTGAAGAATGAGGGAGCCCATGCACCGCAAGTTTGTAGAGGCATGAGAAGCAGAGTCCTCGAGGTTACTGGGGATTACAATATCTGAAACTACCTCCTCTCAGCCAAGTACTACTCCCAAGTAGGGATGAGCTTCGTATTTGAGTCAAACTCATGTTCGACTTGATCATCGTATGTTCGATCGTTCGTCGAAATACGAACAAAACGGGTCGTTCGCGCCAAATTCGAGTTACGTTTCACAGCCCATAATTCACATCAGCATCGCTGGCTTATGATTGGCCAAGCATCCACTATGACCCGCATGCTTGGCCAATCACAGCTTGCAAAAAACGAAGAGCCATAATTGGCCAAAGCCAGGGTGGCTTTGGCCAATTATGGCTCAGGGGGTTTAGTACACGCAACACACTATAAAAGGCTGCCTGCAGGTCAACCTTGTGTAGTGTGTTTCGGCGGTGGTTAGAAGGTTCTCCGCTCGAAGGTTCTGGTGCGAACCAAATGGGGGGGGGGGGGTGTTCGGCTCATCCCTACTCCCAAGGGTTCTGGGGATGGAGAACCATCAGTTAAGGTTTGAAGTATGTCTTCCTGTGCTTCGATGCCTCCAAAACTGCCAGAATTCCCCTTAAACTCCTCCTTCCCCTCTTGTGTGTGTAGTAACACAAGAATGATGTTGCAATAAAGCAGACCTTGAGGAAAGGAAGTCCTCTACCACCCACTGCTCTGCCTTGAGTGCCCTGAAGGAACACAACAGGGATTGTGTCACTGATGCATGCATTCTCATGCCTCACCATCCTTGTCACCTCCTCAAATGGTGGCAGTACAGTGCATGCATTCTTTATCAGCAGCCATTGGCATGGGGAAAAAAGCCAAGCTGGGCTGAGCCTGTTGTGCCATACTCACAGGTACTCATTGACAGTCCTCTGCAGCTGAGCTCCACCTGGTGGGCATGTCACAAATCAGACGGGTTACAGGCAGGTGGAATTCCCGCCGAGTTTCAGCCAACTGAGCACTGGCTGTGTATGACCACCTGAAATGGCTACAGACTCTTCTAGCCTGCTTTAGCAGACCTTCCAACCCTGCGTACCTGCTTAATAAATAGTGTTGCTCACGAATATTCGCATTGCGAATATTCGCTACGAATATTGCATATTCCAGTATTCGCAAATAACTCGAATATCGCGGCGAATATTCGCTATTTCGAATATTCGTATTTTTTCAAATTTCGCAATCAATTTCGCATTCGCACTAGCGAAATTTCGCATTAGCGAAATTTCGCAATTTTTTTTTTTTTTATAAAATATAGCAAATATTCGTAAATATTGAATATTCGTGATATTTTATAAAAAAAAATAAAAAAATAGCGAAATTTCGCAATTTTTTATTTTTTTTTATAAAATATCACGAATATTCGATATTTACGAATATTCGCTATATTTTATAAAAAAATAAAAAAAATTCAATTTTTTTTATTCTTTTTATAAAATATCACGAATATTCGATATTAACGAATATTCGCGAATATTCTTCGAAATATTCGCGAAATATCGCGAAATCGAATATGGCGTATTCCGCTCATCACTATTAATAAACACTGCATTACCAAATTAAGAACATGTACCAGGCATGGAATATGTCTCAATATGTCTCAATTTTCCCTGTCTAAGGGCACACCACCATTTCTGTCTCCAGCTGGCGTGGCTGCAAACTACCTTTGGGCCTGCCCCTGCAGATCTGCAATAATATCTGCTCCGGTGTGGCTCCTGTCCCCTACACAAACCAGCTGAAGCACTGCATGGCACTGACTCATTGAATAGCCCCTTAAATGCCTAGGGGGTAGTGGTGGTTCATAGGACAATTCAGCAGAGGAGGGCATGTAGAAGGAGGGGGTGGAACTGACAAATCTCACATCATCACCAGTAGCTCTATGGAGACGTGGCGGCCCAACAAGCTGCAGCATTGAGCCCTATCCTGCATCCTTCCGAGTTGCAAGCAGAGTCCCCCACGACATATAGCATACCTGAACATGCTTGCTGGACCACATGTCAGCAGTAACAAGGACCTTGCGGCTGACTGCCTTGCCCAACGATGCCACAACATTGCCTTTCACATGAGGGTACAGAGCTGCAATGGCCTTACGGCAAAATAAATAGTGACTGGGAACCTGCCATTGTTGTACAGCACATTCTGTAAAATCACAGAAGGGGGCAGAATCCACCAGACCGAAAGGCAGGAGTTGTAAAGCCAGCAGCTTAAACAAACTTGAATTTGGCATGTGGATGGCAGTGACTTTTTTTTTTTTTTTTTGCTGCAGCAGATGGGGCAGATAAATTTGCCTGCTATAGTAGTCTACAGCTGGTGGTGTGCTACTGGCAGGCGTACTGCAAGAACATGCGACACCCTTACCTATACCATCATCCCTGTCAGTGGAGGCTGCTCAGAGGTCATAAGGTAAAGCGGGGGTAAACCGGAAATTGGAGGAGGAGTGGAATTGCGTCCCTTTTCTGTGTCTTTCAGGGGTGCTCTTGCCAATGGGCTGAGTGGCGGGAGGTTAAATGCCTTGTCAAGCTTATGGTACCCAAATGGCTGGTGTTTTTGCCAAGCTTGATCTGCTTGAGGCAAAATTTGCAAATAGCAACAGTATGATCAGCTGCGCATGTGCTAAAAAAAGGCCCAGACACCTGAGCTGTGGGAAGTGGGCTGGGAGATAACAGCTCCACAATCTGGTGGAGTAGGGTGGCTATTCTCTACTCTTCCATGATGGCTGCCTCATTGGGGTTGTACCTCACCCTTAATTTCCTCCTCTGCTCTCTCTCCGGGACCCAAGTTGCGTCTGTGACCTCCCCTCCATCCTCACTGGAGTCAACTTCGCAATACGCTGCGGCTGGGGGAACATGACTGCAAATTTGTTCTTTAGTAGTGTTATCCACTCTCTGTAGGCTCATGTTCCTACTTTCCTCAACCTCAGAACCAATATCGGAATCAATTAATGGCTGTGCATCGCCAAGGAGCAAGTTGCTAATGCTTTGTTCCTCCATGCCTGATGCTGGGGCTATGGCAGGAGTAGCTTTGGACAAAGAGGCAGAATAAGCCACTCTTGCAGCTTCAGCAGACTGCACACTAGTCTTTGCTTGGGTGATGGAGGATGAGGAGAATGGAGGATGGTTTAATAAGCCAGTCCACCTCCTTTGCATGCTGTGGCTGTATAGCACAGGCAATATCACTAAACAGAGAAAATTATGCCCTGCCTGAGGATGGACAACGTTCATCTTTGCCTGCGGACACAGACGCTGCTGGCCCTCTCACAGTGCCATGGCAACATCTGCCTCTCCTTGTTGGCCTCCTGCAATAACGCACTAAAATATACTGCAGTAAATGCGCAACAACACAATGAAATATACTGCATTAAACATGCACTGACGCACCGAAGTATACTGCGGTAAACTTGTACCAACACACTGATATATACTGCATTAAACGTGCACTAACACACAGCATTATACTGTGGGAAATCTGCAATAATGCACTGAAATATACTGCGGTAAATGTGCAGTAACGCACTGCAATATACTGCATAAAAATCTGAAATAACACACTGAAATATACCGTGTTACAGGTGCAGTAACGCGCTTGCAATATACTGCGTTAAAGATGCAGTAACGCACTTGCACTATACTGTGGTAAACCTGCAATAATGCACTTATGCACTGCAATATATTGCGGTACATCTGCAATAACGCACTGCAATATACTGCAGTAAATATGCACTGAAATATACTGCGTTAAACATGCACTGGCACACTGTAGTATACTGCGGTAAACATGCACCAACGCACTCATACTGCGTTTAACGTGCGCTATCACACTGCAATATACTACAGTAAACCTGCAATAATGCACTGAAATTTACTGCGAGAAATGTGCAGTAACGCACTGCAATATACCACGGTAAACATGCACCAACACACTGAAATATACCACGTTAAACGTGCACTAACACACTGCAATATACTGCGGTAAACCTGCAATAATGCTCTGAAATATACTGTGGTAAATGTGCAGTAGCACACTGCAATATACTGAAGGAAACCCTGACAAAATAAAATGACACTAAAGTAAAAATAAACGGTCACACTACACGCACACTGGACCATCACTAGATTCACACTAAAGTGACACGAAAGTAAAAATGAATGGCCGCACTACACTCATGCTGCACTATCACTAGATTCCCACTAAACTGACACTAAAGTAAAAATAAATGGTTGCCCTACACTCATACTTAACTGATACTTTACTCTCACAATAGCACACTAACTCACTAGTAGCACTGAACAGAGCCCTGTTCTATCTCTCTTCACGCCAATGTCACACTGCAAATGGCCGTTATGGGAAGAATATTTTTACAGTATGGGGCGGAACTAAGAGCAATGAGCCATGATTGGATAAAGTCATCATGACAGTGTCCAATCATGTCTCTGACAGTGCTATGTGCCCTGATTGGGCAACACTTTCATTGCTTCAGCCAATCAGGATGGCGGGCCGGCCCGAACAAGCGATCGATCACCCCGATATATCAGGTGTTCGTTGAATGGGCGAACAGCCAATGTTCGGCCTGAGCACATGCTCCGGCTGAACCATTTGGCCAACACTACTGTAACATTCTAGAGATAGGCTTGATTAAAGCAAGAATTGGCCTTGCTGTAGAAAACAATTATTTGATGTCCATGTCACACAGTTGCCGAAAAATGTGTCTTTGGGTGTTTTTTCCCCCCATTCTAGAGGTAGTCTTGATGAAAGCAAGAATTGGCCTTGCTGTAAAAAAATTCAACTGACACCCCTTTTCAAACAGTTGCGGAGTAATTTTTTTTTGGGTGCTGTTGGTACCTTCCCCTTCTTCTAGAGCAGGGATATGCAATTAGCGGACCTCCAGCTGTTGCACAACTACAAGTCCCATCATGCCCCTGCATCTGGGTGTCATGCTTGTGGCTGTCAAAATCTTGCTATGCCTCATGGGAATTGTACTTCTGCAACAGCTGAAGGTCCGCTAATTGCATATCCATGTTCTAGAGGTACTCTTGATGAAAGCAAGAAATGGCCTTGCTGTAAAAAAAAATATATATATATTTGATGGACCTGTTTGTCAAACAGTTGTGGCAAAACATGTCCTTTGGTGTTAATTGTGCCCATAAAATCACACCCACAAAGCTAGACAGCCTAGGCAGTCTTAAATATATTTGCAATTGCAACGCCTGGATCTACCGCTTCAACTGATAACCAGTATAGCTCAAGCGGATGTCCGCTGAAAAAAAAATATTAAAAACCAGCAGCTACAAATACTGCAGCTACTGACTTTTAATATTATGACACTTACCTGTCCTGGAGTCCAGCGCCTTCCGCAGCAGAGAACGAGCGAACGCTAGTCACTCTGCTGCCCCCTCCCCCCCCCGCAATCCTCGGTGAGGGAATCAAGAAGTGAAGCGCTCTGGCTTCACTGCCCGGTTCCCCTACGGCGCATGCGCGAGTCGCGGTACGCCTGCCGATTGGCTCCCGCTGTGTACTGGGAGCCGAGGGTTCCCAGCATACAACGGTGGGGGGGGGGGGGGGTGACGTCATGCTCACAGTCTGCCCGAGACTGTGTGGCCGGAAGTGGCGTACGTAGGGTATTTGGCAAACAGGGCAGATCCTATATCTGGCACCCCTTCTCAACTTTAAAATGTAAAAACATCCCACTGTGCCCCCTGCATACCTTTGCACTCCCCAATATCTTGTTGTCACTAATTTGTACCCCCTCTCCACAACTGGACCCCTTTACATTACACAGCACCCTGCACCCCTTTACATTTCACAACCCCCTGCACCTCTGGACCCCTTTACATCACACAGCATCCTGCACCTCTATACCCCTTTACATTACCCAACCTCCTCAAGCTTTGGACTCCCTGCATGCTGTACAGTCACCTCCCCCCCCCCCTGCATGTTACACAGCCACCTCCCCACCCCTGCGTGTTACACAGCCACCTCCCCACCCCTGCGTGTTACACAGCCACCTCCCCACCCCTGCGTGTTACACAGCCACCTCCCCACCCCTGCGTGTTACACAGCCACCTCCCCACCCCTGCGTTTTACACAGCTACCTCCCCACCTCTGCGTGTTACACAGCCACCTTCCCCCTGCGTGTTACACAGCCACCTCCCCCCTGCGTGTTACACAGCCACCTCCCCCTGCATGTTACACAGCCACCTCCCCCCCCTGCATGTTACACAGCCACCTCCCCCCCTGCATGTTACACAGCCACCTCCCCCCCTGCATGTTACACAGTCACCTCCCCCCCTGCATGTTACACAGTTACCTCCCCCCCTGCATGTTACACAGTCACCTCCCCCCTGCATGTTACACAGTCACCTCCCCCCTGCATGTTACACAGTCACCTCCCCCTGCATGTTACACAGCCACCTTCCCCCCCTGCATGTTACACAGCCACCTCCCCCCAGCTTTTGACCTCCTGCATGCTGCACAGTCATCCCCCTTTCCTCTCTGCCCCTTACTACCTTACTCATGCACAGCGACACACCAGTGCTGAACAGGGGGTGGGAACTGCTGGAGTTAACTTTTCATATTAACAATGCTATCACTTGCTAGTTGACTCCAGCATTTCCCGTCTTCTATTTAGCGCAGCGCTGTGGCACTGCCACACTGTCTCTCTCTCCTTCCTCTGCTTTACAGGAGAGAGAGTGTTTTCTCCTGTGTTACTCTGGCAGCGTGTCACCCGGATAGCGGACCAGTCTGTGCACCCCGCACATCCTGTCACAGCCATCGCCTGCCCATTGCCTGCTTGAGCATTGCCTAAGCCCACAACCACTTCACTTACGGGGGAGGAATGGGGGCGCCGGTCTGGCACCCCCCAGTGTGTTGCACCCTGTGGTGGACCGCACCCCGCGCCCCACCATAGGTATGCCACTGCCACATGGTGCAGTCCACATGACCAAAAATCGCATATAAAAAAAAGGGAGGAAAACCTACCAAGAATGTCACATCTGCACTACACTATGGTTGAAATCAATAACATTTTATTGTAGAAAAAAAGCACCATATGTATGAAAAACAACAAAAACAATTCCGGTGTAACCCTTTCAAAGCAAATATTAGGTAGACTAGACAGTCTTGCAGATATTCAAGATTCCAATAACACAATCAGCAAAATTGGCATCAGTGACTTGATAGCTTCTGCTAACCCAGGACTGATTCATTTTTATAAATGTCAGCCTAGCCACGAAGTCTGTGGACAGACGCGTTCTTGTATATGTCACAAAATCTCCAGTGTGCCCATTCGGAAAGCACACTGAATGCAGGGCAGCCCAGCATCTTAATTGCATACTGGGCAAGTTTTGGTCAGTGGTCTATTGTCATGACCCAGAAACCCAGTGGATCATCTATTGGAAAAAGTTTTCCATGTCTGTTTTCACCCCTAAATAATCTGCCACCATATGATGCAGACACTGCCAATGGGATGTGGAAGCTAACAGCCCTGTGTGCAGAGGAGTAAAAATACTTTGAAATGCATCACTGAGACAGCCCCCTTCTCCACCGCTCCTTATTTGACCAACAATGGGCTCAAAACTAGCTTTTTCATGAGACTCCATGAGTCCGAAAAGGCATTATAAGCTCTTAAAAACAGTTACTTCCTGTGCCAATAGGTCTTTAAAGGTGAGGAGTAACAGATGTCAGATAAAATGGTAATGTGAAAGGTATATAGGGTATCCCAAACTAGGTGGATGCTGCATTCCTCAGATGGGGTAATCCGAAAGGAACTACAAGAAAAACAGAAATGCAAGGTGCGCACACCTAGTGCATTACCAGAGATAATTTAATAATAAGAAATGTTTATATAAAAGTGGGTACTAGCCTAGCTCTGAGGAAGGGGGGCGAGCCTCCGAAACACTTTAGCTGTACCCCGTGTTCTGTGCACGTCCATGCACTGTGTTTATGGCCTTTTGTCAGTGGCATTTTGTGAGTACCTACTTTTATTAAAAATGTCTTATTATTGAATTATCTCAGCTAATGCAGGTGTGCATGCCTTACATTTCTGTTTTTCTTGTATTATATAAACTCCTCTTTAATGTGTCCTCAAGATATTTCATCCTGTGCTCCCACTACGAGGGCTGGATGAATTCTGAGACTTTCCCCTTGTATTGGTGTCAAGGAGGGTTGCCAACCAATAATGATACTTCTCCTTGATGCCACAAATTCTCGAATTCTTTTGCAGGCTTTGAAGAATAAGGGAACCCATGCACCGCAAGTTTGCGGAGGCATGAGAATCAGAGTCCTCGGGGTCCCTGAGGATCTAGAATGCTTCCTCCCAGCCACATACTACTCCCAAGGTTCCTAGGGACTGAAAACCATCTCTTAAGATTTGATGTATGCAGGGCCGGCCCTATGATGGGACCGGGTGGTACCATGGGTACCAGGCGGCACTTTTAGGGGAGCGGCATTCTGCCAGCCCGTTCCGCCCGCTGCCTGTGAGGACACTCCCAGCGGAAGCAGTCAGCGAGTGAGAAGGGCAGGCGCCGCTGCCTCTCAGGAGCCCGGCGCCGCTCTGTACATGTCATGTGCGACAGTGCGGGACGGGACAGATCGTATGGCGCGGCGGACATGAGGGTATGTGAAGGATTCGCCTTATCGCCTAGACTAAAGCCATAGCTCCTGGTCACATGTGGATGCAGGCAGGGCAGTCTGTGTCTGTGGATAATCATACCTGCCCTGCATGCTCCAGAGTCCTAACTCGCGCTGTGTGTCATTGTCTTCTGAGGTCTGTTTCTCATCTGCTCTGTCAGTCTCTCTCCTGCCCCTCTCTCTCTCTCTCTCGCCCCTCTCTCTTGCCTCTCTCTCTCTCTCTCCTGCCCCTCTCTCTCTCCTGCCTCCTCTCTCTCCTGCCTCTCTCTCTCTCCTGCCCTTCCCTCTCTCCTGCCCCTCTCTCTCTCTCTCTCTCTCCTGCCTCTCTCTCTCTCTCCTGCACCTCTCCTTCTCCTGCCCCTCTCTCTCTCCTGCCCCTCTCTCTCCTGCCCCCCTCTCTCTCCTGCCCCCCCTCTCTCTCCTGCCCCTCTCTCTCTCCTGCCCCTCTCTCTCTCCTGCCCCTCTCTCTCTCCTGCCCCTCTCTCTCTCCTGCCCCTCTCTCCCTCTCTCTCCTGCCCCCATCTCTCTCTCCTGCCCCTCTCTCTCTCCTGACCCTCTCTTTCTCTCTCTCTCTCCTGCCCCTCTCTCTCTCTCTCCTGCCCCTCTCTCTCTCCTGCCCCTCTCTCTCTCCTGCCCCTCTCTCTCTCTCCTGACCCTCTCTCTCTCTCTCCTGACCCTCTCTCTCCTGACCCTCTCTCTCTCTCTCCTGACCCTCTCTCTCTCTCTCCTGACCCTCTCTCTCTCTCTCTCCTGACCCTCTCTCTCTCCTGACCCTCTCTCTCTCTCCTGCCCCCTCTCTCTCTCCTGACCCCCCCCTCTCTCTCTCTCTCTCTTTTTTTTTTGGTGGGCGTGATTTATTTGGCGGGGGGGTGGGGGGCAGCATTTCATTCTTGGTGCCAGGCAGCACAATGTCTTGGGCCGGCACTGGATGTATGCCTTCCTGTGCTTATATGCCTCCACAACTGCCATAATCATCCTCCTCCTCCTCCCTCTCCTCTTGTGTGTTCTGTGCCATTGCAAGAATGGTGTCTGCATGAAGCAGGTCTTAAGAGGAAAGGAAGTCCTCCTTTTCCTTCCACTGCTCTGTCATGGCTCACAATCCTTATAGCCTCCTCAAATGGTGACAGTACAGTGCATGCATCCTTTTTCAGCAGCCATTGGTGTGGGGAAAAAAAAAAGCTGAGGTGCCTTAAGCCTCGTACACACGATCAGTCCATCCGATGAGAACGGTCTGAAGGACCATTGTCATCGGTTAACAGATGAAGCTGACTGATGGTCTGATGTGCCTACACACCATTGGTTAAAAAAAGCGATCGTGTAAACGCGGTGACGTTTATGTGTTTTTACACAATGACGTGCTGAAAAAAACGAAGTTCAATGCTTCCAAGCATGCGTCGACTTGATTCTGAGCATGCGCAGCCTTTTAACCGATGCTTTTGCATACTAACGGTTTTGACTCATCGGTCAGGCGTCCATCGGTTCAATTTTAAAGCAAGTTCTATTTTTTTGGACCGAAGGATAACTGACCGATGGCGCCTACACACGATCGGTTTGGACCGATAAAACAGACCTTCAGTCCGTTTTCATCGGTTTTGACTGATCGTGTGTATGCGGCTTTGGCCTGTTGTTGTACCACACTCAAACAGGTACTTGTTGACAGACACCTGTTGGGCATGTCACAAATCAGGCAATTTATAGGCAGGTGGAATTCCCGCTGAATTTCAGCCAATCGAACACTGGCTGTGTATAACCGCCTGAAATAACTACAGACTCTTCTGGCCTGCTTTAGAAGATCTTGCAAACCTGGGCACCTGTTTAGGAAAAGCTGCATCACCAAATTGAGGACATGCGCCAAGCATGGCATGTGTCAACTTTCCCTGTCGAAGGGCGGACAGAAAGTTAGTGTCATTATTGCACACCACCATTCCTGGCTCAAGCTTCCATGGCGTGAACCACCTCTGGGACTGCCCCTGCAGAGCTGAAAGAATCTCTGCTCTGGTGTGGCTCCTATCCCCTAGATAGATCAGCTGAGGCACTGCATGGCATATTTTAGCCTGAATCGTTGAATGCTTAGGGGCAGGGCCGGATTAACAGAGGGGCTGATGGAGCTGCAGCTCCAGGCCCCTTTCTCAAGATAGGCCCATTTGCCCCAAAAAAAAAAAAAAAGTTTTTTTTTTTTTTTTTTAGATTGACTTCGAGGGTTGTAGCTCGATGACCAGAGGTCACAGAAACCCCACATTTGGGGGGGTAGTCAGTTGAAGACCTACCCCACAACTGGTCAAAATATGGGACGGCTATCATTTATGGTTCCGGAGATACGGGCTTGCTTGCACAGCCTATCAGAAGCTACATACAGAGCAGCCATTATAAATACAAGCTGACACACTGCAGCAGACTGAGAAAAAAAAATCATTTGTTTTGTGCTAGAAAATTCCTCTATGGTGGTCTTTGCAACTTTTTATGTTGCACAGTATAGAGCTGCACGATTCTGGCTAAAATGACAACTGCAATTTTTTTGCTTAGATGATAGATCCCGATTCTCTCACGATTCGTGCGGCATAACATCATCTTTCACATTAAAATGAAAAGAAAAAAAAAATGGGCTAACTTTACTGTTTTGACTTTAAGTGGTTACATTTCTTGCATTTACACACATAAGTTTGATACAAAAAGGAAGTTGGTTACAATGTTTCATGTTGTTTACAAACTTGGCAGACAGTCGGATATTTGCTTTACACACAGAAGTGTATCCCTTTGATATAAGAAGAAAGCGTTAGTTACAATGTTTCCTGCTAAGAACTTGGCAGATTGACCAGATATTTTCTTTTGACAGCTGAAAATCTCTACTTGTTATATGAAAGAATCAGCAAACTCTGCATTGGAGATGTCGGGGGGGGGGGGGGGGGGGGGGGGGGGATTTGAATCAAGATCACAATTTTAGCGATGAATTGTGCAGCTCTAGCACGGTACTGTATTTGCGCGGAAATTTTTCTAACATGTTTTTTTTTGGAAATAAACTGTTTCATACATTAAAAAAAACACTAAAGTTAGCACGATTTTTTTTTTTTTTGGTATCCTAAGCGATGCTTTAAACATTTTTTAGGTTACATGTTTAGAGTTACAGAGGAAGTCTAGTGCTAGAATTATTACTCTCGCTCGAACGATCGCGACGTATGTAACCTGTGTGTATCTGGCTCTGATACTAGCCAGTGCCTACCCAGCCACTGACTGGTATCTCTCCCCAGCCTGTCCCCACACACCCTCTCACCTGCTGACCTGTAGATGGGGGAATCACTCCTGTAGTGTTGTTGTGTTCTGCCAGTGAGTACAATGATCAGTGTTGCTATCTATAGCTGGCAGCAATGATTGTTTTTGGAAAAACAGGCTGGTTGTACTCAAGTCGATTAATAGATTGACTTGTGTAAAACCAGCTAGCTCATACATAGATCGACTATGGCTGGTCTCTGCATAATTGGTGTAATTTCAATTCATGTATGACCCTATTAACCACTACGCAGTCCCTAAACATCCTTCCACTCCTGTACATAGTGCTCACTGTCATACCCTCCACACTCCTCTCCTGTACATAGTGCTCACTGTCATACCCTCCACACTCCTCTCCTGTACATAGTGCCCACTGTCATACCCTCCACACTCCTCTCCTGTACATAGTGCCTGCTGTCATAGACTCCTCATCTGTACATACTGCCCACTGTCGCACCCTCCACACTCCTCTCCTATACATAGTGCCCACTATCATACCATCCCCATTCCTCTCTTGTACATACTGCCCACTGTCATACCCTCCACACTTCTCTCCTGTACATACTGCCCCATCATACCCTCCACACTTCTCTGTGGTACATACTACCCTCTGTCATACCCCCACACTCCTCCTGTACATACTGCCCACTGTCATACTCTTCACACTCCTCTCCTGTACAAATTGCCCACTGTCATACCCTTCACACTCCTCTCCTGTACATAGTACCTGCTGTCATACACTTCTCTCCTGTACATACTGCCCACTGTCATACCCTCCACATTCCTCTCCTGTACATGCTGCCCACTGTCATACCCTCCACACTCCTCTCCTATACATAGTGCCCACTATCATACCGTCCACACTCCTCTCCTGTACATAGTGCCCACTATCATACCGTCCACACTCCTCTCCTGTACATACTGCCCACTGTCATACCCTCCACACTCCTCTCCTATACATAGTGCCCACTATCATGCCATCCACACTCCTCTCCTATACATAGTGCCCACTGTCATACCCTCCACAGTCCTCTCCTGTACATGGTGCCTGCTGTCATACACTTCTCTCCTGTACATACTGCCCATTGTCGTACCCTCCATGCTTCTCTCCTGTACATGATGCCCACTGTCATACCCTCCACACTTCTCTCCTGTACATTATGCCTTTTGCCGTACCCTTTGCACTCTTCTCCTGTACATAGTGCCCAATGTTAGACCCTCCACATTCCTCTCACTCACCTGCACAAACTTCCCACTTATATACCGTTCTTACTCCTCCCCTATGTCGCTTACCCACAAAAACAGTTCTTTAAAATGATACTGAATACCCTCAATGTTACCAGCTCTAGAATGGACACACTTTTGTTAGTTCAACTAAAGGAAATCTCAGTTCTCCTATTTGTTCAGTTACTAGAACTTATTTAATTTTGTGATTACTACTGTGATGTACAGAGGAACATAGGGGATCTCAGCTACTCTAAATATAGCACTTGTGAAAAAAAGTGTCCCTGAAAATATTTTTTAAATGTTGGCAACTATGCACTAATGCACTGCCCAAGGGCCACTGGGTCAGTAGGGGGCCCCATGAGAGGTTTCTGGGATCCTGTGATATTAAAGCGGTAGTAAACTTTCCTGACATTACTACTTTTTAGAGGCCCTGGGGTAGGTTATGCCACAATGTACAAGTATGCACAGCATATTGGCACATTAGGGTACACTTAAATTTTCAGACTGGGCCCTCCACTGCTGCGCTGTGATTCTCACGCATTTATTTATTTATAAAAGGCCCCACCAAAATCCTCAGCACCAGGCCCATGATGTTCTTAATCTGGCCCTGCTTAGGGGGTACTGGTGGTTCATAGGACAATCCAGCAGAGGAGGGCATGGAGGAGGAGGCGGGGGTGGAGATGACAGATCTAGCATCATCACCACCAGCTGTATGGAGACGTAGCGGCAAAACAAGCTCCAGCACTGAGCCCTGTTTTGCATCCTTTCTAGTTGCAAGCACTTGCCCAGTGTGCTGTGAATTAAATATTTCATCCCTGACCATGCTTGCTGGACCACGAGTCAGCAGTAAGGTGGAACTTGCGGCTGAATGCCTTGCCCAACGATGCCAAAACATTGCCTTCCACGTGATCGTACAGAGCTGGAATAGCCTTACATGAAAATAAAACGTGACTGGAAACCTGCCATTGTGGTACAGCAGATTCACAGAAGGGGGCAGAATCCACCAGATGGAAAGGCAGGAGTTGTAAAGGCCAGCAATTTGGACAATCTGGAATTTAGATGCCGGGCATGTGGGTGGCGGGGTGTTTATTTTTTTTGCATTACAGCAGCTGGGGCACAGAAATTTGCCTCCTATACAAAAACAGCTAGTGGTGTGCTGCTGGAAGACTACCTGCAAGGACCTGTGACACCCTTTGCTACACCATCATCCCTGTCAGTTGAGGATGCTGAGAGGTCATGAGATATAGCAGGGTTACACTTAAGAGGTGAGGAGGAGAAGAATTTGGTGCCTTGTGTGTGGCTTTTAGGTGCTCTTGCCAATGGGCTGAGTGGTAAGAGAAATGCCTTGTCAAGCATGTGGTACACAAATGGCTGATGTTTTTTGCCATGCTTCTGCTTGGGGCAGAGACTGCAAATAGCAACAGTGCGGTCGGCTGCACATGTGCTAAAAAAGGCCCACACAGCTGAGCTCTGGGAAATGGGCCGGGAGATAACAGCTTCACAATCTGATGGTAAAGGGTGGCTGCTCTCTACTCTTCCATGATACCTGCCTCTGGAGAACATTCTACCTTGTTGGGGTTGTTTCTCCCCCTCACTTTCCTTCTCAACTGTATCCATCACCCAAGTCATGTCAGTGACCTTATAATCAGCATTCCCTCCATCCTCATCATCACTGGAGCCAACTTGGCAATGCGTTGCAGCTGGAGGAACATGACTGCCAATTTGTTGTTTATCAGTGTTCTCCCCTCTCAATGTTTTCCCCTCTCAGAGCCAACATCAGAATCAAGTAATGTCTGTGCATCCTCAAGAAGCAAGTGGCTGACGCTGTGTTCAAATAACTCTTCCATGCATGATGCTGGGGCTATGGCAGGAGTAGCTGAGGACAAGGAGGCAGAATAAGTCACTATGGCAGCTGCAGTGGACTGCGAACCAGTGCTAGCTTGACGAGTTATAGAGGATGATTTAGTAAGCCAGTCCATCACCTCCTCTACATGCTGTGGCTGGATAGCACAAGCAACATCATTAAACAGATCTAAAAGGTGCCCTGCCTGAGGATAAACTATGTCCACCTTTTCCTGGGCCACTGCTGGCCCCCTCTTAGTGGCCTTGTCTGCCTATCCTTGTTGGCCTCCCAGACATGATAGGTGGCAGGGGTGGACTGACCATTGACGCGCTCGGGCACTGCCCGAGGGCCCCATGCCACTAGGGGGCCCCATCAGGGTTGCCAGGCTCAGTAAAACCAGGGATAGTATGTAAAAATCTGTTTTTTTTTCATCTGTCCCTGATATGTCTGAAACCGACATGCTTTTGATGTGAAAATCTCAAGATTTTAGCTGCCCCGCCTCTGCACTGCCTCCTGGCGTGGTGACCATCTGTAAGCCCAGGGGCCCCATGAGTTGTCAGTCCTCCCCTGATAGGTGGGTTTATTACCCAAATTTTAGAGATACTGGGAAATGTGTAATTGGATGCACTTTATTCACTAAAAAAGGTGGTGTTTGGTGTACTTTAAATTGGTGTGGGAAACACCACATCGCAGTCAGAAAAACTACAGCTGACAATAAAAATAAATAAAAGGGAGCAGGCAGGGGACCAGGGGCGTTGCTAGGTGCCAAAAAGACCAGGGGCTTCAGCCCGAAGCCAAGCCGGCACCGGGAGGGGGGGGGGGTTCGGGCGCGGTCGGAGAAGTGGTGCGGGGTGACCTACCTGACACACATACCCTGACGTACGTATGTGTGTGTGTGTGTGTGTGTGTGTGTGTGTGCACACTGACATAACCTACATACACTGGCCTGACCCACATACACTGGCCTGACCCACATACACTGGCCTACAAACACTGACATGACCCACTGACCTGTCCTACATACACTAACCTGCCTACACTGACCTGTCTACACTGACCTGTCCTACATACACTGACCTGACCCACTGACCTGTCCTACATACACTAACCTGCCTACACTGACCTGTCCTACATACACTGACCTGACCCACTGACCTGTCCTACATACACTAACCTGCCTACACTGACCTGTCCTACATACACTGACCTGACCCACTGACCTGTCCTACATACACTAACCTGACCCACTGACCTGTCCTACATACACTGACCTGACCCACTGACCTGTCCTACATACACTAACCTGCCTTCACTGACCCGTCCTACATACACTGACCTGTCCTACATACACTGACCTGACCCACTGACCTGTCCTACATACACTAACCTGCCTACACTGACCTGTCCTACATACACTGACCTGACCCACTGACCTGTCCTACATACACTAACCTGCCTACACTGACCTGTCCTACATACACTGACCTGACCCACTGACCTGTCCTACATACACTGACCTGACCCACTGACCTGTCCTACATACACTAACCTGCCTACACTGACCTGTCCTACATTCACTGACCTGACCCACTGACCTGTCCTACATACACTAACCTGCCTTCACTGACCCGTCCTACATACACTGACCTGTCCTACATACACTGACCTGACCCACTGACCTGTCCTACATACACTAACCTGCCTACACTGACCTGTCCTACATACACTGACCTGACCCACTGACCTGTCCTACATACACTAACCTGCCTACACTGACCTGTCCTACATACACTGACCTGACCCACTGACCTGTGCTACATACACTGACCTGACCCACTGACCTGTCCTACATACACTATGTCTAGGATGGAGTAAGAGTTAGGGAGATGGAAAGGATTATAAGTGAAGTCTCCGCAGATTGCAGCATGGCATTTAATAAAAAAAGCATGACACATGTGGGGGCAATGCACAGGACTTGGCATTTTACAACTTTTTTTTTTTTTTTAAGTACAGTACAGATCCCGCACTCATATACACAGCACAGGTTTCCTCTCAGAGTGGACTCACCCTTCTCTGTGTAGAAGGCGGGCTGTCACACTCCAGTTCTTCGCTGCTCGCCTGTCCCTCCTCCCACCGTTACAGTCAGTAATTCAGTGCAGGATGTGTCCTCCTTCCCGGGCTCTCTCGGTCCCCCTCTGCTCTCAGGACCAGGAGCCCGTTCATGCCATGCATCACACGGCCGAATCCATCCTGCCCAGTCCGCATCCATAGCTCCCTCTACTTGACTCAGCCTGAGAGCCTGAATGGTCAGTCTACCCCTGGGGGCGGGCATGTCACTGACCAATCACGGCCGGCCGGCGCTGCTCCCTCGGCATTGCCTCGTCCCCCCCAGAAGTTGGAAAAAGATGACTGGTGAGAAGCTGGCTTAGGGGTGGGACTAATGGCCGGCGCCGCCGCCCGGAATGGCCGGTAGCTCGGCGCTGGCGGCACTCGGACACTTTTTGCCAGACACTCGGGGCTAATAACATAATGTAATGCTGCATAGACTCGGGGCTTTTCGGGGACCCATTCGGGGCTCCAGCCTCCCAAGCCACGCCCTAACGACGCCTCTGCAGGGGACAAAAAAAAACAGCAACCAAAAAAAAAAGGGTATACAACACTGTATACATAACTAAATGTTATGTTAAGCTGTATTAAACACTGCCCTACACCAACACACTATGCCGGCACACTATCCTCACACACTAAACGAACACTCTACACAAATGTTGTGTAAAGCTTTGTTAACCTCCCTGGCGTTTTTCCCGTGTCTGACACGGGGTAAAAATTTGCTGCTACTATTGTTGATCCCGTGTCAGACACGGGCTCGCCTCGCAGAATCCAGAGACAGTTTACTTACCTTCTCCGTGGATCCAGCGATGCATCCCCGCTGTGTGAGCGAGCGGGTGCTCGCTCGATTCACACAGCGTCCCCGTGTGCCGCCGAGCTCCGTTCCCTGCGACGTTACGACGCACGGGGACGGAGAACGGCGCCAAATTCAAAAATGTAAACAAACACTATACATACAGTACAATGTAATCTTATAGATTACAGTACTGTATGTAAAAAAAAAGGGATTTTTAAATACAGCTTACCTGTAAAATTCTTTTCTTGGAGTACATCACGGGACACAGAGCGGCATATTCATTACTATGTGGGTTATAATGGAGTACCTTCAGGTGTGGAC
Source organism: Rana kukunoris (assembly GCA_029574335.1). NCBI lineage: Eukaryota > Metazoa > Chordata > Amphibia > Anura > Ranidae > Rana > Rana kukunoris. Next base: position 96,660,170 of record CM056051.1, read on the forward strand.
ACTGGCAATCTCAAACAGGAAGTCCCCTCCCTATATAACCCCCTCCCCTAGAGGGAGTCCCTCAGTTTTGTAGCAAGCAGTATGCCTCCCAAAATGGTCACCCAAAAGAGGGGCGGGAGCTCTGTGTCCCGTGATGTACTCCAAGAAAAGGATTTTACAGGTAAGCTGTATTTAAAAATCCCTTTTTCTTTCTCGTACATCACGGGACACAGAGCGGCATATTCATTACTATGTGGGATGTCCGAAAGCAATGCTTTAATGAGGGGAGGGAGACATCTTCCAAAGAAGGATTCAATTTAGAGATAAACTCAAATAATAATAATTCCAACTTAGTCAAGAAAAAACTTTTTCTTTTTTTTTTTTTTTACAACCAAGGGTGCTTCTGATCCCGAGGATCTCAAACTGCAGCCTGTAGTACTGCCTGTCCAAAGGCAGAATCTGCATTCCTTCTCACGTCTAGTTGATAAAACTTTGTAAACGTGTGGACTGATGACCACGTCGCCGCCTTGCATATCTGAGCCATAGAGATCTGATGGTGTGCTGCCCAGGAGGCGCCCATGGCCCTGGTAGAATGGGCCTTTACCGACAAAGGAGGAGGCAACCTCTTCAAACCGTAGGCTTGAATGATTAATTGTCTAATCCATCTCGAGATGGTGGATTTTGCAGCTGCCTGCCCCTTCTTGGGGCCATCTGGTAGAACGAACAACACATCTGTTTTCCGGATCTTTTCTGTAGCTTTAAGATAGGCCTTCATGGCCCGGACAATATCCAAGGTATGCAGCAACCCCTCCTTTCTAGATGTGGGTTTTGGAAAGAAGGATGGAAGTACCAAATCCTGGTTCAAGTGAAATTTGGATATAACCTTTGGTAGAAAGGAAGGATGGGGCCGGAGAACTGCCCTGTCCTTATGCAGAACGAGATATGGTTCCTTACACGATAAGGCTGCTAATTCTGACACTCTCCTGGCCGAAACTATGGCGACCAAGAAAACCAACTTTCTTGTCAGTAAGACTAAAGGAATCTCAGCCAACGGCTCAAAGGGTTGTTTCTGTAAAGTGGACAGGACAAGATTTAAGTCCCATGGACAAATTGGTGACTTGACAGGAGGATTAATACGCAAGACCCCCTGTAAGAAGGTCTTTACCAGCGAGTGGGTGGCCAGCGGCCACTGAAACCACACTGACAGAGCTGAGATCTGTCCCTTGATTGTGCTTAGTGCCAGGCCTTTATCCACTCCTAGCTGGAGAAAACTTAACACCCTATCAATAGTATATTTGCGGGAATTCCATCTTTTGGATTCACACCAGCCTACGTAGTTCCTCCACACCCTGTAATAAATCACCCTGGAGACTGGCTTTCTAGCCCTAATCAGGGTAGGAATTACCTGCCTAGACAGACCTCTACCCCTGAGAATCAGGGATTCAGCCTCCAGGCCGTCAAATTTAGACGCCCCAATGTAGGGTGGAGGATCGGGCCTTGTGAGAGTAGGTCTGGTTGTAGAGGAAGAGTCCAAGGGTCTCCCACTGCCATCTTCAGGACTAGTGAGTACCAAGTCCTCCGGGGCCAAGCCGGAGCTACTAGAATGACTGGCTTGTGCTCCACTCTGATCTTGCGCAACAGGCGAGGGAGTAACTGTAGCGGAGGGAATGCATATAGAAGTTTGAATTGATGCCAAGGGCAAACCAACGCATCGGTTCCGCAGGCCATAGGATCCCTCGTTCGAGACACGAACCTGTCTAGTTTCTTGTTGAACCTGGATGCCATTATATCTACGTCTGGCATTCCCCACCTCTGGCAGATTGTCTGAAAGACCTGGGGATGCAGCGACCACTCCCCTGGCAACAGACTCTGGCGACTTAGGAAGTCTGCCTGCAGGTTGTCCACTCCGGGAATGAATATCGCTGAAATGCAGGGTACATGAACCTCTGCCCACTGAAAAATCAAGCTCACCTCCCTCTGAGCGGCCCGACTCCTGGTTCCCCCTTGGTGGTTTATGTATGCCACCGCCGTGGCATTGTCTGACTGGATTCTCACCGGGAACCCCTTTAATCTGGAGGTCCATGCCAGAAGGGCTAGGCGAGCAGCTCTGATCTCCAAAATATTGATGGGGAGCTGCCTCTCTGCTTTCACCCAAGTTCCCTGGCGAGAGAACCCCTCGAAGACCGCCCCCCAGCCTGCCAGGCTGGCGTCTGTGGTAACTACCTTCCAGACAACAGGGCTGAAGGATTTTCCCTTTAGAAGATTCTGGGGGTTCAACCACCAGGCCAGGCTTTGTCGGACCCTTGATGATAGCGTCAAAGGGAACTCTAAGGCATGTGCCCTCTTGCCCCAGGCTGCTAGAATGGCTGCCTGTAGGACGCGAGTGTGGATCTGAGCGTATAGTACTGCCTCGAACGTGGCCACTAGCTTGCCTAGTACTCGCATACACAGGCGAATAGTTGGTTTTTTCTTGTTTAGAACCAACTGAACCAACCCCTTGATAGCCTCGATCTTTACCAGGGGCAGGAACACCCTTTGTTGTTCTGTGTCTAACCTCATGCCGAGGTATTCCAACTGCTTTGTAGGCTGGAACGCTGACTTTCCCCGGTTTAGGACCCAGCTGAATTCTTCGAGGTACCGAACCGTGAGGTTTACTGCCTTTTGCAGAACCGGCCGTGAGTGATCTATGATTAAAAGGTCGTCCAAGTATGCTAGGACTGTGACCCCTTGGATCCTTAAATTGGCCAGAACTGGGGCTAGGATCTTCGTGAATACCCGGGGGGCCGTGGCCAGCCCGAAGGGGAGCGCCCTGAATTGGAAGTGTCGCTGCCCCACCGCGAAGCGTAAAAATCTTTGATGCGACTGAAAGATTGGTACATGAAGGTAAGCATCCTTTATGTCTATGGAGGCCAGAAAATCATCCTTCTGAAGCGCGGCGGCTGCTGACCGGATGGATTCCATCCGGAAGGAACGAACCCTTAGGTAACCGTTTAACCTCTTTAGGTCCAAGATTGGCCTGACATCGCCGTTGGGCTTTGGTATGACAAAGAGATTGGAATAGAAACCTAGCCCTTGCTCTTGGGCTGGCACCTCTATTATTACGTCCTGGCAGAGCAGGTGATCCAAAGCTGCCAGCAATGAGGCCTTCCTTGCTGGATCCCTTGGTAGCCTTGATTCTTGAAAATGAGGCGGAGGATACCTTAGAAACTCCAGTCTGTAGCCTGTGGTTACAGATGCCCGGACCCATTTGTCGGGGATCTTGGCTTCCCAAACTTCTGAGAAGAAACAAAGCCTTCCCCCCACCCGCGAGAGTGGGGGCGCCCCTTCATAAGGCAGACTTAGGGGCTGTCTTTGTCGGCTTGCGGTACCATGGCCTCTTACCCCCAGGGGCCTGTCCCTGCGATCTACTGTTAACGTTGGATCGTGCAGGCGGCCGTCGATACTGCCTGGAATTTGAGGGCCCCGAGACAGGAAAAAGCTGCCTTTTAAATGTAGGACCCCGGAATGTCTTTTTGACCTGTAAAAGGGTACTCTTGCCATTTGAAATAGTCTGAATATATTTATCCAGATCCTCTCCGAAGAGTCGTCCTCCATGGAAGGGAAACCCTGCCAGAAGCTTTTTGCATGGGGGCTCCGCCGCCCAGTTCTTCAACCATAAGAGCCTTCTCATGTGCACCAAAAATAGTGATAAACGAGAGGCCTGCTGGATGGAATCTTTTATAGCATCTACAGCAAAACACAGAGCTCTGGGAATGTCAGAAAACTCTTCTGCTTTTTGGGTAGGCATGTCCTTTAACATTTCTTTTGTCTGGTCTTTTAACGCCTGACAAACACCAATCGCAGCCACAGCTGGCTGTACCACTGCTCCTGCCGTAGCAAAGGATGCTTTTAAAAGTGTCTCTAACCTTTTATCAACCGGATCTTTAAACATATGTATGTTTTCCACCGGGCAAGTTAGTGATTTATTCACACATGAGATGGCTGCATCCACTACTGGGAGCCTCCACCTCTTGGAGAATCTTTCCTCCATGGGGTAAATGACCGCAAATCTTTTCGGTGGCAGAAAAATCCTGTCCGGCCGTACCCAATCCCGAAAGATCAATTCCTCCAAGAGAGGATGGAGCGGAAAAACTGCGTTGCTTAACAGAGCTTTCAAGGAGCCCAGAGAGGATACCGGAGGAACCTGAGGCTCTGGCAATGGTAAACTAAATGCCGAGCGGACCATGTCCGTCAAAGACTGTACCCACAGTCTTTCTGTCTGGGAGTCTGAAAATGGTTCCTCAGAGGCAGATCCCTCAATCCCTGAACCCTCTTGGTTCAGGTCTAGTTGATCCTCCTGTGATTCCAATTCCTCCGGAGAGAGAATCTCAGCATCTGAGGATACACCTCTTGGTGATGGGGATCTAACCCGTTTCTTACCAGGAATAGCTCTAGCGATCAATGCTGCTATTCTCTCTTCTAGCCCCCCTAGGGATACAGCTAGCATCTCCTCTGTGATAAACACAGGGCTGGGCTGATCTGGGCCAGCCTCCGCACCAGATCCCCCTAATGGCTCATCCAAGGCGCTCTTTATGTTAATAAGTTGCGGGGAAAGTATCGGCATATCATCAGAATCAGAAGGGGAACCCCTTTGTTTTTTGGTCTTTTTTGTACCCTTTGACCCTGAACCTTTGGAAGCCATAATACAAAATCGAGGGACTCCGCCCACACAACAGACTGTAGTGGCCAGGAGTACAAAACCAGAGCTTAGGGGACAATAGATCACTAATGCCCAAAAACTGATGGGATCCCGTATGTTTTTCTCTTTTTCTTTTTTCTTTTTATATATATTTTCTTTTTTTAAAACATACAGTGACCCCAAACTTAGTTTGCCAGCCTCCAACCTGCTGCAAAAAGGGGAATTTCTTGGCTTAACAAAAAAGGCATTGGAACAAAGTCCAGCATGTACTACCCCTCTTCCGCCACCGGGAGTCACTGTTCTGCCGCTCTGCGTCCTCTCCTTCTGAAATCAGCCTCAGACTGAGCACTGACAATGCCTGCTGATCTATAACAGCACAAGGCGCGCCCCTGTATGACGCCGCAGGCACGCCCCCCCCCCGCCCTCCTGTCCGAACGGCGCGAAAAACGTCTATAAGACGTGCGCGCGCACGCGCGCGTATGCCGGAACAGGAGGAACATGGAGGAGCCGCGCTGCTGGAGACCCAGGACTGCAGAAACAGGCGGCAGATTCAAACCCCCGGCCAGGTAGGACTCTCCAAAAGGCCCCTAGGGATCCTTACTAGTCCTAGGAAGAAAGCAGCAGGTTAGCTAGCAACACATTCTTAGACAGGGGAACCTAGTGATGGGGGAGAAAAGGTGTCATCCTGTCTCTCTCAGACATAGTGAGCAAGGTTGCCCATGCAGAGCATACTTAGGCTATCCCCCCTTTTAGGTTACCCCGGAGAGCCTGCTGTCGAACCAAGTCCCGCAGGCTCCCCCTTACCTGCTCCATGCTGCAGGATGTTTGTCCAGCAAACTGATCCAATCTTCTCCCATCTCCGTGGGTAGCGTAGTAGACCTTCAGGCCCTGGGGTCCTATGAAGGTACCCACTGTCCTGGACCTATATAGCACCCTGGCAAACAGGAACTTATGGTTTTTACAAACTCCAAGTCCTGGGCCCAGGGTCCAGCCCTCCAAAGAGGAGCATTATAGGCAAAACCCCACGGTTTGGGGCCCGGGTACTGTCCACTTTGGCACTGAGGCTCCTTGGACAGATCCGGTTAGCCCGCCCTTAATCCCAAGGATGTGGAGCAAAGCTATTCCGTGACCAACACCTAAGACACTGGCGAAAAAACTGAGGGACTCCCTCTAGGGGAGGGGGTTATATAGGGAGGGGACTTCCTGTTTGAGATTGCCAGTGTCCACACCTGAAGGTACTCCATATAACCCACATAGTAATGAATATGCCGCTCTGTGTCCCGTGATGTACGAGAAAGAAAATACACACCCCCCATGTCCCTAGTGGTCTGCCCAGTGCCCTACATGTCCTTTTATATAATAAAAACTTTTCTTTCTCCCTGCAAACTGTAGATTGCCCATAGCAACCAAAAGTGTCCCTTTATGGCAAAAATTGTTTTAGAGCGGCTAAAAAACAGCGATAATAAATTATAATCACTTGCAGAATTTAGCGATAGCGATTTGTGGGGAAATTCGTCATAAAAAAAAATAATGACAGCAAAAATTCTGCAACTGAGCAAATTTCAGTGATTTTGATTTGATTACATTATTGAATAATTTTTACTATAATTATATTATTATTTGTTATAATTTTTTATAATTATTTATTATATTATAATTTTTAATAAAAAAAATCATACCCGGGATGCCTATTAGACTCTTGTTTAGATAGATTTAAGTAAGTACTTACTAAGAATTGCAGGCCTATAATACATAACACCACATTTCCTTGCAAAACAATTGCAACGCTTTTGGTACAAAATTCCAGACAGAATCATAACGCCAGGGAGGTTAAACACTGCACTACACTGGCCCTTGGGCCCTGGTGATATATATGGACCTTTGGTTTACCAATAGGTCACCCAGTGGAGATTTAGTACTTATAAAAGTCACCTAATCGGACTTTCCCAGCACAGACCTTCTGGTTATGCTTACTATGCTGTACCCCTGCGTGGGTGAATGGTTGTCAAGTTGTTATGCTCATTACAATAAAAATGATTGTACCATAAACACTGCACTACACTAACAGACTACACTGACACACTATTCTCACACACTGTAACAAACACTAAACTAACACAATACACTTTTCTAACAATAAACCAACACTCAAGAGTCACAATACGTGAACAGTGAACACACTGAATGCTAGTAGCAAAATGAGCCCTGCTCTATCCACAGTATGGACAAAATATAACTGTATAATAAGATCACCGACTCTTATAATGCCGCGTACACACAATCACTTTTCGGCATAAAAAAAACCCGCTGTTTTTCAGCATGTAGAAAAAAAAAAGTTTTTCCAACTTCATCATTAAAAACGATGTTGCCCACACACCATCGTTTTAAAAAAAGTTATGCGACGGGAGCTTGAATGGACCTTCCCCTTTAGAGTGCCGTCGTACGTGCTGTACGTCACCGCGCTTTGCTCATCATTTTTTTTTTAAACGATGGTGTGTGGGCAACATCGTTTTTAAAAAATGATGAGCAAAGCACGGTGACGTACAACACGTACGACGGCACTCTAAAGGGGAAGTTCCATTCAAGCTTCCGCCTCATAACTTGCTTCTGAGCATGTGCGGGTTTAAAACGTTATTTTTTTAACGTCGTTTTAGCCCACGCATGATCATTTTTTACAACCCAAAAAACAAAATATTTTAAAACGACGTTAAAAAATGCAGCATGCTCAAATTTATTTTTTTTGCCATTTTTCAGAAGCTGAAAAACTATGTGAAGCCCACACACTATCATTTTAAATTACGTTTTTAAAGACGTATTTTTTCATGCCGAAAAATGATCGTGTGTACGTGGCATAAGGCTTGAAAATTCTCCAAAGAATGAAGTGATGCATACACAAATGTGATATTGTAGTGGCTTACAAGTGTGTAAATATTATACCATCTGTCAATACCTTTAACCACTTGCTTACTGGGCACATAGCTTCCGGCACTGCGTCGCTTTAACTGACAATTGCGCGGTCGTGCGACGTGGCTCCCAAACAAAATTGACGTCCTTTTTTCCCCACAAGTAGAGCTTTCTTTTGGTGGTATTTGATCGCCTGTGCGGTTTTTATTTTTTGCACTATAAACAAAAAAGTGCGACAATTTAGAAAAAATATATAATATTTTTTACTTGTTGCTATAATAAATATCCCAATTAAAAAAAAAAAAAAAAAACCTTTTTTTTTTCTCAGTTTAGGGCGATGCGTATTCTTCTACATATTTTTGGTAAAAAAAAAACAAAAAAACGCAATAAGCGACTGGTTTGCGCAAAAAAATAGCGCCTACAAAATAGGGGACAGAATTTTTTTTTTTTTTTACTAGAAATGGCAGCGATCTGTGATTTTTATTGGGACTGCGACATTATGGCGGGCACATCGGACACTTGTGACAAATTTTGGCGCCATTCACATTTATACTGCGATCAGTGCTATAAATATGCACTAATTACTGTATCAATGTGACTGGCATTGAAGGGGTTAACACCAGGGGGCGAGGAAGGGTTAAATGCAGGGCTTTTTTTCTGGGGGAACTTGGGGGAACTCAGTTCCACCACCTCTGGCTCAGACCCTTTGGTGCCTGCTCACCACAATCACCTGTAAACACAGAAGTCTGGTTTCTGTGTTTACAAGTGACAGCTCTGCACTCTGTGTGTAACTCCCTGAACTCTACACTCTGTATGTAATGCAATCCTGGTATTTAATGCCCCTTTAAGACCCTTATACTGTTTGTGAAATTTGAATGGGGTAGTGGTTGAGTTCCTGCACCTATTTTTTGAGAAAAAAAGCTCTGGTTAAATGTATTTCCTGGGTGTGTTCTAACTGTGGGGGGGTGACCGATGCTGTGTCCCTATATACAAGGGACACAGATCAGTCTCCTCTCCAGTGACAGGACGCCGTCTGTGTAAAACGGCAATGAGAGATGATCTCATATGTTTACATATGAGATCATCTCTCATTGGCCGCACAGATCGCATCGCAAGCGGGCATCTCCTCTCCAGTGACAGGACGCTGTCTGTGTAAAACGGCAATGAGAGATGATCTCATATGTTTACATATGAGATCATCTCTCATTGGCCGCACAGATCGCATCGCAAGCGGGCACTTTGATTGGCAGTTTGTGGCGATCTGTGATTGGCTGTGTCCGAGGGACACGGCCAACACAGGGCTTCCCCGCTGCGGGCTCTGGAGCGCGTGCTGGGAACGCCCAAAGAGGCTTAGGGAAAAAGTGTCGCTGCTTCAAACAGGCCAGTTATTAAGGTCTTATGCTGCATACACACGATCAGAATTTGATAAAAATGAATTTCATCAGACTTTTTTCCGTCAGTGTTTAGAAATAGAACATGTTTCATTTTTTTCCGATGGAAAAAAAACTATAGGAAATTCCTATCGTCTGTGCGCAACTCCGGTGGAGAAAAATCCTACGCATTCTCAGAATCAAGTCGACGCATGCTAGGAAGCATTGAAATTAATTTTTCTCGTCTCGTCATAGTGTTTTACGTCACCGCGTTTTGGACGGTCGGAATTTAGTCTGACAGTGTGTATGCAAGACTGATGGAAGTCAGCTTCATCGGAAATCTGACAAAAAATTCCATCAGATTTTATCCCATCAGAAATTCCGATCGTGTCTACGTGGCTTTAGGCAGCATTTAGGGGTATCAATTGTCTGATGGTATTATTAAAAAAGCTACTTTGCTTTTTTTAACAGGTGGTGGAATTAATGGACGTTTTGTGAGGGTTAATACCCCCATGACCACTCTTGTACTCTGTCAGTATATGATGTATGACTTGAGACTTCCTTGTCTTCTTCCTTCTTGTCCTATACAAACATGAGCAATTTGTTTATCTTTATAAAAGAACAATAAAGATATTGAAAGTAAACTGGAGCAACCTGTATCTGAAATTACTCCCATCACCTATTCGGTACCAAGCCTGGAATACACCTGACATGCTATTTTACCTTTCCAAATGCTTTTCTGACCAATATGCAGCTCCCTTGTGAAATCAGCCATTTCTTGCCTCAATGAAACAATGACTATTCCGTTGAGGATGTTACAATACTTATGGAAGAGCACTTTTGTCACATACCTGATCGAAGATTGAAATGACAAGGTTGGCCTCTCTTGTTTCAATCTCCAGTCCAGGTCTCATTGAAGTTAGAACAGAGGGTACCGAGGGGCAGGAGGAACACAAGTGCTGGCAGGGGTTGATAGGAGTGCTTGCAGCAGGCGATGCAGTCCCAGGCAGGCTGGAAGAACATCAGGTCAGGAACAGTAACTGTGCACAGAGATCCAGCTGAAGTTAAAGGGGTATTCCGCATGGGCTGCAGGTTCCAGATGCTAGACTTGTCAGAGCTTCCAGCAGACTTGAGACAGGAACTCACTGGGGTGAGCAGAGATGATCAGGTAGGCACTCAAACTGGATGTGGGAACAGAGCCAGGAACAGGAATAGCTGCAGTCAGCAGCAGGGGGCAGCGAAGTACAAAATCATAAGGCAAAGACGTGGTCGGGAACGGAGCCAGGGTCAGGAACTGGCAACAAGGCAGAATCAGGATCCAAGTTCAGGTCAGAGGCAAGCCAGGTCAACAAAAAGGGAACAAGCAGAGTAGCAGAAGGACACAGGGAATAGCTGAAAGATCAGTCGGCACTAAAGCATGAGCAGGCACATCCTTAAATAGCCCACCTGGAGACAAAAAAAATGCACTATGTGCGAGCCTGTATGCATTCCTGTGCGCCTGTTCATGCTGCTAATAATTTTTGCACGCATGCACATTTCTGCGAGGCAAACATCGGATAACTTTGTACTTCTATCCCATTATCCCAAGAAGATCTTTTTATTGTTTGGATGTGATGAAAGCAGTTTGTGTTTATTTTACAGCTAAGTCTTCTGTCTTCTGGATTGATTCTCTTTTTGCAATTCTTGAGGGTCCCGATAAGGGGCAACCTGGTTCTTGTTCCACCATTTCTCAGTGTTTACAACAGATCATCCTATAGGCTTAAATATAAGGTCTTTTTTTCCTTTCAAGGCACACTCTGATACATCAGTAAGTGCTTATTCAGCCTTTTCACAACAGGCATGTTTCTTAGATTTGCAAAGCCATCACCTGGTCTTCTGTTCATGCAGTATGCTTTCTAAGTTCTACAAGGTGTATGCTCAAGCCTCAGCTGATGAAAGTTTTGGACGTAAAGTGCTACAGGCAGTTCTTGGAGCTACAAACTGTCCCCAGGCTGTGATGTGGGCTTGTTAGCGTTTTTTGTTTGCTGTTTTGCTCACAGGCAGGGTGGTATGCCTATGTAAACAAGATCACTGTTCTGTGAGAAGAAAAGATTGTGATCCTGTGTTCCTACAAAGCAGGAACACTGATCTCTGCCTTTCCATAATACAAGCACCCCCCACATAATTAAGTAAGCACTCCCTAGGCACACATTAAACCCTTTCATTACCCCTGTTAACCCCCTTCCCTGCCAGTGTCATTAGTACAGTGCATATTTGTAGCACTGATCACTGTAGTAGTGTCACTGGTCTCCAAAAAGTGTCACTTAGTGTTCGATTTGTCAGCAGCAATGTCGCAGTCCTGCTATAAGTCGATGGTCGCCTCCATTACTTGTAAAAAAATAAATAAATCCATAAATCTCTCCCATAGTTTGTAGATGCTATAACTTGTATTCGCCATACCTCTGTGTACCCTCTTTATGTAAGTACCTTGGGTGGGCTTTTACGCCTTTCCCTGTCACAATTTATAACCACATTAATTATACTTTATAGATACCTCTAAGCATCTGCCCCTGATGAGTGTCCTTTGCACACAAAACGCGTCGGGAATTTAGGATGTAGACACATGTTGATACCACCATCTACTCAGAATACTCTATATTCATCAATTATGGTTTTACTGGTTTATAATAATTTTATTTTCCATGTTAGTGCTGCTTTGCTGCTGTTTTATGTATATATATATATGAATTTATTTAATGTATGAACCAATCAATTGAGACCACTACAAGGCACTAAGTTATATATTTATGTACCTTTGATGCTCATAACTCACACGCACAGAAACATGTATGTGTGAATATTTATGGAATGATATTTTTTCTAATGTCTTCTCTGTATGTGGCCCCTATTACTGATATGTTTTATGCAATTCCGTATGATTTAATAAATATGTATTCTTATTATCACCTCCACAATGTTTACAGGCCTCATTTAAAGTCCCAAACTTCCTATTTGTTTCTTTGAAGCAGGGATGGATGCACACAATTATGTGTACATCATTTAAAGTCCCAAACATGTCCCTCCGCTTTTTATAACTTGTGTGCAAACCAATCAATATACGCTTATTGGGATTTTTTTTACCAAAAATATGTAGCAGAATACATATTGGCCTAAATTGATGAAGTAATTAGAATTTTTCAATTTTTTTGAAAAAATAGAAACCGCAGAGGTGAGTAAATACGACCAAAAGAAAGCTATATTAATGGGAAAAAATACATCAATTTAGTTTGGGTACAGTGTCGCACGACCACAAAATTGTCAGTTAAATTACCGCAGTCGGATGGCCTTAGGGTTGCCACCTTTTCTTCAAGCCACACCCGAACACTTTAGCGGCCCACAGCAATGGACAAAAAGCTCAGGACTCTAGTGTAAAAGGGAACTCTGATGTAAGGGAGTTTCTGCTCACCAAAGCCCCCCACTTACATCAGAATTCTCAGCATTTCCCCTTAAAGTATGGTTGCCAAATCCTTCCTTACATCAGAGTCAGCAGAGCAGCCCTTAAATCCGAGTCCCCCTTAACTTAGCGTACTCACTTTCTCTAAGGCAGGAGAGAGAAGAGAGGAAGGGGCCCATGCACTTGGCGGTTGTGGTACTTGGTTAGTTGGAGAGCATAGGTGTGTGCAACTGAAGCAGCAGGGGGAATCTGCGTCACACTGGGCGATTAGGGGGTTCCCAGGCACGCCTACATTTTTTTTCTCCCTTTTCTTTTCTTTTTTTTCTTCCCCTACTTGGGGAGGGCTTAGCATTTAAGAAAAATTCTAGTCCCCATGTAGCAGACATTGTACAGATAGTAAACGATAAACAGAGGAGCCAGAGGGGAATTGAAGGCCGCATTGTGCAGATATTCAATCCATCCACCTTGGTTATCTGTAAAACTCAAAATAAAGGAAAATGGTAAGGAAGGCTCCCAAAGTTAACACAAAGTCTTACTTAGTGACCGAGGGTCCGGACCAAATGGCGGAGAGTCCCGCAAAAAAAAGGTACAGTAGGTTCACCTGCAAAAAATAATGTACAGACAGAGGTGTATCAGGCTATAGAGGAGACTCCAATAAAGGGTAAGGATAAAAGCAATAAGGCACCATCACCAGAAACAAAAGGTCAGAGTAAAGATCATAAATCTCCTGAGAAACAACAACTTAACCCTTCCCCTGAAGGCTCACAAGCCCCTCCCACAAAGCAAGATATGACAGATATGATTGATATGATATCTTGTCTAGAACGAACAATTGAAGGAGAAATGGGAGCAACAAGAAGAGACATACAGAGTGTACTACAGAGGGTAGAAGGAATAGAGGAACAACTGGAAGAACATAAAAATGCAATTGTAGAGTTAAGAGGAAGAGCCGACGTGGATTGGATTGAGATAAGAAATGCCCGCTATAGACTTGAGGATCAAGAAAACCGTAGCAGAAGGAAAAACTTGCGGGTAAGGGGTCTCCCTGAAGAAGTGAAAGATGTAGAATTAGGAGAGACGCTACGAGAGATATTCAATATGGCTCTTAAACGGGAGACAACTGCTCAGATGCATTTTGAAAGGGTACACAGAATACAAAGATCATATAATGCCCACAGGGATCTTCCTAGGGACACTATAGTAAGATTCCGAGATTATGAACAAAAAGAGCTAGTATCCCAAAGTACAAGGAACTCGGTCTGTATGGAATATAAAGGAACTAAGTTACTGATATTTTCAGATTTGTCCCCTGAGACTCTAGCACGTAAAAGGGCACTGAAACCATTGACGAGCTACTTTCGGGCAAATTACATTTTTTATAGATGGGGCTTTCCAGCCTGTCTGTCAGCAAAAAAATCAGGGGGTCTCAGCATATGTCCGGTTCCCAGAAGATGTAAAGGAATTTTGTAACAAATTGAATATTCAATATATACAAGTGGATAACTGGGAAAAGAGGCCCCCGGTATGGAAAAGATCAGGACTGGAATAGAGCCTAGAATATAGGTTCTAAAGAAGGACAATTTTTATTTTTTTCTCTTGGGGGGGGGGGGGGGAGATGGAAAAGTTGGGAAGGGACAATTAAGAATGCTGTGTTTTGAATTTTGAAAGAAGAAAGAGTAAAGATGGGGGAAATTCTCCCTTTCCCTTCTCCCCCCAGGGGGAATGTGCTGCTGTTTATTTATTTATTTGTTTTGTCTTTCTCCCTGGGGAGAAGAGGAAAGAAATAGATGGGGGGAGATGTATTAAATACAGTGTAACGGTTACCACCGCTTACAACCTTCCATCCATCCACGACAAGCTTATCCGACACACCAACAACCAGGCAGACATGATCCATTCCATTTCCCAGAATAAACGAGACAGCGCTCCATTCTCTAGTTTCCAAAATGTATGAATAACTTTATTAGTTCTTAGCTTGCTTATATCCAGTACAACAGAATGCAGTTAATCACAGGACAATGTAATCTCCACCCCCCTATTCACTCACTGAGGATAATTCTTTAATTGGTAGCTAGACATGACGGCACCGTATTATCAATAGGGTTCAATTAACCTTGAATAGTAACACAGACATCTTGTTGAATAAGTTCTCTATACAGCTTTGTCACACAATGGCAGTGAGAGTGGGTGTCTTTACATTGAATAGCCAACACCTTAGGATATTTCAATAGCCTATTATACAAAAGGTATGACTCACTGGCTGACCTGGTCATGTCATCATGACTCCTTGTGATATCTCAGTCCTGCAATATGAAGTATTATTAATGTCCCATCTCATGTAATATGAATTATGATTCACTATTAGCCACCCTATACCCAAAAGGGCACAGGGTGGATTTCGACCCAAGAGTTTTTGGTGCTGCTGGCACAAGAGTATCTCTCATCCTTCCAACGTCTCTGGGTGTCACGGGCCATTCTGTTACATACAGTATTAAGTAAAACCGGTCTAGTTTACCTGGGGGAGGGAAAGAGAAACACATAAAGTTTATATGAGGGTTAGGATGATAGCAGAAAAGGCTAAGAGAAAAAAAATTAGGCAAGCCCAGAGACATCTCCTATTAGAAGAAATCCAAGCCCTAGAATACAAACAAAGAAATACAGGAAGAACAAACTTTGATATTATTAACTAGTAAAAGAGAAAAACTCCGGGATTTAATGGAGCAGGAAACTAAATGGGTATTTGATACTATGAACAAGAAATTTTATGCTATGGGGAATAAACCTGGAAAACTCCTAGCAAGGACCATAAAACCAAGAAGTAGGCAGAACTTTATCTCAAAAATGAAAGATAGTGACGGAGATACGAAACACTCTACTAAAGATATAATTAAACATTTCCAAAAGTACTATCAAAACTTATATAAAGTTAATAAAGAACAAGGTCCAATGGAAATTCAGAGCAGGAGAATGAAAATTGGGCAGTATTTAGCTAAAACTCCGGAACTAGCTGAAGAAGTAATTGGTAACTTAGAGAAAGAAATATCGAGAGAGGAAATCAGACAAACAATAAAAAATATCAAAATGGGGAAGAGCCCTGGCCCAGATGGATATACATCTCTTTATTACAAGAGATATGGGGAAACCCTTATACCATTTTTTCAGGAATACATGAACTCTATAGGGGGGGGGGTAAATCAATGCGGGAGGAAGCTCTAGGAGCCCATATTACTCTGATAGGGAAGGAAGATAAAGACCCGTCATTATGTGCCAGCTATAGGCCTATCTCTCTGATCAACGTTGACATAAAGTTTACGCAAATATTCTAGCAGAGAGATTAAGACATTTTATGTTAGGGCTGATCGATAACGATCAGGCAGGGTTTGTCCCGGGGAGGGAAACGAGGGACAATGTCTTAAGGGCGATATTCCTGGCACAAAAAGCTAAAAAAAGTAAGGAACCAGTGATTTTCCTGTCATTAGATGCTGAAAAGGCGTTTGACAGACTGGACTGGGAGTTTATGCTAGCAACATTGACACATATAGGACTAGGTCCAAATATGCTTAGGTGGATAGGTGCATTGTATTCTAAACCCTCGGCACAGGTGCGGGTGAATGGCACCCTGTCGGATAACGTCCCACTTTTTAATGGGATCCGACAGGGATGCCCCCTCTCGCCCCTTTTGTTTGTTTTATCCTTAGAACCATTACTATGAACAATTCGAAATAATCAGGAAATAGAGGGAATGAAGGTAGGGGGGAGGGAACATAAGATCTCTGCGTTTGCAGACGATATGATGCTTTATGTATCTAATCCTAGACAGACATTACCAAAGATTATAATTGAATATGTAAAATATGGAGAGATCTCGAATTTAAAAATTATTAAAGAAAAAACAGAAATATTAAATGTTTCTATGAGTCCGGAAGAACGCAGGGATCTTGGGGCCCTCTACCCCTTTACATGGAAACATAGGGGGATGAAATATTATCTGGGGATATTCTTGTCTAATTCGGAAAGATATCTGTATGAAGACAACTAGATCCCTTTATTAAATAAGGTGAAATCAGAGCTTAAGGGGTACCTAATAAATAAAATATCCTGGTGGGGCAGAATAAGTACCATTAAGATGATGATAATACCTAAAGTCCTGTATGTGTTTCAAACACTTCCGATAAAAATTCCAGATATATATTTTAGAATTCTGGGAAAGATAACAAGGAGATTTATATGGAAGGAAAAAAAAAACAAATATCAGTTGAGACCCTGACAAAACCTAGAAGTGAGGGAGGGTTATACTTACCAGATTTTAAAAGATACTATGAGTCAGCAGTATTAAAGAGGATAACTGACTGGTTTCAAGAAGAGGGACAAAGGAAAAAATGGGTAGAAGTAGAGGATAATTTAAGTAAAAAGGATCTGGGAAAGAGGATATGGGTCCCAAAGCAAGTAGAACTATACCTAAGGAGATACCAACAATAACAAAAGAAACTTTCAGAATCTGGGATACAGTCTGTAACGGTCACCACCGTTTACGACCTTCCATCCACCCACGACAAGCTTATCCGACACACGCTGACAATCTTGCATACACGATCCGTTCCCCAGAATCAAGACGAGACTGACAGCTCTGTACTTTCAAAATCAATGAATACTTTAATGGTATCTTAGCTTGCTTATATATCCAGTACAGCATTTTAAAGTTAATCACAGGACAATGCAATCTCCACCCCCCTAATCATACACTGGGGCCAATTCTCGAGCAGGCATTTCGGCACCGACCCTGACGAGACACATCCCTTTATCAATTGTAAGGAAAGGACTGAGACACCGTTGGCACGCACACGCGCGCATACCTGAAACGCAGAAGACGTTGTTGACCAATGGCGCGCGTTTGAGCGCGCATCCACCAACCACAACGGCGCACTCCCACGCATGCGCGGGCGACGGCGCGCACACACAGGGGGCGTTCCTGACCCCTCCTAACCTATTTAAAGGGCGCTCTGATGTCTGGGCGGTGCTGACCGTTCTTCTATGGTTCCTGAATTCCTGATGCCCGTATACTTCACCACGATTCCTGTTTAACCACTTAAGGACCTCCGCACGCACATAGACGGCCACAGAATGGCACGGATGGGCACAAGGGCGTAAATTTACGTCCTCGCCCAGTAGCGGGTCGGGGGTCCGATCGGGACCCCCTCCGCGGCGTGCGGAGGTCCCCGTGTCTCCGGGAGTGATCCGGGACGAGCGGGCGGATGTCTGTGTTTACCCGCCCCCCCGCGATCGCTCCTAGCCAATCGCTGCGCTCCCCCTTCTGTCACTTCCTCCTCCTGTGTAAACACAGGAAGGGGGAAGTGATGTAATCTCTCATCGCAGCGGTATTTCCAACCGCTGCGATGGGAGAAACACCTCACAGTAAGTCCTGCACCAACACTACACTGACATACACACACATAGGCATACTTAACCCCTTGCGATCTGCCCCCCCACCCCCCTGTCACAGTGTCACTGAATGCAGTGATCTAATCACTGCATTTAGTGTCAGTGTGACAGGCAGTGTAAAAAACAGGTTAGTGTTAGGTTCAGGATAGCCCCCCCACCCCCCCTAATAAAGTTTTAACCCCCTGATCACCGCCCTAGTTAACCCTTTCATTCCCTATTGCCAGCGTCACTAAGCGATCATTTTTCTGATCGCTGTATTAGTGTCGCTGTTCCCGCTAGGTAGCTATTTTTTTTTATTGCGATTTTTTTTTTTTTACTAAAGACATGTGGCTAAATAAATTTTGGCCTAAATGTTTGATTAAAATTTAGTTTATTTGATTTTTTTTTAACAAAAAGTAAAAAATAGTGTTTTTTTTTCAAAAATGTCGCTCTATTTTTGTATATAGCGCAAAAAATAAAAATCGCAGAGGTGATCAAATACCACCAAAAGAAAGCTCTATTTGTGGGAAGAAAAGGACGCAAATTTTGTTTGGGAGCCACGTCGCACGATCGCGCAATTGTCTGTTAAAGCGACGCAGTGCCGAATCGCAAAAACACCCTTGGTCATTTACCAGCGTATTGGTCCGGGTCTTAAGTGGTTAAACCACCCGGCTTGTGACCTTAACCATGCTCCTGCTAAACCCTTGTATACTCCGCTGCCTGCCTGCCTGCTAACGACCCGGCCTGTGACCT
The DNA here is from genome assembly GCA_029574335.1 of Rana kukunoris. NCBI lineage: Eukaryota > Metazoa > Chordata > Amphibia > Anura > Ranidae > Rana > Rana kukunoris. Next base: position 96,678,705 of record CM056051.1, read on the forward strand.
TTGACCTTGCCTCTGCTCAATCCCTTGTACTTCGCTGCCTGCCTGCTGCCAACCCGGCCATCCTAAGACCTCTGCTTCCAAGGCTCCTGCCACGGGTCATCCTGACTTGCTAGGGGCTGGAGTCCCCCTCTTCTGGGCTCTTCGCTCTACACCACCTAGCCCTGTGCCTGCTGCTCATCTTGGGTCTTCTGCCCTTCCTGCATCCAACGGCACCTCAAGCAAATACCATCAGGCACTCGTGTTTCTCCTACCTGAACGCCATCTGTTTCACCCTCAGGGGGGTTCTGGGTTGGAGATACAAGAGAGGCCGACCTCTTCACATCAGACTCCTACCAGGTACGTGACATCAATAGAATTCAAACAGAATACAATAACACAATGAATTTCCCTTCAATCCACATCTAGAGACAGACGTACTGTCTCTGGCAGAAGGGTCTTAACACCTGGGCATCAATAGGCTATCACACAGTGTTAACACACAATGAAAAGGTCTGTCAGGAGCAGATGCAATTAACACCTATTACACAGAGGGATGAGTCACTGTCTTGTTGACCTGGTCAAGTCAACATAAACCACTTGTAATATTCCAGTATCTAGCAATATGAAGTATCAATAATGTCCCATCTCATGTAATACATGAAGTATGATTTTATTAGCCACCCTACGCCCAAAAGGGCACAGGGTGGACTTAGACCCAGGAGTTATTAGTGCCGCTGGCACAGGAGTATCTCTCATCCTTCCAAAGTCTCTGGTTGTCACGGTTCATTTGGTTACACAGTCTGTAAAAAGAAAGAATGGCCCTATAATAGCCCGCTGTTGCCCCTTACAAGTACGGATTACTTCCCGCCAGGGAAGGGGGGTGGACAGTGCCTGGGATGGGCAACCTCGGATACATTAAGACTGAAGGACATAATGAAGCATAATACTTTGTGCTCTCTATCAGAACTATGGGGGAAATATGGATCAACTCCAGGAGATGAATGGAGGTATGCACAGGTCCAACACTTTGTGGGCACACCCCAGAAACCTTTGCGGGGTATGAAGGCATTAAACCCATGGGAAAAACTTATTGAGAGGAGGAATAGAAAGACAGGGGATATCAAATATATATAAAATATTGACACCTAATGGAGAGATGGGTACACGGAAAATACTGGAGGGGTAGGAACAAGAATTAAATTAAATTATAAACTCCTTACTAAATTGTATTATGTCCCAACGAAACTCCATAGAATTAATAATGAAACATCACCTCGATGCTGGAGAGAGTGCGGGATGGAGGGGACACATGCCCATATTTGGTGGCAATGCCCCCTGATACAGGCATACTGGGTAGAGATTCTAAAAATGATTAAGAGGATAAGTGGGCGGGAGGTGAAACAAGATCCCTGATACTGCCTGTTCCATATTACGGGTACAGCAAGAAAAAAATATAGAATGTCTTTGATACCTTACCTACTGAATGGAGCCAAAATATTAATCCCAAGGAACTGGAGGGAAAAGAAAGCACCATCAGTGGGAGAATGGATAAAAGAAATAGATAGAATTAGCAGGATGGACGAATTAATACAGGGATCCTCAAACTACGGCCCTCCAGCTGTTGTGGAACTACACATCCCATGAGGCATTGTAAAACTGACATTCACAGACTTGACTAGGCATGATGGGAATTGTAGTTCCTGAACAACTGGAGGGCCGTAGTTTGAAGACCCATGAATTAATATCAATTAATAATGGAAGTAGAATAGGATATAACAAGATATGGAGTAAATGGAAAGAATTCAAGGAGCTGGAGGCCTAGATGAACGTTTGGAGAGTCTTCCCATTTATTTATTTTATATATATATATATATATATACACACACACACACATACACACACACATATATATTTTTTGGTTTAGTCTTCACAATATAGTGTTATTCGATAGGCACAAATTAGAGGGCAATAAGATGTCGCTCGATCCTCCCTTAATGTTATACTTGGGCACTGACACAATAGAGTTTACTTAATAAACACTTGTAGAGGTAAATAAGATGTCCCTCTACCATCCCTTGGGCACTGACACTAACCATTTTTTTTTCTATACATTTTTTTTTTTTTTTTGTGGGTGGAGTCACCCACAATTTAGAGGGTCATAAGATGCCCGTTTAATATATTTTTTTCTCTCTCTCTATCTTACATTATAGGGTCCACTTGATAGGCTTAATTTAGAGGGCAACAAGATGTCCCTCTATCATCCTTTAATCTTTTATGTCATATCTGGGCACTGACACAATATAGAGTTTACTTAATAGACACTTATAGAGGTAATGTCCTTCTATCATCCTTTATTTCTTTGTCAAATTTGAGCACTGACAATAACCACATTTTTTTTTCTCCCGGTGGGTGGAGTCTCCCCATCACATCTTGGCATCTAGCTACCTATTCCCATAGTGTACCATCCTCTAGCCCTAATCCCCCTTCTTCCTTATGGCCCTTCTTTATTCACAAAAGAGAAGCCAGCAGGGTGGGAACTAGGAACAATTTACAATGTATATAAGATAAGAGGAGGTAAAATTATAAGAAATGTAATTCTAATAATTATGAGAAACACCTATAAAGGGGTAATATTGAGACTGTCTATGTGTGTTTTGTATAATGTCTGTCTTTAAATGAGATATATTTTTTTATATTTATTGACATGTAATGTTGGAAAGAAATTCAATAAAGTTGTTTTATAAAAAAATAAAAAAATTCTCAGCATTTCCCCTTAAAGTATGGTTGCCAAATCCTTCCTTACATCAGAGTCAGCAGAGCAGCCCTTACATCCGAGTCCCTCCTAACTTAGCGTACTCACTTTCTCCAAGGCAGGAGAGAGAAGAGAGGAAGGGGCCCATGCACTTGGCGGTTGTGGTACTTGGTTAGTTTGAGAGCATAGGTGTGTGCAACTGAAGCAGCAGGGGGAATCTGCGTCACACTGGGCGATTAGGGGGTTCCCAGGCACGCCTAAGTTTCGGGGGGGCACAGTCCGTTCTCAATAATGTGTCCGGATTTCAGTCTGAAGCCTGGACAAATGATTCAAAACCCAAACTGTCCAGGTCAATCCTAGACAGGTGGCAACCCTAGATGGCCTGGTCATGAAGGGGTATAAACCTTCCAGAGCTCAAGTGGTTAACTCTTTACTAACCCTTAGTTTGTGTTATCCAGCCCTATTTAACTCCTTATTCTTCTTATCCCTTTAACTATTATTTTCCTGCTGATTTTCTTTTTTGTTTGTTTCCATTTTATTAACTAATAATATTATAATAATATTTAAACTTTTTTTGTTTTTGTTAATAATTTTACACATTAAACATATATTTAAACATTTCTCATTTAAAAAAAGTGCAAAATGAAAAAACACTTATTTGTATAGAACTTGAAAATGCTTTGTGCCAGAATCATAATATTAGTGTCATTTTAAACAGGACAAATCACAGAATCCAATGTGTGCATTTTATGTGCCAATATCATGAAATGTAAACCTGGTTTATCCTTAAATGTTGGATAAACAGGTCAATAGCAGAAATGTAAAAATTGATATGTCTCATAGGGGGTGAACAGGTGTGAGGGGCGAAGTGGTTAAAGAAGACTGGATTTTTGTACTTAAAGGGGTTGTAAAGCCTCGTGCCATCCTATGCATTAAGGTGAGAAATCACCTTTCACTCTAACCCCCCCCCCAGCCCCCGTTTTACTTACCTGAGCCCCGAACTTCCTTGGGCGCAATCCAGCGTAGTTTTTTTCCATGGCTACTCAGCTCTTCATTGGATAGATTGATAGTAGCGCAGCCATTGTCTCCCGCTGCTGTCAATTAAATCCACTGACGCGGCCGACAGGGGGCGGGAACGATTCGTACAATCGGCGGCTATGGACGCCAATTGTATGCCACGGGAGCACGCCCGCAGGGTAACTCCCTCGGGAGAGAGCTTCCCAGGGGGGTTAGCTAGTGCGGGGAGGAGCTGCAAGAGCTGCCATGGGACCCTAGAAGGAAACAATTGGGGCCACTCTGTGCAAAACTGGAGGTAAGTATGACAGTAGGGCTGCGCATCTTCACCGGTCTCACGATTCGATGCGATTACGATTATCAAGTCCACGATTCGATTCGATTCCGCTATGCATCACGATGCATCACGATTGCAGGGCAAGTGCGCATGGCTTTCATCCAAAAAAAAATTAAGTACTCCATTATTTTTATCTGTTCTTAAAAAAACAAAAAACAAACACACAATAACACTTCCTGCATGTAGCAAAGTCTAAACACAGCAGACATGCTACAGGAGATGGTCAGAGACTGCAGACATGCTACAGGAGATGGTCAGAGACTGCAGACATGCTACAGGAGATGGTCAGAGACTGCAGACATGCTACAGGAGATGGTCAGAGACTGCAGACATGCTACAGGAGATGGTCAGAGACTGCAGACATGCTACAGGAGATGGTCAGAGACTGCAGACATGCTACAGGAGATGGTCAGAGACTGCAGACATGCTACAGGAGATGGTCAGAGACTGCAGACCTGCTACAGGAGATGGTCAGAGACTGCAGACCTGCTACAGGAGATGGTCAGAGACTGCAGACCTACTACAGGAGATGGTCAGAGACTGCAGATCTACTGCAGGAGATGGTCAGAGACTGCAGACCTACTACAGGAGATGGTCAGAGACTGCAGACCTACTACAGGAGATGGTCAGAGACTGCAGACCTACTACAGGAGATGGTTATTCTACCCCATGCACCGTCACTACGTGTTAAAACAATGCACCCTCATCTTATCTGTGATCTGTGCTACTGCTAGCCACCGTGGTCACTCAGTGAAAGCCAGTCACGGTTGGTAAAGCGAGCTCTATCTCTCCTTCTCCAATCTTCATGGCACACTGGCATTGAACAAACAGCTACAACAACATATGTCCCAACATCCTCCCGCCCCCTCCCCCAAATGACAACGTATGCCATTTCATTAATTATGGTTTTATGTATTCATTGTCTTAGTGATTGATTCACATAACAACTTCATTACTTACCTTGTTTGTATGATTTATGGTTTTGCTCATCACTGCCCCACACACGCACTGCATTGCATGTGTGGGGTAGTGATGAGCTAAATCATACAAACAAGGTACAGTAAGTAATGAAGTTTTGATCAATCAGTAAGACATTGGACAATAGATTAGAGCTAGACCTACATAAACCATAATTAAATGGCAATGGTATAGTCACAAACTTAGTTTAATGTTTGGGTAAACTGAATTATTCTGTATTTCTAATTACCATCATTAATATGTATTATTTACAATTATTATTACAGTCATACGATTGGCATATTTACATTTTGCAGTCCACTTCACACGGTGCATCAGAGATATGATAATATATTATATACCTTGGTTACAGTTATTAGTGTACTAGTAGTACTACTGTGACAGTCAGTGTCTCTGTTGTGTACCTGATGATGATGATGATCACGAGTCAGTGCTGCACTCAGCTACTCACTGCTGGAGGTCTCCTCTCCTGTTGCCTGTGAGGAGGACAGAGGACAAGTGCAGCCTTTCTTGCTCAGGGTCTCTCTCCCACAGTCCTGCAGCTGCTGCCCACAGCAGCCAGTTGTGAGTCGGGCGACGTTCTCCCCCTGTACCAGGCAGCCTGTGTGCAGTGCACGCTGCATAGTAATAGTAAGCCGAGGAGGAAAGCTCTGGGACCGGAACTCACAACAGGTGTCAATCTGTCTCCTCTCACGTGTCTGCCAGTGAAGCAAGCGACACAGGGCGGCTGTGTATGACGTCGGCGGAAGGCGGAAAAAGACGGCGCGCTTACTTCAGCTGCGGACTCGGAGGAAAGCCAAGTGTCTGAGTGCTCTGGGGGGGGGGGGGGCTGTGCTGGCGCTGCATGTGTCCATCTCCTCTCCTCAGGACTCTGAGTGCGACATAGGGGGAGGCAGCAAAACTTTCTCTCCACTCAGCTCCGCGCGGCAGGACGCGACGATGACGTCATCAACATGCATCGATTATTTAAAGCTACAGCATCGATGCAGCATCGCCGGCGGTCGAATCTCGATGCATCGATTCTACGATTATATTCAACAGCCCTATATGACAGGTTTGTAATTTTTGTAATTAAACATGAACCTTTACAATTTTTAAAGCCTCACACACGATCGGACTTACATCGGACAAATCCGTGGATTTTTGTTCGAAGGGCGTTGGCCGTGAACTTGTTCTGCATACAGACGGCAGAACTTTTTCAGCCAACATACACAAAACAACGTTGTTTTTCAGCTCTTTAGCGTCACCCTTTGGGAAACTTCTGCTAATGTTGTCTGATGGTTAGCATTGGTTTGGGGAATGCATGTTTGTTTTTTGGATTTTAGTCCGACGGATTTGTGTACACACGAACACATTTGTTGTCGGACAATTTGAGAGCATGACCATCCAACATTTGTTTTTTGTAAATTGAGACAATTGTCCGCTGGAGAATACAGATGGTCAGATTATCCGACAAAACAGGTCTATCACACAATTGCTGTCGGAATAATAAAATAAAAGCCTGATAGACCACTTTAGGCTGGCGCCTTTTGCTGGTATAGCTGTGTAAAACATACAATGACCGTATTTATTGGGGTAAAGCACGCACCTGGGTATAGAGCGCACCCCAAACCTAGAAGGGATTTTTAAGGAAAAAAAGAAATACAGTTTGAATGCCCCTCGTCGGTGTCTTGCCCGGCGTCCATCGGCAGCCTTGTCCAGTCCGGTGTCCGTCTGCGGCCTTGGTGGTGTCCTCCCCACTTCTTCCGCGCTGTCTCTGAGCATCGCCGCCGATATATATCAAGCGATGTACACTCGGCTAGGCTCGGCTCCTCTTGCATAAAGGCTAGGAGGTGGGACAAGGCGTGACAGCGAGCGGAGCCGAGTGTACTGCGCTCAGTAAATGTCGGCGGCGGCGCTCAGACAGCGCGGATCAGCGTATAACGCGGACCCGCGATTTCCCCCTCATTTTAAGGGGAAAAAAGTGTGCGTTATACGCCGATAAATACGGTAAGTGCATATACCGTTTAAAGTGATTTTAAACCTTAATAAAAAAAAAAAAAACACAGGTTATACTTACCTGCTCTAATCAAATGGTTTTGCACAGAGCAGCCCTGGGAAAACGGATTAGGGATAGAGAAAAGAAAAGCAGGAGAGGGTGAAACAATATTTAAACTTACTTAGTGTCTTGTCTTATCTCCCCGATTCTCTCTCCCTTCTCTCATGGTAACCTGCGAACTTCAGCTATGTAAAGCTTCTGTTAGCCTTCCCTTCTGGTTGAGCCAAGACATACAATCAAGGCTGGAAATACATATTTTAATTACAGAACGTGGCATACAGTAAAACCTTGGTTTGAGAGCGTTTTGCAAGACAAGCAAAATGTTTTAATAAATTTTGCCTTGATATACAAGCGATGTCTTGATGTGAGAGTAGAGTCATGTCACAACTGAGTATAAAAAAAAGAAGAGAGGAGTCTCTAAGTGTAGCAATGTGGTTACATTTAATGAAGATACAACATTTAGCAACTTATTGCTATAATTAGAGGTGCCTATCTTCTCTTTTATACCCTGTAAAAATATGCTTTGATATACAAGTGCTTAAAAGCATGTTTCTGGAATTAATTATGCTCGCAAACCAAGGTTTTACTGTATAGTTTTTGAGACCAAAGAGAGGTGGGGCGTTTTCAAAAAGGAAGCTATGGGTTTCTACAAAATAGCGACCTCCAGCAAGAAGAAACAGGAACAATGCTGGAGGCTATTTAGGGCACACACTAGTTTTGGTAGCATAATTATTAATGTGGAACGCATGATCTTTTGTGAAAGAACATTGATTGTTATACTGTTATGGGTAAATTTCCACTTTAAAGGGGTTGTAAAGGTAAAACTTTTGTTTTCCTAAATAGCTTCCTTTACCTTAGTGCAGTCCTTCTTCACTTACCTCATCCTTTGATTTTGCTTTTAAATGTCCTTATTTCTTCTGAAAAATCCTCACTTCCTGTTCTTCTGTCTGTAACTACACACAGTAATGCAAGGCTTTCTCCCTGGTGTGGAGTGTCGTCGTGCCTCCCCCCTCCCTTGAGGGGGGAGGGGGCAAGCAGTAGAGTCAGGACGCTCTACAGTGTAGATATAGAAAACAGCTGTGTGTTAGTGGCCATCCTGACTCTCCTGCTCACCCCCTCCCCCCTCAAGGGAGGGGGGCGAGCACAACACTCCACACCAGGGAGAAAGCCTCACATTACTGTGTGGAGTTACAGGCAGAAGAACAGGAAGTGAGGATTTCTCAGAAGAAAGAAGGACATTTAAAAGCAAAATCGAAGGATGAGTAAGTAAAGGAGGACTGCACTAAGGTAAAGGAAGCTATTTAGGGATTTTTTTTAACGTTTACAACCCATTCAAAGGGACCCAGGTCCCACTTCTCTGCATTTATTATCTTCTTGTCAAACAGTTTTTTTTTTTTTTTGCAAAACTGAAACATAATGGGAGGGTTAGGGCTATACCTGGCTGGCCAACAACCATTTGTTATCTTGCTATCTACACTGTGTATGTGTTATTGATGCAGATTAAAAAAGTACTGGACTGCATCTATTGTGAATCAACAGTTGAGCTATTTATATTTTCTGCTGAAAACTGTTTTTGTTTCCCAAAATAGACTTTTTAGGTTTATGAAAAGCAGCTTTGCATGTGATCCTGAAGCATTACTGTAGCTATTACCCCTGAACTTTAGAATATCTACAGGTGTTCTACAGTTTATAATGTGTACGCTATGTTTGTGAAACTTTTCTTTTTTATATTACACTTTTTTGTAATAACTATCACACAGTTATAAATTGGGCTGAATTTACTATTGTGCATCATCAATACAAAATAGGCCTTTTTACACTTTGAGGCACGGTTAAAAAAACAAAAAAAAAAAAAAACGTTTGAGCTTTTTTACCACTCCCCAACCAGGATAGGAAAAAATTTCCACTTCATGGGAAGAGGAGGAGCAGTGTAAAGGAGAGGAACAAGGAGGGAAAGAAGGGTAACAGGATACCTCTATTACTGGCTTCTTGGAACTGTGTTTCACCATCAGCCAGATAAACTGCAAGGATTTAGGGGGGTCTCTGGGTGACCCAGTAATCTTGATACCTCCTTAAGGGAAGTGCTCCTCAGGCATTCTGTGGTCTGTAAGCTCATATTATATTGCTGTGCAATTCTTATGGCCACGGCAAATTGTTTAAAGTAGTGTATGCTAGGCCATGGCTGTGACAAGACAAACTCTTTGATAAGGCACCCCTGTGACACACTACTCCTGGCCCAAAGTATTCCCACTGACCACTATTCTGTGCCCATGACGGTGGCCCGGTGTCCTGACTCCACTTCCCCAGCATACACTCTCCTGCAAGGCAAGGTTGTTCAGGGACTGGAACAACTGAGATTTGAATTGCAACTGTCCTGGACCTTTAAAGCACCCTGCAGTTAACAGCACCATGTTGCGCTTAGTGTGAGGGCCTAATGCAGAGTTCAGTGCCAAAGGCAATGTTGCTGGGGGCTGAGGTGAGGTTCAGGTACTGCTAAGGTGTTACCATTCCGAAATGTGCAATCATATTGCTGCAGTTGCATCAATGCATGGGAAAGGATTTCTTCATGTGAATCACCAAACATAGTTTTTAATCTTCCAGTAAGATCGAAACTACAAACCAGAAATCTGCTCCCAGCAGAAAGAAGATCATCCATCAGCCAAGGACACTAGTAGAAAAAACAAAGGATTGATGAGAATGGGATGTGTTGTATGGGCTGTCCTCACAACTTTGCTTGCCAGTGCCATCTACCATTTCACTTGAAGATGGCAGCATATACAGTAGTTTATGGTAAAGACCTCATAAAAAAAATATTTATAACAAAATATGCAATAATGTGTCTATAGTCATAGGGGGTTATTTACGAAAGGTAAATCCACTTTGCACTGAAAGTGCACACTACAAGTGCAAAGTGCACTTGAAAATGCTGACCTGGTTTCAGCTGTGAGCAGGCTAAAGCTCGCTGTTGTATAGACAGAAAAAATTCCCTCCTTCACTGGTGGTAGTATTTTCCTGGTTGTATTGTATAATTAGTCATGCGCATTCCGCTGCCTATGCCGACTAGGGGAAGTCCGAAATGATATGTAGAAAAGATAAAAAGAAGGCGCGTGGTCTAGTGTATGAATACTTAGAGAGAATTTAAAACAAAACAAAATGGTATAGACTGAAAGTATTACATATTTATAAAGATGGATACATTAAAATAATCTCACTTGGTACGCAATAGTATCTATATTCATGAATACGCAGTACTTTGTCTATACAACTCATGTACTAGACCACGTGCCTTCCTTTTATCTTTTCTAAAGCCCGCTGTCGGCTGACATCACTCAGCTGATCCAGGCTGTGGATGTATCCCAACTTTAAAGGTGAGATCCACCCAGATGCCTGGACGGAAAGCTGGCTCAGCCTCTCAGCGAGCCACTGGGAGACTGAGCCAGCAGCTGGATGGGGCAGAGAAAAGAGACCCACACTTCTCTTTTAAAAAAGAGAAGTTCGGGATTAAAAAAAAAAAAATAATATGATACTCAGGTATTCCCTTATACTAGGTGGATGCAGCCTCGATCCGATACTGCATTTGTCCCACGTCGGCTTTGCACTGAGAACTGAGTGATCAAACACTGCTGATAGGTCAGTTCTCAGCATTCTGTGGTGAGCATAAAGCTGGGGACTGAGAGACTGAGCCAGCTGCCGATCCAGGGTTCCTTGTGGATCCGATCATGTAGTCAGAATCTTTTCAGAGCCTAGACCGGCTCTCTGCCATCAGTCAACAGCGGGCTTCAGCCTGCTACAGGCTGAAATCGGGGGGTCACAGGAGTGCAGAATTAACTGCACTCCTGTGATCCATAGGAGAAGTATAGCTAAAATAACTTTGGCTATACTTTCTCCTTTAACTCTCAGGCCTCGTACACACGAGCGGATATGTCCGCTGAAAACGGTCCGATGGACCGTTTCAGCAGACATCTCCGATCGTGTGTATGCGCTAGCGGACAGATTTGTCCACCCGACACATTTCAAAGCATGCTTTGAAATCTATCGGGTGGGAATGTGCCTGCCCGACATGTCTGCTGGTTAGTACACTTACCAGCAGACATGTCGTCCCGCACCGCCGCCGAATGGATTCGGCGCATGCGCGGAAGTGTTTTACTTCCTGGTGCGGTGACGTGGCGGCGTCAACGTCACCGCCACGTCACCGCGCCGTCCGCCGGCGGGGAATTTGATCCGATGGTGTGTACACGCCATCGGACCAAACTCCAGATCGGACATATCCGTTGGAAACGGTCCGCGGACCGTTTTCATCGGATATGTCCGATCGTGTGTACAAGGCCTAAGGCTCCATGCACACTAGCAGCTGCCTTAAGCGTTTTTTTCTGCCCCTAGAAGCAAATAGTGTTATCCTATGTGTCCATGCATACTATTGTAGGCCAACAAAACAATTGCTGGCAATACAAATTAAGAAAAGCATAGGGTCCCCTCAGGGTCTGATATGTTGTCTTTTTCTTCATTTTTGGCATAGAGGTTCGCTTAATTTGGGCTTGGTATGGATTGGAGGGGTACCCCCACACTAACTTTTTCTCAATTTTTAATTTCTGGAAATTGTTTAATTTACATTTAGCTGTCAGCTGGTTGTTATGGACATTGGCGGCCGCTCGCTCCATAACAAAAACGATATTACTCAGAAACATGTTTCAAAACGCTCCTAAACACTGAAAATACGCCAAATATAATTTTTTCCAGACTTTTTTTTGCATTTTTTTTGAGCCGTCTAGTGTGCATGGAGCTTAACAGAAGTAATAAAGTCCAAGTCCCGGACCCAACATTATAGATCCACAACATGATCTAATCTTCAAGAGCCTACCACAAAACTACCAAGGAAAATTTCTACAAAGGTTATCTATGCATTGTAACCAGTTAGGTAAAGAGATGAAAAAAAAAAGTACAGATTTTTTCGGTTGATTTTATTGGTCTGTATTCATTTTTATGTTTTAAAATTATATTTGCTTCTGCACAAAGGAAGGTGTTATACATTGAAAACAATCTCATACAACAATTTTATATATCTAAATTAAAGCACATTTAATTGTACAGTCAGAGAGCGACACACTTCATTTTTAAAAGCTGTCAAAAAAGTAAATATTCTTGAATCTAAAATGCATAAAAATACTTTACACAACTCAATGCAGTTTGTCCATAATACACAATACTGTTTATAAAAGACTGGCATAAAAAAATGCCCGTGCTTTACTTTAAATATTCCAATTTGTCACCCTAAATCTACAGCAGCCATGAAAGGTCAATTGACACGTAGAACACCCCATAAGTCCCCAAATCTTTGAACAGTTCCTATGGTTGAGAGTACAGGCCCATCCGCAACTGTCACTATGGACCCATAATTCTAATGGATGGCCTTACTGATAATGTGGTGTGGGGCAAGATCAAGCCTTTAACCACAGGCGCTGCCAAAGATTTGCATTACAGACTACCCACGTTTTTGGGCTCCTGGGAGTCCTCTTAGGCATCTGACCATTCATTCAAGCAATTCCATCTGCTGTACAGTAGGGAGACAAAATGTGTAAAGTAAACCCAGGTTCACATCAACGCAACTTTTTGTGATGCAGAGAGAATGTTGGTGCTAAGCACTATAGGAAATGTAGTAAGATTTGGACGAGCATATCTTTTTTTTTTTTTCCTAATAACTTCTTTATGGCTTTTGTGCTGCCCATATGGTTTCCTAACTGATCATTACAATTATTCACCCAAGGTATAGAGGTTCCATGGTTATTGAAATTCAGTCAGTACTAGGGTTGTCCCGATACTGAGCATTTGCCCCCGATGCCAGATCTGATACTAACCCCCCCCCCCCCGCAACGCCGCCGCATACCACGCCTAGTTAATCAAAGCGGGGAACATTACAGTTTTCAGGATTAGACGGGTGATCTGTCTATCAAAGTGCCTGAGCAAGGGGGAGTGTCTATACGCGGCGTGGCGGGGAACACACAGCTATTCAAATGAAAGCTGTAATGTTCCCCGCGCTGATTAACTAGGCGGTGGCGGCATCTGCATCTACATCTACGGTATGGGGAGACATGGCTGCATATCTGTGGGGGGACATGGCTGCATATCTGTGGGGGGACATGGCTGCATATCTGTGGGGGGACATTTAAAAAAAAAGTATCGGTATTCGGTATTGGCGATTACACAAAAAAAAGTATTGGTACTTGTACTCGGTCCTAAAAAAGTGGTATCGGGACAACCCTAGTCAGTACCATATGTACATTTTAACAGCCACAAACTTGTATAATTAATATACACTTAAAAAGGATGACAACCCAGTTGTCCACTGTAGTTTATGGGAGAATTTTAGCAAGAATACATTATAGTACTGTTGGCAGGCTAGACTTGGAGTTACAAACAGCTCTGGCATATAAACCACACCTGCCCACATTTGTGTAGATCAACATTTTTGCCAGGTGGCAAAAGGTGGTGAAGATTATTTTCCAAAGGGAAGGTGTCGGTGATGTTCAGTTTTACAAAAACAGAAATGATTGGTGCGAGTAGCCCCCATGACCTTACTTGCAGTAAAACTAATATAAAAACACACCAGGACTTCTGGCACATGCCACAAATGCTAGATAATCAGCCTACACTTTCAGCTGTAACATACGTTTTTGCACGCATGTTTGATGGTTAGGAAAGCCTTTAGGTATGACTATACATGTACATGTACATACAACTTAAAAGAACAAATAAGCACTATACAATCTGTATAGGACAAATATTGAAAGTACCCACAAGAAGATCAAGTACACATGACGACAACTTATACCTTACCCTCTTACCTACTGTATTTATCGGCGTATAACAACACACACAGGCGTATAACACGCACCCTTATTTTAAGAGGGAAGTTTCAGGAGAAAAACATTACACAACCCCCCCCGCCCCTCCGTATAACACGCAGGCACAGTTTACCCTCAATTTTCAGGGTAAAAAGTGGGTGTTATACGCCAATAAAATACAGTATTTGCTATGTTTGCATCTTCCCCATGTATGTAGCCTTTTATCCCACTGGCCCAAGGCATCAGACATTAACCTAGATAGAGCCAATGGGACTTTAAAAAAAGATTTTGATCATGTGTAAAAATGCCTACGTGTGGTATATGTTTGTGCGCTAAATCAGAGGAAACCTACCTTTAAGACATGCTTAAAGGATAATATATAATGGTTGGCATAAAGAAAAATCGTTTTAAAGAATCTTCATATATAGATATTTCCCATACTAGAAACCAGTTACGTGTCCATTTCCAAAAATCTGAGAAGAAAAATAAAAAAAATTCTGATGTAATGTTTAATATATGACCATAAACTCTCTTCACACTCTTATGATACTGTAAGTGCTGCTTTGTAATTTAGGTTGGTGAGTTCCCAGCATTTTAATTGGCTGCAATCTAAGCCCTTATAAAGCCTGCCGCATACACACAATATTTTAACAACCTTATAAAAGGAACCATTTTTCAGGGAAATACAATATGCCAATACAGTTGCACAGTATTAAATTGTATATATGTGTCAAAAGGCATGACCCGGTCATATATAGTAACAACATTTATCTGCAACTTAATGGGATCACTTGAATTGCAATTTTAAATAATGACAATACTTCTCCCTATCACTTTTAAATTGAACAGGCCCTCATAGACATTTTCAAGCAATATTGAAAATCTGAGATCAACATACAGTATGCCAACATCACGTGTTAATATTTGATAGCCACTGCTCCATGTTCTTCAACTACCAGTTAAAACTAATTGCTGCTTGGTCATCTTTTTTTTTTTTTTTTAAACAAGAGAAAAGCTGCTTGGTCATCTTTAAAGAAAAGTAATATGCCTGAAACAGAAAACAGGCATTAAGCTCAAAATACCTGTATTATATTGTGCCCTATGTTGGACCTTTAAACCCTTATATGTCCTCAGGCTCGCATGCCTGATCCATCCAACTGGAATTGCTGCCTTCTATCAACAGACTAAAATCTTTCATATAACATATGTCTCAAATATTTTTAAACTTCACGTATAAGTGCATGTACCCAAATTCATGGTTCTATAAAGGTACGTTTATTGGTTAATTTATATGTATTCCATTCTTGATTAAAAATGTTGAATACTTCTATAGTGGTCTGTAAGAAGAGAATGTGCACTAGAATATAATGCAGAGTAATTCCTGATTACAAGTATTTTAATATTATTGCTTTGCATAGAAGCAATTGTCTGGATGCCTTACTGCCTTGGTTGGTACCCAAAGAGAATAAAGGCTTCTGCAGCCCTTAATGTGGGCCGTTGCTCCCTTTATGAGGAAAGTGGCACAGATTAATGTCAGCTTGCAAAGTGTTCAAGGATAGCCATATGACAGAAGTAATACTGCTCTGGAGTCTGTATGCTTAGTGCTCGCTGTTTCCGCATTCGCCGAACTGTCTGTTGGATGTTTAGGGAACCCACGTCCTCTATTTGCGATAAACAGATATCCAGTGTGCAGAAAGTACCTGAAATGAAACATAAACCATAAGTTATTAGCAGCATCATATGCAGTCAGAGGCGTATCTAGTGAAAATGGCACCTTAGGCAAGCACTGAAACTGCGCCCCTGTCAAAACATTTGAAACCCATCTTTCAGATAACGTCAACAAAAAAAATAGCTAACAAAACTACAAATCAAGCTCTTTAATCTTTCAATTAACAAATTATGTATTGGCACGGATGAGCTGCACTAATGGGCACTGATGAGCTGCACTGATAAGCACCACTGATTTGTGGCATTTATGGGCACTGATAAGGCAGCACTAACACTGACAGGCGGCACTGATGGGCACTAATAGGTGACACTGGCACTGACAAGTGGCACCGATGAGCTGCACTGATAGGTGACACTGGCACTGATAGGTGGCACTGGCACTGATGACCTGCGCTAAGTAGTGTTACTCACTGTGTTCATTCATATGGAAGCATAGTAAACTATTAGAAAAAAATTGGAATTTCATATTCCATTAGCTTTTTATGTGTGGGCAGCCCCACATTCAATGCTGTATCCTGGCCTAGGCCAATAAAGCCCAGGCCAGCACTGAAAGAGGCCCCGCCGACTTGCGGCTGAGCTGAGAGGCAAATTAGTCTAGCACCCTCATAAAGCGTCTGCACTGCTTTCGGTATGCGGGAGGCCGGCATTCCGCAACTGTGGGGGGGGGCTTCTAATTTTAACTGTCCTATCATCCTGGACCACAAACCTTCCTCACTGTGCTAGGTTTTCTGCTGCACCATTGGCATGGTTATATCTTCTTGGTCCTCTCCATAAAATTATCAGAATTTTGTGCTTAAAGTAGAACTATAGGCAACACTTTTTCATCTTGGATAGTGTAAGGGAGGGTTATAGCCTCTGTCAGTTTATTTTTTTACCATCCTTGTCCCATTGCAAAGATTTCCCTTCCCTTCCTGCCCCATAGCCAAACAGGAAGTGAGAGGAAATCTATGCAAATTAAGGGAATCCATTGCCCCCCCAAGCCCTCAGAACTAGTGTCCCCACTCGAACATTTTGGGCGGGGTGTTAAACAGAAAGGGTTGTGACATTAACAGGAAAGGGTGAGTCATATTTAAATTAGGGGGTGCACAAGTTTAGTCAGGCCTAGGGCAGCACAAAACCTAAATACACTATTGTCCACAGTACAACATAATTTCTACCTGTAAGCAACCTCGCCAACATAAATAATCACCTGAGGTGGAAAAGGTGCAATCATATTTATTTTATATAACCGTGTTTATGTTTAGATAGTCATGTATAAGTGGGTTTGGAATAAGGTGACTTTATTTTTTTAAGATTTTTTTTCACTTTATATTTCTAGATAGGAGTGTATACACGTCCTTGTTCTCACTTTTGCAGCACAGTAAAATTCTTACGTAGTAGTTGACACAGGAATATATTTTCTTGTAACTCTCTTGAATGTTTGATTAATTGGATGTCGGCTTTGATCTGTTAACTCCTCTGCCGCTTTTTTTTTTTTTTCTATAATCAATGTTTATTAAAGTTTTACAAAGAAAAATAGAAAACCATATAAAAATAAAAAAAAAGGAAATACAAAATAGCAGGCAATGACCATGAGAGGGCAGGCATCAGGTGTGATAAGTGCTTAAGACAAATGTTACAATAGAAACAAGCAAATATGAAGCAGTGGGAAAAAAATAAATAAAAATAAAAAGGCACCCAATTACAGACACTTGCAAACAGTATGAGAACTTGGACTCCTCTGCCTCTTTTAATATGAACCTGTATATTTGATAGTTCTTGGTCCATACAGTATAATGCTGGATCAAGCTGGCCTTATCTTTCAGGCACAGGCGATAAGTGCAATAGTTTGTTCATTAGGGCACTCATTGCCCTTTTTTTGGTTTTAAAATAGAAAATGACCTTTACCAATTCAATAGCCACTGTATTTTCTGAATCTGGTGCCATATTGTGGATACAACCAGGGGTGTATTTGGGTTTTGTGCTGCCCTAGGCCTGACTAAACTCGTGCACCCTCTAATTTAAATATAACCCACCCCTTCCTGTTAAGACCACACCCCTTGCTGTTTACGACCCACCCGGAAATTTTCAAGAGGGGACAATTGTTCTGATGGCCTGGGGGAGGGGGGCAATGGATTCCCTTAATTTGCATAGATTTCCTCTCACTTCCTGTTTGGCTATGGGACAGGAAGTAAAGGGAAATCTCTGCAATGGGACAGGGATGGTAAAAAAATAAAAGCGACGCCCCCCCCACCCCCCACAGTTGCAGAATGCCAACCATCCACATACTGGATGGTTGCCTATAGTTCTACTTTAAGCACACATTTCTGATTTTTATGGAGAGGACTAAGGAGATATAACCATGCCAATGGTGCAGCAGAAAAACATAGCACAGTGAGGGAAGGTTTGTGGTCCAGGATGATAGGACAAGCAAAATTAGAAGCAAAGGCCCCCCCCCCCCCCCACACACACACAACGAAAGCAGTGCAGCAGCTTTATGAGGGCGCTAGAATAATTTGCCTCTCAGCTCAGTCGCAAGCCGGTGGGGTCTCTTTCCGTGCTGCTCCCCCCCCTGCAAAGTCCTGCCCTAGGCCTGGGCCTTGTTGGCCTAGGCCAGGATACAGCATTGGATACAACTGAGTCAGCGCCGTCATGAAGCGTTTCACCTTTGGTTACCCAAATTTAGGGTGGAATGTGTGACATGTTCCAGCACCTGCATCCCCTCCCTGTACCTGCTGTCACAACTTAACAGCACAACTGTGCGGGGCTCCACCCACACAGCCGCATCATTTTTTCACAGAGTTCTGAGAATGAATGGACATCATTTACTATTGGCCACTACCCCGGATTTCAGGTCTCCATGAACTTTGAGGGTGCTGGTGAGCATCCTTTGTAGTTCTTTGATTCTTCTTGCAATTCAGTAACTGCCTCGTACTCAGAGGTAAGGGCAGACAATGTACTGAGAGTCTGCAGAATGCCGGCATTGCACCTGCGATCTGCTGATCACAAGTGCAATGCTGTACAGGCTCCAGTGTAAAAAAAATTGTAACATTTTTCATACCTGCAAAAAGATCTGTATTTATTTATTTATTTATATAAAAGGTGAACTTATCCTTTAAACGCTAGCCAAGCACCCATATACAAAGAAAAAGTGCAGCGCAAAATTAACCTAATAATAATAATATATATAATTATGCAAATCAATATCCAATAAAGAAAAAATAAAATAAAAATATTAAGCATGTGTCAAGTGAAAAACTTCCATATTGGTAATCTACCAGTGCTGAAAAGTTCACAATTCGTGACAGTCCCTCTACCATAAGTCTCTCTAGGTACTCCCACCTCCCGGCAAGACCCCTGAATCACAAGGAAGTCATGCAAAGCAGACAGAACCCAGGTATGATGCCACAAAGTAGGTCTTCCAATTAGGACTCCACAGAAATCTTTCCCCCTAAAGCTCAGCAGGCATTGCAGGTAAGCGGAAAGATAAAATCTAAGTGCTCTCTGTTTGAGGTAAAACGATAATTTATTAAAATAATGCAGGCTACTCGCATATCAGCTGAACAAGACAGCGTATAGTGATCACATAGGACTTTGTAGCAGTGGGTGACGTCATACGCAGCTGCCTCCCCTGTACGTGTTAAGCTGAGGAAGTTCCATCCAGAACGTATCAACTTTTACTGCGGCAGATTGGCACGGTTTCGCAAATCGACGTAGGTATACGTTGGCTCTTTAAGACACTATTGGCGCTTGCGCACCTGGAGCGTGTGCCCGGCGGGTGCGATGTCCGCCGGGCACCTGCTATTGCTTGTGACAGAACGAGAACAGTGATGTGTGTGTGTGTAAACACACAAATCCAGTTCTGTCAGGGGAGAGGAGACAGATCGTGTGTTCCTACTAGGTAGGAACAACAATCTGTCTCTTCTTCAAGTCCCTCCCATCCCCCCAGAGTTATAACACACAGTGAGGTAACACATTTAACCCCTTGATCGCCCCCTAGTGTTAACCCCTTCCCTGTCAGTGACATTTATACAGTAATCATTGCCTATCTTTAGCTCTGATCGCTGTATGTCAATGGTCCCAAAAAAGTGTCAAAGGTGTCCGATCTGTCCGCTGCAATGTCATAGGTCTGATAAAAATCGCAGATCGCCAGCATTACTAGTAAAAAAATCCAATAAATAATAAAAATGACAAAAATCTATCCCCTATTTTGTAAACGCTATAACTTTTGTGCAAATTGATCAATTTACGCTTATTGCGATTTATTTTAAACCAAAAATATGTAGAATACATATTTGTCTAAATTGATGAAGAAATACATTTTTTTGTTTTATGTATTTTTTTGGATACTTATTATAGCAAAAAGTACAAAATATTCAAAATTGTCACTCTTTTTTGTTTATAGCGCAACAATAATAATAAAAACCGCAGAGGTGATCAAATACCACCAAAAGAAAGCTCTATTTCTGGGGAAGAAAGGACATCAATTTAATCTGGGTACAATGTCCTACGACTTCGCAATTGTCAGTTAAAGCGATGCAGTGCCATATAGCAAAAAATTGCCTGGTCAGGAAGGGGGAAAATCCTCCATTGTGGTTAAACAACTGAGCTGAAAATCCATTGCATCTTCTAGTCCTATTATTAGTAATATTTATAAGGTTCAGGCAACATTTCCCCCATTACTGACTTTATATATAAACGCTTCCATGTATTCTTGGTATAGCTTTGCCTTTTGATACTACTCTAAAATCTGTAATCTGCATGTAATAGGCTATATCTAGGCACTGTTAAATTTTATGTAACTGAAGATGTAAACATACCTTTTTCTAAATAAAATTTGATTAATAAAAAAAGGGATTTTTAAATACAGCTTACCTGTAAAATCCTTTTCTTGGAGTACATCACGGGACACAGAGCGGCATATTCATTACTATATGGGTTATATGGAGTACCTTCAGGTGTGGACACTGGCAATCTCAAACAGGAAGTCCCCTCCCTATATAACCCCCTCCCCTAGAGGGAGTCCCTCAGTTTTGTAGCAAGCAGTATGCCTCCCAAAATGGTCACCCAAAAGAGGGGTGGGAGCTCTGTGTCCCGTGATGTACTCCAAGAAAAGGATTTTACAGGTAAGCTGTATTTAAAAATCCCTTTTTCTTTCTCGTACATCACGGGACACAGAGCGGCATATTCATTACTATATGGGATGTCCGAAAGCAATGCTTTAATGAGGGGAGGGAGACATCTTCCAAAGAAGGATTTAATTTTAGAGGTATACTCAGATACTAGTAAATCCAACTTAAACGAGAAATGTAAATCTCAAATCAAATCAAGGGAGCCCCCTCAGATCCTGAGGAGCTTGAATCGCGGCCTGTAGTACTGACTGCCCAAAGGCTGTATCCGCATTCCTTCTTACGTCCAATTGATAACATTTTGTAATGACTACGTTGCTGCCTTGCATATTCGAGCCCTAGAGATCTGATGATGTGCTGCCCAGGAGGTGCCCATGGCCCTGGTAGAATGGGCCTTTGCCGACAAAGGAGGAGGCAACCTCTTCAAACCGCAGGCCTGAACGATTAATTGTTTAATCCATCTTGCGATGGTGGATCAAGCAGCTGCCTGACCCATCTTGGGCCCTTCCGGTAAAACGAACACCACATCTGTTTTCCGAACCTTCTCTGTAGCTTTAAGATAGGCCTTTATGGCCCTGACAGTATCCAACGTATGCAGCAACCCCTCCTTTCTAGAGGTGGGTTTTTGGAAGAAGGATGGAAGTACCACATCCTGGTTCAGGTGGAAACTGGATATAACCTTTGGTAGAAAGGAAGAATGAGGACGGAACCCCGCCCTATCCTTATGAAAAATGAGATATGGTTCCTTACAAGATAAGGCTGCCAATTCCGATACTCTCCTGGCCGAAACTATGGTGATCAGAAATACCGACTTTCTAGTCAGTAAAATCAAGGTACCTCAGCCAACGGCTCAAGGGGTTGTTTCTGTAGGGATGACAGAACAAGATTTAAAGTCCCATGGACAAAGTGGTGACTTGACAGGAGGAATAATACGCAAGACCCCCCGTAAGAAGGTCTTTACCAGCGAGTGGATGGCCAGCGGCCTCTAAAACCCCACTGACAGAGCTGAGATCTGTCCCTTGATTGTGCTTAGTGCCAGGCCTTTATCCACTCCTAGCTGGAGAAAACTTAACACCCTGTCAATAGTATATTTACGGGAATTCCATCTTTTGGATTCACACCAGCCTACATAGTTCCTCCACACCCTGTAATAAATCACCCTGGAGGCCGGCTTTCTAGCCCTAATCAGGGTAGGAATTACCTGCCTAGACAGACCTCTACCCCTGAGAATCAGGGATTCAGCCTCCAGGCCGTCAAATTTAGACGCTGTAATGTAGGGTGGAGGATCGGGCCTTGTGAGAGTAGGTCTGGTTGTAGAGGAAGAGTCCAAGGGTCTCCCACTGCCATCTTCAGGACTAGTGAGTACCAAGTCCTCCGGGGCCCAGCCGGAGCTACTAGAATGACTGGCTTGTGCTCCACTCTGATCCTGCGCAACAGGCGAGGGAGTAACTGTAGCGGAGGGAATGCATATAGAAGTTTGAATTGATGCCAAGGGCAAACCAACGCATCGGTTCCGCAGGCCATAGGATCCCTCGCTCGAGACACGAACCTGTCTAGTTTCTTGTTGAACCTGGATGCCATTATATCTACGTCCGGCATTCCCCACCTCTGGCAGATTGTCTGAAAGACCTGGGGATGCCGAGACCACTCCCCTGGCAACCGACTCTGGCGACTTTAAGAAGTATGCCTGCAGGTTGTCCACTCCGGGAATGAATATCGCCGAAATGCAGGGTACATGAACCTCTGCCCACTGAAAAATCAAGCTCTTGAGCGGCCTGACTCCTGGTTCCCCCTTGGTGGTTTATGTATGCCACCGCCGTGGCATTGTCTGACTGGATTCTCACCGGGAACCCCTTTAATCTGGAGGTCCATGCCAGAAGGGCTAGGCGAGCAGCTCTGATCCCCAAGATATTGATGGGGAGCTGCCTCTCTGCTTTCCCCCAAGTTCTCTGGCGAGAGAACCCCTCGAAGACCGCCCCCCAGCCTGCCAGG
This sequence comes from Rana kukunoris, assembly GCA_029574335.1. NCBI lineage: Eukaryota > Metazoa > Chordata > Amphibia > Anura > Ranidae > Rana > Rana kukunoris. The sequence continues at coordinate 96,701,470 of CM056051.1, forward strand.
CTGGCGTCTGTGGTAACTACCTTCCAGACAACAGGGCTGAAGGATTTTCCCTTTAGAAGATTCTGGGGGTTCAACCACCAGGCCAGGCTTTGTCGGACCCTTGCTGATAGCGTCAAAGGGGACTCTAAGGCATGTGCCCTTTTGCCCCAGGCTGCTAGAATGGCTGCCTGTAGGACGCGAGTGTGGATCTGAGCGTATGGTACTGCCTCGAACGTGGCCACTAGCTTGCCTAGTACTCGCATACACAGGCGAATAGTTGGTTTTTTCTTGTTTAGAACCAACTGAACCAACCCCTTGATAGCCTCGATCTTTACAAGGGGCAGGAACACCCTTCGCTGTTCTGTGTCTAACCTCATGCCGAGGTATTCCAACTGCTTTGTAGGCTGGAACGCTGACTTTCCCCGGTTTAGGACCCAGCCGAATCCTTCGAGGTACCGAACCGTGAGGTTTACTGCTTGTTGCAGACCCGGCCGTGAGTGATCTATGATTAAAAGGTCGTCCAAGTATGCTAGGACTGTGACCCCTTGGATCCTTAAATTGGCCAGAACTGGGGCTAGGATCTTCGTGAATACCCGGGGGGCCGTGGCCAGCCCGAAGGGGAGCGCCCTGAGTTGGAAGTGTCGCTGCCCCACCGCGAAGCGTAAAAATCTTTGATGCGACTGAAAGATTGGTACATGAAGGTAAGTATCCTTTATGTCTATGGAGGCCAGAAAATCGTCCCTCTGAAGCGCGGCGGCTGCTGACCGGATGGATTCCATCCGGAAGGAACGAACCCTTAGGTAACCGTTTAACCTCTTTAGGTCCAAGATTGGCCTGACATCGCCGTTGGGCTTTGGTATGACAAAGAGATTGGAATAGAAACCTAGCCCTTGCTCTTGGGCTGGCACCTCTATTATTACGTCCTGGCAAAGCAGGTGATCCAAAGCTGCCAGCAATGAGGCCTTCCTTGCTGGATCCTTTGGTAGCCTTGATTCTTGAAAATGAGGCGGAGGACACCTTAGAAACTGCAGTCTGTAGCCTGTGGTTACAGACGCCCGGACCCATTTGTCGGGGATCTTGGCTTCCCAAACTTCTGAGAAGAAACAAAGCCTTCCCCCCACCCGCGAGAGTGGGGGCGCCCCTTCATAAGGCAGACTTAGGGGCTGTCTTTGTCGGCTTGCGATACCATGGCCTCTTACCCCCAGGGGCCTGTCCCTGCGATCTACTGTTAACGTTGGATCGTGCAGGCGGCCGTTGATACTGCCTGGAATTTGAGGGCCCCGAGACAGGAAAGAGCTGCCTTTTAAATGTAGGACCCCGGAATGTCTTTTTGACCGGTAAAAGGGTACTCTTGCCACTTGAAATAGTCTGAATATATTTATCCAGATCCTCTCCGAAGAGTCGTCCTCCATGGAAGGGAAACCCTGCCAGAAGCTTTTTTGCATGGGGGCTCCGCCGCCCAGTTCTTCAACCATAAGAGCCTTCTCATGTGCACCAAACAATAGTGATAAACGAGAGGCCTGCTGGATGGAATCTTTTATAGCATCTACAGCAAAACACAGAGCTCTGGGAATGTCAGAAAACTCTTCTGCTTGTTTGGTAGTCATGTCCTTTAACATTTCTTTTGTCTGGTCTTTTAACGCCTGACAAACACCAATCGCAGCCACAGCTGGCTGTACCACTGCTCCTGCCGTAGCAAAGGATGCTTTTAAAAGTGTCTCTACCCGTTTATCAACCGGATCTTTAAACATATGTATGTTTTCCACCGGGCAAGTTAGTGATTTATTCACACATGAGATGGCTGCATCCACTACTGGGAGCCTCCACCTCTTGGAGAATTTTTTCCTCCATGGGGTAAATGACCTCAAATCTTTTCGGTGGCAGAAAAATCCTGTCCGGTCGTACCCAATCCCGAAAGATCAATTCCTCCAAGAGAGGATGGACCGGAAACACTGCGTTGCTTAACGGAGCTTTCAAAGAGCCCAGAGAGGATACCGGAGGAACCTGAGGCTCTGGCAATGGTAAACTAACTGCCGAGCGGACCATGTCCGTCAAAGACTGTACCCCCAGTCTTTCTGTCTGGGAGTCTGAAAATGGTTCCTCAGAGGCAGATCCCTCAATCCCTGAACCCTCTTGGTTCAGGTCTAGTTGATCCTCCTGTGATTCCAATTCCTCCGGAGAGAGAATCTCAGCATCTGAGGATACACCTCTTGGTGATGGGGATCTAACCCGTTTCTTACCAGGAATAGCTCTAGCGATCAATGCTGCTATTCTCTCTTCTAGCCCCCCTAGGGATACGGCTAGCATCTCCTCTGTGATAAACACAGGGCTGGGCTGATCTGGGCCAGCCTCCGCACCAGATCCCCCTAATGGCTCATCCAAGGCGCCCTTTATGTTAATAAGTTGCGGGGAAAGTATCGGCATATCATCAGAATCAGAAGGGGAACCCCTTTGTTTTTTGGTCTTTTTTGTACCCTTTGACCCCGAACCTTTGGAAGCCATAATACAAAATCGAGGGACTCCGCCCACACAACAGACTGTAGTGGCCAGGAGTACAAAACCAGAGCTTAGGGGACAATAGATCACTAATGCCCAAAAACTGATGGGATCCCGTATGTCTTTCTCTTTTTTTTTTTTTTTTTAAATATATTTTATATATATTTTCTTTTTTAAAACATACAGTGACCCCAAACTTAGTTTGCCAGCCTCCAACCTGCTGCAAAAAGGGAAATTTCTTGGCTTAACAAAAAAGGCATTGGAACAAAGTCCAGCATGTACTACCCCTCTTCCGCCACCGGGAGTCACTGTTCTGCCGCTCTGCGTCCTCTCCTTCTGAACTCAGACTGAGCACTGACAATGCCTGCTGATCTATAACAGCACAAGGCGCGCCCCTGTATGACGCCGCAGGCACGCCCCCCCCCCGCCCTCCTGTCTGAACGGCGCGAAAAACGTCTATAAGACGTGCGCGCGCACGCGCGCGCGCGTATGCCGGAACAGGAGGAACATGGAGGAGCCGCGCTGCTGGAGACCCAGGACTGCAGAAACAGGCGGCAGATTCAAACCCCCGGCCAGGTAGGACTCTCCAAAAGGCCCCTAGGGATCCTTACTAGTCCTAGGAAGAAAGCAGCAGGTTAGCTAGCAACACATTCTTAGACAGGGGAACCTAGTGATGGGGGAAAAAAGGTGTCATCCTGTCTCTCTCAGACATAGTGAGCAAGGTTGCCCATGCAGAGCATACTTAGGCTACCCCCCTTTTAGGTTACCCCGGAGAGCCTGCTGTCGAACCAAGTCCCGCAGGCTCCCCCTTACCTGCTCCATGCTGCAGGATGTTTGTCCAGCAAACTGATCCAATCTTCTCCCATCTCCGTGGGTAGCGTAGTAGACCTTCAGGCCCTGGGGTCCTATGAAGGTACCCACTGTCCTGGACCTATATAGCACCCTGGCAAACAGGAACTTATGGTTTTTACAAACTCCAAGTCCTGGGCCCAGGGTCCAGCCCTCCAAAGAGGAGCATTATAGGCAAAACCCCATGGTTTGGGGCCCGGGTACTGTCCACTTTGGCACTGAGGCTCCTTGGACAGATCCGGTTAGCCCGCCCTTAATCCCAAGGATGTGGAGCAAAGCTATTCCGTGACCAACACCTAAGACACTGGCGAAAAAAACTGAGGGACTCCCTCTAGGGGAGGGGGTTATATAGGGAGGGGACTTCCTGTTTGAGATTGCCAGTGTCCACACCTGAAGGTACTCCATATAACCCATATAGTAATGAATATGCCGCTCTGTGTCCCGTGATGTACGAGAAAGAAAAATGTGTTTTTTCATACTAATTTTTGCATGAAAACTTTCCTCGATTTAACCAGTTTTCTAGAAAATATCCCTTCTCTTTCCCATTCCAATGACTTCTAACTTGTTTTTTTAGAATGCTCTGTGCAGAAGCGCATGTATTTCACTGTCCTAGCCTAGCCCTTTTTTTTACTGTATTTTCACACTGCCATCTTCTAAATCTTTCTTGATTGGGATGTTTTGTTAGCACCTTCTGGGCAATGTTTCAAAATCTCTGCTCAAAGTTCTGCAGATACTGTGTTCCAGTTCTTTACAACAACATTTAGTAGCATTTAAAACTTTTTTTGTGCTAGCACTGCATAGTTGCCAACATTCAGGAACACTTTTTTTGCTGTGTGTCCAAAATGCCATTGTAGGAGGAGAATGTACTTTATACAGTATAGGGCTGGGTCCTTTATTTAAAATGAATGCAGTTCTACAAGAGGCATATCATTTATCTTCTACATCATTTTACTTTAAAACACTGTTATATAGTAAGATTTATTATAATCAAGATGGTATTATACATTACAATTATGTATGTATTTGTTTAGCTAGCCAATTAAATTTTAGGCTGTACAGTTTAGTGCGGGTTCACACTTGTGCAATGTCAGAGTCAGACATCACATATGATTCGCATCACTGTGCAGATCACATTCGATGTCTGTACAATGCGAATTCAGCCATACAAGTTGTATGGCTGAATCCTCGTTGCATTCGGATCAAAATCGTGCAGGAACATTTTTTTTGTCTGCACCAGAATTGGATTACATGGCTGTGAAAGGTTTTTGTGTGAATCCTGTGTCAAACAAAAGTTAGAAGGCATTACACACAGAGCTAAGCAGGAAGTCTTTTGCATATATATACCTAAATAAGAAAAGCAACATTGCCCCGCTTGCTTTTCAGGGCTCGTTTTCAGCCACACACAATCTTACTCTTTTCACCTTCTGTAGGGATCTTGTACAGAAGGGGGTGGGTAGATGCAAGGAGCATAGCAGAGATACAATTGGCATACATATTTTAATGAAAATTTGCTACCCGTGCGCAGTAATCCAAGCTGGCTCAGTGATACCACACATGGTCAGTCTGAGGTCTAGATATCTTTTTCTTTGGGCAGGGAGGACTTTGGCTCAAATAATGTGTCACTCATATTTTACAGCCGTTGTTTTACAAGCATTGGTGTCAGTGATCACAGTAAAAATTCACAGCTTCGGTGTCAGTGACTGAAAAAATAATACCGAGCATTGGTGCCATTTAAAGGAAAAGTACAGTGAAAGCTTGTTTGGTTGTACTTCTCCTATAGATCACAAGAATGCAGTTCATTCTGAACGCCTGTGGCCTGTTTTCAGCTGAGAGCAGGCTGAAGCCTGCTTTTGACTGATGTCACAGAACCAGTCCAGGCTGGGGAAAGATCACAACCTCATGGTTGGGATCGATCCAGGAGACTGGACCAGCACCTGGCTCAGCCTCTCAGTAAGCTGCTGAGAGCCTGGGCCAGCCCAGACAGAGGTGACTGACAGTCATCAGCTCCCTGCTCACAGAGCACTGAGAACTGAGCGATCAGTGGTGTTTGATTGTTCAGTTCTCAGTCTTAGAGCCGGTGGGGGATAGATGCAGCATTGGACTGATGCTGCATTCACCTAGGTAAGTATGTTAAAAAAATAATAACTCCCAGCATTGGAGATCAGTGGTATGCTATTTAACTCCCCCCATCCTACATTGGTCATCATCATACAGCAGGTGAATCAGTCACAGAATCTGAAAGAGTCTCCAAGCCACCACCTTCTGGCCTGCATATAGCTATGCGCCACCACTGGCTCTGTATGCAGTACACCGACATTGCAAGCTCGGGGTGGAAACCCAGGTTGTCAGAGGATAGAAACAGCAGGCACAACTGCTGGGAATGTTAGACAAGACTAGTGGGCAGTGCCCAAACTGTCAGAACCTCATGCTATGCATCTCCCCTGGGACACAGACCTTGTGAGGCGACTGACAAAAAAGCAGGACTCTCCCAGCAAGTTCAAGACAGTTGGTCAAAATGCAGTACACTACATTAGTCGATAAAAATAAATATTCCTATAACTCCTAGAAATGATGTCCTTATTGCCTAAAAAAAAATTTCATGGGGAAAATGTGGACACTGCGGGACTGTGATGTAAAGGAGGACTATGTACACTGATGTAAAGAGGGAGAATTTATGTGAAGATGGGGCTATGTTGCAAAAGGGGCTATGATGTGAAGGGTAAGCTAAAGACACTGATGTACAGGGTGGCATGATGTAAAAGGGGGACTGTGATGTATTATGGTGCAAACATGAAATTCGGAACTCTATAAATTTTAATTCAAGACCCTTGCTCTATAAGAGGGCACCAAGCTGCAGAAGGCTGCCCGTCATGGGATTACAAAGATTTTTGTCTCCATCACCTCCCAACCCCCTTAACACACGTCAATACCTGTTCTTCCAATGCCTGCACTGCAGTGTACTACAATGGGAGGACCTCCTGATGGCCCTTTCCACTGGTTCCCAATTTCATTCACCAGTCTTCTCTGCTCTTTCTTCACAGCATCCTGAAAATGGATAAGGGCAGCTGCAGAGCTTGGTACCCCAAAATCTGGCCAGCTGAGAAACTGCATATGACTAATTTGCCTTCTCTCCCGGCCCTGTAAAATCATAAAGAATTGTTAAGACAAATTGAATTTATGTGCTTACTGTAAAATCAGTATTCTTAAAATTCATTAAGGGACACTGAATTCAGTTATTCTGATATTATTGGGTTATGCTGTCAACTTTAGAAGGATTTGGACAATGGCAAACAAGCATTTGTTCAGCCAGGTATAGCCCTCCCAACTCCCAGCATACCTCAGTTTTGTAGAAAAGCAGTACGTAGCAACAGCTCACAAACAAAAATCTTGCTTTCTTTATTGTTCGTTAAGGAACCATGGATTCAGTTTATCCAGTATGAGTGGGACGTCCTAAAGCAGCCCAACTGAGGGGTGGGCAACAGCAAACTAAACATTACCAGGCACACAAATAAAGTCAATAAAACCGGGTGCAGCCTGCAGTTCAAAGAGCTACCTGAAGGACCTTAAATCCGAAGCTGGTAGCAGACGAGAGTGACCTGAACAAAAGACAATTTGGCAGCCTTGAAATTTGGGAATAGGTTGCCTGATGCCTAAAAGCCCAAAAGGCACACAGGCTTGGCAAAATGCACTTTGATAGGAAAACGTGTGTTACTTCGTCTTTGAAGAATTATCAATTTTTTTTTGATAGGCCAGAGTACAGGTAGTACTTTGTCTTATCTTCCCAAGTGCGCTGCAATTTTGAACAGAGCAACTTCCCTAACCTTTCCATGTACAATGGTAGACTTTATGAAAGGTAGACTTCCTTGCTTTTAAAAGTGTGGGGATGATTAGCTTAGAGCAGTGTTTTTCAACTCCAGTCCTCAAGGCACACCAACAGGTCATGTTTTCAGGCTTTCCATTATTTTGCACAGGTGATTTGATCAGTTTCACTGCCTTAGTAATCATCACAGCCATTTCATCTGAGGGAAATCCTGAAAACTTGACCTGTTGGTGTGCCTTGAGGACTGCAGTTGAAAACCACTGGCTTAGAGAGACCCCATTCCTTCCTGACCTGGGCTTGCCTTTAAAGCCTGCAACTCCAAAGCAGAGTGGTAAACCAGACTTTGAGATTAAAGATCCGGTCAGTCTGGCAGGGCGTAAAGTTATCTGGATTCTGCAGTGTAGATGAAGGCGTAGTCTTATAGGAGTTTAGGTTGTACTGACCCCACAAAACTACCAGAGAATCCATTGATTTCACCAGAGGATCAATGCATTTGCAGACAAACTTGTTTTGTTGTTGTTGAACCTGGAGGCTAGGTGATCTACTTTCAGCATCTCCCACCTATGATCCAGGTCCTGAAGCACTTCTGGGTGTAAGGAATATTCCCCCGAGTCCAGGAGTTTCTGGCTAAGGTAGTCTGTTTGTCAACTGTCCATGTCTAGTATATGAATGTCAGACAAGCTGAAACATGGAGTTCTGCCCATACTAAAATCCTTTGTACCCTTTCAGCTATAGTCAGAATTCTTGGTCCTCTCTGATATACACCACTACTGTGGTGTTGTGCAAATAAATCCTAATCAGATGACACTGTATATGGAATGTCTAATTTTGCAGGGACAGGCAAACCACACAGACTTCTAGAACATTAACTGGAAAAACAAAATTCCTTAGATGTCCAAGGTTCTCTGCAGTTACAACGTGCCTAGGACTCCACCCAAGCCCTTCTGGTTGGCATCTGTTCTGATGATCTTCCATTACAGTGGGAGAAGGATTTTCCCAACACCAGTGCTTTAATCCTGACCCACCGAGGCACAGACAATCTGATCTTGGGTGTCAGGTGAAAAAGGAAGACCAAGACTGTCCTATGACAATAGAATGTTGTGTTTTAGTATTTAAAGTGGAAGTAAGCAAAAAGGTACCATCGGAAGTGTTGAGTACCCTCAGCAAAACCAAGACAGCGTTGATGAGCTAAAAAGAGGACGAAGTGTAACTTTGCATCCTTGATGCCCACCAAGGCTACAAAGTCTCTGTTTGGTAAAGGAAGGCTATGAACAATTGGATGGTTTCCATGCACAACCTTTGGATGCCAAAGAAGTCAACAGGACTAACAATGTCAACAGTAAATCAGGTTCCCACCTCAAAAAGTGACTTGAAGAATTTTATGGTTAAATCTGGCTTAAAGTGGTTGTAAACCCTTACATATACCCAGTGAAATGACTGGCCTTGGGTGATAAATGGAGAGTAAACAAACCCTCCTACATAAGTTGTATCTGTTTATCTGCGGTCTCCTTTTCTCTACAGCTTTCAGAAAGCAGGGGGTGGGGAGCTGAAGTTATACTCTGTTAGAGATGATTGGGGGGGAATGGACACACCTCACCTTTACACATCACATAGGAACAGACTTGAGGCTGTCAATTACAAGCTGTGTGCTGGAACTTCCTCCACTGTCACCTTTTCCCCTCTTGTGTCAGAAAAAAAACGTACCAGAAGTGACTCATGCAGAAAGCGAAGAAGCGAGGCAGGGGATAGAAGTAACACTCAGTGCTCTGAATTGAGACAATTACACACTATAGAGGAATACGATTTGATTATATTTCTTGTCAGAGCTTTACAACACTTTAAGCAGAGGCCTAAACATCCATCTGATAATTTCACAAATGTGTGAATCAGGGACCAGGTGGTGGCCTTGTAAATCTGAGAAACCGTGCTGAAAAGCCCAACTGAACGTTGAGTGAGCCATAACAGGGAATAGAGTTGTCCTGTCCTTCTAGGCGCAAGACTTAACGATAACCTGCCCAATCCACCTTCAGTTGGTGGAACAAGATGCAGGACACCCCCCTGCACGGGCCCGCAGGCAAGACTAACAGAGATTCAAAAGTTCGGATGGAGGTAGTGGCAGAAAGATAAACTTGCACTGTGTAGAGGTAACTCTTTGGGATGCTTAGAAGCAGAATGCTGAAATGGTAAAACCATATACTCAAAAGATGGAAGGAGCAAACCACCTTAGGGAGAAGGAGGTCCTGGGCCTCAAAACAACCTTGTCTTTATGAGGACTACGGAAGGGTTTCTTACAGGATAAGGATATGATAGCCAGGAGAAATCAACCTTAAAGGTAAAGCCAGCCAAGGGAATATCCTAAATGGGTAAAAGGTGGCTTCTGTAGAACCAAATTGAGATCACAAGGAGAGACAGCTGAATAAATAGGGTGAGCAATATGAGCTACCCCTTAAACAGACTTCTTTTTTTTTTTTTAAAGGGTTCATTTTATTGTACATATTATCAGTATCATACATTGACATATTACAGTACACATTTTTGTACATTATATTTCACTTACATAAACAAATTCAGGATTACGCAATTTCAGCATGTATCTGACATCAAACTACACATCAAGAAACCGTTAATAATAAACAGAAACAATAATGCAGAACCAACACCCGTCTCTTATATCACCTCCGGTGTTCAATCTACAATAAGTAAACAGCCCCTCATCCAACTCGACATCATATTTCTACCCACAACTCTTAACACATCTTATCTATTGTCCATTACTTCACCGCCTCACCACCCTCTCCACCCATCTGGCCCATACTTTGTCAATTATTTTAGGACACCCTCTGGCTGTGTAGGTTAGTTTATACATTAGTAAGGCCCTGTTCACTAGTTCCACCCATCCTTGCAGAGATGGGGGTGATGGATTCCGCCATTTAAGGGCCAGCGCCTTTTTAGCATAAGAAAACAGTACTCTGAGCAAGGTCTTCTGTGAAGTCGAGATTTCGTAATGAGTAGCCAGTTCTCTCTGAAAGAGAATGGCTCATACAGAGACTTGACCCTTCAAATGTGTTTCATGGCTTCAAACTGCCATGTCTTCAGTTCAAGGTGATACAATTGGTGTCTAGTATCAGCTGGTAGTGTGCCTAACTTGGGACATATTTTTTATTAGCCACTAGGTGGAGTGTAGAGTTTGTGGCTGTGATGTCAACTAGGTGGATCACATGTTCTAGGTCCAACTAGATGACATCATTGCCACAAACTCCATCTAGTGGCTGATAATGAATATGTCTCAAGTGGAGCACTCTGCCAGCTGATATTAGACACCGGTTTTATGACCTTGAACTGAAAAAATTAACAATTTAGGGCCACAAAATATATTTTATTCAGTGAAATAAAGTAATTCAATATTTTACTAAAGCAGATGTCTCGTGTCTGTCCTTTGAATAACCATTTTGGGCCCCTCATGTCACTCGAACTATGAGAAAAGGGAAACTGGCACTCCAGGTGAGTGCACTCAGCAATCAGTGTCCTCCCAGTCATGTGATCACATGACCGGTTCGGGTTTGGTTTAGGTGTTTATATATTCGAGTTGTGTACCATTTTTGCTTTAGCTATGATTAAGCGCTGATACCCCAGTGCGAAACGCGTCAGATATCCACCCCACTGTCTGCTGTGACTTGTAGTGCGGTTTCCATTTTTTACCATTAAAGGCAACTTTTTTAAAGAATTTTGTGGAAGTGCGGCTGTCCAGTCTTTTCTCCAGTCTTCACTCGAACTATGGATGGCCTTTTTTGCGCGGACGCCTCTTATCAGTTTGTTCACCTGCCTGAAAACCCCACAGAGCACACAGGATGGAAACCCCCAATGCATAGAGAGTGATCATATTGACCCTGCGTGGAGACAGGTTTCCTCCACCGTGCAGTAGGAAGGCTGCGCGTTACTCTCGAGGGTGGCAGCATAACCCAATCTTATTACAATAACTAAATCCTTTGACACTTAATGAACAATAAAAAAAAACTGTTGGTAAACAATGATATGATAAATTGAATGTGCAAAATGTCATAAACCAGTACAACAAGCTACATTAAAGGTACTTTTACTGGTTCTTATGTGCAAGTTGCAGCGCACACTACACATTTTCAATATTACCTACACCAATCTGCCCTTATTTTTCTAAACACGATATACTTACCTGTAATATTTTCCTCCAAATAGTCTTTCTTCTTAAATAGCTATTGATTCTACTCTGCATTGCCTGAACATCAACACACTAATAGAAAGCCTGCTGCAGCTCATCAGCAATTTCACAGGCCTTTCAATAAAGTGAATAGAGTTGAACACACGCATACATGAGGGTAATACTGGCAAATTGAAGAGACTTTGGTAGAAAGGCAGTACGATACTGGGAAAGTTGTACATTGAAGCGCTCTTGACTGAAGAGCCACAGGTAAGTACAGTGGAACCTTGGATTACGAGCATAATCCGTTCCAGGAGAATGCTCGTAATCCAAAGTACTCGCATATCAATGTGAGTTTCCCCATTGAAGTCAAAGGAAACGAAAATAAGGGGGCACCGGAGAGCCTCGTAAACACTCGGAAAGGGCCGAGGACACCTCGGCTGAACTCTGAAAACTTCAGAAAGGCCCGGGAACTGAGTAGTTCTGAGAATTTCCAAGCATTTTCAATCGGCGCCGTTCGGCTCTGCTCGGCTCCGACGCCCCCCACCTCACGCCAAACGTGGTACTGCATAACGCTTTGGCTTGAATCCTGCTCGTTTTGCGAGACAACACTTGCAAACCAAGTCAGGTTTTTTATTTAAATACAGTGCTCGTATTGCGAAACGCTCGTTAACCGTGTTACTCGCAATCCGAGGTTCCACTGTATTTCCTATTTAAAAATTGATCGCCATGATAAAGGTTTATTTAGGAAAAGTACAAAAAGACCGTTATTATCCACAGTGCTGACGACTACAATGATTGTCACCTTCCCCAGTGACCCTCCGGTATGAGATATGCATACTTCCATTGTGTCAAGCTGGACCTATGTATGTATGCAATACGGATCACAACTGGAGTTCAGATCTAACATTTCTAGATGTTCCCTATAATATAGCAAATCTTTACTTTTTGAGTTCACGTCCACTTTAAAATACAAGTTTCAAGTACCTGCTATTTACAGTATATCACAAAGCAGGCACTATTTTAGATTTGTATGTGACTAAGCAAAAAAGGGATTTTTAATAACAGCTTACCTGTAAAATCCTTTTCTTGGAGTACATCACGGGACACAGAGCGCATAGCCATTACATATGGGTTATATGGAGTACCTTCAGGTGTGGACACTGGTGTAATCAACTTCACAGGAAGTTCCTCCCTATATAACCCCCTCCCACTGAGAGTGCTTTAGTTTTGTAGCAAGCAATTTCTCTGAGGTTACACAATGTTCCCACAAAGAGGGGTGGGAGCTCTGTGTCCCGTGATGTACTCCAAGAAAAGGATTTTACAGGTAAGCTGTTATTAAAAATCCCTTTTTCTTGATCGTACATCACGGGACACAGAGCGCATAGCCATTACATATGGGATGTCCCAAAGCAATGCTCTATGAAGGGAGGGAGACCGTAAGGCAAAAAATAGCCAAACAGAAACTATATCAGGAGGTAAAATAGCTCCACCAACAGAAAAAGGGGGCGTGAACCGGGCCAGAGGATTCTATACTGCTGCCCGTAGGACCGCCTGCCCAAATGCTGCGTCCGCAGCCTTTGTGACGTCCAACTTATAAAATTTAGTAAACGTATGTACGGAAGACCAGGTTGCCGCTTTGCAAACCTGTGCCATAGAGATCTGATGGTGTGCCGCCCAAGAGGCACTCATGGCCCTCGTAGAATGGGCTTTAACTGATAAGGGAGGTGGAACGCGCTTCAGACCATAGGCCTGAAAAATCAGCTGCTTGATCCACCTAGCCAAGGAAGACTTGGCAGCCGGCTGACCCTTCTTGGGGCCATCCGGAAGAATGAAAAGCACATCTGTTTTCCTAATCTTTTCTGTAGCCTTGAGATAAACCCTCATGGCTCGGACCACATCCAAAGTATGAAGCAATCTTTCCTCTCTGGACTGGGGAGTAGGAAAGAAGGATGGTAGGACTAGGTCCTGATTCAAGTGAAAACTGGATATGACCTTAGGAAGGAAAGAAGGCTGAGGCCGCAGAACCACTCTGTCCTTATGCAGAATAAGGTACGGTTCCCTGCAAGACAAGGCTGCCAGCTCGGAGACCCTTCTGGCCGAAGCCATAGCCACCAAGAAAACCAACTTTCGGGTTAGCAGCACAAGAGGGATTTCTGTCAGAGGTTCAAACGGCTGCTTTTGTAAAGCTGACAAGACCAGATTTAAATTCCAGGGGCAGAGGGGAGCTCTAATAGGGGGATTTACATGCAAGACCCCCTGCAAAAAGGTTTTTACAAGCGAATGTGTGGCCAAAGGCCTTTGAAACCATATCGATAAGGCAGACACCTGCCCCTTTAGAGTACTAAGAGCCAACCCCTTGTCAACGCCAACCTGGAGGAATCGCAAGATCCTGTCAATAAAAAACTTGCGAGGATGCCCTCCTTGAGACTCGCACCACTCCACATAGGTTCTCCAGACTCTGTAATAGATATTTCTAGAGACTGGCTTTCTAGCTTGAATTAACGTAGATATGACTTGGGCCGAGAGGCCTCTGCCCTTAAGAATTAGAGATTCAGCCGCCAAGCCATCAAATTTAGCTGCTGTGAAGCAGGGTGGTAGATCGGGCCCTGAGACAGCAGATCTGGGCGCAGGGGGAGTGGCCACGGTGCCCTTACTGACATCCTCACGATGAGTGCGTACCAAGCCCTTCTGGGCCAGGCTGGGGCCACCAGGATCACCGGCCTGCGCTCCACCCTGATCCTTCGTAGAAGGCGGGGAATCATCTGTAGTGGAGGGAACGCATACAGGAGAGAAAACTGGTGCCAGGGGCAAACCAACGCATCGGTCCCGTAGGCCGAGGGGTCCCTGGCTCGGGATACAAATTTGTCCAATTTCTTGTTGAATCTTGTTGCCATGATGTCCACATCGGGAACTCCGAATCTTTGGCAAATCTCTTGGAATACCTGGGGGTGAAGAGACCACTCTCCCGGGAGCAACTGTTGACGACTCAAAAAATCTGCTTGAGAATTGTCTATCCCTGGGATGAACACTGCTGAGATGCAGGGTACATGGGCTTCGGCCCATGCAAAAATTAGGTTTACTTCCCTTTGAGCCGCCAGGCTCTTTGTGCCCCCCTGGTGGTTTATGTATGCCACCGCCGTGGCATTGTCGGACTGTATCCTTACTGGCAGACCCTGCAGGGGGAGAGTCCAGGCGACCAGGGCCAACCGAACAGCTCTGATCTCTAGGACATTGATGGGAAGCAGACTTTCTGCCTCTGACCACTGTCCCTGCTGGGTCCGTTTTCCTAAGATTGCCCCCCAACCTGTTAGGCTGGCATCTGTGGTTACTATTTTCCACGAGATGGGGCAAAAGGTTTTCCCTTTTGATAATTTTTGAGGGATCAGCCACCAGTACAGGCTGTGCCTGACTTCTGGAGAAAGAACTAATGGACGGTCTAATGCCTGTATGGACTTGTTCCAAGCAGAGAGAATAGCTGCTTGCAGAATTCTGGTATGGATCTGGGCGTAGGGCGCTGCTTCGAAGGCGGCCACCATCTTCCCCAGCAGTCGCATGCATAGGCGAATAGTCGGCTTCTTTTTGCCTAAGACTATTTGAATCGTTTGAATCAACGACCTGATCTTCTCTTGAGGTAAAAATACCTTCTGGCATTCTGTATCTAACCGAAAGCCTAGATATTCCAACTGTCTTGTGGGATGTAACCTTGATTTTTCTTGGTTCACAATCCACCCGAACTCTTCTAGATGCCGCACTGTGCGGACTACTGCATGATTGAGGTTGGAAGCTGAACTGTCGATAACCAGGAGATCGTCCAGGTATGCTAGGACCAAGATGCCTTCTGTCCTTAGGACGGCTAGTACCGGGGCTAACACCTTTGTGAATACCCGTGGAGCTGTTGCCAACCCGAAAGGGAGGGCTACGAACTGATAATGACTTTGGTTTATCGTAAAACGAAGAAACTTGTGATGTGCTGGGTAAATTGGCACATGCAGATATGCATCCTTTATGTCTATAGATGCTAGGAAGTCGCCCTGATGCAGGCTGGTTGTCACTGAACGTATGGAGTCCATACGGAAGGTCTGAATCCTTAGAAAGCGATTTAGGCGTTTGAGGTCTAATATAGGCCTGACGTCGCCATTGGGTTTTGGTATAACAAAAAGGTTGGAGTAGAATCCCAGACCCCTTTCTTGGGTTGGTACTTCTACAATTACTCCTTGGAGCAAGAGGCGATCCAACGCCTTTACGAGAGAGGCCCTCTTTAACGGGTCGCTTGGAAGCCTTGACCCCTGAAAATGAGGAGGGGGGATTTCTCGAAACTCTAGTTTGTAGCCTGAGGCTACTACGGACCGAACCCAAGAGTCGGGAATTCTGGCCTTCCAGACTTCGGAGAAAAACTGAAGTCTTCCCCCCACCCAAGAGAGTGGGGGCGCCCCTTCATGAATCTGATTTGATGACTGGTTTAGCCGGCTTGCGAGACCAGGGCCTCTTGTTTGCCGCGGCTTGTCCCTGTGGGCGGCTATTAACTGTTGAACGCCCGGGAGGCCGTCGATACTGACGGGAAGTCGAAGGGGCCGAGCCTGCAATGGCCTGTCGTTTAAACGTGGGCCCACGCGGTCTTTTCTTGACCGGTAAGGAAGTACTTTTTCCACTTGATATGGTGTGGATATATTTATCTAGGTCTTCCCCGAATAGTCTTCCCCCATGAAAGGGAAACCCTGCTAGAAGCTTTTTGCAGGGTGCCTCTGCTGACCAGTTCTTTAGCCACAAAAGACGACGCATGTGAACCATCAGTAGAGATAAACGGGATGCCTGTTGGATGGAGTCCTTAATAGCATCTACTGCAAAGCAGAGAGCCCTAGGGAATTCTGCTAATTCATGAGTATGCTGAGCCGGCATGTCCTTCAATATATGCTTTGCCTGATCCTTCAAGGCCTGACAAACACCAATGGCTGCTACTGCTGGCTGAACCATGGCACCTACTGAGGTAAAAGCTGCTTTCAGTAGGGTCTCGAATTTCTTGTCGACCGGATCCTTGAACATATGGACATTTTCAACCGGACAAGTCAGGGATTTATTCACGCAGGAAATGGCTGCGTCCACTGTAGGGAGAGCCCATTTCTTTACATATTCCTCTTCCATAGGGTAGAGAATAGAGAATCTTTTAGGAGGGACAAAGATTCTATCAGGTCGAGCCCAATCTTGGTAAATCACGTTCCGCAGAAGGGGGTGCATTGGAAAGGATGCACCAGTTAATGGGGCCTTTAAAGAACCCAATGAGGATACCTCCGGGGCTACTAGTTCTGGCACTGGAAGTTTAAAGGCAGTGCGAACCATATCTGTCAAAGACTGGATCCACAGGCCCTCCGCTTGAGAGGCCGAAAAATATTCATCTATAGTGGAATTTTCCCTGTCTGAACCGTCGGGACTTGGGTCTGCCTGATCCCCTTGTGGGTCCCGTTCCTCTGAAGAGGAGACCTCCGCATCTGAAAACCCCACACTGGGTGAAGGGGATCTAGCCCGCTTGCTACTTGGGCAAGGACGGGAAAACAACGCAGTTAACCTTTTCTCTAGCCCACACATGGTGGCTGCTAGCATTTCTTCCGTCACGTAAACGGGAATGGGTGGATCGGGGGCCGCCTCTGCCCCCAGCACCCCCAATGGCTCTTGTACTATGCCACTCGGTGTCCTGACTGGCGAGGGTGGGGCCGTAGAAGCCTGGCCCAAATCCTCTGACCCCGATGGAGACCCCTTTTGCTTTTTGGTACCTTTAGCAGCCTTGGCTGGTCCAGATCCCTTTGGAGCCATTGTACAACCTTGGGTCACCCCTATAGCCAACACCTGACTGTTGTAGCTAGGAATAACCAATATGAGGGCAGGTATGAGAGAAAATGAAAAAGAACTAATTTCTCTCTTTTTCTTTTATATTTCTCTTTTTTTTTTTTTTTTTTTTTCAAAAAAATCTTTTTTACCCGCCTGGGAGGTGGCAATACCGAGGAAGCCTGTGAGTATTGACACACCAATGCCCGTTAGCCGGAGTCCAAGGTAGACTCAGATACTGCTGGATCTAAGGCTGAGTCCCTTTAAGCAAAAAAACCCTTTTTTTTTTTTTTTTTTTTTTTTTTTTTTTTTTTTTTTTTTGGTCTATAGTGGACCTAAGTCCTAGACCTGAAGATCCACTAAACCGCCACTAGGTGTCCCTGTGTGGCCAAAAGACCCAGCTGCACGCTCTGTATCCTTTCTTCCTCTGCCTCCAGGAGGGAAAGACCAGCCAGAGAAAAGTTTTTCCCTTTATACAGACCCTGACGCTGCTGGCCCGCCCCCCCCGACGCACGCCGACGCTATAAAAGGCGGCGTGCACGCGCGCGCGTATGCGCGCGCACACACGCGCGCATGATCGCGCGCACGATCGCGCGCACGATCGCGCGCACCACGCCGAACCCACATGGAGGAAGCAGAGCAGAGGAACAACATGGACCAGCGTTATGCAGCACCAACAGACACCAGGTAAGCACTAATCTTATTGTAGTGCACACACAGCGAGGAAGCTGTCCCCATGGGCTTCCTAAGAAACAGGAGTTTTAACCAGCAATTTCCTCTTTAAAACATGTGGGGTTGCAGTATCAGTGTTAACAGGCAGACCTGGGGTGAGTAGCAAATATATAACTTACACAAGTATACATATATCTACATGTTATCTGGGTAAACATTAGAATCCCATCCTGCCTCAACAGACATAGTGGAGATAGTGGCTGATGCACAAGCATACCATTAGCCAACCCAGAACCCCCAGGGGGATACCTACTGTCGAACCAAGTCCCGCAGGTTCCCTCTTACCTGCTCCACGCCGCAGGGTATTGCAAAATGCAAGAGGCCCAGCCTTCCCCCATCTCCGTGGGTATTGTCTTGGACCTTCAGGGACCGGGGTCCTGTGTTAAGGAACCCACACCCCTGGACCTATATAGCATCCTGGCATCAGTAACTTTTAGTTCTTGGAAGAGACTAAAGCACTGGAGCCCAGAATCCAGCCCTCCAAGGAGAGGCATTATAGGCAAAACCCCACTCCAGCAGGGCCCGGGTACCGTACATCTTGGCTCTGAAGCACTTCGGACGGATCCGGCTAGCTATCCTGGGTCCCGAGACCTCCGAGGGACAGCTAGACGTGACCAACACCTAAGACACTGGCGGAAAAACTAAAGCACTCTCAGTGGGAGGGGGTTATATAGGGAGGAACTTCCTGTGAAGTTGATTACACCAGTGTCCACACCTGAAGGTACTCCATATAACCCATATGTAATGGCTATGCGCTCTGTGTCCCGTGATGTACGATCAAGAAATAAAGAAGTAACTGCAGTGAAAAGAATGAGGGCGCTTTCACTCTTCTGCAAATGCAGTAATGCATGATTTGTTTAACCACTTGAGTCCCCGCATATAGTCAAATGACGGCGGTAAAGTGGATCTGAATATCCAAGCCGCCGTCATTTGACGGCATTGTGCCCTCCGGCCACTGGGGGCGCGCACACCCGGCACGTCCTTGAGATGCCGATGCGCGTGCCTGTCGGTCGCGATGTCCGCCAGGTACCCGCCGATCGCCAGTTTTAGAGCAGGGACGTGGAGCTCTGTGTGTAAACACAGCGCTCCACGTCCTGTCAGGGAGAGGAGACTGATGCTGTGTCCTTTGTACATAGGGACACCGCATCGGTCACCTCCCCAGTCACCCCCCTCCCCCCACACAGTTAGAACACAATGCAGGGTACACATTTAACCCCTAACTCACCCCCTAGTGTTAACCCCTTTCCTGCCAGTCACATTTATACAGTAATTATTGCGTTTGTATAGCACTGTTCGCTGTATTAATGTGAATAGTCCCAAAAATGTGTCAAAAGTGTCCGTCGCAATATCGCAGTCCTGACAAAATTCACAGATCGCCGTATTACTAGTAAAATAAAAAAATAAATAAAAATGTTGTCAGAATTCTAGCCCTTATTTTGTAGCCACTATAACCTTTGCGCAAACCAATTACTATACGCTTATTGCGATTTTTTTTTTTTTTACCAAAAATATGTAGAATACATGTTGGCCTAAAATTTAATTTTTATTATAGCAAAAAGTAAAAAATATTGTGTTTTTTTTCAAAATTGTCGCTCTTTTTTGTTTATAGCGCAAAAAATAAAAACCGCAGAGGTGATCAAACACCACCAAAAGAAAGCTCTATTTGTGGGGAAAAAAGGATGTCAATTTTGGTTGTGAGGCACGTCGCACGACCGCGCAATTTTAATTTAAAGCGACGCAGTGCTGAAAGCTGAAATTCCGTCTGGGCAGGAAGGGGGTATATGTGCCCAGTAAGCAAGTGGTTAATTGGCACTACTACTGTGTTAGGTGTGAATTTTTTGTTTGATCATTATTATGGAAAGTGAGGCAGAATGCAAATTTTCTATGTTGCAGGTACAAGTATAATTAACAAAAATGCATGATAAACATTTTTGTGTGTCTCCTGTTTATTACGGTGTGCCTGCTTAAAGGGGTTGTAAAAGGTAAACATTTTTTTCCCCTAAATAGCTTGCTTTACCTTAGTGCAGTCCTCCTTCACTTACATCATCCTTCTATTTTGCTTTTAAATGTCCTTATTTTTTTCTGAGAAATCCTCACTTCCTGTTCTTCGGTCTGTAACTCCACACAGTAATGCGAGGCTTTCTCCCTGGTGTTGAGAAAGCCTCTTGAGGGGGCGAGCAGGAGTGTCAGGACGCCCACTAACACACAGCTCCTTTCTCTATCTGCAAAGTAGAGAGCGTCCTGACTTGCCTGCTCGCCCCCTCAAGAGGCTTTCTCCACACCAGGGAGAAAGCCTTGCATTACTACGTGTAGACAGAAGAACAGGAAGTAAGGATTTCTCGGAAAAAATAACATTTAAATTGCAAAATCGAAGGATGACGTAAGTGAAGGAGGACTGCACTAAGGTAAAGGAAGCTATTTAGGGATTTTTCTTTTGCCTTTACAACCCCGTTAATGTCCTAACTGCAGGGAAATAAAGTCGTAAACTACCCACATAATAGATAGGATTTCCAATTTGATGCAAATAATGGAAAGGACCAGATAAGCTTATGTTACCTGGTGTATTCTGAGCTCTAGAGTGGTCTTTCTGTAGTGCTGATGGTTGTCCATAGCTTTGTTTGTGACAGTCACAGCACCGTATGAGGCTTCAGATCCAGGTGAAAGAGGCCAGTACTGACCACACTTTCTATGGCCACCTTCCTCAACTCTGTTTAGGAAAATAGAATATAAAAGTACTTGTATAAATAAAAATGAGCGTAAAACACCTTTTTTTTTAGATAATGGCAAAATAAACTCACCGAGTTGTCATAACTATAACTAATACATTTTGTTCCCAAACCATTTGCCAGAAATCCTGGAATGTGTTTTCCATAGGTCCTGAAAAAAATAAAAAAAATAAACACAAAGCATTAGGGTAGTTTTTCTTTCTTAAAAGATGGAATAAAGTTATACCGTTTATTGTCCAAGGATTACCCTAAATGTCACAAACAAAGTTATGGACAACCACCAGGCACAGATTTATTTTTAAAGTAAACCAAAAGCTTTTATTTTTATTTTTAGGATAGAGTAGAGAAGGTTTTTATTGCTCTCTGTGGGAAGTTAGGGAGATTCACCCTCTCTATTTGTCATGTTTGGGGGGTGGTGGTCAGCAGTGGGTGGATACAAGATCACCCAAGCAAGGACTGCGATCACTGCTGGAAGGAGGATTCTTTCCGCTCCTCTCTCCTATATCAGCCTACTATGGCTGGAAGGGAGCAGAGAAAGGGGGCGTCCACAGAAAACAGGCCTCATTTTCAATATAGATGCCCGCTAGGGACTTAATGATTAAGAGCCCTTTCTGTGCTGCTTTGCCCCTCGTCAGGAGGACTTCTCTTCACCTCCTGCCTTAAGGACACAGCAGAAAAAAAAGAAAAAAAGGGGAGCTCAATCCTAAAAACAGGTGTCTCCACTGTAAAATCTCCCCTTATCTACTATGGAAAGTATTTGATTTTCCCGTTACATTCTGTACTTGAGATAATGGTTACCAGGCCCAATAGCGAGACTGAATGTGTCCTGGTAAGGAAAGAGACAGGAAAAAAAAAACACCTGACAGGTTCTAACCCTTCCACATTTTCACCAATACTAAAAGATACTTTTAGTTACACACTTAAACCAAGAGGAGTTAATTGAAGGGCTGCTAAGGCGAGTCACGCCTTCCGAAAATACCCGGAGTGTCACTTCGGGTATTTTCGGAAAGGCGTGGCACGCCTTAGCAGCCCATCAATCAACTCCTCTTGGCTTAGGAACGCCCATTCCTCGCAGGATTCCCCACTCGGAGCCGGATAACAACGGCTCATAAAACGAGAAGTACAAAAAAAAATTAAAAACCCCAGCATACTGCAGATGTTAGTAGTATGCTGGATCTAATGTCAGAAAGTTGATTTTTGGGTGAACCTCCGCTTTAAGCAATCTTTAGACATGTCTTTATTTGAACATTGTCTTGGTCTCTAGGATCTTGTTGAAGTTTATTCCATTAGACGGATTTGCCAACTTCTATTTCTGTTGCTATACTCCAATTCTTGTCAATCCCAAATTGAATGTCAATAATATCACGTCTCATCTCTTCTATATCCGATAGAAAAAGCAGGCAAACTTTGATTTAGGTTGAGGGTCATGTGGGAGAATAAGAAGTTCAGAGTATTGCCTAGGTCTAGATAACAGAAAATTTGTGCCAAAGTACCCATCTTTATACTTTAGCCTTCATCAACTTGTTATTTTTATTGAAATACATGCTCCTGTTTACCTTGGGTCCCAATGTATGCATTCTTCTGTAGATATCCATCCATAAAACTTGCATTTATATAGTCTGACCGCTAGAAGAAAAGGGTATAGCTTACTTTGCAAATCCTTCCTAAACAACTTACAAAAAAAAAAAAATTTAGCTGCAGGTTAATTTCTGCAGGTGCAGAGCCTTGAATGCACACTATCTGCATTGGCAGTCTAATTGGTATCAGTGGCTGTGGAGCCGTTGTGTCCCAATTGACATGAATGAGACAGCCTTCATGGGGATACACGGAACACCAGTGAATCCCTGCATGGGCAAACATGTCCCTCAGTTCTCAGACAAGGTGTCCCCACATGGATGTGCACTCACCCCTCGGTATGAATCAACTATCTCTAGTTTGGAAAATCCAGAGCTTCCTGATGATGGCCCATTGATTACCTTAAATTAGTTGGGGCTTGGTCGTGTCTTCACGACCCACTTCCACCAACCATTTTCAAAAGGAATGCGAGTTAGAACCGAGGCTGTGGACCACTGTCGCCTATGGGCCAATTTCCCTAATAAATCACCTGCTATTAAATGGTTTTAAAATAAACTTTTTAAACAGTATTGCGCAATGAAGCCCTTGTTTTTATATCTATCTGCATGAGGTATATCCATGCCAGGAACCATCAACAAAAAGAATCTTCAGCGATCTCCCCACATGCTTTTTTGACCAAGCTAGAGATTGTTGGTCCATACCGAGGGGTGAGTGCACATCCATGTGGGGACACATTAAGCACTAAGGAGAAAGGAATCTATTATGTTTGAGTATGAGCACTAAACATCACAGGATTGGCACTGTTACTAAGGTGAATGTAGTGTCAATCATCATTGCTACGTCACCTGTACATTGATTTATTTAGCATATAGCGCGGTGTAGTAATTCACATATTGTTTATTTGCACAGCAAATTTTTCACTGCAGCTGTATTTTATTTCTATTTTTTTTATCTTTGGCGCTTTGGCTTATTTCTTTTTAAAACATGTCCCTCGGATGGGTATGGGCTATAGTACATTCAGGTCAATGAGACGTTGGAAATCAACTCTAACGTCTTTGTTATGATCTTTGAAAATGAATGGATTTTAAAATAAACGCAGCTGGAGTGGTCATGGGTACAACGTTTTCAAAGTTGTTGTTTTTTTTATTGCTTTTTAGAAATATGAAAATTGTTTAAATGTCCATAGTCTGGGCACAGGTGCACTTTAAGAGTACTATTATCCTTGGTATCCCCTCCCAATACCTTCTCGAAGTGTTAAGTATGACCCTGGAGTTTTAGTAGTTGTTAAACATCAGTGATCTTAGAACAGACATAAGATGATGTCCCATCTCCCTTAGACACCTGTTTCCCTGTGACCAACCTATAAGACACCACTTCTTAAAGTTTTTCAGTTTTCCTATCGCTGAAGAATTTGGAAGTCCATTAGCATAATAAGAGGGTAAAGCCCTTCACCATTGCACGAACTGAGGTGTAAAATGTCTCTCTTTTAGTAAGCTAAAAATTCCTTTAACATAATCTGTGTACATTGTTTTAAAATACTAAAACAGAAAAAAAAAATACTACAGCTTGCTGGAGTGCTTCTAACAAATACAATTATCAGCTTATATTTCCTGTAAACAAAAAAAAAACAAAAAACACTATACTATAACCTGCATTGCAATTTGCTGGATATAGAAGGTTGTGGAAATAATGTAATCTAATGCCCCCTTCACATGGGTGTACTACAGCGTACACCTTTGCGAGGGCTGAGTTGGTCCCCCAATTCATGTCAGTTGGGATGTAGTGGCTACACAGACACATCTGCTTCTCCAAATTTGACATCTGTGCGGATGCCTGACCATGAACACTGACAGTGTTTGTTTGGGGCCATGTCAAATTGAGAGAAGCATCAATTGACATTAATGGGACTACCTGCACCTGCAAACATGTACACTGTAGTATGTCTGTAGGAATAAGGCATAAGGTCAAATATAAAAAAAGGACCCAGCCAACTCTTTTCCCTAAGATTACCCTTATACAACCATGTTAAATCTAAGCTTTTGTTTCAATAATGATACATGTATGATATTTACATCATGCCAGTTTGCTCGTTTTAATTTGACTCGTGTTTGGTCCAGGCAGGGCACATCTCCATACCGATTCCGATCTCTATTTACAGGTGCTCTTAAGATAGAAAACAAGAGATTTTTGACATACAAAGTTATACAATACCATATAAACAGTAAAACTGTCACAGAAATATAATATATATATATTATAATAATGCTTTTATTCAATGGAAACTGGTGACCACATATACTGCCTTCAAGGTTCAAATCCTATCCCAGCAAAGTCAATGCTAGTCCCATGCACATTGCGACATATTCTATGACTATCAACACAGGATATTGTCCCCTAATGGTACTAGAAAACACATTAGAATAACAGAGGCTTAATTCACAGAGATAACACACTGGGATAAGGAGGCGTGTTTGTAAAAAGCTAAATAAGATTTGAAAAATACAGATGGCTAAAATAAAGAGCCTTATCATTGTGTAAAAGCTGTGTGAATTGGAGGCTAAGGTTTGTTAAAAATATAATGCAAAATTACAACTATAGGGGCTTTATGAAGCCATGATATTTTATTTATACTAAAATAAAAAGAAGTCCAATGCTGTAATGTATTGGCTGATAATTTATCACAGCAAATAAACCTTTACTAGGCCATCAAGCACATCTCCCTACTAGTGCTCATCATGAGGTGATAATTGGGCAAATCAGAATATTCTCATTCCTACCCGACATACAATATGTAAATAATGCCTTCAAAAATCAAGAGTACCGTCCATTACAGGGAGTGCAGAATTATTAGGCAAGTTGTATTTTTGAGGATTAATTTTATTATTGAACAACAACCATGTTCTCAATGAACCCAAAAAACTCATTAATATCAAAGCTGAATATTTTTGGAAGTAGTTTTCAGTTTGTTTTTAGTTTTAGCTATTTTAGGGGGATATCTGTGTGTGCAGGTGACTATTACTGTGCATAATTATTAGGCAACTTAACAAAAAACAAATATATACCCATTTCAATTATTTATTTTTACCAGTGAAACCAATATAACATCTCAACATTCACAAATATACATTTCTGACATTCAAAAACAAAACAAAAACAAATCAGTGACCAATATAGCCACCTTTCTTTGCAAGGACACTCATGCAGCCTGCCATCCATGGATTCTGTCAGTGTTTTGATCTGTTCACCATCAACATTGCGTGCAGCAGCAACCACAGCCTCCCAGACACTGTTCAGAGAGGTGTACTGTTTTCCCTCCTTGTAAATCTCACATTTGATGATGGACCACAGGTTCTCAATGGGGTTCAGATCAGGTGAACAAGGAGGCCATGTCATTAGTTTTTCTTCTTTTATACCCTTTCTTGCCAGCCACGCTGTGGAGTACTTGGACGCGTGTGATGGAGCATTGTCCTGCATGAAAATTATGTTTTTCTTGAAGGATGCAGACTTCTTCCTGTACCACTGCTTGAAGAAGGTGTCTTCCAGAAACTGGCAGTAGGACTGGGCGTTGAGCTTGACTCCATCCTCAACCCGAAAAGGCCCCACAAGCTCATCTTTGATGATACCAGCCCAAACCAGTACTCCACCTCCACCTTGCTGGCGTCTGAGTCGGACTGGAGCTCTCTGCCCTTTACCAATCCAGCCACGGGCCCATCCATCTGGCCCATCAAGACTCACTCTCATTTCATCAGTCCATAAAACCTTAGAAAAATCAGTCTTGAGATATTTCTTGGCCCAGTCTTGACGTTTCAGCTTGTGTGTCTTGTTCAGTGGTGGTCGTCTTTCAGCCTTTCTTACCTTGGCCATGTCTCTGAGTATTGCACACCTTGTGCTTTTGGGCACTCCAGTGATGTTGCAGCTCTGGAATATGGCCAAACTGGTGGTAAGTGGCATCTTGGCAGCTGCACGCTTGACTTTTCTCAGTTCATGGGCAGTTATTTTGCGCCTTGGTTTTTCCACACGCTTCTTGCGACCCTGTTGACTATTTTAAATGAAACGCTTGATTGTTCGATGATCACACTTCAGAAGCTTTGCAATTTTAAGAGTGCTGCATCCCTCTGCAAGATATCTCACTATTTTTGACTTTTCTGAGCCTGTCAAGTCCTTCTTTTGACCCATTTTGCCAAATGAAAGGAAGTTGCCTAATAATTATGCACACCTGATATAGGGTGTTGATGTCATTAGACCACACCCCTTCTCATTACAGAGATGCACATCACCTAATATGCTTAATTGGTAGTAGGCTTTTGAGCCTATACAGCTTGGAGTAAGACATCATGCATAAAGAGGATGATGTGGTCAAAATACTAATTTGCCTAATAATTCTGCACTCCCTGTATACTTTTTTATTTGCACTAACATACAATTTTTCAGGACACGCTTTCTTGGTATGTCCCCTTCTTTAAGGCGATGAAGACCTTGAAGAAAGGGACCTACTTCTAAGGCCCCTTTCACACGGTTGGACCATTCAGGTCCGCCTGTCAGTTTTGTCAGAGGACCTAAACGGCCAATCCATACATGTCTACGGAGCGCCTGATGTCATATCCGACCCGATCCGCTAAAATCAGACAGATGGCGATACGTCGCCAACCCGTCCATGGTGGATCGGATGAGATCGGGCTAAAAACGGACAGCATGTTCATTTTTATCAGATCTCTCCATAGGAGACAGCAGTGCTGGACAAGCCCCTTTCCGCTTAGTGAGCAGAGAGGGACCTGTCATCTGCTGGCTCAGCATAGATCAGTGGAGAGATCTCCCGCTGAGCTAGCGGACCGCTGAAAGCAGATTTGTCCCCGTGTGGAAGGGGCCTAAAGCTTAGGTTAGTGCAAATAAAATAATATCACGGACAGTACACAAGTGTTTCTGTCGCAAGTGCACCAAAAATAGCTACAATCACCTCAAGCAAAAATCAAGACACACCAGGATTGTTTACATTATTAATATTACCCTTTAAAGTAGTGCTAGTTAATCTTGTTTAGTAGTGTTTTAATAGGATAGGGGCTTATTAATATTGATAAATATTGAAAATTATTGAAGACATTGCACACTTGTATTTAAACAAATGTGGTCTTAAGTTATTTTATTGGGGCATTACATACATATAATTGATGAAACAAATAAAATGGGGGAAGGAGCTACGTCGTGTGACGTCACCCGCTGCTATCTGAATTCGAAGGAGCCACACGCAAGGATGGGATTCCTGGCTTCCAGCTGTAACTTTATTCATTGCATGATCCAAGGAGGAAGATGTGAGCCTTTTTTAAAAAAAAGTGTGTTATGTTTTTAACCAAACAGATTTGTCCTATATTTTTGCATGGACGACGATATGCATCTGTGACCGCTGGTATGGCAGAGATCCATTCATTTCAACCCAATTCCCAGGGTAGAGACACATTTTATGTGTTGGTGGAGGGCTCATTCACTAATTGAAGGATTACTTCATTTGTCTCCACACAAGGGACCTCTCTCTACTTCATCTCTCTCTGTGACTCAAGGACATTTGTTTCTGACTGTGGACTGATACTTTTTTTATCAATTATACTGTCATACCCATTATCTGTGCTGCACCATATATATGTTGTGGTTGCTATTAGGGGCTATGTTAAATTCCCTTTGGTGTCCAGCTTGTGAATTGTTGATTGCTGTTTTTACTTCTTGTGATTTAGTGTGCGCTGATTGCCTTCTCTATAGATTACATACATATAGTATATTCTTTGTCTGTTATCTGTACTGTTGTGTCTGACATTAGCATCCTTAACCACTTCAATACCGGGCCATAGGGGATTTACGTCTTGAACAACCCCTCGCCGATGAGACTGGACGTCACAGAATGCCCTGTCTTCATGGCGTTCTAGGGCGCGCGCGCGCACCCGCGGCACCACTCGCGATCCCGTGCCCGACAGCCGCAATTGCCGTCGGGCACCCACGATTACCGCTGATCACGGCAGGAGTGTGGATCTGTGTGTGTAAACACACAGATCCACCTCCTGTCAGCGGTGAGGAGACTGATGTGTGTTCCCAGTACAGAGGAACACACAGCGGTCTCCTCCCCCTGCGAGTCCCCCTCCCCTACAGTTAGAACATACTTTAGGAAACATTTTAACCCCTTCAGCGCCCCCTAGTGTTAACCCCTTCCCTGCCAGTCACATTTACACAGTAATCAGTGCAGTTTTATAGCACTAATCGCTGTGTAAATGTGAATGGTCCCAAAAACGTGTCAAAAGTGTCCGATATGTCCGCCGCAATGTCACGGTCACAAAAAATAAATAAACGCAGATCGCCGCCATTACTAGTAAAAAAAAAGAGCCATAAATCTATCACCTATTTTGTAGACGCTATAACTTTTGCGCAACGCAAACAATATACGATTATTGCGTTTTTTTTTAACAAAAATACGTACAAGAATACGTATCGGTCTAAACTGAGGGAAAAAAAAGTAAAAAATAAATAAATAAAAATTGTGATATGTATTAAATAAAAAAGTAAAAAATATTGTGTTTTTTTTAAATTGTCGCTCTTCTTTTGTTTATAGCGCAAAAAATAAAAACCGCAGAGATGATCAAATACCACTAAAAGAAAGCTCTATTTGTGTGGGGAAAAAAACAGAACGATTTAATTTGGGTACAGTGTTGCATGACCGCGCAATTGTCATTCAAAGTGCAACAACGCTGAAAACTAAAAATTGGTCTGGGCAGGAAGGGGGTGAAAATGCCCTGTATGGAAGGGGTTAAATAATGCATCAGGTAGTATTTGTTGAGTTTCCTCAGAGATATAATATAAACTTGCCTAATTGCTACTGATGCAGACATTAATTGTCTCTCTCTATATAGCAAGGACATCCATTACATGTGAAGTAAAATACTGGTGTGCTCACAAAGACTGCCATTCTGTGACTTCTGGACAGCAAACCAAGGCAACAGTGTCAAATGGATTCTGCTTCACTGCACTGGAACCAAAATGCAGTAAAATGAATAAAAGTGTGGCAAGCTTCAGTCAAAATCTTCTCAAATGTATATACTGTTTCATGACAGTTTCATATTGTAACCTTGCTAGGCTACCTCCTGCATGAATATCTTCACCTGCCCATTTTCCTACACAGAATGCCTTACATTGTTCCTTACATTCCATAAGGCAAACAGTTTCCCTTTCCCCATCATGTACTTTTTCACAAACTTACAACGATACTGTGAATGTTCCCTCTGGTTGCTCATTTCTTATCTCTTCATATTCTTCATACACTCCATGCCTCCCTAAAGTGCCAACACGTTCCTTCAGCTGAGCCAAGGTCATGCTTCCTGGCACCGGTTTATGTACGCTTCCTCTCTGTCCGTCTCCAAGTACCAGCACCACCTCATCCAGGGGATCTGGTCTTCCTGTACGGCCAGGTAGAAACAGGCAATTCCAGGAGCCAGGATCCCAGGGAAGCAGTCCACCTAGAGACTCAGGGAGACACTGTGGAGGCAAGTGCTGGAGAAGTTCAGTCATGCTCACCATGTGTACCTATTGTGACGAAAGAAAACATGTTGTTGATGATTGCGTAACACATATTACATTTAAGTTTTCATATAAATCATTGTTAAAGATATTATCATTATGGCTAGATGCCAACCAGATTCTCAAATTGTTTGTAGAGGTTGATGTAAACTTTAAGCACCCGAGTTGCAAATCTACCTATCTGCCATGGTCATTATGACCTCTCTCTGTTGCACGATTTATGTATTTACTATAGTGGACAAAAAGAGAGAGAGAGAGAGGCTCCTCTAGAACTGGGAAACTACAGCAGAGAAATCTTGGCACCATCGTTGATTCCAAAACTTTTTATCAGATTTGAGCTTCAAAGCCAAATGTCCCTAGTAAAACTGTCAACAAAACAGGAAAACTGTGCATACACACCCAATTAACTTACCCTCTCTCTTAACTTTTCCTTAAGCAGCAAGCTGATTATTGAATATGGTACTCTGAACCAGACAGGAGGAGAAACGATGAAGACTTTCTTTAGACGAGCTGGAAATGCTCCCTAACATAAAAACATGGAATATGCTCACATTGAGGCAGAAAAACTATTTAAATCTGTGGGTGGGGGCAATCATGATTAGAGAAATAGGCCTGGCTCATTTGATGTTTACTAGACTCCCTAAACCTACTGGAGGAAGAGTGGAAGAATATGTAATTCTGCAGAGTGAATAAGAAGGTACATCAGCTTCCTTTCACATTACCAGTTTACATAATGCCTTGTAAATGGAAACAGAATGGACAATGGGCAGATAAGAGAAGAGTTTCCAATAGTCTTACGTCAAAATTAGAAACAGTTTGGGGCGCATGGACCAAAAGCCCATAATTTAAGGTTGCAAGTTAAAGACAATTTGTCATGAGGTAACAAAGGAGTCTGTCAATCTAACACTCTAACTTCAATATAAATTCTTCTTCTACTTTCTCCTTTTTCTGGGTTCTCTTGTTCTGGGACATTTTGATAAAAAAATGTCAACAATGACAGGCCGTGTATTTTAACCATGACATACAAAAAACAGGGCAATGAAAATATGTCAAAAATAAGGGACCGTCCTACTGTGGGAGACTCGAAGTTGAAGAGATACCTCAAGAAGAACATTCTTTTGTAGGTAAAAATCAGATGACAATTTAATTATTTTCTAGGTAAGAAATGCATTCTTCCCTTTGTGCATCAGGAAATAACTGAATTTTCACAGTCACTATAAATGATGATATACTGGTACATGGTCAATTAAGGGTCACAAATGGTATATTTTATAGGTGAAATAAGGAAACAGAGAATGCCTGAACTAGAGTTGATGATTTTAGCAGGACAAATGGAGGTTACACTCACCCTCAGAAGGCTCAAGATCTTCTTGCTCAATTCCAGCTCAAAGTTGCTGTACTGACTGCCCCCCATATCGTAGATAAACACCAGGCCATTTCTCTGTGTGTCGACACTGCAGCGAGAGTGCACTATGCTAGTCTAGAACTGAACAGACATGGCTTGCTCTGATATTGAAACAATAAGAAATCACATTTTCAAACTTCTAGGAAAAGGGCATGATTTCCATACCACTATGGGAATCTATACTGTAATATTTACATGCAACTATTAAAATAAAGCAAACTGACACAAACTGCACTGAGCACAGTTACTTTCACATTGAAGTGTATTCTAAGCAAAGAAATAAGTATTTATACATTTTAAGGCCAGGTGTAGAACCCACTAATTTGTCTACAATGGTTACAAAAGGGGACTTCAAAAAGTTGTCTACGGAAAATACTGTTCATTTTATGGTTTCACGAGTGTCCTTATTTCGGTACAGAAATAAACACCATGACTCAGAAGACCTAAAAGGCCAAAAATAACTGGAATTAGGATTACTATATCAACAATCAGTCTTGTGAATAGAACACCACCTCTTTGATATGAATAACTGAATATTATTTTTCCTTTATTTTGTCAGTTGTATTTAAACACATTGCAGTCATCTGTACCCATGAATACATCATATTACTCTGAGAATACAATTAAGGATACAATTAAGCCAATAAAATTATTTCTCTGGTCTTTCTAAATGCATACATTAGAGCTGCATGATTCTGGAAAAAATATGAGAATCACGATTTTTTTGCTTAGAATAAAGATCAAGATTCTCTCACGATTCTCATCGTAACATCTTTCAGGTTATACAAAAAAAATTGGGCCACCTTTACTGTTTATTTTATTTTTATTTATTTTTTATTCATTGAATTGTATCTTTTCCCAAAAAAATGTGTTTAAAAGATGGCTGTGCAAATACAGTGCGACTTAAAATATTGCAACAACTGCCATTTTACCCACTTAAGGACCGCCTCCTGCAGATATACGTCAGCAGAATGGCACGGCTGGGCACAAGCACGTACCTGTACGTCCTCTTTAAGTGCCCAGCCGTGGGTCGCGGGCGGCGCGCGCCCACGACCCAGTCCGAAGCTCCGTGACCGCGGCACCCGTCCCGCGATCGGTCCCCGGAGCTGAAGAACGGGGAGAGCTGTGTGTAAACAAAGCTTTCCCGTTCTTCACAGTGGCAGCTTGATTGATCGTGTGTTCCCAAACTGCAATTGTCATTTTCACAGTAAACAATGCATTTTTAAAGCATTTTTTGCTGTGAAAATGACAATGGTCCCAAAAATATAGCAATGATCTAGAGTTTGAATGTTTGAAAGACCATATTGTGGACTTCTGTGATAAGGTAATATTTTCTTATAGGTATCACATACCTGTAAATTGCTTAAAGTGATTCTAAAGATTACTTTTATTTAATAATAAACATGTCATACTTACCTGCTCTGTGTAATGGATTTGAACAGAGCAGCTTCAAACCCCCTTTTTCTGGGGTCCCCCACCAATGTTCCTGGCTCCTCTTTGGCGAGTGCTCCCATAGCAAGTCCCGCTCCCATAACAAAGTGCGGCTCGGCAATGCCCCCTGGTCCCTTGGCACAGGATTTGACTGACAGCAGCAGAAGCCAATGGCTCTGGCTGCTGCCTTTCTGTCCTGTGAGGAGATAGAGAGCAGAGAGAGCCACAGCTCCCAGGAACAGCACTGGATCAAGATCTGGCTCAGCTAAGTATATGGGGGGATCCTAATAATAAAAAGCTTTTTACCTTAATTTAGAAAATACATTATGGTAAAAAAAAAAAAACATAAGCCTTTACAACCACTTTAAATATATACATATATAAACAATATATATTGATTCATTTATTCTCCGTATGTTTACAGACTGGAAGTACTGGCTAATGAATAAAGAGTCTGAAAAGTCACATCCATGCAGTCTTAGATTAGGGTCACAGCAACGGAATTTAGCAGTTACCATGCATACTAGCATATGTTTGTCCATTTAGTCAATTTTCATCTTCTCTACATAATTTGCTTAATATCAAACAGTGGTTTTCTCACCAATCTCTGTTGAATGGATGGAATACTGACTCATTTATGATAAATTCAGCAACTGCAAGCCCTGTCGTTTCCTGGACAGGCGTACATTTTAAGATCACGTGATATCCCCTTTATAACCAGTGACATGAGTTCTAGCTAATGGAAGGGATTTAGAGAGAATATATAATATTTATTGACTGTTGGGAAATGACAGCACTACTTTGTCAATGCAATTAGATCTTTGGTGGTTTGATGGTTAATGATGAGCGCAGTTTTCAGAAGACGGTCTTTGTGTAACAGCCCTATGAACCTACTTATTAATTAACAAATTCCATGATGTAGCAGTTAAATGAAAAGTCTTGGCCCCCTGCTATTTCACAACAATTGTTTTTCAATATATATATTTTTTTAACATTATTATTAATGTGCTTTAAGATAGTTAATACGTAGCACCGAGTGTACCAGCATTCCAAAATTGATTATTGAAAGATATGGAAGTACAAAGGCTCCAAATATTATGGACTATCTCAGGATCCAAAGAGCATCAGATTAATATAGATAAAATATAAACCATTTATTGTTACTCAGGTTACAAGTACTGAACACAGAGAAAAAAGTATATTAAAAGAATTGACAGTTTAACAAATTGGAGATAGTACAATAGTTCTCCAGATGGATCATTGACCACACTAGTCAGTTATGTTGATTCCAGATGGTAGAATATAGGAGTAAAATGTGAAGCCATGCCTTTACATGTTTTTCGACCTACACCGCTTCCTCAGGGAGGAGAAAAGAGCCAAAAAAAACAATATATTTAGGACATAACAAATAATGAAACAAAAGCATCAACCATATGGAATTTCAAATGGTTGATGCTTTTGTTTCATTATTTATGTTGCGTCATAAATACAGTACATTGGTGCGTTTTATTGTAGACAGTTTTCCTAAGGAAGCGGTATAGGCCGGGAAACATGTAGAGGCACAGCCACACATTGTACTCCGAAATTATACCATCTGGAATTGAGCTTACTAGTGTGGTCAATGATCCATATGGAGAACTACTAATATGAGCTACAAATTGGTAAACTGTCAATTATTTAGTATACTTTTTCTCTGTGTTCAATACTTTTAACCTGAGTAAAAATAAATGGTTTATATTTTAATTATATTGATGTGCTAAGCATTGGTTACTGAGATAGTCCATAATATTTGGAGGCTCTGCACTTCTATGTCTTTCAATAACCATTTTTTTTGCTGCTTGCCCAAGTCTCTACCTGTAGTATGAGGGTATCCTGTTTTCTCTAAATGTGATACTCAGAGAAAAAACTTCTACAGAAAAACTAACTTCAGTGCCTTTCTGTGTCTCAAAAAAAGAGATATGGGGTCTGTTTAGATCTCTGATATTTCACAAAAGACCCCCCCCCCCCCAAATAAATAAAAAATTACTGTGAAAAAATGTAAAAAGTAAGTAAAAAACTAAGAATCAAACATAGTAAGACACCTCAGGTTTACCCGCACTCACCCTTCCACAGCTTCCCCAACTTCAACTCCCGGCCAACCCCATCCATCTTGATTGGCCAGGAGAAGCCGGAAGACAATAACGTGTATTAATTTGCTATTGTCACAAGTGGGAGGGTTCGGAAGGGCAATGCTCTGCCCCCCCCCCCCCGAGCCCAACCTTTTTCAAGCCAATTAGAGCCTCAGGCTTGAAAAAATAAATAAACCCAAAACGTATCAGTCTGGCTGATATTTGCGCAAATATCGCACTGCCTTAAAAATCAGTAGCACCTTCTTTTTATTCTACTGGCCACTGGGGGGGTCTTTTACAAATTCTGAAAGCTGCAAGTCAAAAAGGAAAAAGCTTCCGATTTTCTAAGAAAGATTTGCGTACTTCCGATTTTCACCATTTCTCAAAAAAGGCGCAAATTACAAATAAAAATTACGAATATTTGTTATTTATTATATCAATACATAGGCTTTTGTATTTAGTATTTAAATTTAGGAATTTTGTAAAATTTGCTGTCTTTGCATCTGCTAATACTGATTTTAGTGTAGTTTTTGGCGAAAATATTGCTTTGGTAAACACTTGCACAAATATCGTGAAAACATTTGCACAAATATCGTGAAAACATTTGCACAAATATCGTGAAAACATTTGCACAAATATCGTGAAAACATTTGCACACATATATCGGGGGGCCTTAAAAATCAGTAGCACCTTCTTTTTATTCTACTGGTCCTATGCTTTCGGAAAATGTGGTTTGGGAGGTCTTTAACAAACTCTGAAAGCTGTAAGGGAACAATGAAAACCTTCAGATTTTCGGAGAAATGTGTTTACTATTTTGCATACTTTCAGTTTTCACTATTTTGCAAAAAGGTGTAACTTAAATTATAAACATTTGTTATTTATTAACTCAATATAAGCTTTTATATTTCGTAGGAATTTAGCAGGAATTTTGTAAAATTTGCTGTGTTTATATCTGCTAATAATGATTTTAGAAATTTGTTTGCAAATATATTGTTTAATAAATGTGCGAAAATATCGTGGGGCTTTAAAAAATCTGTAGCGACTTCTTTTTTTTCTACTGGTCCTATGCTTTCAGCAAATATATGGTTTGGGGGGTCTTTAACCACACGACTATTTACGTCGGCAGAATGGCATGGCCTTTAAGATGCCCAGCCGTGGATCGCGAGCGCGCCGCCGGCGCGCTCATGACCCTGTTCCGTCCCCCGTGACCGTGCCCGCGGGACCTGATCGCCACCGGTGTCCCGCAATCGGGTCACAGAGGAAGATCGGGGAGAGGCGAGTGTAAACAAACCTTCCCCATTCTTCCTAGTTCGGCCGTCAATGATCGTCTGTTCCCCGTGTTAGGGAACGATGATCAGTGACATCACACGAACAGCCACAACCCCCCACAGTAAGAACACTCCCTTAGAACACAGTTAACCCCCTACAGAACTCCTCCTAGTTAACCCCTTCACTGCCAGTGTCATTTTCACTGTAATCTGCATTTTTATAGCACTTTTCGCTGTGAAAATGACAATGGTCCCAAAAATGTGTCAAAAGTGTCCGATGTGTCCGCCATAATGTCGCAGTGACGAAAAAAAATTATTAATAAAAATGCCATAACCCTATCCCCTAGTTTGTAAACGCTATAAATTTTGCGCAAACCAATCAATAAACACTTATTGCGATTTTTTTTTACCAAAAATATGTAGAAGAATACGTATCAGCCTAAAGCTCTATCTGTGGGAAAAAAAGTACGCCAATTTTGTTTGGGAGCCAAGTCGCACGACCGCGCAATTTTCAGTTAAAGTGACGCAGTGCCGAATCGCAAAAAGGGGCCTGGTCCTTAAACTGGATGTTGAGAAACATTTTTGAGAAATGCGGTTATTTATATTTTGGCGTACTTTCAGTTTACCATTTTTCAAAAAGGTGTCATTTAAAAATTACAAATATTTGTTATTTATTAACTCAATACAGGTTAAGCTTTTATATAAAGTAGGAATTGTGTAAAATGTACTGTGTTTTTATCTGCTAATAATGAGTATGGACCCCTAAAAATCAATAGCATCTTATTTATATTCTACTGATGTGTTTTCAGAAATTATATGGTTTGGGGGGTCTTTAACAAACTCTAAAAGCTGTAGGGGAAAAATAAAGAAATGGAAAAATTGCAAAAATGGCCTGGCCACCTGAGTGTAATTATGAAGCACAGGGCATGGCAGCGCAAGGGACCTGGAGCTCCCAGAATTTCATCCTGGCCACAAATCTTTGAGCGATTCTGCTTTCCAGCAACCAAACATAACCACAATAGTTATAGATTGAGTAAAACTTTAAGGCTTTGTACATATATGTGTGACCTGCATTCTGAGTGTAGGAAGTCCATTCATTTAACTGGGCTGCCCTTCCCAAAAAAAAAGCAAGGAAATAAGTCCCTGATCCTTTTTTTTTTTCTTTAAATTGTGCCTCATCAAGCTGCATGGTGCTGTGCGTGAAAACTCACTACATTTGGCAATGCGTAGGGGTGCCATTAAGAATCAATTAAAGTAAGGTGACCAGATTTTTAAAATGGAATCCGGGGACATTTTTTTTTTTTTTATTGGCAAATATTTTATAAGCATATTTTCCTTCAATGATATATGCAGTGTATGTGCTATGTGTTTATAAAATGATTGTATGATATATAGGTTATTTCACACATTTCCTCCCCGAGACAAATAAAAGAAGCCTCTTCAAATTTTTTGGGCTATGACTACTAAATGTTAAGAAAATAAGATGGAGAAAAAAAATTCAAATCTAATCAAGGCAGGGGCGGCTCCAGACAATTTATTTTTGGGGGTGCTATGGTGGTGCTTGAGATAAAAGTGGGGGTGCTAATGGGGCGGGCTACCGCACACCCTTGGATGTGGCCAAAAAGTGGGTGTGCCTGGCAAGTGGGCATGGCCTGCAAGGTTTCGTCATGTCCTGGCCTCTGTATACCAATACACAACCCTACACTTCCTTTATACAATTCTACAAATGGACTTGTTAGTGCAATGGCAAAACCTATAAATTAATATCCAGTGCAAATCAACCAATGTATTGCAATATAGCAGTGATGGTGTCACCCCCGCTGCAAAAATATTTAGATAAATTGCAGAGCTTCAATGTGCAAATAATGGTGAAACCCCCTACATACAATAATTATAACAGAGATGCAAATCAACCCCTGTATTAGGACATAGTAGTGATGGTGTCACCCAGGACTTATTGCAGAGCTGCAATGTACAAAATCATAATAAAATATACAATTGATGTACATATTTTAAATTTTTATAGGATTTTATATATAGGGGCTTTCACCATTATTTGCACATTGCAGCTCTGCAATATTTCATACCATTTGCAGAGGGGATGACCATCACTGCTATATTGCAATACATTGGTTGATTTGCACTGGATATTAATTTATTTTTGGTTTTGCCATCACACTTATAAGTCCATTTGTAGAATTTTATAGATGAAGTGTAGGACAGCGCTGCATTTTTTGCATTTTATTGATTTTCGTTAGATAAGGGAACCAGTTAACAAGATTCTCTTATTGCTTTGAGATTTGTTTTGGTTGTATGGTAGTTGTTTTACTTGATTTGTTATTTCCTCGGTATACTGGTAACCACTGGGCCAGCATATTGGTGGTCAGTGTGCCCCCTCTATGCTTCTGGTCCTACGTGCAGGGCTCAGGGGGATGCTAGGCACAGAGTGCAGGGCTCAGGGGGATGCTAGGCACAGAGTGCAGGGCTCAGGGGGATGCTAGGCACAGAGTGCAGGGCTCAGGGGGATGCTAGGCACAGATTGCAGGGCTCAGGGGGATGCTAGGCACAGATTGCAGGGCTCAGGGGGATGCTAGGCACAGATTGCAGGGCTCAGGGGGATGCTAGGCACAGATTGCAGGGCTCAGGGGGATGCTACGTACAGAGTACAAGTTCAGGAATGCATTACGTACAGGTTCAGGAGTGCGTTGTACAGAGTGTAAGGTTCAGGAATGCATTATGTACAGAGTACACATTCAGGAATGCATTGCACACAGAGTACAAGGCTCAGGAGTGCGTTGTACAGAGTGTAAGGTTAAGAAATTAGTTAAATAGCACACTTATCTGCTAAAATCTTGATTGCCAGCATGCAGGAGCCGAAGCAAGAATGGCAGCATCAGATGGATCCCCCCACAGAAAATATTGAAGCAATATTTTGCTAAAAATACATTAAATGCATTATTGGCTGACACAAACACAACATAACTTATAAAATTTCTGCCAAATTTTAAATTTAAAACTGTATTGAGGTAATAATTAAAGCTCTATGTGGGAATGAAGTCTTGGGGCTCATTCACTTGGGCCACGTGGCCTGTACAGTATGAATCAGTGGGTTGATTATGTGACTGGAGCCACCTGGAGTTGTGCGCAGGCAGCCTATGTTACACTATGTGGCTGTATGAACACATCTGCAGGTCCTAATTTGAAAGGTGTGTGGGTGCAGGTGTTTTTACTACTTTTAACATTTTTAAAAATGCTGTTGAACAGATAAATGAACATGAAGTGTTATGAATTGAACACAGTGAGTGATTGGTACCGATCACTCACTATGTTCACTGAAGGAAGAGGGAAGGAAGGGGTTGGTAAATAAGATATAT
Source organism: Rana kukunoris (assembly GCA_029574335.1). NCBI lineage: Eukaryota > Metazoa > Chordata > Amphibia > Anura > Ranidae > Rana > Rana kukunoris. The sequence goes on from CM056051.1 coordinate 96,740,778, forward strand.
TTACCAACCCTCACCCCCATCTTGAAACGATCCCCCTATGTGCAGAGAGCGGAGAAGAAGCCGCTGCTGCAGTTGGCACAGAGGGATTAAGTCTGCGGGGGGGGGGGGGGTGGTAGATCCTGGACAGGGAGAATGATCATGGCTTATCCACGTTTACATTGGAGTGATTTGGCATGCGATTTCACAAGTCAAATTGCATGCTAAATTGGCAGCAATGGCCCTGTCTGAATCGCTGTGATGAGCTGCACTGATTCCCAAAAGTAGTTTCTGTACTTTTGCTGACTTCGGGGTGCAATTTCCATTGACAGCTGTGCCGCAACCCGCACATATGTCTCTGAAATCGCCTCTGAAGTCTGGACTGACCTATGGAAATGAAATCGTGCAAATTCAGCTCAATTCACACAATTTAATTTCCCCAGTCAGTGTGAACCTGGGCACAATATCCATTAAAAGGTTTTAAAAATTCTGAGAAAAAAAAATAGAAATATAGTTAAATGATTAAGGCTAGGTATACACTGGTGTGATGTGAAAAAGCCTGCGAATCCTGTGCGGGTTCCCGCATCACACCTGACTCACAGACAGTTCACACTGACATCTGCGAATCGCTGCGAGTGGCAATACAAAACCAATGACACCTCCAGATCGGTTCTAGGATTGCAGTGCGAACTGTGAAAATGGTGCAGGAATCAGATCGCATGGATATTCACACCCAGAAGTGTTCACACCCATGCGATCGGATTCTAGCGCGGACCAAAAAAAGAGTCCTGCACCATTCTGGTGTAAATGAGATGTGATTGCATCACACAGACATTGCATATGATGTGCACAGCAATGCGGTGCGAATCACATGCGATGTCTGTGATCACACAAGTGTGAACCCAGCCAGAAGGTATTATAGGTGAGGGAATAGGACTGAAATGGAGTTATATGGATACAATTGGACTATTACTCAGACTCTATTAATAATCCTATGATGACAGATTTAAAGTGTCACTAAAGGAAAAAAATGTCTTTCTTTAAAATAACAAACATGTCATACTTACCTCCACGTCTTCGAGTGGCCCCGCTCCACGTCTTCATGCGAGAGAGCTTGCATGGTGGTGAGTAATTGCGGGCGCGCTCCCGTGATACAGTGAGCGGTCATAGCCGCCAACTGTATCACTAGGCCCCACCCCTCAGCACGTCACTGGATGTGAATGACAGCAGCGCCAGCCGATGGCTGCGCTGCTCTCAATCCATCCGCTCTAGCCAATCAGCGGCCAGGCTGAGCGGCGAAGAGGATCTTAGGATCGCGCAGAACTTTTGAGGGGTCAGGTAAGTATAAGGGGGGCTCAGGGGCAGCAGCATTCGATGTTTTTTCACCTTAAAGCGGAGTTCCACCCAAACATGGAACTTCCGCTTATCCCACTCCTCACCCCCTTACATGCCACATTTGGCATGTAATTTTTTTTGGGGGGGGAGTGGGCGCTTCAGGAGGAGTGGGACTTCCGGCGCGTCGCTGGAACGCTGGAGCAGGTAAGTGATTGTTTATTAAAAGCCAGCAGCTACACTTTTTGTAGCTGCTGACTTTTAATAAACATAAAACAAGGCTGGAACACCCCTTTAATGCATAGATTGCATTAAGGTGAAAACAAAATTTCCTTTACAACTTTACAACTGGGACAATGTCCATATCAGTCAGTAAAGGGTTACACAGTGTTGTCTGAGCAGTAATACAGAGATTTATAGAGGGGGAGGATAAGTTACATTAGATAGGGGGGGTGGGAAATTTGTATCAGACCTGAACAGAGGAGTGAGAAGCCATGCTGAAAAAGATAGGCTGTGTCTGGAGGAGAGTAGAACAGGCTTGGGGCAGTGAGATGGAGGAACAAGATCCACTGTGATGTGAGATAGAGAAGGAAAATACAGGAGAGACTGCATGGAGACTGACCTGGGCACAATCACTGGGGCAAAGAAGGGAGAATCTGAGCAGGACAAGTATCTGGAAAGGGGAGGAGTACCAAAACTTAGGAGGTAAATAGAAGATCATGCAGGGAAAGAGAGCCAACATCACAGTCATGCAGAGAGAGAATACCATGAGGCCGGGGATCCGCTGCTAATGTAGAAGACAGTCAGAGGGAGAGAGACGCTTGTCAGGCTCAGCTGCTGGGTCCTTCACTTCCTATTCTTCCCGCTCACTGAACTTGGCTGTGTAATCCATCCACTGAGGTGTCTAACAAAGGAGGCGGAGCTCCAAAAATAGGCCCCGCCCATCCCGACATCAACCTGACAGCTCCATTCACTCTCCCTGCAGCCATGCACCCCCGGCTTATCCCCCCCCCCCCCCATCGCTGAATACATGGTCACACTGACTGCTGCATGCCCTGCTAGCTAGGCTGTCAGCAATAGATTTGGGCACCACCCCTGAATCCGGGGACAAATCCGGGGACACTCAGGCTCCGGGGACAGTGTCCCTAATCCAGGGACTGTCCCCGGAAAACGGGGACGTCTGGTCACCCTAAATTAAAGAGCATTGCATTTGCTTAAAGGTCGGGAATTTTCACGCATCTGCAATAATGTAAACCTAGCCTTAAAGTAATTGTAAAGTCTTGTTTTAAAAAAAAAAAACAGGTTATAATTACCTGCCCTGTTGCAGGGGATTTGCACAGAGCAGCCCGAAACCTCCTCTTCTCGGGTACCTCTTTGCTGCTTCTGGTCCCTCCCTCCTGTTAAGGTGCCCCCACAGCAAGCATCTTGCTATGGGGGCATCCGACCCGAGCTGCATCTCCGTGTCCATTTAGACACAAAGCTGCTGTTCGGCCCTGCCCCCTCTCTCTCCCGATCGGCTAACTGACTTTGATTGACAGCAGTGGAAGCCAATGGTGCCGCTGCTGTGTCTCAGCCAATCAGGAGGGAGAGCTGGTGGACATCGCTGGACAGAAAGGGGGTTCAGGTAAGTATTAGGGGGCAGAGGGGGGCTGCTGCACACAGAAGGCTTTTTATTGTATATAAAAAAAAAAAAAAGTGGCATCAAAATCGGACCAAAGTAGTGCAAGGACTACTTTGAAGTCGGCACCACTTAAAGTCGTGCCAGTACGAATGGTAGTCATAGAAAATAATGGAGAATGACTTGTCATACGATTTTGCAGTCCAAAATCGTGGGACAAGTCGTATAAGTGTGAAAGGGGACTTAGGAATAAGTTAAGCAGGTAAAAACGGATGACAAACTGATGAAAAACTGTAAACGTCATTCGTTTTTTTTCTTTTAAAAAATATGACTGAACCGATGAAACTAAGGCGGCGTACACACGACCGAGGTTCTCGCTGGAAACCAGCGAGAACCTCGCTGGAAGCTGCATTCCAGCGAGAAGCTCGGCCGTGTGTACGCTCTCGGCGAGCATCCCGTCGGGAATGCCGTCGAGCAGAAATAGAGAGCATGTTCTCTATTTGCTCGACGACACGCCTGGATGAATGGCTGGTTGCCATTCCCGACGGGCGGGTCGCCGAATCTGACGGCCGGCAGAGAACCTCGACGGGCGGAACGATGTGTTCTGCCCGTCGAGGTTCTCTGCCGTGTGTACGCGGCTTAACGGTCTACATGTGTAAAAGGGTCCTTCAAAGATAAGTATGTTTTTTTTCTTGCAGATTCATACTTAACTAGATGGATGCAGCATCAGACCAATGCTGCATCTGTCCCCCGCCGGCTGTAACCGAGCGATCAAACACTGCCGATCGCTCGGTTCTCAGGGCTCCCGAGAAGAGAGCTGGTGAATGTCAGTCGGCAGCTCTATTCTCTGCCCCCCCCCCCCACGCAAACTGGAGGTGTGCCGTGTGTTTTTGTGTGTCTGCTGAAAACGGGTCACAGGAGTGCTAAACGAACAGCACTTCTGTGATCCATAGGAGAGCCAAACACATTTTTGCTGTACTTTTCCTTTAAAACAGATGACAGAGTTTACTTTGTTTCACTGTATTTTTCTAGATCAGACTACAAAATACAAAAAAATAAATAGAAAATTATTATATCAAGCAGGTTAGGAGGAAAGTAAAGCACCAGGAAAAATAAAACCAGTAAACTGTGAATAATAGAGAGATAAGGTAAGAAATATTAACCACTTCAATACCAGGCTTTTATACCACCTCCATACCGGACCTATTCTGGCACTTCTCTCCTACATGTACAAATCATAATTTTTTTGCTAGAAAATTACGCAGTACCCCCAAACATTATATATGTTTTTTAGCAGACACCCTAGGGAATAAAACGACGGTCATTGCAAAGTTTTATCTTGCACGGTATTTGCGCAATCATTTTTCAAACACCCTTTTTTTTGGAGAAAAAAAATTGTTTCATTAAAAAATAAAAAAACAGTAAAGTTAGCCCAATGTTTTTGGTTTATGTGAAAGATTATGTTGCACCGAGTAAATAGATACCCAACATGTCATGCTTTAATTATGCACACACTCATTGAAAGGCACCAAACTTCGGTGCTTAAAAATCTCCATAGGCAACGCTTTAATTTTTTTTTACAGGTTACCAGTTTAGATTTACAGAGGAGATCTAGTGCGAGATTTGTTGCTGGCACTCTAGCGCACGCGGCGATACCTCACATATGTGGTTTAAATGGCGTTTACATATGTCGACGGGACTTGCGTGTGCGTTCGCTTCTGCACACAAGCTACTGGGGACAGAACGTTTAAAATTTTTTTTCACTTTTATTTTTTATTAATTTTTTTAAACTTTTTTCCAAAAAAAAAAGTTTTCGCTTTTATTCCTATTACAAGGAATGTAAACATCCATTGTAATAGGAAAAGTGTGTGACAGGTCCTCTTTAAGGACAGATGGGGGTCAATAAGACCCCACATCTCTCCTCTAGGCTGGAAACCATGAGATTGGTGAAAAAAAAAAACACTGATCTCATGAATTGTTGCTTACAGCCGCAATCGCGGCTTTGTTTACTTACGGGGACCCGGGCGTGACGTCATCACATCGTGCCCGGGTCCTCCGACGGTCATAGGCCGCGTACGCACGATCAAATCTATCTGCTGGAAACGGTCTGACAGACCGTCTCAGCAGACAGATTCGATCGTGTGTACGGGCGAGCAGACGGATTTGTCCAGCAGACAGATTTTAAAGCCTGCTTTAAAATCTGTCTGCTGGAAACCCGTCGGACCGATATGTCTGCTGGTTAGTACGCTAACCAGCAGACATATCTGCCTGCACATGCGTCGAATGGATTCGACGCATGCGCGGAAGTGTTTTACTTCCTGGTGCGGTGACGTGGCGGCGTCAACGTCACCGCCAAGTCACCGCGCTGTCTGCCGGCGGGGATTTTGGTTTGATTGTGTGTACAGCGATCAAACCAAAACAGCCAGCAGACAAATCGGACAGACTGATTTGATCAGATTTATTTGGTCGTGTGTACGCGGCCATAGAGATGACTGGTCACCGGTCATCTCTATGCTTCCTGCCGACGCCGGACGATTCGTTCTCCGGGCCCCCGAAGGCACGGGAGGGCCCGGAGTAGCAACGGATGGCGGCGGGAGGGGGGGGGGATGTCCCCTCCCGCGGCCTGTAAAAACGATCAAGCGGCGGAACCGCCGCTTTGATCGTTCTTATGTCGTGCAGAATCGCCGGCTGAACAAGAGGATATCTGGATGATGCCTCTGGCTGCAGGCATCATTCAGATATTCACCCGCAAATCCCAGGACGTCATTTGAGGTGCACCCAGGATGGGAGATCCCTGTCAGCTGTCTGTCCTCTCCCCCATGCTCCTCTGTCGTCCCCCCTGCTCCCCCGGTCCTCCACCTGCTTCTTTGTTCCCCCCAGGTGAGCCCTGCGGAAAGGAAGAGACAGAGGAGTGAAGGGGGGCAGCGGTCCGCTGTCACTGGGGCCGGCCCACCGGGAAGCTCCCTGTAGTCCCAATGGCCAGTCCATCCCTGGACAAATTCCGACAGAAAAAAGTCCGATGGTGCATACACACAGTCGGAATTTCTGACCAAAAGCTCACATCAAATTTTTCTTGTCGGAATTTCCGATCGCGTGTACGTGGCATCAGGGTCTGCAATTACAGGCTTGCAAATGTAGCTTTTATGGAAAGCAGCATATCAAGAGGGTCGTGTTTAGATGGATTTGACTTAAAACGTAACTCAACTTTTGTTTAAAAAAAAAAAAAAAGACCTCTGGCTGATCTATGTACATTGCAGGGATTGTGCCGGAATCCGCACAGATGTCTCTGACAGGGCCGATCCTAGGCAGGGTGCACAGGGTGCATTGCACCCAGGCGCCTGCAGAGGTGGGGGTGCCGAACATCTAACAGACTCTCTAACAGAAGCCCTCTCAATGTCCATTACAGAGGCCCTCCTCCAGGTCCCAATAAAGTACTCTGCTTCTCTTCCTGTATTTTGTTTATTGTTAAAAGATCATGCAAGTATCCCAGGATAATGAAGACTTTGTGGGGGAGCATCTCTGTGGTTGAGTCCTTGCCATAGAAACATTTGTAAACGGGAGGGGTAATAAAATGATGACGATCATGTTGGGGCGCCAGAAATATTTCTGCACCCAGGCGCCTGTGACCCTAGAATCAACCCTGGTCTCTGAAATCGCTCCCTAAGTCGGAGCTGGGTTCTAACTTGTTTGATGCGGGAACCAGCGCGATTCCTGCTGGTGTCAATGTAAAGTTAACAACACCCCCAGATTGGTTTGCAGATCGCACTGCGAACTGGTGCAAGAATCCGATTCCAGTGTGGACCAAAAAAAGGGTCCTGCACCATTCTGGTGCGAATGCGATGCAATTTTAGCCAGATTGTATGAATTCATCATACACATGTGATCTCCACAGCAATGCGGTGCAAATCACATGCAAGATCTGTGATCTCACAGTGTGAACCCAGCCTTAGGGCCAGGTCACGCCATTTGCAGTGTTGGAACGCACATGGATGCACACCTTTTTTTCCTCCTCAAATGTTTTTCTATATGCAGCACCAAACCCAGTCGAAGTTGTCTCTTAGTTGCACTACAAGTATAAAATATTACAAACACTACATTTTTGTTTTATGAAAGCAGGCCTCTTATAGAGTCCCCACTGTGGTGTCTAACCTCCAAAAAATAAATGTCATATATTGCAGCTTACCAGTCCTTAGATGTGGTGGTTAATTTTATCAGGCTTTTCCCCTTTATTTTTACCCAGTGATCCTGCCAAAAACACACTTTCTGCCCTAGAGTGACAGCACTGTCATCCAAGGAGATTTTTTTGTATGCAGGGATATCCAGAACAAGGTCACCATTAACAGTGCAGCAGAGGCAGAGAACACAGGAAGTTTTTAGCTCACAAGATTTCTGGTAGAAACGACATGTATTTTTGCACTTATTGAACAAATATATCAAAATTCTTTTAAAGGTATATTTACTAGATACAAAAAGGGTGCAAACAGAAGTTTTTTTTTTTATGGGGTTTACATACACCTTCAGCTCCTAGCAGCTGTCAATGTGTAAAAAGGGAAATACTAATTATATGGGAGGCAAAAGTCAAGTCTTAAAATAACACTTCCAAAATACACTAAAATATTCATAAGTGCCAAAAAGCAATGCTTACATTGTTAACTATCATAAGGTGCAATCTTACTTGCTCTATAACAATAATATAATTTTACAAATGGAAAGCAGTTAGATAGACCATCTGTTTATGCTGGATTCATCTTTAACCTATATTTGGCATTTTTTAAATATCTGTCATGTGTAGCTCAACTATTCTAGCTCTCTCAGGATCAAATCTGCTCTTTTCAATCGACTTGGCTCTCACCTCTCCACAGCACGATCCAAGAGGTAGAAGAGGGCCTGAAGCACTGTGTGCTGAGCCTCTTTACTGTTTTTCCTTGCTGGGTGGTGAAGTTTAGCGGTAAATATTGCAATGGAAGCTCCAGTCGGGGCCCGTATACTCTGATAAAAGAGAATGTACAAAGTTACTGGTTTAAAAGTATTAATGGCATAATATACACATACGAGTGACGACTTTTGTGGTCAACTTATACAGTTTGCAAAAAAAAACAGAGTCCTGGGAGTGGAAATACCTGCTTGGTGCCACACCCCTATTAGGGGAAGTTAATTCAAAAAGTCATGCATATAAAAATACCCCACCAGGATAGAAAGGCTACTATTGCGGTATAAAGTATCATTTATTGGGCATCAAAAATACAAAAAAACATCACATGCCCATTAACTGAGTCAGTCAGCTAACCCATGGAGGGGAACCCCATCCTCCAAACATCCCCCATTTCTACCAAGCAACTCCACCACCACAATAGTATAATGCTATTTTTATAAACTTATACAGGTTACCAGTACATTTTATAACACAGACTTTATGACATTCTTAGGGTGGAGACAGGAAAATAACAGTCCATCCTCAAAAAAGAATTCCGTTGCCAGGATCTGCTGCAATATTTTCTCAACCCTCTTAGAAGAATATGAACAGTAATGTCATCCTTCACTCCTCTCCATAAAAAGGAGAAAAGGTCAGGTACTGGCTACAAGAAAACTTTTCCAGAAAATGGGTTGATTTTCCATGCAATGGAATCTCAGAAATACCAGGTAGCAGACCCATGCAGAAAATTTGAGATGTCTGTTTCGGAACCAAAACCAATTCTGACTGCTCTTGCAAATAAATGAATGGAATAAGAGCTTACACTAATATTTCACAAGGTTTTATGTCAATTGCACAGAACATTTTACTAAATGTACAGGATCACTCACCAACACAGTAAACTTTCCACTCAGCAGTTCAGACAGTAAAGGCTCCTGCAGAGGATTCAGCCTCACGATCCCTTCTCTCTGACGTGTCTCCTAGCAAGTAAATGTAGAACTTGATGAAGCAGTAAATCAAAAGGCACTGCCATGGAACATATATTTTATGAAGCAGGTTGTGGGATGGACCATAACCTAAAGATTCTATTTACAAACTACATACTTTTATAATTGCATAGTGGAAAAATTAACTAGTGTACCCATTGGAAGATTTCCCCAATTACCATTCTGAGAAAAATCACAAAATTTGGGATTTACTTTTTAATGATAATGGTAAACAGCAAATAGAGAGGTTGAATTTCCCTAAAGGGGGCAGAGGTAGCAATAAAAACCTGACCAATTTTTGCCTTTAGTTATTATTATTTGTTGGTCCCGTAGCCCTTTTTTCATTTAAGGCCAAGTTTTTTTTTTCTAAAATGCCAGCTCCCCTATGTACCAATATAGCATTCATGTACTTTTATTTTGCAAAAATATCAATGCTTTCCATAAAATGTACAGACACTTACCCCAATGTCCTCCATTCATGTTTCCAATATCTATTGCTTCTTTCTTATGTGCTTACAGATTGTAGGTTATGACACAGGAAGGATTTGACCAGCTGACCTCATTAGCACACACCCTGCATCATCCACCCACCCACTCCCAGCTGCACGTTTTTTTAAATGAAATGCAATCAGTGATTACCATTCACACTAAATACATAATATACCATCAGATTGCATAGTGTATGGCCATCTTTATACAAGTACATAGAAGGGAGTGGACAGAAACACTCAGCTTCTAAGCCACGCTCACATCTCATCTGCATAGCGGGAACTCACATTTCCACATGCATTTTATTTTTAGCGAGGAGGGGGAGTGTTTTAGAGCATTTTCACTCATCGCACATAGAGCAGCTCATCCCCCTGAATGGGCTGCCTACACACACACAGCAATCGCCCTAAAGAAGCTTCAGAACTTTTTTTTTTTTTTTTTTTTAGAGCGGAGCTTGGTGCGTTTTTTACTGTCATTTTTCTAAAATGCAAGAACACACACAGCCCCCAAGCCCCATATTCTTACTTCTCCTCCTCTTCCCTCCCCAAGCACTATATACACCATTCTAGTTGCAACATGGCACTTACACATAGCTCAGAAATCCCTCCCTGTTCCCACGTGACAGCACTGGGTGTGGCCAATCAAGTAAAAAGCACTATTACATGCTAAGGAAGGAGCGAGTCACATATTTCACCATACCCCAAAGTGGTAGGAGATCAAAAGGAATTGTGGAAAAAAAAAAGGAACTAGTCACTTTTCTTCAAAGAAGAAAAGTTACCACGCTAGGAATACAAATAAACTAAAATAACATAAGCTGCAACAACAAGTGTTATACACACCAAAAATACAAGAAAGGCTAAAGTTGCGCTGTGTGAAAAATAATAAAATCTAAATAACACATATAAAATAATATTCGTGAATAATGCACTTATATGATATTAGTCCAATGTTAAGACAAAGTGCAGATTGCTCGAGCAAGTCCAAAAGGTACAGTAATTTGTGCAAAAAGTATTATTCATGCATCATAAACGTTGGGAACAATCCTGATGATATGAAAGTCCAACAAACAGTGTGAATTCAAGTGCCACCACCAACAAGACACCTTAGAAAAAATGGAGGCTTACCAGAAGGCAAGCATAACCAGCTTGCAGCTGTAAACCCCAGCCAGGGCCTTTAATGAAACAGCAGCAGGTACAAATAAGCTGGAGATCAGAAGGCAAGTGTAACCAACTTGTGGCTATAAACCCTAAGCTGGGTCTTTAAAACCAGCAGCTGACCTGGATGTCCTATAAGTCCTCCGGATAATCCGTCAACGATGGTATACAGAAAAGGAAATAATGGGCCCACATAGTGAAGTACGTAGAGTATTGCCAAGTTTAATATATAAAATTGCACTTACAAGAGAGTAGATGGATAAAACAAGGATAATGTAAAGCCGGCCGGCTTACTCGAACGCCCATTCCGATCGGATCGTCACGTTATACGTCAGCACGTCACCTAAAGCTGGCCGGCTTTACATTATCCTTGTGGGGAGGTGACGTGCTGACGTATGACGTGACGATTCGAGCGGAACGGGCGTTCGAGTAAGCAGGCCGGCTTTACATTATCCTTGTTTTATCCATCTACTCTCTTGTAAGTGCAATTTTATATATTAAACTTGGCAAAACTCTACGTACTTCACTATGTGGGCCCATTATTTCCTTTTCTGTATACCATCGTTGACCGATTATCCGGAGGACTTATAGGACATCCAAGTCAGCTGCTGGTTTTAAAGGCCCAGACTAGGGTTTATAGCCACAAGTTGGTTACACTTGCCTTCTGATCTCCAGCTTATTTGTACCTGCTGATATGATCACATTTAAAAAAACAAAAATGTCATTATAAATGTGGTTTTAAAAATTGTTAAATGAGAAAGCAAGGCATTGCCATTGTCAAGAGAATTATGTTCCATAAAAAGGATGTAAGGATGTAAGGCTAGGGTTACACTTGCAATTTTAATTTCATGCTGCTAAGAGATTTAACAATTTTCTGCCACCTGAAAAGGCTAGAGCTATACAGCAGATCCTGCTACTAGTAAAACATTTTCCTTGTCAATATATCTTTATTGAGGTGATAAAGAAATGTACAATTCAACAAAATAAAATAAGTTAATTACAGACACAGAATAATTTCTTGGTTTACATAAGTGGTAAGTTCACAACAGGTGAGTCTGGTGGCTTCAATGGACATATTAATAGTACAGATAAGGTTATAACTAAGAGACCAATTTTCTGGAGTTTATTTAAAGATGCTTCGTTTCTTCCAACCAGCCCAGATGGTTTTAGGGCTGTGGTTTAGGCAAGAGTCCTGATGCGTCAACGTAAGTGTTTCAACCAAAATCAACCTTATAACAATGCTAAGAACATGTAAAATAACGAGGTTCATAGTCAGAGCCCAAGGCGGGGGGGAGGAGGGTGGGGAGGAAAGCGGGGAGGGAAGAAAGGGGTGTCTGCAGGAGAGTAAAACATTTTCTATGAACTAAGCTACACAAGAAGCATGTGGCATTATCTGGTAGAAATCAATAGCAAATGAATGAAGCATTGCAAGACCATGGAAAAAAAAAACCTTCTCCATTGATCACCCATTTGCTTAGCAGTCATTTGCTACACTTAGTGATTAAATTGCTACGTTTGTTGGAAGACTAAGCTACTAAAATCCCCAAATTCTTGTATTGTGATGGGGATGGTGCCTCAAGTAATGCTCTAACTTTAGCTCCATCTATGCTTTGCATTCTCCCAGCGATAGGGTAAGCCAATCGACTACAGATGTAGAGCGTGGATCTTGAAGATACAAGCTATGTGAAACAAATTGATTGACCACGCTTTTATATGTTGATTGCATATTCTTGAAAATAGTCTGGACATGGCTTATGGTATGGGTCTTCAAACTACGGCCCTCCAGTTGTTCGGGAACTACAATTCCCATCATGCCTAGTCATGTCTGTGAATGTCAGTGCGTTACAATGCCCCATGGGATGTGTAGTTCTACAACAGCTGGAGGGCCGTAGTTTGAGGATCCCTGGCTTATGGTGTAGTCGACTGGACACATTTTTTTTTTTTTTATTTAATTCTCTTTATTTCATTATTTTTCATATAAAAATAGGTCATATACAAAAATGTTATTTATACAAAATAAAACACATTTTTCCTTCCCCGCATACTGTAATCTTGGATTTGACCCCTGGTGGCTGCATCCTTTTCTCCTTCTCTCCCCACCCCTCCCCCCCTCCCTCCCATCTGAGGCTTTCTATTGACTCCTTGGGGTTTCATTCCTGATATCCTATTTCAAGTAACCACGGTTTCCATATTTTGTCAAATTCCTTGATGTTTCCCCTTTTGATATAAACAGTTTTCTCTTTCCATACCGTTTCTGTCACACTGTTAGTCCACTCTCTTGTTGATGGGGGGTTTACTGCCTGCCATCTTTGAGCGATTAGTTTTCTTGCCTGGAATAGGCACCTTACTACCGCTTTTGTCGTACTCGCCAGCCCTCCCCTTTCTTCCCATATTCCCAATATGCACGTTCTAGGGTCCATCCCCAGCCTGGTCCCATATGTTTTGTTAATGATTCTGGTGATCTCCAAACAAATACCTAAATAGTTTGGGACATCTCGATATCATATGTAATAGGTCCCCCGTGTCCTGGCATCTGGGGCATTCTGTGTCCGTTCTGCAGCCAAAGCTAAATAGTTTTTTTGGGGTATAATATGCCCTGTGTATCATCCTTAAAAAGGATATCCTTTGGGCTGGTGAAACTGTGGCCATTTGCCCTCTCTCCAATACCATCCTCCATTGCTCTTCTGTTATGGTTCCCACGTCTTCCTCCCATTTCTTTTTACTTTTAAGCTGCATTGGTCCCCCTATGTTCTCCTCGCAGATATATGGGTAGATTATGGATATAAACCCTTTCTTCACTATCCCCCCTCTTATTCTTTGAGGTATTCGTACCTTTATCCAATTCGGCCCTACTCCTTTAAACTGGGTGTTTAATGCATGCCTGGCTTGTAGATACCTATAGAACGTGCAATTGGGAATTTCATATTCTTCTCTCAGGGTGGCGAATGTTTTTAGGGTCCTACCCTCGTATAGCTGAGCCAGTCTTGTTATCCCTTTTACTGCCCATTCTCTAATTGCTCCCACTGTTTCGAGCTCTTGTAGGTTCCTATTATTCCATAATGGCGCGTATTCTGTCACTCCCACCTGCCCTTTCTCTATCGTTATGGCTTTCCACACTTTAGTTATCTTAACAGTAGGGGTCTAGTTAATAAATGAGTTGGCCTCCATCACCTCCATAGTTGTTTCGTGGGGGGCCCCCTGAATCATTAAGCTACCATTCGTATCCTCTCCTAATTCCATTTTACCTCCAATATGCTGCAGCTGTGCGGCCAGGAAGTAGCTGCGTGGGTGGGGTACTGCCATTCCTCCCTCTTTTATTGACAACTGCAGAGTCTGTAGTCCTATTCTAGCGAGTCCTCCCTTCCATATTAATTCCCTGAACAGGGAGTCGATCTTATTGAACCATTTTTTATGTATCCATATTGGTGTATTATGAAGTACGTAAAGTAATTGTGGCATCCATACCATTTTAATCAGGTTGCACCTCCCCGCCATTGATAGTGGAAGTTGCCGCCAGATTCCTATTTTCTTTTTGAATTTAAGCATTATTGGTTCCAAGTTATTCTCTATGTATTTATTAAGATCTGGTGTGATTGTTATGCCTAAATACAACATTTTCCCCACTGTGTCCAGCTGTGGAAATACCTCCTGGATCCGGTTCCTCATTGGATCTATCGGCATCAAAGCCGATTTCTCCCAGTTTATCACCAGGCCGGATATATTACCAAACTCTCTGAAAATTGTCATTGCTCTTCTAATGGAGTGGTCGGTGTCACCTAGAAATAGCAGAACATCATCCGCGTATAGAGCAATTGTTTCCTCTCCGATTGGCCTTATAAAGCCCTTCATTGTCCTGTCCGCTCTTATAGTCATGGCCAGTGGTTCCATGGCTAATGCAAAGAGCAGGGGTGATAATGGACACCCCTGCCTTGTGCCCCTCTCCAACTTGACCTTTCTTGAATATTCATTATTGACTCTAATTTTTGCATTAGGGTCGTTATACAATGTTTTAATCCATCTAATGAAGGTAGGGCCAAACCCATAGGCCTCTAGGGCATACCAAATATATTCCCATTCTAGACTGTCAAAAGCTTTGACTACGTCTAACGCCATGACTGCCCTATTGCCGGTGTTTTCTGTTGGGATTTGTAGGTTAAGGAATACCCTCCTAATGTTTATGCTAGTTGATCTACCAGGGATGAATCCTGTTTGATCCTGATGTATAAGTCTATGGATTATTTTGTTTAATTGACTGGCCATGATTTTAGCATCTGCACATAGGAGGGAAATGGGGCGGTATGATGATGCTTCAAGTGGGTCCTTCCCCTCCTTGTGCAGTACTATTATCGTGGCTTCTGTCATTGAGGTGGGCAATTTGCCCTCCACCATAGCCTCATTAAATACTTTCAACAGTTCCGGGAGCAATACTTTCCCATAGTACCTGTATGTCTCGACTGGTAGTCCGTCAGGCCCCGGGGATTTCTGATTGGCCATTTCTCTAACTGCTATCTGGACTTCTTCTAATGTTATTGATTTCTCCAATTGTTCCATCTCTGTTTCTGTGAGGGATGGCAGTTCTAAATTTCTAAAAAATCGTTGCAATTCCTCTCCTCCCGCTGTTCTTTGAGACTTATATAGTTTTCCATAGTATTTTCTAAATATTTCCGTTATCTCTGCCACGTTTGTGGATATATTACCATTGCTACTTTTAATAGCCGGAACAGCAGAGGGAGTGGAATTTGTTCTTATTAAATGGGCCAGCATTCTTCCTACTCCCTCCCCCTCCCTGTATGCCGCTTGTCTTCTCCTCTGTTGGATTTACTATATATTCCTTTTCGGTGTTCGCCACTTCATTTCTAATTCTATTTTCCCGTTCTTTGGAGATCCTTTTTACTTTTGCCACGTGTTGGATACATATGCCCCTAAGGAAGGCCTTCAGCGTATCCCACATTACCCCCCGCGTTGCTGTCCCCTCATTAAAATCTATGAACTCTTTTATTTTGCTCATTATCCCCTCGGGGTCTCCCATTAGTTTGAACCATAGGGGGTTTATTTTCCATGCCATAGGTGATCTTCTTCCCTCAGGGTTCAATGTGAGTATCACTGGGGAGTGATCTGATATTCCCCGCGGTGCGTATTCTATTTCCCTGACTATTTGGGAGGCTTCCACATTGCCCACGACTAAATCAATCCTGGACAAGGTGCCATATGTGCTAGAGCAGCAAGAAAACTGTATCTCCTCTGGATTTCTCTTCCTCCATATATCAAACAACCCTGACTCTTGTAAGAACCAATACAGGACCGTCTCCCGTGAGTTTCCCATTGGAAACCTATCGATTTTTTTATTTAATACTTCATTAAAATCCCCCATTGCAATGACTGGTATCCCGGGTTTATCCAGGATAAAATCCAGAAGTTTATACATTACCGCTAGTTTGAATGGGGGGGGATGTATATATTGGCGAGTATATATTCTCTGCTCTCGATTACACAATGTAGAAAAACATAGCGCCCCTCATCATCTATGCTGGCCCTCCTGCAGGTAAATCCCACTTCCCCTTTTACCAGGATTGTCACCCCTCTGGAGTACGATGTGTGGACTGAGTGAAATTGATGTTGGAATTTTCTATATGGGATCTGTGTTTTACTCTCATTAGTAAAGTGGGTTTCCTGTAAACAAATTAATCCTACCTTGTGCCCTTCTAATGTATCAAAAACAACTGCTCTTTTAGCTGGTGTCCCCATCCCACGGACGTTCCAAGATCCTATTTTTAAGGTTCTACTCATTTATACATACAATTATATAGGCATACATGCTATAAACCGATAACTCTCTGTGATAATATTATTTCTTAAATCAGTGCACATAGCATACCAGTCATCTAGTAATTTATCTATTATATTGCGTGTCATTTTACTTAATTTGCTCAACTCCGTGTGATGTAATATCCGTGATTTTCTATTTATTACCACCCTTAGTGCTAATCGTGTATATCTTTTATTTGTCCTCTTTATACCAAAACCAGTGTCTTGCCCCAAATATATCTCGCCATTGTCAACTACCCTACCCCCCTCCTCCCCCCTCCCCCCTTGCCCCCCACCTCTCTTCCCCCACCTTCCTAGGTATCCCCTAGGGGCTAAGTTGGTGACCGGTTCCACTACTACCATTCGTCCATTCATTCTCCCCTCCTACCCCCTCCCCCTTTTCCACTCGCACCATTGCTCCATTCATATCCTATTCCTCTCATTAAGTGAGTGCTCCCCTCCCACCCCCCCTCCTCCCCCCCAATAATGTATTTAATCTTTATTTTAGTTGACTCCTCAATCCCCCCCGTCACTCCTTAAGAATTGATGTGTTCCCTGCTTCCGCTATTGATAATTGATCTTTTTTCTCCTGCAGCCATACCTCCGCTGCCTCAGGCGTATCAAAGAAAAAAGATCTGCCCATCGCTGATACCCGTAGGCGCGCCGGGTATAATAAACCATATGAGAGATTTATCTTTTGCATTTTGCGTTTAACCTCAATAAAACCCGCCCTCCTCTTCTGAAGCTGAGGGGAAAAATCAGGATAAAATGAGACCCTAGAGCCTTCAAAAAAAATATTTCCCATCTCTCTGCTCTTTCTCAATAAAGTCTCTTTGTCCCTATGGTTCAGAAATTTTAAGAGCATCGATCTCGGGCGGCCTCCAGAGGGAGGCGGTCTAAAGGGAACTCTATGTGCCCTTTCTATTATAAATGCCTGCGAAAAAGTCTCTTTTCCAAATGCCTTTATGAACCAATTTTCTAAAAATTCTATCGGCTGGGACCCCTCGCTTTTCCTCGGAAGCCCCACCAGCCTGATATTGTCTCTCCGGAGTCTGTTCTCGATTTCGTCCACTTTTTCCTCTATTTTGTCCGTTTGTGCCTTCAGATCCTTAGCATCTTGTTTAATGGGGTGCAACTCGTCCTCTATTTGGGATATCCTCCCCTCCACCTCCAGTATCCTTTTGTTGGTTTTCTGTACCTCCTGTCTCACTGATATCAGTTCCTCTTTTATGCCCTTCATTTGATTGCATACCTCCCCCAGTGTTCCTTTGCATTTATTCACCGCGAGGAGTACATCTTTAATTGTCGGAGCTTCTTCCGGTATGATGTTTCCTATTGGATCTGCGTCCACTATGACAGTGTTTTTGTTAGCCGATGTTTTAATTGTCACCCCGCCTCCTAGACCTTGGCTTCTTCTGTCTGTATTTGTTTTCCCTGGGGCCGGGGGTACCTGGGAGGGGACGCTTTTGCTGGGGGTTTGCTCTATGTGAGCATACTTTTCCAATTTAGCCGCAGCTGTGGCCGCTACCCCCCCTTATCTTTGTCCTTGGCCGATCTGAGTGATTGTGGGCCCGACATTATTACTGAAGGGGAATCAGCTTTTTTTTAAATGACTGAAATAGCTGGTATCTGGTATCTGAAAACAGTGACAATAACGGTTTATAGGTGATAACTGTTGATAACTGCTAGCTAGAATAGCTGCCGGGGGGGCAGGACTGTTTAGTTTCAGTTTTTAACTTTATAGTTTTAACCGCCCAGGTTTTTTTTTTTTTTTAAGAAAAAGAAGGAAGGCAAAAAAAACAAAAGAAAAAGGCAAATCTTTTCTCGCTTATCTGAGAAGCGGTTCCTGAAGGGTAATCTGTCCATCAACCAGATAGCTATGTAACTTATTAATGCACCCAGGTTACGTAGGATTACTTGCGATATTCGCAGTGTTCAGTGATTTCAATATGGGGTCCTTTAAGATTAAGATGCTTAATTCGGCCTTAGATATTAACCATATTAAAAAGGGGGGAGGGTTAGGGCAAGAAGGATAGTGGCTGAAGCTAACCTTGGAGTCATGCCTAACCCTGGCGAGTTGATCGCACATACACAGTTGCGTGTTTATCGCTCACCTGCGTTGCACGGGGAAGTTGACCGAGTGACGTCAGACGCCGCTCTCCAGGCGGCGTGCTGACGCCTCCTCGGTTGGGGAGCTCATTTAATGGGCAGCTGCCCATGGATGAGCTAACGTGAACCCAAACCCGGTGTTGTGACTTGCAGCACCAGCGCCGCTATTGGTTACATAACCTGGGGGATCTTTATGGTGGATGCCACCCGGTCCATGCACTACCGTGCACTCCTTGTCACCACATGGATACCTCCATGGTTGACACGACTCTGGTTATTACCAGGGCCACTGGACATCGCATCCTACCCGACCCCTTCAGTTCCCTGCACCATTTGGCGACTATTCTGTCTGCTTGTCCCACATCCGGCACAAAATATTCCATCTCTGGTTTAGCCCCCACCACCTACAGCTTTTACTGTTTTGGTAAGATATTATCCTCTCCGTCCAGACCCATTCCCCCTCCTCACCCTCCCTTTCCTTCCCCTTATCTCCCTTTCTCCCCCTTTTTTCCCACCCCCCCTCCCCCCTCTCCTCCTCTTTCTCTCCTTTCCCCCCCTTTCCCTCCTTGTCTATCTCCCCTAACCCCCTTCCACCCCCACTTCTCCCTCTCCACCACCGGTCCCTTCCCTGCCCCCCCCTCCCTCTCCCCTCCTGCCCCCCCTCCCCCCCCTATTCCCCTTCCCTTTCTCCCCCATTGCCCTCTTCTCTCTCTCCCCCTCCCCTTCCCCCCCCCGACCGGAGTTTTTACCCATGGGCTCTAATCTATCTATCACGCTCCCTATACAGAGTATCACGCGCTATTCTCCCCCTTGTCCGCCGCAGGAGGAAATAGTGGGCGGCACACCTTCACATATGGGTTTACCCCCCCATTGGGTAAGCTACCACCAACTTTGTTTATTTAATTTTTAATCTGGATTGCTGAATTGTATATTACATGTTTTTTTATATTGTTATGTATTTTATAGATGGGCTCTCCTGAAGAAGCGGTACACCCGCGAAACTAGTAGAGACTCTGCCAAATGCTTTTTTTGTATGATTGTCCTGTATTAGTGTCACGTACCTGGTGGACGAGCCCGACGTGCAAGGAGTGGCTGCCCTTACTCCTCTGATCCCGGGACCCCTGGTAGAGTGGACAGGGGGTGCGGGAGTGCAGAGTCGCACGAGCGCCGGTTGCAGCGCAGGTGCTGGGCCGGAAAGCTTCAGAAGGCTTCAGTGCTGCGTAGAGTAGCAAGTGTGGACTGTAGCTGCTGGCGGCAGGTGAAGACGACTGGAGACACAGGAATCACCAGAGCGGGGAGGTGTACCGTAGTCCAGTGGAGGTAAGTCCCAGCAGGAGAGTCCAAGGCCGGCTAGCGGGTCAGGTGCAGGTGTAGTAGGCAAGGCAGAGTAGGAGTCAGACCGGGTCGACAACAGACTGGCAGCAGCGGCTAAGGGGGTCAGGCAGGCGGATCGTCAGGCAGGCAATAGGTCAGGGCAGGCGGAAGGCAAGCGGAGTCAGGAACAGGCCGGGTTGTCAGGAACAGATTCAGGTAGGCTAGATACAGATAGTCTCAGGAACTGCTGTAGACCGGACAGCAAGAGGCAAACGCTGACAGCGAGTTTAAATGTCCTTTTTTGGCGCCAGAATGACGTTCGCGCGATGCGCGCGTACCGTTGCCGCGAATGCGCGCGCCCGCTCTCGTCGCAATGCCGTGATCGCGCGCCACTGCCGCGAATGCGCGTGTCCCAATCGCGCTGACGCGCCGCTAGCGCCATCTGGTGGCCGAAGCTGTTCATGACATTGCCCCCCTCCAATGGGCAGCCTCCGGATGCCCAACCGGGATATTTCCAGCGGGTGGGAGTCTTTAAATGACTGGATTAGTCTTTCAGCGTGTATATTGTCCTCCGGTTCCCATGAATTCTCCTCGGGTCCATACCCTTTCCATTTGACGAGGAATTGAACTTGGTTGCGTCTTTTCCTGCAATCCAGGATGGATTCAACCTCAAATTCCTCTTCGCCGTCTACTAGGACCGGCTCCGGCGGACCTGTGTTCCTCTCAGGAAAGGAATCAGAAACGACTGGTTTAAGCAGGGCCACATGGAAGACCGGGTGAATGCGGAAGGTTTCTGGCAACTCAAGTTCGTAGGCAACCTCATTTATCTTCCTCTTGACAGGAAAAGGGCCCACAAACCTAGGGCCTAGTTTCTTCGAGGGGCATGCAAGTTTTAAATTCAGGGTAGACAGATAAACCTTAGTTCCAGGTTCCAGGTTGAATTCCCCTCTTCTTTTCTTGTCAAAGATTTCTTTATTCCGCTCTTGTGTCTTAGTCATTGTCTCCTGCAGGATCTTATTATTTGTGTCAAAGAAGGTCAGAGTTTCCTGGACGGCGGGTACCGAACACTCCGGGACAGAATTGGACAAGAACAAGGGATGGAAGCCGTAGTTCGCATAGAAGGGCGATTGTTTGGTGGCAGAGTGGACGGAATTATTGTATGCGAATTCCGCCAGGGGTAGCAAGGACACCCAATCTTCCTGCGAGAAGGAGGAGAAGCATCGAAGATACTGTTCGAGTGTCTGATTCGTTCTCTCTGTCTGCCCGTTTGATTGCGGATGGTACGCTGATGAGAACGATAGACCAATCTTGAGACTGCTGCAAAGTGCCTTCCAAAACCTGGAGGTGAATTGCACCCCTCGATCAGACACGATGTCCACAGGAACACCGTGAAGCCTAACCACTTCCTTGATAAAGGCTTTGGCCGTCTCCGGGGCAGAGGGTGTACCCTTCAAAGGTATAAAGTGTGCCATCTTTGAGAGTCTGTCTACTACCACAAAGACAGTGGTGAAACCCTCTGACGGGGGAAGCTCCACAATGAAATCCATGGAGATCATTCTCCATGGTCTTTCTGGTACTGGTAGCGGTTTCAGGAGTCCCCAGGCTCTGAGCTTGCTCCCCTTGTTTCGAGTGCACGTGGTGCAAGATTCCACATAGTCCCTGCAATCCTTCAGGAGCTGGGGCCACCAAAAGGAGCGTTGCAGGAGTTCTGAAGTTTTGTGTACCCCGAAATGGCCCGCCAGCTTGTGGTCATGGCAAGAACTCAGGACACTGACCCGTAGGTCTTCAGGTACGAAGATCTTGTCCTGATGCCAAAGTAAACCGTCCCTAGATTGTAGTTCCAGACTTGAAGAAGGGGAAATCCCAGCAGAGGCTTGCCTGATTTGGGGCAATAGGTCCCTTTGTAGTAACAGGAAATTTCCTGATGGCAGGATGGTATCCGGGGGGTTGGGAGACTCTGAGCTGCCATACATGCGGGATAGAGCGTCAGGCTTAGTATTCTTGGACCCTGGTCTGTAAGTGATGTGAAAGGAAAACCTTGTAAAAAAAAGTGCCCACCTGGCCTGGCGCGGTTTAAGTCTCTTGGCCGCCTTCAAGTATTCCAGGTTCTTGTGGTCTGTGTAAATCAAGATTGGGTGCGCTGCGCCTTCCAGGAGGTACCGCCATTCCTCCAGAGCGGCCTTTATTGCCAACAGTTCTCGGTCCCCTACATCATAATTTCTCTCAGCTGCTGACAGTTTACGGGAAAAGAAGGCGACAGGGTGTAAGAGAGCCTTGGGACCCTGTCTTTGAGATAGCACTGCCCCGACCGCCGTTTCGGAAGCATCTACTTCTAAGATGTAGGGCAGGTTTGCATCGGGATGCCCGAGGACGGATGCAGAGGTGAACAAGTCTTTCAGAGCTTCAAAGGCCGCCTGGGCTTCTGGTGTCCAGCGGAACCGGGTAGTCTGTTTAGTTAGATCGGTTATTGGAGAAATTATGCTGGAGAAGGCCCTGATGAACTTCCTGTAGAAATTCGCAAAGCCGACGAAACGCTGAACGCCCTTCTTGTCTACAGGCGCTGGCCAATCACGGATTGCGGAGACCTTCTTGGGATCCATTTCCACCCCCTTTACTGAGATTATGAGCCCCAGGAATTGTATGCTCGAGCGTTCGAACTCGCATTTCTCAGGCTTGGCATAAAGTCCGTGAGCTCGGAGTCGCTCGAGCACGTTTTTGACATGTTCCCGATGTTTCTCCAGGGAAGGGGAGAAAATTAAGATATCGTCCAAGTAAACGATCACAAAGAGGTCGAGGAAGTCTCTGAAGATGTCATTCACAAAGTGTTGGAACGTCGCTGGGGCGTTACAAAGTCCGAAGGGCATAACTAAATATTCGAAGTGTCCGAAACGGGTACGGAAGGCGGTCTTCCACTCGTCCCCTTCACGTATGCGGACCAAGTTGTAGGCCCCGCGGAGATCTAATTTAGTAAAGATGACCGCGGCCCCCAGACGTTGGAACAGTTCAGGTACCAAGGGCAGCGGGTACCGATTTTTGATGGTGATTTTGTTGAGTTCCCGGTAATCCACACAGGGACGAAGAGAGTGGTCTTTCTTTTCAACAAAGAAGATCCCTGCTCCCGCTGGTGATGTGGACGGGCGGATGAACTTCTTTCTTAGACTGTCCTCAATGTAGGTCTTCAAAGTCTCAAGTTCAAGACCCGTTAAGGGAAAGATCCTACCGAAAGGGACTTCGGCCCCCGGGAGGAGTTCAATGGGGCAGTCGTAGGACCTATGAGGCGGAAGGGTCTCTGCTCCCTTCTTACTGAAGACATCCAGGTAGTCGTGGTAAATTTCAGGGACAGATTGGCGGGTTTCAGCATCAGAGTCCATGCAGAGTAAGGACGGAGGCGGAGATACTACTTGCAGGCAGTGCTGTTGGCAATAAGGAGATTGGAAGCTGATCTCTCCCGTGGTCCAGTTGACCCGTGGATTGTGGACCTGTAGCCACGGCAAGCCCAGTATGACCGGGAACAGGGGGGAGTCAATCACATCCAGGCACAGTAGTTCATGGTGGTTGCCAGCGATGGTGGTGGCTAAAGGCTGGGTTTCTCGGGTAACCGGTCCGGATCTTAACGTGGAGCCATCAGCTAAGTATACAGAGAGTCCAGTAGCCCTAGGGCGAAGAGGGATCTGATGTCTGGAGGCGAAGGCTTGATCCAAAAAGCAGCTGCAGGCTCCTGAATCAATAATGGCGCTGACTTGGATAGTCCTTTCTGGAAGCTGGAAGAAAACGGGAACAGCTAGGTGAGAGGAATTGCCTGGGAGAATAGGTAAGTGAACAGATGACGTGGACAGACACTTACGGAGCTTTGCGGGACAGGTCCTCACGTAGTGGCCAGCTTCCCCGCAATACAGACACAAGTTGTTGGCCCTGCGGCGTTGGCGTTCCTCAGGGGTGAGGGAAGGACGGAGGAGGCCTAATTGCATCGGCTCAGAGGTATCAGGGGCAGATGAGGCAGTCGGAGTTGGTAGAGCTGGATTGGAAACGGTCGGTACCCGTGGCATCATCCAGACAGGGCGAGATGGGGCCGTGGCTCTTTCAGTTCTGCGCTTCCTCAGGCGTCGGTCAATCTGAATGGTCAGGTTAATTAACGCTTCCAATGTTCCTGGGACTCCTACCCGGGCCAGTTCGTCCTTGAGTGATTCGGAAAGACCTAGGCGGAACTGGTAACAGAGGGCCGCATCATTCCACCTTGTATCCGAACTCCATCTGCGGAATTCGGACACGTAGTC
Source organism: Rana kukunoris (assembly GCA_029574335.1). Taxonomy (NCBI): domain Eukaryota; kingdom Metazoa; phylum Chordata; class Amphibia; order Anura; family Ranidae; genus Rana; species Rana kukunoris. The sequence continues at coordinate 96,764,747 of CM056051.1, forward strand.
CTCAGCTGGTCGGCGACCCTGCTGTAGAGCGTGCAGGGCAGCTTCCGCGGAGGCGGTCTGATGAGGATCTTCATATAGTAAAGACATAGCCTGAAAGAAGGTGGTCAGGTCATCAAGTGCAATGTCCTTTTGTTCCATCAGGCGATGGGCCCAGGCTTGCGGTTCGCCCGAAAGTAGTGCGATGACAAAACCGACTTTAGTAGCTTCTAGGGAGAAAGTCCGTGGCTGTAGGGCGAAGTAAAGTTCGCAAGCATTGCGGAAAGCCCGATATTTGCTACGTTCTCCGGAGAACCTTTCTGGCGTAGGAACTTTTGGTTCAGGTGGCAGCATGATGACAGAGGGAGACGTGGATGTGCCGGAAGCAGCAGAGGTGGAGGCGGGAGCAGATAACGCCTGGACGCGATTTTCCAAACGCGTGTAGCCCTCTTGCAGGGTACGGACTGCTTGGGTCAGTCCATCCAGGTGGCGACAAAGTTCCTGCATAGGATCCACTCCCTGCGCGGGCTCGGTCATGGCTGTCCGGTACTGTCACGTACCTGGTGGACGAGCCCGACGTGCAAGGAGTGGCTGCCCTTACTCCTCTGATCCCGGGACCCCTGGTAGAGTGGACAGGGGGTGCGGGAGTGCAGAGTCGCACGAGCGCCGGTTGCAGCGCAGGTGCTGGGCCGGAAAGCTTCAGAAGGCTTCAGTGCTGCGTAGAGTAGCAAGTGTGGACTGTAGCTGCTGGCGGCAGGTGAAGACGACTGGAGACACAGGAATCACCAGAGCGGGGAGGTGTACCGTAGTCCAGTGGAGGTAAGTCCCAGCAGGAGAGTCCAAGGCCGGCTAGCGGGTCAGGTGCAGGTGTAGTAGGCAAGGCAGAGTAGGAGTCAGACCGGGTCGACAACAGACTGGCAGCAGCGGCTAAGGGGGTCAGGCAGGCGGATCGTCAGGCAGGCAATAGGTCAGGGCAGGCGGAAGGCAAGCGGAGTCAGGAACAGGCCGGGTTGTCAGGAACAGATTCAGGTAGGCTAGATACAGATAGTCTCAGGAACTGCTGTAGACCGGACAGCAAGAGGCAAACGCTGACAGCGAGTTTAAATGTCCTTTTTTGGCGCCAGAATGACGTTCGCGCGATGCGCGCGTACCGTTGCCGCGAATGCGCGCGCCCGCTCCCGTCGCAATGCCGTGATCGCGCGCGCGCCACTGCCACGAATGCGCGTGTCCCAATCGCGCTGACGCGTCGCTAGCGCCATCTGGTGGCCGAAGCTGTTCATGACAATTAGTCATTTATGTAATAAATATTTTTTAACACAACTATTCCTAATTATTTTTATCTGTACCGATATAGTCCACACTCCCCTTTCTGGTTAGGCATGACTCCAAGGTTAGCTTCAGCCACTATCCTTCTTGCCCTAACCCTCCCCCCTTTTTCAATATAACCTGGATGATGGTACATTTTTATCCACATTTTTATTTTTATGTTACCTGAGGCTATACTCCCCCCTTTTCGTTCCCCATTAACCATATTAACCCGTTCCACATCCAGCAGCTTAGGTACAGGGTTCCATATGTATTATGCCAATATCACAACATTACAGTTTTATTTATAAGTTACTCACTCCGGTCTTTTCCAAGCTGCAGTCCTGGGGCTACGATCTGCGAGTTGTGGTCAGCCCCCCTGTGTTAAATCCTTTACCTGCTCCCTTCACGCGCTGCTGGTACTTGAGAGCTTGTGAACCTATATTTTTATCGGTCGGTTGGCACAGCACAGTGTAGACCATAGATGTAACACGAACCGTAACAATCAACAGGCGGTGAGATTTCAGGGCTTCAGCGAGATATCTGGGTGCTGACACAAAGATCCTTTAGCTCCTCCTTTACCTCCTTCACCTCAGCTTCGCTGCTCGCTGCTTGCAGCACTTCTGCTAAGCCAAGCCGGTCACGTGTTAGGTCAGCTGACCCGCTGTATCCCCGTCCGGGTCTCCGGTCCTAGGCAGCTCCTCCGTTGACCTTCCTCCGCAGCACACCTCGGGAGGGAGGGCTGGAGGCTCCAGGGATGCCGAGGGAGCCGAGGTACACAGGTGGGTCCGCTCGGTTACAGCGCCGACGCTGTTGCTGTATCAGATTTTCTAAACTGCTGGAGCTGCTGGTTACCAACCAGCAGATGATGTGGGCGGGTTACCGGGGGATAACAGCGGCAGAAGGGACAAGCAGGGACAAGCCGGACTCACTCTGGCATCGCTCTGGCTACGTGCATGGGGGGTACATGGAGGATGTTTTTTGCCGGCTTTCTCGTCCTCCTAGGGGGGAGGTAGGGCAGTGGGAAGTGCCGCTCACCTCATCTCATCTCACATGTCCACCTCTCCCTCACCTCTCCCTCAGCACACCGAGCTCCACACTCCACGCACCTGCATCCGGTCCCGCCCCTCTCCGACTGGACACATTTTAGAAATGTTTTTTTAACGCGTGTAATAAATATTCTGTATTTTTATTCATTTAGTGTGCAACACCCCTATTTTGGCACAATAATTGTTCCACGATTACTGTGTTCTCTCTTCATCCTTGCAAATGTTCCAGGAGGATAGGGGAACTCTGTGTAATTCTAGCCTGTTCAGGTAACTGCCAGCAAATAGTTAAATCTCTCAGCAGCAAGAGATTAAAATCACCAGAGTAGCCCAAGCATAAATGCAATGCATGCAATTGTAAGAAGGGATCTGTCATGCTAAACTGAAAAATCAGTCCTGAGCACTGTTATTTGTACATGGCATGATATGAACAGTGACACAAAAATGTTTGCGCTGAACCATTGAAAGTGCATGCTGGGAAATTTCTTCAGTCTCTTTGGAATTCACAACCCTAGTACATATGCTCTTTCCCACTGAATCATGAATATTTTTAGTGGAGTGGAGATGAAGTAGAACACCCGTCAGTTTTTATTGTTGTTTGTGCCCCTGAATCCCAAATTTTGCATCAAAATACTTATAGGCCTCTTTCACAATGGCCGTCTAATTGGGTCCACCTGTCCGTTTTTTTAGGCAGAGCTGATCGGATCGATTCTTCTCTATTGGCAGTGCCATGTAAACAGACTACCTCCTATCCACCAAAAACAAATGGGATCCATTCCTCTTCCGTCTTTCCAGATGGGAGGGCAGTAAAACATAAAAGGGACAGCCGTTCCATTTACATCTGACTGCCAATACAGCAGAGCAGGCATATGCAGAGTGGACATCTATCATCAGGCAGCTCCACTCAGCTCAGCAGGGGATCAGTGGAAAGATCTCCTGCTGAGAAAAACTGGGTCCAGCCCTTCTGAAAAGGGCCAAAGTGGGGAAATATTCCAATGGGACACTAGCTCTGGTGACTTGGATTTCCTCACTTTGGAGGGATTTCTTCTTACTGGTTTTGGCTATGGGACAGGAAGTGAAGGAAAATCTCAATAGGACAGCCAAAAAAAACGTTATCTATATCCAAAAAATTAAAGGTTTTGCCTTTACCTACACTTCAATCTTTATACAGACATACATATATTAGTATAGAAGAAATATAAAGGTCTAATAAATGACCAGTGCAACAAGGTTATTAATTAGGCCTTTATATTTGTTATGCATGCATAAAACTGTACTTAATGGTGAAAATTTTCAGAGAACTGTGATGGCCGGAAAATGTTTTATATCTAGCAGATGCAAGCTGATAATACAGAGAAAGATGGAAAGCACTGATGACTTATGTATGTCTCCCTTACTCTGTATGAGTGGAAGAGTTCTATGGCTCGAACAACATCAAATTTTCTAGCCATGAGAAATTTCACAGCAACATCCCAGGAGAGAGGAGGAACGGAGTGGAAGGAAGTCCAGGAATTCATCTCCTGCAGGAATCGCCGAGTAGCCTGAGGACCGAAATATAAGAAGGTAAGTAAAAATATCATAGAGGCCAGGAAAAGGAGTACTGTTCAATGTTAAGATCTGCAGAATTGCTACAGTATACAAAAACATAACTAATGTAAAGACAAATGGAATGGTTTCCTGTAATAACCAATCACTTCCCAGGGTTGTTTTTCTACTGCAAATTTCAAAATTACGGTTCACAATTTTCATTTGCTCTTGTTTTTATACATCAGCCCCTGAAAATTGACAAAATGTATATTTTGCTCACCAAAATAACACCCATGTGAAAACCATATCACTTGTATTCCAAGGTCATTTTAAAAATAACAATTTTAAGTTTAATTATTTTAGTTCAGTCGAAAAAAAATACAAATTCTTTTACAGGAAATATTAAATTGTTGAAATCAGTTCTCAGAAAACGGAAGCTTGCAGTCATCATTCCTGCCACAGACCCACCAAGCTCATACGAATACCATGCCTAGAATAATCAAGAGCCTGTGTGCCTTCTTATCTTAAGCCAACTTTACGAGTGCGATTGGTGGAGATAAACTTGGCAGTTAAGCAGCATTTTTTACCAAAAGCCCGCCTTTAGCTGCAAAGGCAGCCAGACAGGGTTGTTAATTTATGGTGCCTACGATGCTTTAGTTGTTACAGCAAGTATTACCAAAAAACTGCCTATGCAGATAAGGGTGTCGATAAAAACAAACTGTGAAGCTTTGACTAAAGTTGAATAATATCCATACTGTAGGCAGCCCTCAAAATTTCCACTCGCCTACTAGCATTTGGCAAGTGATGACAGGGCTGCATGACCAATCTTCCTCCAATCTGTGCCTACACTTAGAGCCCTGATGCGATTGGTGGCCCGAAGAGGAAAGGTGCATGCTCGGGAAAAGTAGTCTGGTGAGCCGCGCACAGGCAGAGCAGTACACAGGTGCACTCCTTACAATCCTCATTAAGCCATGGGGGGGGGGAAGAGAGAGAGAGAGAGAGAGAGAGAGAGAGATCTGCCCCCAGTGCCCTGTCCCTCTGGTCTGCCCCCAGTGCCCTGTCCCATTTTGTTAAAGTTGTTGTTCGTAATATTTAATTTTGTAACTTGATTCTGCATAAAACATTGTCATTCCATGAGATAATCTATGTTTACAGGTGCAATTAGGCGCAGGGCAGTGTATGAATTAGGTGGGGCAACTGGTGGCGAGTAACTCTTGAGGCCTGGCTAGTAGCTCAGGACTTGAAATTTTGAGCCCTGCTGTAGGTATAGGCCATTTATGCTCCTCATGAAGCCTGACTGAAAAACTCCTAGGACATAGCTAAGAGAGACCCAAGCTCTTAGGCCTCGTACACACGAGCGGATATGTCCGCTGAAAACGGTCCGATGGACCGTTTCAGCAGACATCTCCGATCGTGTGTATGGGCTAGCGGACAGATTTGTCCACCCGACAGATTTCAAAGCATGCTTTGAAATCTATCCGGTGGGAATGTGTCCGCCCGACATGTCTGCTGGTTAGTACACTTACCAGCAGACATGTCGTCCCGCACCGCCGCGCCGCTGAATGGATTTGGCGCATGCGCGGAAGTGTTTTACTTCCTGGTGCGGTGACGTGGCGGCGTCAACGTCACCGCCACCTCACCGCGCCGTCCGCCGGCGTGGAATTTGATCCGATGGTGTGTACACGCCATCGGACCAAACTCCAGATCGGACATATCCGATGGAAACGGAGGGATAGAGAGGGAGGGATAGAGATGAGAGGTAGAGAAAGAACAGGGAGTGGAGGAGGAAGACAGACCATAATGCACCTCCACCGGGCCAGTGGCTGCACATTCAATGACAATTTCCACTTGTGGTCCTCTTCACAAGCACATCAAACTTCTCCCCAGAAGTAGAAGTTTGAAATTATATTGAACTGTTTTTTTCACTCCCACTTTTCTTTTTTTGGATTTTTTTTGTTTCATCACATGCATTTCTATATGGACATTATGATTTACTGATGTTTATATTTTGTATTAGTATTATGTTTGTATGATCTACACTTTTCATTGCTGTCAGTCATTAAGAAGAAACACATTAAAATCATGGAGTAGACTAAGCGTCTCCACTAAGGAGTCTCCACACCCTAAACTTATAGAAAAATGTATGGAGGGAGCTGAAACTTTGAGTTGCCAAGTGACAGTCTAGAAACCTTAAGGAGTTCGACAAGATCTGGAAAGAAGAGTGAACCAAAATGCCTCCCGAGATGTATGCAAACCTGGTAACCATAGGTGTGCACAGCCTATTGCATTAGGGTGTGCACCCCAAAGCTCAAACATATGGTTGTAGGTGCATGTGTATATACTGTATACCAACTGTGTCACAAGGGCAGAGATTGGTGTCAGTAGTTTTTATTTTTATTATTTTATATTTTATTATTTTACATTTAATTTATTTATTTATTTTTAAATTTAGAAGCTCCGGGGGTTTGGTGAAAAATCAGGGGTCAAAACAGAAAGAATCTGAGCCACACGTGGGTGATTAGAGTGTGCCCAGGCACACCCTGTGCACACACGCCTATGCTGGCAACTACAAGAAACATCTTTCCTCAGTACTTGCTCCACTAAGTAATAAGTCATGTTTTGCTTTGGGATCAAAAACAGGAAAAATAATATTTTTGCGCTAAGCTTCTATAATTAATGAACCGCTGCAACACAAGGGTCGATTTACTAAAGGCAAATCCACTCTGCACTACAAGTGGACTGCAAGTACACTTACTGTAAGAAGAGTACTGAAAGTGCACTTGGAAGTGCAGTCGCTGTAGATCTGAGGGGAAGATCTGAAATGAGGGGAAGTTCTGCTGATTTTATCATCCAATCATGTGGAAGCTAAAATGCGTTTTAATATTTTTCTTGCATGTACCCCTCGGCTCTACAGCGACTGCACTTCCAAGTGCGCTTGCAGTGCAAAGTGGATTTGCCTTTAGTAAATAACCCCCAAAATGTCTGAATACCAGGCAACAATAGACAAATGGATACAAAAAATGGTGCACTGTTCCTTTAAGTCAGATGTCACCCAGTGATATACCAATGGTGATAAAAGTGCTAATACACTGAATAATAAATACAATATAGCATAGAAATTAAATATAAAAAATGCAATAATGGTAATGAAAAGTCCACTACCACGTGCCGATGAATTAAGTCCTCATTGAAGCGAGTACCAGGTGGAGCGCACTTGTTACAGGTGACACCGCGGCCAACTTGATTTTATGATACTGCTTGGATTTTACAGCCTGATTATATGTGTATTTCTTTATTTACCTACCTACCTGTTGCTTCTCCTTGTTTGCATTTCATACATGTCCACCTGGTGAGTGACTTTCATATAAAGCACGTTTGAGATTGAAGCTTCCATAGTGGAGATTGATTGCGGGCTGATTTTGATCTCTGTAATCAAGATCCAGGTTTTCTGGTAAGAGGCTATCTTTTTTTATACCAAAGGTGCACATTTTGGCAGCACTGGAGCACCTTTGAAAAGTGACATTGGATTGAGAGCACTGAGCACTTTATCAGCATATGATAGTGAACTTTTCATTACCTTTTCATTTTTTATATTTAATTTCCCAATTTTATGCTATATTGTATCGCACAATATTCACCTAGATGGCTGCAGCATTGATTCAAGCTGCAGCTGTGCCCAGCCAGCTCTACACTGAGAGCTGAGTGATCAAAGATCACTGATCGCTCAGTTCTCGGTCCATTCTAATCAATGACTGTCACTGTTCTGTGCCTCCAACACTCACTGGAGCACTGGGCTGTGGAGGGGGTGGGAGTGGCTGGCTTAGGCTCCCATCAGCCCACTGAGAGGCTGAGCCAGCTGCCAGTCAGGCATCCTGGTGGATCCTGACATTATTGTTGCGATTCCTGCAGAGCCAGGACTGGCTCTGTAATGTTAGCGCACAGCAGGCTTTTGCTGTGTTGGTCACAGGTAGGGATGAGCCGAACACCCCCGCATTCGGTTCGCACCAGAACCGTCAAACAGACCGACCGTTCGCACGAACATTTTGAACCCCATTGAAGTCTATGGGACTCGAACGTTCTAATTCAAAAACGATCATTTTAAAGACCAATATTCAAGTTATTGTTGGAAAACGTCTTTCAGAACCCGGATCTTGCCCCAGGGAACATGTATCAATGGAAAAAAGTTTAAAAAACGTTTTTTTCAGGAGCAATGACCGTTTTTAAAACATTTTTTTCCATTGATACATGTTCTCTCGGGCAAGACCCGGGTTCTCAAAGACGTTTTCACAGGCAATCTATAGACACCCAGCAGGTACAATATTTAAAGGAATTTTTAATTTTTATTTTTTTTAAGTTAAGCATCATTAAAATCACTGCTCCAGGAGCAGTGATTTTATTGATGCTTAAATAAAAAAAATAATAATAATTCCTTTAAATATTGTACCTGCTGGGTGTCTATACCTGTGATAACGTCTTTAAATAGCACAATCACCTGCCTGCCAGTAAATTAGAAAGAACGGATCTATCTAAGCTATACAGTGTATAAATATATGTGCAACTCCTAGGGATGTATATATATCCTCTACACACTGTAAATTAAGCTAAACTGACTAGCCTTCCTGCCTGCTCTATCTAGCTAGATAAAAAGACAATCTCTCTATCTGCTTTCATTAACAAGCCGAAACACACTACACAAGGCCGCCCAGCAGGCGGCCTTATATAGTGTGGGGCGTGTGCTAAAGCCCTGAGCCACAATTGGCCAAAGCCACCCAGGCTTTGGCCAATTATGGCTCTTCGTTTTTTGCGCTGTGATTGGCCAAGCATGCGGGACATACAGCATGCTTGGCCAATCATCAGCGCGCAATGCCGCAGTGAATTATGGGCTGTTTTGCGTCACTCGAATTTGACCGCTTTTGTTCGAATTTCGTCGAACGCACGAACAGACAACGTTCGAGTCGAACATACGTTCGTATCGAACGCGAAGCTCATCCCTAGTCACAGGAAAGCAGAACTTAAATGCAACAACAAAAGAAGGGCGCACCTAGTGCATTACTACAATACATTTTATTTGAAAATAGAACAATTATATGAAACACACAGATAAAATGTACGCATATCATGGGAAGTGGACCAATCTCTTTCAGGTCTGCTGTAGTCTACAAAAGGAAGTGGTAAGACCAGGAGTCATCTGTTGGCTGACACGTTTCAAGGGTAAACCCTCTTCAGCAGAGCCAAAATAGTGAATGACCCATTCACAGGAGAACAGAGCTAAGTGCACTCTTGTGACCTACAGGAGAAATATGGCCAATGGAGCTTTGGCCATACTTCTCTTTTAATGAATCGGTCACAAGCACCGACATTAGTTGTGCAGTGGTGTAACATCATTATAAAGAATGTAATTGACACCCTTTATGAATTCTTAGGACTGTGTGTTTTGCGATGTGTAGTAATGCAAAATGAATTGATTGAACCCCAACACACATCTGCAATGCACTGTAACAAACCAGAGTTTCAGCACACCACAACACAGAGGCATTGCCCTGTGCTGAAAAAGTTTTGAATAAGCTGCATAATGCATCTCTTCAATGCACAAAAACATGTGTTGCAACACATTGGGGTATACAGGTATGAATGTTTTCCTTACTTCTCTGGTAGGAAGTGTGAATACTGAATGACTGTACCCTGAAAGTATCGCTTCAGCCAACTCACAGGGCGATTGATGGATTGTAATAAAGTGAAAGAAACGGACCTCCATGTATGCTTTTGACAATCTGTACAGTTTAGGGAACTCAAAACTAGAGTATCTGTGCTTACATACCTCAGATGTAGTTTAAAAAAAAAAAAAACGCACAATACACACGAGGCCCACATGATATAATAAATAAATGAATAGCTAGCAATATGCACTGAAGTAACATTAACAAGTACTGTACATGGGGGGGGGGGGGGGGCGCTTGTAGAAACAACTGGGTGCCACGGGTGGAAGTAAGGACTGCTGGCCATTTCTCATCATGCTCTCAAAGTATCCATAGTGGGCCTTGACAAAGCTAAAATCATTCCTTGTTCTATATTATTAACAATAAGCCAGTAAAAAAGGGCAAATACAGTCCCAGATACATTGCCATAGTCTTGCAGACTGCTGGAATGTGTGCAGGATCCTGAGACTTCAGGGTTCATCCCTTGTCCCCACATCACAGGGTTTTTGCAGCAAATTCAAAAATCTTTCAAAATCAACACCGAAAACCGCCACTTACCAAACTAAATTTAGTTTGCCAGGTTATGAATGGATGGGGATTCTGGATGGCCGTCTGTGTGGACATGTGTTATGCTGCCTTGGGCTGCTAGGCCGAAAGCCTGAGGGGACATCTGGCTGCTAGGCTGTATGAGCGCCTATCCAGAAGCAGCGCAGGGTTGGGACTGCAGTTCAACCGAGAGCAACAGATCAGCCGGACGGGGAACCAGTTGCGATTGGAGGTAGAGGGGAAGCTGTCGCCACTAAGGGTCCATCCACTTTGTTACTGGAGATCACTGTGAGTAGGCTGGAGCCAGTACCGGAGCAGTCTTCTCATCAGCTGGGGATGGTGAAGAAGTGGGAAAACTTCAGAAAATGCCAAGCCAGGGACCAAGCGGAAAAGCAGAGGTGGCGCTTGAGGAGCATCAGTGAGTGCCAATCCAGGGACCTAGCGGGTCAGCAGGGGTGACGCTTGAGGAGTATCTATGAGTGCCAAGCCAGTGACCCAGCAGGGAAGTGATGGTGATCCTTGAGGAGTATCTATGAGTGCCAAGCCAGTGACCCAGCAGGGAAGCGGGAGTGATGCTTGAGGAAGATACCGTGTTGTGGAAGAGCTCAGGGGATCCAGTGGCGATCTGGTCTGAGAGTCTAATGAGAGACTGGGAACTCATTGGAGTGAAGACCTACAGTGAGACACTGTAGAGTGGGAGAACTATTGGTGTTCCCAATAGTTAAATACAACTACCGTTAGTGACGGTTACAAGATTTGTTGCGATAGATGACAGCGGTCCTACCTATACAGAACACAGAAGTGGTGTCCAACTGGAGGTATTCCATTGTATAGCTGTCTACCTAAAGAAGTCTTGGAGTCTGACAATTGTCATTGCATCTACTTAAGGGTGTCCTGGCCCTAACCCTAACTCACACAAATCTCTTTGCATTAAAAAAGTGTCTGGCATCCATCACTTCAGCTTGTATTACACCCACCATGCCTTGTAACTAGAGCTGGGCGATTTTCTAAAAAAAAAAGAAAAAAAAAGAAAAACGGGATTTTTTTATGGACACCCCACCGGTCCTGAGGAGCTGCGGGCAAGTTTTTAGGCGGACTAGGCCGATGCTCGCGGCTTCCGCAATTTTTTTTTTTTACCAGGACCGGTGCCGACACCGCGCCGGCCTTGGTAAAAAAAATAAATAAATAATAGGTTTGCTGAAAATCTGAATCGATTTGACCTCTCAACTCTATTCTAAATTCAAATAATTTTTTCCCCAGCCCTACTTGTAACCCATTCTACAAAAAAGGATGTCAGCTCTCCCTGACTCTAGAGGTCACTATTAGGCCTCTAGAGGTTCGGGACCTTGCTACATTTACTATTAGGGTTGTCCGATGCCGAGTATTTGCGGGAGTACTTGTACTCCCGCAAATACCCCCGATACTAAAATAGAATACTCCCCCCCCCCCTATTGCAGCCATGTCCTGTCCCTCATACTTATAGATATGATGCCGCCGCTGCCACATACCGCCGTTAATCCCCCTCCATTATAGCTAGCGCGCATTACAAGCTTTCATTTTGAATACTTGTAATGCCCGCGCCGCCATGTATAGACACTCTCCTTCTCGGGATCTGTTCAATCCCGAGCAAGGGTCAGTGTCTATGCACGAATCCGCGTATAGACACTCCCCCTTGCGTGGGATTGGGCGGATCCCTCCAATCCCGAGAAGGGGAGTGTCTATACATGGCGGCGCGGGCATTTACAAGTATTCAGAACGAAAGCTTGTAATGCGCGCTGCGCTATAATGCAGGGAGATTAACGGCGGTATGCGGCGGCAGCATCATCATATCTACAGGTATGAGGGACATGACATGGCTGCAATATGTGGGGGACATGACATGGCTGCAATATGTGGGGGACATGACATGGCTGCATTTGGGGACACATTTAAAAAAAAAAAAAGTATCGGTATTCGGTATCGGCGACTACTTGAAAAAAAGTATCGGTACTTGTACTCGGTCCTAAAAAAAGAGGTATCGGGACAACCCTATTTACTATGCACAGGATGTCACGGCCAATCTTGGGAGATTTTAGTATCTACTGCAGAAACTTTAGTCAACATAACAGCACTGATATTTAGGATTAGGTCTCCTAAATAGCTGCAGTAGAGATTGTGCTTCATATATTATGGTGGTTATACAGGCTTCGATTTTACTTGATTTTATTATTCGATCAATGTGGGATTCAAACAAAACTATACAATTGGAAACTGACTAAAAAATACAAAACTTCCATTCCAAACAATTTAGACTTGGTTTAGATCAGATTTGATCAAACAGTCAATCAGGCGGGACTGAAAATTATCGATCATTTTGCATAGATTTGCATCACTGAGATGAATTAGCCATTAATTTTATTGTATTATTATCGATTGGATTATGAGGTTGCGTTGTGGAAACAGAGGTGTGATCAATAACTCACGATCATAGTTTCCAACTGTCCATCAAAAACCACTTCCCAGTGTGTGACAAACTGATCAATTGTGTTGTCATCTATCAATCGATTATTCCGAATAGAGAAATCCACTGAAAAGGTGTATGACCACCATAGCACAGACTGCAAATTTTTGTGTTTAGTTGGCAGGGTAGGATGTGGAGACAGGGTCACTTTAATTAGTGATCTGGCTTCTGTAGGTCATGCTGCCCTATCTGATGTTATAGTAAACATCCCTTATTTGCAGTAACGTAATCCTCATGGTGCTTGAGCTTTAGGCCTTGTTTACACAGGGCTTTTTTTTAGGTGGCTGTGTTTACCCGCATTGAGATGCTCAGGTGCCCTGTGCAAGCCTGTGCGGACAGTCCCATTGCTGTCAATTGGGATGCAGCAGTTGCATGGACACAGCCACTACTTCTAATGTGACATCTGGGAGCAGTGCACACTCCCGAATGCACCTAGGGTGTATTAGTGGCCTTGCACCCACATGAATAATACATTGAGATCAGTCGCTGCATCCCAACTGAGATGAATGGGACTACACGCACAGGGATGCACGGACCACCTGTGCTTATCCTGTGCAGTCAAAAAACGGGTGTCATGCAGGTTGCTTAAAGGGGTTCTAAAGCCTGAAAGTTGTTTATTTTCATGCAAAGAAAGTAAAAAAATCTTTAGTGTGCAGCACCCCCCTTCAGCTGCCCTTTATGCTGACCTGAGCCAATCCCGATCTAGCGGTGTGCACGAGAGCAGAAGCTCTCCAGGGTCTCCGCTTCTTTATTAGCAGAGACACAGCAGCTGGATCCAATGGCTTTCAATCACAGCCAGTGAAGAGGGAGCGGTGGGTGGAGCCGAGCCTCCGTAGCAAGCAAGCACACACGAGTGTCCCCAGAGCAAGGAGCTTGTTATGGGGTCACTTAGCAGGAAGAGGGAGGGCAAAGAGCACCACCAAGGGACCTGAGAAGAAACGGATTAGGGGTGCTCTGTGTAAAACTATTTCAAAGAGCAGGTAAGTATAACATTGTCAGGGAAGACAGACTTTCCATGCAAGCGCCCAGCATGCACGCATGTGTACTAGCACTTTAAGACACACACCTGTCACTAATAATGGAGTCAGGCAGGCTATTTAAGCAAGGCTCCTACAGAGGTTCCTTGCTGTTTGGTCTGCAGCTTCCGTGTCATTTCCTGTTTCCTGTGTGACCTCTGACTCTGATCCAGCTTGTTGTTACCTGTGAATACCTGCTGCATGTTCTGATCCCGGCTTCCCTTAGACTCTGATCCTGCCTGCTGATTCTGTCTGATGATCTTCCAGTACTACTTGTCTTGTGACCTGACCTCTCTTCTGCCTAACGTCTTTGCCTGATCTGCCTGATTATTACCGACCCGGCCTGTCTGACCCTGCATCCGGCTCATCCAGCCTGCTACAGCTCCCAGCCCTGCAAGCCTGCATCTGGTACTGCTCCGTGGTTCATCCCAGCCTGCCACCAGTCAAGCATCGTGTCAGCTCATCCACCTGCTGATCACCGCTACTACAGGGACTACTGAACTGTTTACAGGCACTCATACCCCACCGTGCTCCTGTGGCTACTGTTTCACTGCCAGTAGTCCGCGAGCCGGAGTTGTACGAGAGGCCTTCCTCTGCACGTCAGGCTCACATCCCAGGTACGTAACAAACATGTTTGTTATTCAAGAAAAAAAAAAAAACAGAACCTTTACAATCACTTTGGGTACGCCCATGTAATTGAGGTCTTACAGTTATACAATCTTTATGATGTTTGGGCCTTAGTTATTAGGTTTTATATGTACTGGGGCTCTTCTGAACAATTTTCCCTGGCAAGAGAAAAGCAGCTTTAAAGACGCACCTAAGAAGCATTTTTTTCAAATGCATTTAGGCACGTCAAGCACTTGTCAGAACAAGTCTTATCATTGGAGAAGAGCAGGCTGAGTTCCCAGCATAGATGGAGAACTGACCATGATGTGCTATCCTGCTTAGAGTGGTCAGTTTTTAATAGGAAAGCAGAGGGACTGGCAGGAACAGCAGGGATTTCACACAAAGGAAGCAATACAAATAGAACAGGATATTTTCTCATACAAACACATGATACAGCAGGCACATATCAGGAATATGAAGTGTTGAGGGTAACAAATACTCCAAGTTATCTGTAGGTAGAGCACTGTACATTGTCAATAGCAACCAGCCGCATTCCCAAATGGACTGATAGGAATATCTCACTGGTTGATATTATGTTACCAAAATGTGTATCACACTGACCCTTTGATAAGTAAGGCAAACAAGGCTAATAACAATGACATTAGGTGGACATTATTAAAGTGGATGTAAAGTCTTAAGATGTTTCACCTTAATGCATTCTGTGCATTAAAGTAGTTGTAAACCCATATAAAAGAAAAAAAAAACTGCAAGATAAAGGCATAATGAACTAGTAGGCATCGCTGCGAGTCATTTCTGGGTTCACGGGCTCCGGTGCTGTGAATGGCCTGAGGAGCGACAACGTCACCGTGCGAAGCCGCCAGTCACTGCCCTATTGAGCCATTTCTTCAGTGCCCATGCGCCGATGACATTGCCACAACTGTATATGGTAAATATCTCCTAAACCGTACAGGTTTAGGAGAGATTTACAGTACTTACAGGTAAGCCTTATTATAGGCTTACCTGTAGGTACAAGTGGTGTAACAGGGTTTACAACCACTTGAAGGTGAAAAACCTATGCTGCAGCTCCCCCCAGACCCCCCCTTCTCCTTACCTGAGCCCAATCCGATCCAGCAATGTGCACGAGCGCAGCAGCTCGAGCCGCTGTCGCTGTCCTCACTGGACAGATTGATAGAATGGCTCCTGCTGCTGTCAATCAAAAGTCATGACTTGATGTCATGTGTTGTAATGCATTTATATTGCATTTTTGATAGCTGTACTGATTAAACATAAATCATACGATCTGGCATTGTACGAAAAAAGAAAAAAAATCTGTGCATGCCCGATAGAATAATATCAGATGAACTGTCATGATCAGCTCTCGAAAGCTCTGTACTAATGATCTGATTATCGGACGATCAATTTGAAAGCGGTATTTGCCAAACGATTTTCTGATTGTGTGTATGGGGCTTCAAGGGGTTGTATCTTATGCATTAAGGTGAAAAAACACCTGGCAGTGACTGGCCCCCTAGCCCCCCCCCCCCATTTTACTTACCTGAGCCCCGTATTTCCCCTGGTGGGGACACGCTATCCCTCTCTCCATGGTACACAGCAGCTGGATCCAATGGCTTTCAATCACAGCCAGTGAAGAGGGAGCGGTGGGTGGAGCCGAGCCTCCGTAGCAAGCAAGCACACACGAGTGTCCCCAGAGCAAGGAGCTTGTTATGGGGTCACTTAGCAGGAAGAGGGAGGGCAAAGAGCACCACCAAGGGACCTGAGAAGAAACGGATTAGGGGTGCTCTGTGTAAAACTATTTCAAAGAGCAGGTAAGTATAACATTGTCAGGGAAGACAGACTTTCCATGCAAGCGCCCGGCATGCACGCATGCGTACTAGCACTTTAAGACACACACCTGTCACTAATAATGGAGTCAGGCAGGCTATTTAAGCAAGGCTCCTACAGAGGTTCCTTGCTGTTTGGTCTGCAGCTTCCGTGTCATTTCCTGTTTCCTGTGTGACCTCTGACTCTGATCCAGCTTGTTGTTACCTGTGAATACCTGCTGCATGTTCTGATCCCGGCTTCCCTTAGACTCTGATCCTGCCTGCTGATTCTGTCTGATGATCTTCCAGTACTACTTGGCTTGTGACCTGACCTCTCTTCTGCCTAACGTCTTTGCCTGATCTGCCTGATTATTACCGACCCGGCCTGTCTGACCCTGCATCCGGCTCATCCAGCCTGCTACAGCTCCCAGCCCTGCAAGCCTGCATCTGGTACTGCTCCGTGGTTCATCCCAGCCTGCCACCAGTCAAGCATCGTGTCAGCTCATCCACCTGCTGATCACCGCTACTACAGGGACTACTGAACTGTTTACAGGCACTCATACCCCACCGTGCTCCTGTGGCTACTGTTTCACTGCCAGTAGTCCGCGAGCCGGAGTTGTACGAGAGGCCTTCCTCTGCACGTCAGGCTCACATCCCAGGTACGTAACAGTACCAAACAGCCATGTCTGAGCCTGCAAGAGGATCCTCTCCAGTGGATGAAATATGTCAGCACCTCGCTGCTCTTACAAAAGCGGTTAAATCGCTGCAGGAGGGATACGTGCGTCTGGAAGAGCAGGTACAGTCCCTGTCCACTCCAGCAACCATAGCTCCTGCATCCGATCCTGCCTCCTCCACCACCCAAACTGGGACTTCAGCCAACCATACAGTAATGGTGTCACCCCCTGAGCCCCAAGTACCTACGCCTGAGAGGTTTTCCGGTGATCGGAGTAACTTTAGAGCCTTCCGCAATGCCTGCCAGCTCTACTTTGCTCTTCAGCCACAGACTTTTTCCCTGGAAGCCACCAAAGTGAGATTTATTATTTCTCTCCTACAAGGGGAACCGCAGTCTTGGGCCCACCGGCTGTTAGAAGAGAAAAACGCACAACTAGACACCATGCAAACGTTCTTTGGTGCCATGGCACTGATTTATGATGACCCACATCGTACCACCACCGCTGAAGCCGCTCTTCATGCACTACAGCAAGGCCATAGAGCGGCCGAAGACTATGTCAGTGACTTTAGACGCTGGAGTACAGACACCAGCTGGAATGATGCAGCCCTGCGTCACCAGTTTCGTTTGGGTCTCTCTGAAAATCTGAAAGATGAGCTCGCTCGGGTCGGGGTGCCAAGCTCTCTGGAAACCCTAATCACTACGTCCATTCAGATTGACCGCCGCCTACGAGAACGCAGGTCTGAAAAAACCATACAGCACTCACGTCCAACCTGGATGTTACCCAAGATCCCTGATTCTCCTAACCTGGCTCCTGGAAACTCTGCTTTCCCTACTCCAGAGACGCTTGAACCCATGCAATTGGGCCTGACCCGTTCTTCATTGACTCCAGAAGAACGCCAACGCCGACGAATAAATAACCTCTGTCTGTACTGTGGAGCTGCCGGTCACTTTGTACGTACCTGTCCTGCCAAGCTGCGTAAATGTCTTTCCCTTTCTTCACCCAACCAGTTACCCCGGCCTGCCTTGTCTGCCAGCTCAGCGCATATCGCTCTGCCTGTTTCCTTCCAGCTGCCGGGAAGAACCGTATCAGTGACTGCTATTATCGATTCTGGAGCGTGTAGCTGTTTCATTGACCAGTCCTTCGCAGCTCAGCAACACATTCCTCTACAAACCAGAGAACAGGGGCTCACTGTATTCTTGGCTGATGGGTCTCACATTAAATCTGGACTGGTAACCAAGGTGACCCCACCAATGTTGACCACCTCCTCCACCAACCACCGAGAGCTGCTGCGTTTAGACGCAATCTCTTCGCCCTTCTATCCCGTCATCCTGGGCCTACCCTGGCTACAGGCCCACAACCCACAGATAGACTGGGAATCCGGAAGTGTCAAGTTCCAGTCACCATATTGCCAGAGACACTGTTTGGAAACTTCACCACCCTCACCTGCTACCCTGCTGTGTATGGACACAGACCCTGAATTATGTCAAGTAGTTCCGGATTCTTACCACGAATACCTGGACGTTTTCAGCAAACGAGGAGCAGACACCCTTCCCCCACACAGACCTTATGACTGCCCCATTGAGCTCCTTCCCGGGGCCGAGATTCCATTTGGGCGCATCTTTCCTTTATCTGAACGGGAATCAGGGGTCTTGAAGGACTATATTGATGAGAACCTGCAGAAAGGATTCATCCGTCCCTCTACCTCACCGGCCGGTGCCGGTATATTTTTTGTAGAAAAGAAGGATCATTCCCTGAGACCATGTGTGGACTATCGTGACCTAAATAAAATAACAGTGAAGAATCGCTATCCCTTCCTTTAGTCCCTGAACTGTTCCAAAGACTCAAATCAGCAAGCATCTTTACTAAGCTGGATTTAAGAGGGGCCTATAACCTGGTTCGCATACGAGAAGGGGATGAATGGAAAACTGCCTTCCGTAGCAGATTTGGGCACTTTGAATATCTAGTTATGCCCTTTGGCCTTTGTAACGCCCCTGCCACCTTCCAGTACTTTATTAACGATATTTTCAAAGACTTTCTGGATATTTTCGTGGTTGTCTACCTTGACGACATCTTGATATTCTCTGTATCATTAGAGATGCACAGAGGGCATGTTAAAAGCGTATTGTGCCGGCTCCGCAAATATGGACTTTATGCTAAAGCCGAAAAATGCGTCTTTGAGCAACAGAGCATCCAGTTCTTAGGTCTGATCATTTCGACCAACGGGATCAAGATGGACCCACAGAAAGTCTCAGCGATACTAGATTGGCCAGCCCCCACAGACAAGAAGGGAATACAACGCTTTGTGGGCTTTGCCAACTTTTATCGCAAATTTATCAAGAACTTTTCCGCTATCATTCACCCTATTACACAGCTGACCAAACAAGGTATGCGTTTCTGTTGGACTCCTGAGGCTCAAGCCGCTTTTGAAACGTTGAAGAAACGGTTTACCATTGCTCCTGTCCTAAGTCACCCAGACTCTAACTTGCCCTATATTGTGGAGGTGGATGCTTCAGAAAGTGCAGTTGGTGCCATTCTATCCCAACGTCAAGGCCTCAAAGAGGTAACCCATCCGGTAGCATTCTTTTCACGCAAGCTCACGTCAGCTGAAAGAAACTACGATGTAGGGGATCGGGAACTGTTGGCGATCAAAGCCGCGTTGGAGGAATGGAGATACTTGCTGGAGGGAGCGGCCCATCCAATTCTGATCTACACGGATCATAAGAATCTCGAGTATCTGCGGTCCGCTAAACGCCTCAAACCACGCCAAGCTCGCTGGGCTCTCTTTTTCTCGAGATTCTCATTTCATATTACATACAGGCCCGGATCAAAGAATACTAAGCCCGATGCGTTGTCACGCATGTTTGAAGATCCAAGAGACATCCTAATACCAGATACTATTTTACCGGCTGGAAACTTCCTGCTATTACACACTGACCTTTTGTCTCAGTTACAGCAAGCTTCTGCAGAAACACCCAGTCCTCCAGGGGTCACACTACAAGCAAAGAATGGACTATTATGGAGGGGTAAGCAGATTTTTGTACCTAAAGAGGTTAGAGCAATGATCTTGGGGGTTTGTCATGACCACCCTTTGGCAGGCCATTTTGGGGTTCATAAGACTGTTGAACTTGTACAACGCTCATTTTGGTGGCCAGGGTTGGAGAAAGACTGCAGATCCTATGTAAATTCATGCACCACCTGCATCCGGAGTAAAAGCTCCCGTAACAAGGCTTGGGGATTGCTCAGACCTCTGCCTATACCTGACAGACAGTGGCAGATGATTGCTATGGATTTTATAGTTGATCTTCCACCATCTGAAGAGTGCACCGCTATCTTTGTGGTAGTGGATCGCTTTTCAAAGATGGCTCATTTCATTCCCCTAAAGAGTACACCATCGGCTGCAGAAACTGCTCGGGTGTTCATAAAAGAAATTGTCAGACTTCATGGAGTCCCTGCAAATATCGTGTCTGATCGCGGCGTCCAGTTCACATCCAGATTTTGGAAGGCCTTGTGCGAGACCCTACAGATTGAACTCTCATTCTCTTCCGCTTACCACCCACAAACTAATGGGCAGACGGAGAGAACTAATCAGACCCTAGAACAATACATCCGTTGTTTTACTTCTTTTGTCCAGGACGATTGGGTATCATTATTACCCCTGGCGGAATTCGCCTATAATAATGCCAACCATTCTGCCACCAAGCAATCCCCGTTCTTTGCTAATTACGGATTCCATCCCACCTTCTTACCTAATCTTGTCACAGAATCTTCCGTTCCAGCTGTCCAGGATACTCTGGACTTTTTCTCTCGAAATAATATGTTGTTGCAGGAAACCATCGCGAAAGCCCAGGAGGACAGCAAGAAGTCATTTGACAAGAAAAGAAGAGGGGAACTAATCGTGCAACCAGGAGATCAAGTATGGCTTTCCACGACGAATTTGAAGATGCTATGTCCTTCTAAAAAGCTGGCACCAAGGTTCGTAGGACCATTTCCGGTAAGGAGAAAAATTAATGACGTTTCTTTTGAATTAACCTTACCTGAATCTTTTAAGATCCACCCAGTGTTTCATGTTTCCTTGCTGAAGCCTGTTGTGCCAGATCCATTTCCAGAACATAGACCTGGTCCTCCCACACCTATTATTATTGATGGGGACGAGGAATTTGAGGTCGAGGCTGTTTTAGACTGCAGAAAAAGAAGGGGTCAGACGCAATATTTAATTAAGTGGAAGGGTTATGGTCCAGAGGAGAATTCCTGGGAACCCGCACAAAATGTACATGCCACAGACTTGATCCGTGCCTTCTTCCGCAGGAACCCACAAAAGAGGAACCAGTTGGGCACCCGGAGGTTGCCCGTAGGGAGGGGGCAATGTCAGGGAAGACAGACTTTCCATGCAAGCGCCCGGCATGCACGCATGCGTACTAGCACTTTAAGACACACACCTGTCACTAATAATGGAGTCAGGCAGGCTATTTAAGCAAGGCTCCTACAGAGGTTCCTTGCTGTTTGGTCTGCAGCTTCCGTGTCATTTCCTGTTTCCTGTGTGACCTCTGACTCTGATCCAGCTTGTTGTTACCTGTGAATACCTGCTGCATGTTCTGATCCCGGCTTCCCTTAGACTCTGATCCTGCCTGCTGATTCTGTCTGATGATCTTCCAGTACTACTTGTCTTGTGACCTGACCTCTCTTCTGCCTAACGTCTTTGCCTGATCTGCCTGATTATTACCGACCCGGCCTGTCTGACCCTGCATCCGGCTCATCCAGCCTGCTACAGCTCCCAGCCCTGCAAGCCTGCATCTGGTACTGCTCCGTGGTTCATCCCAGCCTGCCACCAGTCAAGCATCGTGTCAGCTCATCCACCTGCTGATCACCGCTACTACAGGGACTACTGAACTGTTTACAGGCACTCATACCCCACCGTGCTCCTGTGGCTACTGTTTCACTGCCAGTAGTCCGCGAGCCGGAGTTGTACGAGAGGCCTTCCTCTGCACGTCAGGCTCACATCCCAGGTACGTAACAAACATGTTTGTTATTCAAGAAAAAAAAAAAACCAGAACCTTTACAATCACTTTGGGTACGCCCATGTAATTGAGGTCTTACAGTTATACAATCTTTATGATGTTTGGGCCTTAGTTATTAGGTTTTATATGTACTGGGGCTCTTCTGAACAATTTTCCCTGGCAAGAGAAAAGCAGCTTTAAAGACGCACCTAAGAAGCATTTTTTTCAAATGCATTTAGGCACGTCAAGCACTTGTCAGAACAAGTCTTATCATTGGAGAAGAGCAGGCTGAGTTCCCAGCATAGATGGAGAACTGACCATGATGTGCTATCCTGCTTAGAGTGGTCAGTTTTTAATAGGAAAGCAGAGGGACTGGCAGGAACAGCAGGGATTTCACACAAAGGAAGCAATACAAATAGAACAGGATATTTTCTCATACAAACACATGATACAGCAGGCACATATCAGGAATATGAAGTGTTGAGGGTAACAAATACTCCAAGTTATCTGTAGGTAGAGCACTGTACATTGTCAATAGCAACCAGCCGCATTCCCAAATGGACTGATAGGAATATCTCACTGGTTGATATTATGTTACCAAAATGTGTATCACACTGACCCTTTGATAAGTAAGGCAAACAAGGCTAATAACAATGACATTAGGTGGACATTATTAAAGTGGATGTAAAGTCTTAAGATGTTTCACCTTAATGCATTCTGTGCATTAAAGTAGTTGTAAACCCATATAAAAGAAAAAAAAAACTGCAAGATAAAGGCATAATGAACTAGTAGGCATCGCTGCGAGTCATTTCTGGGTTCACGGGCTCCGGTGCTGTGAATGGCCTGAGGAGCGACAACGTCACCGTGCGAAGCCGCCAGTCACTGCCCTATTGAGCCATTTCTTCAGTGCCCATGCGCCGATGACATTGCCACAACTGTATATGGTAAATATCTCCTAAACCGTACAGGTTTAGGAGAGATTTACAGTACTTACAGGTAAGCCTTATTATAGGCTTACCTGTAGGTACAAGTGGTGTAACAGGGTTTACAACCACTTAAAGGTGAAAAACCTATGCTGCAGCTCCCCCCAGACCCCCCCTTCTCCTTACCTGAGCCCAATCCGATCCAGCAATGTGCACGAGCGCAGCAGCTCGAGCCGCTGTCGCTGTCCTCACTGGACAGATTGATAGAATGGCTCCTGCTGCTGTCAATCAAAAGTCATGACTTGATGTCATGTGTTGTAATGCATTTATATTGCATTTTTGATAGCTGTACTGATTAAACATAAATCATACGATCTGGCATTGTACGAAAAAAGAAAAAAAATCTGTGCATGCCCGATAGAATAATATCAGATGAACTGTCATGATCAGCTCTCGAAAGCTCTGTACTAATGATCTGATTATCGGACGATCAATTTGAAAGCGGTATTTGCCAAACGATTTTCTGATTGTGTGTATGGGGCTTCAAGGGGTTGTATCTTATGCATTAAGGTGAAAAAACACCTGGCAGTGACTGGCCCCCTAGCCCCCCCCCCCCCCCCATTTTACTTACCTGAGCCCCGTATTTCCCCTGGTGGGGACACGCTATCCCTCTCTCCATGGTATCCCAGCTCTTGATTGGATAGATTGATATCAGCTTAACCATTGGCTCCCGCTGCTGTCAATCAAATCTAATGACACAGGCGCCGAGTCCGGCATACGTGTCTATGGAGCGATTCTATTTGATGCAGGTAGAAGCCGCAAGAGCCACCGAGGGACCCCAGAAGTCGAGGATCGAGGACACTCTGTGCAAAACAAGCTGCACAGTGGAGATAAGTATGACATGTTTGTTATTTTATTTATTTTTTAAATCTTTACAATCACTTTTAGGCCCCTTTCACATGGGGCAGATCAGTAATGATCCGGCCGTGCACCTCTATTTGCTCAGCGGGGATCGCTCCGTTGATCCCCGCTGAGCCGTCGGATGACAGGGCGGTCCCTGCACACTGTGCAGGGACCGCCCTGTCTTTTTTCCACTCTTCCCTATTGTGGGGGGGGGGAAATCAGATGAACACGGACCGTCTGTCCATGTTCATCCGATCCGATGACGGAAGGAAAAAATAGGGTTTTCTTCCGTCTGCAGAATCGGAGGAATGCGGAGGCGGGCGAAATCTCATAGGGACCAATGTATGTCCCTTTTTCATCTGCACACGGATGGATGAAAAAGCGGACATACGGACCGCAAGTATGAAAGGGGCCCAAGTATAACAGGTTTGTTATTTTTATTGAAAAAAAACCCCCAAGAAAACAAATAATTGAAGAAGCTTTACAACTACTTTAAGTGTATAGCACTACCTTTCACAACCAGGGTTCCGTGGAACCATGGCGGTTCTTGCAGAAGTTGCTCGGGGGTTCTACGAGCAGTGAGCAATCCCGAAGCTCAGATACGTAACCACTGACACTTTAGCGATCTATAAACTGGGGGGGGATTTTTCCTACTGACCATCAATGTAAGCAGCAATGATAATGTATAGGGAG
Organism: Rana kukunoris; assembly: GCA_029574335.1. Taxonomy (NCBI): domain Eukaryota; kingdom Metazoa; phylum Chordata; class Amphibia; order Anura; family Ranidae; genus Rana; species Rana kukunoris. Next base: position 96,788,969 of record CM056051.1, read on the forward strand.
CTGCAAATATAGTAAATATTATTTAAAAGGGTTTCCTTATGTTACAAAAGATTGCTAAAAGCCGGTATAGCCACTCACACAAACATCCCTGTCCAATCTAAATCTGATCCAATCGGCCTACAGTTAAATAGAAATCCATTCCGATGCCTCTTCTAAAGTGACATTGAATGTTGTTTCTATAGGTACATAGTGAACGGTATGGTTACATGATGACTTTATGGTCCCCAGGACATAATACGGGTATTAGGACAACATGTTTCACTGTCTAGAAACATTCAATTATTTTATTCTGACTGCACAGCTGTAGTCACATATGAATTACATAAGAAGCAACCATTCTCTGTGTGCACCCCAACACATTATACATTCCATGTGTGCACCCCAACATCTTACACATTCCATACACACACATAAAACATTGCGTAGGATTACCTGCTCCTCTTCCTGGGTCAGTGCCTGTGCCATGCCTTGTGCCTGTCTCTCCTCACTTCCTACTACAGGCTGGGGATTCCTGCAGGGCCTTGTTGGGGGGATGGCTAGGCCTCTCTGCCACAAGGATACAAATTCCTGGAGATGGGAGAAGCAGAGGCTTGGGAGGGTGGCCTGCTGCAAGTACAACACACAGAAATAAAAGAAAGAAAGAAAAGTCTCTCAGAAGATTTAATATAAACGAGGCATTTTCTTGACAGGGGTGTGGGAAAAGGAAGCAGTCATAAAAATAGAAACAGAGATCCAAAAGCAATCCAGACACTCCCTCTAGTGGCAAACATTAATCCTGCAAGTTAATGAAAAGCAACACATCATATACAATTATACAGGCGCCTTCCACGATTATTTGAACTCAGAAACAAAAGTTGCCAATTTTTGTAAATTAAAAAAAGAATTTACAAAAAAAAAAAAAGGCCTATGCAGGTAAAGGCTGTCTGTAGATAAAAGCAAACTGTGCAGCTCTGACTAAAGTTGGATAATTCCCTCACTATAGGTGTAGGCCATTTACATACTTCCTGATGCCTGACTGGAATACTCCCAGGATGTTGCTAATTGAGGCCTAGTAATTACTACTCACCTCCACCATCACAGGAGCGAGCTCGCAAACACTGAATTTAGAGTTACTCCATCAGGGGAGGGAATCAGAGAAGAGTTCACTCGTGATGGTGGAGATGAGCAGTAACGACTAGGCCGAGGCCTAGGATTGCCACCTCATCCCTTTAAAACTGAACACATATTAATTACACAGGTTCTGTGGCTGATTAAGGGGTAAGTTGAAGTGGAGGTCCCGCAAAAAAAAAAAAAAATTAAAAGCCAGCAGCTACAAATACTGCAGCTGCTGACTTTTAATAAATGGACACTTACTTGTCCAGCACGCCCGCGATGTCGGCAGCAGAAGAGCAATCACTTGTCTCTCTGCTGCCCCCTGCCCGGTTTCCCAGAAGGCAGCGGGGGGGATGTGGAGTGACTAGGGTTGCCACCTCATCCCTTTAAAAAGGAACACATCTGAATTACACAGATTCTGAGGCTAATTTAATACAGATAAGGCACCAAGTGAGTTTAATTACCAACTTAATTGGCCACAGAACCTGTGTAATTCAGATGTGTTCATTTTTAAAGGGATGAGGTGGCAACCCTAGGAGTGACTCCCATGGCATAATAGGGCACAATTCATTCGGGCCCATGCAAATGGGTCCTGCGGCCGCCCCCTCCCCCCTTGTGCTTAACCTTCTGCTAAAAAAAAAGTGTGTGTGTCATTTAAAACCCCTGATGTATGTATTTTCCCCTTTAAGTATTGTTTCAGGTACCTGTGAAAGGTGTGCTCTGACTGGTCCAGGTAGAGCAGGTGACCGGCTGGAAGGTTCTGGAACCAGATGGACCCTATATAAGGCTGCAGCTGCCGCTGTTCGGGGCTGTTGGCTGGGTACTGGACTTTGCTCCCCCCCCCCCCCCCACTGTCGTTGGCACAATTATATGGTGTCACCCCCGAATAGGGGGGGGGGGGATTGAACTTTACAGTTTGTTCAAGTTTAGCTGCTCAAGTCCTAAGACTGAGCAGGGAATTTTTGCATTATTAAAAATCTATTATCAATACGATATTTTGATTAAATAAAGATGTGTTCATTGGGAGTGTTGGGTTTGAGGGGGTGGGTAGTGTGGCCTGCGGTCCCATGGGAAGTGGGTGCAAATACCTGCAAATATATTGTACAGGTATCTGCACCAATCCCTCCCCCCTGAAAGGTGCCAAATGTGACACTGGAGGGGGGGATCCGAAAAGCAGAAGTTCCGTTTTTGGGTGGAACTCCGCTTTAAAATCACTTGGTGCCTTGTCTGCATTAAATTATCTTCAGAACCTGTGTAATTATGAGGAGGCAACCTTAGTTGGGAGCTATGCGTTAACCACTCTAGCCCCGGACCATATTGCTGTCCAAAGACCAGAGAACTTTTTGTGATTCTGCACTGCGTCGCTTTAACTGACAATTGCGCGGTCATGCGACGTGGCTCCCAAACAAAATTGGCGTCTTTTTTTCCCCACAAATAGAGCTTTCTTTTGGTGGTATTTGATCATCTCTGCAGTTTTTATTTTTTGCGCTATAAACAAAAATAGAGCGACTATTTTGAAAAAAATTCAATATTTTTTACATTTTGCTATAATAAATATCCCCAAAAAATATATAAACAATTTTTTTTTTCCTCAGGGACAGTTGGGACAGACCACACGCGTGTCACCATAGGAAGCGGATTTCTATGGTGGCACATGCAGGAGAAGCCTAGAGCGCCGTGGGGGCCCTCAAAAGAGGAAATCACCATTGTACAGAACATGTATGTATAAAATATTTTTATAATCATTTAGGGTAATGGCACTACAACCCAATTGCAAGTATAGGATTGGCTAGAGCACTCTTCACTGACTGTGCTTGACAAGTGGTCACCAATCCACACACAAAAGTTCTCCATTGTAAGCTGAAGTCGTCAACCCGATGAGTATTAATAAAAGCATCCTTTATTCAATCCAAAAGGAGTGGATACGTTTACACAGCTTTTTTTCTCAGAAAATAGGTGCAGGAACTCAACCACAACCCCGTTCAGATTTTACAAACAGTAGAAGGGTGTTAAAGGGGCATTAAATACCAGAATTGCACTAATACAGGTTGCAGAGTTCAGGGGGGTTACACACAGAGTGAAGAGCTGGCACTTGTAAACACAGAAACCAGACTTCTGTGTTTACAAGTGATTGAGGTGAGCAGGCACCAAAGGGTCTGAGCCAAAGGTGGTGGAACTGAGTTCCCCCAAGTTCCCCCAGAAAAAAATCCCTGCGTTTACACATACACAGATCTGCACTTGCAGCCATTGGTATTGATTGAATGCTGGTTTTCCAGCATGACCGTTTGACAGAAGCCAGTCGTTGGTTGTACTGACCCAAATTCGACGGAATTTCGGTATGTGCGTACAGAGCAGGCCTAAGGCTGGGTTCAAACTATACTACAGCAGTACAACTTTCATCCTACTTTGCTCTGCGACATCGGTCCTACATTGATCCTACATCCATCCAACTTTCATGAACAGGAAACTACTTTGATAGATGGTAAGGACAAGGATCCTACTTTGGTCCGACTTCAATATTCAATGGGCTGAAGTAGGATCAATGTCGGACCAAAGTAGTACAGGGAGCATTTTCAAAGTCGGACCGACTTGTGTCGGACCAGTTAAGACGGCTCTCATAGGGAAACATTGATTTTCACACGTCATGCGACATGAGCTCCCAATGTCGAAAACGTGTTTGTCGGACAAGTGTGAACCTGGCCTCTTGCAAGAATTTTTGACACCCTAGGCCAGTGGTCATTAACCCTGTCCTCAGGAGCCACTAACAGGCCAGGTTTGCAAGATAACTAAAAAGAAATTACAGCTGAAATAATTTGCTGCTCAGTGATTGCAGTATTCTAGTCTGTATCCCCCCAAGGTAATACACCTAGCCTGTTAGTGGGCCGAGGACAGGGTTGATGACCACTGAGCTAGCCGAAACCTTGTTTTGCCACCCCCTCCCCTTGGCTCCACCCTTAACTCCACTCCCTTTTCCCTGCACATGTAAGCAACACCTTTTTAATAAAGCACCCATCAAATGCAGCCCACTAGCACCCATCAAATGCAACCTCACCAGCGCCTATCAATGAATGTTTGCTTGCTTTTATTCATTCGGGAGTCGGGACACAGAGACAGTCCTCACCTGCCGCTGTGCCTCTGACACTATGTGCAAATGGAGCAGCGACTGTCTGCTGATGCTGGGACTTAGTTGCTTGCTGCAGAGAGAAGAGAGTAGGAACACCAGTGGCCGTGCACCCTAAGCAGCAGTGCGCCCTAGGCGGCTGCCTAGTTGGCCTAGTGGTAGAATTTGGGGTCCTTCCTGGAACAGAAGGGAAATCTTCCAAGGAGGACGACATAGGCGTGCGTACAGGGTGTGCCAGGTGTGCCTGGGCACACCCTAATCACCTTGTTTGCTGCAGATGCCCCCTGTTTAGACCTGTGATATTTCACCAAAGCCCTCTAATGGGCCTTCTAAAAAAATTGTAAATACTAAAAAAATGAATACAATTGTAAAAAAAATAATAACACATTTTTAAACTAAATAAAACCTACGGACACAATCCACTGCCCCACTGACATTGTCTACTGCTCTACTGACACCGGCAGTATTATATACTGTATACACATGCATATGTGTTTGAGCTTTGGGGTGCACACCTATGGAGGATAATAGTTTTGGCGACAACCAGGCAGAGGGATTGCCTCACTTTGGAGCAATTTCCTCTTACTTCCCATTTTGGTTATGGAACAGAAAGTAAAGGCAGATTTCCCCAATGTGACACAGATGCAAAAAATAAAATAAAAAATGAAAGGCATTATAAAACACTCACTTACACTATTTAAAAAGTTCTACTTTAACCTTTACCAAAAAAACTGCATATGCAGGTAAGGGGTGTCTGTAGATAAAAAAAAAATGTGCGATTTTAATAAAGTTTCTATATGTGTAGGCTGATTGCGTACCTCAGCATGGCTGAAAGGCCTAGGGATGGCATCATCCCACCCTTCCTTGTTGCTAGGATGTTGCTCAGACACTCTCAGCCACTACTGCTAACCCCAACACCACAAGAGTGAGCGCTCAAGCCCCTGTACACCATCTCCGCTTTTGCAACATTACTGAGCTCAGAAATACTTCTGCAGGCTCTCTCCTGCCACAGAGCGCATGCAAGGGGGTTTGAATCAGCTGGGCGTGTCTTAGCAAAGGCAGGACAAGATGATCCCATCTCAGGGAGTTTTTTTTTTTTTTATCATTCAAGTTTAAGTTTATTTTCTGAATAAAGTCAGTACAATTTAAAGAACATATCAGGAAATCAAAACATGTTGTTACATATACTTAAATATTGAGACATGAATCATTTGCTGAAGTCATCGCTACGTCATTTCTCAACCATACCTAAAAAACATTCTATCTACGATGAAAGGAAAACAGGTTCAATGAGGGAGTAAATTCTGACCCTAAGCCATATAGTCTGACCGGGGTAACTCCCTACCCTCCCCTAAATCCTGCAGTTCTTATCAATCCGTCTAGAGTCCCTAGTCTACAGCAGTTGGGATAAATCAAAAACCTTATTGGTTCAACATATATAGGAATGAGATGGGAGGGGCACCCTCCACCCCCACTGACACCCCCAATGGGATCACTCTGTGCCCGGGGAGGCAGAATAATTCCCCCCAACCATCCCGCCCCCTTAGCAAGTTATTATAAATATTACAGTTTTGTGAAGTCCACTTTGTGATGTACCTCCATTTCATAAACTTAAAACTTCTCAAGTACCTCTGGTACGAAGTGTATGATATCTGGACCGATTAAATGAACCTAATACTAAAAGAATAAATAACAAGTTTGATGAGAGGAGAGGGAGGGAGAGGGAGAAAAAGAAAGGAGAATCCCTCTTCAACTTCCTCCGCCCCTATGATAGAGACATAACATGTATATATATGGAGAATGTTTCCCAAACACAGGTTATACAAAAAACCTGAACACAAACAAAGCATAAAATCAGAACATAGAGAAGGAAAGTAGAAGAGAAGGAAAAGAAGAATGTGAGAAAGATATAAAGAGAGGGGAAGAAAAAGAGGGTAGGGGTGAGAGGGTAGAGAGACAGAGATCCTACCTGCCAGGTGTGTACATCAGCCTACAGTAAGTTATGTTATCACCCCCTTTATGGGGTGTGAGATCCCTAAGTACTTTATCCAAGGTTCCCAGATTGCGTTAAACTGAGTAAGTCTATCCAACATTGAGCCAATTCTCCTTTCCTGTTCCATTATCCAGGTGATCTTTCTTTTCATACTTAAGATTGAGACCGCCTGTTTCTTCCAGGCCGCAGCTATAGTGATTCTAGCTCCTGTTAGGATATACCATATCAGCCTTCTGGTAACCTTTGATACTTGTGATATGAATCCATTCAGTAAGGCAATCGCCGGAGACTGATGTATATTACAACCCGTAATCCGTCTAATGATATGGAACACTTTACTCCAAAAACCTTGTATTCTTGGGCATTCCCACCAGGTGTGAATCATGGAGCCCACACCTTGGCATCCTCTGAAGCATAGAGGTGAGGATGAAGGATATATGGATGTCAGTCTTAGAGGAACTAGATACCATCTAGTAAATATTTTGACATTCGCCTCTATGAGTGACATGTTGATGATACCCTTTATAGATCTATGGAAGTTTTCTCCCCAATCTTCCAAATCCCACTCATCCTGAATTTCCTTCTCCCAAGCTAGCATATAGGGTAATTTATTGACATTGTTCGCAAGGGATTTGTAAATTACAGAAATACCACCCTTCCTTACCAGGGCCTGTTCACATTTTCGTTCATAGGGCGTAAAATGACCAGTTACAGCCTTGTCAGTCCAGAGTTTCTGTACAAAACTGTAGATTTGAGAAAATCTTGATTTCTCTGAAGGAGGAAGATCAAGATTGTCCCTAAAATATTGTTCTGATAGAGGACCCGAGTGGGAGAAGAATCGTCCAATGCGGTATACTCCCTTGTCTCGCCACCATTGAAAGGATTCAACGTTCACATTGGATGCAAAGGACGGAACCTGAAATATATCAGTTAATGGTAGACTCTTAGAGACTAAAGAGGGATTGCTCCTGAGGGAGTCCCACAGAACCAACACCTGTGACAGTGCCGGAGACATAATAGAATGTCTGCGTTTGGGGATAGACCACACAAGATTTTCCAATGAGCATGTGGGGGACGCCTGTTCTTCCAGACTAACCCAATCAGGTTGGTCCTGTTTGAGGTATATATCTGACAGTTGCGCTAGTCTAGCTGCCTGGTAGTACCACAACAAATTTGGAAGTCCCAAACCTCCCTGATTAGGGAGATTAAAGAGGCTACGGGATGATACACGGGGGCTCTTTTTGTTCCATACAAATTTGGTGATCTTACCCTGAAAAGCCTTCAAGTGATTTATTTTTATCGGTATGGGGAGAGAACGAAAGAGGTATAGAAGTCTAAGAAGAAGAGTCATCTTGACAGAGTTTATCCTGCCAATCCAGCCTATATTCTGTGTATCCCAATCACCTAAATCAGATTCAAGTTTTTTATACATAGGAGGGTAGTTGGCTGTATATAGATCCTCAAATTTTGAAGATAAATTGACACCCAAGTATTTGATAGATGAGCCATTCCAACCAAATTCATATTTCTTTTTTAGTAAGGAAACTACATATTCAGGAAGCGAGACATTAAGGGCCCTAGATTTGGACATATTGACTTTAAGGCCAGAGGCCCTGGAGAATTTGTCAAGTACTGAGTAGATTTCGGACATAGAGGAAATTGGGGAAGATATAAATAGTAGCAGGTTATCCGCAAATAATGCACATTTGTGGTCCTTACGGGTACATTGAACTCCTTTGATATTCAAGTTATTCCGAATCGCTATAGCCAAAGATTCTATAACAATTGCGAATATCAAAGGAGACAATGGGCATCCCTGGCGGGTTCCCCTTTTAATTTTAATAGATTCTGAAAATAGTCCCTGCAGTCTTATTTTAGCCTCAGAAGAAGAGTAAAGTGCAGATAATATGCCCAAAACTCTTGAGCCAAACCCCCAACGTCTCATAACTTCAAACATATATGGCCAGGAGACCGAATCAAAGGCCTTTTGAAGGTCTAATGATAAGAGCATCCCTTCTTGTTTTTGATCTCCTATCCAACCGGATTGCAATATGGAAATTATGTCTACCGCTCTCCTTACTTGGTCAGGGCCTTGTCTACCAGGAATGAATCCCACCTGATCCTTATGTACAGTGCGGAAAATAAGTATTTGAACACCCTGCTATTTTGCAAGTTCTCCCACTTGGAAATCATGGAGGGGTCTGAAATTGTTATCGTAGGTGCATGTCCACTGTGAGAGACATAATCAAAAAAAAAAAATTCCAGAAATCACAATGTATGATTTTTTTAACTATTTATTTGTATGATACAGCTGCAAATAAGTATTTGAACACCTGAGAAAATCAATGTGAATATTTGGTACAGTGGCCTTTGTTTGCAATTACAGAGGTCAAACGTTTCTTGTAGTTTTTCACCAGGTTTGCACACACTGGAGGAGGGATTTTGGCCCACTCCTCCACACAGATCTTCTCTAGATCAGTCAGGTTTCCGGGCTGTCGCTGAGAAACACGGAGTTTGAGCTCCCTCCAAAGATTCTCTATTGGGTTTAGGTCTGGAGACTGGCTAGACCACGCCAGAACCTTGATATGCTTCTTACAGAGCCACTCCTTGGTTATCCTGGCTGTGTGCTTCGGGTCATTGTCATGTTGGAAGACCCAGCCTCGACCCATCTTCAAAGCTCTAACTGAGGGAAGGAGGTTGTTGCCCAAAATCTCGCAATACATGGCCCCGGTCATCCTCTCCTTAATACAGTGCAGTCGCCCTGTCCCATGTGCAGAAAAACACCCCCAAAGCATGATGCTACCACCCCCATGCTTCACAGTAGGGATGGTGTTCTTGGGATGGTACTCATCAATCTTCTTCCTCCAAACACGGTTAGTGGAATTATGACCAAAAAGTTCTATTTTGGTCTCATCTGACCACATGACTTTCTCCCATGACTCCTCTGGATCATCCAAATGGTCATTGGCAAACTTAAGACGGGCCTTGACATGTGCTGGTTTAAGCAGGGGAACCTTCCGTGCCATGCATGATTTCAAACCATGACGTCTTAGTGTATTACCAACAGTAACCTTGGAAACGGTGGTCCCAGCTCTTTTCAGGCCATTGACCAGCTCCTCCTGTGTAGTCCTGGGCTGATTTCTCACCTTTCTTAGGATCATTGAGACCCCACGAGGTGAGATTTTGCATGGAGCCCCAGTCCGAGGGAGATTGACAGTCATGTTTAGCTTCTTCCATTTTCTAATGATTGCTCCAACAGTGGACCTTTTTTCACCAAGCTGCTTGGCAATTTCCCCGTAGCCCTTTCCAGCCTTGTGGAGGTGTACAATTTTGTCTCTAGTGTCTTTGGACAGCTCTTTGGTCTTGGCCATGTTACTAGTTGGATTCTTACTGATTGTATGGGGTGGACAGGTGTCTTTATGCAGCTAATGACCTCAAACAGGTGCATCTAATTTAGGATAATAAATGGAGTGGAGGTGGACATTTTAAAGGCAGACTAACAGGTCTTTGAGGGTCAGAATTCTAGCTGATAGACAGGTGTTCAAATACTTATTTGCAGCTGTATCATACAAATAAATAGTTAAAAAATCATAAATTGTGATTTCTGGATTTTTTTTTTTGATTATGTCTCTCACAGTGGACATGCACCTACGATGACAATTTCAGACCCCTCCATGATTTCCAAGTGGGAGAACTTGCAAAATAGCAGGGTGTTCAAATACTTTTTTCCCGCACTGTATATACTGACCAATGAAGGATGCTAATCTATTGGCTATTATTTTGGTTAGGATTTTAAGGTCATTGTTAATCAACGATATTGGTCTATAGTTTTCCACTTGACTGGTATCTTTGTCAGGTTTAGGGATCACAGAGATATATGCCAAATTCAGCTGAATATCTATAGGGTTACCCTTCGTTAGATGGTTAATAAAAACGAGTGAGGTATGGAGATAGAAGAGCCGAGAAAGTCTTGTAGTAAGGAGCAGAGAAACCATCTGGTCCTGGAGCTTTATCTGTTTTTAACATTTTGATCACTTCCAAAACTTCCTCAATCGAGATGGGAGCTTCCATTTTCTCTCTATGCACTTCCGCCAGCGTGGGAAGGTCCAAACTATCTAGGAATTCTCCCACGCTATTAGAGAGTGTTTCAAAGTCGTAGAATTTTGAATAGAAGCTTTGGAAGGAATCCATCACCTTCTGAGGGTTCAGGGTAAATAAGCCATTGGCTTGTTTAATCTTTGGGAGGACTCTCGGCCTTAGTCTAGGGGATAGTTTATGCGCCAACATTGGACCAATTTTATCTTTTAATCTATAAAATCTAGCCCCAGACCATTTAAGTGCCTCATCTGCTCTTAGGCCTCGTACACACGATCGGACATATCCGATGAAAACGGTCCGCGGACCATTTCCATCGGATATGTCCGATCTGGAGTTTGATCCGATGGCGTGTACACACCATCGGATCAAATTCCCCGCCGGCGGACGGCGCGGTGACGCGGCGGTGACGTTGACGCCGCCACGTCACCGCACCAGGAAGTAAAACACTTCCGCGCATGCGCCGAATCCATTCGGCGGCGGCGCGGCGGGACGACATGTCTGCTGGTAAGTGTACTAACCAGCAGACATGTCGGGCGGACACATTCCCACCGGATAGATTTCAAAGCATGCTTTGAAATCTGTCGGGTGGACAAATCTGTCCGCTAGCCCATACACACGATCGGAGATGTCTGCTGAAACGGTCCATCGGACCGTTTTCAGCGGACATATCCCCTCGTGTGTACGAGGCCTTACCATAAGCGCAAGATTCAGAGCTGTCCTGGCAGCGTCCAATTTAGAAGTTGGGAAACCAAAGGGGTCCAATTTATGTTTTTTGCTCAAATCGTCAAATGTCTTTTCAAGTTCCTCCACCTCCAACCTCTTCAGTCTTTTTTGTCTGGCTGCGATCTGTATTAGTTTTCCCCTCACTGTCACCTTGTGGGCCGCCCATAAGGTTTCTGGAGAGATTTCCTCTATGTCATTATTTTTAAAGTAATCTGTTATAGCTTGTTCAATCTCTGTGGCTATAGTTGGGTCTTTCAAAAGTGACTGGTTGAGGGTCCAATGGGATACTCTTTGGTTAGAACTGTTTTTTCTTAGAGATAACAGAACCATGGAATGATCCGACCATGGGACGTCCATAATGTAGGACTTCTGGGCCAAGGGGACATGGTGATTGGAAAGTAATATATGGTCTATACGTGAATACGACTGGTGGGGGTTAGAGAAGTGAGTAAAATCTTTAGCTGTTGGGTTCAATTCTCTCCAAATGTCGGTCAATCTATATTGGTGAAGCATGCGAGTGACTTGGGTACTGGTTTTAGTAGGTCTAATTAATTTAGCCTTTGCTGGGCCGGATTTATCCAGTCCAGAGTCAAAAGCCAGATTGGAATCTCCCCCCATAACTATGACTCCCTCTACCAAAGGCTGGAGAGATTCAAGCATTTGGCAGAAGAACCCCTTCTGTCCCCGGTTGGGAGCATAGTATGATATAAAAGTATACGTTTTTCCTTCCAAAGTGCCCTTTACCAGAATGAATCTACCCTCTGGGTCCGCGTATTCCTTAATTAAGTTAAAGTTGCAGTTGAGAATAAAATTGCCACTCCTTTAGTCTTATTTTCGGCCTTTGACAGGTAGAATAATGGGAAGTGAGCATGTAAGAACGAGGGGGTATACCGCTGTGGGAAATGGGTCTCTTGTAGAAATACCACATCAGCATGAAGGGATTTGTAGGCTTGTAGCGCCTTTCGTCTTTTAACTGGAGAATTCAGCCCCTGCGTGTTGTGTGAAACAACACGAAGGGGAGCAGGAGGATTAGCCATGCCAGCCATGGGATATAAAATTGGCAAAGCTAATTCTCATGCATTCCCAAACAATATATGTATCATGAGACACAATAAACAACTTAGGTACATTGTCCGGTTTGCAGAATAATAACTGTAGACACTTAAACGTAGGAGCTCTCATTGGCAGGTAGGTCGGGGGGGAAGAGTAAACAGAAGAGATAGAAATGATAGAGAAGTAAGAAAATAGACAAAGACATTTTATCCATATGTAAAGTAACATAAGGTCAAAAAATGACCCAGAATGAGGGGAGGGTGTATTTCCCCTCCCCCCATTCAAACACGTGACCAAAGAATAGCCCAGAAAATACAGGGCTATGTTCCCACTCCTCGGGGCGACGGAACGTCGATCCAAGGGGTAGGCTGAGGCCCAATGCCTCACCACCGGCCGCCAGCGACAGCTCAACAATCTGTAAAGTAAATCATTGTTATGAATAATTCAACCCAGTATGATATATTAAAAGAGACAATAAACTATTTTAACTTTCCTAAGAAAAAACAACAAAAAAAATAATAATATAGAAATATATATATATATATATATATATATATATATATATATATATATATATATACATATACATATATGTATATAAACATTTCCTGGGAAAGTATTAACATGTAGCTTTGGTGAGATCTATTTTCCCGGGTACGGAAAAATAGGGGAAAAAGAGACATCGGTGACCATCCCATTGAAGAAAGGGGAAAAGGCATCCACAAACATGTTCCTTCTCTTCAGGTTGCAAAGTTTTCTTTAACCTTCCTGTGCTTGACTCTGCTCCAAGCAGAGGAAGTCGGGCTGATAGGGGTTTGTCTTTTGGTAGAGCCTTGCTGAATAGGAGTAGTGTCCATTTCTGGCTCGCAGGAAATAATCTTCAAGTCCAATAGTAGTCTCTCACCTTCCTGAAAATTCTGTACTACATACTGCCTGCCATTAAATGTAAATTCCAAAGCAAAGGGGAAGGCCCATTATCTTATGTCCTTTTTCATGAGGGCAGACAATAAGGGCTTCATAGCTCTTCTTCTCTGTATTGTGTATGGCGATATATCAGAAAATATTTGAATTATGGCACCTTGGTACTGTAGTTGTTCGTGTTTGCGAGACTGTTTCATCACTTCCTCCTTAATGGAATAGTAATGTTGGTAAACCGTCCTTTCTTAAAGGTCCCAGGGCCCTATGTGCTCGGTCCAATTCTAGTTTGTGAGTTGGTATAGATGGGATCAGGATTTTGATAATGTCCTGTATAGCTGTATGCACGTCTGAGATAGATTCTGGTAATCCTCTGACCCTGAAATTATCTCTTCTTGATCTGTTCTCTAATTCGTCGATCCGTGCCTGAGCAGCTTCCAGCTGCTCCTGCATCAACTGCAAATGTTCTGAGTTCTGATCAGTCCGTGCTGTATTAACCTCCTATTTGTGTTCAATATTTTCTATTCTGCTTCCCAGGCTCTGAAAATCAGCCCTAATCTCTCCTGTAATCCTTTCTGCATTTTGTGCCAGTCCTTTATCTAGCATTTCAGAAATTCTGCTGAATAATTCAAAGACATTGAAGGTTACCTCATGAGCCTGTTCAGCCTTTGTATTCATATGTGCAGGACTTTGTGAGCTAATTACCTCAGGAGTTAAATGACCAGCCTCCATGAGATTATTAATTTCAAATGATGCAGGGGGGGAGAGAATAGGGCAAGTGTCAGAATTTGGTGTCTGGGTACTACAGAGGGATTTATAGGAGATATAGCTTGTCTGTCAGTCAATGAGGTCTCAACTGTACCCAGTGTACTTGTCTGAGGTACGGCGGCCATCTTAAGTAAATTGTTCTTAGCCAGCCTTTTATTAAGTTTCTTGCTCTTTTTGTAATATTTGCCCGGCATGAACCGGGTCCACAGTATGTCAGCTATTCACTACTGTTGTTTCTCTGCTCTTAACAGGTATATAGAGCAGAGCCGGAACGTAGCTTTTGGGCCAACGGAGGATGTGCGCGACCTCCGTCGCTGCAGCCGAGCTCCGTGTGCCCCCCTAATGATTGACGTACGCCACAGCCATGGCGTTGTCGGACTCGATTCTGATTGGTCGGCCCTGCAGACCCAGAGACCACTTGGAGAGACACAACTTGATCGCTCGGAGCTCCAGTACATTGATCGGAAGGCGGGACTCCTCCTGAGTCCATCGTCCCTGGGCTGACTGGACACCCCAAACACCCCCCCAGCCGGAGAGGCTGGCATCCGTCGTGATCACTGTCCAGTGACACGACAGAAACGATCTCCCGGTCCGGAGCACCGGAGATGTCAGCCACCACACCAGGGAGGACTTGGTCAGTCGACTCACCCGAATCTGGTAATCCAGAGATGAAGGAAGTTTGTTCCAACGTGACAGAATCTCTTTCTGTAACACTCGAGTGTGGAATTGGGCATACGGAACTGCCTCGAAAGAGGCCACCATCAGACCCAGAACCCTCATGCAAAAGCGAAGCAATGACCACTTCTGGGTCGCCAACCGCTGCACCGCAGGTTGCGGAGTTTGTAGTTTTTCCGCTGGAAGAAAAACTCTCGCCTCTGAGGAATCCAGGACCAATCCCAGATATTCCAGCCACTGAGACAGCACCAGTACTGACTTCTGGATATTCAGTAGCCAACCGAATTCTCGGAGGGTTTGACAGGTGATAGACACGTCCTCTTCTAAGTCTGAGCTTGAGGAAGCTCTCAGAAGAAGGTCGTCCAGGTATCCCACGATATCGATCCTGCGCTGCTGCAGCAGGGCCAGAATCGGGGCGAGCATGTTGGTGAAGACCCGTGGTGCCGAGGCCAGGCCGAACAGGAGGGCCACAAATTGAAAGGGATCCTCCCCGACCGCAAAGTGCAGAAACCTCTGGTGTTTCGCGCATATCTGAATATGCAGGTACGCGTCCTTGACGTCCAAAGACGCTAGGAAGTCCTCCTGATGGAGCGCTGCAATTACTAAGCGAATCAACTCCATCCTGAATTTTTGCACTTTGACAAAGCAATTGAGGGCCTTGAGGTCCAGGACTGGACGGACCCCTTCCTTCTTGGGGACTACAAACAGATTGGAGTAAAAACCTTGAAACCGTTCCACTGCGGGAACCGGCACAATCATTCCCCTGACCAGAAGATCCTGGACAGCCCCTGACAGATCCTTCAGCCGACCCGGAGGAAGCCGGAGGTTGGAGGGGAAAAAAAAAACCTGTTTGGTGGACAAGAGAGAAACTCTATCTTGTACCCCGAGGAAACTTCTTTGCAAACCCGGTCGGAAAGAAGAGACCTCCATCAAGCTGCAAATTTGCAAAGCCGGCCCCCCACCCAAGTTGTGGGCGGGGGCAGACCTTCATGCAGAGGCAGGCTTGTCCGCAGGCTTGTTGGGCTTGCAGCACCAGGGGCGCCTTAGCACCCAGAAAGCGTTTTCCTGCCGTACTAGGCGGACAAAAAGACAGTTTGGGGGTAGTAAATGAGGGCCCTTGCCTACGGCGAGGCACCTTATCTTCACTGGCCTCACGATTCGATTTCGATTATCATGTCAACGATTCGATTCCGCGATGCATCAAGATTGCGTGTGATTTTCATAAAAAAAAATTCAAGCAGTCAGGAGAACTCCATTTTTTTAATTTTATCTGTTCTTAAAGAGGGGGTTCACCCTTAAAACTACTCTGTGTGATCCCATCCAGCATACTAGCGTCAGCGCCAGTATGCTGTTTTTTTTTTTTTTTTTTAATCTTCGTACTTACGGTTTAATTGATAATTTTATATTGTGCCTACCGCAGGTGAATGGCGTGTCTATTCAGTGTCACGGCTTGCAAAAATAGCCGACAAGCACTCGGATATTCCCGGCGCCTGCGCATAGAGTCGTTTTAAGGGTGAACCCCCTCTTTAAAAATAAAATAAAAAAAACACTCTCTGAATGCAGCAAAGTCCAAACACAGCAGACAACAATTTAGAGGAGTTTTAGCCCCCCCCCCAAAAAAAATAAAAAATACTACAGAAGATGGTCAGAGACTGCAGACATGATACAGGAGATGATCAGAGACTGCAGACGTAATAAAGGAGATGATCAGAAACTGCAGACATAGTACAGGAGATGATCAGAGACTGCAGACAATAGTACAGGAGATGATCAGAGACTGCAGACATAATACAGAAGATGATCAGAAACTGCAGACATAGTACAGAAGATGATCAGAGACTGCAGACATAATACAGAAGATGGTCAGAGACTGCAGACATAATACAGAAGATGGCCAGAGACTGCGGACATAATGCAGAAGATGGTCAGAGACTGCAGACATAATACAGAAGATGGTCAGAGACTGCAGACATAATACAGAAAATGGTCAGAGACTGCAGACATAATACAGAAGATGATCAGAAACAGCAGACATACTACAGAAGATATTCAGAAACTGCAGACATAATACAGAAGATGGTCAGAGACTGCAGACATAATACAGAAGATGATCAGAGACTGCAGACATGATACAGGAGATGGTCAGAGACTGCAGACGCAATAAAGGAGATGATCAGAGACGGCAGACATAATACAGAAGATGATCAGAGACTGCAGACATGATACAGGAGATGGTCAGAGACTGCAGACATGATACAGGAGATGGTCAGAGACTGCAGACATGATACAGGAGATGGTCAGAGACTGCAGACATAATACAGGAGATGGTCAGAGACTGCAGACATAATACAGGAGATGGTCAGAGACTGCAGACATGATGCACCAAGTAGCCAGCATTGGGTTCTAATGAACTGCTGCTGCCGTGGAGACAGAGACCAGTGATGTCAATAGCAATGCCAGGACAGCAACCTTGGTTGTTCGCCCACTGGTCCACTGTCGGTGGATTCCCCCATCCACCTGGAATGTGTAGATGTGGAAATTGGATGATATGACCAAACAAAAAAAAAAAGCAATCAATATATGGACTGCATAAGTGTCTTGGTGTTAACTGGATCTTGAAAGAACAGAGCAGGGAGGGAGATAGGGGAGAGAAAGTGACAGTTCAGTGACCAATATGTAATTAAAAAATGCAGTGCTCACTCATTCAGGGAGGAGGCATTGAAGTTCACACAGCTTGGAAGGATTCTGTGTAGCTGGCTGCTGACTGTCCTTCATATCTTCCGCGCACATCCCCCTTCTCTTTCTCCTTCGGGCCGGGCAGACACAGAGGGAGAGAGGAGGAAGAGGGGCAGCTGTATGCAATTCATCGTTCCATCTGGGAGGGGGGGGGTGAACTTTGCTGAGCTGTGTGTGAGACGAGAAGACACTCCACTCAGCTGCAGCCACCTGCCCCTAAATGTACAGACTGATTCTCCTGTCCCATGGATGGGAGAATTCCGTCTGTTTTCTCAAACTGTCACCGCATGGTTCCCCCACAGTGCAGGATCTCAGGGAACTTCAGCAACCCTCACCCTGATCTGCTACTCCCACGGATGTGATGACAGCCAGTGATCTGTCTCACAGCTCCGTGCGGCTCTGCAACCGCCAATCAGGGAGATGAGAGGGTTAACTGTCCAGCTTCCACAGGTACAAATCACACTAGGAAGGGGAGAGCCTGGGTGGGGGCAGCATGCTGAAACCACAGCATCCATTGACGGTAAACGGCCATGATAAGTCAGCCGATCGGTGCAAAGACACAGCTGTGTGGGGGGAGGGGAGGAGCCGGAATGACATCATGAATAATCGATTATGCTGGCTGCCCGCATCGATGCCGAATGGGGAAGAGCAAAATCGCGATGCATCGATGCGGCGATCATTTTCAACACCCCTACCTTGCACCATCTGGTCGGCCAGGTCCACACAGAGCTCAGGAGCATTATGCACCAGGGACTTAGCCCGTTCGGGAAGTGTCTGCGACACCAGAGCCCCAGCCAAAACCGGTCTCACCGCCGACCCCACCACTGTGAATAAGGACTGGGCCACAGCCTCAGCTCTCCTATCTGTGGGGTCCTTAAATGCGGGAGCCCCTTCCACAGGTAACGTGGTGGCCTTATTCAGCCTGGACACCGGGGGGTCCACTGATGGAGGAGATACCCTTTTAAAGGAGGATTTCCTAAAAAAGTGGGTAACGGACCGTAAAGTATTTTGGTACTGCATTCCTTGTACAACAGTTCGTCCAGATACGAAACACAAGGAAACACTTTTGCGGTGCGGGGCGGCTTGCGGAACCCAAAAGGGACTGGCATGTCTGATGCCTCCGGCAAATCCTCAAGTTTTTGAGTATCCCGCACCGCCGCTATAAGAGCTCCAACAAATTCCTTATCCTGCTTAGACCCGGTGTGTTGCCATATTCTGCTCCCTATCGCAGAATGCTCCGGAAGTCACGTGGCGGCCAACTGCGCATGCTCATTCCAAACGCAAGTGCCATGCGTTCCAATAGATTTACGACAGTACACACCAGCGAACCCGGCATTCAGGGCGACGTGGAATTAGCGGAAAGTGGCCAGTCGGCCTCATGTCCTCACTTCGCTCGAACGGCTCGCTCCGCTCGCTCGGCCTCCTGGCTCTTTTTTTAACATCCTCCAATCCACGGGGATGTTAAGGAATGAGCCTGGATGCCGACCGAGGTTTCACTGGTGTGTACTGTCGTAAATCCATTGGAACGCATCGCACTTGCGTTTGGAACGCATCGCGCAAGCGCAGTTGGCCGCCACGTGACTTCCGTAGCATTGTAGGATAGGGAGCCGAATATGACAACTCACCGGAATCAGAGACATCCTCACTGTCCGCGTGGGTTAAGTCTGCATCATCCGACCTGACAGAACCAGGGCCAAATGTAGAAGCATCACCTGATTTTGCATCAGAGACATCCCCAGAAGCAGGCTCAGGGAGGGGGTGCTTTTTACCCCCCTTCTGGCCACTCGCCGCTTCAATCCTGGCCACAAACGCCTCAAGGACTGCCGTCACAGCATCCAACGAGGCCACAGGAGCAGGGGCACTAAGGGTTAACTGGCATGGTTGAGGAAGAAGCCTCACATGAGGGCCCTTGTGGTCCAGACTCCATGCTGTCCCACCTGAAAAATGCCACCTTAGTACTGCAGACAGAAAACGAGACCCACCGGTCACCCTCCCGGCTGATACAGAGAGCAGGGGACCCACGGGGACTCACCACCCAGAACCAGGCTGTACCGCTGTGCAGGGCTGAGAGTGCTGCCTGTGCCGTATTGTTTCCTCAAGAAGAAAGAACTGCGGCGTTGGCGCTGTTCTTCCAGACACTAGAGGTCAAACATTTCTAAAATGGCAGCCGACATGCAGAAAAACAGCATATGGGCTACAAGAAAATGGCCGCCGACCCATAGAGCCGCGGCGCCGGCAAAATGGCTGTCGTACACATGTAAAACACACAGTGAGACACAGCAGATACTGACACAGCACCTCACAATAAAAAATGACAGCACCAGTACAGTAGAAAATACAGCACCCCACAGCAGCACAGCCCCCTCGGCAATAGCAGAGGCCCCCCCAGGTGGACCCCCCACCTCACAGCCGCCACCCAGAAACGGGGAAGGAGAGAGAAGAAAGGGAGAGGAAAGGGAGAGAGGAAAGCAGGGCAGACCCTCAGTCGACCTCCCAGGAATGCACCAGCCGAAAAACCCCTGCCGAGGTAAGGGGATACTACTTACCCATCCTGCGACCACCGGCTGGAGTCATTCCAGACAGAACCAACGTCTGCTTGTGGCATGGCTGTTGGCCCGGCACACTGACACAGCCATAGAGACCGGTCATATGTGTGCCCTGGAACATGTAGTTCACCAGCTGCCCCTGGAGCAACGGGGCATGTCGTGGACGGCCTAGCTAAAGACCAGCACACGCTCGATGGCCGAACATGAGGGTACTACAAGGATCAAGATCCAGCCTGTAACCCAGTCGGCAGTTGATAGTAGATCCCAGGATCCAAATATGCAGGAACAAAAAACAAATAAAGGCCAAAAAAAAACGCAAAAAAAATCTCCAGAGCATATGGGCTCCATAAAAGTCATGCTCTTCTGACGCTAGGCATATTAAAACTGAGGCTGGATGCTTCCAGAGAGTGGGATGTACCCGGGGGACACACCCACACACCCCCTGGGAGGTGCTGTACTGAGAGAAGCGTGTTTAACACTTAAAGTGCTGTTTTTCGGCCTAGTCTCTCCTAGAAGAAAGGTACATAACCCTAAGGTCAAGGCTGCTGTGTCTGTCCATGAACGAAAGAGAAAAAACAATCAGCGCGAACCCCCCCCCCCCCCATCAGAAGAGACGCCGATTGGCTCTCATCTACTCACATCTGTCAGACGCGAGTGAGGAAAAGGCCATCAACGGCTCTTCCTGTTTACATCGTGATCAGCCGTGATTGGACGCCGGAGGCTCTTTACCAAGATTGGAGATGCAGGGTGTCAGAGCGAGCGCCGGCATGAAACCCTGCAGGACGTCAATAGACGTCCAGTCAGGATTTCACGACCACTTCCCGAACGTCAATTGTCCGTTGACCGGGCGGGAAGTGGTTTAATTCGGCAGAAAACTTGATGGCCTGGCAATGGGGTTGGGTCTGAAAGGTGTATGATTGGAGTTTAAACGTGCCGAAGGTAGAGGGGGGGGGGGGCAGGACATCTCTTGGCTCGCTCTTGCTTCTATTAGCCTCATAGCTCTCTTTTGCCATTTTGACCCCAGCTGACGAGACAATATCTAGAGGACTACCTTACGCAACGTATCATTGACATTTTTGTGTTTTATATGCTCTGTAATATTTTCCTTTAGTGTTTTTATGTTAGCATTTCCTATTTGCATGGGAAATAAAATAAGACATTGTTTTACTAAGTAGTGTGTTTATTTTCATAGCTAACCTTATATCACTGTACCAACAACAGCAACCAGCAACATTATCAAAGCTTTAATAGATTAGCCAACTAAGAATAGACAAGTTAATACGTATATGGAATAAATAGAGGGAATCCATTGCCCCTGACGTGTCATATTCGGCTCCCCATCACACAATGCTAATTCCAAACGCAATTGCAATTGTGATGCATTCCAATGGATTTACGACAGTGCACACCAGCGAAGCCGTCATTCTTGGCGACGTGGACTTAGAGGTAAGTGGCCTCCAATCCACTGCGTTTGGAACGCATCGGGCATGCGCAGTTTGCCGCCACAGCACTTCCGCAGCAGTCTGTGATAGGGAGCGGAGTATGACGGTGCACCGCCACCCGGGTAATTATTTCAATTTATATTTCAGGGGGAGTTGTAACAAATTTTCTAGCAAAAAGTACCGATTTTAACCACTTAATCACCGGGCCTATTCTGGCACTTTTCTCCTTCATGTAAAAATCACAATTTTTTTGCTAAAAAATTTATCAGAACCCCAAACATTATAGATTTTTTTTTAGCAGACACCCTAGGGAATAAAATGGCGGTCATTGTAACTTTTTTTCTTGCACGGTATTTGCACAATGATTTTTCAAACGGCTTTTTTTAGGGAAAAAAAAAACAGTTTCATGAATTAAAAAATATCAAAACAATGTGAAAGATGATGTTACGCCGAGTAAATAGATACCTAACATGTCACACTTTAAAATTGCGCACACTCATGGAATGGCGCCAAACTTTGGTACTTAAAAATTTCCATAGGCGACAATTTTTTTTACAGGTTACTATTTTTGAGTTACAGAGGAGGTCTAGTGCTAGAATTGTTGCTGACACTCTAACGCACGCGATGATACCTCACATGTGGGGTTTGAACGGTGCTGACATATGTGGGCGGGGCTTGCATGCGTGTTTGCTTCTGCACGTGAACGACCAGGACAGGGGTGTTTTAAAAAATATATATATATATATATTTTTTATACTTCTTTTTTTATTTTTACACTTTGTTTTACATTTTTTTTTTGTTATCACTTTTATTCCTATTACAAGGAATGTAAACATCCCTTGTAATAGGAATAGTGTGCGACAGGTCCTCTTTATGGAGAGATGCAGGGTCAATAAGACCCCACATCTGTCCTCCAGGCTGGAAAGCATTAGATCGGGAAAAAAAAATTCACTGATCGAATGCATTCAGCTGCGGTTGCGGCTGTGTTTACATTCTGGGTACCGGGCGTGACGTCATAACGTCGCGCCCGGTCCTCCGACGGTCATAGAGATGACTGTGACCTTCTGGCCGGCCGATTCGCTCTCCGGGCCCCCAATGGCACATGAGAGCCCGGAGAAGCACCGGATGGCGGTGGGAGGGGGGACGTCCCCTCCCGCTGCCTAGAAGAACGATCGAGCGGCGGAACCGCCGCTTTGATCATTCTTCTGGTGCACAGAATCGCCGGCTGAATACGGCGATATCTGAATGATGCCTGTGGCTGCAGGCATCACTCAGATATCCCTGCACAAAGTGCAGGACGTCATATGACATCCTAAAGTGATGAAGTGGTTAAACTGTAAAGAAAGTGTGCCAGAAAAAGCTTGGTCAGTCAGTATGGTAGTGTCGGTATGTAGCGGCAGCCAGTGAGCAGTGTGGTAGAAGCAGTCAATGAGTGGAATGGAAGTGGTAGTCAGTGAGCAGTATGGCAGTGTCTGTATATAGCAGAAGTCAGTGAGCGGTATGGTAGCAGTAGTCAGTGAATGGAAGTGGTAGTCAGTGAGTGGTATGGCAGTGTCGGTATGTGGTGACAGTCAGTGAGCGGTATGGCAGTGTCTGTATGTGGTGATAGTCAGTGAGTGGTATGGTAGAGTCGGTGCGTAGTGACAGTCAGTGGTATGGTAGGTGCAATCAGTGAGCGGTATGGTAATGTTGGAATATGGTGGCAGTCAGTGAGGGGTATGTACTGGCAACCAGTATGGTAGTGTCGGTATGTAGTGACAGTGAGCAGTACGGTAGTGTCGGTATATGGTGGCAGTCAGTGAGGGGGTATGTACTGGCAAAAAGTAGGTAGTGTCAGTTTGGTAATGACTGGCAGTCTTCAACGGACGGTATGGTAGTGTCGATATGTAGCGGCAGTCAGTGAGCGGTATGGTAGCAGTCAGTAAGTGGAATGGAAATGGTAGTCAGTGAGTGGTATGTAAATAAACAGAAAAAAAAAATCAGCGCAATAATCACAAAATGGCAAGCAGCTGAACACTAGGGGCCAGATTCAGAAAGCATTTACGTCAGTGTATCAAGAGATACGCTGTGTAAATACTAAGAATAGCCAGCGTATATTTTTTTGCTATTCAGAAAAGAAGATACGCCGGCTTTCTCCTAAAATACGAGCGGCGTAATTCGCTTACACCGTCGTATCTTAAGTTGCATATTTATGCTGGCCACTAGGTGGCGCTTCATGTAAATTATGCAAATGAGCTATTTACGCAGATTCACGAGCGTACTTGCGACAGCGCGTCGTATTTTACGTCGTTTGCGTAAGCGTGAGACCGGTGTAAGGTTACCCCTGCTATAGCAGGCGCAGCCAATGTTAAGTATGGACGTCGGGACGCGTCGAATTGTACGTCGGTTACGTCGTTTGCGTAAATCGTTCGGAAATGGGGCTCGACGTTAGTTACGTTCACGTCGTTTACATTGAGAAAAAGCGATGTGATTTCGCGCATTCGCACTGGGAACGTCAACGGACGGCGCATGCGCCGTCCAAAAAAAACGTCAATTACGTTGGGTCATGATTCATTTACATGAATCACGCCCCCACTTCAGCAATTTGAATTGTGCGGCCTTACGCCGTGCACTTTACGCTACGCCGCCGCATATTATGGAGCAAGTGCTTTCTGAATAAGGCACTTGCCCATAATATTTGCAGCGGCGTAGTGTAAAGAGGAAACGCTACGCTTCCGGAAAGATACATTTTTGTATCTGAATCCAGCCCTAGGAGTCAAAATCAAAAAATTCCTAAGCTACATATGCAAAAGATAGTGCAGCGCTAATGACAAGTCCAAAAGTCCAAATATAAGGTCATCCACGTGAACTTGAAAGATGACTGTATGTAAAAATCATGCGGGTGATGAGCGTGAATAAGATAGTATGACACCTCCACCCAGAGGCGTCGTTAGGCCCTGGCTAGGGAGGCTGGAGCCCCGAATGTGCCCCCGAAAATCCCTGAGTCTCGGGCATACAATGTTTAATTTTTAGCCCCGAGTCATTGCCGCAGAGCAGGGACCAGTTCCCGATCTCGCCCGCCATATTTGGTTTTCAGTCTGGCCGCTGGCGCCCTGTGATTGGGGCTGGCATCTGTGCCCGGCGCATGCGCCGTTCCGATCCCAGCCGGGCTCGGGAAAGATCGTATCCGCTCGGCCGGGTGGCGCATGCGCAGCTACGTAGTGGCCCCGAGTGGCGCAATTTTTAAAGAGATCGGCAGTGGCGCTAGTTGGGACACTATGGCGGTCGCTGCTATTCAGTGCACCCGCCACCGGAGGACTCAGCCGAGCATGTGAGGAGGGGGAAAATACAACTGGGGGGACATCACTCGGAACCTGTGGCACTGGCATTGGCATGCAGGGAAGGGACAGACACAGACTGATGTGCATGCTCTGTCCACATCATATCTCCACATCATCAGAATGCTGTGTCCTCCTCCTGTGCCCCTTTCACCTCTCCACAGGTCAGATCTGCCCTGACCTGTGGAGAGGTGAAAGGGGCACAGGAGGAGGACACAGCATTCTGATGATGTGGAGAAGTAATATGATGGTGGACAGAGTAGAGGAGGAGGCTACTGTGAGGGGATAAGGAGGACACTATTATATTTGCAGCCTCTGTCCCCCTCCTGTGCCATGACCGCAGCCTCTGTCCCCCTCCTGTGCCATGTCCACAGCCTCTGTCCCCCTCCTGTGCCATGTCCGCAGCCTCTGTCCCCCTCCTGTGCCATGTCCGCAGCCTCTGTCCCCCTCCTGTGCCATGTCCGCAGCCTCTGTCCCCCTCCTGTGCCATGTCCGCAGCCTTTCCCCCTCCTGTCCATGTCCCAGCCTTTGTCCTGTGCCATGTCCGCAGCCTCTGTCCCCCTCCTGTGCCATGTCCGCAGCCTCTGTCCCCCTCCTGTGCCATGTCCGCAGCCTCTGTCCCCCTCCTGTGCCATGTCCGCAGCCTCTGTCCCCCTCCTGTGCCATGTCCGCAGCCTCTGACCATCTCCTGTCTTTTATCATGTCTGCAGTCTCTGAAGAAAAAAAGAAGTCAAGAGTGGGAGCGCCGGGATGGGGGTTGCGGGAAGAATCAGACGCGTGGACTGTGGGGAGGAGATCGGAACAGCCAAGCTAGAGCCGCCTGACTGAGCCCCGCACGGTGCACCTGAGAAGAGGTCAGTGACAGTGCCGCCAGACCAGTCTGAGGGGGGGGGGGTCACTGATCTTTGGAGGGGAGTGAATACAATAATGTAAGGGGGCAAATGTGTTGTTTTTTTTACTTCTTTTTTTATTATCTTCTTAAATTAGCGCAGCGTTTGTCTTAGGGCTTCTTTTTTTCTCACATGTGTTGCAGGGTAAAGTGGTTCAGGTAGTGTGCAGTGTAGTAGTGTGTGGGGTGGTGTGTGGGTTAGTGGTCAGTGTAGTGGTGTGTGGGTTAGTGGTCAGTGTAGTGGTGTGTGGGTTAGTGGTCAGTGTGCAGTGTGTGGGTTAGTGGTCAGTGTGCAGTGTGTGGGTTAGTGGTCAGTGTAGTGGTGTGTGGGTTAGTGGTCAGTGTAGTGGTGAGTGGGTTAGTGGTCAGTGTAGTGGTGTGTGGGTTAGTGGTCAGTGTAGTGGTGTGTGGGCTAGTGGTCAGTGTAGTGGTGTGTGGGTTAGTGGTCAGTGTGCAGTGTGTGGGTTAGTGGTCAGTGTGCGGGTTAGTGGTCAGTGTGCAGTGTGTGGGTTAGTGGGAATCGAGAGCCCTGTAGAGAAGAGAGGCAAGGCTCTGACGAAGAGAACGAAAGAAGCAGAAAGGGAGAAGAAACACAAGGCTTCAGGGAAGCGAGAGAAGGGAACAGAGCACCCTGCAGAGAAGTTAGATAAGACTGCGCAGAAGAAGGGGAATGAGGAGAAAATTGAGAGATAATGGAGCATTTAATTGAAGCTAACAAGGAAGCAGAGAGATCTCGGCAGGAGAAGAAAAAATGGAAAAAGAAGGTATGTTTTTTAATAATTTGAATTGTCATATAGTACATAGGTGAGGAAAAAAGACATAGCTGTACATCTGCAGTGTGAGATCTAAGGTTTTAACACCAGGTGCAACCAACTGTGTGGGGAAGGGATGCACTGGAGAAAAAAGTGATCCCTGTTTTAGCTTAGCTGAAACATAAGATCTCTCTTTTTCTCCCTGACAGATCAGCGATCTGCCTTGTTAACATAGGCAGAAGGCTGACCTGTCTCTGCAACGATCAGCGGGTCAGCCACTGATTGGTTCCTGCTGTGTGAAATCACAGTGGTAGCAGTGCTCCAGCGGCGCACGTGCGCCTCCTAAGCCCAAAATCATGTACCTGTACTTAGTTTTGCACAGCCGGGTTGCCCTGCCGCAGTGTATGTGTGGTGGGTGGTGGAACTGGTTAAACCAGCTTAGATGACTCAATGCCCACCCAGGCAATGTTGTGATTAATAAAACAATAGGAGAACCCAATTAACCACTTAAAACCCGGACTATTATGCAGGTTAAGGACCTTGCCCTTTTTGCAATTCGGCACTGCGTCGCTTTTACTGACAATTGCGTGGTCGTGAGACGTGACTCCCAAATAAAATTGGTGTTCTTTTTCCCCACAAATTGAGCTTTCTTTTGGTGGTATTTGATCACCTCTGCGGTTTTTATTTTTTGCGCTATAAACAAAAATAGTGCGACAATTTTGAAAACATTTTTTTTTTACTTTTTGCAATAATAAATATCCCCCACAAATATATAAAAAAAACATTTTTCCACTCAGTTTAGACCGATACATATTCTTCTACCTATTTTTGTTAAAAAAAAAAGAAAAAATCTCAATAAGCGTTTATCGTTTGGTTTGCGCAAAATTTATAGCGTTTACAAAATAGGGGATAGTTTTATGGCATTTTTATCAATAATTTTTTTTTAGTTTTACTACTAATGGTGACGATCAGCGATTTATTTTTTCCATGACTGCGACATTATGGTGGACACATCGGACAATTTTGACACATTTTTGGGACCATTGTCATTTTCATAGCGAAAAGTGCTATAAAAATGCACTGACTACTTTGAAAATGACAATGACAGTGAAGGAGTTAACCACTAGGGAGCGCTGTAGGGTTTAAGTGTGACCTCATGTGTGTTTCTAACTGTAGGGGGCAGGGCTGGACGTGTGATGTCAGTGATCGTTGTTCCCTATATCAGGGAACAGAGGATCACTGACATTGCCACAGTGAAGAACGGGGAAGGTTTGTTTACACTCACCACTTCCCGTTCTTCAGCTCCTGTGACCCTGACCGCGGGATACCCACGGCGACCGGGTCCACGGGTCTCGCGGTCATGGAGCTTCGGACCGGGTCGCGTGTGCGCGGCTGGGCCTTAAAGGCGACGTGTATATATACGTCCATGTGACCAGCTGTGTCATTCTGCCAAAGTATATATTGTTGTGCGGCGATCCTTAAGTGCTTAACAATTAACCATGGGACAGGAGACCACCAGCCACAAGGTGGCTTGCTCATAATGTTAAGATCTTCCATGAGTCTCTCAGTCTTGGAATCAACTTCTCTTCATATGTTTCTTAAGGGATATTGCTGACAAATATTACTGTCCCATTTGAATTAATCTAAGCAACATTCTCAGCACCCATTAAGTAATTGTCCATTATTTTTTCCGTCACCCTGTTCCCCTAATACACACAAGGGTAACCTTTAAGGCCTCGTACACACGATTAAATGTGTCTGTTCAAATCGGTCGGACCGACCGATTTGAACAGATCTGTCTGTTGGGATTTTGGTTTGCTCGCGTGTACACGCGTCGGTGACGTGGCGGTGAAGTTGACGCCGGCACGTCACCGCACCAGGAAGTAAAACACTTCCGCGCATGCGTCAAAACCATTCGGCGCGTGTGCGAGAAGACATGTCTGCTGGTTAGCGTACTTGCATGCTTTGAAATCTGTCGGTGGCCAAATCCGTCTGTTTGCCCGTACACACGATCAAATCTGTCTGCTGAAACGGTCTAGCAGACCGTTTCCAACAGACAGATTTGATCGTGTGTACGAGGCCTAAGAGTGGCCAGTGGAGCTGAACCAGGACTTTCCTGACCTCTCTAGGGTAAGCTGGGTTCCATGGGCCCCCCACACAAAGTGCCTCCCATCACAAGACTCTTGTCAATACAGAATTTTGGCATCTGTCGTGTAGGTGGAGACACGCTGGGTATGGAACCTTTCTGGTACTGGAAACAAGGGTTAGCTGTGCATCTGCGGTTTAGCTGTTTTCTCTATTTTGGGGGTTTCATTGCCAATAGAAATAAGTAGAGTAGTATGACTTGTATGAGGACATGGTAATTAATTTGTTTTCTTTTTCTCTCTCTACAGCATGTGTACCAGGTTGCCTATATCCAGAGAGCTTCATCTTCCATAAAGTACTTGGAATGGGATGTCATGGGCAGGTAAGTGATCAAACAGTAGTACGTAAACAGGGGGGGGCACATTATGACCATGGAAGACTACATGGCAGGTGCAGCATAAGCATGTATGCTCAGCTCAGGCTTTGGGGGGAGGGGGATGACGTACTGAGCAAGGGGGCTGTACCCCAGGATATAAGAAAACATTACCTTTGTAGCGTGTCTCTCTCTACTGGAAATTTTCAAATGCAAGTCCACCTTTATTGAAAATCTGTAAGGTGACCTTACACTGGACACCCTCCCCATCCCCCGCAGCCAGATACCAGGATGCTGCTTCACCGGTCTGGGATTTAAAATCTCTGCAGCTTAATCTCTTATCTGTACCTCTCAGCATATATGAAAAAGAGGCATTCTAATTGGTCAGCCCGTCCTGTCAGTGAGGAGAGCAAGTCATGGGGAGTTCAAATCCTAGACCGGTTAAGCAGCTTTCCGGGGTGTGACTGCGGGGGATTGCGGGACTTGGGTACAAGGGGAATCGGGGGAGGGAGGGGATCCAGTGTAAGGTCTTCTTAGGCCTCGTACACACGATTAAATGTGTCTGTTCAAATCGGTCGGACTGACCGATTTGAACAGATCTGTCTGCTGGGATTTTGGTTTGCTCGCGTGTACACACGAGCAAACCAAAATCCCCGCCAGCAGACAGCGCGCTGACGTGTCGGTGACGTGGCGGTGACAGCTGTGTCATTCTGCCAAAGTATATCGTCGTGCGGTGGTCCTTAAGTGGTTAACAATTAACCATGGGACAGGAGACCACCAGCCACAAGGTGGCTTGCTCATAATGTTAAGATCTTCCATGAGTCTCTCAGTCAGAAAAGGTGGAATCAAGGTGGAATCAACTTCTCTTCATATGTTTAAGGGATATTGCTGACAAATATTACTGTCCCATTTGAATTAATCTAAGCAACATTCTCAGCACCCATTAAGTAATTGTCCATTATTTTTTCCGTCACCCTGTTCCCCTAATACACACAAGGGTAACCTTTAAGGCCTCGTACACACGATTAAATGTGTCTGTTCAAATCGGTCGGACCGACCGATTTGAACAGATCTGTCTGTTGGGATTTTGGTTTGCTCGCGTGTACACGCGTCGGTGACGTGGCGGTGACGTTGACGCTGCCACGTCACCGCACCAGGAAGTAAAACACTTCCGTGCATGCGTCGAAACCATTCGGCGCGTGTGCGAGAAGACATGTCTGCTGGTTAGCGTACTAACCAGCAGACATGTCGGGCGGACGGGTTCCCAGCTGACAGATTTTAAAGCATGCTTTGAAATCTGTCGGGTGGCCAAATCCGTCTGTTTGCCCGTACACACGATCGAATCTGTCTGCTGAAACGGTCTAGCAGACCGTTTCCAGCAGACAGATTTGATCGTGTGTACGAGGCCTTACAGATTTTCTGTAAAGCTGAACTTATATTTTAAGTACTCATTTTTCCTAGGAGGTGATGAATCGGTGATATTAGCCTATCCCAGGCATCCGGCATTCCCCTCTGCTGCCCCATGACCCTCAGCATCCTCCTTTACAATGCAGGACTGCTGATTGTGCACTATATGGGATGACACTGGAAAGCTGTGACCAGTTGGAACATGAAGAGAACAGGCTTTGGGGGGAGTGGTTGTGCTCTGCAGAGGAAACTTGCGGGAGTATGGAGTAAGGTTTGTACATCACCATATTTATCATCCCCTGAGCACAATGACCCATTAACCCTTGCAGTGTCAAGGAGGACCCCACTGTTCAGCTTTAATGCAAAGTGTCAAGTTGGGTTGTATACTATGAGAAAAATTCTGTATGCAGCATGATTATTCGATTTTCTTATAGTGTGTATGCTATAACTTTTGACATCCGATTCAGACTTTCCAAACAAAATTTTCCTAAGGGACAAACTTCAATTTTTTTTCTTGTAGGTGAACAGAACGATTTTTGTTTAAGGTGTACTGTTTTCGTATGAGAAACATTTCGATACTGCGTTTGATCAGAAACAATAAATAACATAAAAAGCCTTTGTTGTATGGGAATTTTCATACATTAGTTTCATCCTCAGTTGCTTGCTGTGAAATTTCGAGGAAAATCGGATGATTAATTGCCCGATTTTCTTATGATGGTTACCATCATATGTGCCCACCACTGCAGAAACCAGTCAGAATCCACTGTGTACAAGTCTGACTTCTGCATAGTAAATTCTGATTGGTGGCTTGGGGGTTATGGCACCTGAGAATTAGTCTGCTGTGTTGAACAAGGTAAAAGACACTAATGCCGTGTACACACAGTCAGAAATTCCGCCAGCAAAACTCAGATGTAAACTTTTGGTCGGAAATTCTGACCATGTGTATGCTCCATCGGACTCTTGCTGTCAGAATTTCTGCCAGCAAAAGATTGAGAGCAGGTTCTAAATTTTTCAGACGGGAAAAATTCTGATCGTCTGTATTAATTTCAACGAATGCTCGGAAACAATTTGACGCATGTTCGGAAGCACTAAACTTCGGCTTGTCGTAGTGATGTATGCGTTCTTGATGGGCAAAAGTTCAGAGAACTTTTGTTTGACCACGTGTATGCAAGCCAAGCTTGAGTGGAATTCCGTTGGAAAAACCATCCAAGGTTTTTCAGACAGAAAATCCGATCGTGTGTACGAGGCATTACAGCAGTTGATCATATTTCCACAAATGGCAAATCCAGCAGGACAGAAAACAAGGGGGAAAGAAAGATAATTCAGAATATGAGGAATAGCTAGTAATGATGTTACAACTAGAGAACATGGTTAAAGATGAACTAATTGTCCCTTTTTTAATAGGTGATGCTGGCGACCCATTGTGATAGCGGAAAACTTGTGGCTGTGAAGATCGTTGGAAAGCTAGGTCTAAGTTACCAAGATCGGGACTTCGTCATGAATGAACGTCAACTAATGAAAATGGTTATGGGCCACCCATATTGTACCCAGCTCTATGCCACTTTCCAGTCAGAGGTAAGTCTAAGTTTGGATAGATAGATATTTGGATGGGTAGATATAGATAGATGGATGTATATAGATGTTTGGATGGATGTACAGTATATATAGATAGATGTAGATAGAAGTTTAGATAGACAGATATATATTATATACAATATATATGTAGATATACACGTTTGGATGGATCTAGATAGATGGATGGATACAGATGTTTGGATGGATGTACAGTATATGAATATAGACAGATGCAGATAGGTAGCTGTTGTACATAGATGTATGGATGGAAGGACAGATATAGATATAGGTCAATAGCTATAGAGATGTTTTGGATAGACATCATGTAGTGTGTTTTGGTGAAAAATTATAACAGTACTTTCTTTTATATCTTCTAACCTGTCTTCTCTTCCCCAGGATCATCTATACCTGCCTTTCTCAACCTTTTTACCGCTAAGGAACTCTAAAAATAATGTTTAGGTCTCGGGGAACCCCTGATAAAACCCATGCAATGGGGGTCAGTGGGAACAATGCCCTTTACTTTGGTGGTCAGTGAGAAGAATACCCTTTTTTACAGTAGTGGTAAGAATGCCCCCCTTAAAGAGAACTATTAAGATCATTGGTGTAATACCACTGGCTCCCCCAAGTGAAATTGGCTCAGAACTATGTAGGCACCATCAAACAGGAGGTAAATCGGCCACAGCTCAAGGAACCCCTAGCCACCTCTGGAGGAACCCCAGGGTTCCACGGAACCCTGGTTGAGAATGGCTGATCTATACTATGTGATGACATTTTGTAGTGAAGGAGATCTGAGAAACGGATTGAAATGTGACCTCCCCACCATGAGACGTCTGGCAGCAGAACTCCTATGTGGTCTGCAGTTTGTGCACTCTAAAGGCATACTTCACAGGTATGTAAAAATAAACAGAAAAAACAAACACTATAAACATATAATGTGTGAATCCATTAAACAGCGCTGTGAAAATTAGTGAAATTCTCCTAAGGTGTTTCAAAACAACTCACAGTGAATAAAACTGATAATATAAATGTGAGTATAAATAAAATTAGTCCGTGACAATAAAACAATAGTCCATAAAGAGTGATCCAAAAAATCTTCAGAGGTTCTTCCACCACACCAAAAAGTGAACAGTGCTTCCACCACCCATCAGAATGGTCACTCACCAGAACTAATTGCCTCAGCACTCGCGTACCTAGGCAGATAAGCTTATAATCACCATAAGGGATCTTCCAAAGATACTGTGGGATCCTATGTTGTGCTCCAAATAATTTCAACGTGTAGGGAAAAGAAAAAAATGTACAATAGTGTGATACCGTCAAGCAGTTTTAATAGCACACCAAAAAACAAATCCAAAGGTTAAACTCACAAACAAACTCAAAATATGAGCAATGTATCACAGCAGTCACTGTCTTCCTACAGATGATTATGTAAGGTATAGCACTTGGCCACGGCGGACCCACGATCAAAACAAAACGATCTCACCACTTGGCAGCTTGATTTTGCTGAAGACTGACTCTCCTAGTTGGTAAATGGCTCTCAACACTGCACAGCACAGCAAGCACAGCAGTCACTCAATCACTGACTATGTAGCCACGCCCCGACATGTTTCATCATTGATGATTTCCTCATGGGGTTGGCCACATAGTAAATACCCCTCCCTTTTAAAGTCAGTGTGTCAATTAACTTTCCTATAACCTTCAATCGTTTTACAATACTCTCCTCTTCTTTGCACTGCCTCTTTACCTAAACAATTCCTGATAGGTGCGTGCCCAGGCAGCTGTCTGACATCGATTTCTGCAGCGCCATTTATAAATGTCCCTACAATGGTTCATGCCATGCTAGGGAAGTGGTTAATGATCATACTTCTCATGTAGTGCAATCAGTTAATGAAAGATATGATTGTTTCCTAGATTGTATCATTCTGTGTATGGGCAGCGCTAGGGAAGGGAGTGTTGTAAATGTTGATCCCTCTATGGGTCAATAATATTGGGAAATGGGGGGACAATTATCTGAACTGCAGCGCTGACAATTTTTTTTTCTCCACAGTGACATGAACCCCGATAACATTCTTCTGGATTGCAACGGTCATGTGAAATTAGCTGACTTTGGTATAGCAGAAGCCAACATGTTTGGGACTGAGGCAAGAACTGAAGAATCTGGAACAGAATTATACATGGCCCCTGAGGTAAGTAAAAGACTAATCATCTAAATGTCCATACAAAGGGCAATTATCAACCAGATTAGACCTGAATTAAAGAGAACCTGTATACATAGAGCAATAAAACATCACATTAGGTCTGTCTAGAAATCAAGAGAACCTGCATACACAGAGACATTCTAGATAAAACTAAACCTTTGTTAGCAAAGGGAAAACGATACTAGCTGGGGGTTATGGGTGCTGATGGCAATTTTGATAGAAGGAAAGGTACCCCAAGGGGCTTTGAGTTGCAGCAAAAAATTAGAATGGATTTCAAAGTTCAAGAAATAATTTATTAAAAAGATACATGGTGAAAAAAAGCGTTCTAGTGGGATCAAGACATGAGTTCCAAAATGTGATTTAAAAGTAGATTCATAAATACAACTATGTGAGTTCATGTAACAAAAAAGTAAACTTGTACTAGAAATCCTAACGCGTTTAGACCTTTGATAATGGAGGTCTCTTCAGGGGGAAATGATTGAAAACATGAACTCTGAAAAAAAAAACATATAAATAATATTTGTTAAAACAGAAAACAATATTTTTGTGTAGAGTCAAGACGCCCACTAACACACAGCTCCTTTATCTGCAATGTAGAGAGCGTCCTGACTCTCCTGTAGTCCAAGGGAGGGGGCGAGCACAACACTCCACACCAGGGAGAAAGCCTTGCATTACTGTGTGGAGTTAGAGACAGAAGAACAGGAAGTGAGGATTTCTCAGAAGAAATAAGGACATTTAAAAGCAAAATGGAAGGATGAGGTAAGCGATGGAGGACTGCACTAAGGTAAAGGAAAAAATTGTACCTTTACAACCCCTTTAAATCACACATTCCAGGACTGGCTCACAACTTTTATTGGTACCCAGAAGATCACCACATACACGCAGGCTCAGACTGGCCCGCTAAGCCTAGGTTCACACTTGTGTGATGCGGGAACCTGTGTGATTAGAGCGCCGGTTCCCGTATTGCACTTCTCTCCTTCTGCGACTGCTGCAGGTGCCAATACATTGTTAATGGCACCCCCAGATCGATTCGCAGATCGCAGTATGAACTCGCACAGGAATCGTATCGCAAAAGTGAGAACAATCACGTGATCCGATTTCAGTGCGGGGGGAAAAAAGTCCCTGCACTATTTTTCTCCTGATCTAATGCGAGTTCAGCCAAACAACTGTATGGCTGAAGTTGCATCTCACAGACATCGCATGTGATCGGCACCTGTGGTGGGAGTGCGAATCACATGCGATGTCTGAGATCGCACAATTATGAACCTGGGCTCAAGGACCAGCGCAACCTCCAGTGGGCCGTGCACCTTACAAATACAGAACCACTATATATCACTATATACTATAACTAATCACTCACAATGCCTGGCTTGCCTGTCTTCTCTCACAATCCCCCCCCCCCACCTCCATAATGCTTAACCACTTGACCTCCGTAAGATTTACCCCCCTTCATGACCGGGCCATTTTTTGTAATATGGCACTGCGTCACTTTAACTGACAATTGCGCACACGCTGTACCCGGGAACAAAAATGTCACTTTTATCCCACAAATAGAGCGTTCTTTTGGTTGTATTTGATCATCTCTGTGGTTTTTATTTTTTGTGCTATATAACAAAAAAAAAAGAGCGACAATTTTGAAAAAAACAAAACATTATTATTTACTTTCTGCTATAAAACACATCCAATAAAAAAGAATGTAAAAAAATCTAATTTCTGCAGCAATATGAAGATATTGCTGAAGAAAGAAGAAATGTGATTTTTTTAATTTTTTTATTGGATGTGTTTTATAGCAGAAAGTAAATAATATTGTTTTTTTTTTTAAATTGTCGCTCTTTTTTTTGTATATAGCACAAAAAATAAAAACCACAGAGATGATCAAATACAGCCAAAAGAAAGCTCTATTTGTGGGATAAAAGGGACGCAGTGCCATATCACAAAAAAATGGCCTGGCCACGAAGGGTGGTAAATCTTACGTAAAACGGTAAAACTAGTAAATACCTATTAAATTCATTCATCTATATCACCTCCGGCATTCTAGTTTCTGTTCTCTCATTCACTTCCTGGTTTGCGGCGCTCGTTTATGTAATAACTACATTTCCCAGTATGAATTGCGGCATGCCCAATAATTCACACCTCCTTGAAGTCTCTAACACGTAGAGAGAGTCCTGCGGCACAGATGTAGTTCCCCGGGCGAGCATGTTACTGACCACCGCAGTAAACCCTCCCTCACGTTGGTGAGTAACAATCAGACAAGCAGGAAGTGAACAGAACAGAGAAGAAATAGAGCAACTTCTGAGCAAAAACGAACAATGAGGAAGTGAAAAGAGGAATGTCTGCAGGTAAAGGATGCTTATGAAATTATTTTTTTCCTTTACAATCCCTTTAAGCATTATGAAGGTGGGAGGAGATTGTGAGAGAAGAGGGGAAAGCCAGGTTTTGTGAGTGATTAGTTATAGTCTATAGTGGTATATATATATATATATATATATATGTAGCACTGACCCCCGCAGGAGCTGCTGATTAAATTTTGGGCCTGCACTCTAACTACAACCCCAATGATAAGGCTCAATCCCCTTTACACAGCTGTGGTGCAATACAATACAATACTGTACAATGTGATACCAGATACCTGTTTGTAACTTCAGGATCCACGAGCGGCACCTAGAGTGAATAAAGCAATACGCCACAACCCTGGTATGCTTAAACAGTAGTATTCTTTTACTGTTGATAATTGGCAAGTAAAGAAACACCAGTACATAAACTGTGCTATCCTCCTAACATGGGATGAGAGCACAAAAAATTAAATCTATACAGCAATCAAATAACAAACGGTATACCTGCAGGTATATGAATAAGAAAATAAAACTAAGCCTAGGAGCTCCCCCTACTTTGTAAGGTAACCGTGAGATCTCACAAAAAAAACAAACAGTCAGTTCTTGATCTTCTTTCTTCGCTAGCTAATAATGTTTCCCAAGTAATTTGTAATCCAAACAAAACGAATAAACTTCCTGAAAAAAATGTCTCCGCAATGAGTGGGTTAACTGCCTTGGCCTTCTGGAGAGCGTCCCGAACAACTAGGCCTTCAACCTTCCTAAAGGCAACCCCTCCGCTTCTTCTTGGAAGTATGTAGTGAGGCCTGTGTGTTAGTCTAATGGCGTGTGAGGCATAACAAACTGTGGGCCGTAACCCACTCACCTAACTGGACACAGGCTCCGTACAGTCCGGTGACCTCCTCCCGTTGCTCCGTCAGCTGGATCAAACACCAGGCCAACTCTGCTGGGGGACTCCCGTCCTCCGATGCTCAATGGAAATGTCCGTGGGCCTTGTTGTTCGGTCCCGTCTCCTCACAGATCCTCTCCGGCTGCCCATGCGGTTCCAAAAGGACCTAAGATGGCTGCTCCCACTCCTTATATAGCAAATCCCAGCATGCACTGCGCAAGAAATTGTTCCTGGGTCTTTGATCAACTTCCTATTTACAAAGGTCAACTCTGAGAACCAATAGTCTTTCTTCTTTATTCCTCAGAGAGTGGAATGCTTCTTGCATTAACAACAATTGGCCACTAGATGGCTCCAAGCACTCAACAATCTCAATGTCCATGAATGCCATCTAGGGAATGCAATATACACATTTATGTACTATATATATACATCAGCGCTACACACTCCCCCTACTTTGTCTCTTTGGTCCCCCAAAGAGGTCCAAATTGCTAATCCTATCTTGCATTCTAGTTTCTATACGTTCACACAAAACGGACAGAGGAGCTTCCCACCAATTGTCATACAGTGGGAAGCTATCCTGTGCACCCACAGCTGATACTACCATGTCTGGTACAGATGTGTCAAGGGGTGAGCTGGGGCTGTCCCTTACTAAATCAAGAGTAGAGGGACCAGGCAGTTCAAAGTTTCTTCTGCTCACAAACTGTGAGGCTTCAGAGCATTCGCCCAATGTGTCATAAGTCAGTCTGCGTGGTGGGCGAATGTCTCTCTTTGCTCTGGGCACTTTTGGAGTGTCCATTCCTTCTGGGCCAAGGTCATCATTCCGTTCAATGCTTAAGGGTGGGGAATGAATGGAAGCACTGGGCTCTCCTACAGAGTGAGTGGTCGGCACAAATTCCGGGGCCTCTGCCCTAAGAGTTCCATTATCATCCTCCTCTACCTCCGAAAGGACATCAGCATCTGTTTCTGAATCTTCAGGAAGCCACAGCCAGCTCATCTTCACTCCCTCATCCTCATCTATAGAAGGTGCAGGTTGGGACCTGGTTACTGGTCTACACACATCAGTGGGTGTGGATTCCTTCTCTGTGCTTGTCCTGACTGCCTCAGTGAGAGGTAAGAGGTGATTTCGGTGCCATGTTTTTACTGGCCCAGTTTTTCCTTCTGGCTTGATCTCATACACTGGGAGCCCTGGAAGTTTCCTGCACACAACAAATGGCTGTGATTTCCAGCGATCAGCCAACTTGTGTTTGCCTGGAATGCCTAAGTTCCTCAACAAGACCCGGTCACCTGGCTGAAGATCCTGGACTCTCACTTTCAGGTCAAAGTTCCTCTTGTTCCTCTCCCCCTGGAATCCGAGGTGGCGTGAGCCTGCTCGTAAGCTGTCTTCAGGCTCCGCCGTAGTCTGTCCACATACCCTTTATGGGAGGCCTCGGAGGTGTGGTCCAAGGAGGAACCAAACGCCAGGTCCACTGGCAATCTTGCTTCACGGCCGAACATCAGTCGGTATGGGGAATATCCAGTGGCATCACTTTTGGTACTATTATAGGCATGGACTAATGCAGCAATGTGTTTACTCCAGTGAGGTTTTTGCTCGGCAGTCAAGGTCCCCAACATGTTCAAGAGAGTCCTGTTGAACCTTTCCGGTTGGGGGTCCCCTTGTGGGTGGTAAGGAGTAGTCCTGGACTTTTGTATGCCTAACAGATCCAACAGCCTTTTGATTAGTCTGCTCTCAAAGTCCCTTCCTTGGTCTGAATGTATGCGTTGAGGCAGGCCATAGTGTACGAAGAACTTTTCCACGAGAGTCTTTGCTACTGTGGTTGCTTGCTGATCCCTAGTAGGGAAAGCTTGAGCATAACGGGTGAAGTGATCTGTCACCACTAAGATGTCACCTTGCCCACTCAGATCGGATTCCAGACAAAGAAAGTCTATGCAAACCAGGTCCATTGGGCCCTGACTCTCTAAATGGCCCATTGGGGCAGCCCTCTGGGGCAATGTCTTCCGTTGGATGCATCTGAGGCAGGAGTGACAGTAGCTCTCCACTTCTTTTCTCATGTGAGGCCAGTAGAACCTATCCCTTACTAGTTGGAGAGTTCTCTCGGCTCCCAAGTGTCCATGGTGATCATGTAAAGCAATCAGTACCGTCTCTCTGTGCTTTTCAGGCAAGAGTAACTGCCACTTTGCTTCTGGATCATCAGAGGGGCCCCTTCGGTAGACCACCCCTTGCTGCAGCTGCAAATGATCCCATTCTCTCAATAACACCTGGGCTTCCCTCTCAGGACTCTTCCGCAGTACATCAGGCTGTTGACATTCCAATGCTTCCAGCACCAGCCCACACAGTGGATCTCCCTGC
The DNA here is from genome assembly GCA_029574335.1 of Rana kukunoris. Lineage (NCBI taxonomy): Eukaryota > Metazoa > Chordata > Amphibia > Anura > Ranidae > Rana > Rana kukunoris. The sequence goes on from CM056051.1 coordinate 96,828,290, forward strand.
TGATCTCTCCTGAGATCCTTCCTGGATAACTTGGGTAGGCCCTCCTGTGTGACCTGGGAGACGTTACAGTAGCACCTGGGTACTGCCGCTGAGGATACTCCTACTTCTTCAGCTCTGGCTCCACCTTTCTGGTACTGACTTGTGCCCTCCCATAGGGCCCTCACTCCTTCTGGGGTAAGCTGGGTCCATTCTTCCAAGGGGTCATGGGGTCTTCTTGACAGGGCATCCGCATCTCGGTTACCAACTCCTGGTCTGTACTTCAGGCTGAAGGTAAAGGCTGAGAGGGCAGCTAACCACCTGTGACCGGTGGCATCCAGCTTTGCAGTGGTGAGTAGATATGTGAGGGGGTTGTTGTCCGTCTTGACCACAAATTCAGCCCCGTAAAGGTAGTCCTTCAACTTGTCCACCACTGCCCATTTTAAAGCCAGAAATTCAAGCTTGTGAGTTGGATAGTTTCTTTCAGCAGGGGTCAGACTTCTACTCACATAGGCAACTGGCCGTAAGTGCTCTTCATGCTCCTGGTAAAGCACTCCCCCCAGCCCGTCGCGGCTGGCATCCACATGTAACTCATATGGTTTGGCAGGGTCTGCATAGGCCAACACTGGGGCAGTAGTAAGACTCCACTTCAGCCTCCTGCAGGCCTCTTCACATTCTGGAGTCCACTGATCCTGGATGGACTCTTTCTTCCTTCTAGACCCCTCTTTAGGCTTCTTCGGCTGACCCGCGCTTTCACCAGCTTCTTCCTGCTTCTTTAAGAGTTCAGTGAGTGGGTGGGCTATTTTTGCGAATCCCTCTACGAATCTTCGGTAGTATGAGCAGAAACCCAAGAATGACCTGAGCTCAGTTACGTTGGTGGGCCTGGGCCAGGAAGTGACAGCTTCTAGTTTCTTGGGATCAGTTGCCACTCCTTCTTCAGACACAATGTGTCCCAGGTAACTCACCGAGGGTTGGTAGAACTGGCACTTCTCCATAGAGAGTTTCAGGCCTTCATCATGAAGTCTCTTCAAGACCTTCTCAAGGCGTTCTTCATGTTCTTCCAACGTCCTCCCAAAGACTATGACATCATCCAGGTATACCAGGACTTCAAGGAGATTCATGTCACCCACTGTCTTCTCCATCAACCTCTGGAAAGTTGCTGGGGCCCCAGTCAGGCCTTGCGGCATCCGGTTGAACTCAAAGAACCCAACTGGGGTGATGAAAGCGGTTTTCTCCTTGTCTTCAGGGCACATAGGAATCTGGTAATACCCACTCTTCAGGTCCAGTACGCTGAACCACTTTGCTCCTGACAGACTCTGTAAGGCATCCTCAATTCGGGGTGTGGTGTACTGGTCTGGGATGGTCCTCCGATTCAGGGTCCTGTAGTCAATGCACAGGCGTAGGGACCCATTCTTCTTCCTGACCACCACTATAGGGGAGGCGTAGGGACTCCTGGACTCTCGGATAATGCCCGTCCTCTTAAGTTCAGCCAATTGTTCCCTCAAGTCTTCCAGATCTCCTAGGGGGATCCGCCGGACCCTTTCCCGAAATGGCTTGTCTTCCTCCAGACGAATTCGATGGGTGGCACTCTTTGCCAATCCTACGTCAAATTCACTTTTCGAGAAGGCTGCTCTCCATCTCAGCAGTTGGGCTTTGGCCCTTTCCCTCCATGCAGGAGTAAGAGGCGTATTTTTTGGGCTGAACTCTTCTTCAGGGATTTCTGGGGCTGACCCTCCTTTCAAACCTCCTGGTTCGACTGGAACAGCCGGACTGACCCGTCCCAACAGTAGCCTGGCTGGCACTCTCACTGGCACTGTCGCTGTGTTGCGGACACTGACTGGAACTTTGCCGTGAGTTCTCTCCAATACTCTGGTGGGCAACACTTCAGTGATGAGTTCTAGTCCGTTTCTCCCCTCTTTGCGGTTTTCCAGGACAATGAAAGGGCCTGGTTTCTTCCAGCTCAATTTGACCGAGGCTTTTAGGCAGATTACTTCACCCGGCTGGACTATTTTCTCTCCTCTGTTCAGCAGCCAGATTTTTCCCACTCCCTCTTCAGGAGCCTTCTCCTCCTGGATAAGGTCTCGGTATGTCTGGGCCAACATGGGATGTATTTCAGTGGGGCGGGTATCCTTCTTAATTACCAGCGGTGCAAGTAGTCTCCTCACTAAGTCAGTGTTTGTCCCAATGATAAGAGAGCTCTTGTCAGCTCCTGGAGGACGAGGGCACACTATGGCCAATGTGTCAAAGGTCTCCGTCTCTCCTACTGTACTTGGGTCGAAGGTGAGTCTGACTGGCAGGTAACCATCATATGGAAAGTTCTGAGTGCCCAAACCCCATATCTCCAACTCCTCCAATTTCCGTAGTGGCAGGTGCTTGAGATGTTTGTCATAGAAGTCCCTGTATAATAAGGTTACTTGGGCTCCAGTATCCAGCAGGGCTTTTGTGTAGATCCCTTCCACTTGGATGGGGACAATTGGGGAAGGTCCCACTAGCTTGGGAGGAAATCCACTGGTAGCTGTACCCTTAGCCTGCTTTGTGGCTCGGACTTTGGCCTTTGAGGGCCTCTTTTTCTTCTGCCCCGCCTTGTTGGTGGCTCCAGTGGGCCGTGGCACGTGAGTCGGTGTGGAGTTCGCTACTGCACCCGGGCGCCCAGTTGACTCCTTCACTGGGGCCCTCTGAAGTTTCCCTCCGACTGATGTGGGTTTTCCTCGGGTAGTGGGCTGGGGCACACTCGCCTGAAATGTCCCATCCCTCCGCATTTGAAACAGACTCTTTGTGTTTGTTTCGTAGGGCTGGTAATGGTGGTAGCTTTTGGGACCTTCCTTGGCATAACTCCTTCTGCCTTTAGTTTCACCAGCTGAGTCATCATCATGGCCATCATCTCCAGTATCTCTTTCTGGGTCTGCATAAGCCTCTCCAGCTCCGTCTGACTCGCGGGTGGGTGGTGTACAGATGAAAGCCATGATCCCTGGTCAATGGTTGCCGCCAGCACATTCAACTCATGGGTGTCTGAGGGGGACACCTACCTGCTGTATTTTAGCACTTGTGGTGTTTGAAGCTTGAAGCTTTCTCTGTTTCTGGTCTCTCTCAATCTCCATCTTATCCGCTTCGTTCACTTTTTCAAGAAGGACCTCGTCTGGAGTTAAGGGATCTTCCAAGTACTGCTTCAAGTGGAGCTTGACATAGTTGCTCCTCAGCCCCGTGGTCACGGATCTCCGGAATTTCTTCTGTACCAGCTCAGCTCCAAATTGTTCCCCGCTCCCTCTCTCTCCTGAGGTAAACAGCAGGCGGTCCTTGAGTTCAATGGCCCGAAACAGAAAGTTCTGAGGAGTCTCTTTACTGTCCTGTGCAATATTTATCAGTTGGTGGAATAGCTCTGTGGCATCTTCCTCCTCATAGTAACTTTTTAGAATCCTCTTAAGCTGGTTCAAAGTCAAATCACTCTTTCTCTCTAACATGCCCCTAACACTTGAGCCTGGGCTGATGGCGTGGATCACAGCCTCTCTGATTTCCGATTCCAGATATCCTTTTTGTAGCCCCAGCTCTATTTGGTGTAGGAGGCTGGTGTAAGGCAGTTTGCCCTTCTGTCCCTTTTCTCCTATCTGGCCATCAATGCGGAAATCCTTCCTAATAGTTACTTCTTGCAGATAGCCCCTGCTGCGTCTTCTTGGCTCCCTCCTTGGGTTTGGTGTCATCTGGCCAGCTCTCTGGTCTTCTGAGCCGACGCGCAGTCCATCCATGCGATCTGCTATGATGCTGGATGTCTCCTGAAACTTTTCCTGTATTTCACGGTATTGTCGCTGTAACTCAGCCAGTTGTTGTTCCGCCTGCCGCTGGGCGGCGGCTCCTGCGTTCCTGTCTAGGGGTTCTAACTGCTTTTTGCAGGGGTGTGTCAGGTGGAACACTGTCTTCTCGGACAATTTTATGGTAGCACCGTGGAAATTTTCAGGGACACCCCGTCCCCACTCTATCAGGGCATAGGTGCAATCAGTCCCAAAGTCTGGTTTCACTGCAACCACGTAGGCCTTTCTGTCTGGAGACAATGTCTGTACCACCTCTTTGATTTGCTTCTTCTCCCAGTAGCTCCCTGGGAGTTCAATGGCCACGCTCGCTTCTGAGCGTGTCCCTTCTGCTTCGCACCAACGGACTACTGTGATGGGGTCCATGGTGACCTCAAGGGGGGGGGGTGGGTTTCTTGTAGAGTGACAGGATCCCGGACGAGCCCCCACGTGTAGCACTGACCCCCGCAGGAGCTGCTGATTAAATTTTGGGCCTGCACTCTAACTACAACCCCAATGATAAGGCTCAATCCCCTTTACACAGCTGTGGTGCAATACAATACAATACTGTACAATGTGATACCAGATACCTGTTTGTAACTTCAGGATCCACGAGCGGCACCTAGAGTGAATAAAGCAATACGCCACAACCCTGGTATGCTTAAACAGTAGTATTCTTTTACTGTTGATAATTGGCAAGTAAAGAAACACCAGTACATAAACTGTGCTATCCTCCTAACATGGGATGAGAGCACAAAAAATTAAATCTATACAGCAATCAAATAACAAACAGTATACCTGCAGGTATATGAATAAGAAAATAAAACTAAGCCTAGGAGCTCCCCCTACTTTGTAAGGTAACCGTGAGATCTCACAAAAAAAACAAACAGTCAGTTCTTGATCTTCTTTCTTCGCTAGCTAATAATGTTTCCCAAGTAATTTGTAATCCAAACAAAACGAATAAACTTCCTGAAAAAAATGTCTCCGCAATGAGTGGGTTAACTGCCTTGGCCTTCTGGAGAGCGTCCCGAACAACTAGGCCTTCAACCTTCCTAAAGGCAACCCCTCCGCTTCTTCTTGGAAGTATGTAGTGAGGCCTGTGTGTTAGTCTAATGGCGTGTGAGGCATAACAAACTGTGGGCCGTAACCCACTCACCTAACTGGACACAGGCTCCGTACAGTCCGGTGACCTCCTCCCGTTGCTCCGTCAGCTGGATCAAACACCAGGCCAACTCTGCTGGGGGACTCCCGTCCTCCGATGCTCAATGGAAATGTCCGTGGGCCTTGTTGTTCGGTCCCGTCTCCTCACAGATCCTCTCCGGCTGCCCATGCGGTTCCAAAAGGACCTAAGATGGCTGCTCCCACTCCTTATATAGCAAATCCCAGCATGCACTGCGCAAGAAATTGTTCCTGGGTCTTTGATCAACTTCCTATTTACAAAGGTCAACTCTGAGAACCAATAGTCTTTCTTCTTTATTCCTCAGAGAGTGGAATGCTTCTTGCATTAACAACAATTGGCCACTAGATGGCTCCAAGCACTCAACAATCTCAATGTCCATGAATGCCATCTAGGGAATGCAATATACACATTTATGTACTATATATATACATCAGCGCTACATATATATATAGTCAATGGGTCGGATTCACGTACATCGGCGCATCGCGGAGTGGGAAGCACGGAATTCACAAAGCAAATGCTCCCAAATCTGCGCCGGCGTAGAGTATATTCTTAGGCGTAAGTCAGCGTAAGTGGAAGTGGGATGGACGTGGGCGTGATACATTTAAATGAAGCGTGACCCCATGCAAATGATTGGCCGAGCGTCATACAAGTACTTAAAACAAACGACGCATGCGCCGTCACGTGGACATATCCCAGTGCACATGCTCAGAATCACGTCGGAACAGAATCACGTCGGATCCCGTTCTGTCTTTACATGCTATTGACATCAGCATAATTGTAAGTGCAATCTATCTTATTAAAACCCCAAAAATCCACAGTACTTCACCATGGAGTGTTTTTATTTGTTTCCTTCAATGTACGAGCTTTAACCTCTCATGTGCTGGGACTGTTGCTGAGGACCTAACCCTCTCCTTTCACCTGCTAGATCTAAGTCTGATTGAGAAGACTATAAACATCTGTTAGCCTTACTGACCGCTGTACTAACGGTCAGTGGATCTGGTAAGGAGACTACATTCATCACACGGGTGATTCCTTTTGGTGGAAGATTAAACCAACTTTATCTCCTTTCACTACCCATCATTTAATGGACTTTATTTATTATTGTATTATTGAGTAATTCACCATTTTGATTAATTCACCTCAACCCTACTGTTTTTCCATTTTTTCACAAATTTGGTTTTATCTTTTATCTATTTAGCGCTGTACCTTCTTTGTATTTATGTGTTTTGGGGTATTTTGAGCAATAGGTACTGGCTGCTTTTTCACTCACAATATTTAATTATATTCATCACTTGTTAGTGCAGTGTTTTTTCCTAGGGATCTCTCTAGAGAATCTTATTACTACGTCGGAACGAATGCCTAACATACGACGGATCACTGCCTACAACGTGAACGTAACCTACGCCCAGCCCTATTCACGTACTACGTAAACAACGTAAAATATGACGGCTTGAGTTCCCTTGCATACCTTTTGGTTTGGCTCCATACCTACCGCATCCACTTACCTAGGATTGCATGTGCGTACCCAAGGTGGACCTCTTTATTCTATCTTTAACCTACTATAATCACCTATCATATAAATAAATTATACTTTATTATATTATATATGTTTTTTAGATACTCCAAGCATCCGCCCCTGAAGAGTGTTCTATATACACGAAACGTGTCAGACTATTATGGATGTAACATATATTTTCATTGCATTATCCGCTTTGATCAACTGTACTCTCCACGTTTTTGTACTGGTTACTGTATTTTTATCCTCTTCGCTATTGCTGTCAGCATGACATCTGTACATATGCACATTCATTAAATGTATCTACCAATCAATACAGATTATCATGTGGCACCTGGCTATGCCTTATCCTTGCTCCTTTTATTGCACATGCACATATTTATGCGTGTTGCAAGTATTATGAAATGACATTTATTTGAAACGATCGTTCCTTTTTACATGTCTTCTGGTTTTGATGTATGCTATGCATTTATATGATTATTAAATATGTACCTTTTTTACCCTCACCATGTCTGCAGCCTCATTCAAAGTCCCAAATTTCCCGTTTCAAATTGTTTGGCAATCTTCTTATAGCCTAGAAGGAAAAAAGGAAAAATTACCCCGGGGGCTTTGTATTACAGAAAAAAAAAAATATTATTTAGTTGATACAATAGTTTTATTGTGTTTTTTTTATGTCTCACAGGGAAACATATCTGATATATTTAAGCCAAAACGTAGTCCAGTAATGGCAATGAAAACATATACATAAGAAATTAACAGCATATTGATTAGGCCGTAAGGGCAAACCTGCAGAAGCATGGCATAATATTATAACAATGATATACATGATGGGCATGATAAAACCCTGATGAGTTTCGACCTTGTAGAGGGCGGTCATCTTCAGGGCGTAAGATGGAGATGCTCTAGAATGAAATACATTGTATAGGTGGGATTGTTAAAAAACAAAAACACTCTCAACAAAGAAACATCTACCATATTGACAATATTGTGAATGATGAATATATTTAGCCTTTAATGACTGAGGGAAAGGACAAGAGAACTTTCCCATGTGCTGTATCTGTGAACCAACTAGGAGCCATGTACCGTAATTGCAGCCAATACACCTGCAAGACCCCCATGGGGGCTGGGGGGGGGGGGGGGAGCTAGATGGAAAAAGGCTTGACTAAGTGGGCAAACCAAAAACTCTGGGCCTTTTTCCTTGCTAATCTTCTTATAGCCTAGGCCAGGAGTAGGCAACCTCGACCCTCCAGCTGTGGTGAAACTACAAGTCCCATGAGACATTGCAAGACCCTGAAAATTACAGGCATGGCTCCTAGAGGCAGAGGCATGATGGGATTTGTAGTTTCACCACAGATGGATTGCCAAGGTTGCCTACCCCTGGCCTAGGCCAATGATGGTGAACGTTGACACCCCAGATGTTTTGGAACTACATTTCCCATGATGCTCAACTACATTGCACAGTGCACGAGCATCATGGTAAATGTAGTTCAAAAACATCTGGGGTGTCAAGGTTCGCCATACAACTCCAAACATACTGGCCTAGGCCATCTTTATGTAGCCCAACAATTCTTTTTTTCAGATCCTCAGAGAGTTCTTTGCCATGAGGTGTCAGGTTGAACTTCCAGTGACCAGTATGAGAGTGAGAGCGACACCTGCTCCCCATTCACACCTGAGACCTTGTAGCACTAACGAGTCACATGACACCAGGGAGGGAAAATGGCTAATTGGGTCCAATTTGGACATTTTCACTTAGGGGTGTACTCACTTTTGTTGCCAGCTGTTTAGACATTAATGGCTGTGTGTTGAGTCATTTTGAGTGGACAGCAAATTTACACTGTTATACAAGCTGTACACTCACTACTTTACATTGTAGAAAGTGTCATTTCTTATGTGTTGTCACATAAAAAATGAAGAAAATATTTACAAAAATGTGAGAGGTGTACTCACTTTTGTGAGATGTAAATGTCTTATATGAGGAATCCTGCCTGCCCACACTCATCCTCCTGGCCAGGTATTATCTGACCTAACAATCTCTCTTTTCTCTGAATGGGAACCAATTGCTACAGACATATTTCCACATTTTGTAGAAAGCCTTCCTAGAAGAGTGGAGGTTGTAGCTGCAAAAAGGGGGCCAACTCTGTTAAAAGCCATCATTTTGAAATAGAAAATTCAACAAGCTCATGTAGCTTACTTACTAAAACTGGTGCACTCTGGTGAAGCTGTGCCTGGTGACCAATCAGCTTCTAACTTCAACTTGTTTAATTAAGCTTTGACAATAAAACCAGGAAGCAGATTGGTTTCTTTCTTATTTCTTCTTAAAAATCCTAATTTCCTGTTCTTCTGTCTGTGACTCCACACAGTAATGCAAGGCTTTCTCCCTGGTGTGAAGTGTCGTGCTCTCCCCCTCCCTTGGACTACAGGAGCGTCAGGACACCCACTAACACACAGCTCCTTTCTCTATCTGCAATGTAGAGAGTGTCCTGAAAATGGAAGGATGAGGTAAGTGAAGGAGGACTGCACTAAGGTAAAGGAAGCTATTTAGGGGGAAAAAATTGTACCTTTACAACCCCTTTAAGGTCTACCTCAATATTCAAGCCTCTGGAAAAGAGAGATTTTAACAGAAAGATCCATCGAGTTTCTCTCTGGGATAAATCCTGTACCCTATTCAAGCCCCTCCAAGCAGAGAATACGCAATCTATCCCGCAGAACTGTATTAAAGTGGGGTCTTGGTCATGTTTCTCTTTAAAATGTAGGGAGATGCTATGATATTTGAAGCATTTTCTTATATTTGCTAAATGCTCAGCAATTCGTACCTTCCAGTCTTTTTGTTCTCCCCACATAGAACAACACACAGGGGCACATAATAGGTATACAATTTGTGAGAAAATAATTTATCTCAAATACTTCCTGATCAATATTTGTGATCCTAGTCATACCTCTATTGCTTACTTTACAATTCGACAAGAAAAATCCAATGTGAGCTTTTGGTCGGAAATTCCGACCATGTGTAGGCTCCATCGGACTTTTCCTGTCGGAATTTTCGCCAACAAAAATTTGAGAGCTGGTTCTCAAATTTTCAAACGGAAAAAAATCCAAAATTAAGACGCATGCTCGGAAACAATTAGACGCATGCTCGGAAGCATTGAACTTAATTTTCTCAGCTCATCGTAGTGTTGTACATCACTACATTCTTGACGGTCGAAAGCTCAGAGAACTTTTGTGTGACCGTGTGTATGCAAGCCAAGCTTGAGCGGAAATCCGTCAGAAAAACCATCCAAGGTTTTTCAGACGGAAAATCCAATCGCGTGTACAGGGCATAACAGTTCTGCAACATATGCATTTCCTGCATGAATAAAAACTTTTTTTTTAAATCAATTTTAATTGTTTGCTGGCCAGGTGGATCCAAGATTTTCCTTACCACATGGTCACCAAAATTCGGTGGCCTTCTGTATATAAATTTTGGTTGGTCGGGTAGGACCCCTACTATGGTAGAGAAATTTACATTCGATTGAAGGGTAACAGCTCTGGTGGACATTCCTGCAGTCAGCATGCCAATTGCACGCTCCCTCAAAACTTGCGACATTTGTGGCATTGTGCTGTGTGATAAAACTGCACATTTTAGAGCGGCCTTTTATTGTGGCCAGCCTAAGGCACACCTGTGCAATAATCATGCCGTCTAATCAGAATCTTGATACCATATTTTCCGGCATATAAGACAACCTTTTATACTTAAAAATATGCCTCAAAACTTGGGGGTCATCTTATACGCCGGTATTGGACGAGAGGACATTCGTGATAGGCGGAACACAGAACAGAGGCTCTGCTGGGAAACTGAGTATTCCGCCTATCATGGAACAGTACAAGAAGGAGGCACGGCTTTTGAACAATGGACGCCCACAGTCTGACTGCGACTCCTCATGTCAGGGATAAGGTATGGGATCGTCAAGGTGAGGTATGCAATGGCACAGTGAGGCATGCAATGACACAGTGAGGCATGCAATGGCACAGTGAGGGATGCAATGGCACAGTGAGGAATGCAATGGCACAGTGAGGGATGCAATGGCACAGTGAGGGATGCAATGGCACAGTGAGGGATGCAATGGCACAGTGAGGGATGCAATGGCACAGTGAGGCATGCAGTGGCACAGTGAGGCAGGCAGTGGCACAGTGAGGCATGCAGTGGCACAGTGAGGCATGCAGTGGCACAGTGAGGCATGCAATGGCACAGTGAGATTTGAAAAAAGCTGAATAGAGCCTGTCAGCAGTTGTTCTTGTCAGGAAGGGGGCAGTCTTATACGGCGAGTATATCCCAAAACCAACATTTTAGCTGGAAAATTAGGGGGTCGTCTTATACTCCCAGTCGCCTTATATGCCGGCAAATACGGTATGCCAGACCTGTGAGGTGGATGGATTATCTCGGCAAAGGAGAAGTGCTCACTAACAGAGATTTAGACAGATTTGTGAAAAATATTTCAGAGAAATAGGCCTTTTGTGTACATAGAAAAAGTCGTAGATCTTTAAGTTCAGCTCATGATAAATAGGGGCAGACAAAAAAGTGTTGCTCAGTGTAGATTCTGCAGATTTGGAAGCTGTAGTTTCCTTAATCAACCACCAGAGGGAACCAGAAAATGATGATGACAAAAAAGCTATGGGTATAATTAAGGAAGAGAAAAATAGGGAGAAAAAACACTGCGCTAACACAATAAAAAATGAAAAAATGAATAAGTGAAAAGAAAAGATCCAAAAATTGATAAAGGGAATTACAGCTATTACTTAAGAAACCCAAAAGTAAATAAACAACATATAAAATATAAAGTACAGCGCTATTAAAATGAGTATGAATGCATAAAGTAAACCATATATACTAAGTGAAAATAAATAAATGTATATAATGTGAAAAAGTTTAGGTAGAAACAAACAACCGTGAAGGCTAAGAAAGTTTCAAATTAACCACTTAAGGACCGCCGCATGTACATTTACGTCGGCAGAATGGCACCGACAGGCACATCAACGTATATATACGTTGGTGCCTTGGGGGGGATCGGGGGTCCGATCGGACCCCCCCCCCGTACATGCGGCGGTCCGCGCGGCTGCAGGAGCGATCCGACAAGTGGGGGCGGCTATCCGTTTTCATCCGCCCCCTCCGGATCGCTCCCAGCCAATGCGCGCGCCCGCCTGACCTGTCACTTCCTCCTCCTGTGTAAACACAGGAAGGAGGAAGCGACGTGATCTCTCCCTCGGCGTTTGTTTCAAGCGCCGCTGAGGAGAGATCACAACACAGCAAGTAAGTCCTGCACCAACACTACACTACACACACACACAAAATCACATTTAACCCCCGCGATCGCCCCCCCCCCCCTCCCCCTGTCACAGTGTCACTGAATGCAGTAATCATACATGTATGATTACTGTATTTAGTGTCAGTGTGACAGACAGTGTGACAGTCAGTCAGTGTTAGTGTCAGGGTAGCCCCCCCACCCCCCCCCAATAAAGTTTTAACCCCTTGATCACTGCCCTAGTTAACCTTTTCACTCCCTATTGCCAGCATCACTAAGCGATCATTTTTCTGATCGCTGTATTAGTGTCGCTGTTCCCGCTAGGTAGCTAATTTTTTTTTAATGCGATTTTTTTTTTACTAAAGACATGCGGCTAAATACATTTTGGCCTAAATGTTTGACTAAAATTTAGTTTATTGTTTTTTTATTATAACAAAAAGTAAAAAATATTGTTTTTTTTCCAAAAATGTCGCTCTATTTTTGTATATAGCGCAAAAAATAAAAATCGCAGAGGCGATCAAATACCACCAAAAGAAAGCTCTATTTGTGGGAAAAAAAGGACGCGAATTTTGTTTGGGAGCCACGTCGCACGACCGCGCAATTGTCTGTTAAAGCGACGCAGTGCCGAATCGCAAAAACCCCTTGGGTCATTTGCCAGCGTATTGGTCCGGGTCTTAAGTGGTTAAATAAAGTCCATATGTGATAAATAATCCAATAAAAGTTGAAGCAAAATGAATCCTCTTCCACCTAGAAATCACCCAGTGAGTGAGATGTAGTCTCCTTACCGCTAATGGTTGACCGTCATGACAGCGGTCTCAAAAAGCTCAAGGATAAATAAAGTCTTCCCACACAGACTTGCTTCAAACCAGATAGGCAGTAGTAGGCAATGACTCCAAACCATTTGCTCCACAGAATGAAATAGATGTTTCAAACGCTCATGAAATGAAAAAACAAAAAGCGACCCATAGTGTAGTACTGCTATGAAGTAGATTTAATGGACTGATAAAAGTTGCACTCACAGTTATGTAGTATAAACAGCGCATTCAATGCAAAAGCGGAAGGGATACGGTGTGTGCCCAGAGATGTACTTATGCGCATACATTTCTTTCACATTAAAGAAAGGCTGTTATATGAAGCAAGATCCAAACAGCCTCTCCCTCGTCCATATGAAGAGATCCAACGGTTTCCAGATCTATCTAAATACACGCTGCAACTTAGAAGGAACCTAAATCCTGTTACTAAGGGCCTCAATGAACCATAAAATTCTATACAAGTGGCGTTATCCTGCAACTCTTCTGATTTCTAAAAATGCCACCACCCATGTTGTTAGTGACTTACAAAAAGGATTGCACCTCTTGCATGACTGGGGCATCATTTTGGAACCCCCCTCTTCTGGCATCCCACACCTGCAACAACGTAAGGCGCAACCATCTCGACGCTCTCAAGGGAACACAAGATCCAAAGAATGATCTATTATTTGATTTCTATGGGCTTATATCAAATATAAAGCCTCTCCCTCACTGGTTTCTGGTCCTCACTTTGTTTCTTAACCACTTAAGGACCGGACCAATATGCTGCCAAATGACCCAAGGGGTTTTTGCGATTCGGCACTGTGTTGCTTTAACAGACAATTGCGCGGTCTTGCGACGTGGCTCCCAAACAAAATTTGCGTCATTTTCTTACCACAAATAGAGCTTTCTTTTGGTGGTATTTGATCGCCTCTGCGATTTTTATTTTTTGCGCTATATACAAAAATAGAGTGACATTTTTGAAAAAAAAAACAATATTTTTTACTTTTTGTTACAAGAAAATTCAATAAACTAAATTTTAGTCAAACATTTAGGCCAAAATTTATTTAGCCACATGTCTTTAGTAAAAAAAAAATCGCAATAAAAAAAAAATTAGCTACCTAGCGGGAACAGCGACACTAATACAGCGATCAGAAAAATGATCGCTTAGTGATGCTGGCAATAGGGAGTGAAAGGGTTAACTAGGGCGGTGATCAAGGGGTTAAAACTTTATTAGGGGGGGGTACGGGGGCTACCCAGGACCTAACACTAACTGACTGTCACACTGCCTGTCACACTGCCACTAAATACAGTAATCATACATGTATGATTACTGCATTCAGTGACACTGTGACAGGGGGGAGGGGCGATCAGGGGGGGGTTAAATGTGCCTATATGTAGTGTGTGTCAGTGTAGTGATAGTGCAGACTTACTTGTGTTGTGATCTCTCCTCAGCGGTGGTTGAAAAAAACGCCGAGGGAGAGATCACATCGCTTCCTCCTTCCTGTGTTTACACAGGAGGAGGAAGTGACAGGGCGGGGGGGCGCGCGCATTGGCTGAGAGCTATCCGGAGGGGGCGGACAAAAACGAATAGCAGCCCCCTCATCCCGGATCGCTCGTACAGCCGCGCGGACCGCCACATGTACCGGGGGGGGGGGGGGTCCCGATCGGACCCCCGACCCACCTCAAGGCACCAACGTATATATACGTTGATGTACCTGTCGGTGCCATTGTGCCGACGTAAATGTACATGTAGCGGTCCTTAAGTGGTTAAGTTACTGTTTACCCCCACTGGTGGCTTAGCTCATTTCAGCTTATTTTTGCTTGTTTTTTGCTTGCCGCATCTCTTTATTTATACATCTTATTTTAACAGGAGAATCTTTTTTTTTTTTTTTTGTTTGTTTGTATTATTGTTTTAAACTTATTGCCTTATTTCGCAGCTCCAGTTTTACTCCCACAGGATCACAGCGCCTTATTAACGGTTGCATTGCAACCTTTGATTGAACTGTTTGCTCCCGCCACGTACCTACCATCATCTAACTGTAAGTGTTTTACCATCTTATATTACTTGCCACATAACACAGGAAGACTACCATGCCAATCACCATTCTATCACTCAATGTAAAAGGTTTGAATCACCCAGCCAAACGGCATTCTCTATGGCTCACAGCAGAAAATCTCAATAGTGATATCGTTTGTGTCCAGGAGACGCACCTATTATCCGACTCCAAAGCTCTTTGCTATAACGCCAAATATCCTATGGTGTACCACGCTACTTTCTTGTCTAAAAAGAGAGGTGTTCTCATAGCTATAAAACACAACATTGACTTTCACCTGATACGGGAAATCTGTGATCCATATGGCAGATACCTTATTTTATTATGTACCCTCAATGGCATCAACTACACTCTGCTAAATCTATATGCCCCTAATACCCAACAGATAAACTTCATTCGGAGGACCATACGTAAAGCTCAATTACTCAAGCAGGGCCACCTACTTGTTTGTGGAGACTTCAATTTAACAGTTGATATACATATGGATTCCACCTCAGCAGCCAAGAGAAGAGAGTCCCCCTTGAAACAGTTCCTCACGTCACAGGTATTATTTGACGCTTGGAGATGTTATCACGGTTCCGAAAGAGATTATACATACTACTCTCCGCAACATAATTCATATTCGCGTATAGATATGTTCCTTACAGACAAGTGGTTATTACAAAAAATTAGCGCATCTGTAATCCACACCATGTCGTGGTCGGACCACGCTCCAATCACGATTACCATTAATGACACTGGACATCAGAGGAATACATTTCTCTGGAGAGACAATAACTATGTATTACAACATTCAGTCTACTCCCAGGAAATAACCAAAATTTTAAAAGAATATTTTTAAATTAATGATGGTTCGGTGGGGGACGCCGCCGTGGTGTGGAATGCGCACAAAGCGGTAATTAGAGGTATCATAATGAAATTCAGTCACATATGTAAAAAGAAGAGGACGCAGCGTATTGACAAATTAACTTCACAAACAGCCAATCTTGAGACCCTCCATAAAGCCAGTTCCTGCCCCTGACACACCTAGCCCAATTGCTAGTTCTTAGGCAGGAATTGAGGACAATACTCATTGACTCCTTCGAGAGAGTGCAACGTAAATTTAAAGCCACCTCTTACTCCACTTCTAATAAGGCAGGAAAAAAACTAGCACAACGCCTGAAAGGTAGAAGAACCAAATCAAAGATAACTCACTTAATTCACCCCCTCACACCAATCAGAAATTGACTTATCCTCAGGGTATTGCAGATGCGTTTAGTGACTATTACAGTAACCTATATAACATTAGAAGTGACCCCTCTTCGCCACAACCCTAAAGGACTGACATTGACGCATTCCTTCAACAAATCACACTCCCTACTTTAACAGAAGCACAACTGTCCTCCCTGAATAGACCCTTCACTGGTCAGGAAATACTTGCAACAATTAAATCGTTACCCTCTGGGAAAGCTCCAGGACCAGACGGCTTAACAGGGGAATATTATCAACGATACTCCGACCAACTAATCCCATACCTGACACAATTTTGTAATGACGCTGCCTCCTCTTCTACGTTTTCTAAAGAGTCATTAAATGCTATTATTGTTACGCTCCTGAAGCCAGGGAAGAATCCAACTTCCCCCCAAAATTTCTGCCCCATATCCCTCCTAAATGTAGACGTTAAGATCTATGCCAAATCCATCGCTAGACGTTTGTTAGAAATTATGCCGACTCTCATACACTTAGATCAATCCGGCTTCATCAAGGGGAGACAGGCACCTGATGCCACGAGACGTATGATAGATCTGATACACCATGCTGAATCCAGCGAAACGCCTTCTCTGTTGCTTTCTTTAGACGCAGAGAAGGCGTTCGATAGGGTACATTGGGTGTATCTTCAAGAGGTACTCCATAAGTTTGGTTTTCGGGACCACATCTTCAGGGCTATCATGGCACTCTATTCAAATCCTTCAGCGCAAGTGTATACTGCGGACATGTTATCTCGACCATTTGACATAACAAATGGCACACGCGAAGGTTGCCCCTTATCACCACTAATATTTGATCTGTTAATGGAACCTCTATCAGCGCATGTACGATCGAACCCCTTGATCACAGGTTTGACAATAGGCAATACGGCACATAAGATAAGTCTCTTTGCGGATGATTTCATCTTGATCCTGTGTAATCCGATAACTTCATTGGCAGAAACATACAAGTTACTGAAATGGTTTGGTATGGTTTCCTATTACAAACTTAATACGTCTAAGTCGCAAATTCTGGACCTTAATCTCGATGCCACGTCAAAAAATTTCATACAGCTCCAATATCCGTTCGCTTGGTCGGATAAGGACATTTCTTATCTCGGGATCCACCTCACTAAATTGGTTAAACACCTTTTCTCGGCCAACTATAAACCACTCCTTTCCAAATTACAATCTGACATTCAATCTATCCACAAACTTGAACTATCGTGGTCAGGCAGGCTAGCAGCATTCAAAATGCTCCACTTACCACAAATTCTATATTTATTTAGGACTCTCCCGATACCCGTACCCAAGTACTTCTTTAAATCTCTCCAAACCTTGCTTAATAAATGCATATGGAGGGGGTCTAGACCCAGATGTGCTCCCTCCACCCTTATAAAACATAAATCAGCAGGGGGATCGGGCACTATTGATTTTAAGGATTATTATACAGCTTCACTGTTAGATCAACTTACAGAATGGTTTCAACCGTGTCCCACTAAATTGTGGAGCATTATTGAGGCTTTAACACTAATTTGCCCGAATCTTAAGTGGTGGGTGATGAGCACTCCCTTTAAGACTAAATTACCTTTAGCAATACCTCCCACCATGTTGGCATCAGCTTCGGCATGGAAAGCATTGACCCAGGAAAGTATTGTACACCCAAAAACCCCACAAATACAAATCCCTCTAGAAGTTCTTCATCATTTATCCTTTAACATATCCATAAATCATTGGTCTGCCCGGGGTATCATATGTATTCAAGATTTATTTAAAGACTCCCATCTGAAATCATTTTGTCTCCTTCAAACATAATTTAACTTACCATCCTCTGAACTCTCTACTTACTTCAAGGTTAAAAGATACCTAGACACACTTCAATCGCCTATCTACACAATACACCCGAAGGCATGGGAACGTCTAAATAGTGATTCCCGCAAAATTAAGGGCATATCTTTGTTTTATAATGTACTACAACAAAAACTCCAATTTGATAAACTATCCCCCCACACACATTGGGAAAACGATTTGGGCCGAACTTACACAAACCACCAGTGGCAACAAGCATTGCAGTCTATTTATAAGGCTACCAAATGCTCTGCACTATGGGAACTTACTCAAAAACTGTCCCTCAGATGGTACTTGACTCCAGCGAAACTGGCCTCATTCTGTCTCAATGTCAATGACATGTGTTGGAGATGTAATTCAGCCAAAGGTGATTTATTTCACATAATGTGGAATTGCAATTCTCTCACACCTTATTGGAGGACTATCTTCCAAATTCTATCAGACATCTCAAACCAACATATTGCCCCCACACCTGACCTAGCGGTCTTCAATCTCTCTATAGATTCAATACCCCCTATTGCCAGGCATGTGACTACACACATATTATTAGCAGCTAGACTGTCTATAACTAGACTGTGGAAGTCAGATAAAATTCCCTCCATAGAAAACACACTTGACTTGGTGAACCTTCATTATGGATATGAAATGACTATGGCATCTAGTGGTGGATATTGGATTAGGGGAAAAAAACTATTGGTCACTTTGTGAAAAATGGAATGGAGCTGTGAAGTTTCTTTGACTTTGTTCTTAGTTCATAGTGTCATGATATGAAGGCAAGTTCAGCCGTGTGAGCTCTCATACATGTTGTTTGTCGCCTGTGATATACCTCTGGGAAGGTAAAGAGATCCCAGTTGGGTTCCTGGGGGTATGTTATTGTTGACTCCTGTGAATGTATTTATTACAATATATTTATTAACATATGATTTGCGATCTAGATTTTCCTGTTAAATGATATTTTAGCCTGATATTTGTATTTTGAAATGTCAACGGATTTCTGTAAAGAATGTACAATGTACACATTGTCTTTCAATGTTTATGATAAACTCAATAAAAACTGATTGATGAAAAAAAAAAAAAAGGCTGCTCCAAAGACGCTGCTTGCAGAACTCAGTGTGAAAAGGTCCATTGAGATGCATTGAGATGCATAGAGAGCGTTTTATGGGCGTTTTAAGAGCGCTGTTTTTAACTCTAAAATGCTGTAAAAACACTTCAGTGTGAAGGGGGTCTTAGAGAGTCCCTTGCAGCAGTGAGAAGCGCACCCATAAATGCCTTATCCTGCTTTTTTTTTTTAACTACCCAGGTACCTGGTCCATGGCTCCATAACAGAGCATTCCCCAGGGGATCACGGGGGAAGGGGGCACCCTTCCCCCGTGTCCAAGACTAACAATAAAACCTCTGTGGGAATCCCAGGTGCTAACACCTGCTGCCACCACCAGCATGTTGGGGGAAGGACCCAGATACTGACTCCAAATATTATTATTTACATAGTGTGTATATATAATATGCACACCTGTCCTTACAAATAAACAAAAGCTCCTAGAGCCCTATTCAGGGCCTCTCACCCACTTGCTGCGCTGATCAGGAGTATCCAGGAGACTCACCTCAGGAGGAGACTGCCCAGTGCTGCTGTCCTCTCTCAGCACACAGTGTGTGAGAGGAAAAGAACCATGAGGTAACTGTGCAGCATCTGCAGGGACCTGTGTGCCAAATGGCGAAAAAATGCAGCGTTTAAACAGGAAAAGCCTCCTAGGGCTTTTTAACAATGAAAAACCCCTTACAGGAAAGCCCCATACAAAAAAAGACAAAAAAAAACACAGGCCAGATAACACAGTCCCCTCAGGAAGGCCCCCTCCCCCCTGACAGCGGCAATGTTAGCAATGCAGCAAGGGAAAAGGAGCAGGGAAGGGAGGAGTAGAGGACCCCCGAACCCCAGGAATGCCCAGCTGTACCAACCCACCAAAGCGGGAGGGAATGTACTTACCCGTCCGAGCGAGGACTCGCTGACGCATTCCTGACAGACCTACAACCGCAATGGAGGTAGCCGGGATGACCAGGAGTCATGGGGTATGGCGTGGCCGACCCACCCTCTTTGCAAAGGTGTGCTCACACTTGCTGGCCGGACTGAGTAGACTACAAGGATCTATATTATCCAGCCTGTCTCTCAGCCGACAGTTGAAAGAAGATTCTTCAAGAAAAAGTAAAATAAAATTTCTCCTCAGGGTGCTGGGCATTGCTCGGCAGAACGAAACTGAGGCTGCATGCTGCAGTGAGGAGGGTTATGTCTAGAGGGACCGCCCCCTGGGAGGGGCTGTTCAACTCTGTTAACCACTTGGTTCCCCGCTCATCGTCAATTGACGGCAGCTTAGGGGATCTGAATATCCAAGCTGCCGTCAATTGACGGCATCGCTTTCTCCGGCCACTGGGGGGCGCGCGCCCGGCGCGTCCCCGAGATGCCGATGCGTGTGCCTGGCGGTCGCGATGTCCGCCAGGTACCCGCTGATCGGCAGTTTTAGAGCAGGGACGTGGAGCTCTGTGTGTAAACACAGAGCTCCACGTCCTGTCAGTGAGAGGAGACAGATGCTGTTTCTCTTGTACATAGGGAGACAGCATCGGTCACCTCCCCCAGTCACCCACCTCCCCCCACACAGTTAGAACACAGTTAGAACACACCCAGGACTCACATTTAACCCCTTCCTCACCCCCTAGTGTTAACCCCTTCACTTCACTAACAGTCACATTTATACAGTAATTAGTGCGTTTTTATAGCACTGATCGCTGTATAAATGTGAATGGTCCCAAAAATGTGTCAAAAGTGTCCGATGTGTCCGTCGCAATATCGCAGTCCTGACAAAATTCGCAGATCGCCGTATTACTAGTAAAAAAAATAAAAAATTGTCAGAATTCTATCCCTTATTTCCTAGCCACTATAAACTTTGCGCAAACCAATTACTATACGCTTATTGCGATTGTTTTTTTAACCAAAAATATGTAGAATACATATCGGCCTAAACTGAGAAAAAAAAAAATATATTTTTTTTAAAAATGGATTTTTATTATAGCAAAAAGTAAAAAATATTCTGTGTTTTTTTCAAAATTGTCGCTCTTTTTTGTTTATAGCGCAAAAAAAAAAAAACGCAGAGGCGATCAAATACCACCAAAAGAAAGCTCTATTTGTGGGGAAAAAAAGGACGTCAATTTTGTTTGTAAGGCACGTCGCACGACCGCGCAATTTTAATTTAAAGCGACGCAGTGCTGAAAGCTTAAATTTCGCCTGGGCAGGAAGGGGTTATATGTGCCCAGTAAGCAAGTGGTTAATGTAAGATGTATTTAATTATCCAACAGGTTTCTGCCTAGTCCTCTCCTGTAAACAGGGAACATAACCCACTTGTCAAGATTTAAGGAGCTGTATCCATCCATGGACGATAAGAGAAATGTTTTTTTTTTCAAAATTGTCGCTCTTTTTGTTCATAAAACGCAAAAAATAAAAACCGTCTTTATGAACCTTGCTTTGTGCACTGGTGTGCAGTCATGTTGAAACAGGAAGGGGCCATCTCCAAACTGTTCTCACAAAGTTGGGAGCATGAAATTGTCCAAAATGTCTTGGTTTGTTGATGTCTTAAGTTCCCTTCACTGGAACTAAGGGCCAAGCGCAACCCCTGAAAAACAAAGCCACACCATAATTTCCCCTCCTCCAAATGATTTGGACCAGTGCACAAAGCAAGGCCTATAAAGACATGGATGACTGAACTTGTGGAACTTCACTGGCCTGCACAGAGTCCTGACCTCAACCAAATAGAACACCTTTGGGATGAATTAGAGTGGAGACTGTGAGCCAGGCCTTCTCGTCCAACATCACTGCCTGACCTCACAAATGTGCTTCTGGAAAAATAGTCAAACATTCCTAAACCTTTGGACAGCCTCCCAAGAAGAGTTGAAGCAGTTATAACTGCAAAGGGTGGGCCAACTCAATATTGAACCCTACGGACTAAAACTGGGATGCCAGTAAAGTTCATGCGTGTGTAAAGGCAGGTGTCCTAATACTTATGACAATATAGTATATGTGGACCTAGTATTAACCAATTGACTACTGGGCACTTAAACCCACTTAATAACCAGACCAATTTTCAGCTTTCGGTGCTCTCACAGTTTGAATGACAATAACTCAGTCATACAACACTGTAACCAAATGAAATTTTTGTCCTTTTTTCCCACAGATAGAGCTTTCTTTTGGTGGTATTTTATCACCTCTGCGGTTTTTATTTTTTTCGCTATAAATGAAAAAGGAACAAAATTTTTGTAAAAAAATGAATTTTTCTTCATTTCTATTATAACATTTTGCAAAAAAGTAATTTTTCTTCATAAACTTGGCCTAAAATGTATACTGCTACATATCTTTGGTAACAACAAATTTTTTTTAGATATTATTTAGTCTGGGCGAAAGTTATAGGGTCTTAAAGCTATGGTACCAATTACTGAAAATTGATCAATTTGATCACACCTGATGTACTGACAGCCTCTCTCATTTCTTGAGACCCTAACATGCCAGAAAAGTACAAATACCCCCCAAATGACCCCTTTTTGGAAAGAAGACATTCCAAGGTATTTAGAAAGAGGCATTGTGAGTTTTTTGAAGTTGTCATTTTTTCCCACAATTCTTTGCAAAATCAAGATTTTTTTATTTTTTATTTTCTTTCCACAAAATTTTCATATTAGCAGGTTATTTCTCACACACAGCATATGCATACCACAAATTACACCCCAAAACACATTCTGCTATTCCTCCCGAGTATGGCGATACCACATGTGTGAGACTTTTACACCGCGTGGCCACATACAGAGGCCCAACATGCAGGGAACGCCATCAGGCGTTCTGGAGCACCCAGACCAATTCTGACATTTCTCTCCTACATGGAAAAATCATCATTTATTTGCTAGAAAATTACATAGAACCCCAAAACATTATATATGCTTTTTAAGCAAAGACCCTAGAGAATACAATGGCGGTTGTTGCAACTTTTTATCACGCATGGTATTTGCACAGCAATTTTTTTAACACATTTTTTTTGGAAATAAAACAGTTTTGTGCTTTTAAAAAAAAAAAACCATTAGATTTAGCCCAATGTTTTTTCATAATATGAAAGATGAAGTTACGCCGAGTAAATCAATACCCAACATGTCACCCTTCAATATTGCACACGCTCGTGGAATGGCGCCAAACTTTGCGACTTAAAAATCCCCATAGGTGACGCTTTAAATATTTTTACTGGTTACATGTTTTTAGTTGGAGAGGAGGTCTAGGGCCAAAATGATTGCTCTCGCTCGAACGTTCGCAGCGATACCTCACATGTGTGGTTTGAACACCGTTTTCATATGTGGGCGGGACTTACGTGCACGTTCGCTTCTGTATACGAGCACATGGGAACAGGGGCGCTTTAAGTTTTTTTTTTTTTTTTTTTATTGTTCATTTTACTTTATTTATTTTAGTTTGACATGTTTTTCCCCAAAAATAAATGTTTTGATTACTTTTATTCCTATTACAAGGAATGTAAACATCCCTTGTAATAGGAATATAGCGTGACAGGTCCTCTTCAGTGAGATATGGGGTCAATAAGACCCCACATCTCACCTCATAGGCTGGGAAGCCTGAAAAAAAAAAAAAAAAAAACGACCGCAGGGAGTATTGCGCAGGGGTACTGCAGAGTATTGCACAGGGGGTACTGCAGAGTATTGTTCAGAGTATTGCGCAGGGGGTACTGCAGAGTATTGTTCAGAGTATTGCGCAGGGGGTACTGCAGAGTATTGTTCAGAGTATTGCGCAGGGGGTACTGCAGAGTATTGTTCAGAGTATTGCGCAGGGGGTACTGCAGATTATTGCGCAGGGGGTACTGCAGATTATTGCGCAGGGGGTACTGCAGATTATTGCGCCGGGGTACTGCAGAGTATTGCGCCGGGGTACTGCAGAGCATTGCTGGGAGTACGCCGAGTATTGCTGGGAGTACGCCGAGTATTGCTGGGAGTACGCCGAGTATTGCTGGGGGTATGCCGAGTATTGCTGGGGGAGTTGCAGAGATGGCTGAGCAGGGATGGATGGATCTGTGACTGCAATAGTCACAGATCCATCCACAGCGCTGCCGCCATCCGCACTCCCCCTCTCAAACTGTACCGATCGGTACAGAGAGAGGAGGGAGGAACCGGCGTCATCAAATGACGCCGGTCTGTTTACATGTGATCGCGCCGTCATTGGACGGCGCGATCACGTGGTAAACCGCTGCTATCAGCGGCGATTTACCGTGATCCGTGACCCGCCGGGTCCAGAGGACATTCCCGTGTGCGTGCCCCAGGGGGCGCGACTCTGGAATCACGTTATATAACGTGATCCCAGAGTTAAGCAACCACCTTGCCGCCCCCCTGGTGCCAATTGCGGCCCCCCTGGTGGTTTAATATGGCCCCCCTGGGGATTTGGATATATAGCCATTGCAGCCTCACATGTACCCTGTGTCTTGGGGGCCATAAAAGATATATACCGTATTTATCGGAGCTGCCTCAGAGGGGACAGGACGTGCGCCGTCAGATTACATTAAAGGAATCTCCTGTTTACTCGGCTGCATCTGTAAATATGAAGTCCCGTTTCCTGGGATGCCATTGGATGACTGTTCTGTTTATCATAGGAGGCGGCACTTTGTATTAAAGAGGCCACCAAGTAAACAAGAAATTCTCCTGTTTGTAATCTGATGGCACTTGTCCCTCCCCCTCCGAGGCTGCAGATGGGTATCGACCAGGCTGCACTGATGGCAATGGTAAGGCTGCATTCAGGGCACACGCGAGGCTGCATTGATGGCAATGGTGAGGATGTGCGTGTTATACGCTGATAAATATGTTATATCCAAATAACACGTCCAAGCTCATTCTTAGTCCTGAGCAGCGCTCGGGGATTCGTTGGGGCCACAAGAGATATACAGTGCAGAAAATAAGTATTTGAACACCCTGCTATTTTGCAAGTTCTCCCACTTGGAAATCATGGAGGGGTCTGAAATTGTCATCGTAGGTGCATGTCCACTGTGAGAGACATAATCCCAAAAAAAAATCCAGAAATCACAATGTATGATTTTTTTAACTATTTATTTGTATGATACAGCTGCAAATAAGTATTTGAACACCTGAGAAAATCAATGTTAATATTTGGTACAGTAGCCTTTGTTTGCAATTACAGAGGTCAAACGTTTCTTGTAGTTTTTCCACCAGGTTTGCACACACTGGAGGAGGGATTTTGGCCCACTCCTCCACACAGATCTTCTCTAGATCAGTCAGGTTTCTGGGCTGTCGCTGAGAAACACAGAGTTTGAGCTCCCTCCAAAGATTCTCTATTGGGTTTAGGTCTGGAGACTGGCTAGGCCATGCCAGAACCTTGATATGCTTCTTACAGAGCCACTCCTTGATTATCCTGGCTGTGTGCTTCGGGTCATTGTCATGTTGGAAGACCCAGCCTCGACCCATCTTCAAAGCTCTAACTGAGGGAAGGAGGTTGTTGCCCAAAATCTCGCAATACATGGCCCTGGTCATCCTCTCCTTAATACAGTGCAGTCACCCTGTCCCATGTGCAGAAAAACACCCCCAAATCATGATGCTACCACCCCCATGCTTCACAGTAGGGATGGTGTACTTGGGATGGTACTCATCATTCTTCTTCCTCCAAACACGGTTAGTGGATTTATGACCAAAAAGTTCTATTTTGGTCTCATCTGACCACATGACTTTCTCCCATGACTCCTCTGGATCATCCAAATGGTCATTGGCAAACTTAAGACGGGCCTTGACATGTGCTGGTTTAAGCAGGGGAACCTTCCATGCCATGCATGATTTCAAACCATGACGTCTTGGTGTATTACCAACAGTAACATTGGAAACGGTGGTCCCAGCTCTATTCAGGTCATTGACCAGCTCCTCCCGTGTAGTCCTGGGCTGATTTCTCACCTTTCTTAGGATCATTGAGACCCCACGAGGTGAGATTTTGCATGGAGCCCCAGTCCAAGGGAGATTGACAGTCATGTTTAGCTTCTTCCATTTTCTAATGATTGCTCCAACAGTGGACCTTTTTTCACCAAGCTGCTTGGCAATTTCCCCGTAGCCCTTTCCAGCCTTGTGGAGGTGTACAATTTTGTCTCTAGTGTCTTTGGACAGCTCTTTGGTCTTGGCCATGTTAGTAGTTGGATTCTTAGTGATTGTATGGGGTGGACAGGTGTCTTTATGCAGCTAATGACCTCAAACAGGTGCATCTAATGTAGGATAATAAATGGAGTGGAGGTGGACATTTTAAAGGCAGACTAACAGGTCTTTGAGGGTCAGAATTCTAGCTGATAGACAGGTGTTCAAATACTTATTTGCAGCTGTATCATACAAATAAATAGTTAAAAAAATCATACATTGTGATTTCTGGATTTTTTTTTGATTATGTCTCTCACAGTGGACATGCACCTACGATAACAATTTCAGACCCCTCCATGATTTCCAAGTGGGAGAACTTGCAAAATAGCAGGGTGTTCAAATACTTATTTTCTGCACTGTATACAGTATATCCAAATAACACACCTGAACTCATCTCTTCACCACAAAAAGCCACAAAGGCGAGAGAATTTTGTTGGGCAGTGTATTAGTGCTCGGACAAACACACTTAGATCAAATTTAAATGGTTCAAAGAATGTCAGGCAAAATGGTCGGCCCTCGAGCATGTTCACTTCATCAAATGTGGCCCTCTTTGAAAAAAGTTTGGACTCCCCTGTTCTAGATATTCCATTGAATAATACAGCGAGTATTGGATAAATCCCTAGAAGTGTCCTACTGCTAACATTTTTCTCACTTAATGTTTGGGACTTTGTTTCTATTTTTATTACACAGTGGTTATTTAACACTTTATAAATGGTTCCAAAAATGTGTCAAAAGTGTCCGATCTGTCCGCCACAATGTCAGTCACAATTATTGTGAATCGCCGCCATTACTAATAAAAATGCCATAAATCAATCCGCTATTTTGTAGAAGCGTTTGGTTTGCTCAAACCAATCAAAATACGCTTAATTTTTATTTATTTGTTTTTAACCAAAAATATGTACACATTGGCCTAAACTGAGGAAGAATTTTTTTTATATATATTTTTGGGGGATAATATAGCAAAAAGTTAAAAACTATTCCTTTTTTTTTTTTTTTTAATTGTCACTCGATTTTTTGTTTAATAGAGCAAAAAATAAAAACCGCAGAGGTGGTCAAATACCACCAAAAGAAAGTTCTATTTGTGGGGGAAAAAGGACATCAATTTTGTTTGGGTACAACGTCGCACGGCCACGCAATTGTCAGTTAAAGCGATGCAGTGCCAAATTGCAAAAAAGGGCCTGGTCAGGAAGGGGGTAAATCCTTCCGGGGCTGAAGTGGTTAAAAAACATACAATCACGTTATTTTACCAATTGAATGTCATGTGCTTCATTTAAAGTTCCAGGTTTTTGTTTTTATATTTGCTATATATAATTAGGGATGGAGGCACATTACTATTGATGTCTTGGTTAGAGAGGGAGAACCACCAAGAGAATTAAAAATTCCCAGTTTGTTGCCAATATCCCAATGTTTAAGTTTATAGAAAACCTGAAGAAGGAAAGAGTACCCCCCGGGTACTAAGGGACTTTAAAGGGGTTGTAAAGGATTTTTTTTGTTTTTCTAAATAGCTTCCTTTACCTTAGTGCAGTCCTCCTTCTCCTTAGTGCAGTCCTCCTTCTCTTACCTCATCCTTCGATTTTGCTTTTAAATGTCCTTATTTCTTCTGAGAAATCCTCACTTCCTGTTCTTCTGTCTAACTACACACAGTAATGCAAGGCTTTCTCCCTGGTGTGGAGAAAGCCTCTTGAGGGGGTGAGCAGAAGTGTCAGGATGCCCACTAACACACAACTCCTTTCTCTATCTGCAAAGTAGAGTGTCCTGACTTGCCTGCTCACCCCCTCCCCCCTCAAGAGGCTTTCCCCACACCAGGGAGAAAGCCTCACATTACGGTGTAGAGTTACAGACAGAAGAACAGGAAGTGAAGATTTCTCAGAAGAAATAAGGACATTTAAAAGCAAAAAAAATCGAAAAATTAGGTAAGTGAAGGAGGACTGCACTAAGGTAAAGGAAGCTATTTAGGAAATAAAAAATTCCTTTACAACCCCTTTAAGGGTGAACTTTTATACACAATCTTTTTATAAAAATATGAAAATGTATTAATATGTAGAAATATAAAAAAAAATTGATGGTGTCTTAGACCACAGTTTTAAATGTAGCAGTTGCACAACCAAATCAAAATATTGCCCAAAAAAGAAATGTAAATAATAATTGTAAATCTCACAATGGAGGGTGTGAAAAAAAAAAAAAGAAGAGCACTCCTTTACCACTGAAGCAAGAAGAAAAGGTTTCCCTTTAGTTTGGTGGTCAAGTAAGCAGGTTTCCCACTTACTCTGATGTCAGTGGAAAGAATGCCCTGTTAAATTGATGGTAAGAAAGAAAAAAAAAAGTGTAGTCAGAGTAGTGCCCATTGGGGAGTGTCATCAGTACCAGAACTACACAGGTACAGTCATGAAGGAAATCTCTGATGGAACCATAGTTGAAAGTCCAGTATAGATCATTTTTTGTTTTAATATTCAGAACGGTTTAAATAGAATTCATTCACCTATGACAAAGGTCCTCAAACTTGTTAAACAGGTGGCCAGTTCACTGTCCCTCAGACTGTTGGGGGGACGGACTATATATTAAAAAATAAAATTAAAAAATATGAACAAATTTCTATGCACACATCTTATTTAGAGTGCAAAAACAATAGGAAAAAAACATTTAATAGTTAAAATAAAAAACTATTTTAATCAACATAAACGTATTAGTATTTCACAGACTCCCCTCATCACAGACCCCCCTCTCCCCCATCACAGATCCCATCTCCCCCACATCACACAACCTCTCCATCACAGATTCCTCCCATCAAAAAGCCCCCATATCACGTCATCCATCACAAGGCCTCCCATAAAAGATCCCCCATCACAAACTCCTCTCCATCACAAAGCCCACCCCCAGTAACAGACACCCCCTATCACAGACCCCCCCCCCATCATTGATTGGTTTGCGCAAAAGTTATGGTGAGCACATCGGACACTTTTGACAAATAAGACTTCACAGTGCCATCATGAACAACAGGATATGTTTTCTTATTAAAAATGTTTTATTAGAAATCCCTTTAACACTGTACAGACAGTTACTGCATTGGCACATTTAAATAAATGTTCCTTGTGACAGAGAAAGTGATGTCCATACAAGACAAAGACAGTCCACTGAAGCAAATGCAATCAGCCATGCCATTGTAGAGATACGTTTCTATAAGTGGGCATCACAACTCAAGATGAATCCATTCCAGTGGAACTGAAGGCATTTTGGCTTGCACAAGTCTTTGATCCATCCTCTCCTTCTAGCCCTTCACTTATTACTGATGGAGCTGAAGGGAGTGTGGAGAGATGTTCTAGTTCATATCGTCCACCTTCTGCTGTTCCCTTCCCTTCTTTCTTGTGTTCTAGGATCTGCTTCATTTGCTCATTTGCATACGCTGGCTTCTCTGTAAGTGGTCCTGGTGGGGGAGGGAAGCCCAGTATGTCAGGAGCCATGTATGGACGCAACCACCCTACCAATGGAGTGCTACCTGGAGTGTAGTGGGTGTGCTTGTGATAAAAAAGAAGACCGTCCACCTGAAATTGAGCAAAAACATGAGAGAGATTCAAACACTAACATAAATTTGACATGGTTTTGTTACAACTGCCTTGGAATCATCTTACACCTTTTTTGTCAAATATCTTTTTATTCAAAAATGTTTACAGTATAAATCTCCCATGATCAAGGTCATGGATTACAAATTAATCCAAAAAATAAATAAATAAATAAAAAAGACCAGCATCCATAAAGCTAGGTTTGAAAAAGTGTGGAACCCCTGGATTGTGTACCTCCAAGCTCCCTGGACAATGGGATGTCTTGTGGATGGAGGCTCAGACTGAGGGGACCAACTCAAATTTCTAAGTGGATTCTGATGGGAGACTATGAAGCATCTTTCCCTTTGGGTTTGAGGTATTGTGGTATGAGGCACTGTAATAATCATTGGCAAATAACATTTCCATACCTTTTAATGCAATTGAGATGTGTGACCTACAGCTTATCTTTATGCTACTACATAACTTTTTCCATTTCCTGAAGTTTTGCAATAGGCGGCCGATACTGCGAGCCTCACTGTCCTAGACACAAGGTTGCTTTATTGGATAGAGAATGCCTGACTTTATTGTCTTGCATGTATTCTGGTTATTACAATAAGGCAATTGATCACTTGACTTTTTTTTTACAAAATGTAATGTTTTTACATGATTAAAAAAACACTGCAATAAAAATGATTGAAGGAGAAAAAAATGTTGTTTACAGCAAAAGCAGTTAGCCATAATACAGAAGAGAAAAACAAATGTAAAAAGAAAAAAAGTATTTTTTTCCATTAAATGAATTCTTAACTCTAAAACTCCTACTAAAATTAAACTCTCAATTATGTTGTTTTAAGTAGTGGTAAATTCATATACAGTGGAACTTCAGATTTCGGTTAACGTGCGTTTCGCAATACAAGCAATTTTTATTTTTTTTATCCTGGTTTTGCGAGTGTTCAAGCCTCTGCGGTGTGCAGTACCGCATTTGGCCAGAGGTGCGGGGGTAGCACCGGTCACACTTGGAAATACTATGTTCCAGATTGTTTTGAAAGGTCTCCGAGTATCTCTGGGTCTCTCCGAGTCCCCCCACCTCTGGACACATGCAGTATTGTATGCAATAAAAGTCAATGTGGAACAAATTATCTTTGTTTCCATCGACTTCTATAGGGGAAACTCGCTTTGATATGGAAGTGCTCTGGATTACAAGCATTCTCCTGGAACGGATTATGCTCGTAATCCAAGGTTCCACTAGATTAAAGGGGATTTCAATCACTGCGGGTGTCTGAACAATGTGCCATACTTTGTGTCTGGGTAAGATTTGGAACATTAAAACATAACCTCTGTACATAAAAATAATTAGTTAAACATCACATAGTTGACAGCCATTAAATTATAAAAAAATGATTTTATGAAGAAAGACCTTTTGTACAGATTGAAATAAGATTTTCATAGAGATATCTATAAGATCAAGGAAAAAATAAATCCCCCTTTGCTTGGGACTTTAAAGGCAACAACCGCATAAATGTAGGGTACAAATTATTACACATAAAATTTGATCATTGATCAATATAAAATCATATCAAAAGACAAAAGCAACTAGCATAAACAGACAAAAACCATAACAAAATTACATAGCAAGCATGAGATAGTATTGTAGATACTCTCCGGTTATGTAAAAAAGTCTCTCCGGCACTATATACCAGGGATGTGGCAACAAGACACCAATTTCTGACAGCACATCTATAAGATTAAAGCGGATGTCCACCTGAAAAAATATATTAAAAGCCAGCAGCTACAAATACTGCAGCTGCTGACTTTTAATATTAGGACACTTACCTGTCCTTGAGTCCAGCAGAGGATGAGCGATCATTTGTCACCCTGCAGCTCCCCCCTCCATCCACGGTGAGGGAACCAGGAAGTGAAGCGCTCCGGCTTCACTGCCCGGTTCCCTACGGAGCATGCGCAAGTCACGCTGCGCCCGCCAATTGGCTCCCGCTGTGTGCTGGGAGCCGAGTGTTCCCAGCACACAACGGGGGACGGACGGGATGTGGGAAAAACAATGTCTTTTGCCCGAGACGTGTGGCCGGAAGTGGGTGCAAATACCTGTCTTTAGACAGGTATCTGCACCCCCCTCCCCCCTGAAAGGTGTCAAATGTGACACCGGAGGGGGGGAAGGTTCCGATCAGCAGAAGTTCACTTTAGGGTGGAGCTCCGCTTTAAGAGAGTTAATTTTTTATTTTTGAAGTGCAACAAACTTGCCAGTGGTAACTTAATTTGTCTGGTTCAAGACAACTCTGTAGTTGTTGTTAAACTGCCAACATTTTTATTTATTTATTTTAAGTGTAAAATTTGATTAGATGGTTAGCTTTTTCTGTATGATTAGTATATCTGATCCTCACCACATCCCAATAATATACCTATCAAAATTAGAAAGATGGCTATAACCTGGTGCTGTAGATTGGACGCATACTGTATATTTTTGGGGTATAAGTGCACTACATGTAGAGAAAAAAATCCCCTTTAACTACGAGATCCCACCTTTATGTAGGTGGTAGAATTGAATCCTCCCTTGGCATTGTCCCTGGGCTCTATAGCTGGGACAATTGGCTTATCATTGCTCCCCTCCCTGTATCCATGCCCTGTTGGTTTTTACACACCTATAACTAAAAGTTTTTGCTCTGGATAAGAGACATACCTCTGCACACCATGAAGAAGCTCAACCTGCGAAATGCATTGGGACTCTGCACCTCCCTGTATCCTGTTTTCATCTGCACATAGCGATAGAAGTGTCACATAGATACAGTGCCTTGCGAAAATATGCGGCCACCTTGAACTTTGCGACCTTTTGCCACATTTCAGGCTTCAAACATAAAGATATAAAACTGTAATTTTTTTGTGAAGAATCAACGAGTGGAACACAATCATGAAATGGAACGAAATTTATTGGATATTTCAAACTGGGCGTGCAAAATTATTCAGCCCCTTTACTTTCAGTGCAGCAAACTCTCTCCAGAAGTTCAATGAGGATCTCTGAATGATCCAATGTTGACCTAAATGACTAATGATGATAAATAGAATCCACCTGTGTGTAATCAAGTCTCTGTATAAATGCACCTGCACTGTTATAGTCTCAGAGGTCCGTTTAAAGGGCAGAGAGCATCATGAAGAACAAGGAACACACCAGGCAGGTCCTAGATACTGCTGTGGAGAAGTTTAAAGCCGGATTTGGAAACAAAAAGATTTCCCAAGCTTTAAACATCCCAAGGAGCATGGTGCAAGCGATAATATTGAAATAGGAGTATCAGACCACTGCAAATCTACAAAGACCTGGCCATCCCTCTAAACTTTCAGCTCATACAAGAAGAAAACTGATCAGAGATGCAGCCAAGAGGCCCATGATCACTCTGGATGAACTGCAGAGATCTACAGCTGAGGTGGGAGACTCTGTACATAGGACAACAATCAGTCGTATACTGCACAAATCTGGCCTTTATGGAAGAGTGGCAAGAAGAAAGCCATTTCTTAAAGATATCCATAAAGTGTTGTTTAAAGTTTGCCACAAGCCACCTGGGAGACACACCAAACATGTGGAAGAAGGTGCTCTGGTCAGATGAAACCAAAATCCAACTTTTTGGCAACAATGCAAAACATTATGTTTGGCGTAAAAGCAACACAGCTCATCACCCTGAACACACCATTCCTACTGTCAAACATGGTGGTGGCAGCATCATGGTTTGGGCCTGCTTTTCTTCAGCACGGACAGGGAAGATTGTTGAAATTGATGGAAGAAAACTGGAAGAAAACTTGGAGCCTGCAAAAGACCGGAGACTGGGACGGAGAATTGTCTTCCAACAAGACAATGATCCAAAACATAAAGCAAAATCTACAATGGAATGGTTCACAAATAAACATATCCAGGTGTTAGAATGGCCAAGTCAAAGTCCAGACCTGAATCCAATTGAGAATCTGTGAAAAGAACTGAAAACTGCTGTTCACAAACGCTCTACATCCAACCTCACTGAGCTCGAGGTGTTTTGCAAGGAGGAATGGGCCAAAATTTCAGTCTCTCGATGTGCAAAACTGATAGAGACATCCCCCAAGCGACTTACAGCTGTAATCGCAGCAAAAGGTGGCGCTACAAAGTATTAACTTAAGGGGGCTGAATAATTTTGCACGCCTAATTTTTTAGTTTTTTATTTGTTAAAAAAGTTCGAAATATTCAATAAATTTCGTTAAACTTCATGATTGTGTCCCACTTGCTGTTGATTCTTCACAAAAAATTAGTTTCATATCTTTATGTTTGAAGCCTGAAATGTGGCAAAAGGTCGCAAAGTTCAAGGGGGCCGAATACTTTCGCAAGGCACTGTATGTAAAGTGCATTGAATGAATGAATGAATGAATGAAAACTTGTATAGCGCGACACATGCGAACTGAATCGCCTCTGGGCGCTTGTTGTTCCTGTCTCCTTTGATATCAAAAGAGAAAAGTCTTAACCTTTTTTCTAAATGCTAGGTGGTTCTCCTCCAACCGAATGCTGGTTGGTAAAGCGTTCCATAGTCTGGGGCCTTGGATCGCGAATCTCCTTTCTCCTTTGGACTTGAAGTTGGCTTTCGGAACCTGGAGTAGGTTCCGATTCGTGGATCGCAAAACGCGATTGGGATTATGCGCTTTTATTATTTCGCATAAATAAAGTGGGGCATTCCCATGGACACATCTATGAGTAAGACAGAGAGCTTTAAAAGCAATTCTGTCTTTGACTGGCAGCCAATGAAGTGCCCTCAGTGATGGTGAGATGGATTCCCAGGGTTTTTTCCCAGTCACAAGTCTGGCGGCCGTATTCTGAACGACTTGTAGACGGGCGATTTGGTACTTGGGGAGGCCGAGGTAAAGGGCATTTGCATAATCCAGCCTGGAGTTTACAATTGCTCCCACTACGACCGCTAAATCTTCTTTAGGGATGAACGGGGTGAGTCTACGTAGTAGGTGCAGTAGATGGTGAGATCCACTGACTACTGACCCTATTTGTGCGTCCATTGTCATAAAGGAGTCAAAAATGACCCCTAGGCTTTTGACTTTGGCGCTAGGGGTGATGAGCTTGCCCAGAATGGGCGGGGGGGTCCACGCTGTTGAAAGTTGATTCCTGCGCTTGGCATGAAACAGGAGAAGTTCTGTTTTTGCTCCATTGAGTTTAAGATAACTCTTTGTCATCCAGTCCTCTATCAAAGAGAGGCATGTCTCTAGATTGAGGCGGTGATCCTGTCTGTTGCAGATGCGGAAATACAGTTGCGTATCATCTGCATATGAGTGGTAAAGCAGTTTTTGGCTGCTAATAATCTCAAAGAGAGGACGAAGATATATGTTAAACAGCACTGGTGACAGAGGCGATCCTTGAGGGACTCCGCATGTTACTGTGCGTTTGTCAGACGTGAAAGGTCCTAACTTCACTGTTTGCGATCGGTTTTCCAGAAAAGAGGAGAACCAAGATAGATCGCCTTCTGCGACTCTGGCTACTTCAGCAAGCCGAGTCAGTAACAGATTGTGGTCTACAGTGTCGAAAGCGGCACTTAGGTCCAACAGAACTAGAAGACAAGATTCTCCTTCGTCTGCGGCCTTGAGAACATCGTCCCATACTTTCAGCAATGCTGTTTCCGTCCCGTGTCCGGGACGGAAGCCTGATTGCAATGGGTCAAGTAGCTTGTAGGTATCTAGATGCTGTTGCAGCTGTTGTACCACTACTTTTTCCATTATCTTTGAGAGTACGTTGAGGCTTGTTATGGGGCGGCGGTGGAGTGGATCCTTGGGGTCCAGGGAGGGTTTCTTCATGATGGGTTGGATTATACCCTCTTTCAACTGTGAGGGCACTATGCCTTCCAAGAAAGACTGGTTGATAAGCTGCGTGATGGGAGGAGCCAGAATGTCGGCGCATTCCTTCAGCAGTTTAGTGGGGATAATGTCATTTGGCGCTGTGCCATTACGCAGAGTACAAATGACATTCTTAGTGGTCTCGATGGAGATGGGTTCCAGGGCGAACTTACCTGATATAGAAGAATTACTATGGGTGTTGTGTGAGAGGCTGCAGGGGGGGCTGAGGGGGGAATTGCTTTGCTGAATGCTTTCACGGATTACCTCGATTTTATTAATGAAGTAATCCGATAGTTCATTGCAAAATTCTTGTGTGTCCGAGCTGGGGGTTTCAATGCATCCTGGCTTCATGGTCTGGGTGACCATCTTGAAGAGTTTGCGGGGGCGGTTTAGGGCGCCGTTGATAGCCTCCGAAAAATACTTTTTCTTAGCTTGGAAAATTCCTTTGTGGTATTTTCTTGTGGTCGCCTTGTAGATGGATAGGTTTAGCTCTGAAGAACATCTTTTCCAGGCAGATTCGGCCCTTCTGCGTTCTTGCTTCAGTAACGACAGTTGGTTGTTAAACCAGCTGCGGTTGTTTTTCCGAATGCGGGTTCGTCGCTACCAAGTCGGCTGACTGTAGCATGGCCGAGTTTATGGCTTCCAATGTTTCAACGGCCGTTTGATGCGGCAGAGTTGTTTCTATTTTTTTCCTTAAGGTGGTTTTGAAGAGTTCCGAGTGAAGCTTCTTCTGACATCTAGTCCAGTGTGTTGTCACTGGATTTGATGTTTTTGTTGCAGGGGGGATGGTGGAAATACTGAATCTAATTGCATGGTGGTCTGTCCATGGCAATTTTTCATTTTCCCAAATTTTTATTTCCAGAGCTTGTCTGAAAATAAGATCAAGTGTGTGACCTGAAGCATGTGTGGGCCCACATACTAGTTGCTGCAACCCTAATCCTTCCAGGTGATCAATACAGGCGTCGGCAATGGGGTCCTGTGAGGAGTTGGCCGGGCGGCCTATAGCAGAGCAAAATGTGGACGGTCTCCTTTGAACTTGCTTGCAGTTGCAGGGTAAGGGTTTCCATGAATGGAAGAGGGTTTTGGCGGACTGGTTTGGTGATCGTAAGATGAGTCTTGTGGATCACCGCCAGGCCGCCTCCTCTTTGCCCTATTCTGTTTTCCGTTATGATACGGTAATTTTCTGGCACCAGTTCTCCTAGAATGGTGTTACAGTCGGCTGTGAGCCAGCTCTCTGTAATAAAAAGACAATCTAGATCTTTTTGTTGAATGAAGTCGCGGATTTCAAGTCGGTGTTTTACTGCCGATCTTGTGTTGATCAGAGCACATGACATGTGCTTGAGCTGGGGTAAATGGCTGAAATGACTGACCGTCGATCTATGATCGATTCTCAATAGTCGCTCAGTTCTTAGGGCCTTTTTGATGATGGCTGGCAGTATTGCGGCGCATTGCCTCAAACTCCAAATGGTTTCGGCAGAATATTGCCTACGTGCCATGATCGTCAATACACAGAAAGTATTCACACCACTTCACTTTTTTACACATGTTATGTTACAGCCTTATTCCAAAATGGATTAAATTATTTTACTCAAAATTCTACAAACAATACCCCATAATGACAATGTGAAAGAAGTTTGCAAATTTATAAAAAAATAGGATTTTTGTACTCACCGTAAAATCCATTTCTCTGGAGTTCATGGACGGACACAGCAGCATTGACCTTAGGGTTATGTACCTTTTCTCTAGGAGAGAGTAGGCAGAGAAAAAACAGCACTTTTGGTGTTAAAAACAATTATCAGTACAGCACCTTCCCTGGGGGGTGTGTCCCCGGGTACATCCTACTCTGGAAGCACCCAGCCTCAGTTCGTAGACAAGCAGTACAAACAAAGGAGGGGTGGGAGCTGTGTCCATCCATTAAGAGAAATGGATTTTACGGTGAGTACAAAAATCCTATTTTCTCTTTCGTTCATGGACGGACACAGCAGCACCTTAGGGACGTCCCCAAGCAGTGTCAAAAAAATTTAGAGGGGTGGGAAAACAACACAGCAAACCAGGTTTCACCCCAAATTAGAGTTCCTCAATGGAGGAACCTTAACCTTAAAACTGCCGCCTGTAAAACCTTGCGGCCAAAGGAGGTATCCGAAGATGCACTCACATCCACATTATACAACTTTGAAAAGGTGTGTATTGATGACCAGGTCGCCGCCTTAAATATCTGTAAGACAGACAATTGATGACGGAAAGCCCAAGAGGCACCAATCGCCCTGGTCCAATACGCCGTGACCTGAAAGGGAGGCGCCCACCCCTTTAGGGCATAGGCCTGGAGCACAACCTGTCTGATCCACCTAGAAATGGTGGCCAACGAGACCGCCAGACCTTTTTTAGGACCAGTCACCGTCACGAACAGTGAGTCCGACCTACGAAACGGAGCCGTAACAGACAAGTACACCCGTAGGGCTCAAACCACGTCCAAGGTAGGTAAAGTGGTCTCCTTCAGGTTTTTCGGACATAAGGATGGAAGGACAAATGTCCTCATTAATGTGAAAGGCCGAAACAACCTTTGGAAGGAATGATGGCTGCGGTCGCAGAACCACCTTATTCTTATGGATGGCTAAGTAGGGAGCCTTGCAAGACAAGGCCGCCAGTTCAGATACTCGTCTGAAGAAGAAGGAATTGCCACCAGAAAAACCACCTTTTGAGACAGTCAACAAGGGGCTCTTCCGAATGTCCTCAAACAGAGCTTCTTGAAGCGCCGAAAGAAACAAATTCAGGTCCCATGGAGGTAGCGGAAACCGCACAGGAGGGGCCACATGCCGGACCCCCTGCACAAACGTACGCACCAGGGAGTGCGACGTCAAGGGTCGCTGAAAGTAGACAGCTAGAGCCGAGATCTAACTCTTCACTGTACTCAAGGCTAGAGCCTGATCCACTCCACGCTGTAAAAACAGCAGAATTCGGGACATCACGTATGTACGAGGGTGCCACTTCATCTGTTCACACAGAGATGTAGGCCCTCCATGTACGATTGTAAATCTTACGTGATGTGGACTTCCGTGCCCGCAGCATGATAGAAATTACCGGGGCCGACCTGGCTCTCAGCAGCCACGCCGTCAAAGCCAGCGACTGTAAAGCAGGGTGAAAGATAGGACCTTATGAAAGCAGGTCTTCTCTCAGGGGCAGACGCCAGGGATAGTTTGCCACCAGACGCACCAGGTCCGTGTACCAGGGACAGCGCGGCCAATCCGGGGAGATCAGGACTGTTGGTATCCCCTCGGCTTCCACCCTGCATAGCAGGCGAGGAAGAAGCTGTAGGGGAGGGAAGGCATATATCAGGCGGTAGTGACCCCAAGGCGCTACCAGTGCGTCCGCCCACGGGTCCCTCGATCCGGTCACAAATCGTGACACCTTCCGATTGAGACGGGACGCTAGAAGGTCCACGTCTGGAGTGCCCCATTTCTGGCACAGAGTCTAAAACACCTCCGGGTGTAGCGACCATTCTCCTTGGTCCAGCTTTTGGCGACATAGATAGTCAGCTTGCCAATTCAGCACCCCCGGAATGTACACCGCCGACAGAGCTGGAACGTAGCTTTTGGCCCACCAGAGGATGTGCGCGACTTCCGTCGCCAAGCTTTGTGTGCCTCCCTGATGATTGACATATGCCACGAGACACAACTTGATTGCTCGGAGCTCCAGTACATTGACTTAGGAGAAGTCCCGTCTTCCGATCAAACGCCCCTGGGCTGACTGGAAACCCCAGACACCACCCCCCCAGCCGGATAGGCTGGCATCTGTTGTGATCACTGTCCAGTGACATGGCAGAAACGATTTTCTGTTCCTGAGTACCGGAGATGTCAGCCACCACACTAGGGAGGACTTGGTCAGTCGACTCACCCGAATCTGGTAATCCAGAGACGAAGGCAGCTTGTTCCACCGTGACAGAATCTCTTTCTGTAGCACCTGAGTGTGGAATTGGGCATACGGGACTGCTTTGAAAGAGGCCACCATCAGACCCAGTACTCTCATGCAAAAGCGACGCCCATTTCTGGGTCACCAACTGCTGCACCGCAAAATGCAGACTCTGCAGCTTCTCCGCTGGGAGGAAAACTTTTGCCTCCAAAGAATCCAGGACCAACCCCAGATACTCCAGCCGCTGAGACGGTACTAGTACTGACTTCTGTAGATTCAGTAGCTAACCGAATTCCCGGAGGGTCTGACAGGTGATAGACATGTCCTCTTCTAACTCTGAGCTTGAGGAAGCTCTCAGAAGAAGGTCGTCCAGGTATCCCACGATAGCGATCCAGGCAGGCTTGTTGGGCTTGCGGTACCAGGTGCGCTTTTGCCCTTCAGAGGAAGCCTTAGCACCCTGAAAGCGTTTTCCTGTCGCACTTGGCGAGCGAAAGGACCGCTTGGGGTAGTAAATGAGGGCCCTTGCCTACTTGCTCTTACCGCCTGTGGCAGCCTTTATGATGTCATCCAGGGAAGCCCCAAAAAGCCATTCACCCTTAAAGGGTAAGTCCACCAGGGACTTCTTAGAGGACTGGTCCGCAGACCAACACTTTAGCCACACAAGGCGGCGTAGTACCACCGCATAGGCAGAGGCCCTGGAAAGCAAGGGAAGCGTATCCAGGGCAGACTCACAGACAAATTTTAGCCCTTGGACCAACTGTTCGGCCAGGTCAACGCAGGTCTCAGAAGCATTCTGTGCCTCCAGCTTCTGCAGCAATTCCTTTGCCTGTTCGGTAAAAGTCTGTGACACCAGAGCCCCGCCCAAAACCGGTCTCACTGCCGACCCATAAAGAGCGGCCCACAGCCTCAGATCTCCTGTCTGCGGGGTCCTTAAATGCGGGAGCCCCTTCCACAGGCAACGTGGTAGCTTTGTTTAGCCTGGACACAGGGGGGTCCACAGAGAGGAGATACCCACTTCTTTTAGAAATCCTCCCCAAAGGGGTAAAGGACCGCAAAGTACTTTGGTACAGTAAAAGCTTTCTGCGGCCGATCCCATTCCTTGTATAACAAGTCGTCCAGATACGGACGACAAGGAAACACTTTTGCAGTGCAGGTGGCTTGCGGAATGCAAAAGGGTCCGGCATGTCTGATGCCTCCGCCAAATCCTCAAGTTTTTGAGTATCCCGCATCGCAGTGATAAGAGCTCCAACAAATTCCTTATCCTGCTTTGACCCTGAAGCAGAATGATCCTCACTGTCCGTTTGGGTTAAAACCTCACATAAGGGCCCTGGTGGTTCAAACTCCATACTGTTCACCACCCCAAAAAAAATTTGCCACCTTAGTTGACAGACCCAAAAACGGGACCCAACGGTCACCCTCCTGGCTGAAATAGAGAGCAAGGACCCCCGGGGGCTCACCACCCAGGACAGGCTGTACCGCTGAGCAGAGCTGAGAAAACGTGTTGTCTGTGCTGTGTCTTTCCCTCAGAGAGAAGCTGCGGTGTGCACGCCATTAATACAGACACTAGAGGCCAAAGGATTTCTAAAATGGCCGCCGAAATGCACCAAACAGCATGCAGGCTACAGGAAAATGGCCGTCGGTGTATAGAGCCGTGGCCCTGTCAAAATGGCGGCCGTACACGTGCATACACAGCGAAAAAAAAACACACAGACAGAGCACCCTAGTAAAAAAACACCAGCAGGGCAGACCCTCAGTCAACCTCCCCAGGAATGCATCAGCCGAAATCACCCCGCTGAGGCAAGGGGACACTACTTACCCGTCCTGCGACCACCAGCTGGAGGCATCCCAGACAGAACAAGCATCCGCTTGCGTCATGGCTGTCAGCCCGGCACACTGTGACACAGCCATAGAGACTGGTCATATGTGCGCCCTGAAACATGTAGTTCACCGGCCGCCCCTGGAGCAATGGGGCATGTCGTGGATGGCCTAGTTAAAGACCGGCACACGCTCGATGGCTGAACATGGGACGACTACAAGGATTCAAAATCCAGCCTGTCACCCAGTCGGCAGTTGATAGAGATCCCAGGATCCAAAAAGCAGGAACAAAAAATAAAATCAAGGCGAAAAAAAAAAAAAGAAAGAAAAAAAAAAAACGCAAAAAACTCCAGAGCAATGAGCTCCAGAAAAGCCATGCTCTCCTGACGCTAGGCAGATTAAAAAACTGGTCTACGAACGGAGGCAGGATTCTTCCAGAGACGCCCCCAGGGGAGGTGCTGTACTGAGAAGTGTTTTTAACACCAAAAGTGCTGTTTTTTTTTCTGCCTAGTCTCTCCTAGAGAAAAGGTACATAACCCTAAGGTCAATGCTGCTGTGTCTGTCCAGGAACGAAAGAGAAAAAAAAATAATAATCACATGTACATAAGTATTCACAGCCTTTGCCATGACACTCAACATTGAGCTTAAGTGGCTCCTGTTTTCACTGATCATTCTTGAATGCTTTAAGATAAAAAAAATCTTCTGCCTTTACAACCACTTTAACCTTATTGGTCAGTTTGCAGCAACACAGACAATTATTATTGCAAACAATATAATAAAAGGCCTATGGTTCGTGATAAACTACAATACACACACCATACCTGGTAAGGAAATGTTTCCATTAGAACATTCTGTATGGAATCCAGGGAGCAGGGGAAGTTCTGCAATCCAATAAACTTGAACTTAAAAAAAAAAAAAAAAGTAAAAGACTGATAAATACCCAGGAAAAAATCTGCACCAGCTGCATGATTTATGAACTATTCCCAGGTTACTTACTGGGTTCCGTTTGGAAATAACACCAAGTTCTTCCTGTTCCTGAAGTTTTGAGTCAAGCCAATAAAAGCGAAAATCAGTCTAGGTAAAAATAAAACAGATTGATTGTAGCAAATGATTAAAGCTGAATTTTGCTAAATACACAAAATTAAATACGTATTAAGGGAACGGTTTACCTGCCAAAAGTTTTGTATTTCTATTTATCCAGTCCTGATAGTAACACAGCTTGGCCACAAAGCAAAGCCAGGTGGAGGACACCACTAAAGTTCATTCACACAGTCGCTGGGGTCCATACAGCATGAATGAACCGCGTGTTCATGTGGCTGGAGCTGTTAGGAACTTTACCTTAGCCTATGATACTCTATGGGGATGCAGCAGCTATGACAAATGGCAGTCTTCATTGACAAGCCAGGCCATGCAGCATTTACTTACCTGGTGGACACACTTTGCATTTCTGCATAGCTGCAGGTAATCGCTGGCTTTGCAGAGGGCCGCAAATAGGTGCGGCCGCTGGAGTACTATCATTATAGTGAACGGGGCTTGTGGCCACACCTACCTGCTGAGAGACACAGGGGGGGCTGTTTATCTGGTATTCTTATTATTGTTTATCAAAAACAGTGTTAAAATATCACACTAACTTTATGTTGCCCCTTTTTACTATTATAATAAAGAATATTACACAAAAAAAAACAAAAAACAAAAAAAAAACGTTTTATTACTCAAATAGGTACATTATCTATATCAGGGCTCAAAAGTTCAAGTCTACTAGCCAGGCCTCATGGGTTACTCGCCACCAGTTGCCCCACCCAACGCCTACCCTGCCACCGCCCCCATAAATTATATCATGAAATTACACTTAAATGTCCCTGTTCACATCTGAGTGTTTTGTCGCCTGTAGTAAAACGCCTGAGGCTGCATTCACACCTGAGCGTATCGTTTTTAGGCATAAAGTCACGCAATTTTTTTTCTACACGATTTCTTACAGGTCAAAATGTCACCAATGTACAAGAATAAAAAATGCCTGTAATCTGCCAAACAAGAAGCTCCTGTACTTTTTTGAGCAACAGGCGTTTTGCTTTAGGTGACAAAATGCTCAGAAGTGAACAGGGGCCTTTGAAATTAATGGGATTTTTTTTTAGAGCTATGACTGAGAGCAGAAAAATGCCCAAAAAGCCCTGGGTGTGAACAGAGCCCAAGCTCAAAAAAGTACATGGACAGGCACTCAGGGGGGCGTGGTCTAGCCGAGCTCGGGAATGGCAGCTTGAACGGAGAGCTCCCGCCGTCACGGACTTTGAGCGGAACCTATTATTGCCGGTAAGGGGATCGTTCGCCCCGACTTGTCCAATTATATCCCCGGGACTTCAGGGAACATTTGGATACCACTCCCGACCCTCAAGGGGGATTTCAGGAAGAGTTGTCAGCATCTGAGCTCGTGTACCCAGGCCCGCAATGGCTGACCTTCACAGCTTCCCTATGGGGACCACTGGAGTACACTTAACCAGTATTGTCCCGGATCCCCCAAATGCCGGTCTGGACTCAAAACTTTCGAAAGACTTGTCGCAGACCCCCAGCCTCAATGACCTCCACTCTGTAGCTGCTGACATAAAAACTACCCTTGCTGCTGCCATTGCAGAGTTAAGTCTTGATATACGCGCAGTTACAGCGCGAGTACACGAGGTTGAAAAAGTAACTGCGCAACAGGGAGCAGCGCTGCGTCACATCAATTCTAAA
The DNA here is from genome assembly GCA_029574335.1 of Rana kukunoris. Lineage (NCBI taxonomy): Eukaryota > Metazoa > Chordata > Amphibia > Anura > Ranidae > Rana > Rana kukunoris. The sequence goes on from CM056051.1 coordinate 96,871,978, forward strand.
ACTGATAGAAACACTCTGCGTCTCAGGGAAATGAATCGCCAATTAGAAGATTTGGAAAATAGAAGCAGACGCCATAACGTGAGGATTAGGGGACTGCCCGAATCAGTAGATATTGACCATCTTACCCCGGTGATCTGTGGTATTTTCAATAACTTATTGGGACGTCCCCCACTTACAGTCATCAAAATGGAGCGTATACACAGAGCGCTCAGACCTAGGGGCAAACCGACAGATCCTCCCAGGGATGTAATTTGCCATGTGGATGACTTCCAGCTCAAAGAAGGGATCCTCAGAAACGCTAAACTAAGATCTGTCCCCTATCACCCTACAAAATAGAAGGGATGTGAAGCCTTTACTGGTAAAACTGCGCGATAAGGGAATTGCATACAAATGGAAATTCCCGTTCGGTCTGCAGGCTACTTATCAGGGGCACACAGCAGTACTGAGAATCCCAGAAGACCTCCAAACTTTTTGCAAAACGATGGACGTACAATACATGGAGCTCCCTGATTGGTACGCCGAATTTCGCTTCAAGAACCCGACCAGAGACAATGCTAAAGATGACTTCATGGAAACAACTCAATCACGGTTTCGGAGACGTCGATCCCAATCGAATGACAACCGGTCAAAATCCTCTGCTGATCCGAAATCCGATCCCAGATCAACATCGTCTCCAAAAGCCAGAAAATCAAGGAAAGAATATTGATCTTTGGTTAGGTTCTGTGTTTTTACCTGAAAATTTCTGCTGGTATTATTCCTTTTATCTCTCTTCACTTACTTTATAATTACCAACATGTGAATATTGGTGAGTGGATGCCTTATCCTTGGATGTGAAACTGTTTTAAGGGTATGGGTTATATATGCATAATAGTGGTTTTGTGACTGCTGTCTGTATACTAATCTCCTTTTTGCTGAGTTTGGCAAATATGTATGTTATCTGTTTATTTCAGTCCTGTTTGAAAAAAAAAAAGAAAAAAGAAGGGGTTGGTATACTCATTGTGGGGATCACCGAACCTTTCTACATACCGAATGAGGATTTAATCGTAAGATGGATGAGTATTATCCATGCAGGGTTGGGTATCCCACACAATAACATAATCTCTATGTTCTATTTTTTATGAATACTAGTGACGGCATGATGTTATTAATATTTCCGCCCTATTTACAAACTATTCGCATAAGTCACGTCTGTGGCAGTGGGCAACTGACTAATTTTGGTTGCGGTTTTTTGTGCTTGGCTTTTTTCTTCATCCCCCAAGTAGCAATACTTTTTGTCCATTTTTCCTGTTTTGGAATAAGACAGAAAGACATTGCTACATTCTACTTCTCAGTTTATTCTCCTGTAGGAGATTTTACTATTTTTTTTTAATTTTAATTTTTTTTACTTTTTTCATCCTTATCTCCCTCACTCGATCTAATAAGTCTATAGTCTTTGATTGGGTGGGTGCGATCCATCTGTTCGCTCCCCAATCCTTCCCTCCCTCCAATACCTTGATTTTCCCCCTCCCTTTTGGCCTTTCTTTTTACATCTTCCTCTGAAGATAGGAATGTCTTCCTCTGCTGGCACTGTGGTTACTGCTAAACGAAAAATCAAGTTATACTCTATTAATGCCAAGGGCCTCAATATACCGGAGAAGAGGTCTAAATTGTTGTTATTACTTAAGAGATCTAGTTCTGATATTGTATTCTTGCAAGAAACACACTTCAAAACCGATAAGTTTCCAACATTTAAAGATAAGAAATTTTCTTCTCGGGAGTTTCATGCTACAAACCCGGAATCCAAGAGTAAGGGCGTTTCCATTCTGATATCAAAACAATGTCCCATCCAAATTTTAGACTCAAAAATAGACACGGAAGGCAGATACATTTTTATAAAGGGGTTGCTTTATAATAAAACAATAACATTGGGAAATATTTATGCCCCCAATAGGCTCCACGCCTCCTTTTTTAGGACTATAATAGAATCCCTTGAAGCATTTGCTAGTGGCACGATAATACTGGGAGGTGACTTTAATCTGGCTCTCAACCCCCTTCTTGACACATCATCCGGTTCTTCCAAGACCCCATATAGGACACTGAATTTGGTTAAGAATTTATTGCACCGTCTTTCTTTACATGATTCTTGGCGCACCTTGAACCCTTCTTCAAAAGACTATACTTACTACTCCCCCCCCACACAATACTTATTCCAGATTGGACTACTTTTTTATCTCTCAAGGGGACCTGGAATTATTAAATAGCACTTCTATTGACCCAATGATTCTATCGGATCACAACCCCATATCTATGAGTTTGGCGTTTGAGGACAAACTTACCCCTCGGAGGTCTTGGAGATTAGACAACTCATTGCTCACCGATGCAGACATAATCCAAAAAATAGAATCCTTGCTTTCTTTATACTTCAAAGAAAATTTAACACCTGATGTGCCTTTTCCAACAACATGGCTTGCACATAAATGTGTAATCAGAGGGGAGTTTGTTTCATTAATGGCTAAACGGAATAGAGATAGGCGTGAACAAGTTAAGAATCTCACCGATCGAATAGAGACTTTAGAGAAAATCCATAAACAATCTCTGGCTTCAAATACACTAGCTGAACTGACTAATGCCAGAATTGAACTGCTTGAGATATTGGAAAGAAAGATTAAAAGAAGTAATGTCTATTCGCAGAAATTCTTCTATGAATATGGCAATAAAACAGGTAGGCTTTTAGCCAATTCTTTAAATGCGTCAAATAAGAAATTTGACAATATTCACTCTATCACTGATGCTAGAGGCAATAAATTCACGTGTACTTCTGATATCGCCAAGCAATTCCAATTGTACTATTCAAATCTATATAACTTGCAGTCTTCGGAACCAATTAAAAATCCTCAATCTAGGAAAGACTTGGTTACTGATTTCCTTAAATCTTACTGCCCTAAACCGATTGACCCAGGAGTAGCAAAGACTTTGGATAAGCCATTGGAAATTTCTGAAGCCCTAGAAGCTCTTAGCCAGCTTAATATTGGTAAAAGTCCTGGACCGGACGGTTTTTCTGTCAACTACTATAAGACCTTTAAGGATGTCATAATCCCTCATTTTATCTCGGCTTTTAATTCTACCCCTGACCAGTGGACATCTGTTACTGATCTTCTCGAGGCCCATATAGTAATGATTCCCAAACCCAATAAGGATAGAAGTCAAGTATCTAACTACAGGCCCATTTCTCTCCTGAATGTAGATGTTAAGTTATATGCAAAAATTTTAGCAAATCGCCTGTTACCCCTTCTAAAAGATTTGATTTCATTGGACCAAGTAGGTTTTACCCCGGGAAGGGAGGCTAGGGACAATACTATCAAAGCCCTATGTATTCAAAATTGGCTTCTGGATTCGAGATTTCCTGGATTCATGCTTTCCCTCGACGCAGAGAAGGCCTTCGACAGGATTGCTTGGGACTACATGCAAGCAGCTTTGGGGTCTTTTGGCCTCCAGGATCGTATGTTGCAATTTATTAACCTTCTATATTCGTCCCCGACGGCGAAGATCAAAATTAACGGGCATCTGTCGGAGGCTTTCTCTGTGTCGAATGGAACACGCCAGGGATGCCCACTTTCACCAATAATTTTTATTTTGTTATTAGAACCCCTCCTCTGTAGAATACACGCCAACCATGATATAGTAGGCATCACTATAGGGAACAAACAATACAAGGTGGCAGCTTTTGCGGACGACGTGCTACTGTTTCTGACGAATCCCATAATTACTCTACCCAATCTATTAAAAGATTTTTCGATGTTTCGTGATATCTCTAATTTGAAAATTAATTTAGCAAAATCCAGGGCCCTTAATATCTCCTTACCCTCTGACGCAGTGACACTTTGTAAACAGAACTTCCCTTTTATTTGGGTTGACAAAGACTTATCTTATTTGGGTGTTAATATATCATCCGATATAACAGACTTATACAGTAGTAATTTCTTACCCTTATTAAATACGGTTCGATCTGACTTACTAAGATGGGATAAGGGTATGTTCTCGTGGTTCGGTAGAGCGAATATACTTAAAATGAATATTCTTCCTAGATTCTTGTATCTGTTCCAAACCCTCCCCATTACTATTCCGGGTTCCTTTTTTAAGTCATTTAGAAAGATTTGTTTGAGCTTTATTTGGGGTGGGAAACAACCACGGATTAAATGGGATAAGTTAATTACACCGAAACTTTTAGGAGGAATTGGAGTCCCGGACTTGCGGAAATATTATTGGGCTAGTCACTTATCCAGGATAGTTGACTGGCATGTTCATACACGCTCCAAAGATTGGATAAGACTAGAGGAGATTTCTTGCCACTCTACCGCGCCCTTAGGACACCTGCCATGGACCATTCCTAATAAAATTCCACGCAGCGCCAAATTGCACCCTGTGATGGGATCTTCCTTGAAGATTTTCAGATATTTATGCAAAGCTTTGGATTTATCCTCTATATATGGCCCTAACACTCCGATTACCCCAAGTCTTGAAATCCCTATTCCAGAACTTTGCACGATAAGATCGGATAACACTCCCACAATTATACTTAGGGCGGCAGACTTCTTTAACCACTTAGCAACCACCTGCCGAAAAATAACGGCGGCAAGGTGGTTGCTTAACTCTGGGATCACGTTATATAACGTGATTCCAGAGTCGCGCTCCCGTGCGCCCCCTGGGGCGCGCACACGGGAATGTCCGTGACCGCCGGGTCCAGAGGACCCGGCGGGTCACGGATCACGGTAAATCGCCGCTGATAGCGGCGGTTTACCACGTGATCGCGCCGTCCAATGACGACGCGATCAGATGTAAACAGACCGGCGTCATTTGATGACGCCGGTTCCTCCTTCCTCTCTCTGTACCGATCGGTACAGTGTGAGAGGAGAGGGGAGGGAGCGGATGGCAGCGCCAGTGCTGCGGGCTGGATCTGTGACAAATGTAGTCACAGATCCATCCATCCATCCCTCCTCAGCCATCCCTGCTGCAATACTCTGCAATGGGGGGCAACACTCTGGGGGGGGGGGGGGGGGGGCAACACTCTGGGGGGGGGGGGGCAACACTCTGGGGGGGGGGGGGGGGGCAACACTCTGGGGGGGGGGGGGGGGCAACACTCTGGGGGGGGGGGGGGACTCTGGGGGGGGGGGGGGGGGCAACACTCTGGGGGGGGGGGGGCAACACTCTGGGGGGGGGGGGGGGGCAACACTCTGGGGGGGGGGGGGGGCAACACTCAACACTCTGGGCATACTCCGCAATACTCTGGGCATACTCCGGGGGGGGGGCATACTCCGCAACACTCTGGGCGCAATACTCTGGGCATACTCCGCAATACTCTGGGCATACTCCGCAATACTCTGGGCATACTCCGCAATACTCTGGGCATACTCCGCAATACTCTGGGCATACTCCGCAATACTCTGGGCATACTCCGCAATACTCTGGGCATACTCCGCAATACTCTGGGCATACTCCGCAATACTCTGGGCATACTCCGCAATACTCTGGGCATACTCCGCAATACTCTGGGCATACTCCGCAATACTCTGGGCATACTCCGCAATACTCTGGGCATACTCCGCAATACTCTGGGCATACTCCGCAATACTCTGGGCATACTCCGCAATACTCTGGGCATACTCCGCAATACTCTGGGCATACTCCGCAATACTCTGGGCATACTCCGCAATACTCTGGGCATACTCCGCAATACTCTGGGCATACTCCGCAATACTCTGGGCATACTCCGCAATACTCTGGGCATACTCCGCAATACTCTGGGCATACTCCGCAATACTCTGGGCATACTCCGCAATACTCTGGGCATACTCCGCAATACTCTGGGCATACTCCGCAATACTCTGGGCATACTCCGCAATACTCTGGGCATACTCCGCAATACTCTGGGCATACTCCGCAATACTCTGGGCATACTCCGCAATACTCTGGGCATACTCCGCAATACTCTGGGCATACTCCGCAATACTCTGGGCATACTCCGCAATACTCTGGGCATACTCCGCAATACTCTGGGCATACTCCGCAATACTCTGGGCATACTCCGCAATACTCTGGGCATACTCCGCAATACTCTGGGCATACTCCGCAATACTCTGGGCATACTCCGCAATACTCTGGGCATACTCCGCAATACTCTGGGCATACTCCGCAATCTGGGCACTCCGCAATACTCTGGGCATACTCCGCAATACTCTGGGCATACTCCGCAATACTCTGGGCATACTCCGCAATACTCTGGGCATACTCCGCAATACTCTGGGCATACTCCGCAATACTCTGGGCATACTCCGCAATACTCTGGGCATACTCCGCAATACTCTGGGCATACTCCGCAATACTCTGGGCATACTCCGCAATACTCTGGGCATACTCCGCAATACTCTGGGCATACTCCGCAATACTCTGGGCATACTCCGCAATACTCTGGGCATACTCCGCAATACTCTGGGCATACTCCGCAATACTCTGGGCATACTCCGCAATACTCTGGGCATACTCCGCAATACTCTGGGCATACTCCGCAATACTCTGGGCATACTCCGCAATACTCTGGGCATACTCCGCAATACTCTGGGCATACTCCGCAATACTCTGGGCATACTCCGCAATACTCTGGGCATACTCCGCAATACTCTGGGCATACTCCGCAATACTCTGGGCATACTCCGCAATACTCTGGGCATACTCCGCAATACTCTGGGCATACTCCGCAATACTCTGGGCATACTCCGCAATACTCTGGGCATACTCCGCAATACTCTGGGCATACTCCGCAATACTCTGGGCATACTCCGCAATACTCTGGGCATACTCCGCAATACTCTGGGCATACTCCGCAATACTCTGGGCATACTCCGCAATACTCTGGGCATACTCCGCAATACTCTGGGCATACTCCGCAATACTCTGGGCATACTCCGCAATACTCTGGGCATACTCCGCAATACTCTGGGCATACTCCGCAATACTCTGGGCATACTCCGCAATACTCTGGGCATACTCCGCAATACTCTGGGCATACTCCGCAATACTCTGGGCATACTCCGCAATACTCTGGGCATACTCCGCAATACTCTGGGCATACTCCGCAATACTCTGGGCATACTCCGCAATACTCTGGGCATACTCCGCAATACTCTGGGCATACTCCGCAATACTCTGGGCATACTCCGCAATACTCTGGGCATACTCCGCAATACTCTGGGCATACTCCGCAATACTCTGGGCATACTCCGCAATACTCTGGGCATACTCCGCAATACTCTGGGCATACTCCGCAATACTCTGGGCATACTCCGCAATACTCTGGGCATACTCCGCAATACTCTGGGCATACTCCGCAATACTCTGGGCATACTCCGCAATACTCTGGGCATACTCCGCAATACTCTGGGCATACTCCGCAATACTCTGGGCATACTCCGCAATACTCTGGGCATACTCCGCAATACTCTGGGCATACTCCGCAATACTCTGGGCATACTCCGCAATACTCTGGGCATACTCCGCAATACTCTGGGCATACTCCGCAATACTCTGGGCATACTCCGCAATACTCTGGGCATACTCCGCAATACTCTGGGCATACTCCGCAATACTCTGGGCATACTCCGCAATACTCTGGGCATACTCCGCAATACTCTGGGCATACTCCGCAATACTCTGGGCATACTCCGCAATACTCTGGGCATACTCCGCAATACTCTGGGCATACTCCGCAATACTCTGGGCATACTCCGCAATACTCTGGGCATACTCCGCAATACTCTGGGCATACTCCGCAATACTCTGGGCATACTCCGCAATACTCTGGGCATACTCCGCAATACTCTGGGCATACTCCGCAATACTCTGGGCATACTCCGCAATACTCTGGGCATACTCCGCAATACTCTGGGCATACGCAAGTCCCGCCCACATATGAAAACGGTGTTCAAACCACACATGTGAGGTATCGGTGCGAACGTTAGAGCGAGAGCAATAATTTTGGCCCTAGACCTCTTCTCCAACTAAAATGATGTAACCAGTAAAAATATTTAAAGCGTCACCTATGGGGATTTTTAAGTCGCAAAGTTTGGCGCCATTCCATGTGGCCACGCTGTGTAAAAGTCCCACACATGGGGTATCGCCATACTCGGGAGGAATAGCAGAATGTGTTTTGGGGTGTAATTTGTGGTATGCATATGCTGTGTGTGAGAAATAACCCGCTAATATGAAAATTTTGTGGAAAGAAAATAAAAATGAAAAAAAATCTTGATTTTGCAAAGAATTGTGGGAAAAATTACAACTTCAAAAAACTCACAATGCCTCTTTCTAAATACCTTGGAATGTCTTCTTTCCAAAAAGGGGTCATTTGGGGGGTATTTGTACTTTTCTGGCATGTTAGGGTCTCAAGAAATGAGAGAGGATGTCAGTACATCAGATGTGATCAAATTGATCAATTTTCAGTAATTGGTACCATAGTTTTTAGACCCTATAACTTTCACCCAGACTAAATATCTAATTTTTTTTTGTTTTGTTACCAAAGATATGTAGCAGTATACATTTTAGGCCAAGTTTATGAAGAAAAATTACTTTTTTGCAAAATGTTATAATAGAAATGAAGAAAAATTAATTTTTTTACAAAATTTTCGTTCTTTTTTCATTTATAGTGAAAAAAATAAAAACCGCAGAGGTGATAAAATACCACCAAAAGAAAGCTCTATTTGTGGGAAAAAAAGGACAAAAATTTCATTTGGTTATAGTGTTGTATGACTGAGTTATTGTCATTCAAAATGTGAGAGCACCGAAAGCTGAAAATTGGTCTGGTTATTAAGTGGGTTTAAGTGCCCAGTAGTCAAGTGGTTAAACAACATTCCCTCATCCCTTTTGAATCCTTCACATCCATTCAGCCTGGGGGTAACGTATCAGTTTCCAGCTTTAACAAAATCACTAGGTTTTTCCAAAAATTGGATTCTGTGGGAGGGTGGTGTAGGCCCAAAACGCAATTTGAAGCTATTTGACTCAGAGATTCCCCCCAGAAACACCTGATCTCTATTATGTACACCCTTCTCAACTCAAATATTGATCCTCAAATGGATGATACTAATCTCAAATGGGAAAAGGAACTACGGATTTCTAGATCGTCTGAACAATGGACAACCATATTCAGACGTATACATAAAGGCACGTTAAATATTTTAACACAAGAAAATGGCTATAAAATTTATTCGAGATGGTATAGGACCCCCTCAATACTTCATAAATTCATTCCAGACACATCTCCCTTGTGTTGGAGGTGTAGTAGTGCACCAGGTACTCTATTACATATATGGTGGGAATGTCCCGCAGTGACTACGTTCTGGAAGGAGGTCCACAGATTAATCACACAAATTACTACTTTCGAACCAGACTTCACTCCCGAACAATACTTATTACATCTTTCTAGCCTCTCCCATTCCACCTATAATACCATAGTCATACACTTAATTAACGCAGCGAGGTTATGTATCCCTATCAAATGGAAACAAACAATCCCTCTGACCATTCCAGATTGGTTCCGCAGGGTCGCTCACATTGCCAGCATGGAAGAATTAATACATCAATCAAGGGACTCCACTAGAGTCTACCTCGACATGTGGTCCTGTTGGTTACACTTTACGAAATCTGCAGAGTATCAAATGCAATTGAATTCCTGAAAGTTTGTTATGACTTGAAACAATTATTTTGTTAAAGTAATAGATACGTTTCTTTCCTTATGATACTCTAATCCAGGCCAGGATTGGAGCTCCGGTTATTGCCTAGTTTCGTATGATAGCACATCCTTTTTTAACCTATTCTTACCTTTTTCCCCTCTTGATACTTGTTTATTGTTATGACTGTCAATGCCAGTTCTTTGTTTATTTTTCATTATTATTATTTTTTTTTGAATATTAATTTGAATATATGTATTCTACTTGAATAGCATTGTACTTTAAACGCATGAATTGTAAGATTTGACTTCATAAGATTGTATGTAACCTTATATCTTGAAAATCTAATTAACATATTTAAAAAAAAAAAAAAAAGTACATGAACTTCTTTATAGGCAGATTACAGGCGTTTTTCTGCTTTTTACATTGGTGACCTTTTGACCTGTACAAAATCGGGGCAAATAACGCAGCAAAAATTGTGGTAAAAACACGCGACGTTCTGTCTGAAAAAAAAATACGCTCAGGTGTTAGTGCAGCTTTAACCATTTAGGTAAGCAGCAGTGTACATGTGTTAATTAAGCCCGGGTTCTCACTGATGCGATGCCGCATCGTATCTCTTCTGTGGGCAGTTCACACTGCCCTCTGCGAACCGCTGCGGGTGTCAATACATTGTTAAAGCGGGGATTCACCCTTAAAACAACTCTGTGTCACCCCATCCAGCATACTGGCGTTTTTTTTTTTTTTTAATCTCTGTACTTACTGTTTAATTGATCATTTTATTTTGTCCCTACCGCTGGGAATGGTGCGGCTATGGAGCGTCACGGCTTCCGAAAATAGCCGACTATCACTCGGGTCTTCCTTGCGCTATACGGCGCCTGCGCACAGACCTAGGAGCTGACTGCGCAGGCGCCGTATATATATCCGAGTCCAATGGCTATGGCGCTTCACGCCCTCCGAAAAAAGCCGAAATAGGACTCTGATATATACGGCGCCTGCGCAGTCAGCTCTTAGGTCTGTGCTCAGGAGCCGTATAGTGCCGGGAAGACCCGAGTGCTAGTCGGCTATTTTTGGAAGCCGTGACGCTCCATAGCCGCGCCATATCAAAACGGTAGGGACAAAATAAAATGATCAATTAAACAGTAAGTACAGAGATTAAAAAAAAATAAAAAAAAAACAGCATACTGGCGCTGACGCCTGTATGCTGGATGGGATGACACAGAGTTGTTTTAAGGGTGAATCCCCTCTTTAATGACACCCCCAGTTTAGTTCACAGATCGCAGTGTGAACTGTTAACTCACACAGGAATCAGATTGCATGTGATCTGATTCTAGTGTGGGAAAAACAAGTCCCTGAGATTTTTTGATGTATCCAACTATAAGGGCTCTTTCACACGTCCGTTCAGTTCGTCCGTTTTTTAGACGTCCGTTAACGGACCTCAATGCTTCCCTATGGGTTAGCGTCCGTTAGCGGATGAGCATCCGCTATCGTCTGTTAACATCCGTCTGCGGAAAACCCTATTTTTCTTTCGTCAAAAAAACGGAACGGACGAAAAACGGACGTTAGCGGATGATCCGTTTACCATCCGATCCGTTAACGTCAGTTTTTCATCAAAATATGTAAAAAAAAAAAAAAAAAAAGTTCTAAAAAAAAAAAAAAACGGATGAAAAAAACCTGATGAAAAACGGACGTCAATGGACGGAAACCGCAATGGAAACGGACGAAAAAACGGATCAACTGAAGGGGAAAAAAATGATCTAAAAAACTGAACGGACGTGTGAAAGAGCCCTAACTGTATGGCTGAACTTGCATCCGACAGACATCGCATGCGATCGGCTCCACAGGTGCGGGTGCAAATCGCATGCAATGTCTCTAATCGCACTGTGTGAACCTGGGCTGAAGCAGAGAAGAAAAGCACAGTTCTCTCCTACCAAGGACACAGAGAGTTAATTTACTAAAGAGTCTTTATTTCAGATAACAGAGACAGGAAAGGAGAAACAAAGTGGGAAAGCTGGAGCACAGATAAGCCATAGCATGAGGTTTGCAAGGAGACAAAGTGAGGATAGTAATTTATATCTGACCTGGCTGGAGGGAGGGATAAGTGTAGAGAATGTACCTGGGTCAGCTGCTGAAGCCACAATCCGAGGGCTCCATCTTCCATGTGCACTCACTGCACTGGGGTCACAAGTTCACATGACAGGAAGAGAAACTGACCTGCTCTCACACTGGTCTCTGTCCTGTGCAAAGAGAAGGGGGAGGGAGGGGGGGGAACTGTGACCACACGCTGTGAGAGAGAGAGAGCTCTCTCAGAACGCTGCAGTCAGCAACTGCTCTTCTACACATCACGCTGGGAGAACATCTCCCGATCAGCCCCACCCACCGACGGTGCTCGCCCCTCCTCCTCTCCCAGGCAGCACAGCTCCTCGCCAGACCTAATTTTTCACTCGCAAAATGCTAGTAGGCGAGTGGAAAATTTGAGGGCTGGTCTATATCAGTGATCATTACCTTGTTATCTGCCCGACTTTTTCGGCTCATAAGCTATCTTTAGTGTTAGTGTATTTTATGTGTGCCTAACACACTCTCTCTTCTGAGATTGTGGCTCAGGAAAATCAAAAGGTTTGACACCCCTGGTTTGAAAGGGCAAGTTCATCTTTTCATAATAAATGAAAAGGTGAATGAACTCCGAATATCCTGGCCACACCTCTGGACCCTGCTGCACATAGTGGACATGACAACCCGTGTCTGTACATCATAAAACAGCCCCAGAGTGAGCCGGTTCAGTGTTTTTCATAAGGGGAAGTAAACAATTATGGCTTTAAAAATGTGTGCTAAACACATCAAAAACGCTACAGGTGCATTTTGGAAGGTTGCAAATGATCTAAAGGAAGGCAGAAGGTTGTTGCAAAGCCTAGATATGCCCTAAAATGTCGGAAAAAAAAGCACAATGGTCCTCTTGCCATTGTTTTTAAAGCAGAGGTTCACCCAAAAATCCATTTTCTGTCACTAGATCCAGCATACTGCTGACATCTGCAGTATGCTGAATTTTTTTATTTTTTTTGTACTTATCGTTTTAGCGTTTTTTATTCTCCGGCTCAGAGCGGGGAATCCTGCGGGGAGTAGGCTTTCCTAAATCAAGCAGAGTTGATTGACGGGCTTGGATAGCGCGTCAGGCCTTCTGAAAATAGCCGAGCTGTTCACGGCGCTATAGGGCGCCTGCCGTGTAGAGCTGACTGCGCAGGCTCCGTAAACACCCGAGTGTCACTTCGGGGTATTTTCGGAAGGCGTGACGCGCTATCCAAGCCCGTCAATCAACTGCGCTCGATTTAGGAACGCCTATACACGGAAGGTTACGCCGCTCGGTGCCGCAGAATAAAGAGCACTAAAACGATAAGTACAAAAATAAATAAAAAATCCAGCATACTGCAGATGTCAGCAGTATGCTGGATCTAGTGGCAGAAAGTTGATTTTTGGGTGAACCTCCGCTATAATTACCCAGAGCATTGACAGGCACTAAAAATGCAGTTAAAATATTTGTTTTATTCTGCATCTCTAAACCCATGTAAAATAAGCTTTCCTATTGTGAATGGCCACAATAACACATTGAGCCGAGAGTCAAATTGGGATGTAATCCGAGGTTCCAAATAGTTCAGCCAAACTTTGACGTAACATATTACAACACTTACAAGTTAAAATATAAATTACCTGACAATCATAAACTGGATGTCCCCTCCAACACATGACATCCAACACATAATAGGTCCGAGATGCCTCATTGTATATACAGTCCAAAATAGTATAATCTGCAGAGGACAGACATAGGTATTTAGGTTTTTGTACCATTTTCAACAAAATTAACAAATTGAGGAAATAAATTTAAGGAACATGGAAAAGCAACAACAATGAAAATACATTTTAGACCTCTTTCACACTGAGGCAGTTTTCAGACGTTTTAGCGCTAAAAATAGCGCCTGTAAACTGCCTCTCGTGCCTCCCCAGTGTGAAAGTTCGAGTGCTTTTACAATGGGGCGGTGCTCTTGCAGGACGGGAAAAAAAGTCCTGCAAGCAGCAACTTTGGGGCAGTGGAAGAGCGCTGTATACAGCACTCCTCCACCTCCCCTGCCTGTTGGAATGAATGGGTAGCCGCCAAAGCACCTGAAAAGCACTTCCGAAGCACAGCAAAACGGTTGCTTTTACCCCTTGTTTGGCCACTATCGGGGGTTTAAAGCCCTCAAACATTGGTAAAGCGCTGCTAACAGACCCACCGCCCCAGTGTGAAAGCAGCCTTACACTGAGCAAACAATATGGACAATCAAATTAGGAAGCATCATCATAACAGTGAAATGACATAAGGCTGGGGGCAGACCTACAAAGATGACCAAACAGGTGGGTTGCTCTTATACATCTGTAAGACAGAAAAATATATTGCCCAGGAGGCATACAAGAGGAGCTTCCACTTGAAAACTCCACGTGAAACTCCGCTCTAAGGTCGAAATTATGGGCAAAATTAAATAACACAAGATGTAGTCTGTCAATAGCATTCACAAAGCAGTTTTTGTTTTTTCGGAGACGTGTCTGTAACATGGTTTTATTACCCGTTTATCCCGTTCACCAGGCCCATTATTTTTCCACCTCCTTTATCAGGCCAATTTGTCCAGCAAAAGTGTCAGTTACAAGGGTTGAACGTGTTTTAGATGCTGAATCTGTCCCCCGGAGCATCTTACTCTAAAAATGGAGCGATCGAAAACCACTGATCTGGTTCTCACAGCTCCTTAAAACAGAGGGCTCCTGACTGTCAGTCAGGAGCTCTTTGCTCTGCCCCCTTGGAGCACTGAACTGTAGAGGGGGCGGGAGCAGCTGACTCAGGCCGCCAGTGCCTCGCTGAGCGCCAGTCCAGACAGGTGGGCAGTTCCATTGTCGCAATCTTGTCCGAACCCGACAGCAGGCTTTAGCCTGCCGTCTGCTGAAAAAGAGGTCACAGGAGTGCAGAAGGAACAGCAATCCTGTGACCCACAGGAGAAGTACAGCCAAACGAGCTTTGGCTGTACTGCTCCTTAACAACCTGACCTTTGCTATTCAGCCCTGTGCTACTTTAACCACTTTAGGACCGCCTCTTGCACATTTACATCGGCAGAATGGCACGGCTGGGCACATGCACGTACAGGTACGTGCTGTGCTAGTACCCAGCTGTGGGTCACGGGCGCGCACCCATGGCGCATTCCCATGACCTGGTTCAAAGCCCCGGGACCACGGGACTCGCGGACCCGATCGCTGATGGAGTGCGGCGATCGGTCCCCGGAGATGAAGAACGGGGAGAGCCGCGTGTAAACACGGCTTACCCGTTCTTCACTGTGGCGGCAGCATCGATCGTGTCATCCCTTTTATAGGGGGGGACACAATTGATGACATCACACCTACAGCCAAATTTAGCAGTTGAAAAAAAAAATTCAGGTCACACATAACCCCATCAGCGCCCCCTGTGGTTAACTCCCAAACTGCAACTGTCATTTCCACAGTAAACAAAGCATTTTAAATAAAAAAAATTCTGTGAAAATGACAATGGTCCCAAAAATGTGTCAAAATTGTCAGAGGTGTCCGCCATAATGTCACAGTCACAAATAAATAAAAAAAAAAAAAAATGCAATAAAACTATCCCCTATTTTGCAAACACTATAAATTTTGCGCAAACCAACCGATAAACGCTTATTGTGATTTTTTTTACCAAAAATAGGTAGAAGAATACGTATCTAAACTTAGGAAAACATTTTTTTTTTTTACATATTTTTGGGGGAAATTTATTATAGCAAAAAGTTAAAAAATATTGCTTTTTTTTTCAAAATTGTCGCTCTATTTTTGTTTATAGCGAAAAAAATAAAAACCGCAGAGGTGATCAAATACCACCAAAAGAAAGCTCAATTTTGTTTGGGAGCCACGTCGCACGATCGTGCAATTGTCAGTTAAAGCGACGCAGTGCCGAATCGCAAAAAACTGGCCGAGTCCTTTAGCTGCCTAAAGGTCCGGGTCTTAAGTGGTTAACTGGCAATTGCGAGTTCATGCAACACTAGGGTTGTCCCGATACCACTTTTTTAGGACCGAGTACAAGTACCGATACTTTTTTTCATGTACTCACCGATACCGAATACCGATACTTTTTTTAAATGTCATGTGACAGTTTTCAAACCACAATCCAGACTAAGGATATTATCTTTAGAATTATGAAGAACTCTAACTCAATACATTATAAAAGAATAAAAATGAGTAAAAATGAATAAAAATGTTTTATTTTCTTGTCACGCAGTAGTAAAAAACTCAAAGAATTTTCACAGAACATGTTGATAAATACAAAAAAAGTATTCTATTTAGGTATCGGGAGCATTTGCACGAGTACAAGTACTCCCGCAAATACTTGGTATCGGTCCCGATACCGATACTAGTATCGGTATCTGGACAACCCTATGCAACACTGTACCTAAATAAAATTTAATGTCAATTTTTTCCCCCCACACAAATGGAGCTTTATTTTGGTGGTATTTAATCACCACAGTTTTTTTCTTTGCGATATTAATGAAAAAACAACGCTGGCTGGGGAGTACAATAGCTGACACTGACATCAATAGTGACACTAAAACAGTGATCAGTGCTAATACTACACACTGTAACTATACTACTGACACTGGCTGGAAAGGAGTTAACATCTAGGGGCAATCAAGGAGTTAAAGCAGTAGTATAGGTTTAAAAAAAGTTTGATAATATATATTACACACACACACACACACACACACACACACTTTCCCCTGTAAGGTAATATAATGGGTAGTCATGCGAGCAACTAGACTGCAATCTGAGTAGGGCTGCAACTAACGACTATTTTCATAATCGATTAGTTGGCCGATTATTGTTTAGATTAATCGACTAATCGGATAATCTTAAAAAAAAACTGTGGTGTACAATTTAATATGTAAATAAAAAAAAGGCAATTTATTCTTAAATATCCATATGCAGTGGTAAATATAAACGACCAACTACAGTAATTGTAATGCCTTATATTACCTCCACTTTCTCTGGGTTCAGATGCTGATCTTCCCTGCACAGAGTTTTTAACCACTTAAGGACCGCCTACTGCACATATACGTCGGCAGAATGGCACAGCTGGGCACATCAACGTATATATATACGTTGATTTTAGTACCCAGCCGTGGGTCACGGGCGCGCTCCCGTCACCCGGTCCGAAGCTCCAGGAACGGGACCGCGGGATTCGCGGACCCGATCGCCGCTGCAGTGCGGCGATCCGTCCTTGGAGCTGAAGAACGGAGAGAGCCGTGTGTAAACAGGGCTTCCCCGTGCTTCACTGTGGCCGCAGCATCGATCGCGTCATCCCTGTAATAGGGGGACGCAATCGATGACGTCACACCTACAGCCACACCCCCCTACAGTTGTAAACACACACACAGGGTACACTCAAATTCACAGCGCCCCCTGTGGTTAACTCCCAAACTGCAACTGTCATTTCCACAGTAAACAATGCAATTTAAATGCATTTTTTGCTGTGAAAATGACAATTGTCCCAAAAATGTGTCA
Organism: Rana kukunoris; assembly: GCA_029574335.1. Taxonomy (NCBI): domain Eukaryota; kingdom Metazoa; phylum Chordata; class Amphibia; order Anura; family Ranidae; genus Rana; species Rana kukunoris. The sequence continues at coordinate 96,889,242 of CM056051.1, forward strand.
AAATTGTCCGAAGTGTCCGCCATAATGTCGCAGTCACGAAAAAAAAAAAAAATCGCTGATTGCCGCTATTAGTAGTAAAAAAAAAAAAAAAAAATTACAAAATAAGGGATAGTTTTATTGCATTTTTATTAAACGCTATAAATTTTGCGAAAACCAACCGATAAACGCTTATTGCGATTTTTTTTTACCAAAAATACGTAGAAGAATACGTATCGGCCTAAACTGAGGAAAAAAATGTTTTTTTATATATTTTTGGGGGATATTTATTATAGCAAAAAGTAAAAAATATTGAATTTTTTTTTAAATTGTCGCTCTATTTTTGTTTATAGCGCAAAAAATAGAAACCGCAGAGGTGATCAAATACCACCAAAAGAAATCTCTATTTGTGGGGAAAAAAGGACGCCAATTTTGTTTGGGAGCCACGTCGCACGACCGCGCAATTGTCAGTTAAAACGACGCAGTGCTGAATCGCAAAAAGGGGCAAGGTCCTTTACCTGCATTTTGGTCCGGGTCTTAAGTGGTTAAAGTGTTTTTTTTTTAAATCAAACTTGTTATATTTACCTGCTCTGTGTAATGGTTTTGCACAGAGCAGCCCGGATCCTCCACTTCTGGGGTCCCTCACCGATGCTTTCTGGCTCCTCCTGCCTTCAGAGTGCCTCAATAGAAAGCTGCAAAGTATAGTATAGAGTGCCTGCTATAGCAAGGTAAAAAAACTTCTGCCTTTAGAACCACTATCCTGCCCAGGACTACATGTCCCATGAGGCATTGCTCCTCACCCTTTTACATTCACAACTTCTCAGGCACTTAGTGACATGTATGAATTGACTTGGTGCTGATCTTAAGGCACAAGTTAATGTGAGTGAACAATCCAAATAATATTTTTAACCAGATGCCAACCGCCCACCGTCATTATACGGCAGGACGGTGGCACTGCTGGGCGAGAGCACGTAGCTCTACGTCCTTCCTTTAGCGGCCGCTAGGGGACGCGCGCGCCCCCGCTTGTCCCCCGAGTCCCGCCGGGCACGCGTGCTCGTTTGTTACAGAGCGGGGACCGGGAGCTTTGTGTGTAAACACATAGCTCCCGTTCCTGTCAGCGGGGGAAACGCTGATCTCCTGTTCATACAATGTATGAACAGGAGATCAGTGATTTCCCCCCCATACAGTTAGAACACACCCAGGAACACACTTAACCCCTTCACTGCCAATAGCGTTTTTATAGTAATCCAATGCATTTTTATAGCATTGATCGCTATAAAAATGCCAATGGTCCCAAAAATTTGTCAAAATTGTCCGATGTGTCCGCCATAATGTCTTGGTCCAAAAAAAAAAAAAAATGCTGATCGCCGCCATTACTAGTAAAAAAAATATATTAATAAAAATGCCATAAAACTACCCCCTTTTTTTGTAAACGCTATAAATTTTGCGCAAACAAACAATCAAACGCTTTTCTTTTACGAAAAATATGTAGAAGAATACGTAATCGGCCTAAACTGTTTTTTTATATATTTTTTGGGGATATTATAGCAAAATGTAAAAAATATTGCATTTTTTTCTAAATAGTCGCTCTATTTTTGTTTATAGCGCAAAAAATAAAAACCGCAGAGATGATAAAATACCACCAAAAGAAAGCTCTATTTGTGAGAAAAAAAGGACGCCAATTTTGTTTGGGAGCCACATTGCACGACCGCGCAATTGTCAGTTAAAGCGACGCAGTGCCAAATCACAAAAAGTGCTCTGGTCTTTGACCAGCAATATGGTCCGGGGGGTAAGTGGTTAAAGAATAATAAACTGAGGAATATTGCGCAATGATGGCCATTTGTTTTTTTATGAGAATCAAAGAATGGTAAAGGCATATGAAAAGATTATTGCTGCATCTGTTGGGCAAATCTCTGGCATACCTGAATAGAGCACCAACTGAACAAGGCATTACTAAGGCTTTTTGATTACTTCTTTCTGGGGAGTGCAAACTTTGGAAGGTGGTGGTGAATCACAAATGTTTGGATCACGCATACACAAATTTATATTGGACACGTAATTTCTGAAGAACAATCATTGGGACTTTTTGGTACCAAATCACTTTATTTAATCACCTTTCATTAAAGAATATGATGAACACATTGATGTGAGCACTATATTGGTTGGAAAAGTCACCTTAATATAAATTGATTGAGTATTGATGGGTGCATTGATTATTTACTTTACACTTCAAAGTTTATATATTGGGGTCGGCTCAGACAGACAGACAGACAGACACACACATTCACTCTGGCAAGTGGTGGTTAATGTCCCTTTGATTTTAATTTGGGGGAGATTATCAAATAAATATTATATATTAGTGTTTATACCATATTTATGTGTTTGTACAAGTCTGTTTTGAAATAAATGGAATTCTTAAAGCTGAACTCCAACTGTTGATACAGTAACACTAAACCTGCTAAATCCGCATTCAAACGGCATATATAGGAGTCAAACAATAAAATAAAACAATTTTAATTAAAGCTGAACTCCATCTTTAGTTCACTTTAAATAGTTTGTTTGGGCCAAGCTTCCTCTGATTCAGTCAGAGAGGTGGGCTGATGGTGTCACAGCCTCTGACTCAGCCAGAGGAAGCATTTTATTTATTGCTAAATACATCGCTTTCTCTGACTGGCTGAGCATAGATCAAATAGACTCTAATGTGTTCCGAATATGAGACAGGAAGTCTTGGCTTGCACCCGGAACACAGTGCTGTATGCTGCCTTAGCTACATAGAGTTTATATACCGCGGCCTTACGTGTATATACACACACACACACACACACCTCTCTCATTTGCATGGTGAACGATCATAATGTGAAGAGTGCAGCATTTGTGATACACACTGTGTGTATGTACTGTCTATTTGTAGTTTATACGTGTACAAATTTATTTGTTATTTCTATGCTTAATTGTATGATTACCATTACTAAAAAGTCAAAAGTGCACATTATAACAGTTACTTTTACACAACAGATCCCTCACCTTTGCCACTGGAACTATTGTGTCTGTTTCCACCAGGTAACAGTGAAGGAAATCGGTTTACACAATAACCGCTCTTGGTATAAGCTGCAGTGGATCCCTAAAACAGGATTAAAGAGTGGTCAAATGAAAAAGGCCGACCAATGAATAACGTGTGTCTAGTCATAACAGTTGCACCTTTAATTACAAGTACACATATGAGAAAAATATGGGGGCTGCCATTCCTGGAATTCTTTTAAATGTTTGGCTGTATCTAGCTTCAGTACGTGGGTCACTGACCTATAACAAGTATGCAGCAATGGAGTGTCAAGGAAAAGTAATAAACACAGTACAGCCTACTTAAAACTGAATTTACTTGCAGGTCTACCTTACATGAAAGATCCAGAACATGTTTTCCCTCATTTTAGGATAGTGGACAGAGCCATGCAAATGTAGGATTCAAATCGAGGACCCCAGTGATGTAAGGCAGAAATGCTAACCAATAGGCAACTGTTACGCTTATTTCTATATCCCCATGTGGCCAACTGCAAATCCAAAATCACAGATTTATAGTACAGATACAGCAATGTATTACAAACTATACACAGCTGTATCAGGCAAGCAAACCATGATCAGTGCACCATGTGGAAACCATGACCTATGGGGTAGGGCTTTTGGAACATCCTCACTATAATGTGTCTGGTTGTTTCTTTGCATTGGTCTATAAGCCCTACTCCATAGGAATTGTGGTTTCCATACACTTCACTGATGATGGTCAACTAGCCTGAAATAGCTGCATGCAGTTTAGGATAAATCACCCTATAAAAAGGCTGTATCCTTATTATAAACCACCAGTTCCATTTGCTGTTGCCACAAGGGGGCATAAAGGAATGATTTTTAGGGCTCTACTCACTATCCAGAAAGGAGGAATAACCCCATTTCACCCCCATCCTGTCTAGGCCAATTTTCAGCACTGTCAGACTTTGAATGACAATTGCGCGGTCATGCAACACTGAACCTATATGACATTTTTGTATTTTTTTTCCCCACACAAATGGAGCTTTATTTAGGTGGACTTTAATTACCACTGGGTTTATTCTTTTTTAGAGGTCTGGCAGAGCATCATCAGGGATGAAACCCAGTGACTGGTGAAGTCTATGTGTTCCAGACTTCAGGGTGTAATTGACTGCAAAGGATCTCCAACCAAGTATTAAAAAGTGAAAGTTTGATTTATGATTGTTAATCTGTCCCATTACTTTTGGTCCCTAAAAAATTGGGAGGCACATATACAAACTGTTGGAATTCGTTCACCGGATTTGGATGTAAATACCCTCAAAATTAAAGTTGAGGGTCTGCAGTTAAAGCACATCTTTTTTGTTTCATTTCAAAACCATTGTGGTGGTGTATAGAGCCAAAAAGATTAGAATTGTGTCAATGTCCCAATATTTATGGACCTGACTGTATATAGCACCTCCCTTTACTTTGGCAATTGATTCCTTTGTTTTGAAGGAGGGAGACATACCATCTTGTGATTCATTGGTCTATGCTAAAGTCAAAACTCTATACCTTTTTTTTTTCTGGTGTTAATAATGTTCTAAGGCTCCATGCGGCCAAGACAGTACTGTGAGATCGAGTTATCTTTGCTTTATGCTCTATATTATAGACGCCTTTTCCTTGCTAAGATTTCCTGACAAGATGCACCCTACTAACTTAGGCCTCCAATCCCTGCGTTTCATTGTATGCTATATATCCTAGACATTCATCTTTAGGCTACTACTATTGCTTCATTTTCTGGAACATATTTAATCTCTTGTCTATAATGGGACTTACAACGATAAATCTACTCTTTTGGCTATATTCAATTTTAGGATAGCTGGCCCCTTTCTTTGTTGTCCAGGCATCTTGTTTACTCTATAAAATACTATATCGCCCATCAATAGTTTACGTTGAACAGATTTATCTTAAGGTGCATAACATTTTGAACCTAATGCTTTATCTGCCTATGCCCACAACTCTAATATAGAACATTTCACCATTAATAAAAAAAATCTTTATTTAATGTAGGGGGTTCCTCTTTCTTTTATTTTGGAGCTCCTCCTCTTTTGTTTTTCCAAAGTTGTTTATTTACCACCTTTATCCCTGCGGTGCCATCCTTCTATTGGTCGGTAGACTATTATTGGACCATTACGCTGCATGATTTCACCCTGCTTGGGGGGTAAGAAGACCCTTTGCTACCAATGACCAGTATTATATACACCATGTATCCTACCATACATGAGGCATGTTTCGAATCTATTAATATAAATGTACTGTCTTTACCATGGAGCTCTGACTTAAACAAATGTGCAATTATAAAATGTACTATTATTATATATAAATATTTTTTGAGTATATATATATATATATATATATAAAAATAAAATATTATTTTTTGATCTATGCTGTTCCTTTATCTTGTAGAGTCGTTTTTATGATCAAAGCAGTCATCTATGGCATCCAAGTGGTCCTGAAGAAGTGGGACAGCCACGAAACGCGTAGACCCACACTGGGGACTAGTGCATGGTCTAATGTCATGTATTTTAGGCAGCTTTGTTGGTGCTGCATCTCTCTGACATTTTAAAACTGTATAAAATAAAATTGTGTTTTTTCATATATAAAAAAAACTTTGTTTTTGTGCTTTCCCTCCAATAGAATGGGCAGAATGAATCAATGAACAATGAGGATGCTTACCAGCACCCTTGCAGTTCATTGAGAACTACAAACTGTCAGTCACAGAGGCCAACAGTAGATGTAGTTCGTTCATTCATTCATTCACAGGACTCTATGAATGAATGAATGAATGAATGGCATGGCTGAGTGGGCGGAGGCCCGCATGGACGTGCCATTTTTAAACTGACAGCAGGTGTGGGGAGAGGAAGCAGACGCTGGAACATGTTGCACCATAAAATATGGGTGAAACATGTAACATGTTCTAAAGGTGAACTTATCCTTTAATTTTTAAGATCTGTGGTGAAAAACAAGACCTGAAAATCCCTTCTGTTTTAAGAGAGCTCCATTGCGTCTCTCACTCATTATGTGCCGTGATTCCTTTTAGCCCACCCTCACCATAATGTTTTCTTGTTCTGTAGAGAAAAGTCAGTAATCCTCATATCTACTGTATTCTTCCAATTGCTTAGGTACCAAATTTAAAATCATTATTATAACAGCTGGGCAAATAGCATTTTTAGAAGAGGTCAGCATAATTATTTTAAGACCGGTCGTCTTTTGGGCAGGCAAATTGCCAGCTTTGCATAAAATGGACATTCAACATACCACCAGGACTCCGATTTACCCACTTTTCCCCAGGGAGAAAGGAGGAACATGCTGCAAGCACCCTTTAAACCTGAGGAAGTGAAAATTGCCATTTCCGCCACACAGATGGGAAAGGCTCCTGGCCATGACGACTTCTTGTTAATCTAATAAGTGTTTTAGAAACATCTAAACAATCACTTTCTCCAGGCAATTAATTCAATTATAAAGGGCTGGTGAGTAACTTTCAAGCAAAGCTATACCAGCCCACATTAGTCATCCCCAAAGAAGACAAAAGAGCAAGCTTTGATAAAATAAAGGGTTAACTAATAAATTTGAAAATTGCTGAAAAGAATGATCTAAATCATCTTGACAAATTATTGCAATGCTTTCCATATAGCCAAATTATGCCTAATGAGGCATGCGATATACTGTACTGCTAATTTGAAATATGAGCTTAAAGTTTGGAGTTCCCCTTCTCTCTATAAATAGTTTAATGAACAATACATATACCTGAACGCCAGCTTATTTCAGTTCCATATATGGTTTGGAGACTTCATAATGCCACTGAGCAGAAAAATAGCTGCAACAAGTTTGTTCTTGCTGTCCTCCCCCTCTAGTTTTAAAAAAATCCACCCGAGCAGCTATATAGATTCATCAGATGCTTGTAAGCTGAGCAGCAGAACCCCTGTATTTATTGTTCAGCTCTGTACGCTAATCAACATTCGACTTAATAAAAACTGCTGAACCATAATTACAAGCAATACCAACGACACATTTAACCCAACACCACATCTACCATTCCTATAATGAAAAAAGTTTCTTTAAAGTGGTAGTATACTCTATACTACCACTTTCACTTACAGGTAAGCCTATAATAAGGCTTACCTGTAAGTATAAAGATTATCTCCTAAACCTGTATTGTTTAGGAGATATTCCCCTCGCAATGCGCCGCTGATTGCAGCGGTGCATGCGCAAGGGGGGATCTACGGCAAAAGGACCGGCAGCAGCCGGACCTTGCCGAATTGAAATCTCCCGCGCATGCAACATTGCATGCAACAATCGCCGCTCCAGCCAATCACAGCGCTGGAGCGGCGATACCCGGAAGACACACCGGAGCAAAATTACATCTTGCTCGGCGTGGACCAGGTGAGTTCTCTTCACCTCGTTCCGAGGTAAGTATTTCATAATGAGCTACTACATACTAGCTCATTATGGCTTTTTCCTTGCAGGTGTAAAAAAAAAAAGGTTATGCGGGTATACAACCGCTTTAAATGTATGCTAAGCAGGACTAATTCAGGAGCCATCTAATGCAGCTGTTGTGTTATAAATACAAATAGCTCACCCTGGATGCCACAATCAAGGAACGCTTCCCAGTCGGGCACACTACAAGCAGCCAGAGATCAGCCAGGTCTGGAGGGACTTCTATTAACCACTCAGAGAGCATTATCTGGAGAGTTAAGAAAACAATACATAAATAATGATTGAAAACACATAAGCCAAGCATTAAGTATGAAAAAAAAAAGTACTAAATAAAATACATGAATGAAATAGGCTCTACATGCAAATGACCTGGTTAGCATAATGCCTTGGGAGCTTCTTGCCAGCATCCACATCCATCTCCTCCTCCTCACCCCCGACTCCATCTTCTTTTTCTTGTGTGTCATCTATCTTCTCTTCCTCTTTCTCTGTCCAGTCCCCTTCAGCCAGTCGACGGGCATGGTTTACATAGTCTAACCGTTTCCTAAAAAGGTTACATTTAAGCTTTAAAAGAACTAAATATTTTCTCCAATACATGAAAAAATTAAGCAAACACCACATTAAAGTCCAATTGGTTGTTAATCACAGCCGCTCCGGTTCTGAAAAATACTACCCTGCAACAGGTTTACACCTAATTTAAAGCGCAAACCCCCCTCCATTTTTTTAACCCATGCCTACTAGGTTGTGGGTTCTGCACATTTCAGATACTCACCCACCCAGCATTATCCCACCAAGATCCCCTTCTGCCACCTCTGGTGTGGTGGTGTCGCCATGTTCTTGTGTGACTTCATTGAAAGGCTTCAGGCTCTTTAAGGCTCAGGCAGCGTGCCTCCCGATGATGCACTGCTAGGCCCTCCCCCCCTTGTGAATAAACGACTATGCCTTCTGGGATATGTGATGTGCATATCCCTGGAGGCACAGTGCACATCATTCGCCTAGGTAAATGATATCCATGGAGAGAAGGATCGAACATTTTTCCTAAAAAAATTTTTAAATAAAAAATAAATAAGAGAATGAATATATATATATATCTGATCTTAGTATAGCAGAGCGGATGAGGAAAGATTTGTTTGAGGGTGAAGATTTTATTTAGGTGCAGTACCCCAAGCAACCAATTAGAATTCACTATGTAAATCCCAATTATGAAATCTGCTTTCTTTTGGTCCTTTAAAAATACCACGGGAACATTTTGTTTATATGTTCTGCAAGTGCAAAATATACCTGTTGGTCCAACCAAAAAAATCTGTGAGCCGATGACTTCCTGTGTATCCTACATGTGCTGCACTCTTATTAGTTACAGTATTCCCAGGTATCTTAGGGGACTACCGGGAGAGGTTTCTGTAGTAAGAATTTGATGCAGTATGTGTACTATCCCCTCTGGCCACCATGTTATGGTGGGTGGTTGGGGTCAGTAAAACTTTGTCTTAACTGATTATTTTTACCCCCCCTCCCCCCAACTCCTCAGCCGAAAGGCTACAAAAGCATCCAACACATCTAAGGACTGGTGAGCCGCATTATATTACACTTTAACCAACAAGATTTCTTTATTGATTTGTGTTATACATTGCCAACACCTTGAGAATTCTATTTTTTTAATAAACCAATAATTATCATGGTGAAATAATCCATACCACTAAATATCCAAATTTCAACATTTCAGGCAAGAATGTCCTATATCTCACGCTTTTTGGAGTTCTAGAAGTTTCCTCCGGCGTTCACTCTGTTCCAGAGAGTTGTATTTGCCCTTGTATTGTGCCAGTCGCGGGTGGGGAGCAGATGTGCTGTTAAGTTGTGAAGAAACCGAGAAGCTTCCGGCGAGGGCTTCTGTGAGAGTGTCCATTCCCAGGGTTTAACTGACTGGGAAACGCAGACAACCCTGTAAAGACATAAAACACCATATACCGATTATGAAATGTAGGAGTCGCTTAGATACTAATAGAATGGCCAACTCCTGCAGATCTTTATCGGACACATCAGATATAAATTTACTGTAGGGTGTTAGTTCACCTTTTCATTTTCATTATATATTATCACTTTTTATTATACTTGAGTATAAGCCGAGATTTTCAGCACATTTTTTGTGCTGAAAATGCCCCCCCCCCCCCCCCGGCTTATACTCGAGTCACTTTTTTGCGCCTGATCTCCCGGACTTGGGGAAATGGTACCAGCCGGTTGTAGGTCCCCTGGACCCCAATCTTGGCACACATGTAGCCCCACTCTATAAGTGTGCAAAGTTTGGTGTCCATGGAACCTATGGCCGGGGAGCACCAATTTTTCAAAGCCGGGCAGCCCTTCCATAGACTCCCATGTTAAATAGTAATTTCTCCAGTAACTTTGGGGATCTGGTACTGGTCAGTCATCGGTCCCCTGGACCTGAAACTTGGCACACATATAGTATTCCATTTAAGCATCGGGAGTATTCGCGCGAGTACAAGTACTAGCGCAAATACTCGTCATCGGTTACTAGTATCGGGACAACCCCAATATATATATATATATATATATATATATATATATATATATATATATATATACATATACACACACACACACACACACACACACACACACACACATATATATATACATATATACATACATACACACACACACACACACACACACACATATATCCACTTGCCCACCAAGCCTGTTTTTCAGATTCGGTGTTTACGAGACTAAAACAGTTTTTTTTGCTAGAAAATTACTTAAACCCCCCCAAACATTATATATTTTTTTTTCTAACACCCTAGAGAATAAAATGGCAGTCATTGCAATACTTTTTGTCACACCGTATTTGCGCAGCGGTCTTACAAGCGCACTTTTTTTTGGAAAAAAATCACTTTTTTGAATAAAAAAATAAGACAACAATAAATTTGGCCCAATTTTTTTATATATTGTGAAAGATAATGTTACGCCGAGTAAAATGATACCCAACATGTCACGCTTAAAAATTGCGCCCGCTCGTGGCATGGCGTCAAACTTTTACCCTTAAAAATCTAGATAGGCGACGTTTAAAAAATTCTACAGGTTGCATTTTTTGAGATACAGAGGAGGTCTAGGGCTAGAATTATTGCTCTCGCTCTAACGATCGCGGCGATACCTCACTTGTGTGGTTTGAACACCGTTTTCATATGCGGGCGCTACTCGCGTATGCGTTCGCTTCTGTGCGCGAGCTCGTCGGGATGGGGCGTTTTAAAAAATTTTTTTTTGTTTTCTTATTTATTTTAAATTAGTTTATAATTTTATACACCAAAATAAAAAAATTATCACTTTTATTCCTATTACAAGGAATGTAAACATCCCTTGTAATAGAAAAAAGCATGACAGGTCCTCTTAAATATGAGATCTGGGGGTCAAAAAGACCTCAGATGTCATATTTAGGCTTAAATGCAAAAAAAAAAAAAAAAAAAAAAAAAAGTAATTTTTTCAAATAACATAAAAAAAATATGTCTCTTTAAGACGCTGGGCGGGACTGACGTCACTTCCGCCCAGCAGAGCTCTGGGGACGGGTGGGGGCAATTTTTCCCTCACTCGTATCCCCGCTGAGGAGCCGAACGGAGCCGAACGGACCCGATCGCCTCCGCCGCTACCGACGGCAACAGTAAGCGGCGGGAGGGCCCCTCTCCCGCCACCGATAATGGCGATCTCGCGGCGAATCCGCAGCGGAGACCGCCGTTATCATTAACAGAACCGCCCACAGAAGAGATGGACATCTCGGTTGTGGCAGCAGCTGCTGCCGTTACCGAGATATCCATCTTTTAAAACATGACGTCTTTTTACAATGAGGCCAAAGGCAAGTGGATACACACACACACACACACACACATATATATATATGTAAATATAAAGTGGATAAAAAAAGTCTGCACACCCATGTGAAAATTTCAGGTTTTTGTGATGTAAAAAAATGAGACAAAGATAAATCAATTCAGATTTTTTTTTACCCACCTTTAATGTGGCCTATAAACTGTACAACTCAGTTGAACAAACAAATCTTTGGTGGAGGAAAGTAAAAATAATAATAATAATAATGATGTTGCATGGGCATGCACACCCTTACAGTAATACTTTGTTGAAGCACCTTTTGATTTTATTACAGCACTCAGTCTTTTTGGGTATGAATCTATCAGCATGGCACATCTTGACTTTGCAATATTTGACCACTCATCTTTGCAAAAACATTCCAAATCTGCCATATTGTAAGGGTCATCTCCTGTGCACAGCCCTCTTCATATCACCCCACAGATTTTCAATCAGATTCAGGTCTGGGCTCTGGCTGGGCCATTCCAAAACTTGAATCTTCTTCTGGTGAAACCAATCCTTTGTTGGATTTGGATCTTTGTCATGCTGAAAGATGAAGTTCCTCCTAATGTTCAGCTTTCTAGCACGTACATGTTTCACCTGTGGTGCTTATATTGGTCCAGCAGTGCACCAACATCTTTGCAGCCATTGTGCTATATGCTGGGTGCTTGGTGTGCTCCTGCACCTTTGAGGGGTGGCTCCCCTTCAGTCCACCTGCTCCTATCTATGCATTAGAAGGCATGTGCCTCCACTGTGGGGACGCTCATTGTTTAGTGTTAGGACCACAGATTACAGGGTGCCTTGGCGCGGCTCTGTGGCTCACGCATGCGTTTGCAAATGCATGCGGACAAAACCCCTGTTTTTAACGCATAATGTTAGACAGGTTAATTGGTTGTTCTGCAGGCTGGTCGCTAAGGTTTTTCCCTGTTTTTTTGTTATCAGCTTTCTAGCAGAAGCCTGAAGGTTTTGTGCCAAAATTTGACTGGTATTTGGAACTGTTCATAATTCCCTCTACCTTGACTAAGGCCCCTGTTCCAGGTGAAGAAAAACAGCCCCAAAGCATGATGCTGCCACCACCATGCTTCACTATGGTGTTCTTTTGGTGATTTGCAGTGTTTTTTCTCCAAACCTATCTTTTGGAATTATAGCCAAAAAAGTTCAACCATGGTTTCATCAGACCATAACACATTTCCCCACATGGTTTTGGGAGACTTCAGATGCGTTTTTGGAAAATGTTGCCAGTATCAGATGTTTCTCTTTGTAAGAAAGGGCTTCCGTCTTGCCACTCTACCCCATAGCCCAGACATATGAAGAATACGGGAGATTGTAGTCGCATGTACCACACAGCCAGTACTTGCCAGGTATTCTTACAGATCCTTTAATGTTCCTGTATATCTCTTGGCAGCCTCGCCGATTAGTTTTCTTCTCAACTTATCATTAATTTTGGAGCGATGTCCAGTTCTTCTGCCATATTTTCTTCACTTGATGATGACTATCTTCACTGTGTTCCATGGTATATCTAATGCCTTGTAAATTCTTTTGTACCCTTTTCCTGACTAATACCTTTTAACAATAAGATCCCTTTGATGCTTTGGAATCTCTCTGAGGACCATGACTTTTGCAGTAGGATGCGACTAAGAAAAAGCCAGGAAACTTTATTTGGGGTTAATCAGAGGCACTCTAAATGATGGCAGGTGTGTACTTGACTGCTAATTAACATGAGTTTGAGCCCTGGTTCACACTGGGCAGGGAGAGTGAAATCACGCGATTTCACTCCCTCTGGCAGTCCCGATTTCGGCGCGATTTAGGAGACATCTGTGCAGGGTTCTGCACAGGTGTCAATGTAAATCGCGTCCTGAAATCGCAAAAAAGTAGTACAGGAACTACTTTTTGAAATCAGTACAGCGCCGCAGATGCGGCGTCGCACCGATTAGGACGGTGTCATTGCCGGCAATTGCCGCCGATTTAAGATGCGATTTCACATGTGAAATCGCATCTCAAATCAAACTAAATCGTACCCAGTGTGAACCTGTGCTTAATGTGACTGCTTAATTCTGAACACAGCTACATCCCCAGTTATAAGAGGGTGTACTTATGCAACCACATTATTTTATTTTTTTCTTTCCTTCCCCAAAAAATTTCAGTTTGTTTTTCAACTGAGTTGTACAGTTTATAGGTCACATTAAATGTGGAAGAGTTTTGAAATTATTTATTTTTGTCTCATTTTTTTACATCACAGAAACCTGATATTTTACCAGGTGTGGGTAGACTTGTTATATTCACTGTATATATTTAACTAAACTTAAAGCGTTTGTAAAGGAAAACATTTTTTCCTTTAAAATAACAAACATGTTATACTTACCTCCACTGTGCAGTTCGTTTATAGCTATAGCTGCTCGCCGTATCACTCGGCCCCGCCCTTCGGCACGCCGCATCACTGGATGTGATTGACAGCAGCGCCAGCCAATGGCTGCGCTGCTCTCAATCCATCCGCTATAGCCAATCAGCGACCAGGCTGAGCAGCGAAGAGGATATCGGGAGCGCGCGGGACTTTCTACGGGTCAGGTTTTTTTTTTTTCTAAATAAGTTCCTTTAAGCTAGTGAATTGTTGGTTCACTTACCTTTTCCTTCTAAATATTTTTTTTCTTTGTCTGAATTTCTCACTTCCTGTTCCTCCTCAGTAAGCTTGCCACCATCATCCGAGCAGTTCTGGTTGGGGGTTAGTCAGCCAGAACAGCTTACCGAGGAGGATCAGGAAGTGAGAAATTTAGACAAAGAAAAACAAAGGAAAAAAAATAAAAAACATTTAGAAGGGAAATGGAAGGAAAGGGTAAGTGAACCAACAATGCACTAGCTTAAAGGAACCCATTTAGAAAATAAAAAACAAACCTTTACAACCCCTTTTAGCACCCAACACTTCCAGATATGTCAGATGCCTAATCCCCCGCTGAGCCCTGCAGTTAAATCCATCAGCCCCCTAAATCAATCAATATCGTGCCCTGTATTATAATAGATGCCACAGGCAGCAAAATCCCTCCAAGAGAGCAATAATCAATGGAACAAGAAGCAAGACAGGCAAGTATGTTCTTTGACAAGTACTTTTTTTTGGAAGGGATAGAGTCATTTCAATAAAGCTGAGCCCCAAACAGAAAAAGAAAATAAAAACAACAAAGGCATTTAATAACAAAAATTACACACAATTAGTGCAAGAATTTTCCCCAATCATCCTAGATTTCACAGAACTATCCTGAGTGTGCAACACATTTCTGAGGTCCAGCAAACAGCTCCAGTTCTATGTATTCACCATCTAGCAGAAATATTCCCTGCAGGACAAAAAAAAAAAAAAGACATTTTCCTGCAACTGACTATTTTTTTCTTCTTACCGACTATGGACACAAGTCATGTTTTCCTCCCAATTGACCCCTGGTGACTTAACCACTTAAGACCCGGACCAATACGCTGGTAAATGACCCAAGGTGTTTTTGCGATTCGGCACTGCGTCGCTTTAACAGACAATTGCGCGGTCGTGCGACGTGGCTCCCAAACAAAATTTGCGTCCTTTTCTTCCCACAAATAGAGCTTTCTTTTGGTGGTATTTGATCACCTCTGCGATTTTTATTTTTTGCGCTATATACAAAAATAGAGCGACATTTTTGGAAAAAAAACACTATTTTTTTACTTTTTGTTAAAAAAAAATCAAATAAACTAAATTTTAGTCAAACATTTAGGCCAAAATTTATTTAGCCACATGTCTTTAGTAAAAAAAAAAAAATCGCAATAAAAAAAATAGCTACCTAGCGGGAACAGCGACACTAATACAGCGATCAGAAAAATGATCGCTTAGTGACGCTGGCAATAGGGAGTGAAAGGGTTAACTAGGGCGGTGATCAGGGGGTTAAAACTTTATTAGGGGGGGTGGGGGGGCTATCCTGAACCTAACACTAACTGATTTTTACAGTGCCTGTCACACTGACACTAAATGCAGTGATTAAATCACTGCATTCAGTAACACTGTGACAGGGGGGTGGGGGGGGCGATCACAAGGGGTTAATATGCCTATGTGAGTGTGTGTCAGTGTTGTGTTGGTGGTGCACACTTACTTGGCATGTCTTCTCTCATCAGCAGCGCTGGGAAACAGCGCTGCGATGAGAGAAATGATCATTTCCTCCTTCCTGTGTAAACACAGGAGGAGGAAGTGACAGCCTGGGAGCGCGCTCCCATTGGCTGGGAGCGATCGCGGGGGGGGCGGATAACACGGACATCCGCCCGCAGATCCCGGATCGCTCCCAGAGGTAGGGAGACCCCCGCACGCCGCGGAGGGGGTCCCGATGGGACCCCCGAACCGCACTCAGGCGAGGACGTAAATTTACGCCCTTGTGCCTGTACGAGCCATTCTGAGGCCGTATATGTGCGTGCGGGGGTCCTTAACTGGTTAAAGTAGTAGTTAACCAACTGGCCTCAGGTGATACACAGAGATGAAACAAATCCTCCTACTCAAGTCTTGCTTGTCTATCTGCAGCACTTTCTTCTCCATAACCCTTCAAAGTGCTACATTTTAAAGCTTGTCTGAGAGTTCAGAAAAAAGGGGGCACAGAGCTGAAGTTATTCTCTGCAGAGCTCAGTGAGGAGAGCTCTGAAAGGTGATAGGAGGGAAGGGACACAGAAACAGAGCTGAGGCTGTCAATCAGCTTGAGGTCCCTCCCTGCTCACCTTAGTTTCTCTTGGTGACAGGAAAACTTATCAGGGGCACAATGTGTCGTGATTCCGGA
Source organism: Rana kukunoris (assembly GCA_029574335.1). NCBI lineage: Eukaryota > Metazoa > Chordata > Amphibia > Anura > Ranidae > Rana > Rana kukunoris. The sequence continues at coordinate 96,905,339 of CM056051.1, forward strand.
TCAAGGTGCTTGGTGCCTGTGAGCAGCCTGGGTATTATGTGATCGATATGACCAATCAGTGAACACATGATTAGAATGTTAACAAAACAGTCACAAATGACTTCCATTCATAACAGCTTGCTTACTATTGTCATGCTGTGATTGGCCCATAGATATTACATGGTACCTAGCACCCTTTACCATATGATTAGCTGTAGCCAATTACAGTTCACAATATTAAGCAAGCTGTCATGAATGAAAGCAATTCATGACAGCTAAAACTATTACCAGTGATCATCACATAATGAGGGATACCTTTGCACTGTGTACACAATGTATAGTAATGTGACCTGTGCTCACCACTGTGTATATAATCAGCTACTGCAGTGTAAAATACTATACAGGATTGATACAATGTTGCAGAGACAAAAGTCCATCGTTTACCCCCAAGTGACATGTTACTCATCTGTGAAGGTCCTCAGCCTGATAAACTTGTCAAACTATTGCTATTCCATCACTGCAACATTGTATCTATTGTGTATATCAGTTCCCTCTCTGTTGTAGCCAATTCTTAGGTTAGGTTCACATTAGTCTGGATGCAGGAATGTGTGTAAATAGCACACATTACACACAACACACTGCTGGTATAAGACAGGTCCATTAGCTAGCTATACATCTTTATCCAAAAAGGAAAAACAAATGTTTCTGTAACTGCAGTGCAAGCTGGATTCCATTTGTTAGTGTATCTAGGTCTGCTAGAACAATTGGCACTCGGCAGAAGTAAGTGGCCAGGAGTGCCGGCGAGGGATCCTAAAAGAGGAGGATCAAAGTAGTTCTAAAGATAAAACATTTTGACCTTCATGCATTCCCTGCATTAAAGCGGAGCTCCGCTGTAAAAAAAAAATATTAAAAGCCAGCAGCTACAAATACTGCAGCTGCTGACTTTTAATATTTGGACACTTACCTGTCCTGGAGTCCAGCGACATCTGCAGCAGAATTAAATAAGGGGGTATGGTGGCACTTGCCAATAATGTAACAAAGTAACAATAAAGTGAAAAAGGTGTCTCACTCATTAAAACTCCACATCCCACCAACCATCAACATAAATGATGAGGGGAGTGGAAATAAGTGATGATTGATAGAGAATAAATAGGTACACCTATTTATAAGCAATGGTGTGCCAATAATGAACAATATTAATACAAAGTGCAAGTGCTTCATATAACATCCAATGAGTTGTAAAAATAGTCCAATATTTAGTGAATATTATTAAATTAAAAAAATAAAGTGCTTCAAAAAAGTGTGCAAGGTGCTTAATAGAAATCCAATAATAATATTGTATCCATTGTCTATCTGCTGCACCCACCGCCATCATCGGTAAGGGAATCAGGAAGTGAAGCGCTCCAGCTTCACTGCCCGATTCCCTACGGCGCAAGCGCGAGTCGCGCAGCGCCATCCTCACTGGCACACGAGGTGTTCTGGGAGCCGAGTGTTTCCCAGAACACAATGGCCGAGGGCGGGAAGTGACGCACTACCCGCAGTGAGGACTGCCAGAAGTGGGTGCAAATACCTGTCTTTAATAGGTATCTGCACCCCCCTCCGCCCTGAAAGGTGTCAAATGTGACACCGGAGGAGGGGCGTTCCGATGGGCGGAAGTTCCACTTTAGGGTGGAGCTCCGCTTTAAGTTAAAAAAAATGCCCAACTACTTGTTTCTTTACCCCCATTCATCCCTAAATGTGCCGCCTGTCACTGATCCAGCGCTGTGTCTATCTGCACTACAGTTGCTCCCTCTCCCTGCTCTCAGACTTTACTGTAGGCAGTAGGGATGAGCTACGGCATGTTCGCAGAGCCCGCCAGGTAGTGACGCACAGCGCAGACTTCCTGGCGGGTGAGGACCAAATAAGCAGAGGGATGACTCATTAGGATGCTACTTCTGTTTTATTATCCAATCAGCAGGCCAGGGGTATGTTATAATTGGACAGATTGAGTACCCGACTGTACTACAAAACTGGCTGCAGTTACAAAACCTTATAGCGAAGCAAAACCAATAGGAGTGCTCCGCTTTTCTGTCGCCCCCCCCCCCCCCCTGCCACATGTGGCACCTTTGGGGCCGGGGGGATATCGGGGTCTTGACAGGTACTTGATCCCACTTCAGCCCCCCACAGCCTTCTGAGACACTTCAGGCTGCATTCACACTATAACGCGGCGTATTTTGTAAACTTTTTTTTTTTCCACAAAACATTTTACATTGATGTCTATGCCGAAAGCCGCCTGAAAAAAAGGGTCCGGGACTTGTTTTCAGGCGGCAGGCATACAGCGTTTGGCGTGAGATGTGAACCATCTCATAGACATCAATGTAAATTCGCCCCTCCAGCGGCACGAGCGTCGCGCTTCAGGCATATATACGCCTAGGTGTGAATGCAGGGTAAGACCCCAGAAGACTGTGACCCGATCACAAAGGGCTTTGCTCCGTAGGAAACCTGCTGTAAAGACTCAGGACTCCACTGTTATTTTGCCTTAGTCAGGATGGTGGCACCAGCACCCAATAGCTGATTGGTTGGACCCCTGGACAGGTAAGTGTCCTAATATTAAAAATCAGCAGCTATAGTATTTGTAGCTGATGACTTTTAATTTAATTTATTATGGGCTGGAGCTTCTCTTTAAGCAAGCATTGATTTATAAGCATGCCTGCAGTTCACCTTTGAATGCATTGCTTCCCATATCTACCTCCTACAAGATCTTACTGACATGTGCTGAGCATAGACTGATATACTAGTATAAATAATGAGACCAGGAATGAAATGAATGGAGCACCCTGTGACGTTGCCGTATAAGCTGTCACCGTTTCCACTATATCCAACTCCATTCCTCCCGCCAGACACATCCTTTCCACCAACATGCCGCTTACCTCGTGACGTCACTACAGATGCGACAGAAGCGGAACCTAGAGACCAGGACGCGCCATACCGGAAGTCTCTTCGTACGGTCATGTGAGCAGGAGGGGGTGGGGCCTCTGTGCTGTGGTTGGTGCTGTGTGTTGAGGTGACGTGACTTTCTCCATGTCCTATAGAGGCGTGCCTGGGCTCTCCCCATAGCCTGTCCAAGGAGCTCTTCTAATGAAACGGGCGAGTCCCAGTTATTTGTTTACTTAGGAGATAGAAGGCGCTCACTGACAGGATATAGAGAACAAATGTGAAGGTTTCCATTGCTGACGTCTGAAAATGCTTGTGGCCTGGCTGGTATGCAGTGTCACTGGCTTTGCTACCTTCCCAGTCACTGACCTGGAATAAGTATGCAGATCATTCTATCTGACTTTCCATGTATGCTCAGGCCCCATACCCACGGTGCTGTCTAAGGCCTCATTCACATGGCTGTACTGTAACGCATGGGGGGGGGGGGGGGGGGTTTGTCAGTTGGGATAGAGCTGCTGCTCTTGATTTCCTGCCCAGACCCAAATGCACACAGTGGGGGTTATTTACTAAAGGCAAATCAACTTTGTACTAAAAATGCAGTTGTAGATCTGAGGGCGACATGCAAAGAAAATAAACAGCATTTTAGCTTGCACATGATTGGATGATAAAATCAGCAGAGCTTCCCCTTGTTTCTGATCTTCCTCTCAGATTTACAGGGACTGCACTTTCAAGTACCCTTGTAGTGCAAAGTGGATTTGCCTTTAGTAAACCAACCCCAATGTGTGTTAAGGGCAGTGGATTTGCACAATTGTTTGGGAGCAGCAGCTGTGTTGGTACAACCACTGCGTTCTAATTGACAGCTATGGTACTGGCTGCATGGAACACCTGTGCATGCCTGTATAGGCAAGCAAAGGTGTGTGTGTGTATATATATATATATATATATATATAAAGCCAGCAGCTACAAATACTGCAGCTACTGACTTTTAATAAATGGACACTTGCCTCTCCAGGGTGCCCGTGATGTTGGCAGCCAAAGCTGAGCAATCACTTGTCTCTTAGGCCGCCATCCTCGGTGAGGGAATCAGGAAGTAAAGCATTGCGCATGCGCGAGTCGCGCGGCACATCCTCACTGGGACCAGTGTTTTTTCCAAAAGACAGCGGGGGGCAGGAAGGGGTGTTACTCCCGTGGGTGCAAATACCTGTATTATACAGGTATCTGCACCCCCCTCCCCCTGAAAGGTGCCAAATAAGACACCAGAGGTGGGGGGTATGGTTCCGAAAATCAGAGGTTCACTTTTTGTGTGGACTTCTGCTTTTAAGTTGTCTTTTGCATTGCATGCATCCAGCTGCAGCCTGGTAGTAACATTGACAGGCTGCCTGCCGCGGGGCTGGATGTTGCTCCTGTCCCTCCAGGGCACGCCAAAACACCAGGAGGGACAAACTTAACCTAGATGGCCCCACGTGAAAGGGGCCCTTTTTTGGGTTAATGACAGCATTGAAGTCCTTAAGACCCCTTTCACACTGGATCGGTTTGCAGGCACTATTGCACTAAAAATAGCACCTGCAAACCCACCCTAAACAGGTGCTGCTGATACTTCAGTGTAAAAGCCAGAGGACTTTCACAATGGAGCGTTGCACTAGCAGGACGGGAAAAAAAGTCCTGCTAGCCGCATCTAAGGAGCGGTGTGTATACCGCTCCCGCCCATTAAAATCAATGGGACAGCGCGGCTATACCACCAGCAATGCATGCACCTCTGCAGAGGCGCATTGCGGGCAGTTTTAACCCTTTTCTCGTCCGCTAGCGTGGGTAAAACCGCCCTGCTAGCGGCCGACTAGTGCTGCAAAATTAGCGGTAAAGCTAAAAATAGCGGCGATTTACTTCCAGCGCACCTCCTGCCCCAGTGTGAAAGGGACCTAATGGGTAACTATCCTGACTTCAGCTGACATCTGAATATTCTTTTTCTCCCATCAGTTCATCCCTTACAGTTTTTACCGTTTGTTCCACTTGCCCCTCTCTATTAGATTGTAAAATCCCAGGAGCGGGCCCTCATAACTGTGTAGCATTGAACTGTTTTGTCTTTCTTTATATTGTAAAGTGCTGGCACTATATAAATCCTGTTGAATAGTATTCATCTTGACTTGCCAGCCATATACAGTGCATCTGGAAAGTGCTTTGCTTTTTTCACATTTTGTTTTGTTACAGCCTTATTCCAAAATGGAATAGGGCTGTAATTCCTCAAAATTCTACAAACAATACCCCATAATGACAACGTGAAAGAAGTTTGTTTAAAATCTTCTGGTTGGGAGCCTGTGGGATGGGTTTGGATCATGCGACCCCTGTAAGATCCAATGACAACAGTCACATGGTAGAGAATCTGTGCCACCATCTGGGTAATAAAGGAGGTCAGCAATGGCAGACTTCATATTCCTCTCATAAAAGTCTTCACACAAATGATTACACTCCTACTCCGCCGCATTCCAGCAACAAGAATCGTTAGATTCTTGTGTCTGGGATGACTGGTGTATGCGATCAGCGCTGGCCACTGAACCTGTCATTACTCTGTGCAGACTGAGCAGCCACCACTGTTCCTATACACCTGTCTTTCCAGCTGCTGGAATCAAGTGGTATGTATGTAAGGGCTCATGCACATTTGCCACGCCCTCTGAAAAGTTGCCCATGTTCAGATTGCTTTTCAAAAGGCATCTGGCAGATGGTGAGGAGGCATTATATCACATCCTCACCAGTTCATTTAACCCTGTAAATGTGGCAATCGCATGCATTGCCCGTGGTTGCGGCTTGGCTCCATTGAACTCAATGGGTGAGTTTGAGAAGTGCCACTTGTCAAACTCTGCACCACGAGTAAAAAAAAATGCTGTGGCCGCAGCCCCCGTACCGCTCACTCTGGCTGTATTGTTATGCCTCGTACACATGATCGGATTTCCATCGGACAAAGCTGTGGAATTTTGTCCGAAGGGCGTTGGCCGTGAACTTGTTTTGCATACAAACGGCAAAAGATTGTTGTCCAACAAGCACAAAGCTATGTGTTTTTTCAGCTCTTTAGTGCCACCCTTTGGGCAACTTCTGATAATGTTATCTTATGGTTAGTGACTGTGACTCATCCACTCACCTGAAAATGTCTGCGTGAAGGAGGCTTACAGCTTTCGTTCCAAATCTATGAACTTTGACCCTTTTCACACAGGGTGCTTTTTAGGCGTTTTAGCGCTAAAAATAGCACATGAAGCCTCTCAAGCCACCCCAGTGTAAAGACGTGAGTGCTTTTACACTGGGGTGGTACGCTTGCAGGATGGGGGGAAAAAAAGTCCTGCAAACAGCATCTTTGGAGCAGTGTATACATTGCTCTCAAAATTCCCTGCCCATTGAAATGAATAGGCAGCCCTGCCGAAGCGCCAGCAAAGTGCTTCGGCAGTGCCGTAACACAGGCGCTAATAACCCTTTCTTTGGCCGCTAGTGGGGATTAAAAGCGTCCCACTAGCGGCCGAAAATCACAGCTAAAACTAGTGCCGCTTTATTGCTAACTTCCGCTCCGCCTCAGTGTGAATGGAGTCTAATGTGTGAAGGAGAATTATAACACAGATGGTGTTAGGGAATGAGTACAGAGGACATCAGTAGGAAATCTGCATATTCCTGATTTATTATTTTTATGCTTTCTTTATTGATTGTTTTCTGTGGATGTTGTCTATTCTGGTAATGATGACACAATGTGGAATACAAAGAACACAGTGACCATGTCTGATACTATTATAGCATCCAATCAAATAAGACGAGCAGCAGTACAATAAAATATTATATAACATATGCGGTTTATAGAGCAGTTCCATAAACATTGTTTAGGTACTATGAATTACCCAGGGGCAGCTCAGTTACATAGAAAATACATTAGTCACTGAGTTCAACATGTAAGACAACAACATAGAACATCACAATGACAGTGAATCTGGCTTAGTCACCCTTTTATGATATGTAGGATTGGAAGGTATGATGGGTTGGGGATATTCCTCATATTTGGAGCGGCGATACCCGGAAGACACGCCGGAGCAAGATGACATCTCGCTCGGCGTCGACCAGGTAAGTGTTCTTCACCTCGTTCCGAGGTAAGTATTTCAAAATATGCATATGCTAAAAATAGCATATGCAAACCGACCCTAAATAGCCGCTGCTGTTTCTCCGTGTGAAACCCCCGAGGGCTTTTTACACTGGAGCATTGCACTAGCAAGACGGGGAAAAAAAAGTCCTGCTAGCCGCATCTTTGGAGCAGTGTGTATACCGTTTCTTCACAGCTCCTGCCCATTGAAATCAATGGGACAGCATGGCTATAACGCCGACAATACACAGGCGCATTGCGGCCGGTTTTAACCCTTTTTCGGCCGCTAGCGGGGGTAAAAACCGCTCCGCTAAAAATAGTGGCACTTTATCGTCAACGCAGCTCCCGCCCCAGTGTGAAAGGGGCCTTAGAATAAAATGTAACTGCCACAAGTTTTGGAAGCTTTTCCAGCATAATAAGCAGATTCAGGTGGTTCTAAATAGGGTCACTTTTACAAAGTGGCAAGTGGCACTGGGGCTGCACTATTTTCAAAAATCATGATCTCCAGTTAAAGGATTAAACCAGATACTGTTTTCCAAAACCGTTACATTCAAGGAATGCCATGATTGAGCACAAGCACTTGTGACAGTTATCAAAATGTCAAGCCATGAAACGACTGGTGTCATAACTGATCACATGTGCAGCACCATGGCAACTGCAGTTAAAGTGATTGTAAACTATCACCTTGTAAATCTCATTGAGTTTAAAATTGAAATGAAAGGCAAATCATTTGTATATGTGTGTGTGTGTGTGTGTGTGTGTGTGTGTGTGTGTGTGTGTGTATTTATCTATATCTATATAGATATATACACACACCTTAGCCCCCCCCCTGTTTTATTTTTTATAAGTGATCACATTCCCTAAGTTCTCAGCTGCATAAGAGCAGGGGGGACGAGAAACAGCAGTACACTAAGACTCCACTCACACCTGGGCGATTTGAATTGCGGCACAATGCAGGATGCTTTTGTGATGCCATTATTTGTCAATGGCACCCTAAATGCGGTGTGATTTTGCTGTGTGACAAATCGTGGTAAAATTGCTGGACTTGGGTCGCCCAAAAGAAGTTTCCGGAACTTTGTGTGGCAAAATCGCACCACAATGCTTGAGCACTTCCTTTGACATGTCTGTCATAATGTGCTAGTGTGTGGTGCATATTAACACATTCTGTCATTTTACTCATGGAGCCTATTTAGAATTATTTTTTAGTGGAGCTTAAAGGAGAAGTACAGCTGTTTGGCTGTTCTTCTCCTGTGGATCACAAGAGTTCAGCTCGTTTTGCACTGCTGTGACCCGTTTTCAGCAGACAGCGAGCTAAAGCCCTCTGTCAGCTGACGTCACAAAACTGGTCCAGGCTTGGAGAAAATCGCAACCATATGGTCGGGATCTGCCCACATGTCTGGACTGGCACCCGACTCAGCCTCTCAGCGATCTGCGAGCCTGAGCCGACTGCTCCCACCCCCTCCACAGCCCAGCGCTCCAGTGCGTGTGGGGGAGTGAGCAGAGAGCCACTGACTGACAATCACCAGCTCTCTGCTCAGGGATCCCTGAGAACCGAGCAATTGGAGGTGTTTGATCACTCGGTTCTCAGTGTTAGAGCCGTCAGGGGACAGATGCAACATCGGACTGATGCTACATTCACCTAGGTAAGTATGGTAAGTATGTTTCTACAAAAAAGTCAATCCTCATACTTTTATTTTTGCTATTAGATAGGCTGAAGAAGAAGCGACATGCTTTGAAATGCGGTGTCAGACTGTTGAATGTGGGAAGAGAGGGGACATTTTTAACACGTGTCATGTGATATGTCAAAAGTCTCCTTCTTCCCAGGTGCTCTTCGTTCCCAATATACAGACTCAGGTTTTCTTCATTATTACGATGTTTATTCTTCCAAAGACAGGACAGCAAACAGTCAATGCTTACATATTGGCATCTGGTAAAACATCATGGCAGGATGATACTTCAGAGAGTTACAGAAGGAGGAAATAGATGTTATGATGGTACGATCTTTCTGTTGGATAGGGGGTCCCTTCACCACCCCCATCTCTCTGTCGGGTGACCCTGAGGTCCCCAGAGCTTCCCAGCTAACTACGCATACCACATGTGTTCTTATACTGTTTTAAAAGCCAAGCTAAGCATCATTTCTTTTTAAAATAGCTCCAAGAAAGGTGGTGATGCTCCTGTGACGAATGTAACACCCACTTGTGTATATTAACCTCCCTGGCGGTATGATTCTGTCTGGAATTACGTACCAAAAGCGGTACAATTATTTTGCATGGAAATTCTGTGTTTTATACTGTAGGCCTGCAATTCTTAGGAACAACTCACTTAAATTTGTCCAAACAATAGTTTAGTAATTAAAAGGGGGGGTGGGGTTGGGACTTTGAATGAGGCATGTGATACTAACTACCACAGGCCTCCATCCCTGTAAATGTCTAAAATGGTATGATTGGGACTTTGAATGAGATGCGCTTTATCGCAATATGCGATTAAATATATTCAAAGTCCCAATCGTACCATTTTAAACAATAGTTTAGTAGACATCTCTGGTATGATAAAGTTTGAAACACAAAATCATAAAATTATAATATAATAAATAATTATAACATAAAATAATGTAATCATAATAACAATTATTCACTAATGTAATCAAATCAAAATCACTGAAATTTGCTCAGTTGCAGAATTGTCGCTGTCATTACTTATTTTTTTACGACGAATTTCCCCACAAATCGCTATCGCTCAATTCTGCAAGTGATAACATTTATTATCGCTGTTTTCTAGCTGATCCAAAACCATTTTTGACATAAAGGGACACTTTTGGTTGCTATGGACAATCTACAGTTTGCAGGCACAAAAAAAAAGTTTTTATTATATAAAAGTACATGTAGGGCACTGGGCAGACCACTAGGGACAAGGGGGGGTGTGTATTTTTTAAATACAGTACTGTAATCTATAAGATTACAGTATACTGTATGTATTGTGTTTGTTTACTCTTTTGAATTTTCCGCCGGTCTCCGCCCCTGTGCGCTGTTACGTCGCAGGGAACGGAGATCGGCGGCGTGCGGGCACTGTGTGAGTCAGGTGAGGACGCCGCTCGCTCACACAGCGTGGATGCATCACTGAATCCAGGGACAAGGTGAGTACAGTAATACCCAGCCTGGAAAACGTAAGCACATCCACCCCGAGCGTGACTCGGGGTTACCGATTTTTACTTTGAAAATCCACCCCGAGTCACGCTCGGGGATACCGCCAGGGGGGTTAAGCAACACATCTCCACCCATTGTCTTGACGTAGAACTCCAAAAATACATGTAACCTACACAGCAACTGACCTTCGTTTGTCCTCAAGAACCCTCAAAATGGCAATGTTTAAATATTATTAACTCTCAAACTTTTATCACATAAAATAGTAATACATTCAAAATCTAACACAGACATCCTCTCCATCCAGGCTCTGGCTTCCATTACTGGTCAGGTTGTCTCCCTGCAGCAGCGGCTCCCTCCTCCCCCTGCTCACAGCTGAAGCAGAGGAATTCCACAACAGCTCCGGGCTCCAGAGACAGCAGCTGTGACATTTACTGCTATGCACAAGCTCCCCTTTTGTGAGTGTGTTTTTAATCATTAATAAATATTGTTTACTACACTATGGAGGTTGCGCTGGTCTTTTTCATTTTTTTTCTGAGGCCCATTTAGAATTATTTTTTTTTTTTTTTAGTTGAGCTTAATTTTGCTTTAAGGGCCAATGTCACACAATCAATTTTTAGCAGTGACCTGTAGTAGTTGCAGAGTAAATGGTAGCCATGTAGATCTACCAAAGGGGTGGAGGGGACTGACCAGCTACCCCTGTATGTGAGGCTGCACCAAGTTGTTCAGGCCAATGTATGTAGGCATAGGACACACCCTTTGCCACATCCCCTTAATGGAGAATTAACCAAAAAGGTTACTTAAATCCACAGGGGACTTTTTTTTACCACTACTATTCCTTTATATTGGCTTTTAATATGTACAAAAGCGGCAATTTTTGAAAGCTAAAAAGTGCATTTTATATACAACTATATAGATCAGACCACAATGAGGGGAAAGGGGGACATTGTTTCAAATCGGCGACAGTCCCTTGAAATCAGGGACAGTTGGGAGCTATGCAAGAGGTTCTTCATTGTAAGTAGAAGCTTTTAGGCTGCGTACACACGAGCAGACAGATTTGTTCAAACCGGTCGGGCCGACCGATTTGAACAAATCTGTCTGCTGGGGACATATTGGTTTGATCGTGTACACACGATCAAACCAAAATCTCCGCCGCCAGACGGCGCGGTGACGTTGACGCCGCCACGTCACCGCACCAGGAAGTAAAAAATTAAACCATTCGGCGCGTGTGGGAGAAGACATGTCTGCTGGTTAGCGTACTAACCAGCAGACATGTCGGGCGGACGGGTTCCCAGCCGACAGATTTCAAAGCATGCTTTGAAATCTGTCGGGTGGCCAAATCCGTCGGCTCGCCCGTACACACGGTCTAATCTGTCTGCTGGGACGGTCGGGCCGACCGTTTCCAGCAGATAGATTTGATTGTGTGTACGCGGCCTTAGGCCTGGTTCCCACCTAATGTAGGGCTGCAACCAACAATTATTTTCATAATCGATTTAGTAGGCCGATTTATTGTTTCAATTAATCGGTTAATAACCTTAAAAAAATTGTTGTTGGTCAGATTAAAAAAAACAAATTGCTGCAAAAACACATTCCATGCTTTTCTGCAGATTCTCTATTGAAGTATATTGAACCAAACAAACAAAATAGCACCGTTTTGTGTTTTTTTTTTCTGTTTTTTTGGTTCCATAGACTTCAATGGATCAAAAATGTGTATTGAAAAATGCAAAATGCACTTGGAATATGCAAACTGCAACCTGCATAGGTGTGAACCAGGCCTTAGTCCAAGCTGACAGGAATTGTGTGTATGTGTCACACAGACAGGAGTTGGCAGTGTGACAGATGCAGTGGGGAGGAGACGATTGTGCGGAGTGTGGAGCATTGTTTTCTTGACTGCCACACTTGGTACATTTGCAGAATGATGAAGACCCTGCCAGTAATCACAATTTTATCATTTATATACTCTATAGGAGGGTTGACTACTTTGGAGACATGGAGATCTACCTGAGCAATATGGAAGAGATCAAAGTCCACCGGGATGGAGAACTTTTCGTTTTTTTAAGGCGATAACCTAGCAAGGCCTCTTTAAAAAGTAAGGTTTGAAAACTTAAAATATATAATACAAACAACACTGTACAAATATAAATGTAGAAGTCAGTAGTATATAATGCAGAGTGAAGGGCTCAGGTGTAAGTAATGTAGAGTGCGGAGTTCATTTATTATGAAATGCTCAGTAAAGTGGGCGGACTTGATAATGCACAGTTTAAGTGTAAGGCAAAGAGCTAACCTTTAGGCCGGGTTCACACCTATGCGAATTGGTTGCGGCTTAAACCGCATCTAATACGCAGAACATTTTTAAATACATTGTTTTCAATGAGGCTGGTTCACATATGTGCGATGCATTCGCACTGCGCATTGCCGGAAATCCGTATGCGTTGTGGAGGCCTTGCGGTGCGGCTCAGGTGCGAATTCAGTCCCATTATCTTCTATGGGTACGCAGCTGATTCGCAGATGTGTTCAGTTCTCTTCAGGAATTTCTCTCATTCAGCTCAATACATTTCTCCCCCACTCTCCTCTCACTCAGAACTTCCCCCAGGTCTCCAAATTCGCAGCAGAAATGGAGCTAATCTGCTGAACACTTCCCTTATCTTTGCAGAGACATTACAGAGCTGAAATTCACACCGCACAAGTGTGAACCCAGCCTTAAAACCCCTTTTGAAATCTTATATTGGAGAAATCTGAGATTCATGGGTTATGGCAATGCAAATCTTGGGCTCAAATCACAAAATGAAAGATAGAGACCTTTGTGATTGCTTTGTTTATATTTGTTAGAGAGGGAACTAAGCATGCAGTGTTGGTCAGCCCGTCATGTAAAACTTCTTTGGTAATGGATTGGGCAATTTGGCCTTGTACTTTAAGGCCCGGTTGACACTAGTGTGATGTGCGCATGTGATTCGCAGCGCATTGCTGTGCACATCACATGCGATGTCAGTGCAAAGCGATTTCAGCCATACAAACTGTATGGCTGAAATCTAATCGCATTCGCACAGGGCCGGCGCAAGGCAACATGGGCACCTGCCTTAAGGCGCCAGAGAACAGGGCAGAAAATTGACTGGTCTGTGACAGTCGACCGATCATCGACAGAGTGTGTGTGTGGTGTGGGCTTGCTGCTGCGGGCAGCATCTGAAGGACGAGTCCCCGCAGCGGTGCTGACCCGTGCAGTCACTCTGTCTCAGTGTGTGACAATCTCACTGTCTCGTCCTTGGCTATGCAGCGCCTACATCCTACGTCAGTGAGTGACGTAAGTGTCCCCACCCCTGGTTCCTCTGGCCGCATGATGTGAAGGAGCGAGGGCTGCAGGAGGCGGAGCAACGGACGGACCTGCACCAGCAGGCAGTGCAGCCTGCGGCGTCATCCTGGAGGCGACGGCGACCTGTTGAGGGACTCGGGGCGGGAGCCGCCCGGTGCACAGATTGGTGTTCAGAAAGAGGTAAGGGGGACTGACCTGTTTTAATGTTTCCTGTTTAAAAAAAAATGCACTTTACAAAACCACAAATAGTTTGTTTGCTATTTTTCTCTGTAAAAGATGAATCAGATAAACGATCACTTTAAGAATCATAACCATTAAAACTTAATGGAGCACATATATAATGTATGGTGCAGGACCCTTTTTTAGGTCTGCACTGGAATCGGATCGCATGGGTGTTCACATACATGAAATCCGATTCCTGCACCGTTTTACAGTTCGCCAACACCCCCAACCAATCTGGGGGTGTGGTCAACTTTACATTGACAACCTCTCAGTGTTAACCACTGTGCGATTCAGGTGCGATGCGGGAACCCGCACTGAATTTGCAGGGTAAAAGCTAATCCCCCTACTAGTCTGTCTCATCTCTGTAACCATTACATTCTGCTGAAAATCTTGTTCTTTTGAAAAACAGACTTAGTGGCTGGATCACCAGGTGAAAAAAAATGTATACTTTTGTGGTTAATACCACTGTAACTTAGGTCATTAGGTCAGGCAAACAAACAACAAAAATGATCTTTATTTTAACTACTTGAGCTCCAAAAGATTTTACCCCCTTCATGACCAGGCCCTTTTTTTGTTCGGCACTGCGCTATTTTAACTGGCAATTGCGTGGTCATGCAATGCTGTACACAAACAAATTTTCTTCACACAAATAGAGCTTCCTTTAGGTGGTATTTGATCACCACTGTTTTTTTTACTTTCTGCTATAAAACATATCCAATAAAAGAATAAATAAAAAAAAAACATTCTTCATAAATTTAGGCCGAAATGTATTCTGCTACATTTCTTTGGTAAAAAAAAGAAATCTCAGTAAGTGTATATTAAGTGGTTTGCATGAAAGTTATAGCATCTACAAACAATGGTGTATATATTCTGGTATTTTTATTTATTTTTTCTTATGCTAGCGGTGGCGATCAGCGACCTAGACATCTTTCACACTAGGGAGCTTTGCATGCGCTATAACACTAAAAATAGCGCCTGCAAAGCGCCCTAAAAACAGTCGCTGCTGTCTCTCCAGTGTGAAAGCCCAAGGGGCTTTCACACTGGAGCAGTGCGCTAGCAGGACGGTAAAAAAAGTCCTCCTAGCAGCATCTTTGGAGAGGCGTGTTTCTCCTCCACCACTCCTGCCCATTGAAATCAATGGGCACCGCAGCTATACTGCCGGAAAATCGCCGCTAAAAATAGCGGTGCTTTACCGGCGATGCACCCACCGCCCCAGTGTGAAAAGGGCCTTATAGTGGGACTGTGATAGTGCAGCAGACTAAATGACACTAAGTGGGAACTGGCCACTGCCACTGACATCTTCAATGACATGAATACAGTGACGAGTGATAATAATTTGCAAAGTCACTGGGGCAATCAAAGGTTTAACTGTGTGCCTAGCCAGTGTTTATGTGTTGACTGTGTGCTGCTTTAACTCAGCATGTGACGGTTTTTATTTCCTGCTTTGCAGGGAGACAAAAACCGGCACATCCCCACTGTCAGTTGAGAAATCTGTGTATGTAAACAACACAGATCTCTCTCCTGTCATCCACCTACCGATCGTCATGTGCTGGAGCCAGTGCCAGCACAGCTGTGTCGGTGGGCATGTGCGATCCTTACCCAGAATCACGTTTACGCTAGTATATACGTGATACTGCGCAGCTGGCCTGCACTGTAGCAGTAAAGCTACAGTGTGTGGTCGGCAAGTTGTTAACCAAATTTTGAACCTCATTGGCCTGTTTGAGAATTCGGCCTCTAAAGTTATACTTCTAATAACAGCTGCCTTGTGTGCATGACACTATGGTAACTGGATTATGGTGATTTAGACTACCCATCCTATAGAGCAGAGGTCGGTAACCTGTTGATTGTGGACATGTGAAGGGGAGATCTCAAACAAACCCACTGTGCTGTGACCATGCATGGTGAGTGGGCAGGGTGTTGCCATGGTCCTGCAGACCCGCTATGGACCCGCACACCTGCTTGTCTTTTCTCAAGCATGCCAGAATGTCCCAGGTGTGACATGCAGTATGTGGTGACAAGAGCACAAGGTATGTGATGCAAGATCCTTCCACACAATAAACACCAGCATAATCACACAATGCTCCTGTAAACTAACAGTTGTGTTGACATAGTCTATGTAAAGGCCAAGCTTTATATTTGTTTTGGAAAGAGTGGGGATGGGTTTCAACCTCTTTTCAAGTTTGTATTGCTGTCTGTGTGCCTGTTGGGAAGATGCACCCACTGTCTTTGTCCTGGAGACCACTGTCACAGAGATAAATTTAGGAGAAAATTGTCTGTGATGGCAATTCATTTCACATTTTTGGAGATTTCATTTCCTTTTTTTTTTTCCTCCAGGAAAGTAAATAAAGGCAAATCTAGCAGGATTCACAACAAAAAATTAACCTGCGAGATGTTTTAATGATTTTTTTTTAAATTAACCACTTGTCTACAGGGCACTTTCACCCCCTTCCTGCCCACAGATAAAGCTTTCTTTTGGTGGTATTTGATCACCTCTGCGGTTTTTATTTATTGCGCTATAAACAAAAGAAGCGGGACAAGTTTAAAAAATTACACAATATTTTTTATTTTTAGCTATAATAAATATCAATTTTTATTTATTTTTTTTAAACAAATTTTTTCCTCAGTTTAGGCCGATACGTATTCTTCTACATATTTTTGGTAAAAAAAATCGCAATAAGCGTATATTGATTGGTTTGCGTAAAAGTTATAGAGTCTACAAAATAGGGGATAGATTGATAGCATTTTTATTATAATTTTTTGTTTACTAGTAATGGCGGCCATCAGCGATTTTTTATCGTGACTGCGATATTGCGGCGGACACATCAGACACTTTTGACACATTTTTGGGACCATTCACATTTATACAGCGATCCCTGCTATAAAAATGCATCGATTACTGTATAAATGTGACTGGCAGGGAAGGGGTTAACACCAGGGGGCGAGGAAGGGGTTAATGTATTCCCTAATTAGTGATTCTTACTGTGGGGAGAGGGGAGTGACTGGGGGGGGGTGACCGATGGTTTTCCCCCTAGTCTCCTCAGTACCATCAGTCCCCTCTCCCTGACAGAACGTGGATCTGTGTGTTTACACATACAGATCCACTTTCCTGCTCAGCTACTGAGCAATCACGGGTGCCCGTAGGCGATAGCGGCCGTCGTGCACAAGCAACCGGGTCTTCGGTGACGCACGGCGCGCGCGCCCCCTAGTGGTTTTTAAAGGCGCAATGTCATATGACGTCCACCCAGGATAACAGAGTCTTTCTCCCGCCGTCTTTTGACGGCGGGCGGTTGACAAGTCGTTAAAGGGGTTGTAAAGGTTTATTTTATTTTTTTTAATAACAAACATGTCATACTTATCTACCTTCACTGTGCAGTTAGTTTTGCACAGTGTCCCTGATCCTCGACTTCTGGGGTCCTTCGGCAGCTGTCTCGGCTCCTCCCCCCGCAATAGCTAACCTCCTCGGGAAGCTCTCTCCCAAGGGGGGTTACTTTTTGGGGCGTGCTCCCATCTCATGCACTCTGCATCCATAGACACAGAGTATATGTCTCAGTCCTGCACCCCAGCGGCCACGTCATTGGATTTGATTGACAGCAGTGCGACTCAATGGCAGGTGAGTAAAACGGCGGATGGGGGGGACGGCCTTCATTGCCTAGGATACATTAAGGTGAAAAAACACGAACCTTTACAACCCCTTTAAACACATTTTAAATATGAATGAAGGTACTGTAATTGGTTTACTCCTGAAAATGTAAATGGGCCATTTCATTGAGTGTTGAAATGTTATAAAGAACATTCAGTTAATTTACTACTGCTAGATAACCTATGACTTGAATGAGGGAAACGTACACTACATCCAAAGTTGTTGAAGGAAATCTGTCAGATGGCTCCGATATATGCAGCTGTTTCCTGACTTACTGAATACTAAATCCAAGTGGGGGAATGGCTGCTTCTGCCATGTTTTGGGCTGATGGTCCTCTGTCAGGACAGCTAGCTGTCACTAGCGGACACATTCATCTAGTGCTGGAGGTTGTCATTGCTGCTTTTTTACTGTTTTTTCAGTACTCGATGTGAGTATTGCTGCATACATGTGCTATACAGAAGTATCACTCTTTCTAGAAGTAGACCACATCACAGGAGATGTGTGATGACAGTTTTGGCTGTTACAGAATATAGCTGTCCTAACTTTCAATCAGCATGAGCATGAACTATTTTTAATCCTTACGCTGCTAGCATTTGTAAACAGGTAGGAAGGTACTGTAAATTATATAGTATTTACTTGTTGTGGATGTGTTCCCCCCCCCCCCCCCCATTCTTTTTTTTTTTTTACTTGTGTAGCGCTACCCCCTCGGGGGCCGCTGGTTGATTTGGGATCGGCGTATTAAGTTACCTTTCAGCATTGTCTAGGGGTGAAGTCAGTGATCAGAGCAGTAAGCGAATGTACAGCCAGTAGATAAGGTTCTCCAAATGCTTTATTTCTTGGGTCCAACACGACCAACATCAACAGGAGGTAGATAGGACAGGTTGATGAAGTGAAAAAAACCTTGCAGTATCAGGCTTGGATGAACAGGAGAGCAAGCCTGCTCTCAGTAACAATATAATGTGTCGCCACTCTAGCCAGAGTGGGTGAAGTGATCCCCGGACAGACTTCTGCCACAAGCCTGGCAGCCGGAGTTCTACTTTAAGGTTGCTGGAAGGAACAGGTCCTTACCATGGACCTGGCTCTAATTGGATTTAAGATGCCAGAAGAGGCCTCTGCCACAGGCTCTATGCTGACAATATGAACAGCGGAGTGAATCCTTCCAGTCAATTACAATTGGGTTACCGTTTGACAGTTGAAGTGTACCTGTCAGTGTCTCGGTCACTAGATCCCCGATGGTTCATTCAAGTCTCTCAGGTAACCTACCTCCGGGTTCTCCTTGAGCCGACTCCCCACTGCACAGCGGACTAGGATCTTTCTCTTAGTGGTAAGGGGACCCAGCAAGTCACTGGGGCCCCTCGGCAGCATCCACCAGGAACTCCGCGTAACCTTCGACCCCGGCCTGGTAGGCCATATCGCCAGGGTCTGTTGGATGCGCACACCCTGAAGGTGGGTGCCGCACCTAGAACCAGGAACCCGCGAAGAACCCTGAAAAATGCCTGCCACAGATATACCTCTCCCCAGCATGCCCGCGAGGGAAAACTTCTCCAATTGGCTGCTGGGGAAAAGTGGCTCTGTCGTCCGGGGGTGAGATTGACACCCCCGGAGCGCAGACTGACCTACAGGACAGTTCTAAATTGACAGCAGCCTAAATTTAACGAAATTAAGAGCGAGAGCAACATAACTCTCCCACTCCCACTTTAGTGTAGTGTCCATACTGAAAGTAAGGGGGCGCCACACTTGGTTTCTGGTCTAGACAAAAATCATGTCATCCTAGGAGTCTTCATGAGCATTTTTGATTTTTATTTTATCGGGACAAGGGTTTTTCTCAGCTAAGCACACCCTTCTGCCTGTATTCCATTTGAATCGGCAACGCATCAGATTTCGTAACGGAAGTGACGTTCTGTCAGCTGCGCATGCGTCCCACCGCAACCTGGGTTGCTAATCTGACAGAACACCTGCAGTCAGAAGAAGGCAGTGGACATCTTGCTACACCCAGCTACGTCTTGAAATGCAGAGTGATTTTAGCAATAAACTGAGCATATATAAATATAGTAGTATATACACTCACTTTATTGCAAATTTACTCTGAAATTCAAGAAGTAGTTGTGTGTAGTAAGATGTCCGCTGCCACTTCCTCTGACTGCAGGTGTTCTGTCATATAGTTACCTAGTTGGTAAGGCTGAAATAAATCCATCCTGTTCAACTTGTGTAGGTGTATCAGTGACTATAACGATTTCCCAAATTCCCTGTATGATGTGTACTTTAGGATGTACATCTAAGAGTCTTTTAAAAATATCCCTACTTCCCACAGCCACCACTAATTGTGGGAGAGTGTTGCACATACTTCTAGCCCTAACAGTGAGGAACCCCCTATGCAGTTTAAGGTTAAACCACTTCTCAAGTCTCATTGCTTACCCCCATGTCCTTTTACACTCCCTGGGACTAAATAGTTTGTTTCTTATGCTGGGATCCCCATTGAGAAATTTTGTAGATCGCTACCATGTCCTCTCTCAAGGGTACCCCACTCACCACTCCAGACCAGTGTGAGTACATGTTATTTATCATCACCCTTTGGACCCATCCCTGTTACCAGTTTTTTCCCCAAGCACAGACCCTATGCTCCAAGCCTGCAGACCTCAGCTTGTATATTAGGCGTTTATGGGGGACTGTATCAATTGCTTTTGCGAAGTCCAGATACACCACATCCACAGGCCGCCCCCTATCTAGATGGCAGCTCACTTCCTTGTAGAATGTTATCAGATTCTTGAGTGGTGAGTCAGATGAGCAAACCTGGTAGCCGTAGAATGTATCCGCAGGTGACGGAATGTCACTTCAGTTACCTAATCTGACGGGTCACCGACTCTGACGGAACACCTGCGTGCCTGAGCTAAGGGCAGATGGATTTCAGGAAGTAAATGCTCCATGAATCATCTGTCCTTACTCAAGATGGCCACAACTAGAAATGCTAGGGAGTGTTATAAATAAAGCATGGGTACTTTAATAGATGGGAGATTGTGCTTTGAATATACTGTAAATAACAATGAATGAAATGGCATTTTCAGTTTGTGGTGCTCGGATCCAGTTTAGTTTTGCTTTAATGAACATGGAGGCTGTCATAGCTGACCTCTTTCTAAAAAGACTAGTTGTGTAGCTGGCATGCTGACCCAATGAGTTTAAAACAGACGCACTTCCCCCAAAAAAAGTATGTAGATTAGGAGTTCAGATTTCTCTCTCACTTTCCAATCTGTATGATTGTTCTCGTTCAGTGACTTTTAGATGTAGAGGTTGGCAATCCAACCCTTTAAATTTCTCTTAGTTCAGTGCTTCTATTCCCCTACACCTGATAGATGTCTTTCTTTTCCATATTGTGAGACATTAACCGGGTCCTATGCTTTCTGTCATTATCTATGCAACCATTATTACAGGCCAAGGGCCAGATTCAGAAAGATCCATGGATCTTTCTACTGGCATAACGTATCCCCGATACGTTACGCCGCTTTAAATATTTGTGCAAGTTCTTTATTCAGAAAGAACTTGCGCCCTTATTTATGGCGGCGTAATCTATGTGTTGCGGCTTAAGGCCGCGCAATTCAAATGAATGAAGTGGGGGCGTGATTCATGTAAATAAATCATGACCCCACATAATTCACGTTTTTTTTGGACGCTGCTTTTTCTCAATGTAAACAACGTGAACGTAACTAACGTCGAGCCCCATTCCCGAACGATTTACGCAAACGACGTAACCGACGTACAATTCGACGCGGTTCCGACATCCATACTTAACCACTTCCCGCCCGGCCAATAGCCGATTTACGGCCGGGAAGTGGTTATGAAATCGTGACTAGCCGTTCTCAAACGGCTTAGCACGATTTCAATGCCGCGCGCGCCCGTAGGGGCGCGCAGCGCGGTGATCGGTAATGCGGGGTGTCAGTCTGACACCCTGCACCTCCGATCTCGGTAACGAGTCTCTGGCGGAGCCTCGTTACCACGTGATCATCAGTGCCCACCTGTGCCGCCTATGAGTGCCCACCTGTGCCGCCTATGAGTGCCCACCTGTGCCGCCTATGAGTGCCCAGTGCCGCCCATGAGTGCCCATCAGTGCCGCCTATGAGTGCCCATCAGTGCCCCATACCAGCGCCGCCTATCAGTGCCCATCAGTGCTACCTAATCGGTGCCCATCAGAACTACCTCATCGGTGCCCATCAGTGCCACCATATCAGTGCCCGTAATTGAAAGAGAAAACATACTCATTTACAAAAACAGAAAAAAATAAAAACGTATTTTTTTTTCAAAATCTTCGCTCTATTTTTAGTTGTTGCGCAAAAAAAAAAAAACGCAGAGGTGATCAAATACCACCAAAAGAAAGCTCTATTTGTGGGGAAAAAAGGACGCCAATTTTGTTTGGGTGCAGTGTAGCATGACCGCGCAATTGTCATTCAAATTGCGACAGTGCTGAAAGCTGAAAATTGGCTTGGGCGGGAAGGTGCGTAAGTGCCTGGTATGGAAGTGGTTAACATTGGCTGCGCCTGCTATAGCAGGGGTAACTTTACGCCGTTCTGACGCTTACGCAAACGACGTAAAATACGACGCGCCGTCGCAAGTACGCTCGTGAATCGGCGTAAATAGCTCATTTGCATAATTTACGCGAAAAACTAGTGGCCAGCAGAAATATGCAACTTAAGATACGACGGTTTAAGCGAATTACGCCGCTCGTATCTTAGGAGAAAGCCGGCGTATCTTGTTTTCTGAATACAGAAAAAAGATACGCCGGCTATTCTTAGTATTTACGCAGCGTATCTATAGATACGCCGACGTAAATACTTTCTGAATCTGGCCCCAAATCTATGTTATCTTATTGGTCGTCTTTCTATGTTCACCAACTACCCTTTCAGCACCACTTTTTGTATGGGCTTTACCACCTTCATTGCCTACAAGATGAGCAGTGCCCTATGGAAGTACACATTTGACTTGAAGAAGGTGGTACTCCCTAAAAATTGAGATTTTAGTGCAAATCAAAAAGCTGTGCATGCAATCAGCTTCTCTCTTCAGGTTGTTCAGTTAAGTCCTCGTTCACATTGAAGTGACTTGTCATGGGATTCGACAGGTCAAATCGTAAAACAAGTCGCACCCTATTGTCGGCAATGTTCAAATCAACGTCAACTTTGCGGTACCACCTAGAGTTTAAAAGGTAGTTTCTGCCAGGTGAAAGGATGGCGTGCACGTGAGGACGTGACGCACCTGTAGGTGAGAGGAGTCGTGGGATCGCCGGGTCGGAAGCCTCTCAGAGGAGCGGACGGAGCGGGCTTTGGAGCTGGAGAAGGCTGAGGGAGATGTGGGGGACGCGGACAGCACAAGGCAGAGGCGACCGCCACACACACAGCTCCCGTATGGACCAGCCGCGCGCTGACATCTCCTAGCAGCTCCTAGCGCAAAGCGTATTTAAAAAAAAAAAAGGGGGGGGGGGAGTCAAAGTGAAAAAAGAGACAACAAAGTAGAAACACTCGAGATACCCCCTAAATCCCCCCCCCCAGCTATCTCGCCACCCCAGGATGACCCGAGGGTCCTGACACTCGCTGGCTTAACGCGATTATTCCACGAAAAGGGGCGAAACAGAGACCTTTAAGCCTTTAGTATTGAGGAGGAGGAAAAGGAGGGGGAAGAGTTAAGATTCCAAACTGGGGAAGAGAATCAGAAGAAGAGTATATACCATGCAAAGAATGACGAGCAGATCTACAAAGGGGGGTCCCCCGAAAACACCTCCAAATCCCTCAAGTAATCAAACAGCAACAAGCTCTATTAGGCAGTATATGACAAAAGAGGATAGCCCACGAACCCAGGACACAAAAAAACAACAAATAAATAAAGACAAAAAGATGGACAATAAGAACCCCCAAAATAAGACCGGGAAGGAAAAACCTATGGAACCAAGGGAAGAAGAGACACTGGATAAAGATCTAGAGCTCAGCAGGGCAGATGAACAAAGATCAGACGAACTAGGCCCATCAAAGAGCGAAATGGCAGAGATGTTGCTGAGTCTGGAGAACGCCATTAAGGGAGAAATACAAACATTACGAACAGACTTAGGACACCTCCTATCCAGAATAGAGGCAGTGGAAGAGAAAACGGAAAAGCAAGAACAAGAATCAATACACTTAAAAGACCAAATGGAACAGATAAAACTACAGCAGAGGCATATCTTATATAAATTGGAAGACCAGGAAAATAGAAATCGGAAAAAAAATTCAAGAATTAAATCATTACCGGAGGAACAAGGTGAGGAGTTAAGAAAGACGATGCAGGAAATATTCAACCCATTACTGGATAGACCCCCTGAGGACCCAATTGGGATTGACAGAGTACATTGCGTAGGGAACCCCAGAAGAACGGATACCGAGAGGACAAGAGACGTTATAGTTAGATTCAGGGTGTTCGAAGAAAAGGAAAAGATCTGGAAAAGTTTAAGAGGAAAATCACCTCTGGTGTATAGAGGATCAGAACTTCAGATCTTCTCAGATTTGGCGACAGAAACACTGACAAGACGACGACTATTAAAACCCTTGCTGATCCAGCTGACAACTCAAAAAATCAAATATAACTGGGGATTTCCAGCATGCCTAATAGGGAACAAAGAAGGAAAGTCCGCTATCCTAAGATTCCAGGAGGATCTTAAAACATTCTGCAGCAGACTGGACATCCAAATGTCGGACCTTCTGGCTGGGAGTAGGGGGGGGGGGTGGATGGGAGGAGGACGAGAGGGGGAGTTGGAAGGTGATGTTAACACAAGACGAGGTGACGACCGGTTTCCCTTCCCCCCTTTTGTACAGAGGGGAGGGCTAAATCCCAGGCCCCATCTAGAGGGACCTGAGCCAAACCCAATTTGGAGATTGGCTCAGAGGCCGATAGTAGGCCTACAAGGGGGGCGGGGGGGTGGGGGGGGAGAGGATGGGAGTGGGAGGCGAGGTGGGGGAGGGAGGGATCGAGGGGGAGGAGGGAGGGGGGAAGAGTTAGCGGAGGTTTTATCTCACCAAATGAGCCAAGAAGAAAATAGTCTAAAGAAGGTTAGAAGTGTTTTCCTAGAAAAAAGAAATGAAAAGAGAATAACGAGAAAAAGATGCCGATAATTAAATTTATTTCGTACAATGTGAAAGGCCTTAATAATCCAACAAAGAGACACAAGATTCTAAAAGAACTGAAAAGTTACAGGACGAACGTGGCCTTCCTGCAGGAAACACACCTTTCAACAAAATCAAATTTCTTTATCGTACATCACGGGACACAGAGCGCATAGCCATTACACTTGGGTTATATGGGTACCTTCAGGTGTGGACACTGGTGTAATCAATTTCACAGGAAGTTTCCTCCCTATATAACCCCCTCCCACTGGGAGTGCTTCAGTTTTTTCGCCAGTGTCTTAGGTGTTGGTCACGTCTAGCTGTCCCTCGGAGGTCTCGGGACCCAGGATAGCTAGCCGGATCCGTCCGAAGTGCTTCAAAGCCAAGGTGTACGGTACCCGGGCCCTGCTGGAGTGGGGTTTTGCCTATAATGCCTCTCCTTGGAGGGCTGGATTCTGGGCTCCAGTGCCTTAGTCTCTTCCAAGAACTAAACGCTACTGATGCCAGGATGCTATATAGGTCCAGGGGTGTGGGTTCCTTAACACAGGACCCCGGTCCCTGAAGGTCCAAGACAATACCCACGGAGATGGGGGAAGGCTGGGCCTCTTGCATTTTGCAATACCCTGCGGCGTGGAGCAGGTAAGCGGGAACCTGCGGGACTTGGTTCGACAGTAGGTATCCCCCTGGGGGTTCTGGGTTGGCTAATGGTATGCTTGTGCATCAGCCACTATCTCCACTATGTCTGTTGAGGCAGGATGGGATGTACTAATGTTTACCCAGATAACATGTAGATATATATATGCTTTTAAAAGATATGTATTTTGCTACTCCCCCCAGATTTGCCTGTTAGCATGATACTGCAGCCCCACGTGTATAGAGAGGAAGGGCTGACAAAACTCCTGTTCCTAGGAAGCCTAGGGAGACAGCTTCCTCTATGTGTGCACTACAAAGATAGTGGCTTACCTGGTGTCTGTGTTCTAGCGCTGGTCCGGGCTCTCCTCTGCTCTCTGCTTCCTCCATGTTGGTTTCAGCGTGGGGGGGGGGGCGCGTGCGCGCCGCCTTTTACAACGTCAGCGGGCCTTGTTGGGGGGCGGGCCAGCAGCGTCAGTCTCAGATAAAGCAAAGAAGCATTCCTGGCTGGTCAGTCCCTCCTGAGAGCGGTGGAGAGTGAGGACATAGAGCGCGCAGCTGAGCCAGTTCTGGCTAACAGTGACACCCAGTGGTGGTTTGTGGATCTTCAGGTCTGGACTTAAAAGTCCACACTGACAAAAAAAAAAAATGTATATATATTTTTTTGCTTAAAGGGACTCAGCCTTAGATCCGGCAGTATCTGAGTCGGTGCAACCTTGGACTCCAGCTAACGGGCATTGGTGTGGCAATACTCACAGGACTTTCCTCTGTATTGCCGCCTTCTCAGGCGTATGAAAATTTTGAAAACATTTTACATAGCCTGTCCTTATTAAGTTTTCACTTCTAGCTACAACAGTTGGGTGTTGGCTGTAGGGGTGTCTCAAGGTTGTGCAATGGCTCCCAAGGGATCAGGACCAGCTAAGGCTGCAAAAGGTGCCAAAAAAGTAAAGGGGTCTCCAACGGGGTCAGAGGATTTGGGCCAGGCTCCAGTGGTCCCACCCTCACCAGATAGACCACCAAACAGCATCGTGCAGGAGCCATTGAGGGTGCTAGGGGCAGAGGCGGCCCCCAATCAACCCATTCCCGTTTATGTTACGGAGGAAATGCTAGAATCCACCCTGGGTGGGCTAGAGAAAAGGTTAACTGCTTTAATTGCCCGCTCTTTGCCGGGTGGCAAACGGGCTAGATCCCCGTCACCTAAAACGGTGTGTTCAGATGCAGAGGTCCTCTCTTCGGAGGAATTGGACCCACAGGGGGATCAAGCGGACCTGAGTCCTGACGGGTCAGACATTGAAGATTCCACTATAGATGAAATTTTTTCGGCTTCTCAAGCAGAGAGCCTGTGGATCCAGTCTCTGACGGATATGGTTCGCACTGCCTTTAAACTTCCAGTGTCAGAACAAGTAGCCCCCGCGGTATCCTCTTTAGGTTCCTTGAAGGCACCATTGGATGGTGCATCTTTCCCGGTTCACCCCCTTCTGGAGAGCGTGATTTTTCAGGATTGGGCTCGACCTGATAGGATTTTTATCCCTCCTAAAAGGTTTACCATTCTCTATCCTATGGAAGAAGAATTTGCAAAGAAATGGGCACTCCCTACCGTGGACGCAGCCATTTCCTGCGTAAATAAATCCCTGACCTGTCCGGTGGAAAATGTCCAGGTGTTTAAAGATCCAGTCGACAAAAAATTGGAGACCCTACTGAAGGCTTCTTTTACCACAGTAGGTGCCGTGGTTCAGCCAGCAGTGGCAGCCATTGGCGTTTGTCAGGCTTTAAAGGATCAGACTAAACAGATATTAAGGGACATACCGGCTCAACAAGCTTGTGAATTGGCTGACCTCCCAAGAGCTCTCTGCTTTGCAGTAGACGCTATTAAGGACTCCGTTCAACAGGCGTCCCGTTTATCTCTGCTGTTGGTTCATATGCGTCGCCTTTTGTGGCTAAAAAACTGGTCAGCAGAGGCACCCTGCAAAAAGCTTTTAGCAGGATTTCCCTTTCATGGTGGGAGACTATTCGGTGAAGACCTAGATAAATATATCCAGACCATATCAGGTGGTAAAAGTTCTTTCTTGCCCATCAAGAAAAGATCACGTGGGCCCGCATTTAAGCGACAGGCCTTCGCAGGCTCGGCCCCTTCAACTTCCCGTCAGTATCGACGGCCTCCCGGGCGTTCGGCATTTAATAGCCGCCCACAAGGACAAGCCACGACAGGCAAGAGGCCATGGTCTCGCAAGCCGGTTAAACCAGTCCTTAAGTCAGATTCATGAAGGGGCGCCCCCACTCTCTTGGGTGGGGGGAAGGCTTCGGTTCTTCTCCGAAGTGTGGAACACCAGAATTCCCGACTCTTGGGTAAGATCCGTGGTAACCACGGGCTACAAGCTAGAGTTTCGGGAAGTCCCCCCTCATCATTTTCAGGGGTCAAGTCTTCCAAGCGACCCATTAAAGAGGGCCTCTCTTGCAAAAGCATTGGATCGTCTCTTACTCCAAGGAGTAATCGTAGAAGTACCAACCCAGGAATGGGGTCTGGGATTCTACTCCAACCTTTTCATAATACCAAAGCCCAATGGCGACGTCAGGCCTATCTTGGACCTCAAACGCCTGAATCGCTTTCTAAACATTCAGACCTTTCGTATGGAGTCCATACGTTCGGTGGCAGCCAGCCTACATCAAGACGACTTTCTAGCATCTATAGACATAAAAGATGCGTATCTGCACGTGCCGATCTACCCGGCACATCACAGGTTTCTTCGGTTTATGATACATCACCGCCATTACCAGTTCGTAGCCCTCCCTTTCGGGTTGGCAACAGCTCCGCGGGTATTCACAAAGGTGTTAGCCCCGGTGCTAGCCGTCCTGAGGACAGAAGGCATTTTAGTCTTGGCATACTTGGACGATCTTCTGGTTATCGACAGCTCAGCCTCCAACCTCAATCAGGCAGTAGGTCGCACAGTTCAGCATCTAGAGGAATTCGGATGGATTGTAAATCTAGAAAAATCGGTATTGAAACCCACAAAGCAGTTGGAATATCTAGGCCTTCGGCTAGATACAGACTGCCAGAGGATAATTTTACCTCAAGCAAAGATCAGATCAATAGCCCAAGCAGTTCAAATGATCTTAGGCAAGAAGAGGCCGACTATTCGCCTATGTATGCGACTGCTGGGGAAGATGGTGGCCGCCTTCGAGGCTGTGCCCTACGCCCAGATCCATACCAGATATCTTCAGGCAGCCATTCTCTCTGCTTGGAACAAGTCCATTCAGGCGTTAGATCGTCCGTTAGTGCTCTCCCCGAAGGTCCGGCGCAGCCTGTCTTGGTGGCTGGTTTCTCAAAATTTGTCAAAAGGGAAATCCTTTTGCCCCATATCGTGGAAGATAGTATCCACGGATGCCAGCCTGTTAGGTTGGGGGGCAGTTCTAGAAGAACAGACCCAGCAAGGGCTGTGGTCGGGGGCAGAGAAACTGCTTCCCATCAATATCTTGGAAATCAGAGCTGCTCGACTGGCCCTGATCGCCTGGACTCTCCCCCTTCAGGGTCTGCCAGTAAGGATACAGTCCGACAACGCCACTGCGGTGGCATACATAAACCACCAGGGGGGCACGAAGAGCCCAGCAGCCCAAAGAGAAGTAAACCTGATTTTCTCATGGGCCGAAGCCCATGTACCCTGCATCTCGGCGGTGTTCATCCCAGGGATAGACAATTCTCAAGCAGATTTTTTGAGTCGTCAACAGTTGCTCCCGGGGGAATGGTCGCTTCACCCCCAGGTATTCCAAGAGATTTGCCAAAAATTTGGAGTCCCAGACGTGGACATTATGGCAACGAGATCCAACAAAAAGTTGGACAAATTCATATCCCGAGCCAGGGATCCCTCGGCCTACGGGACCGATGCCTTGGTTTGCCCTTGGCACCAGTTTTCTCTTCTGTATGCGTTCCCTCCACTGCAGATGATTCCCCGCCTTCTACGGAGAATCCGGGTGGAGCGCAGGCCTGTGATCCTGGTGGCTCCAGCCTGGCCCAGGAGGGCTTGGTACGCACTCATCGTGAAGATGTCAGTCGGGGCGCCGTGGCCGCTCCCCCTGCGCCCAGATCTGCTGTCTCAAGGCCCAATCTGCCATCCTGCTTCACAGCAGCTAAATTTGACGGCTTGGCGGCTGAATCCCTAATTCTTAAAGGCAGAGGCCTCTCAGATCAGGTAATATCTACGTTGATTCAGGCTAGGAAACCGGTCTCCAGAAATATTTATTACAGAGTCTGGAGAACCTATGTGGAGTGGTGCGAGTCTCAAAAATGGCATCCTCGAAAGTTTTTTATTGACAGGATCTTGCGATTCCTCCAGGTTGGCGTTGACAAAGGGTTGGCTCTTAGTACTCTAAAGGGGCAGGTGTCGGCTTTATCAATATGGTTTCAAAGACCCTTGGCCACCCATTCGCTTATGAAAACCTTCTTGCAGGGGGTCTTGCATGTGAATCCCCCTATTAGAGCTCCCCTCTGCCCCTGGAATTTAAATCTGGTCTTGTCAGCTTTACAAAGGCAGCCGTTTGAACCTCTGACAGAAATCCCTCTTGTGCTACTAACCCGAAAGTTAGTTTTCTTGGTGGCTATGGCTTCAGCCAGAAGGGTTTCCGAGCTGGCAGCCTTATCATGCAGGGAGCCATACCTTATTCTGCATAAGGACAGAGTGGTTCTGCGGCCTCAACCTTCTTTCCTTCCTAAGGTCATATCCAGTTTTCACTTGAATCAGGACCTAGTCCTACCTTCCTTCTTTCCTACTCCCCAGTCCGGAGAGGAAAGACGGCTTCATACTTTGGACGTGGTTCGAGCCATGAGGGTCTATCTCAAGGCTACAGAGAAGATTCGGAAAACAGATGTGCTTTTTGTTCTTCCGGATGGCCCCAAGAAGGGTCAGCCGGCTGCCAAGTCTTCCTTGGCTAGGTGGATTAAGCAGCTGATTTTTCAGGCCTATGGTCTGAAGCGCGTTCCACCTCCCTTATCAGTTAAGGCCCATTCTACGAGGGCCATGAGTGCCTCCTGGGCGGCACACCATCAGATTTCTATGGCACAGGTTTGCAAGGCGGCAACCTGGTCTTCCGTACATACGTTTACTAAATTTTATAAGTTGGACGTTGCAAAGAGTACGGACGCAGCTTTTGGGCAGGCGGTCCTACGGGCAGCAGTATAGAATCCTCTGGCCCGGTTCACGCCCCCTTGTGTTTCTGTTGATGGAGCCATGTTTTCTCCTGACAATGTTTTGATTTGGCTATTCTTGGCCTTACGGTCTCCCTCCCTTCATAGAGCATTGCTTTAGGACATCCCAAGTGTAATGGCTATGCGCTCTGTGTCCCGTGATGTACGATAAAGAAAAAAGGATTTTTAATAAACAGCTTACCTGTAAAATCCTTTTCTTGAAGTACATCACGGGACACAGAGCTCCCACCCCTCTTTTGGGGAACATTGTGTAACCTCGGGAGAATTGCTTGCTACAAAACTGAAGCACTCTCAGTGGGAGGGGGTTATATAGGGAGGAAACTTCCTGTGAAATTGATTACACCAGTGTCCACACCTGAAGGTACCCATATAACCCAAGTGTAATGGCTATGCGCTCTGTGTCCCGTGATGTACTTCAAGAAAAGGATTTTACAGGTAAGCTGTTTATTAAAAATCCTTTTATTAAGCTATATTCATCAGATTTTCCTGTTTGGTACTACGGAGATACCATCTCCAAACGAGCTAGGGGAGTAGCTATTGGCCTAGCCAAAGGAGTTCGGTTTACACTAGCGGACCGGTTGGTAGATCCCGAGGGGAGGTTTCTCTTCTTAAAAGGAGAACTGGAAGGGATGGAATGTACACTGGTAAATATCTATGCTCCCAATGTACATCCGATAAAATATCTCATGGAACTTCTAGAAAAACTGAAAGATTTTAAGCAAGGGAAGGTGATTATTGGGGGCGATTAAAAATTCTGTCTCGACCCGGGGGTAGACAAGACCCCCCAGTCGCAAGAGGGAAAAAAAAACGCTCCTAAAAAAGATAAAAAATAGACTATACAGCAGTCAACTGATAGATGTGTGGAGAGTCCTCAACTCGGGACAGCGGGACTATACGTTCTACTCCTCAGTACATGGTAGCTATTCCCGCATAGACCACATTTTCTTGGACCATAGTGGCCTGGAGATAGTGGCGGACGCAGAGATAGGGGCCATGACACTCTGACCACGCCCCAATAAACGTTTCCTTAAATATATTAGGAAGCCAGAAATTATTCCAGAATTGGAGGTTGAATGAGGAACTATTGATTGACGAGAGTAGTTTAACTAGGATTAAAAAGGAGTTGGAGGACTATTTTAGGACCAATGACACAAACGAAATATCGGGAGCGACACTCTGGGACGCACACAAAACGGTGATAAGAGGGACCCTGATATCAGAAGGGACGAGGAAAAAAAAAGTAAGAAGCTGTAAAAGAGATGAAATAATAACAGTGATATTAAAGCTAGAGCAAGAACATAAAAAATCGGTAAAGCAACGAGAGACACACCAGGCCTTAGTTAACAAACGAAACGAACTAAAGGATCTAATAGACCAAGAAATAAAAAGGGAATTTAATTCAGTCGCAAAAGAAAGGTATATGTGGGGAAATAAAACTAATAAACATTTGGGCAGGATGGTACGGAAAAAAAAAAACAAGAAACTATATTGAAAAAATTAAAAATGAGAAAGGGGAGATAGTACACACCACAAAAGAAATAGCAGAATCTTTTAGAGCATACTATGAGAAGCTGTACGCAGTGGAACAGAGGAAGTGGAAACAGGGAGAGAAGGAGAACAAAATAACATAATTTTTAAAAGGAGCAGGAGTACCAAAATGTAGCCAAAATGACGCATTAACGATGGATAGGCCAATCACAGAAAACAAAATTAAGAGAGCTCTAGATGATTCAGCGTCAGGCAAAAGCCCAGGGCCAGATGGCTTCACTGTCCTCTACTATAAAAAATGTAAGGAGATACTTATTCCTAGACTTTGCCAATACTTTAACGGGTTGGGGAAAGACTACCCGTTAAGTAGAGAAGCAGCAGAGGCGATCATTACAGTTATCCCAAAGGAAGGAAAAGACGGCAAAACCTGTTCAGGATACAGGCCGATATCTCTGCTGAATACAGATACTAAACTATTCGCAAAGATACTGGCCGGAAGAGTGAAACAGGAGATGACAAAACTAGTCCATCCTGACCAGACGGGGTTCATTCAGGGGAGAGAGGGAAGAGACAACGGGGTTAGGGCCCTCCTTGTCCTTCAAAAAATGAAAGAAAGCAGGTCCCCCAGTCTACTCCTGTCGATAGACGCAGAAAAAGCGTTTGACAGGGTAGACTGGGGACTTATGCTAAATACGTTAGAAGAAATGGGCTTTGGGCAGACGATAATGAGGTGGATTGGAACTCTATATCAAGCTCCGACAGCAAGGATAAAAATAAATGGAAGTCTTTCCCAAGTGTTCAAAATGAAAAATGGAACAAGACAGGGATGTCCCCTGTCCCCAATGTTGTTTGTTCTATCAATTGAACCCCTGCTGGCCAGGATACGCAGGTGCACAGAAATTGAAGGAGTCAAAATAAAAGAAGAAGAACACAAGCTTTCCGCCTTTGCGGACGATGTCCTGTTCTACTTAGTTAATCCAAAGACATCAATACCAAAACTACTTGAAATATGCAGCCAATATGGAGAAATATCAAATTTTAAAATAAACATTACTAAAACAGAAGTCCTAAACGTGAATACATCTCGGGCAGAGGCACAAGAACTTAGAGGTATGTACCAATTCCCGTGGGTGGAAAAACTTAAGTACCTAGGGGTTAACTTAACAAACTCAATCAAAAAAATCTATGAGATAAACTATATCCCACTTTTGAACGAAATAAAAGAAGAAATAACAAGGGTAAAGAGTAGACCAATATCATGGATAGGCAGAATAAATTTTCGTAAAATGGTAAAAGATGCTCCCCATTATTCTGCCAAAGGTAATGCTCCAGACCCTCAAAAATTTGATCATGAAATTCATCTGGAGGAATAAGAAACATAGAATCTCATTGCAGATATTAAAACAACCAAAAGAAAAGGGAGGGCTGGCAGTACCCGATATTAAAAAATATTACGACGCTGTGGTATTATCGAGAGTGGTAGAATGGGCTAGAGGAAATAAAGAAAAACGGTGGGTCAGTATAGAAAACGCACTCAGAGGTGAAATTAGAAAAAATAATATGGAACCCCCCTCAACACAGGGTTGTGGGCATAAACACACATGAAATCACTAGGAATGCACTTAAAATTTGGGACACCACTTACAAAAGAATTGATAAAGAATACAACTCACCTTTTTTAGCATTAAAAGATAATGATTATTTTGAACCGGGTAAAGTTTCTGTGGGAGGAAATTGGATAAAAAAAGATATGGCACAACTAAGAGAAGTTATAAAGGATGGTCACTTAATTACACTGCAGGAAATAGAATTTTTTTTTTTTTTTTATGAAAATAAATAATTGGAGATACCTACAGCTCAGACACTTCATCTTGAAATTACCACAACCTTTGAGGACGGGAGAACAGTTAACAGAACTGGAAAAATTATGCTCAATAGAAAATTCCAAAGGCACGATCTCAAAGTTGTACAAGATCTTACTTGGGGTGGACGAGCAGGAGGTACCTCCTTTTATTAAAAAATGGGAGAGGGAATTAGGGACACAACGGGATAGGGGCACAATAAAGAAAATATTGAAACTGACACACACCTCTGCGACCGACATCCGGACGGCGGAAATTAATTTCAAATGTTTGACCGGATGGTACATAACACCAGATAAACTAAGCAAATATAAAAAAGGGCAATCAGCAGCGTGCTGGAGGGGGTGCGGATCCATAGGTACGATGGCCCATTTATGGTGGGAATGCCCCAAAATTAGAAAATATTGGGAGACTATCATAGGCCTTATAGAGGAAATCACAGGGAAAAAAACAAGATGGACCCATTGATAGTTATTTTCCATGGAGGAGAAGAAAGCATTAAAAGATACAAAAACTCCCTAGTTCCGCACTTGCTTAATGTGGCTAAAAGGTTGAAAGCCCCCAGGTGTGGGAATGGATAGACATGGTAGAAAGGACATACATCATGGAAGACCTAAAAAGTAGTATTGAGGACAACAAAAAGAATCAAAATCAGAAATGGGATAACTGGAGGAGATTTAAGAGGACCTGGAGTTACGCGGAAAATCTAAGAGAAGAGATCTAAAGGAAAAGAAGGATAGACGAAAAAAAAAAAAAAAAAGATATCTGGCAAAACTTTGGTGAGAAAAGAGGAAGAGTTTGTAGGGGAGGGGGGGGGGGGGGAGAAAAGGGGGGAGGTGAATCAGGGGAGTAAATGGGGGAAAAATTCTGTAATAGAAATCGAGTTTATATTTTTTGTTTAGACACATACTTATATATGAGAAAAAAAAAAAAAAAACGTTTTTTTTTCACTGATGATGCGAAACCTTAAATAGAGATGCTTGTTGACAGACACAAAGGGATAAAAGGAGCGTCCTACGTAAAATTTACGAAAACTCTATGTGGTTGAGTCTGAAGTGAAAAAAAAAAAAAAAAAGGTAGTTTCTGCAGTACTTTTGGCGATTTCGGGTGCGACTTGCATAGACATCTGTGCAAGAAGCCGCACAGATGTTTTCAAAGTTGCTCCTGAAGTCGCACTGATATGCGGCTTCGAAATCGTGCGATTTCATGTGAGGGTTCACGATTTCAAAGCCTTACTGTTGCTGTTAGGGGATTTCAATCTCTGGGCCAATTCCTCACAAGACCCCATTGCCGACGCCTGTATCGACCACCTGGAAGGATTAGGATTGCAGCAACTAGTATGTGGGCCTACACATGCTTCAGGTCACACACTTGATCTTATTTTCAGACAAGCTCTGGAAATAAAAATTAGGGAAAATGAAAAATTGCCATGGACAGACCACCAGGCAATTATATTCAGTATTTCCACCATCCCCCCCGCAACAAAAACATCGAATCCAGTGGCAACACACTGGACTAGATGTCAGAAGAAGCTCCACTCGGAACTCTTCAAAACGACTTTAAGGAAAAAAATAGAAACAACCCAGCCGCATCAAACGGCCGTTGAAACATTGAAAGCCATAAACTCGGCCATGCTACAGTCAGCCGACTTGGTAGCGCCGAAACGAATAACCCGCATTCGGAAAAACAACCGCAGCTGGTTTAACAACCAGCTGTCGTTACTGAAGCAAGAACGCAGAAGGGCAGAATCTGCCTGGAAAAGATGTTCTTCTGAGCTAAACCTATCCATCTACAAGGCGACAACAAGAAAATACCACAAAGGAATTTTCCAAGCCAAGAAGAATTATTTTTCGGAGGCTATCAACGGTGCCCAAAACCGCCCCCGCGAACTCTTCAAGATGGTCACCCAGACCATGAAACCAGGATGCATTGAAGCCCCCAGTTCGGACACACAAGAATTTTGCAATGAGCTATCGGATTATTTCGTTAATAAAATCGAGGCAATCCGTGAAAGCATTCAGCAAAATTTTTCTCCCCTCAGCCCCCCCTGTAGCCTCTCACACAGCACCCATAGTAATTCTCCGATATCAGGTAAGTTCACCCTGGAACCCATCTCCATCGAGTCCACTAAGAATGTCATTTGTACTCTGCGCAATGGCGCAGCGCCAAATGACATTATCCCCACAAAACTGCTGAAGGAATGCGCCGACATCCTGGCTCCTCCCATCACGCAGCTTATCAACCAGTCTTTCTTGGAAGGCATACTGCCCTCACAGTTGAAAGAGGGTGTAATCCAACCCATCCTGAAGAAACCCTCCCTGGACCCCAAGGACCCACTCCACCGCCGTCCCATAACAAGCCTCAACGTATTCTCTAAGATAATGGAAAAAGTAGTGGTACAACAGCTGCAACTGCATCTAGATACCTACAAGCTACTTGACCCATTGCAATCAGGCTTCCGTCCCGGACATGGGACGGAAACAGCATTACTGAAAGTATGGGACGATGTTCTCAAGGCCGCAGACGAAGGAGAATCTTGTCTCCTGGGTCTGTTGGACCTAAGTGCAGCTTTTGACACTGTAGACCACAATCTGTTACTGACTCGGCTTTCTGAAGTAGCCAGGGTCGCAGAAGGCGATTTATCTTGGTTCTCTTCTTTTTTGGAAAACCGATCGCAAACAGTGAAGCTAGGACCTTTTACGTCTGAAAAACGCACAGTAACATGCGGAGTCCCTCAAGGATCGCCTCTGTCACCAGTGCTATTCAACATCTACCTTCGTCCTCTTTTTGAGATTATTAGCAGCCAAAATCTGCTTTATCACTCTTATGCAGATGACACGCAACTGTATTTCCGCATCTGCAATAGACAGGATCACCACCTCAATCTAGAGACATGTCTCTCTTTGATAGAGGACTGGATGACAAAGAGTTATCTTAAACTCAATGGAGCGAAAACAGAACTTCTTCTGTTTCACGCCAAGCGAAGGAATCAACCCTCAACAGCGTGGTCTCCCCCACCTATTTTGGGCAAGCTCATCACCCCTAGCGCCAAAGTCAAAAGCCTAGGGGTCATTTTTGACTCCTTTATGACAATGGACGCACAAATAGGGTCAGTGGTCAGCGGATCTCACCATCTACTGCGCCTACTACGCAGACTCACTCCGTTCATCCCTAAAGAAGATCTAGCGGTCGTGGTGGGAGCTATTGTAAACTCCAGGTTGGATTATGCAAATGCCCTTTACCTCGGACTCCCCAAATACCAAATCGCTCGTCTGCAAGTCGTTCAGAATACGGCCG
This sequence comes from Rana kukunoris, assembly GCA_029574335.1. Classification (NCBI taxonomy): domain Eukaryota; kingdom Metazoa; phylum Chordata; class Amphibia; order Anura; family Ranidae; genus Rana; species Rana kukunoris. The sequence continues at coordinate 96,942,231 of CM056051.1, forward strand.
CCAGACTTGTGACTGGGAAAAAACCCTGGGAATCCATCTCACCTTCACTGAGAGCCCTTCATTGGCTGCCAGTTAAAGACAGAATCGCTTTTAAAGCCCTCTGTCTTACGCATAGATGTGTCCATGAGAATGCCCCCCTTTACTTATGCGAATTAATAAAAGCGCATAATCCAAATCGCGTTTTGCGATCCACGAATCAGAACCTGCTCCAGGTTCCGAAAGCCAACTTCAAGTCCAAAGGAGAAAGAAGATTTGCGATCCAAGGTCCCAGACTATGGAACGCTTTACCAACCAGCATTCGGTTGGAGGAGAACCACCTAGCATTTAGGAAAAAGGTCAAGACTTTTCTCTTTTGATATCAAAGGAGACAGGAACAACAAGCGCCCAGAGGCGATTCAGTTCGCATGTGCCGCGCTATATAAGTTCTCATTCATTCATTCATTCATTCATTATTTAATGTGAACGAGGGCTAAATTACAAAATAAATGCTAGAAACTAATTGGTTGCCATGTACAGCTGCTCCAGATTCTGTCTGCTCCAGTCTTAGTTTTTGCAATAGGCCACAAATATTTGCTTTTCAAATAGTGAAGTTTTTACTAGTTGAGTTTGGAAATTGCTACCTCCCAGGAAAAAAAAAACCTTCAGGGGAGTTTATAAAGGGTGTCATTGACCTCCTTTAGAATTCTGTCAGGCGCTTCACCAAAACTGTTGGTGCTTTCACCCGATTCATAGACCTGCAATGAAGGAAAGAAAACCAGCACACCAAGAAGTAGATTCTGTAGCCGGATTTACTGCAGTCCCCTATTGGTATACTAACTGGTTGGTATACTAACTCAGGGCTCAAAATTTAAAAATGTCCTAAGCTACTAGCCAGGCCTTAAAGCGGAGGTTCGCCCTAATAACTTGTATATCTGACCAACTTCCTTATACTTGTAACAAGTATAGTCCTCAATTTGTTTTGTTTTTTTATGCTGTACGTACCTTGTAATCCATCTTTTCAATCAACTTCTTCCCGCGGGAGTAGGCGTTTCTATGCCTAGGGGGATTGTCATCTGGGAGGTCGCCCAGATGATTGACGTCTGTTTCCCCCGGCGGATAAGGTCCCGCCCCCGTATTGTGTAGGCACACACGAGTTGCAGGGTTTTCCGAAAGAAGCCGAACATGCAGAGATGTGAGTCGGCTCTATACGGCGCCTGCGCTCTCCATGTTTGGCTTCTTTGGGAAACCCTGTAACTCGTGCGTGCTTATGCAATACGGGGGGCGGGGCCTTATCTGCCGTGGGGAACAGACGTCAATCAGATATACGTGTTATTAGGGTGAACCTCCGCTTTAAGAGTTAGTTGCCCCTGACACGTCATATTCGGCTCCCCCATCACAGACTGCTCCGGAAGTGCTGCGGCGGCCAACTGCGCATGCGCGATGCGTTCCAAACGCATCTGCGATGCGTTCCAATGCATTTACGACCCTGCACACCAGCGAAGCCGTCATTCAGAGCGACGTGGACTTAAGGGAAAGTGGCCAGTCGGCCTCACGTCCTCGCTCCGCTCGGACGGCTCGCTCCGCTCGCTCCGCCTCCTGGCTCTTTTTTTAACCACTTTAGCCCCGGACCATATTGCTGTCCAAAGACCAGAGCACTTTTTGCGATTCGGCACTGCGTCGCTTTAACTGACAATTGCGCGGTCGTGCGACGTGGCTCCCAAACAAAATTGGCGTCCTTTTTTTCCCACAAATAGAGCTTTCTTTTGGTGGTATTTGATCATCTCTGCGGTTTTTATTTTTTGCGCTATAAACAAAAACAGAGCGACTATTTTGAAAAAAATGCAATATTTTTTACTTTTTTCTATAATAAATATCCCCCAAAAATATATAAAAAAAAATATTTTTTCCTCAGTTTAGGCCGATACGTATTCTTCTACATATTTTTCGTTAAAAAAATCGCAATTAGCGTTTATTGATTGGTTTGCGCAAAAGTTATAGCGTTTACAAAATAGGGGGTAGTTTTATGGCATTTTTATTATTATTTTTTTTTTTACTAGTAATGGCGGCGATCAGCGTTTTTTTTCGGTACTGCGATATTATGGCGGACACTTCGGACACTTTTGACACATTTTTGGGACCATTAGCATTTTTTTAGCGATCAATGCTATAAAAATGCATTGGATTACTATAAAAATGCCATTGGCAGTGAAGGGGTTAACACTAGGGGGCGGGGAAGGGGTTAAGTGTGTTCCTATTTGTGTCCTAACTGTATGGGGGGGGTGGACTTACTAGGGGGAATCACTGATCTTCTGTTCATACATTGTATGAACAGAAAATCAGCGTTTCCCCCGCTGACAGGAACGAGAGCTGTGTGTTTTCACACACAGCTCCCGTTCCCCGCTCTGTAACGAGCGATCGCGTGTGCCCGGCGGCGATCGTGCCCGCCGGGCACACGCACGGGACTCGGGGGGCGAGCGGGGGGCGCGCGCGCGGGCCGCCGGCGGCGCGCACGCGCCACCTAGTGGCCGCGAAAGGCGCGACGTAGAGCTACGGGCTCTCGCGCAGGAGGGCCGACCTGCCGCCGTATTACTGCGGCGGCTGGTCGGCAAGTGGTTAACATCCTCCAATCCTTGGCGATGTTAAGGAAAGAGCCTGGATGCCGAACGAGGTTTCGCTGGTGTGCACTGTCGTAAATGCATTGGAACGCATCGCGCATGTGCAGTTGCCGCCACAGCACTTCCGGAGCAGTCTGTGATGGGGAGCAGAGTATGACGGTACACCCCACCCAACCCCTATCCTGCCCCGCCCCTAAACACACCCCCGTAAATTATCTCATGAAATTACTCTGTTAAATGTGTTATGCAGAATTAGGTTACAAAAATAAATATTAAATTGATTGTAAATGCAACCACAAATGTAATGCATTAAGATTAAAAAAAACTTCTGTGTGCAGCAGCCCCCTCCTCCCCCCCCTAATGCTTACCTGAGCCCCATCTATATCTAATGATGTCCACGAGTGCCTAGGCCATCCGGGACTCTCCCTCATGATTGGCTGAGACACATCAGCGACGCCATTGGCTCCCGCTGCTGTCAAATTTAGTTAGCCATTGAGGAGAGAGAGGGGGTGAGGCCAAACTGCAGCTCCATGTCTGAATTGATTCAGAGCTGAGGCTCGGCTCGGGTGCCCCCATAGCAAGCTGCCTGCCGTGGTGGAATTTCACAGGAGGAAGGGGCCAGGGCCCGGAGAAGAAAAGGATCCAGGCTGCTCTGTGCAAAACTACTGCACAGAGCAAGTAAGTATAACATGTTTGTTATTTTTAAAGTAAAAAAAAATACTTTAGTATCAATTTAACAACAACTTTAACAATATTAACATAAAGCATATCAGTGCAGCATATCAATGCTGCCTTATCAGTGCAGCCTCTTCAGTGTCTATCATTGCTGCCTCATCAGTGGCCAAGTTATAAAAATAAGTTTAACAACAACTTTAACAATATTAACATAAAGCATATCGGTGATCATCAGTGCACGTCGGTGCAGCATATCAGTACAGGATCATTCATGCCTATCAGTGCATCATCCTCCGTGCCCATCAGTGCAGCCTCCTCTGTGCCATCAATTTAGCCCATCAATGCAGCCTCATTAGTGCAGCATATCAGTATCCATCAGTGCAGGCTCATCTGAGCCCATCAGTGCAGCATACCAGTGCAGTCCTAACAGTGCCGTCTCATCAATACCCATAAGTGCAGCCTCATTAGTGCCCATCAATGCATCTATACAGCAGGGATCACAGGGAGGATTGCCAGCTGGATCATACAGAGCCGGGATCTCCCGCTGTAACACAGCTTTAAGAAGAAACGCCAACCAAATGCGAGCAGGTGTGTGAAAATTTTGAGAGCTGTACTAATGTTTTTGCTGATCTAGGATTTCAGTAAATCCTTCTTCAGAATTGACTTCAGTGTGCTGGTTTTCTCTTCATTGCTGGTTCTTGTGCAGTACTACCATAAAGCCATGCACCGACTCTTTGCAAGGGTTACCTATGGATGTCAGGGCGGTATGGTTTCATGAATTGCAATTAATGCACCTATCAGAAACAGGTACGTGTATCTGTTGGTGCCTGACACAGAGGCCTGACACTCCTTCCTCAGTGCACTTCCTTCTCCTTGGCAAGTGTGCCCATCAAAGCCTAATGGGGGACTTAGAGACTAGTTCCCCATCAGGTCCGCCTTGCTGGTGACTGACAGTGCCATGCAGTGAGCGGATTCAAAGCCTCTATTTATGCCAATAGTGCCTTTCCAAAAATGCCCACTGCAGTGCTCTGTCAAAGGTAAAGTAGACCTGATGGGAATCTAGCGTTTTAGTCCCCACCCACACAATGACAAACGTAATTTCCCAAATATATGTGCATTGCCACTATCCCCAACCCCTTTGTTTAGCTTTTGGCTGGGGAATCTCCCGGCTAACAGCTGAAGGGCCAGGATAGAACTCTGTGTGGGAAGCTTTCACAATATAGGCAGCTTCCCAGTACAGGTGAGGCATGCCCCACTATGAGTACTGGCATACCTCCATAAGCCATCTCGATGCTGGTCTTAATTACCACTAGTTTCCCCTCAGGCTAATTTCCCCTCACCCTCAAAGAAAAAGTTCAAGGTTTTAGAACCCTGAATTTAAAAATAGTCAGCTTCTTACCCATAAATTTGCTATGTATTTTTGGAAAAAACTGTTCAGTGTTCAGTGTACTGGCTGTGGATATAAATTATCGACCCCCTAGGTCTAAAAGAGTAATATGTCTACAAGATGCCTTTTTTTCCCCTTAGAGGTCTTTAGTACACAAAGAAAAGTGTCAGCTCATTGGCCTAAAACAGCAATGTATTTAATCTAGGGCTGTGCAAATTAACTTTTAATTAATCGATTAATCTTTAATTGTTTTGATTGATCAAAATCTTTTTGATCGATTAAAATTCTTTTGATTGGTACTCACCTCTCCGCCGGCTTCTGGGCCTTCAGGGAGTTCCGTCGGAGATCCGGCAACTCCTTTGCTGTGCCTTCATATCTGCATGCCGGCGGGACCTTACTATCTGCCACACACAAGGGCTGTTACACTTCCCTCTATCACTTCCCCCTATCACTTCCCCCTATCACCCTGGGATTCTACAACCATCCACTGGGAGTTGTGATCGTTCCCTTCACGGGACATCTACATGCCGACGGACTAATGTTAACCCCTCCTTATCTGTATTCAGCAGTGGTATCGTTGTACACATTTCTATCAGTATCATACTTAGCTACAAGTTTTTATGACTGCTTTTGGTACCAATTGGTATTACTCACACCATTTTTACAGTTTATGTAGCTACATCGATTTTATCTCCAGTGCAATATTTATTTGGTTACCTACTTGAAGACTATAAAAGTTTTAATGCTAATCCCATCTAGCGCTGCCTTTGTGTGTTTTTTGTATCCTGCTATCCATTTTTCCAGTGGTTGGTAGCTGCACTGGGAATCAGCCTGCAAGGAGATCAGCTAAAAGTAGTTGGATTTGTATGTGCGTTATAATTATTCGAAATTTGTCGACTAATCGATTTAAAAAAAAAAAAGATTAATCAAACACAAAAATTTTGATCAGTAACAGCCCTAATTTAATCAAAACACACTGTTTTATTCTAAATAAGTGCAACTCTTGGTAATCTGAGTTTGGAAAACTGTTGTATTTTGTGAATAAAAAAGTCCAGTTTTTCACAAAACAAGGCAGTGTTTACAATTTAACTGAGGATATAGCCAGGGCAGGTGCAAGGATTTTTGACACCCAAGGTGAAACCTAATTTTGCCTCCCCCCCCCCCCCCATTGTCCCTACCCCTGACTCCACCCCCTTTGCCCTGCCCCTGTTTACCCCACCTTTTTAGTGAAGTGCCCATCAAATGCAGCCTCACCAGCACTCATCAATGAATGTTTGCTTGCTTCCATTCAGTCGGGGACACAGACGCAGTCCTCCGCCATGGCTGCGCCTCTGACACTATGTGCAAATGGAGCGTTGGCTGCCTGCTGAGACTATCCTAGACCATAGACCTCAAGAATACACAGGCATTGCTTCAAGTCGCATCAAAATCGCACAACTTTCAGGTTGCAATAGTAGAAAGATGGCCTTAATGTGCTGCGTTTCAATATGATCTTTTTCTGCAATTTCCATGTTACTAACGTTGGCAAGTTTGCAATAGGTGTAGTAGAATATAAGTTAGATTGTGTTTTCCTGAGCTTTCTGTAGCCAGTATAGAGTGTGCTGTGTAATGCTTTTGTCATGTCTGGATCTTGGCAGGTATTTTCTGCAGTCAAAGTCCTGGTTGAGAAATCTACTTTCACGTATTAGAACCAATATTGAGTATAGGTCGCTGTAAAAGAAACATTTTCCCAGGAGAAAAGAAAAATCCTTCAGTCGGCAGAACAAATGAGGCATAGCTATAATTGTGTCTTATTAGTATGTCAAATTGCTGTGCAAAATTAGATAAGGGTATACTATTTTTTTCCCCAGAAATTAGGCAGGAAGTTGCACAATAAAGAGTACACCATTCTCTGGGGAAGCAAGGATTAGAGTCCTTTCTGAATCCCTCTTGTGACACCTCCAACTGCTTAATTGTAGCATAAGACTGTTGAAAGGCTCCCCTTGAGCTGTCAGTATATCAATGTACAGTGGCTGGTGGGTCGTGTACGTTTTTATAATCTATACCCTTATAATATATATATATATATATATATATATATATATATATATATATATATATATATATATATATATATATATACAGGGAGTGCAGAATTATTAGGCAAATTAGTATTTTGACCACATCATCCTCTGTATGCATGTTGTCTTACTCCAAGCTGTATAGGCTCGAAAGCCTACTACCAATTAAGCATATTAGGTGATGTGCATCTCTGTAATGAGAAGGGGTGTGGTCTAATGACATCAACACCCTATATCAGGTGTGCATAATTATTAGGCAACTTCCTTTCCTTTGGCAAAATGGGTCAAAAGAAGGACTTGCCAGGTTCAGAAAAGTCAAAAATAGTGAGATATCTTGCAGAGGGATGCAGCACTCTTAAAATTGCAAAGCTTCTGAAGCGTGATCATCGAACAATCAAGCGTTTCATTCAAAAGAGTCAACAGGGTCGCAAGAAGCGTGTGGAAAAACCAAGGCGCAAAATAACTGCCCATGAACTAAGAAAAGTCAAGCGTGCAGCTGCCAAGATGCCACTTGCCACCAGTTTGGCCATATTTCAGAGCTGCAACATCACTGGAGTGCCCAAAAGCACAAGGTGTGCAATACTCAGAGACATGGCCAAGGTAAGAAAGGCTGAAAGACGACCACCACTGAACAAGACACACAAGCTGAAACGTCAAGACTGGGCCAAGAAATATCTCAAGACTGATTTTTCTAAGGTTTTATGGACTGATGAAATGAGAGTGAGTCTTGATGGGCCAGATGGATGGGCCCGTGGCTGGATTGGTAAAGGGCAGAGAGCTCCAGTCCGACTCAGACGCCAGCAAGGTGGAGGTGGAGTACTGGTTTGGGCTGGTATCATCAAAGATGAGCTTGTGGGGCCTTTTCGGGTTGAGGATGGAGTGAAGATCAACTCCCAGTCCTACTGCCAGTTTCTGGAAGACACCTTCTTCAAGCAGTGGTACAGGACAATGCTCCATCACACGTGTCCAAGTACTCCACAGCGTGACTGGCAAGAAAGGGTATAAAAGAAGAAAAACGAATGACATGGCCTCCTTGTTCACCTGATCTGAACCCCATTGAGAACCTGTGGTCCATCATCAAATGTGAGATTTACAAGGAGGGAAAACAGTACACCTCTCTGAACAGTGTCTGGGAGGCTGTGGTTGCTGCTGCATGCAATGTTGATGGTGAACAGATCAAAACACTGACAGAATCCATGGATGTCAGGCTTTTGAGTGTCCTTGCAAAGAAAGGTGGCTATATTGGTCACTGATTTGTTTTTGTTTTGTTTTTGAATGTCAGAAATGTATATTTGTGAATGTTGAGATGTTTCATTGGTTTCACTTTTTGTTAGGTTGCCTAATAATTATGCACAGTAATAGTCACCTGCACACACAGATATCCCCCTAAAATAGCTAAAACTAAAAACAAACTGAAAACTACTTCCATTGAGAACATGGTTGTTGTTCAATAATAAAATTAATCCTCAAAAATACAACTTGCCTAATAATTCTGCACTCCCTGTATATATATATATATATATATATATATATATATATATATATATATATATATATTATATCATGTACTTTTACGTGTACTACTTTATGTTTCATGTCCACATCCCCTGCGGGGGAATTTATCTGTTTCCCCTTTTTCTTTTTTCAATAAAAACATTGTACCAGAAAATGATCCTAAATTGGAGATGGAGGCTTTAACAGTGTATATATTGGATCTTGCTTAGCTTTGAAATTGGGTGGCATCTGAGTTAATTTAATATTGCTAGGCATTACCAGTGACACATGTCATGAGATGGTATTGGCATTGTACCTGCCACTTCCATACCACTATCTAAACACAGATTATTACACATTCCTTGACTTGTGACTCAAATGCTGAGTATTAACTTTGCCGTCGTAAACCTAATTTTTTTTCCCTTGCCCTATTTAGTAGACTAGATTATAATTAATTTATAATTAAATTATAATAGTTTTCGTTTCTTTTTCTGTACTCATATATGTATGAGTTGTGTCATATTAGATGTGGACATTCTTGTCGTTCGTAGAAGTGATCTTCAGGATATCTTCCTGTCTGAACGGATATTCACAATGAAGTGTTTTGGGAAATGAGTAGGAAAGGTCATCCTAGGAATTTATTGGGAAATACTGTTGTGGTTATTTCCTTTTCAATAAATTGTTTATATTCTCAGGAGTTCTTATGATTGAGGCATTGCCAGCTATATTTTCGGTGTTTATCCCCTACATTTCTGTTTGTGTGGGAGTCAGGAAATCTTATATACTGTATCACCAGTGTTATTTATGTATCCAGTTCTAATGACTAGAATAGTGTAAAAAAATGCAAATTACACTATTTTGGCCTAACAATGTACATAAAGATTCCTAATACTAATCATTAAAAACAAAATAAATCACAATGACAAACATATCCAGAGGAAAAATATATTATCTACTACAGTGTTCCAAAAATAGATTTTCAATTAGCAGTGGAGGAAGTTCTGATTCTGATAATGCTTCTTCTTGTCCTGCTGTAATAAGTTGCAAATGTTAAAACATGGATGTTTTGTACACCACAGTAACAAAGCATACAACACATAATCAGAAACAGTCTAACAAACAGTCTTTATTGCATATAAGTCCATATAACACATACTAAGTTGATCTATAGCCACAGAGGGGGTATGGAAGATGTATCCATAAATATCCAAAATTACTATCTCCTTACATTATTTCATAATGTCCCAATCTTCTCTATTTAGAATAGGGGGAGGTAACTTTATGCTGTCTGAGTCCCACTGAATACATTTTATGTCACTTCCTGTTCTAAAGATGCAACAGGAAATGAGAACTGCAGGGAATTTCCATCCCAGAAAGTTGTTACCAGAACATTTGTCCCACTGGATGAGTTACTCTCACTTCTTGCTCTGGTGACAACTGTAAAATGTTGCATTTCTCCTCACTCAGTCACACCAGGACAGACAGAGGGTGAATCTCCCACAGCAGCAAAAACCCAACAGAGGGTCTAACACTTGGTCACTTTATCCAAAACTAATAAAGTTTTGCCTTCACATACAATTGGATCTACCAAATAAAATGACAACATAAAACAAAATTGATGTGTTTTTCTAGACAGCTAAACACATTAATTCAACCATAATGGTCTTTCCATACCATCCAATAGTCATATTAGCTGAAATCTTGTCCCAGAGTCCAGGTCATCTGACCAGAATGACATTTAAATGGGTTGTAAAGGTTTGTGTTTTTTTTTTTTTCACCTTTATGCATTAAGGTGAAAATTCACCTGGCAATAATGGGGGCCCCCAGCCCCCCCCCGTTTTACTTACCTGAGCCCGTTCTACTGCTCTGCGCGTCCTCCAGTCATCCTCTTCTCTATGGAGTCTCGGCGTTGACTGGATAGATTGATAGCAGCGCAGCCATTGGCTCCTGCTGCTGTCAATTAAATCCAATGACGCTGCCACCGGGGGGCAGGACCGAGACATACATTCTGTGTCTATGGTTGCCGAGTGTATGAGACAGGAGTGCGCCCGTAAGGTAACCCCCTTTGGGAGAGAGCTTCCCAAGGGGGTTAGCTATTGCGGGGAGGAGCCAAGAGAGCAGCCGTGGGACCCCAGAAAAGGACCATCGGGGCAAAACGAACTGCACAGTGGAGGCAAGTATGCTGTGTTTGTTGGGACAAAAATATACTGCACATACCATATAGTGAACGGAATATAGCTGCAACTCAAAAATGTTATACAACATAAGAATACATAAAAGAAAAGAAAGGAGTCGCGCTGTGATTGAAAAAAGGGGCAGTGCCTAATGAAATATACATATGGAATATGTTAAGACACAGTGACAATCAATGTGTGAAATTGTATATATAGCAAAAATACCATACATAATAGTAAAATATGGATTCAATAATGTAACATAAGTGGTACAGTCCAAATGACAAAGAATGGTGATAAAGTTGCCAGAAGTGCGGTTGATCCACAAAACATTGCAATGACTGTGACGTCATACAGAACCTCCACCAACATCCAACACTGACCCTTACCAGAGCCTGAGATCTCAAAGAGATCAGAAATCACAAGTATGAGCCACACAACACGTCCTTCCAGATGGTATAAGGGGTCTCCAGCGTACCAGCGAATCATCAATGGAGATAAAAGCAAAAGCAAAGTGCACTTGAAATTGCGCTGGAAGTGCAGTCGCTGTAGATCTGAGAAGGACATGCAAGGGAAATAAAAAAACAGCATTTTAGCTTGCACATGATTAGATAATACAATCAGCAGAGCTTCCCCTAATTTTAGATCAACCCCTCAGATTTACAGCAACTGCACTTTCAGTGCAATTTCAAGTGCACTTTGCACTTGTGCAAAGTGGATTTGCCTTTCGTAAATAACCCCCAGTATGTTCCTAGATCCATGTCCCAGGTAATACCCACATTCTTCAATGACAGCTGATGTTCAGGCTGCAGGGGGTGTGTTTGGGACCAATTCCACTACAGAAGAGCGGCTAATTGTACCTAATGGAGGCAAGTAGAACATTGAACACAAGTTATTCTAGCTTTGTATACAAGGATCTAACCCAGTGATCATCAACCCTGTCCTCAGGGCCCACTAACAGGCCAGGTTTTATATATTCCCTTGGGGAGATGCAGACTAGAATACTGCAATCACTGAGCAGCAAATTATATTATCTGTGATGTATTTCAGTTATCTTGCAAACCTGGCCTGTTAGTGGGCCCTGAGGACATGGTTGATGACCACTTGACTGCTTTCAGTCATCTTGGAGTTCAACTTTAAGAGCCTACCCTGCACACTATACATGCTGTAATGCCGTGTACACGCGACCGTTTTTCATGACGAGGAAAATGCTATTTTTTTAATTGGTCGTTAAAAACGGTCGTGTGTAGGCTGCAGAGCATTTTTCTCGTCGAGATAAAATGAGGATTAAAAATGTAGAACATGCTCTAATTTTTCTCGGCGTCTTTCACGTTGTCTGTTTTCTCGTTGTAAAAACGGTCGTATGTATGCTTTAACGATGGGAACATGCATGCTCAGAAGCAAGTTATGAGACGGGAAATTTGCATAATCAGCTGAAAGGGTGGCCCCATTCGAATGGAACTTCCCCTTTAGAGTGCCGTCGACTCGTACGTGTTGTACGTCACCGCGCTTTGCATTTTTTTTATCACGATCTTGTGTATGCAAGGCAGGCTTGAGAGGAATCGCGTCAAGAAAAACTTTGTTTTATTCCATGACATGAAAAACTGTCATGTGTACGTTGCATAAGAATATATGGATTATTGATATTGATTCCTTATCGTAATTTTAGTCTAATCACCTCTTTACCACCCTGGTATATGTCCCAACTACTTAGTTTAAAATGTCACCAGCAACAGCTGGAAATGTGAACAGAAGCCTGGAGTTGATCAGGAGTAACTGGGTACAGCAAAGTAGGTAGATTGGAGACTAGAAACCGCATTTGCGATCTTGAGGAAGTGCATTGGTGATGTCACAGTTCTCCAGTTTGTAGGTTTAAAAGTAGCCTTTTAAGTCACCTTTTTACTACTAGAAAAGATTTTTTAAAACAAACATTTAACACAGGCTGCTTTCATGGCACTGTTCACAGAGCATTCAGGATCTAGCAGCTTCTCACTTTTTAGATTGTGTCACTCTTATTGATACACTATGCAGAGCCATATGAAATGGAGACTAGGATGGGGGATGTGTCCTTTCTCTGAGTTGGCTGTTTATCTTCTGAATAGAGCTGAACATAATGGAATCAATCATGTTGTCTTTACAGTGCACAAGTTGAAGTCATTGAGGCGGCACGTACCAGTTGTACATGGTAAACTGAAATGTTCACATGCAAGAAGGTCAGGAAATGTTAGTTTTTTGGGGGTCAGCCAAGTCCTGGCTTTTAAGTAAAAGTGATCTGGTCATCTGTAGAAACACACAGTGACTTTTATGGGACAAACAATGTACCAGCCCCCTATTTGGTCTGCTAAATACATAATTGAAAGTGTTTTGTTACATCTGTTTAGTTAGTACAAAAAATACCTGTTGGTTTTGCCAGAAAGCTTGTGGGCTGATAACCGTGTTCTCTGTTTAAGGAGGGGTTATGGGGATGAGGAGGGGGTGGGTGCTCCAGATACTTTGTAATTAGGGCTGTTACTGATTACAATTTTTGTGTTCGATTAATTTATTTAATTTTTTGAATCGATTAATCGACTAATTTCGATTAATTAAAATACACATAAATTTTTCGAGTCCCCACTGTAATATCCACAGACATCTCCCCCACTGTAATATCCACAGACGTCTCCCCCACTGTAATATCCACAGACATCTCCCCCACTGTAATATCCACAGACGTCTCCCCCACTGTAATATCCACAGACGTCTCCCCCACTGTAATATGGTCCACATCTCCCCCACATTAGTGCTTGCTTAGTCTTACCAGAGAAGCCGGTCGAACACGAGAAGTTGAGGTCGGGTGATGACGTCAGCGCGCCGCTCTAGGCTCACCTAGGCCGCGCCGGGTGGACCTAGATAGCCACTGCTCCGGGGGCTAGGCCAAAGCCGCAGCCTTTCTTATGGCCGAGGCAGCATCGACGCTCCATGAATCACGTGGTGTGCCGATCCGCATATGGTGACCCGTTCGGATCAAGAATCTTTTATGATCCGTTGCAACACTAGTACCGATCAAAAGAATTTTGATCGATCAAAAAAATTAACGATTAATTGAGGAATTAACCTCTATTTGTAATCAATCAGAAATGAAGTCGACAGGGCTGACATCAGTTCGGTGTTGTCATGTCAAAGACGAAGGTAGGAGTTCATTATATTTCTGACGCATCAACCGTTCTTTTTATGTATATGCAACATGTTTAAAGGAATACAATATGGGAAAAAGTGAATGTATTCCAAAGATCTATGAATTATGCGTTTTTTTTTATTTTGCTTCGATATGCACTTTAATGCATGCACATTACCATTTGTTACATTACATGCTAACGTGTGTTGCGTGAAAGCCTAACTCCACGCACAAAAGGTTTCTTAGTGAATTTAAATCATAACTAAAGGTAAAAATACTTATCTTCGTTCCAATGCCCGCTGATGCTGACTTCTCCCAGTGCATATTTTTAGCACTGATTACTGGTTCCCAAAAGGTGTCAAAAATGTCAGTTAGGTGTCTGATCTGTCCTCCGCAATGTCGCAGTCCCGCATATCACCGCTATTACTATAACAAAAAAAAAAAAAATGTCATAAATCTATATCCTATTTTTAAGACTCATTGTTATCAAAAATATGTAGAAGAATATATATCTGTCTAAACTTAGGAAGAATTTTTTTTTTTGGGGGGGGTATTTATTATAGCAAAAAGTAAAAAATATACTGTATTTATTGGCATATAACATTCACTTTTTTACTCTAAACTGTGCCTGCGTGTTATACGCAGGGGGCTGTGGAAAGTTGTATTCCTGAAACTTCCCTCTTAAAGTTAGGGTGCGTGTTATACGCCTGTTATACGCCGATAAATACGGTAGCTTTTTTTTCAAAGTTGACACACTTTTTTTTTTTTGTCAAATGACAGCTCCCCTGGGGGGGGGGGGATTTTGTTTGGGTACAACGTCGCACGACCGTGCAATAGTCAGTTAAAGTGACGCAGTGCTGTATCGCAAAAAATGGCCTGGTCATTTAGACTCCTTTTACACTGGGGCGTTTTTTTTTTCAGGCGCCTTCGGGCTAAAAATAGCGCATGTAAAGCACCTGAAAAACACCTCACCTGCAGTCTCAGTGTGAAAGCCCGAGTGCTTTCACACCTGGGGCACTGCGCTGGCAGGACGTTAAAAAATAAAATAAAAAGTCCTTCAAGCAGCATCTTTGGGACGGTGGAAAAGTGGTGTATGCACTGATTCATGAAATGAATTGGCACCGCTGCCAAAGCGCTTCAGTAGCGACGCTACACGGGCACATTTAACTCTTTATTCGCCCGCTGGAGGCAATTTACAGCACACATTAATTTTGTTAGCATAATTATTAATGTGGAATGTATGTGCCTTGCTAAAGAACATATTTTTTTTATAAAAGTGTTATGGGTAAAGTTCCACTTTAAAAGGTTTAAATAATGGCTGAGATGTAATTTTTATTTCTACCTAGGAAGGGTCAGTAAACATCTGACAGCAACTTGCTGTGAGTGTTTGAATCTGTTGATTGCGCTTTCATGCTTTTCCTGCAGAGGGCACATGGGGCAGTTCTGTCAGAGCCCTAGCTTCTCCTTCACGCCCTTTTGTATCTATTTCCCATTCCTGACATCACAAAAAAATATATGGAATGAATCGAATATAACCGGTGACAATATGGTATGCTGCAGAATTAAAATCAGAAGAGCTTTATATTTAAAAAAATAAAATAAAATCTATTACACTAAATGTTCCATAAAATAACAAGAATGGTACATCAGGAAGCACGATGAAACCTGGTGTGCCACATAGCAGAGGCTATAGAAATGAGCTGGCTGGCTGCATTGTATTTGGCGTGCCACATAGCAGAGACTATAGAAGTGAGCTGGCTGGCTGCATTGTATTTGGTGTGCCACATAGCAGACTATAGAAGTGAGCTGGCTGGCTGCATTGTATTTGATGTGCCACCTAGCAGAGACTATAGAAGTGAGCTGGCTGGCTGCATTGTATTTGGTGTGCCACATAGCAGAGGCTATAGAAGTGAGCTGGCTGCATTGTATTTGATGTGCCACCTAGCAGAGACTATAGAAGTGAGCTGGCTGGCTGCATTGTATTTGGTGTGCCACATAGCAGAGTCTATAGAAGTGAGCTGGCTGGCTGCATTGTATTTGGTGTGCCACATAGCAGACTATAGAAGTGAGCTGGCTGGCTGCATTGTATTTGATGTGCCACCTAGCAGAGACTATAGAAGTGAGCTGGCTGGCTGCATTGTATTTGGTGTGCCACATAGCAGAGGCTATAGAAGTGAGCTGGCTGCATTGTATTTGATGTGCCACCTAGCAGAGGCTATAGAAGTGAGCTGGCTGGCTGCATTGGATTTGGTGTGCCACATAGCAGAGACTATAGAAGTGAGCTGGCTGGCTGCATTGTATTTGGTGTGCCACATAGCAGAGACTATAGAAGTGAGCTGGCTGGCTGCATTGTATTTGGTGTGCCACATAGCAGAGGCTATAGAAGTGAGCTGGCTGGCTGCATTGTATTTGGCGTGCCACATAGCAGACTATAGAAGTGAGCTGGTTGGCTGCATTGTATTTTGTGTGCCACATAGCAGAGACTATAGAAGTGAGCTGGCTGGCTGCATTGTATTTGGTGTGCCTATAAAACAGAAGTCAAAGGTGGAAGAGCAGAGTGAAAACACTCCGCAAACGCTGTTAGCACCTCCTCTGGAAAGGAGGGTGAACAAAAGGAGGAGTTTAACATAACACAGGGGTAAGAAGACGCAGGGGGGGCTGTTGTGGGTTTCCTAAGATCCCAAAAGATCTATTATTAAAGAGATCTTCCATCCCCCTTGGCTGCAGGCTTGGTGTTGTCACACCCTCTGTCCACCTCCAGGGTGAAGGTAACACATCCCTTTCTGTCTGCTGGGAAGGAACTGGCTGCAACATGTAGCAACTGCTCTGCTGCCTGGGACTCTGCACACAGGAATTCTTTTTATTCCTCCTCTTTGTGAATCCACTGGATCCTAAACCTTTCCTACACTAACGATCGCCTAGAAGTGACGTGAAATCCCACTGCACTTCTTCTCCTGATGGCACATGGATGTTCCCCTCTCTGCCTTGTTTTTTTCCCCTGCAAACGGAAATAGATTTTTTTTCTAGGGATTGGATTCCTGAGGTTCTGACTTCTTACATCACAGGGGAAGTTTGACATGTTTTTATCTGTAATCAGCAAAGTAGGGTTTTTACTTGTTTCCTGTACATCTTGATCCTATTCCAGCTGCAGCCCAACTTTGAATGTCTTTTGGATTTTCAGAAAGGCAATCTTTAAGTTTTCACATTTGGATGTTACATTATCTTTACAGAGTGATGTAGAAAATGTGAGCAGAACTCTGAATTATTGGAATATTGGCACAGTGTGGAGTCGGCGTTGATTCTTCAGGCGGATCACTGCTGGGTGAGTTTATGTATTGTTTGGATTTGTTTGTGTAGGATCTGTTAAACACAGCCTCGGCGTAGAGCTGAAATTCACGCCATACCTGTTTGTAGGATAGGCTTGGAAATGCTCACTAGTAAGTATGCTTAGTGCACGTCATTGTTCAGCACATTTATATGAGCCTGGAGCTCAGAGACGGATGTTATATAATGTTAAAAACAAATGTCTGCCTCCCTGTTTAGGGGGAATTATGTGTTTGGGTTAGCGTTCCCATAGGCACCGTGGACCAATCATTACTTATTTATATAGCGGCGACCGTTTACCCAGCGCTTTACATTCACATCAGTCCTTGCCTTTCAAGGAGCTTACAATCTAAAACTCACCAGGCACATTATGGCTTGATTGTACAATCTCTATTATTATTATTTATAAATAATAATAATGTTTTAGGTACTTGTATAGCGCCATCAATTTATGCAGCGATTTACATATGTGTAATACACACCTTTTAGATCTGCCAACAACTATCAATATAGATCGATTGGGTAAGTCTTCATATTGCAAAGTTTTCGTAAATCTAAAGTTGATTGTACAGCTGGATTGTAACTCGTATGGTGGCCATAAATGTAACAATCTGATTCCCAACAGAATCCGACATTATGCTTAAATCTATGAATTCTAAAATAGAGACATATAATGTTATTGATCAATTTTGAACAAAAAAATTGATTTAATCTAAGGCCCCTTTTACACATGCTGTCCGATCAGGTAAGCCTGTCCGTTTTTCAGGTAGACCTGATTGGACGCTCCATTCGCCTCTATGTGAGCGGAGACGCCTGCTCAGCAGAGATCAACGGATCGATCCCCACTTAGCAAGCGGAGTCCATCAAAATGGACAGCCCCATGTGAAAGGGGCTTAAACTATAGGAAAGTGTGGTAACTCTTATGGTGGCCTTAAACCTAACAATATGATTGAACGATTCTTCACAGTATCAGATATTATTGATTTGAATCTATGAATTGTCAAAAAGAGACATAGTGGCGGCGGGAGATTTACTAAAACTGGTGCACCAAGAATCTGGTGCAGTTATGCATAGTAACCAATCAGCATCTAACTTCAGCTTGTTCTCCAATACATTTTTGCCCATAAAACCTCAAAGCTGATTGGTTCCTATGCAGACCAAGATTCTACGTGCCCCAATTTCAGTAAATCTCTGCCACAGCGTTATTGTTTTTGCTAAAAATCAATTAATTTCATTTAAATTATTCGGATCTGTCTGGACAGAAAATCTGATTGTAGGTAGATTAATAGGATTATTTTATCTTTTCAATCTTCCAATCAAATGTTTCTCTTAGACAGTAAATCGATTAACAATATGAATAAAGGTCCCTATCTCACCTGGACATACCACTTATGTTGGGTACACATGGGGAGTTCATTTACATTCAACTTAATGGGCCGAGCGGAAAAAACTGAGACACCGCCGTACTGCGATGTTCAGCGATCTTTTCACACTGAGCTATTTTGCTCTGACAGAGGGATTGCCCCACCGCTAGAACACACTGATCAGCCATTGGCTGCATGCGCTGATCGGATGGTGATCTTCCAGCATGCCCATTCGATAAAAGCCGGTCGTTAGACCAGTTTCTGTCAGACAGACTTCTGCACACGTGGGCAGAACGTTTCTGTTGAACCGACCAATATTCAGCCTGTGTGTACTTGTTTTTAGGAGCCTTTTAACCCATCAGCATGTTTTTGGAGTCTGGGAGGAAATCCATGTAAGAATGCAAACTCCATGCAGATAGCATACTGGCTGGCATTCGAACCAAGGATTTCAGTCCTGCAAAACAGAAGTGCTAACCATAAGCCACTGTGCTGTTCAATTAGTGCTCTTTCTCTTTTGGTTGAATGATTAGATCAGTCCCATGTGTGGCCATATTGGAAGCGAGTCATGCTTTTTTATGTGTACAGCCAAAAAGTTTTCAAAAATCTCACATGATTAACAGAACATCCATATGTTTGGGTGTTTTAGTTTATTAATTTGTTGTAAATAATGTCACTGACCAATTAGAATTTTCTGGATTGCATATCATTACTCTTTGGTCTGTGCTGTTAAATAATTGTCTTTATTTAAAGTGATTCTATACTCAAATGTTATAGTACTAAAGCCTCTGCTTATTAAATTACATTACAAACTTTTTATTGCGCAAATAATGATTATTAACGAAGTGTAACTAAAGGCAAAACTTTTTTTTCATTTAGGATAGAGTAAGGGAGGGCTAAAATACCTTTAATTTTTTTTTTTTTTTGCTATCTGTGTCCTATTGGGGAGATTTTCCTTCATTTCCTGTCCCATAACCAAAACAGAAAGTGAGAGGAAATCCCTTTCAAGTGAGGGAATCCCAGTGTGTCACCAGAACAAATGTCTCCCTCTAACACTTTTGGTGGCAACCCAAAATTTGGGATTTTCTTTTACTTTCACTTTTGATGATAACGGTAAACAGGACAAATAGGATGAATCTCCTTAATGGGGGACCAGACGGCAGTTATAACTATATTTGCAAAGGTTTGAAGTAGGGTTGTCCCGATACCACTTTTTTAGGACCGAGTACAAGTACCGATACTTTTTTTCATGTACTCGCCGATACCGAATACCGATACTTTTTTTAAATGTCATGTGACAGTTTTCAAACCACAATACAGACTAAGAATATTTTCTTTAGAATTATGAAGAACTCTAACTCAAGACATTATAAAAGAATAAAAATGAATAAAAATGTTTTATTTGCTTGTCACGCAGTAGTAAAAAACTCAAAGAATTTTCACAGAACATGTTGATAAATACAAAAAAAGTATTCTATTTAGGCATCGGGAGCATTTGCGCGAGTACAAGTACTAGTATCGGTCTGGACAACCCTAGTTTGAAGAAATTGGAATCCCACCTAATGTTTGTATATAGTACTCACCCTATGTATACAAGGGGTGTGTAATCAAAAAGATATTATAGCCAAAATGCAAAACAAAGCAGATAGCATACTGGCTGGCATACACTTTGTTTGGGTATAGCATGGCATGACCACACAATTGTCAGTTAAAGCGACACAGTACCGTATCGCCAAAAAATGGCCTGGTC
Organism: Rana kukunoris; assembly: GCA_029574335.1. Taxonomy (NCBI): domain Eukaryota; kingdom Metazoa; phylum Chordata; class Amphibia; order Anura; family Ranidae; genus Rana; species Rana kukunoris. The sequence continues at coordinate 96,962,204 of CM056051.1, forward strand.
ATTAAGGGGGTTAAAAGGGGAACTTAGCGTTTAAAGTAGGGCTGTGCAAATTAACTTTTAATTAATCAAATAATCTTACATTTTTTTGATCGATCAAAATCTTTTTGATCGATTTTAAAATTCTTTTGATTGGTACTCACCTCTCCGTCGGCTTCCGGGCCTTCAGGGAGTTCCGTCGGAGATCCGGTAACGTCACAGTAACGTCACAGACACCGGCGGGGCTTGCCGTGTCCATCTGAAGGGCTCCTTTGCTGTGCCTTCATATCTGCATGCCGGCGGGACCTTACTATCTGCCACACGCAAGGGCTGTTACACAACCATCCACTGGGAGTTGTGATAGTTCCCTTCATGGGACATCTACATGCCGACGGCATGATGTTAACCTCTCCTCATCTGGATTCAGCAGTGGTATCTTTGTACCCATTTTTATACCAGTATCATACTTAGCTACATGTTTTTATGACTGCTTTTGCTACCGTTTGGTATTACTACAGTTTATGTAGCTACATCGATTTTATCTCCAGTGCAATATTTATTTGGTTACCTACTTGAAGACTATAAAAGTTTTAATGCTATTCCCATCGAGCGCTGCCTTTGTGTTTTTTGTATCCCGCTATCCATTTTTCCAGTGGTTGGTAGTTGCACTGGGAATCGGCCTGCAAGGAGATCAGCTAAAAGTAGTTGGATCTGTATGTGCGTTTTAATTAATCGAAATTAGTCGATTAATCGATTAAAAAATAAAACTATTAATCGAACACAAAAATTTTGATCAGTAACAGCCCACTAAAAGGTAAAGTTTTTTTTTTTTTTTTTTAGTTTTGGATAGAGTGGAGATGGATTATAAACCCTGTCAGTTTTTATGACAGGGCTTCTAATCCATCTCAACTCTATCCAAAACTAAAAAAACAAAAAAAAAAACAACTTTACCTTTTAGAATAAAAACTGATAGAAAAAAAACGATCGTCTGTGTGGAACTCCATCAGAGAAAAATCCACGCATGCTCAGAATCAAGTCGACGCATGCTCGGAAGCATTGAACTTAATTTTTCTCAGCACGTCGAAGTGTTTTACGTCACCGCGTTCTGACACGGTCGGATTTTTGACTGATGGTGTGTAGGCAAGACTGATGAAAGTCAGCTTCATCGGATAGCCGACGAAAAAATCCATCGGATTAGATTCCATCAGATATCCGATCGTGTGTACAGGGCATAAGGCTACATTCAGGACGGTGAATAGGTCCAGCTCCGTTTACATGCGAGAACCCCAGTGGTTAAAACCAATGGGAGGCTGCCAGCTCTTGCAGCTAATCATGGACGTTCGCATGTGATTGCTCATGCAGCAATCACCTGTGAGCGATTGGCCCTGGATGTGGACTGTCCACATGAAAACTGAGTTGGACCTATTCACAGGAATGAATGCAGCCTAATGGCCCGTACACAGGGGCAGATCGTCCGACTTTTTTCGCTGACTAGTCGCAAGTAGAAATTGAATAGGTTACTAAAGTCACAAAAATTCTCGTACGACAGACAAAAATCGGAAGTGATGTCATGTGTTGTAATGTATTTGTATTGTATTTTCGGACGACAACTACTGACTAAACGAAAATTGTACGTTCTGGTATCGTACGAGGAAAATTTTCGCGCTTGTCCGATCGAATAATATCAGATGAATTGTCGCGATTGGCTCTCGAAAGCTCTGTACTAACGATCCAATTATTGTACGATTCTTCCTCGGACGACAGTTTTCGTATGATATTTGGATCATGTGTACGGGACATTAATCCAGACAAATGACTTTTGATTGATCTCTGTGAAACCACATGTTCTATCACTTATAGTTCTGTTGCGCTTGTAAGCCAGTTGTGACGTAATAGGGCGTAATTAGATTTTCTTTTTGCAATGGAGACGTTATTTAGGTTTCTTGCTGCCTCCCATTGGAGGAGCTTTACCAGCATTTCTTGCCTTGGTGACCATTTTCACTGGAAGAGAATATTAAATCTTAGTCCCCGTACACACGACCGAGAGACTCGTCGTTTTTCTCGTCGAGTTTCTCGTTCTCGTTCGGCTGTCCAAAAACTCGTCGAGCCAAATTTTCCCATTGCCGTTGAGGAAATAGAGAACATGCTCTCTTTTTGGCTCGACGAGTTTCTCAACGGTTTTCTTGGCGAAAAGTGTACACACGACTGGTTTTCTCGGCAGAATACGTCTCCCATCAAGTTTCTTGATGGATTCTGTCGAGAAAACCGGTCGTGTGTATGGGGCCTGACAGTTGTCACCAGAACAGTAATAGTGAGGATGCCCTACAATACCGATGCCTTTCTTCAGGGTAACTGCTGTCAAAGGTGAGATTTCCCCTCATTTTGCAGACACATCTACATATTTCTTGTTTTGGTTTCTGGGACAGGAAGTTAAAATAAACCATCCAAGCGAGGCCAAAGACTTCCTGTGAGTCTAACATTTTCCCATTCTTTCCAATACTAAAGAAATTTAATTTTGGCTGAAGCTACAATTTAAACCGGACCTAAACTCTGTTGTACCACACCTAAGCTATTCCCTTTCAGCCATAAACTGTAAGCTGCTGCCTAGATTTCTGATATATTTACCTGTGTGTGTGTGTGTGTTTGGGTTGTTGCCAATTAAGGGCCCATTCACACCAGTTGATGCAATATGGTGCCATTCATTCTAAATGGTACCTTCCTAGTGCACCTGTGTTGTAGTACTTTGCAATGCACAGCAAGATACTACCAGGTGCTACACTGCTGAAAATGCTAAATGCATTTTTTTTGGTCTGTAGTGGTGCATTGGGTAACCCAATTAAATGAATAGGCACAACACACAATAATTGTAATGTACTGATGTCATTGGACTGTTATGGTGATGGGTTAGACCTGGAATTGAGAGGTGGGATTTGTGTGTAGGAAGAGGCACTGATTGGCTGCCTTTGTTTAGGAAGCCAATTAGTGACACTGCCTGAACACAGAAGTCCCCTGTGACTTCTGACACCAGAACATGAAAGGATTGTAGAGCCCAATACACATACTGTAAGGCTGGAATTTGTATTTTTTTATACAACTTTCCTTAAGATTGACCAAAACCATATAATATGAGGTCAAATCTAAACCCTTTCAGTTTGTATGCAGTCAGGCAGGACCTTGCATTACATAGTTGAAGGGTACATCTAAAGGAAATTGAATAAGAAAATTGTATAATGTATGGCCAGCTTTAGTATCAGAGGATTTTGTAGCAGGTTTGAGGACAGCGAGGGAAGGTGTCTTATTGACTAACATAAGCAGTCAATTTTTTTTGGAAAAAATGGTGCTCCAGGCTCCCTATGGTCCTGATCACATGATAGCCCAAGCAGGAAGGAATCAATTTTATTTATTTTTTATCAGCCTGCTGCTTGATCAAAAAAGAATAATGAATAATGGTCCCTATGACATAATGGGGTTGATTTATAGACTGTGCACTTTGCAAGAGCAGTTTCTCCACAGCTTGGTAAATGAGCAGAAGCTCTGCTGACTGTCATCATCCGATTGGATGTCTGAACACAAATACTGTTTTCTTTTTTCCCCTTGCATGTGATTGGGTTCTCTTTGCAAAGTGAAGCTTTACCTCATTTACTAAGGTCTGGAGCACCTGCATTGGCACACTGCACATTCTATTTGCCTTTAGTAAATCGACCCCAGTATCTTTTTTAAATTTTTTTAGATTTCAAATAATAACAATAAAACACAAACTGTTTCAAATTGCAGTAACCTATGTAATAATTATTCATTAGTCTGCCCCCTCTAAACTGCTGGTTGTTGGACTGGTTGTCATGACTTAGTGTGCTTCATTACTTTTTGTAGTATGCCATTAAATAAGATAATTACTGTGCAGTTACTATGTTGTGGAGCTTCTGACACCAGAGGAGAAAAGAGAGCGTTTTCTAAATGACATTGTTTTTTGTAAGGTAAGAGTTGGAAAATGATATTGGCATACGGCTTGATGTACATTAGATAGTATTCATTTACCTCCCTACTTACAGTGTCTTTGCTGGTAAATAACAGCAGCCTGTTGGCTGGTGAGGTCAGGAAGCTTATTGTGACAAGTACTGAATGATTCAATACCTGCCATGACAAACCTCTCAACCACCTGGGTACTGTTAATTTATTAATATTACATTCATGGCATTGATGTTAAAGCCCAACGTGGGGCGCATTGTTTTTTTTTTTTTAATGTAACCGCTTTCAAATGAGTTATAGTTTGCAAGTTTAAAAGTCTCACCAAATAACTGCCAGAATGTACATCGGTAGCCATGCTTCCAACTCCCAGCCACATCCTAAGCTTTCATTTACACCATATGATGTGTGTGCGTTGTTAATGCATGCTGTTTTGCTCTACATTGTTAAAAATGCATTGCAGTGCATACTTCTTTTTTTATTTTTATTTTTTCCAAACATATGTAATTCTTATGCACTGCACTGTCCGTTTTTATTGTTAGGCCTTATATACGCTTTAAAGTTTGTTTTTTTTCCTATTAAAATACATTACATTGAAGCGGAACATGCTGCACAAAAATGCTTTTATTTTTTTAACACACACCAACGCAGTGCGTTAATGTGAACTGAAGCCATAGGGCATAAGGCAAATTGCCTTGTTCTTGCATTGGAACTGCATTGGGCAACACTGCCCAACAAAGCTGATGTGAATGTACCCTTCCCTCCGCTCCCTTCCTCTGCTTTCCCATTCCTGTGATGTCTGTGACTGTGCTTTGTGTCTGGGGAAGGGGGATGGGGAGGTCTATTTGGGGGGCCATTCTAAATCTCCCCTTCCCTCCATGTAGTGCTATGTGGCTGATCATATTTGGCCTAAAATGTGCTATAAATGCTAGGCCAAATGCTATAGACATTATTTTGAAATGCGTCCATCAAAGAGCAACCCTCTGTTATGGAATGCCTTTGCTTTCAGCATATTAAATCCAGTTCAATGCCAGAGAGATCACTAGGGCAGCCCACAGTCTGTACTGTCTGAGACTGTACAAATAAAACACACCACCAGCACTTTCACACAAGTAACTCGCATTTTATTTGAAATCTTCTTGCACATAAAAGTGGTGCAGACCTATTGGTGAAAAAGCTACAAGTTGCATGTTTATGGTCTTTTTATGTAGCGTTACTACAAGTAAACAATTGTTACAATGTGTTCCATTGGCTTCCTTTTCCACCCGCAATAATTTTGTTTCTAAACTTTACATATTATGCCAAAGGAATAATACGGCATAGGGAAGCTACTGTAAGAACTTTGCATTTGTATAATTAAATTTCAAAGTGTATGTCAGGACATAATTAAAATTAAGACACATACGCAGTACATTTCTATAATATTATATGCACATATTTCCCCGTGTGTTAAACTTTTAAAGCTCCTGCAAGTACAGAAAATGATCTATCCTTTTGCTAAACTATTCAATCAATATAAATGTCTTGTTATTCACAGCATAGGGACTAGATTTTTTTGTTTTTCATATTAAGAATAGGAAAGGGTTAAATATCTTCTGAGATAAACACAGAGGCCCGGATTCAGAAAGCTTTTACGGCGGCGTATCTCCAGATACGGCGCCGTAATTTAAAATCTGCGCATCTTTACGGCGATTCAGAAAAGCAGTTACGCCGTGATTTAAAATCTGCGCATCTTTACGGCGATTCAGAAAAGCAGTTACGCCTGAATTTTTCTAAGATTTGACCGACGTAAGTCTCTTATGCCGTCGTATCTTGGGTGCATATTTACGCTGGCAGCTAGGGGCGCTTCCGTAGATTTACTCGTTGAATATGCAAATGAGCTAGATACGCCGATTCACAAACATACTTGCGCCCGGCGCATTGATATACGTTATTTACATAAGGCGTATGACCGGCGTAAAGTTACCCCTGCTATATGAGGCGCAGCCAATGCTAAGTATGGACATCGGAACAGCCGTCAAATTTTACGTCGTTTGCGTAGGTCGTACGCGAATAGGGCTGTACGTAAGTTACGTTCACGTCGTAGGCAGTCAGTGTTCGGCGTATCTTAGGCATTCTATCTGACGTGATTCTGACCGTTCGTTCGGCCATGCATCTACATAGGGTCACGCTTCATTATCATACAACACGCCCCCTACCTGCCTACTTTGAAATACGCAGGCTTACGGCGGCCCATTTACGCTACGCTGCCCTAACTTAGGGCGCAAGTTGTTTCTGAATACGGTACTCGCCTCTCTAAGTTTAGGCGGCGTATCGCATATGAGATGCGCTACGCCCGCCAAAAGATACGCAAATGTATCTGAATCCGGGCTAGAGTGCAGGTTTCTGAATTTCTGGTCCATGGGTATTATTTGCTCATAAATCTAACAAATCAAAAGGGAGCAAATAAAAGATGTTTATTCGTTGTTAGGATTTACATAAGCTTTAAAGCTTTTTTTTTTTTATATTAAAATAACAAACATGTTATAATTACCTGCACTGTGCAGTGGTTTTGCACAGAGCAGCCCAGATCATCCTCTTCTTGGGTCCCTGGCTGGAGCTCCTGGCCCCTCCCTCCTGTTGAGTGCCCCCACAGTAAGCTGCTGGCTACGGAGGCACCTGAGCCGAGCTGCAGCTCCGTGTATCCATTCCGACATGGAGCTGCGGTTTGACCCAACCTATCTTTCCTGATAGTCTCAAAGAAATCAAGAGGGAGAGTCCTGGATGACCGAGGCACTCGTGGACATCGCTGGATAGAGATGGGCTCTGGTAACTATTGGGGGGGGGGGGCTGCTGCAAACTTTAAAGCCCAACTCTGGTAAGATTTAAAAACCTACCTTGGGTTGGCAGTCCTACCACAAGGTTTCAGACCCCTTCACATGGGGTGGGCTCAACTTGAGTCTGCCTGCTCAGGGAATCTGTCCACTGATCCTCACTGAACAGGCGGATGCCTGGTCCATGTTCGCTCTGCTTATGGATGGTTGGTTCTAAACGGGCCACCAGTTGAGTCTACGGTTTAAAGCCTGTATAATTCTTCTAGGCCAGTGACCTCCTAGGTCAGTCTTTCCCAACCTTTTTTTTCAATAACCCTTTAAATAATTTTCAAGTCTTGAGGAATCCCTGCAAAAACCAATTCAATGACAGTCGATAGGAAAAATGCCCCTTACGCTGTTGGCCAATGTCAGAAATACTCCCTTTCAGTGGTTGTTGGAATGACACCCTTCAGACTAAGGCCTCGTACACACGACCGAGAAACTCGTCGTTTCAGACACATCGTTTTCCTCGTCGAGTTCCTTGTTAGGCTTGTCGAGGAACTCGACAAGCTTTCTTTGCGTACACACATTAAAGACCAAATCTCGTTGTTCTCAAACGAGGTGACTTCAACACATACAACAGCAGGGGAAGTTCGATTCTATTGGCACAACTCTTGGGGCTGGTTTTGCTAATCTGCGTGTTAAGTAAAAGTTTGGTAAAAGACTATTTGCACTTTTCAGTCTGTTACAGCTTGACAAATGTGTTATCTCCATTACAAATGCTACTTTTACTCCCGTCTCATACTTTAATCTGAGCATGCGTGGGTTTCTTAGCATACACACGCTCGAGTTTCTCGTCGGAAACCAGCCGACGAGGAACTGGACGAGCCAAATTCGACTCCCGTGGATGGAAAAAAAACATGCTCTCTTTTTGGCTCGTCGAGTTTCTCGACAGTTTCCTCATCGAAAAATGTACACACGACCGGTTTCCTCGGCAAAACACGTCTCCCAACAAGTTTCTTGCTGGATTCTGCCAAGGAAACCGGTCGTGTCTACAAGGCCTAAGTCTACACTAGCAGTGGTGTTTACCAACCCTCTGAATTTGATCTATTGCGGGTCATTTTTCAGAGGCAGTTAAGTGGGGGTTGGAAGGTGTTTGTGTAGTCACCTCCTGGATGCCTATTTTATTATTTTATTTTATTTTTGTTTGTTTTATTTTATTTGTTATTTTTTTAGATGTTGCAATACAGCACCGCAACCACGTGCCAGGGAGTTGGCATGTGGTTCAACAGGGTCCCACTGACTTTAATAGGTGTGCTGCCAAAGGCAGCACGCCTAGGCAATGTGGACATGCCTGAGAGAATGAAATGTAAATTGGTAGGTAGGTGCTCTGAGGGTGGTAATATGTGGATCAACAGTTTTTACTGCCTCTTTGCTGCCAGTGTTAACAAGGCCTTACACACAGCTAAAAAAGATCATTGGTATCATTCAGCTGGCTCTGCCAATTAACGTGGAATTATTCAGACACCATCAAATGGGAGGTGAAGTCAGCTAAAGCTCAGCCCTGGAGCCTGCACCTTTAAAAACACATATCAGCAATGCCCGTTCTTAATATTTAAATCCCCACAACTTTCTTTAGATATACAGTACATTGGTTCACGTTGATGATTCTCTTTAGATAATGTTTATTATACTTTCTAATAAGTTACTCACTAGAACCCTGGTTGCCTTGAGCAGGTGTGGCACCTGTTAGCTATACAGAAGCCTGCAGCTCATATTAAATTACCTCCGCCTTGTTGCTAATCACGAGCTTGTGTATTCAAATTACACTATATTTAAAGTGTTTGTCATAGCCACTGGAAAAGCACGATACTGTAAGAAAGCTTGGGAATATTAATGTATTGAAAAGTAGGAATCATCATAAGGCCTGCGACCTTAGCTTGTGAAAGGCGCTCATCTGAAAGGCGCAGTTTACTGCTCATAAAGGCAGTGGTGTATTTAGGTTTTGTGCTGCCCTAGGCCTGACTAAACTCGTGCACCCTTTTATGTCAAGACCACACCCCTTTCTGTTTAAGTCCCACCCTGAAGTTTTCGAGTGGGACACTAGTCCTTAGGGCCTGGGGGGGAGCAATAGATTCCCTTAATTTGCATAGATTTTTTCTCACTTTCTGTTTGGTTATGGGGCAGGAAGTGAAGAGAAATCTCTGCAATGGGTCAGGGATGGTAAAAAATAAACTGACCGGGGCTATAACCCTCCCTTACTCTATCCAAAATGAAAAAAAAAGTGTTACCTATACAATGGAACCTTGGATTACGAGCATAACCCATTCCAGGAGAATGCTTGTAATTCAAAGTACTCGCATATCAAAGCGAGTTTCCCCATAGAAGTCAATGGAAACAAAGATTATTTGTTCCGCATTGACTTCTATTGCATGCAATACCGCATGTGGCCAGAGGTGGGTGAAATCGGAGAGCCTTGGGAATAGCTCGGCTGATCTTGCAAAGGTTCGGAAATACTCGGGAACGGAGTATTTCTGAGCAATTACGAATATTTATGAACCATTCCGAGTGTCATCGGTGCCCCCGCACCTTTTGCCAAATGTGGTACTGCACACCCTATTAGCTTGAAGCCGGCGGGGACTCTTTCTGTGCTGCCCCCCTGCAAAGTGCTGCCCCAGGCCTGGGCCTTGTTGGCCTAGGCCAGGATACAGCATTGCCTAAAAGGAAGCACATTGAGGATCCTATATGAACCATTTAAAGTGCTTAGTGCAGTACAGTTTTAATGCTACAGGGTAACCTGCACCATAGATTTTATTATAGGTGCTCATGGGCCTTTTTAAATGGCAAGTTTAGAAATGTATTCCTGCAAATATTCTTAATCCCTTTTGCAGTCTCTGGTACATGATTATTTTAAGTACGATGGCGAAATAGCGATTTCCCTGGAAGAATATTGACTCGCACAGATGGCTCGTTATGTATAATACTGGAACAGTAATCGCTAGACACGTGCACAATTAAATATTTTGTTTCAGAATTTCTTACGAGAAATACATTTATTTAGTCACTCCCAAAATTAGTTTGTATTTATTTTTGTTTAGTTAAAAAATGCATTAGTCCAAAAATCTGAATGAATTATGGTCGAATCTGTCACTGAAGGCTTATGGTGTCTGTCGGATGTTCTAAGAATATTCAACAAAGCAGCCAAACTGTACGACGCTGCGATCGTACGTTTCCGGTCGAATGCTCCGCCGATAAGCTATAGTAGAATTCTATAGTATTAATTATAATTAATTGATATTACTAGTCATACAACATTAGAATTCTCCTATAGCCTCTGGGCGGAGCATTTGACCATAAATGTCTGCTCGCAGCGATCGTAGGTTTTTAGCTGCTTCGTCGAATCTTCATGTCTCTATAATGTTGAATGTTTTCTCTCTATGTCGAATAATCTTGGACTAATGCCGCGTACACACGGTCGTTTTTTGCGATGAAAAAAACCGTCGTTTTTTAAAACGTCATTTAAATTGATCGTGTGGGGGCAAAACTTTGTTTTTTGTCTTAAAAAAAACGACCAAAAAAAAATTCCAACATGCTTGAATTTTTTGTGTCGTTTTTCAAAACGTCGTTTTTTGTTTCACAAAAAGTCACCGTGTGTAGCAAAAACGTCGTTTAAAACGACGTTTTTCAACCCGCGCATGCCCAGAAGCTAGTTATAAAGCGAGCTTCAATGGAAAAGAGTGGTGAACGTAACCTCGCTTTTTGTGAAAAAAACGATGGTGTGTATGCAACATCGTCTTTGAAAAGTGACGTTTCAAAAACTTCGTTTTTTTTCATCACAAAAAATGATCGTGTGTACGCGGCATTATAGTTAGGTTAGGCACATTTAACCGCAGGTTCGATAGACACAGATCGCTATTGTCACCGTCATGTCGAATCTTCTATCTATATCAAACTTCTGTTGCAACGATACGAAAATAAAGCATTTTTTATTTCGGATTTCGTATTCTGCGCGTTCGTTATCGTTTGTTAAAACGAATGCAAAAATCCCCAAAATTCGCACGAAAATGCATTTGAATGCACATGTATAGTAATCACACATGATGCACAACTGTAATACAGATAGGTAACCTCTTCCATGCCTAATTGGTTATAAAAAAATAAAAAAAATTAAGACCTCTTTCACACTGGGGAAATTTTTAGGTGCTTTAGCGTTAGAAAAAGTGCCTGTAAAGCGCCTGAAAGAAACTGCATCTGCAATCCCAATGTGAAAGCCCTTTCCATTGAAGGCGCTTTTTTAATGCCAAAGCGCCTGAAAAACGCCCCAGTGTGAAAGGGGTCTCTACCAACATTTTTTAGGGTGCTGGCAGTGTAAAAGGGCTCTGAAAGCACTCAGGCTTTCACATTGGGATTGCAGATGAGGCTTTACATGCTTTTTTTTTTTTAACGCCAAAGCGCCTGAAAAACGCCCCAGTGTGAAAGGGCTCTAATATACAGTAATTGCAGGCAACAGACTTCAGAGAGACATCTAAATATATGAAATGCACACGTCAGCTGTCTTATCTGCCAAAAGATCCGTCATTAAGGCTGGGTTCACATGGTACCACACGAGTACATCCTACTTTGCCCTGCCACATTGGTCTTAATTTGAATGAACGGGATAAGATTTTGCTCTGACTTCGAGATAGTACGACTTGACTTTTGACCAATCAAGACAATACCAGTGTGACATAAATACCTTTTACTGCTGATGTAATCACATGTCGGATGTCACAAGTCAGATGGTTAGGACAAGGATCCTACTTTGATCCCACTTTAATGATATTCAATGGGCTGAAGTAGGATCAAAGTCGAAATAAAGTAGTGCTGAAAGTATTTTCAAAGTCGGACGGACTTGTGTCGGACCAGTTAAGACGGCTCTCATAGGGAATCATTGATTTATACAGGCGACATGAGCTCCCGATGTCCAAGCGTTTGTCATACAAGTGTGAACCTGGCCTCGTCCAGCCTCTTTTGTCATTTATGCACCTCAGCCAGACCGCACAGCCAGGATAGTGACTCAACTTGTCGCCTTTCTTCCTGCAGCTTGCCGATTGATTGGATATTTTGGGTTTACACTATTGCGAACACAGACATTGCATGTGATTCGCATCACATTGCTCATTTTGCATTGGCTTTGCACAAAAAGATGAAGCAACCCCCCCCCCCCTGCACAGGAATCGGACCGCATGCAATCAGATTTCTGTCCGAATTCACAGTTCGCAAATTAGTCTGGGGATGTCATTAACTTTGTTTGTTTTTTTTCATTCAAGTTTAAGTTTATTTTCTGAATAAAGTCAGTACAATTTAAAGAACATATCAGGAAATCAATACATTTTGTTACATATCCTTAAATATTGAGACATCGTTTGCTGAAGTCATCACTTCGTCATTTCTCAACCATACCTAAATAACATTCTATCTGCGATGAAAGGAAAACAGGTTCAACAAGGGAGTAAATTCTGACCCTAAGCCATATAGTCTAACCGGGGTAGCTCCCTACCCTCCCCCAAATCCTGCAGTTCCTATCAATCCGTCTAGGGTCCCTAGTCTACAGCAGTTGGGATAAATCAAAACCTTATTGGTCCAACATATATAGAAATGAGATGGGAAGGGCACCCTCCACCCCCACTGACACCCCCAATGGGATCACTCTGTGCCCGGGGAGGTACAGTAATTCCCCCAAACCATCCCGCCCCCTTAGTAAGTTATTATAAATATTACAGTTTTGTGAAGTCCACTTCGTGATGTACCTCCATTTCATAAACTTAAAACTTCTCAAGTACCTCTGGTACGAAGTGTATGATATCTGGACCGATTAAATGAACCTAATACTAAAAGAATAAATAACAAGTTCGATGAAGAGAGAGGGAGAGGGAGGGAGAAAAAGAGAGGAGAATCCCTCTTCAACCTCCTCCACCCCTATGATAGAGGCGTACCATGTATATATATGGAGAACGTTTCCCAAACACAGATTATACAAAAAACCTGAACACAAGCACAGCATAAAACCAGAACATAGAGAAGAAAAGTAGAAGAGAAGGAAAAGAGGAATGTGAAAAAGATAGAAAGAGAGGGAACGAAAAAGAGGGTAGGGGTGAGAGGGTAGAGAGACAGAGATCCTACCTGCCAGGTGTGTACATCAGCCTACAGTAAGTTATGTTATCACCCCTTTATGGGGTGTGAGATCCCTAAGTACTTTATCCATGGTTCCCAGATTGCGTTAAACTGAGTAAGTCTATCCAACATTGAGCCAATTCTCCTTTCCTGTTCCATTATCCAGGTGATCTTTCTTTTCATACTTAAGATTGAGACCGCCTGTTTCTTCCAGGCTGCAGCTATAGTGATTCTAGCTCCTGTTAGGATAAACCATATCAGCCTTCTGGTAACCTTTGATACTTGTGGTATGAATTCATTCAGTAAGGCAATCGCCGGGGACTGATGTATATTACAACCCGTAATCCGCCTAATTATATGGAACACTTTACTCCAAAAACCTTGTATTCTTGGGCATTCCCACCAGGTGTGAATCATGGAGCCCACGCCTTGGCATCCTCTGAAGCATAGAGGTGAGGATGAAGGATATATGGTTGCCAGTCTTAGAGGAACTAGATACCATCTAGTAAATATTTTGACATTCGCCTCTATGAGTGACATGTTGATGATACCCTTTATAGATCTATGGAAGTTTTCTCCCCAATCTTCCAAATCCCACTCATCCTGAATTTCCTTCTCCCAAGCTAGCATATAGGGTAATTTATTGACATTGTTCAAGGGGTTTGTAAATTACAGAAATATCACCCTTCCATACTGGGGCCTGTTCACATTTTCGTTCATAGGGCGTAAAATGACCAGTTACAGCCTTGTCAGTCCAGAGTTTCTGTACAAAACTGTAGATTTGAGAAAATCTTGATTTCTCTGAAGGAGGAAGATCAAGACTGTCCCTAAAATATTGTTCTGATAGAGGACCTGAGTGGGAGAAGAATCGTCCAATGCGGTATACTCCCTTATCTCGCCACCACTGGAAGGATTCAACGTTCACATTGGATGCAAAGGACGGGACCTGAAATATATCAGTTAATGGTAGACTCTTAGGCGGCGTACACACGATCGGATATATCCGATGAAAACGGTCCGCGGACCATTTCCATCGGATATGTCCGATCGGGAGTTTGATCCGATGGCGTGTACACACCATCGGATCAAATTCCCCGCCGCCGGAAGGCGCGGTGACGTGGCGGTGACGCGGCGGTGACGTTGACGCCGCCGCGTCACCGCAACGTCACCGCACCAGGAAGTAAAACACTTCCGCGCATGCGCCGAATCCATTCGGCAGCGGCGCGGCGGCGGTGGGGGCCGACATGTCTGCTGGTAAGTGTACTAACCAGCAGACATGTCGGGCGGACAGATCCCCACCGGATAGATTTCAAAGCATGCTTTGAAATCTGTCGGGTGGAGAAATCTGTCCGCTAGCCCATACACACGAGCGGAGATGTCTGCTGAAACGGTCCATCGGACCGTTTTCAGCGGACATATCCCCTCGTGTGTACGCGGCCTTAGAGACTAAAGAGGGATTGCTCCTGAGCGAGTCCCACAGAACCAACGCCTGTGACAGTGCCGGAGACATAATAGAATGTCTGCGTTTGGGGATAGACCACACAAGATTTTCCAATGAGCATGTGGGGGACGCCTGTTCTTCCAGACTAACCCAATCAGGTTGGTCCTGTTTGAGGTATATATCTGACAGTTGTGCCAGTCTAGCTGCCTGGTAGTACCACAGCAAATTTGGGAGTCCCAAACCTCCCTGATTAGGGAGATTAAAGAGGCTACGCGATGATACACGGGGGCTTTTTCTTTATCGTACATCACGGGACACAGAGCGCATAGCCATTACACTTGGGTTATATGGGTACCTTCAGGTGTGGACACTGGTGTATTCAATTTCACAGGAAGTTTCCTCCCTATATAACCCCCTCCCACTGGGAGTGCTTCAGTTTTTTTCGCCAGTGTCTTAGGTGTTGGTCACGTCTAGCTGTCCCTCGGAGGTCTCGGGACCCAGGATAGCTAGCCGGATCCGTCCGAAGTGCTTCAAAGCCAAGGTGTACGGTACCCGGGCCCTGCTGGAGTGGGGTTTTGCCTATAATGCCTCTCCTTGGAGGGCTGGATTCTGGGCTCCAGTGCCTTAGTCTCTTCCAAGAACTAAACGCTACTGATGCCAGGATGCTATATAGGTCCAGGGGTGTGGGTTCCTTAACACAGGACCCCGGTCCCTGAAGGTCCAAGACAATACCCACGGAGATGGGGGAAGGCTGGGCCTCTTGCATTTTGCAATACCCTGCGGCGTGGAGCAGGTAAGAGGGAACCTGCGGGACTTGGTTCGACAGTAGGTATCCCCCTGGGGGTTCTGGGTTGGCTAATGGTATGCTTGTGCATCAGCCACTATCTCCACTATGTCTTTTGAGGCAGGATGGGATGTACTAATGTTTACCCAGATAACATGTAGATATATATATGCTTTTAAAGATATGTATTTTGCTACTCCCCCCAGACTTGCCTGTTAGCATAATACTACAGCCCCACGTGTTATAGGGAGGAAATGCTGACAAAACTCCTGTTTCCTAGGAAGCCTATGGGGACAGCTTCCTCTATGTGTGCACTACAATAAAGATTAGTGACTTACCTGGTGTCTGTTGGGTTGCTAGCGCTGGTCCAGGCTTCTCCTCTGCTCTCTGCTTCCTCCATGTTGGTTTCAGCGTGGGGGGGGGCGGGGGCGCGCGTGCGCGCCGCCTTTTACAGTGTCAGCGTGCGTGGGGGGGGGGGCGGGCCAGCAGCGTCAGGTCTCAAATAAAGCAACAGAGCATTTCCTGGCTGGTCATTCCCTCCTGAGAGCAGTGGAGGCTGAGGACATAGAGCGCGCAGCTGAGCCAGTTCTGGCTAACAGTGACACCCAGTGGTGGTTTGTGGATCTTCAGGTCTGGACTTAGTCCACACTGACCAGAAAAAAAAAAAAAAAGGTTTTTTCTTAAAGGGACTCAGCCTTAGATCTGGCAGTATCTGAGTCGGTGCAACCTTGGGCTCCAGCTAACGGGCATTGGTGTGGCAATACTCACAGGACTTTCCTCGGTATTGCCGCCTTCTCAGGCGTATGAAAATTTAGATTTTTTTTTACCATAGCCTGTTCTTATTAATGGTTCACTTCTAGCTACAACAGTTGGGTGTTGGCTGTAGGGGTGTCTCAAGGTTGTGCAATGGCTCCCAAGGGATCAGGACCAGCTAAGGCTGCAAAAGGTACCAAAAAAGTAAAGGGGTCTCCATCGGGTCAGAGGATTTGGGCCAGGCTCCAGTGGTCCCACCCTCACCAGATAGACCACCGAACAGCATGTTGCAGGAGCCATTGAGGGTGCTAGGGGCAGAGGCGGCCCCCAATCAACCCATTCCCGTTTATGTTACGGAAGAAATGCTAGAGACCACCCTGGGTGGGCTAGAGAAAAGGTTAACTGCTTTAATTGCCCGCTTTTTGCCAGGTGGCAAACGGGCTAGATCCCCATCACCTAGAGCGGTGTGTTCGGATGCAGAGGTCCTCTCTTCGGAGGAATTGGACCCACAGGGGGATCAAGCGGACCTGAGTCCCGACGGGTCAGACATTGAAGATTCCACTATAGATGAAATTTTTTCGGCTTCTCAAGCAGAGAGTCTGTGGATCCAGTCTCTGACGGATATGGTTCGCACTGCTTTTAAACTTCCAGTGTCAGAACAATTAGCCCCCGCGGTATCCTCTTTAGGTTCCTTGAAGGCACCGTTGAGTGGTGCGTCTTTCCCGGTTCACCCCCTTCTGGAGAGCGTGATTTTTCAGGATTGGGCTCGACCTGATAGGATTTTTATCCCTCCTAAAAGGTTCACCATTCTCTATCCTATGGAAGAAGAATTTGCAAAGAAATGGGCACTCCCTATTGTGGACGCAGCCATTTCCTGCGTAAATAAATCCCTGACCTGTCCGGTGGAAAATGTCCAGATGTTTAAAGATCCAGTCGACAAAAAATTGGAGACCCTACTGAATGCTTCTTTTACCACAGTAGGTGCCGTGGTTCAGCCAGCGGTGGCAGCCATTGGCGTTTGTCAGGCTTTAAAGGATCAGACTAAACAGATATTAAGGGACATACCGGCTCAGCAAGCTCGTGAATTGGCTGACCTCCCAAGGGCTCTCTGCTTTGCAGTAGATGCTATTAAGGACTCCGTTCAACAGGCGTCCCGTTTATCTCTGCTGTTGGTTCATATGCGTCGCCTTTTGTGGCTGAAAAACTGGTCAGCAGAGGCACCCTGCAAAAGGCTTTTAGCAGGATTTCCCTTTCATGGTAGGAGACTATTCGGTGAAGACCTAGATAAATATATCCAGACCATATCAAGTGGTAAAAGTTCTTTCTTGCCTGTCAAGAAAAGATCGCGTGGGCCCGCGTTTAAGCGTCAGGCCTTCGCAGGCTCGGCCCCTTCAACTTCCCGTCAGCATCGACTGCCTCCCGGGCGTTCAGCATTTAATAGCCGCCCACAAGGACAAGCCACGGCAGGCAAGAGGCCATGGTCTCGCAAGCCAGTTAAACCAGTCATCAAGTCAGATTCATGAAGGGGCGCCCCCACTCTCTTGGGTGGGGGGAAGGCTTCGGTTTTTCTCCGAAGTGTGGAAGGCCAGAATTCCCGACTCTTGGGTAATGTCCGTGGTAGATATCTTCAGGCAGCCATTCTCTCTGCTTGGAACAAGTCCATTCAGGCGTTAGATCGTCCGTTAGTGCTCTCCCCGAAGGTCCGGCGCAGCCTGTTTTGGTGGCTGGTCCCTCAAAATGTGTCAAAGGGGAAATCCTTTTGCCCCATCACGTGGAAGATAGTAACCACGGATGCCAGCCTATCAGGTTGGGGGGCAGTTCTAGAAGGACAGACCCAGGAAGGGCAGTGGTCAGAGGCAGAAAAACTGCTTCCCATCAATATCCTAGAGATCAGAGCTGCTCGACTGGCCCTGATCGCCTGGACTCTCCCCCTTCAGGGTCTGCCAGTAAGGATACAGTCCGACAATGCCACTGCGGTGGCATACATAAACCACCAGGGGGGCACGAGGAGCCTAGCAGCCCAAAGGGAAGTAAACCTGATTTTCTCATGGGCCGAAGCCCATGTACCCTGCATCTCGGCAGTGTTCATCCCAGGGATAGACAATTCTCAAGCAGATTTTTTGAGTCGTCAACAGTTGCTCCCGGGGGAGTGGTCTC
This sequence comes from Rana kukunoris, assembly GCA_029574335.1. NCBI lineage: Eukaryota > Metazoa > Chordata > Amphibia > Anura > Ranidae > Rana > Rana kukunoris. The sequence goes on from CM056051.1 coordinate 96,980,223, forward strand.
TTCACCCCCAGGTATTCCAAGAGATTTGCCAAAGATTCGGAGTCCCAGATGTGGACATTATGGCAACGAGATCCAACAAAAAGTTGGACAAATTCATATCCCGAGCCAGGGATCCCTCGGCCTACGGGACCGATGCGTTGGTTTGCCCTTGGCACCAGTTTTCTCTCCTGTATGCGTTCCCTCCACTGCAGATGATTCCCCGCCTTCTACGGAGGATCTGGGTGGAGCGCAGGCCTGTGATCCTGGTGGCCCCAGCCTGGCCCAGGAGGGCTTGGTACGCACTCATCGTGAAGATGTCAGTCGGGGCGCCGTGGCCGCTCCCCCTGCGCCCAGATCTGCTGTCTCAGGGCCCAATCTGCCACCCTGCTTCACAGCAGCTAAATTTGACGGCTTGGCGGCTGAATCCCTAATTCTTAAGGGCAGAGGCCTCTCAGCTCAGGTCATATCTACGTTGATTCAGGCTAGGAAACCGGTCTCCAGAAATATTTATTACAGAGTCTGGAGAACCTATGTGGAGTGGTGCGAGTCTCAAAAATGGCATCCTCGAAAGTTTTTTATTGACAGGATCTTGCGATTCCTCCAGGTTGGCGTTGACAAAGGGTTGGCTCTTAGTACTCTAAAGGGGCAGGTGTCGGCTTTATCGATATGGTTTCAAAGACCCTTGGCCACCCATTCGCTTATGAAAACCTTCTTGCAGGGGGTCTTGCATGTGAATCCCCCTATTAGAGCTCCCCTCTGCCCCTGGAATTTAAATCTGGTCTTGTCAGCTTTACAAAGGCAGCCGTTTGAACCGCTGACAGAAATCCCTCTTGTGCTACTAACCCGAAAGTTGGTTTTCTTGGTGGCTATGGCTTCGGCCAGAAGGGTTTCCGAGCTGGCAGCCTTGTCATGCAGGGAGCCATACCTTATTCTGCATAAGGACAGAGTGGTTCTGCGGCCTCAACCTTCTTTCCTTCCTAAGGTCATATCCAGTTTTCACTTGAATCAGGACCTAGTCCTACCATCCTTCTTTCCTACTCCCCAGTCCAGAGAGGAAAGACTGCTTCATACTTTGGACGTGGTTCGAGCCATGAGGGTCTATCTCAAGGCTACAGAGAAGATTCGGAAAACAGATGTGCTTTTTGTTCTTCCGGATGGCCCCAAGAAGGGTCAGCCGGCTGCCAAGTCTTCCTTGGCTAGGTGGATTAAGCAGCTGATTTTTCAGGCCTATGGTCTGAAGCGCGTTCCACCTCCCTTATCAGTTAAAGCCCATTCTACGAGGGCCATAAGTGCCTCCTGGGCGGCACACCATCAGATCTCTATGGCACAGGTTTGCAAGGTGGCAACCTGGTCTTCCGTACATACGTTTACTAAATTTTATAAGTTGGACATTGCAAAGGGTACGGACACAGCATTTGGGCAGGCGGTCCTACGGGCAGCAGTATAGAATCCTCTGGTCCGGGTCACGCCCCTTTTTTTCTGTTGGTGGAGTTACTTCCTGATAATTTTTTATTTGGCTATTCTTGGCCTTACGGTCTCCCTCCCTTCATAGAGCATTGCTTTAGGACATCCCAAGTGTAATGGCTATGCGCTCTGTGTCCCGTGATGTACGATAAAGAAAAAAGGATTTTTAATAAACAGCTTACCTGTAAAATCCTTTTCTTGAAGTACATCACGGGACACAGAGCTCCCACCCCTCTTTTGGGGAACATTGTGTAACCTCGGAGGATTGCTTGCTACAAAACTGAAGCACTCCCAGTGGGAGGGGGTTATATAGGGAGGAAACTTCCTGTGAAATTGATTACACCAGTGTCCACACCTGAAGGTACCCATATAACCCAAGTGTAATGGCTATGCGCTCTGTGTCCCGTGATGTACTTCAAGAAAAGGATTTTACAGGTAAGCTGTTTATTAAAAATCCTTTTTTTTGTTCCATACAAATTTGGTGATCTTACCCTGAAAAGCCTTCAAGTGATTCCTTTTTATCGGTATGGGGAGAGAACGAAAGAGGTATAGAAGTCTAGGAAGAAGAGTCATCTTGACAGAGTTTATCCTGCCAATCCAGCCTATATTCTGTGTATCCCAATCACCTAAATCAGATTCAAGTTTTTTATACATAGGAGGGTAGTTGGCTGTATATAGATCCTCAAATTTCGAAGATAAATTGATACCCAAGTATTTGATAGATGAGCCATTCCAACCAAATTCATATTTCTTTTGTAGTAAGGAAACTACATCTACAGGAAGCGAGATATTGAGGGCCCTAGATTTGGACATATTGACTTTAAGGCCAGAGGCCCTGGAGAATTTGTCAAGTACAGAGTAGATTTCGGACATAGAGGAAATCGGGGAAGTAACAAATAGTAGCAGGTCATCTGCAAATAATGCACATTTGTGGTCCTTACGGGTACATTGAACTCCTCTGATATTCGCGTTATTCCGAATCGCTATTGCCAAAGATTCTATAACAATTGCGAATATCAAAGGAGACAATGGGCATCCCTGGCGGGTTCCCCTTTTAATTTTAATAGATTCTGAAAATAGTCCCTGCAGTCTTATTTTAGCCTCAGGAGAAGAGTAGAGTGCAGATAATATGCCCAAGACTCTTGAGCCAAACCCCCAACGTCTCATAACTTCAAACATATATGGCCAGGAGACCGAATCAAAGGCCTTTTGAAGGTCCAATGATAAGAGCATCCCTTCTTGTTTTTGATCTCCTATCCAACCGGATTGCAATATGGAGATTATGTCTACCGCTCTCCTTACTTGGTCAGGGCCTTGTCTACCAGGAATGAAACCCACCTGATCCTTATGTATATACTGACCAATGAAGGATGCTAGTCTATTGGCTATTATTTTGGTTAGGATTTTAAGGTCATTGTTAATCAACGATATTGGTCTATAGTTTTCCACTTGACTGGTATCCTTGTCAGGTTTAGGGATCACAGAGATATATGCCGAATTCAGCTGAATATCTATAGGATTCCCCTTCGTTAAATGGTTAAAAAAACGAGTAAGGTATGGAGATAGAAGAGCCGAGAAAGTCTTGTAGTAAGGAGCAGAGAAACCATCTGGTCCTGGAGCTTTATCTGTTTTTAACATTTTGATCACTTCCAAAACTTCCTCAATCGAGATGGGAGCTTCCATTTTCTCTCTATGCACTTCCGCCAGCGAGGGAAGGTCCAAACTATCTAGGAATTCTCCCACGCTATTAGAATTGGAGAGTGTTTCAAAGTCGTAAAGTTTTGAATAGAAGCTTTGAAAGGAATCCATCACCTTCTGAGGGTTCAAGGTAAATAAGCCATTGGCTTGTTTAATCTTAGGGAGGACTCTCTGCCTTAGTCTAGGGGATAGTTTATGCGCCAACATTGGACCAATTTTATCTTTTAATCTATAAAATCTAGCTCCCGACCATTAACTTTGTTTTGACACCCGCAGCGGTTTAGGGTCATGTGAACTGCCTGCTAGGGAGATGCCATGTGGGAACTGGCCAGTGTTGCCAACCTACCAGATTAAAACTTACTGGCACAACACTGGTGCAGCCACGTTTTTACTGGCATTTTACAAAAGTTACTAAATTACTTTTTTAGGTGCAAATTTTTAGTATTTAGGCTACAAACAAGTACGCTAGGCAAATAGCAATGTGATTTAAGGTAGATATTAAGGTAAAAAAACATATTTTTGTTATTCTGGATATAATAAGGGCGAATTATTTAGTCACATCACCCCCTGCTTCCATCCCCCTCTGCCACGGACACCCCCTGCCTTCATCCCCTTCTGGGGTGCCACAATCTCCCCCTGCCTCCAATCTCCCTCTGCCTCCAATCTCCCCCAGACCTCCTGCCCCCAATCACCCGCTGCTTCCATCGTCCCCTGCCTCCATCCCCCTCTGCGTTGCCACCAACAACCCCTGTCTCCATCCCCCGCCCTCTGCGGTGCCACCATCCCCCTCTGTGGTGCCTCCAATCACCCCCTGCCTTACAATCACCCCCTGCCTTACAATCACCCCCTGCCTTACAATCACCCCCTGCCTTACAATCTCCCCCTGCCTTACAATCTCCCCCTGCCTTACAATCTCCCCCTGCCTTACAATCTCCCCCTGCCTTACAATCTCCCCCTGCCTCTATTGCCCCCTGCCTCTATTGCCCCCTGCCTCTATTGCCCCCTGCCTCTATTGCCCCCTGCCTCTATTGCCCCCTGCCTCCATTCCCCTCTGCGTTGCCACCGCAGTCACCATCACCCCCTGCCTCCAATCTCCATGCGCAGTTCCAAGCCGAACCGATCTTGGCTTTTTTTACTGGCACGTTCCCGCAACCACGGACATTTACGAACAGGGGAAAAATGTGCCCATTTTTACGAACTGTCCGTAAAAATACGGACGACGATTGGCAAAACTGGAACTGTCACTGGAATCTCACTGGTTTCCGCATCGCAATAGTGTGAACCCAGGCTGAAGGAGAAGCAACACATCCATAAATCCCCAACTTGGCTCTTATTACTGCACCTCCCTCTCTCAGCTTGAGCAATGTTCTGCCAAGGATAACACTCAAGTACTTTTCTAGTTTTTTATTAAATACATGTATTGTTTTTTAAAAGTAACACACCATTAAATGTGCGTGGAGAGGAGGAGAGTGGGAGGGTTTCAGTAGTTTGACAAAGACAAATGAGCAGGGCTGACACCATTCAGTCCACAAAGATGATGTGTGTTTTCAGCCCACAACAGGAATTCTAAGCTGAGTGCATTTCTAGCTGATCAAAATGTGTTTTTCTGTACTTGCAAAGTCTTTAAACGCATAAAACGAGGAGAAATGTACTGAATATGTTTTATTTTATTTATTATTGACATACCCTTTAAATGTCTAAAAGGTTTATGCTGTGACTTACCCCTTTCTGTCTCCACTACATAACTATTTCTCATTGTGATAGACCGTCCCACTGACCAGCAGTGTAGTATGACAGATGGGAGAGCCAGAGCCCAAATTTGTATAGTGCAGAACCCTGGTTTTAAGGAAATATCAAGTCGCTCATGAACATAATGTAAATACAGTTATACTTTAACCACTTAAGGACCGCCGCATGTACATTTACGTCGGCAGAATGGCACCGACAGGCACATCAACGTATATATACGTTGGTGCCTTGGGGGGGATCGGGGGTCCGATCGGACCCCCCCCCCCGTACATGCGGCGGTCCGCGCGGCTGCAGGAGCGATCCGACAAGTGGGGGCGGCTATCCGTTTTCACCCGCCCCCTCCGGATCGCTCCCAGCCAATGCGCGCGCCCGCCCGCCCTGTCACTTCCTCCTCCTGTGTAAACACAGGAAGGAGGAAGCGACGTGATCTCTCCCTCGGCGTTTGTTTCAAGCGTCGCTGAGGAGAGATCACAACACAACAAGTAAGTCTGCACCAACAGCACACTTACACACAGACACAAACACATTTAACCCCCGCGATCGCACCCCCCTCCCCCTCCCCCCTGTCACAGTGTCACTGAATGCAGTAATCATACATGTATGATTACTGTATTTAGTGTCAGTGTGACAGACAGTGTGACAGTCAGTCAGTGTTAGTGTCAGGGTAGCCCCCCCCCACCCCCCCAATAAAGTTTTAACCCCTTGATCACTGCCCTAGTTAACCCTATCACTCCCTATTGCCAGCATCACTAAGCGATCATTTTTCTGATCGCTGTATTAGTGTCGCTGTTCCCGCTAGGTAGCTAATTTTTTTTTAATGCGATTTTTTTTTTTACTAAAGACATGTGGCTAAATAAATTTTGGCCTAAATGTTTGACTAAAATTTAGTTTATTGGTTTTTTATTATAACAAAATGTAAAAAATATTGATTTTTTTTCAAAAATGTCGCTCTATTTTTGTATATAGCGCAAAAAATAAAAATCGCAGAGGCGATCAAATACCACCAAAAGAAAGCTCTATTTGTGGGAAAAAAAGGACGCAAATTTTGTTTGGGAGCCACGTCGCACGACCGCGCAATTGTCTGTTAAAGCGACGCAGTGCCGAATCGCAAAAACCCCTTGGGTCATTTGCCAGCGTATTGGTCCGGGTCTTAAGTGGTTAAAGCTGAACGCCAAGAGGATATGAAAAACCAACATTTAATGCAATGATATGTATGTTACAAAAATAATGAAATGCAATAATGAATCATCCGGCCTTTTATCCGGTCTGTTTCTCCATCCGTCTTTCGAATTTTGTTCCTAATTAAATCTAATTAGACGGCATCAACTTGCTACTTCGACCTCCATAAAAGCTTTCCCTGTGTTACATGAGAAAAAATAAACTGCCTCACTCACCACACACCTCAGTGTATTTACAGACAGGAATCGGATGACTATGGGCCAGATTCAGAAAGAAATCTCCAGATACGTCGTTGTAAGTCCGAATGAGTGCCGTCGTATCTCGGCGCCTGATTCAAAGAATCAGATACGCCGGAATTTAGGCAAGATCCGACCGACCGACGTAAGTCTCTTACGCCATCGGATCTTAACTGCATATTTACGCTGGCCGCTAGGTGGCGCTTCCGACGATTTACGCGTTGAATATGGTAATGAGCTAGATACGCTGATTCCGAAACATACGTGCACCCGACGCATTTTTTTTTACGTTGTTTGCGTAAGGCTTTTTCCGGCGTACAGTTACCCCTGCTATATGAGGCGTACGCAATGTTAAGTATGGACGTTGGGACAGCGACGAATTTTCCGTCATTTGCGTAAAACTTTCGCGAATAGGGCTTTGCGTAAGTTACGTTCACGTCGAAACCAATGAGTATTTGCGGCGTAATTTTAAACATGTACACTGGGATACGTCCACGGTCGGCGCATGCACCGTTCTTTAGAAACGTCATTTACGTGGGGTCATGGTTGATTATCATACAACACGCCCACTCCAAGCCTACTTTGAATTACCCGGGCTTACGCCGGCCCATTTACGCTACGCCGCCGTAACTTAGGACGCAAGTGCTTTGTGAATACGGCACTTGCCTGACTAAGTTGGGGCGGCGTAGCGTAAAGATACGCTACGTCCGCACAAATTTACGCCATTGTCTCCGAATCTGGCCCTATGTTTTCAGAGTTCCTGTTCACTGTGTTTTTGGGGTTGTGGAAACCTTGGAATTCACCTTCATATCTGGTGGGTCTACTCAATCCGGGCTGGGGTTGCCACCTTATCCCTATAAACCTGAACACCTATTAATTACACAGGTTCTCTGGCTGATTAAGATGGTAATTAAATTTACTTAGTGCCTTATCTGCATTAAATAAGCCTCAGAACATGTGTAATTCATACACATTCACACATATTCATAGTTCAAAAGCATGAGGTGGCAACCCTAGTCCTGGCGACATTCTGGTCTGAGGTTTTTCAAATGTTATCGCAGTTTTTTGGTATCATCATTCAACAAATGGACCCTCTAGTAGTGCCTTAGTGCCCTCCTAATTTAACCTTGGCTCAATTTAAAGTGGTTCAAAAGGGAAAAGGTTTTTTACCTTGAGCTTAGGTTCACACTGGATGCAGTGCGACACAGGGCTATTTTCATGCAGTTTGTGGTGTGATTTGTGCTTAACAGCTGCAAGTATAATGCAATTTTAGTAGTTTATGAAGCTTAAAATCGCACCGCACCGCATTGCACTAAACTTGTACAGGACTCTTTTTATTTATTTATTAACCACATCAGAATTGCACCACAGATGTGAACAGCCTTACAGAAAACAATGTTATTTCACTTGATATGCAATTACTTGATATGCATCTCTATGTGTTCTGGAATGCATCTGAAGTCTGATGTTGCATCTGTCCCCCAACACTTCTAAGACAAAACTGAGGGATCAAAGGCTGCTGATTGCTCAGTTCTTAGTCTTTAGTGAGCAGAGAGCTGTGACTGTCAGTCTGTACTTTCTGCTCTGCCCTTCCAGAGTTTACTGAAGCGTTGGACTGTGGAAGCGGCTTGCTCAGGCTGTCAGCGGCTCGCTGGGGGGATGAGCCAGCTGCCTCCAGTCTAGGCATCTGAGTGGATCCTGACTTTAAAATCGGGATCTCTCCAGAGCCTGGACCGGCTATGTGATGTCAGATCTTCTGATCCCTAGAAGATATCTGCATTAAGGTAAACCTGCAAGCAGTGCCCCCCACAGCCCCCCTAAATATTAATATTTACCTGAGCCCGATCTTGATCCAGCGATGTGCACGAGAGCAGATGCGCTCTCTCTCTCATTAGCCTTTGGCTCCTTCTGCTGTCAATCAGAGCCAGTAAGGATGGAGTGGGGGTGGGACCTATACTTTGTATACACAGAGTCGGCTTTGTAACAATCACACAGTCCCTTCAACAGAGCAGGTAAGTATTGACTTTAGAATCACTTTAAACTTTTACTCCAAATCACTACTTCATCTAAGCAAACGATTGATAAAGCCTGGAAAATGCTTTGTCTTCTGGCCACTAAATAAATTGATGTGACCCTATAAGACAGAATCCCAAAATATACTAAGATTTGGCACCCATGAGTGGAATATTTCCTTCCACCCAATTTTGGTGGAACCATGATTCTTTAATACACAGGTGTCAAACACAAGGCCGGTGGGCCAAATTCGGCTGGACAGGCCATTTCATATGGCCCTTGCACCTTTCCTGCAGCTGCAGGACAGCTCCAGCCCTCCTCTGCCCTTACTTTCTGCTTTCAAACAATGCATCCAGCTTCTTCCCAGCAGCAACATAAGGAAAGGGGGGTGCACTGTGATGTAAGGGAAAGTGGGGGACTCAGCTTCTGATGGTGGGGTGGCTCTTGACATCTAATGTAAGGGGAGGGGACATCCAATCCTACAGATACAACTGGCCCTTTTAAGGGCAATCATAATGCTAATGCGGCCCACAATGAAATTAAGTTTGACACCCCTGCTTTAATATAATCCTTTTCGCATGCCCTTAAATGCGCTGGCTGGCAGGGTCCTGGCGACCTCTGGAGTTTCCCTTCCTCTTTGCCCTACCAAGACCCTGACCTCTTCCCTCCCCACCCCCAACTCCCCCCTTTTCCTTATTTACTACTTTTTTTTTGTTTACTATTTTATTTAGCCTCCCTCATCTGCATTGTTCCTTGATCTCATAGAGCTATGTTTGTTATATTTTCTTATATTTCATCCATTGTTACTCCCTGAGCGGAGATCATGTCGGCGCTTGCATATAACACCAAATGCATTGCCCTAATTACTTGAAAACCTGTAATATAACTGTTGAATAAGAAAAACTTGACAGGGGTTCTAAACCTTTATAGCATTCTAACAAATACAAAGTTTTTTGGCTATACATATATAATACTTATCAAGCTATAACAATAGAAAGTTATCTCATGGGCTGCAGGATTTCAGTGTAGGCAGAGCAACTGCATTAATAATAACCTAAGGTTAACCTTTATGCCTCTCGGTCTTCTCCTGACATAACAGGAAGCACTGTATTTATTCTAGTGGTAGAAACTAGTCATTGACCAATTTTCTGTAAACGTGTCTAACTGCTATGTTATCCTAGACCTGGGGTAGGCAACGTGGGCCTTCTAGCTCTGGTGAAACTACAAATCCCATCATGCTTTTGAGCATAATCCCTGTGGCTGTTAGTTTTACAGTGTGTAGTTTCAACACATCTGGATTACTGAGGTTGCCTACCCCTGTCCTAGGCTGTAAGCAATGCTAAAAAAATACCAAAGGCATTATAATTGCAAGTTTGCAGCTTGACACTACTAAAATACATTCAAATAATACTAAAGGCAAATGTTTTTTAGTTTTAGACAGAGTGGAGAGGGATTAGAACACCTTTCAGTTTTGATTGCTGTCTTTACCCCTGTTAGGGAGATCCTCCCTCTCTCTATTTGTCCTGTTGACCGTTAACCATGGAAATTGAAAGTAATAGAGGGGACATCTTCCAATGAGGACCCTAGTTCTGGTGACAATCAGGGATTTACTCACTTTGGAGTGATTTCCTCTCACTTCCTGCTTTGACTATGGGACAGGAATTGAAGGGAAATCTCCCCCATGGGACACAGATGACAAAAGGAAAATTGACCGGGTTTAAAAGTTTCCCTTACGTTATCCAAAATGAAAAAAAAAAACACACCAAAGAACGAAAGGGATCTTTGGTTGTTAACGTGATTCTTAATATAACTTTTTCTTTTTTTTTTTTTTAATAACATGTTATACTTGCCTGCTCTGTGCACAGAGGCGCCCTGATCCTCCTCTTTTCAGGACCTCCACCGGAACTCCTGGCTCCTCCCTCTGCTGAGTGCCCCCATAGCAAGCTACTTCCTAAGAGGGCACTTATGTGGGCTTACTCCTGAGCCTTTCTGTCTGCTTCTATTTACACAGACAATGGGACTCGGCCCTGCCTTCTGTTCCCTCATCACTAGCTATGATTGACAGCAATGGGAGCCAATGGCTCTCACTGCTGTCTCTGAGCCAATGGGAGGAGGAGAGCCAAGTGAGCCCGTGTTCTTGTGCACATCTCTGGATCAAGATCAGGCTCAGGTAAGTATAAGGGGAGGGACGGGGGACTACATGCAGAAGTTTTTTTAACTTAAAGGCCGCGTACACACGAGGAAACATATCCGATGAAAACGGTCCGACAGACCGATTTCATCGGATATGTCTCCTGGAGATTTTGGTCTGATGTGTGTACACACGATCAAACCAAAATCCCCGCAGGCGGACAACGCGGTGACGTGTCGGTGACGTTGACGCCGCCACGTCACCGAACCAGGAAGTAAAATACTTCCACGCATGCGTCGAATCCATTCGGCGCATGCGGGGGATTTATGTCCGCTGGTTAGGCGTACTAACCAGCGGACATGTCGGACAGACGGGTTTCCAGCAGACAAGTTTTAAAGCATGCTTTAAAACTTTTGTCTGCTGGAAACCTTTCTGCTAGCCCGTAAACACGATCAAATCTGTCCGCTGAAACTGGTCTGGCCGCGGCCAAAGGGGTTGTAAAGGTTTGTTTTTTATTTTCTAAATAGGTTCCTTTTAAGCTAGTGAATTGTTGGTTCACTTATCTTTTCCCTTCTAAATTTGTTTTTCTCTGTTTTCTTTGTCTGAATTTCTCACTTCCTTTTCCTCCTCAGTAAGCTGTTTAGTAAGCTGTTCTGAGTGACTAACCAACCCTCGGATGATGGGGGCAAGCTTACTGAGGAGAAACAGGAAGTGAAAAATTCAGACAAAGAAAAAAAACATTTAGAAGGGAAATCGAAGGAAAAGTTAAGTGAACCAACAATGCACTAGCTTAAAGGAACCTATTTAGAAAATAAAAAATGAACCTTTACAACCCCTTTAATTCATATTTTTTTCCCTTTAATGCACTCTATCTGCCTTTAGAACCACTTTAATGTTATATATCATGTGATTTAAATGTTGATGATCACTTCATCATTTTGCTTATTACCATTTCAGCATTTTGGTCCCGTCTTCATCATGGCACTGAAGGCAAGAGCTCTATACACCTTCCAGAGCGAGAACAAAGAGGAAATAGACATCCTAGAGAACGAAGAGCTACGTCTGGTCAGTGATGTTTCGCTAGATGGGTGGCTTCAGGGCACAAATAGCCATGGTCAGACTGGGCTTTTTCCAGCATCATATGTTGAAATCCTTCACCCGCCCCGTTCTGGATCTGTACAAGTAGACTGCCCAGCACAGCATCAAAACAACCCAGATAATACACATCATGGAAGCTACGATGATGAGGAGGAGGATGATGATGACTGGGATGAATGGGATGATGGACAGTCTGTTGCAGAAGAACCTAGTGGTCCAAATGGTGTTCCACACAATGAGCCCCCACGGCCCCATTACCCAAGAGCTGAATATACACACAGACCACGGCTAGAACGGCAGGACAGTGTGGCAAGTTCGAAGAGGGGAAGTGTTGTGGGGAGGAACTTAAACCGATTTTCTAGCTTTGTAAGGTCCGGTGTCGAAGCTTTTGTACTTGGTGATGTTCCCCAGCTGGGCAGAGTGCCTGAAACTCATGGTATTGAAATGGGACCCATGGGTCCAGTGTGGCAGGCGGAGCGTAATCCATTCAGTTGCTCTGTTGAGGCACCCACCAAACAGACAAAGTTCAAGGGAATCAAAAGTTACATTTCCTACAGGTAAGAAACTGTGTTCTTATACAGAGGTAGAACGGTCTTTAACCACTTAAGACCCGGACCAATACGCTGGTAAATGACCCAAGGTGTTTTTGCGATTCGGCACTGCGTCGCTTTAACAGACAATTGCGCGGTCGTGCGACGTGGCTCCCAAACAAAATTTGCGTCCTTTTCTTCCCACAAATAGAGCTTTCTTTTGGTGGTATTTGATCACCTCTGCGATTTTTATTTTTTGCGCTATATACAAAAATAGAGCGACATTTTTGAAAAAAAAACACTATTTTTTACTTTTTGTTAAAAAAAAAATCAAATAAACTAAATTTTAGTCAAACATTTAGGCCAAAATTTATTTAGCCACATGTCTTTAGTAAAAAAAAAAATCGCAATTAAAAAAAAATAGCTACCTAGCGGGAACAGCGGCACTAATACAGCGATCAGAAAAATGATCGCTTAGTGACGCTGGCAATAGGGAGTGAAAGGGTTAACTAGGGCGGTGATCAGGGGGTTAAAACTTTATTAGGGGGGGTGGGGGGGCTATCCTGAACCTAACACTAACTGTTTTTTACACTGCCTGTCACACTGACACTAAATGCAGTGATTAAATCACTGCATTCAGTGACACTGTGACAGGGGGGTGGGGGGGGGCGATCACAAGGGGTTAATATGCCTATGTGAGTGTGTGTCAGTGTTGTGTTGGTGCACACTTACTTGTGATGTCTTCTCTCATCAGCAGCGCTGGGAAACAGCGCTGCGATGAGAGAATACATCATTTCCTCCTTCCTGTGTAAACACAGGAGGAGGAAGTGACAGGCTGGGAGCGCGCTCCCATTGGCTGGGAGCGATCGCGGGGGGGGCGGATATCACGGACATCCGCCCGCAGATCCCGGATCGCTCCCAGAGGTAGGGGGACCCCCGCACGCCGCGGAGGGGGTCCCGATGGGACCCCCGAACCGCACTCAGGCGGGGACGTAAATTTACGCCCTTGTGCCTGTACGTGCCATTCTGTGGCCGTATATGTGCGTGCGGGGGTCCTTAAGTGGTTAAAAATACAGCCAGTGAAGTGTTTGTAGTGTTGGTAAAAGTCTATGTGTATTTAAGGAAAGTGCTCAAAACAGTGTTTACTCAGAATCAACTATTTATATCCTTGCATTTACTGAACAATGTGTGGAATTTGCAAAAGTGTCATTCTGTGTCTTGTCGCTTTGCGTTACTAAGGAAAAAGCGTGTCATTCGTTTTTAGTAAGAGGAGTCAGGATGTGTCGTTGTACACTACGGTAATATATACTAGTATGTGCTGTAAACAATAACCTGCAATTTGCTTGTGCATTATTTGTGCCGTCGGGTCACTCTGTCATTAGGGAGAGTGAACAAAGGGTGTGGGAGGGTGTGATTCCAAGAAAAACAGCAGAATAGGTTCTCTGTTACCCTGCACGCTCAGTAACAAGCTCCATCTGTTTTTTATTTATTTGGGCGATTGAGCAGCTTTACTAGAATACTTGAAAAGATCAGTCCACCCAAAATGAATATTTTGGTTGTAGACGGAAACTAGTGGGCTCTGTCAGCTCCTAACTTGTGTATTTTGTAGATACTGCAGTAAAGATGGCTGCCATAGTTCCTGATCCTCTTCCTATCCAGATGGCAGTTTTGGGGTGTTTGTGTCCACCTTTGTGTGTGTGAGAGGGGAGGTTGGCTATCTGCTATTGCGTTCTGTGTAATATAAAATAAAAAAGGCAGACAAATCAGACAAGGTGTCCAAAAGATTCAAAAGCTTTCAGGTGGTTGAAATTTTCAAGCTCTACCAAAAACTTAAGGGGTTGTAAAGGTTTTTTTATCTTCTAATTAGGTCTCTTTAAGCTAGTGCATTGTTGGTTCACTTACCCTTTCCTTCTATTTCCTTTCTAAATGTTTTTTTTCTTTGTCTGAATTCCTCACTTCCTGTTTCTCCTCAGTAAGCTTGCCCCCGTCATCCGAGCTGTTCTGGCTGGGGGGTTAGTCAGCGTGCTCGCCTCCTCCCTTGGGACTTCATCCCTGCAGGGAGACCCTGTGTTCTTCAAGAGGTTCCATTAATTTGCTGGGAGTCTCCAAGAGATTCCATTAATTTGCAGTAATTTTTCTTGTTTCCTTGTTTTGGCTGCGGGACAGGAAGTGAAGGGAAATCTCCCCAATGGGACAAAGATAGCAAAAATATACCTTACCGGGGGTTCTAGCCCTCCCTTACTCGATCCAAAATGAAACAAAAAAAAATTTTGCCTCTAGTTCTACTTTAAAGGATACGTTCACTTTTTGACAGAAAAATAATAAATGCAACATTTTTGTGCTGGTAAAAAAAGTGCATCTATTATTTTTTATGTTGCAGGAGCCTATAAAGCATTTCACCAGCAATCAGCAGATCACTGTTGCCATGCAGGTCTCATGCAGACCTGTCAGTGTATTCGCTTGCTTGTACCTCATATGCGCCCAGAAGCGATTCGGTTCGCATGTGCCGCGCTATATAAGTTTTTTTCATTCATTCATATGGGTGAGCCGATACACTCTGACAGGAAGAATCAATGAACTACAAGCTGACAGCTGCTAAGGCTGTCAGGACTTGTAGTTTTCTATTCGCAGTGAGTTTTTTTTTTTTTTAAAGTTGATGTAAGCCCTCTCCTATACCTAGTGAAGTGAACAGCCTGAGATGATACATAGATGAAACAAATCTCCCTACATACGTTTTACAGGTATATCTGTCTTCAGCTTTCTATATTCTTTAGAAAGTGAACATAGTGTTAGAAAAAAAGGAGTGGAGCAACCGAAAGACACAGGACTTGGGGCTTTGGAGAGAGATAAGAAAACACTACAGAAAAACACTTGTATAACCTGTTACATCCTGAATATGAGTGTAACGTTATGAAAGGTGAACTTATTCTTTAACTGCTTTTTTAGGGGATTTAGAAAAGCAGATTTATCTACCTATACACTGCTCCTGCAGTCTCACCTGCGCTGCTAGACCAGTAACTACGACCTCTATCCATGCTCCAGTGGCCTAAGGTCATCTGATATTATAAAGGCCTAGAGGAGCATCCTCTGCCGGGGTAGTAGAGGATCTCATAAGTAACAATGCTTTTACTGTGCCGCTAGACTGGGGCTCTGCAATCCATCCCTGCATGAACATATTTACTTATTTCAATGGCTGTGGCCTTTCTACACTGTCTGCAGTCCAGCTGGTAAAAATTTAGTACAGTTCTCTCCAGGCCTGCTCACTAACATCTCATAGGCCGCGTACACACAATGAGACATGTCCGCTCAAACATGTCCGGCGGCTTGTCAGCTCGTGGCTTGGCGCCCCTTCTCTGCGGGAGGTAACAGCGCTGGGTTGCGTACTCCGCCTCTCAGCCCAAAGAACTGGCACACCTGGCAATAGTGTAAGTGCAGGGACCAATGAGAAACACACACGTTATAATAAAATACTTCCACGCATGCGTCAAATCCATTCGGCGCATGCGCGGACATTTTTGTCGGCTGGTTAGTTTACTAACCAGCGGACATATCCGACGGACGTGTCTCCAGGGGGACAAATTTCAAAGCATGCTTTGAAATTTGTCCGCTGGGAAAACATGTCCGCTAGCCCGTACACACGATCGGAGATGTCTGCTGAAACGGTCCGTCGGACCAGTTTCAGCAGATAAATTTGATCGTGTGTACGCGGCCATAGAATGAATTGCTCCTGCAGTATCAAGTCAAAACTTGGAAGTGCTCTTCAGGGTCTTAGTTATTCCTTCCAGCTATACTCTCCATATAGCACAGAAACACTCGATGGTGCTATTGCGCACACAGGGCAAACTTATGAAAAGGTTGGGGTGATGTTTGCTGAGCTGCTCAAGAGTCTTTCAAGTCTTCAAGATGCTGGTGCTGTGGTGCAGGGGAAGCCTGCCACAGCACGTAAGTGAGGACATGTAAGGTGACACAGCAGAGTGTAATGGGGGGGGGGGGGGGGGGGGTTATATATTCCTCATATATTCCTGAACTTGACCTTTTTAAAACAGTTCTGTCCTAAAACATATTGTGCTCATAAGCGGAGACTTTGCATGAAAATGCAGGTCCCCCCATTAGCTATTCACCATCTTAACTCTAAATAAAAGAGAAAATGCTAGGTTAAAGGTGAAAAAAGTAATCAATCAGGTACATCCCAATTTGCAGCATGGTTGCTTAGCGATCATGATGACATTTAGCCTTTTCAGATTCAGAATACTTTATTAATCCCAAAGGGAAACTATTATTTAATCCCGGGTGGAAAGTATTAACAGGATCCTGGGATAGCCGAGTATCCCTAATCCTATGAGAACTTTCATGTGCTGTGCAGGAGCATATTTTTTCCTCCTCTTTCAGAGATGTAGAGATTATGAATGGCATACATGAGGGTGCAGTAATATTCACTTCCAGGGAGAATCGGTTTATGAAGGCATGTTTGGTTGCAGTGATATTCTCAATTATTGTCCGCCTCATTGCGACCTGTTATATTGCCTTTGGCGCGGCTCAAAGTAGAGGTAAAGGCATATTCCTGTGTCCTAGATCAGCGGTTGCCAACCAGTGGTAAAGTTTTGATCGTCTCCAAGGGTTCTGCTGCAAATCAACATTTTGGTGGGTGTATACTGACCAATGTTTATAGTGTTGTTCTTAAAGCGGAGTTCCACCCAAAAATGGAACTCCTGCTAATCTTACTCCCCACCCCCTTACATGCCACATTTGGCATGTCATTTTTTGGGGGGGGGGAGTGGGGGCTTCAGGAGGAGTGGAACTTCCTGTCCCACTTCCTGCTTCCGCCGAGGGGCTGGTTAGGCGATTAAGCTTAATCGCCTACAGCAGCCCCTCCCTCTAGGCGATCGCATGGGACACATGACAGGTCCTATGCGATTGCCTGTCCAATCAGCGGCAGGCCGCGCCGCTCGCGCATGCGCAGTGGGTGCCCAGCCGTGAAGGCTGGGTGCCCACAGTTGTGATGAGGACGCCGGCCGGGGAGGGGGGGGAGAGGAGCTGGAACGCTGGAGCAGGTAAGTGATTGTTTATTAAAAGCCAGCAGCTACACTTTTTGTAGCTGCTGACTTTTAATAAACACAAATATTGTCTGGAACACCCCTTTAATGCACGCCGACAGTCAATACTTTCAGCGCACATTGATACCCGATGCCTCCTCTGTAGTCCTAGGTCCTGTGAACTCAGAGGTAGGCCCCAGGAGTATGAGTAGTGCAGAGAGCTAGAGGTGAAGGAGGGGGACTTCCAATGGCAGCTCTGATCACAGACTGTGGGAGGGAGCACAGGGCACATGGCTGGATAAGGAGGTGAGATCCAATGATAAGTCTGTGTAAGACAGCAGTGTGTGTGTGTTGGGGGGTGGTCCAAAAGGTTGGCCACCACTGTCCTAGAGCATGGGGTGTGGGCTTGTCCTGATACCAATCCATAGGGCTAGTAAATGTAAATAGGAAGGGGATTGCCACTACTCCTGACCAGCCCAGGTGAATAAGTGATAAGGAGCACCCCCACTGGTGCTTAGTCATAGGGTCTACTAAGCCCCTGTGGGTGGGGTGAAATGCATCTGGACACTAAGTGGTGCCAATCCTTTGCTCTTTACAGTTGTCAGGCTCGTGTTTTTTTTATTTTTTATATTAAAGTGATTCTCACTATTTTTGTTATTTCTTATTTATCTCCTGTCTTTACCTACTTTATTTTTTATTATTTTGTCAGGCTTACACCAGGGCACACCAACTCTGCAGTTTACCGAAGATACAAGCATTTTGACTGGTTGTACAACCGGCTTCTGCATAAGTTTACAGTAATCTCCATTCCACACTTGCCCGAAAAGCAAGCTACAGGACGCTTTGAGGAGGACTTCATCCAAAAGCGAAAACGTCGTTTGATTCTGTGGATGGATCATATGACCAGTCACCCGGTTCTATCTCAGTATGATGGTTTTCAGCACTTCTTAACCTGTCAAGATGAGAAGCAATGGAAAGCGGGCAAACGACGGGCAGAGAAAGATGAGATGGTGGGCGCCAGTTTCTTGCTGACTCTGCAGATACCTACCGAACACCAGGACCTGCAGGATGTGGAAGACCGCGTGGATGCCTTCAAGGCCTTCTCCAAAAAGATGGATGAGAACGTTATGCAGTTAACCAGTGTGGTGTCTGAACTGGCACGTAAACACATGGGTGGCTTTCGTAAGGAGTTTCAGAGACTTGGAAGTGCTCTTCAGGGTCTTAGTTATTCCTTCCAGCTAGACCCTCCTTATGGCACAGAACCACTCGTGAGTGCTATTGCTCACACAGGGCAAACTTATGAAAAGGTTGGGGAGATGTTTGCTGAGCAGCCCAAGAACGATCAGTTTAGATTCCTTGATACCCTGTCTTTGTACCAAGGATTGCTGTCTAACTTTCCAGACATCATCCACCTACAGAAAGGTATGTTCAGAACGGTTTTCTTCCAAGTTATAAGATAAAGCGTGCTTCCTTCAACTCTGCTTTTATAAGAGCACAATCATTACGTTTTTATTGCTAATGATATATTATTTTGTTTGTACAGTCATCTCTTAATGGACATTAAAACAGATAAAGGAAAGCAAAGCAGAGAGAGAAGCCAATAAAATATAATAGAGGTGTTGGGAAGAAATAGCAATTTATTTAAGGATTAAACCACAGGAGTATCCTTGGCTGAATCTTCAAAGAATAAGCCTATGATGTTTCTGTACCATAGAGCAGAACACATATCATTTATTAGGTCTCCTACATACACACCATAAAATAGACGACTTGTTTGGCTTTTGTTGATGTTGGTAATTGCATATGAGGTTTGCAGTTTTTGTGTGTATACATGTTATGCTTACATATATTATGTGCAAGCTGCCTTCATTAAATAGAAAATGATGCTCTAAAAAGCATGAAAATACAACAAGGCTAGTACAAAAGCAGGACGTAGAACAAAAAGAAGAAGAAGCAACAAATGAGTATGATGTAACGGAACAAATGACTTTATTTTACTAATATAATTTTATCAGTTCAAAAGCTGTTGTAAACATATTGAAAACATGGAAGTCCGTACTCGCTCTGAATATTTAACCACTTCAATACCAGGCACTTGCGCACCTTCCTGCCCAAGCCAATTTTCAGCTTTCAGCGCTGTCGCAATTTGAATGACAATTGCGCAGTCATGCTACACTGTGCCCAAATGAAATTTTTTATCATTTTGTTCACAGAAATAGAGCTTTTTTTTGGTGGTATTTGATCACCTCTGCGATTTTTCTTTTTTGCGCAACAACTAAAAAAAGACCGAAAATTTTGAAACAAAGTTTTTTTATTATTTTCTGTTAATTTTTTTTGAAAATAAGTACGTTTTCTTCTTCAATTACGGGCACTGATAAGGTGGCACTGATGATGGGCACTGATGGTCACTGATAGGCGGCGCTGGTATGCGGCACTGATGGGCACTCATAGGCCGCACTGATAGGCACTAATAGGTGGCACATATGGGCACTGGTGGGCATGGATGGGCACTGAGGGGTGGCACTGTTGATACTGATGGTGGCATTGCTGGGCATCACTTTTTTTTATGTTGTGCCCACGTTGCCAGTCAGTGCCCATTTGTGGGCACTGATTGGCATCTATTGCGAAGATTTTTTTAACATGTGGATGGCCATGGGGTATATACCTGGCCATCCACATGTTGCACCCTTTCCCTGGTGGTCCAGTGTGGGCATCTGCGGGGGGGGGCTACGCTGATAAACAATCAGCGTATACCCCCCTGTCAGGAGAGCCGCCAATTGGCTCACCTCTACTCACGTCTGTCAGACGCGAGTGAGGAAGAGCCGATCAACAGCTCTTCCTGTTTACATCGTGATCAGCCGTGATTGGACACAGCTGATCGCGTGGTAAAGAGCCTCCGCCGGAGGCTCTTTACCGAGATCGGAGATGCAGGGTGTCAGACTGACACCCCGCATCACCGATCGCCGCACTTCCCGGACGTCAATTGTCTATTGACCAGGCGGGAAGTGGTTAAAGGGGTTGTAAAGGTTTGTTTTTTATTTTCTAAATAGGTTCCTTTTAAGCTAGTGCATTTTGGTTCACTTACCTTTTCCTTTGATTTCCCTTCTAAATGTTTTTTTTCTTTGTCTGAATTTCTCACTTCCTGTTTCTCCTCAGTAAGCTTTCCACCATCATCCATGGGGGTTAGTCAGCCAGAACAGCAGCTTACTGAGGAGGAACAGGAAGTGAGAAATTCAGACAAAGAAAACAAAGAAAAAAAACATTTAGAAGGGAAATGGAAGGAAAAGGCAAGTGAACCAAAAAAAAAAAAACCTTTACAACCCCTTTAATACGGCTCTTATCAGTCACATGCGGTGACATGTTAATGTTTCACTTATCATTTCATGCGGTTACAGGTTCCAGTGTAACAAACACCGTTTGAATAATCCACATTGGGGAACAATTTCAGATGATAAACACAACATTCATTTTTTTTCCTGCCTAACAATGTCCTTTTGCCATAAAAAGCAAAGTTTGGCTTATAAAGGGAACCTGCGAGAGTACAAATATTCAAGCTACTGATGATTTTTTTTAAAAGGTACAGATTATTGGGGCTATTCTGATCTTGGTTTTAAATTCCATCAGCACACTGAGCTGGAATAAATATACAGGATGTCGGTTTTTAGACTTTACTGATTTGCATGCCTGTTCTAGGTCAGTTTTAAATACAAGTTAGCAATTGTAGCTCAAAAGCCGGTCATAGATGGTTTGGTTCTTGGCCAGTTTAACCACTTAAGACCCGGACCAATACGCTGGTAAATGACCCAAGGGGTTTTTGCGATTCGGCACTGCGTCGTTTTAACAGACAATTGCGCGGTCGTGCGACGTGGCTCCCAAACAAAATTCGCGTCCTTTTTTTCCCACAAATAGCGCTTTCTTTTGGTGGTATTTGATCGCCTCTGCGATTTTTATTTTTTGCGCTATATACAAAAATAGAGCGACATTTTTGAAAAAAAATCAATATTTTTTACTTTTTGTTATAATAAAAAAACAATAAACTAAATTTTAGTCAAACATTTAGGCCAAAATTTATTTAGCCACATGTCTTTAGTAAAAAAAAAATCGCATTAAAAAAAAATTAGCTACCTAGCGGGAACAGCGACACTAATACAGCGATCAGAAAAATGATCGCTTAGTGATGCTGGCAATAGGGAGTGAAAGGGTTAACTAGGGCAGTGATCAAGGGGTTAAAACTTTATTGGGGGGGGGGGGTGGGGGGGCTTCCCTGACACTAACACTAACTGACTGTCACACAGTCTGTCACACTGACACTAAATACAGTAATCATACATGTATGATTACTGCATTCAGTGACATTGTGACAGGGGGGAGGGGGGGGGGGGCGATCGCGGGGGTTAAATGTGTTTTTGTGTGTGTGTAAGTGTGCTGTTGGTGCAGACTTACTTGCTGTGTTGTGATCTCTCCTCAGCGGTGCTTGAAACAAATGCCGAGGGAGAGATCAGATAGCTTCCTCCTTCCTGTGTTTACACAGGAGGAGGAAGTGACAGGGCGGGGGGCGCGCGCATTGGCTGGGAGCGATCCGGAGGGGGCGGGTGAAAACGGATAGCCGCCCCCTCTTGTCAAATCGCTCCTGCAGCCGCGCGGACCGCCGCATGTACGGGGGGGGGGGGGGGGGTCCGATCGGACCCCCGATCCCCCCCAATGCACCAACGTATATATACGTTGATGTGCCTGTCGGTGCCATTCTGCCGACGTAAATGTACATGCGGCGGTCCTTAAGTGGTTAATAGGGACTGGCTGCGATTTGGACCATCTATGGGCCGGCTGATTATACCCAAGTTGATGCATTGATTGACTTGGGTATAACCAGTATGTCAGGTTTCTAGCATGTGATTATTACCAGCGTCTATATAGCCACTAGCAATAATCACTGTGTTTTCTTTTCTACACTCAATGCATATCTTTCCTTCATCTATGGCCTGCATTACATTCCTACAGGTGTACTTTAAGAGCCGGTTCACACGCGTCCCATTCAATGCAATAGAACCGTTCTATTAGGAGCGTCGCAAGTCGCCCCGACTTAGAAAAACGTTCTTGTACGACTTTGGGGGCGACTCGGGGCGACCTGCATTGACTTCTATACAGAAGTCGTTTTGCAGGTCGCCTCTAAAGTCGTCTTCAGGACGACTTGCAGAGTCGCCCCCAAAGTCGTGCCACGGCTGTGTGAACCGGCTCTTAAGTGTATCTAAACAAAAACACAACAAAAACAAACAAAAAAACAATTGTATTGCAGCTTGCCAGTATAGATTTGGTGGCTGCATTAGGCAACATTCCTGTGCGGCCACCGGTAACAATCAGTAGATTTATGTTGGTGGTTGTAAACGCTGTTGCGCACACTGTGTGAACAGCGGCAGCTGTCAGATTTTTACTCTGTACAAATCAATGGCAAGCGCCGCTGCTGTTCACATGCAACTGCTAATCTATGTGAATACCCACCCCGGACATAGGGTGCATGCTGGCTGCAGATATCCAGCCAGTTTGTATGCAGTCATAGCAGAGACCGTTCCTGCGTCCAGAGGTGATGTTTAGCCTCTTCTGAACGCCACAAAGTACCTGCACACAAACTCCCATGTAAATGTAGCCTTCATTTTTATTTTAATTTTTTTATTCCTTTATTTTGACCTACTTTTCCTGCCAGAGACAACGCTTATTCACTGTACTGCACCCATGGAGGGGGATCTTTGTCCCCTAGCACAGGAAGTATGTTTAGAACTACAAAATGGCTCCCACTCTCCTAATTTCCAAAACATAGAGGGATATGTTTTGCAGTTTTTAAAGTGGATGTAAACCCACTCTCATCTTTACTAAACTACTTGCATTGTGGTTATCTATAGAAGGATATACATGCCTATATTTTTTTCACTGAACTTCTGCTATGATCACTAACATCCAGTCAAAACCCAGAAAAGTCACCACATGACTTCAGCATGCCCAATCATGCTGAGATGTGGAGCAGCCAATCCTGGGAGAGCTGGAGAAGAAAGGAAGGGATCTGAAGTACACAGAATTTCTTTTCAGGGTTGCATGAGATGAGGAAATCACCTGTTACTTACAGCAAGGGGGGAAGAATAGTTTTTATTTTACTGTCTGTTTTTATCTTGCTGAAAAAAAGAAGATTGCTCAGAGCTGGATCTATTCTTGGTTGCAAGACTGGGTACAGATAACATGAAATCCTATACTGTACAAGGTGCAAGCCTTAATTAAAAGAAAAAAGGAAACTGGGTTTACATCCATTTTAATGCATTCTATGAATGAATGAATGAATGAATGAGAACTTATATAGCGCGGCACATGCGAACTGAATCGCCTCTGGGCGCTTGTTGTTCCTGTCTCCTTTGATATCAAAAGAGAAAAGTCTTGACCTTTTTCCTAAATGCTAGGTGGTTCTCCTCCAACCGAATGCTGGTTGGTAAAGCGTTCCATAGTCTGGGACCTTGGATCGCAAATCTTCTTTCTCCTTTGGACTTGAAGTTGGCTTTCGGAACCTGGAGCAGGTTCTGATTCGTGGATCGCAAAACGCGATTTGGATTATGCGCTTTTATTAATTCGCATAAGTAAAGGGGGGCATTCTCATGGACACATCTATGCGTAAGACAGAGGGCTTTAAAAGCGATTCTGTCTTTAACTGGCAGCCAATGAAGGGCTCTCAGTGAAGGTGAGATGGATTCCCAGGGTTTTTTCCCAGTCACCAGTCTGGCGGCCGTATTCTGAACGACTTGCAGACGAGCGATTTGGTATTTGGGGAGTCCGAGGTAAAGGGCATTTGCATAATCCAACCTGGAGTTTACAATAGCTCCCACCACGACCGCTAGATCTTCTTTAGGGATGAACGGAGTGAGTCTGCGTAGTAGGCGCAGTAGATGGTGAGATCCGCTGACCACTGACCCTATTTGTGCGTCCATTGTCATAAAGGAGTCAAAAATGACCCCTAGGCTTTTGACTTTGGCGCTAGGGGTGATGAGCTTGCCCAAAATAGGTGGGGGAGACCACGCTGTTGAGGGTTGATTCCTTCGCTTGGCGTGAAACAGAAGAAGTTCTGTTTTCGCTCCATTGAGTTTAAGATAACTCTTTGTCATCCAGTCCTCCATCAAAGAGAGACATGTCTCTAGATTGAGGTGGTGATCCTGTCTATTGCAGATGCGGAAATACAGTTGCGTGTCATCTGCATAAGAGTGATAAAGCAGATTTTGGCTGCTAATAATCTCAAAAAGAGGACGAAGGTAGATGTTGAATAGCACTGGTGACAGAGGCGATCCTTGAGGGACTCCGCATGTTACTGTGCGTTTTTCAGACGTAAAAGGTCCTAGCTTCACTGTTTGCGATCGGTTTTCCAAAAAAGAAGAGAACCAAGATAAATCGCCTTCTGCGACCCTGGCTACTTCAGAAAGCCGAGTCAGTAACAGATTGTGGTCTACAGTGTCAAAAGCTGCACTTAGGTCCAACAGAACCAGGAGACAAGATTCTCCTTCGTCTGCGGCCTTGAGAACATCGTCCCATACTTTCAGTAATGCTGTTTCCGTCCCATGTCCGGGACGGAAGCCTGATTGCAATGGGTCAAGTAGCTTGTAGGTATCTAGATGCAGTTGCAGCTGTTGTACCACTACTTTTTCCATTATCTTAGAGAATACGTTGAGGCTTGTTATGGGACGGCGGTGGAGTGGGTCCTTGGGGTCCAGGGAGGGTTTCTTCAGGATGGGTTGGATTACACCCTCTTTCAACTGTGAGGGCAGTATGCCTTCCAAGAAAGACTGGTTGATAAGCTGCGTGATGGGAGGAGCCAGGATGTCGGCGCATTCCTTCAGCAGTTTTGTGGGGATAATGTCATTTGGCGCTGCGCCATTGCGCAGAGTACAAATGACATTCTTAGTGGACTCGATGGAGATGGGTTCCAGGGTGAACTTACCTGATATCGGAGAATTACTATGGGTGCTGTGTGAGAGGCTACAGGGGGGGCTGAGGGGAGAAAAATTTTGCTGAATGCTTTCACGGATTGCCTCGATTTTATTAACGAAATAATCCGATAGCTCATTGCAAAATTCTTGTGTGTCCGAACTGGGGGCTTCAATGCATCCTGGTTTCATGGTCTGGGTGACCATCTTGAAGAGTTCGCGGGGGCGGTTTTGGGCACCGTTGATAGCCTCCGAAAAATAATTCTTCTTGGCTTGGAAAATTCCTTTGTGGTATTTTCTTGTTGTCGCCTTGTAGATGGATAGGTTTAGCTCAGAAGAACATCTTTTCCAGGCAGATTCTGCCCTTCTGCGTTCTTGCTTCAGTAACGACAGCTGGTTGTTAAACCAGCTGCGGTTGTTTTTCCGAATGCGGGTTATTCGTTTCGGCGCTACCAAGTCGGCTGACTGTAGCATGGCCGAGTTTATGGCTTTCAATGTTTCAACGGCCGTTTGATGCGGCTGGGTTGTTTCTATTTTTTTCCTTAAAGTCGTTTTGAAGAGTTCCGAGTGGAGCTTCTTCTGACATCTAGTCCAGTGTGTTGCCACTGGATTCGATGTTTTTGTTGCGGGGGGGATGGTGGAAATACTGAATATAATTGCCTGGTGGTCTGTCCATGGCAATTTTTCATTTTCCCTAATTTTTATTTCCAGAGCTTGTCTGAAAATAAGATCAAGTGTGTGACCTGAAGCATGTGTAGGCCCACATACTAGTTGCTGCAATCCTAATCCTTCCAGGTGGTCGATACAGGCGTCGGCAATGGGGTCTTGTGAGGAATTGGCCCAGAGATTGAAATCCCCTAACAGCAACAGGTGTTTGCTGTTGAGGGTATAAGTGGAGAAGAAATCCGTCCATGATGAGAGCAGCTGCGATTTTGGGCCGGGTGGCCTATAGCAGAGCAGAATGTGGACGGTCTCCTTTGAACTTGCTTGCAGTTGCAGAGTAAGGGTTTCCATGAATGGAAGAGGGTTTTGGCGGACTGGTTTGGTGATCGTAAGATGAGTCTTGTGGATCACCGCCAGGCCGCCTCCTCTTTGCCCTATTCTGTTTTCCGTTATGATACGGTAATTTTCTGGCACCAATTCTCCTAGAATGGTGTTACAGTCGGCTGTGAGCCAGCTCTCTGTAATAAAAAGACAGTCTAGATCCTTTTGTTGAATGAAGTCGCGGATTTCTAGTCGGTGTTTTACTGCCGATCTAGTATTGATCAGAGCACATGATATGTGCTTGACCTGGGGTAAATGTCTGAAATGTCTAACCGTCGATCTATGATTGGTTCTCCATAGTCGCTCACCCTCATGTGTAGCAGACCCCCTCAGCCAATACTTACCTGAGCCCCATCTCTATCCAGCGATGTCCACGAGTGCCTTGGCCATCCGGGACTCTTCCTCCTGATTGGCTGAGAGACAGCAGCAGCGCCATTGACTCCTGCTGCTGTCAATTAAACTCAAAAATATTTAACCCTCCCCTCTCCAGTGAGAGAGCCTCCAATAATAACACATTTGTTGGGCATTGCTATGGAGCCTGAGCAGATGTTCAAAAAACATTAGAGCCAGACCCTCGGCACAGCAGCCAGACATCTAGCATTTTCAGAATGAAGTTGGCAATGCCACCTCCTTAGTTCCCTCATTACAGGTTTATTATATGCTCCACTTCCCCTGTGCATGCCAAAAGCTAGTCATGGCATCATGGCATGCACATGGGAAGTGGAGCATAAAATAAACCTGTTATGAGGGAACTAAGAAGCTGGCATAGCCAACAAAATTCTAAAAATGCTAGATGTATGGCTGCTGTGCCGAGGGTCTGGCTGCAGTGTTTTTTGAATACCTGCCCTGTAACATGTATGCAGATCAGGAAAAGCAGACATCCTTCTCTGAATACACCAAAGCTGGCCCTACATGACTTTCTTCCAATTTCTGCTCAGTCGGTAAGGGACATTTCAGGGACAGATGTAAAAAAAAACACAGATTTTTACATACTGCCCCTGGTTTTACTGAGGCTGGCAACCCTGATCGCATGGGGCCACCGGGCAGTGCCTGAGTGCCCAAATGGTCAGTCTGCCCCTGCTGCAGAGGACACCTCTTGATAGGAGGAGAGCTCAGTCACATGACTTTCTTTTCCCCCCTACTCATTACCTTCAATTACGTTTTTCTTGTTTCCAGTTTCTAAAGCCAACAGTTATTTATTTTTTTTAAGCAGCAGTATGGCTGTGCTAAGGACGTACTGTTGCTTTTGCAGGGCCCCAAACTATTAATAATAGAGGGTCAGCCTACAGGCCAGTCAGCTTGCATTTTCAGAAGGAGACGTCAACAATGGCAGACTCCAGGTCCCCCGTTACAGGTTTCCTTAGTAAGGTAGAGAGTAAAATCTTTTCATAAAAGAGGTTTTCTTTAAAGGGACACTAAAATCAGATTTTTTTTTTTTTTTTTAATTAACAAACATGTTATACTTACCTCCACTGTGTAGTTCGTTTTGCACAGAGTGTCCCCAAAAGCTGTCTTCTGGGGTCCCTCGGCGGCTGTCTCGGCTCCTCGTCGCAAAAGCTTTCTACCTTCATGCGAGCGAGCTTGCACGATGGAAAGCTTTTGCAAGAGCGCTCCCGTTATACAGCTGCGGCCATAGCCGCCCACTGTATCACTCGGCCCCGCCCCCCCGGAGCGCCGCGTCATCCGCTGTGATTGACAAAATCGCCAGCCAATGGCTGAGCTGCTATCAATCCGCCCAGCCTAGCGAATCAACGACCAGGCTGGGAACCGAACAGGACGACCAGCACGCGCACCGGACTTTCGAGGGGTGAGGTAAGTAAAACGGGGGCTGGGGGGGGGGGGGGAGGCGGTGCTGTCAGATGTTTTTTTACCTTAATGCATAGAATGCATTAAGGTAAAAAAAACTTTTACCTTTACAACCCCTTAAGGCTTAAAGCGGACCTTCAGTAATCTTTTTTAACTTTCCATCTATTAAATCTTCTGCCCTTGTTTTAACTTTGGATAGTAAAACATTTTTTTTCTGCCAGTAAATACCTTATACAGCCCACTTCCTGTTTCTTGTCTGGTCATTAGACTTATGACATCATGCACATCTCTCTCTTGTGTGAGAGTGTTTGCCCTTGTGTGAGAGCTGTAGAGCTGAAGCAGTGCCTCTGTGTAAATACAGGAAGTGAACAGGCAGCAGCTTCAGCTGCCCACAGTTAAAATGGATGCAGCCAGACTCAGTGGAGGGATATTTCTGCAGCATATTTGGCAAGTACAGAATCGCAGTATATATAAAATAATATGCAAATAGTTGGAGGGAAGCTTCGCAATGGCAAAGATGTTTTTATTACAAATTATGTGAGCAGACTGCAGTTCCTCTTTAATGGAAGTGACTGTGGGGAGACTTCATACTACCGCTTACATTTTTGTTGTCTGTCTCACTCAGGAGCATTTGCTAAGGTGAAGGACAGCCAGCGAATGAGCGATGAAGGAAAAATGGAGCAGGAAGAAGCGGACGGAATCCGGAAGAGGTCCCGCATTGTTGGATTTTCTTTGCAAGCAGAGATTAATCATTTTCACCAGAGGAGGTTGCTAGACTTCAAGCAGACGATCCAACATTATATAAAGGAACAGATTCTCTTCTATCGGAGGGTCAGCCAGGAGCTAGAGAAGACTTTACAGTTGTATGAAAACATGTGACACCATCTCTTGTTTTTGGGAATTTTTCTTGTCTTCTTTTTTTAGCCAACAACTGGTTTGGCATTGTCCAGCGGATACATTCCTGATAATGAACGCCATCTTTTTTTATTACCATGTACACACCCCTGGGTGCCTTTACAATGTATGGGACTAACTAAAATCGATGGAATTTATAGGATAGCTTTAAGTTTTGAAAGACTGAGAAAAACTTTTAAAAATGTGATTTTTAGCAGGTGTTAATATTGGTAAAAATATATGTTTGGCAAGTTGCTGCTGTTTGTGTAAAAGAGCAAAAATAAATCAAAGCTTTATCCTATATTTCTAGAGGTCAACTATTTACAATGGAGGATACGGGATCATTGACAAACTGCTAGGATCTTACTTGTGGTTTCAGTGTCATTGGAAATGAAGTGCAATCATCACTTACAGACATTTTGTGAGCTAAAATAACTTTCAGCTTTAATCTTTTCACATGACTAGGACTAGAGGGCCTCCTGTATAAAAACTGGACTGAAGGATGATAAAGGTGTTGCACAAAGGAACCAGTTATTTTGACTGTACGTGTTATAATTAAAGGTGTTGTAAAGGTAAAAAAAAAATGATTTCCTAAATAGCTTCCTTTACCTTAGTGCAGTCCTCCTTCACTTACCTCATCCTTCAATTTTTGCTTTTAAATGTCCTTATTGCTTCTGAGAAATCCTCACTTCCTGTTCTTCTGTCTGTAACTCCACACAGTAATGCAAGGCTTTCTCCCTGGTGTGGAGTGTCGTCCTCACCCCCTCCCTTGGACTACAGGAGAGTCAGGATGCCCACTAACACAGCTCTTTTCTCTATTTGCAATGTAGAGAGCATCCTGACTCTCGTGTAGTCCAAGGGAGGGGGCAAGCACGACACTCCACACCAGGGAGAAAGCCTTGCATTACTGTGTGGAATTACAGACAGAAGAACAGGAAGTGAGGATTTCTCAGAAGAAAGAAGGACATTTAAAAGTAAAATCGAAGGATGAGGTAAGTAAAGGAGGACTGCACTAAGGTAAAGGAAGCTATTTAGGCAAAAAAATTGTACCTTTACAATCCCTTTAAGGCTTAGTTAATGAATTTATGTAAAGCTGGCCATAAATCGAATGAACTGGCCCAAATGTGTTTAGTGGGTAGCCCCGTTGGCACCCTCCTGCCTGACATTATTCCATTAAACTGAAGTAGACTGTTGGAAAATTGTCGACTGAACATCGATCCAATGCAGCAGTTGTTTGGGTATTCTGCCTGTCAGAGTACAATAGCCCAGCAGGGGGATGCATTCATCTGTGCTGAACAGTGTAGATCAGGGGTCTCCAACTGGAGGCCCTCCAGCTGTTGCAAAACTACAAGTCCCATCATGCCCCTTCTTGTGGGAGTCATGCTTGTACCTGTCAGCCTTGCAATGCCTCAAGGGACCTGTAGTTTCGCAAGGCTGGAGGGCCTCCAGGTTAAGACTCCTGGTGTAGATGGAAGACTGTTAAGATGGCCATACACTGTTAGAGCTGCGACCCGTACAACGGAATAGGCCAAAAATCTAACAGTGGCTGGTCCTGCCAGCTCAACTAAAGTTGATTACTTAATAAAATTTTGTCAAAACAGCGGGTTTTTAAATTGTTGACCGAACAGCGCTTGCAGCTAATAAACTGCAGACACTGTTTGGGCATTCAGACAGCCGGCATTGATGAATATAATAGCCTGTCGGGGAGTGAACCATTCATCAGCGCCATTTGTTTGTTTAGAGTAATCTGGCTGAATAATCGATATCTATTAGTTCCAGTGGTCTCCAAACATTCTAAGCAAAAGGCCAGTGTACGGTCCTTCAGACTTTGGTTGGGGGTCAGACTGTGGCCATTGAGTGTAGAAAAAGTCCTGATGTCGGTTGGAAAAAGCAATGCCTGTGCCCCATCATTGGTGTCAGTGAGAGGAATTGTGCCTTATCATTGGTGTTATTGGGCCCCATTGGTGGTGTTGGTAAAAATTGTAATCCATCGTTGGCGTCATTGGGAGGAATTGTGCCCCATCATGGTCATAATTGGAAAGAATTGTGCCCCAAACCTTGGTGTCATTGGAAAGAATTATGCCCCATAATTGGTGTCAGTGGGGGAAGTAGTACCCCAAGGATAAAAGGAAGCAAAGGGCCTCATCTGCCCCCTGGGCTGCAGTTTGGAGATGACTGTATTAGTACATAGCTAGGTTTATAACAAACTCTCTAATAGTGTATAACCAGTATATGGCTGCTTGTTTTGGTTAGTGTCTCTAATTTGTTCTTTTCACTCATCAGAATTCCGATTTTTTGTGTTTTGCCCCGTACACACTACCAGGTTTTCTGACTGGAAAACTGTGAGGAGAGCTTTTGGCCGGGAATCCCAGCCGTGTGTATGCTCCCTCGCTGTTTTTCCAACAGTTAAACTGCCAAACCTGGCGGGCAAAAAAAAAGAGAACCAGCTCTCTTTTTTCCCCCACCCGGGATTCCTGGCTGACTTTTTCCTGACAGAAAACCTGGCCATGTGTAGCAGAAAACTGACATTTTTAGCCGTTTTCCTGTGGGGGGGGGGGGGGGGGGAACTCAGATGGAGCATAAACACGTTTGGGATTCCCGAGGAAAGGCTCTCATCGGTTTTCCCATCTGGAAAACTCAGATCATCTGTACGGGGGAAAAGTAGAGAGCAGGTTCTCTGTTTTCCCCTCGGGAATTCCGACTGACCCTTTCCCGTTGGGAATCCCGATCGTGTGTACTAGGCATTTCAGTTCAGTCCTGTGGTGAGATAACTTTACAACTCTACATTGCGTGCAGAGAATGATAGCCTGCTTATATGCAGTGCCTCTGCATGTGTCTGGTGTGTGTAGGTATCACTGGAAGCCTCTCCAAGCATACAGCACAATACGCAGAATCTTCCATTTCCTTTCTGCAATTATGGTAGATGATTGGCCATTCCCGTCCAGCAATACCTGCAAACCTACCCCTGCAGCTGCACAGTCCAGAAAGCCTAGATAATGTAGCTGGATATTGACATGCTGCTCACTCGTGTGTGTATATATATATATATATATATATATATATATATATACACACACACTTGGTGAGGTCTGCTGTGCATTATTTGGCTGAAGTCTAATGAGCACCTTACAGAATGACTGCTTCTAATGTGATGGTATCACTTCAAATTTCAATGCAATCTAAATTTCATTTTAAACATGAAAACATTTTATAATACAATAATGAATTACCTTCACAGATTTCGTGTATTTTTTTGTGTGGCAGTATTTTAATAATATATTCAATAATATATCGGCATATGATTCTGTATTCTGCACAAGCAATTCTTTCAATGTATAGTAAATCCTCATCCTGATGTGTCTCAGGAACTAGGCTTGTAAGCAGTCAGATTTGCTGTTGGTGGTACGCAATGGGCCCCAGAAGTAATGGGTGTGACTGTGTGTCATGGGCAGGGTGTAGACTGAGTCAGTGTTTGTATAGATCTGCCTGCATACACGCACACACTGTGTGTGCCCCGGAGGGAGTGATGTCACCCATCAAGAATGCAATCCATTCAGAGCTAGGCATTGGTAAGGGAGACAGCATTACACAGCACCAAGCTGTTCAGTAGACTCCCTGACATTACTAGAGAAGCCTGCACAGGATTAAAGTCCTAGGTCAGTGCAGTTCATGTGTGGGTTGTAACATGCTTTCCTGAAGAACACATAGATGCATGCAATAGTATCTGCACACCTATGTGATGATAGGATGGCTTTCATTGTGTATGATAGAGTACATGCACAGCATGGAAGTTAATGCACTAAATTGAAAGGATCAATGCACTTCTTTGCTGTCATATAGTTTTGAATGCACTCCAAATTGTCAGCCTAATGGGGACTAAGGCAGTCATTGAGACCAGGCCCTGGTAAATTCTTCCATGCCCCAACAAGTTTCCACTTGTGCAATAAAAGTTTTGGGGTAACAAAATATGTGTGAAACTCTGGATGGTGGTGCATTGCACTGCAGGGGAAGGGGGCTAGGGTAACTCTGCAGCAGACTTGGTGGCCCTAGGGGCAACTGTTCTCTCTAGAGGGTCTTTGCAGGGACATTGGGGTAGACAGGAGAGCACTGGGGTGCTCTGGGAGACACTGTTGGAGGTTGGGGAACTATAGGGGGCTAGATGCTCTGCAGCAAGTTAGAGGGCACAAAGGGATGGGAATGTTGGCTGACATTATGGCCAGTGCTATGTTTTGAGTTGGTGTCAACATAGTTACATAGTTGGTAAGGTTGAATAAAGACAATAGTCCATCCAGTTTAACGTGTGTGTGTGTGTGTGTGTAGAAAATCATTTCCCATATCCCTGTATATTGTTTTCTCTAAAATGCACATCCAAGAATCTTTTAAAACGGTCAATACTTCCTACCGACACCACCGATTGTGGAAGATCCTTACTGCCCTGACAGTGAACAACCCCCTACGCAGCTTAAGGTTAAACTGCTTCTCTTCCCATCTCATCCTGTGGCTCCTGTGTCTTCTTACACTCCCTGAGACTGAAAAGTTTCATGCTTACGCTGGGATCACTGTTGAGATATTTGTATATTGCTATCATATCTCCTCTCAAGCGTGTCTTCCCCACAAACTCAGTGCTTGTAGTCGTTCCTCTTAATTGAGGTCCTCCAGTCCCCATATTAGTTGCCCTTCTCTGGACTCACTCCAGCTCCAGCACATCCTTCCTGCAGATTGGTGACCAGAACTGGATGGAATACTCCAGATGCAGCCGAACCAGAGTTTTATAAAGTGGCAGGATTATTGTTTTATCCCTGGAGTAAATTCCCTTTTTAATGCATGCTAATATTCTACTGGCTTTGGTAGCTGCAGCTTGACACTGCATGCTATTGCTCAACCTGTCTTCTACTAGGACCCCTAGATCCTTCTCCATCCAGGAATCCCCTAGAGCTGTGGTTCTTAACCTGGGGGTCGGATGATGATTTGCCAGGGGTCACCAAATCCTGGGCTGTTCCTGAAGCCCGCACTGCTCTCCCAGCCTTTTTGTGGCTGCCCACTCAGCCTCTTCGCAGCCGCCCATTCAGTTTACGGCATGACCGGGGGGAGGGGGGCAGAGACTAGAGGTCAGGTGAATGTGAAGTAGGGACGGCTGGAGGAGACCCTATCTCCCGATTTTGGCATAGGTGTCACTGCTACGAGACGCCACAAAGTCAAAGACAGTGAGTAACACTACCTGTGAATATAGTTGCCATTAATAGTCCCCACTACAGTTCTCAGATCAGCTGATGACCTTCATCAAGAGCATGTATGCTGACTGGTCAGAACTTCCCCACAACATTGCCACTCATCCCAACTCCCGGATTCCGCCCCCGCACTGCCACTCATTCCATTTCCCCCATCCCCCCAACAAGGAGTAAGAGAAGGAATAAAAATAGAGAACACATGGAAGAGGGACGAACAAAGAGAAAGGGAGAGAAAGAATTAGGCCTCGTATACACGATCAGTCAAAACTGTTGAAAACGGACTGAAGGTCCGTTTCATCGGTCCAAACCGATCGTGTGTGGGCCCCATCGGTCAGTTATCCTTCGGTCAAAAAAATAGAGAACTTGCTTTGAAATTTAACTGATGGACGCCTAACCGATAGGTCAAAACCGATCGTTAGTATGCAAAAGCATCGGTTAAAAAGCCACGCATGCTCAGAATCAATTCGACGCATGCTTGGAAGCATTGAACTTCGTTTTTTCAGCACGTCGCCACGTTCTGACACGATCGGTTAATTAACCGATGGTGTGTAGGCACATCAGACCATCAGTCAGCTTCATCGGTTAGACCATCAGTCAGTTCTCATCGGATAGACTGATCTTGTGTACGCGGCCTAAGACAAAGAACAAGAAATACTGCTAGAGAGAGGGATGGGGGAAAAAAACAAGAAATTGGGATAGAGAGAGATAAAAGGAAAAGGAAGGAGAACAAAGCAGAAAGAGTGATACATCCTAAAATGTACCATAAGTGGTTTTTATACTGTACGAATGGAAGAAGCTCTGGGAGCGATAAATGTCCGCGGGTTAGGGGCAAAAACTACTTGTCTTGCCTTGAGTGCTGACAACCCATGCTACGAAAATAATTTTACTATTAGGGGTCCCCACATCTTGGGAAATTTTATCAAGGGGTCACGACACTAGGAAGGTTGAGAACCACTGCCCTAGAGGTTTTCTTCCAATGAGTAACTTGCATCATTGCCACCCTTTGTTTACTTTCAGCTGTTGGTCGGGGAATCTCGCAGCCAGCCGCTGTATGGGAATCGGGTTTAGTCTTTGGTTAGTATGATGCCAATGGCCACCAGTTTCATAGCAACCAGGGAGCTCTGCCCGGGAAGCTGTCACATACATGACTACCCAATACAATAAATGCCCTACTCTGAGCGCTGGCATCTCTCTGAACACCTACACAGAGTTTGTCCTAATTACTGCCAGTCTTGCAAAAATTATTTTTGAATTTGTCAAAACAATAGTGGTAGATTCCTAAAGAGTAACTTCCCTTTTGGTGAGAAAAAACATTTCCCTCTGGTTGATCTGTGTACAAGGATTTTAACAAACTGTTGCAGATACCTACCTGTTTGTTAATCTGTGTACATGTGTGGCGTGAATCTGTATGGGAATGTTTTTATAAGCAATTAGCTGCTGCACCTGGGTCTGCATCCCTATAGATGTGATTTCTCCTTGAGAGCATCCCATCAAAAATTGAATTTTTGTTGCAGGGGATGCACAACACCTGGCTTGTATCTTAGTGCAGACTTCTGGGAAAATCTGTGAGCCAATCGCACAAGCATGAAATTACCTTTCTGGGGGGCGTTCTGTATACATTCTGTGTACAGAACGCCTCCAGGTAGCCATATTGCATTGCATTATACAGAAAATGACAGTGCTGCAGATTAAAAAGGAAAAGTAATTTTTAATATCATTCAATTACCATATTCATTTGTGAAAATAGTGCAGCACTGCATATCTATAAATCTTATATAGAAAATTTATGAAAAATAATAAAAAAAACTGTTCATATGTAGGTTTCCAGAGCTGTCACCGCTGTGGGAAATCGGATGTAAATGAATCCAATATTCAGTGCACACCACCACCTGCTAAAAATGCCTGCTCACCTCAAGGATGAGTATAAAACTCATAGACCGATCACTCCTTGTGTCCACCACGATCCCTCCACTTTACCAATGGTAGTAATTCCTACAGTCCCCAGACTGCACCTCTGTGTGGGTAATCAACGTTTGAATTGTCTCCAATAAACACCTTCTTCCACTCGCTTTTCAATAATCAATTCCACTTATATTTCCAGGGGTAATATCCAGTGACATGAAACAAACACAAGAACCATAGGGCCAGATTCACGAACAGTTAGGCTGGCGGATCGAGTGATCCGCCAGCCTAACTGTGACTTTGAGCCGGCGTTTCTGTTTTCTGTAACCAGAAAACAAGAAACGCCGGGTTGAAGTTCCGATGCGAGCAGCGTAACTGAGTTTCGCCATCGCATCGTTACTTCAACTTAAAAATGGCGCCGGGGGCGTTCCCGCCGATTTACGCTCAAAAAATATGTTAATGAGCGGAAATCGGCAATTCACGATCGAATTCCGGCGCGACGCAATGACGATACGACGTTTCCGGACGGGATACGCGGCGCATAGATATACCTACATGGGGTTGGAGTATCCTATGTTAGGTATAGGCGTCGTCATCGCGTCGAAAAAAAAAAAAAAAAACCTCGCTTGCGTAAAACGGTCATGAATGGGAATGTGACGTCATTGACGTTCATTCACAGATTTTGGAGCATGCGCACGGGGATGTTTTGACACTCGACGCATGCGCAGTACGTTGGCGGCGGGATCGCGCTTAGTTAGCATACTACACGCCCCGTACCCGCCCAATTTGAATTCCGCCGGCTCATTTGCGATGCGCTGCCGCAACTTTAGGAGCAAGTGCTTCGTGAATGACAGCACTTGCTCCTAAAATTTCTGCAGCGCAACGCAAATGAGAAGCGTTACTCCAGAGCAAAGATGCTCTGGACTACCTGAATCTGGCCCATAGTGTTCATCTACTGTGAGAGTCTGACACAGGTTTAGAAGGAAGGAGTCGAATCTGTGATTTCAGGCGAAGCACTGTGAGTCTAGATCTGCGGTGTATGAGCTGGTGATTTGATACATGCTGTTTTTATTGTTATTTCTTGTAAGTACAATTTTTTAGGGGTGACCATTTGCTGGTCAAAGACCAGGCCACTTTTTGCGATTCGACACTGCGTCGTTTTAACTGACAATTGCGCGGTCGCGTGACATGGCTCCCGAACAAAATTGGCGTCCTTTTTTTCCCTACAAATAGAGCTTTCTTTTGGTGGTATTTGATCACCTCTGCGGTTTTTATTTTTTGCGCTATAAACAAAAATAGAGCGACAATTTGGAAAAAAAATCATATTTTTTACTTTTTGCTGTAATAAATATCCACCAAAATATATATAAAAAAAAGTTTTTTCCTCAGTTTAGGCCGATACGTATTCTACATATTTTTCGTAAAAAAAAATCGCAATAAGCGTTTGGTTTGTGCAAAAGTTACCGTATTTATCGGCGTATATCGCGCACTTTTTTGCCCTGAAAATCAGGGCAAAATCGTGGGTGCGCGATATACGCCGATACCCGCTTTCCCGCGCCGAATTTTGAATACTGCGCCGGCATATACCGAGCGCAGTACACTCGGGTATATTCGGCCAGTCTCGGCTTCTTCCGCGGTCACGTCCTGGACGTACAGGACGTGAGCGCGAAAGTTGCCGAGCCTGCCCGAGTGTACTGCGCTCAGTATATGCTGGCGCAGTATTCAAAACTCGGCGCGGGAAACGAGCGGGGAGGACGCGAGGACGCCGCGAGGACGCCGGACCTGCCGAAGAGGACGCCGGACCCGCCGAAGAGGACACCGGACCCGCCGAAGAGGACACCGGACCCGCCGAAGAGGACACCGGACCCGCCGCAGAAGGACACCGAACCCGACGAGGCCGCCGATGGACGCCGCGCAAGACACCAGAACTGTAAGTACAAAATAACTTTTTTTCCACAGGATTGGGGGGCACTTTGGGGGTGCGCGGTATACGCGGGAGCGCGTTATACCGCGATAAATACGGTATATCGTCTACAAAATAGGGCATAGTTTTATGGCATTTTTATTAATATTTTTTTTTTTTTTACTAGTAATGGCGGCGATCAGCGATTTTTATCCGTACTCGGACACTTCGGATACTTTTGACACATTTTTGGGACCATTGGCATTTTTATAGCGATCAGTGCTATAAAAATGCATTGATTACTATAAAAATGCCATTGGCAGGGAACACTAGGGGTCGAGGAAGGGGATAATTATGTTCCCTAGGTGTGTTCTAACTGAAGGGGGGTGGGACTGACTTGGGGCAATGACAGATCGCTGTTCATACATTGTATGAACAAACGATCAGGCATTTCTCCCTCTGATAGGACCGGGAGCTGTGTGTTTAAACACACAGCTCTCAGTTCTCGCTCTATAACGAGCGTTCGCAGGTGCCTGGTGTTGCACGCGCCCCTATTGGCTGAATCGCGAGATGACGTATAGCTAAGTGATCTCGCGCAGCCGAGCCGACCTGCCGGCTGGTCGGCAAGTAGTTAAAGGGGACGTACCTGTAGGCCCTTATGGCCAGCTGTGCCATTCTGTCGACGTATATCATTGTGCGACAGTCCTTAAAGGGGTGGTTCACCTAAAAATAAACTTTTAACATTGTCATTAATGTCATAAATGCAATTAGAATCGGCCGTTTTTTTTTTAAAAATACGTCCGTACATACCGATTCCTATATGCCTTCTCATCGCCGCTTCCGGGTATGTTCATCAAGGCTGGGCGTGCCTAATTGATTGAGAGGCATCCGACCGACGCATACAGCGCATCACGAGATGCCGGTGGCTCTATACGGTGCCTGCGCGCCGACGTTCGGCTTCTTTCGGCATCTCGTGACGCGCTGTATGCGTCGGTCGGATGCCTGTCAATCAATTAGGCATGGCCGTTCCCGACCATCATACCCGGAAGCGGCGATGAGAAGGCATATAGGAATCGGTATGTACGGACGTATTTAAAAAAAAAAAACGGCCGATTCTAATTGGATTTATGACATTAATGACAATGTTAAAAGTTTATTTTTAGGTGAAACTCCCCTTTAAGTTATTAATAAATTTAAAAGCAGAGAACACTATTTTTGTTTCACTTCCTTAATGGGGTGGTTCACCCAAAAATCTTTTTTTTAACATTAGATTGAGGCTCGTTTTGTCAAGGCGAATCGGGTGTTTTTTTGTTACAATCGAAGCAGTACTTACCGTTTTAGAGATGCATCTTCTCCGTCGCTTCCGGGTATGGTCTTCGGGACTGGGCGTTCCTATTTGATTGACAGGCTTCCGACGCGTCACGATTTTCCGAAAGTAGCCGAACGACGGTGCGCATGCGTTCGGCTTCTTTCGGCTAATCGTGACGCGATGTATGCGACCGTCGGAAGCCTGTTGGAAGCCTGTCAATCAAATAGGAATGCCCAGACCAGACGATCATACCCGGAAGCGACGGAGGAGATGCATCTCTAAAACGGTAAGTACTGCTTGGATTGTAAAAAACACACCCGATTCCCCTTGACATAACGAGCCTCAATCTAATGTTAAAAAAAGGTTTTTGGGTGAACCACCCCTTTAACCCCTAGTAGTGGAAATCTACATATGAACTGTTTATTATTTTTTCATAAATTGTTTTATGGAATGTATAATTATTTGCCTATATAAGATCTATAGATACACAGTGCTGCACTATATTCGAAAAATTAATATTGCAATAGGTGTGGTGTATCACTATAAGTGATTAGCCACTGTGTAGACACTCTGATTGTAATTATTTATTTTCACGTCAATATTGGAGTAATTTAGTAGCATTGTGGCACTGATTGTTTTTCTCACAATTTTCAATTACGAAAGTGGAGTTACCCTTTAAAGTAGTAGACATAAAAACTGATCTCCTAAAACTGTCACAGGACTTTTATGAATTAAGCACCAGCCTTTTTAAAGGGACCATAACGCTGGAAAAGTGTTATAACTTCTCTGTTAAATTCCCCTGTCGGTGTCCTTTCTGAGCCGGAGTTTCTATCGCATGTCATGTCAAGTACAAATATGTGGTGATCTGTGAACTGTAACTAACAGTGCAGAAAATCCATACAAACTGTAGACAGTTAATGATCATACAGAGTAGACATTTGCACATGTCTGTGAAATCATTCCTAGATTGTGGGTTGCTGCTTATCTTGTAAAACAAAGCTCTACATTTTATTTTTATATCAGAAGTGGTAGAAATCTGTATCTTGGCAAAAATCACTATAATTAAGACACAAAGAACTCATTTATGGATAGGTAATACAATAGGCCTTATTTATCAACATGCATACTGCAGCACTGTCTGTGTCACTCTGTACCCTCCAGTCAGATTCAGAATTTATTCTTAATTTTTCAACAGACGATTTAATCGCGTTGGTGGCTATAGAGAAATACAGGCTAGTCTTAGGACACTTTGTTTGTCCTTTGGTAGATTAGAGACCTCAATCTATTCAAGCTGTTGAATCTAAACCCCAAAACTAAAAAAATATGTTGCAGCTTACTAGGTCTTAGATTAAGGTGACCAGATTTTTTAAATGAAACCCGGGGAAATCCAAAGGGCTTTCACACTGGAGCAGTGCGCTAGCAGGCCGCATCTTTGGAGCTGTGTGTTTACCGCTCCTCCACCGCTCCTTCCCATTGAAAACAATGGCAAACTTCTCGCTTCTCGGCCTTTTGGCTAAGATCAAGTGTAGTATCTGTTCTTATCAGTTTTCGGCGGACTACTGAAGCACCTCCTTAGTGGAGGGTGGATGTAGTCCAATGATGTGATTGTACCCGGAAGGATGGTTTCGGTAGGGGCCATGCCGTGCTGCCCGACAGAAAACTGGGGGCCGGCTGCGTCGAGTCTGAGCCATCTGGAAGGGTGCTCCTGGTGAGTGGAGAGGCACGAGATCAAAGCGGAGGGCCGGGGCCCTGGTCTTCTGGCCTGGAGTTGTTGTGGTTCCTAACCTGACTCTACCAGTTGCTCAAGAGGGAACGCCTGTAATCCCTAGTACCTCTTGAGTGTTATTAGGAAAGGAGCGAACAAGGCTATTTACTCGGCCTCTAGTAGCTCCCGATCCTTCCTGGTGGAGTTGGGGGACGGGGCCGTGGCTGTCCGGGCCGTGGACCAGGGTCCATTGAAAAGCCTTTGGAGATAGTGCCCCTGGAGTGGCAGTCCAGGGGTGCCATACATTGCACTGAGTGTTGAGGGGCACTCAACGTGTGGCACCTTTTTGGTCACTAACCTCCACAACACACTTTTCACACCTGACTCTAGGGCCGGGCCTTTTGGCTAGGACCAGAGGAATTTTTGTTTCCTGGCCGGAGGGCCGGCCAATGTATTGCACATTGGTCACTTTCACTCACCTCTCCCACTTCCTTCTTTCCCACTTTCTATTTATTTTTCCCCTGTGTGTCACGTTACTTCTTTTTATGTTTGGTGCACTGCACTTTGTGTGACAAGTAGGGTGCTGGTCCTCGGGCCTGCCCTGAACGTCTTGGGAGTGGGTGGACATGGCCTTCTGGCTTAGTTCGCCCGCTCTTATGGGGTCTCCCTTCGGGGGAGCCTCACCGAGGAGGGTTCTGTCTCGGCAGTCCCTCCAAGGATGTTGGGTCCGTGTTGGCTTTGGCTGCATGGGCCTTTTTGGGTTCATGCGGCTTCGGCTACATGAACCACAGACACCTCAGTCCCTGTCTGGAGCCTAACGCCCCGGGGGATCAGGGTTGGGCCCTTTTCGGAGGGCCTATTGACGATGCACCCGTCACAGTTTTTTGTTGCACCTCTGTATGTGTGTGCACATTTTTCCTGCACCGGGTGAAGTTTTTGGGTTGTGTTTTGCACGCCACAGGCTTTTCAATAGAAAAAAAAATTGATTTTTCTGCGATTCCAGGGATATTCCTACTCGTGGAATATTGGGTGATTTTCTTTTATGGAAGAAGAAGGGAATATGTTCTACCACCGTCACAGATATTCTTTCCTTCTGCAGCCAGTCAGTGCCTCTCACTAAAGATGAGCTTGGGTGTTTCATTTAGCCATCCAGCTCTCTCACTGACTGAAAGGAAGGTCGGGCGTGTTCACAAGTAGATGTGCCCGAGCCCGCAAGGAAGATGACAGCGCGCAGCGCCACCACCAATCACAGGCACTGTGACATTTTCCAAAATATCTGCCTCTGCGTAATGAGCGCCGCTCTCATTGTTAGGATGCGCGGGGAGTGTATTTACATTTTAATCTGGCCCCCCCAAATACATCCGCATGTTATATTTTAAATTGTTTTTAGATTCATCTTCAGCATGACAAATCCTGAGCGCCACTCTCATTGCTAGGATTAGCGGGGCGTGTAGTTGGGCGTGTTCACAAGTCTATTTGCCAGAGGCACTATGAAACTGACAGCGCGCAGAGCCAATCACAGGCACTGTGACATTTCTGATCCTTTATATACCATAGGTGGTTTTCTTCTTAAAGTTTTCCAGATCTTTTTCTTTTCTTCAAACGACCTAAATCTTACTATTACGTCTCTTATCCTCTCAGTGTCCATTCTTCTGGGGTTGCCTATGCGGTGTACTCTGTCTATCTTAATTTGATCTTCTGGAGATCTTTCCAATAATGGACTGAATATTTCCTGGATAATCTTCCTAAGCTCCTCCCCTTGCTCTTCCGGTATTGATTTAATTCTTAAATTTTTTCTTCGGTTTCTATTTTCCTGGTCTTCCAATTTATATAAAATATGCCTCTGTTGTAATTTTATCTGTTCTATTTGATCTCTTAGGTGTATGGAATCTTGTTCTTGCTTTTCCGTTTTCTCTTCCACAGACTCTAT
Source organism: Rana kukunoris (assembly GCA_029574335.1). Lineage (NCBI taxonomy): Eukaryota > Metazoa > Chordata > Amphibia > Anura > Ranidae > Rana > Rana kukunoris. The sequence goes on from CM056051.1 coordinate 97,023,003, forward strand.
TCTAGATAGAAGATGTCCTAGGTCCGTCCGTAATGTTTGTATTTCTCCCTTAATGACGTTTTCCAACCTCAGCAGCATCTCTGCCATTTCGCTCTTTGATGGGCCCGGTTCCTCCGGCCTTTGATCATCCGTCCCGCTACTCTCTGGTTCGCTACCAAAGGTCCCTTCTTCCCTTGATTCCATAGGTTTTTCTTTTAAGATTTTATTTTGGGAAGTCTTGTTGTCCATCTTTTTGTCTTTGTTTGCTTGTTGTTGTTGTTTTTTTGTATCCTGAGTTTGTGAACTATCCTCTTTTGTCATATATTGTCTAATTGAGCTTGTTGCTATTGGGTTACTTGGTACATTCGGGGGTGTTTTCGGGGGACCCCCTTTTGTCGATCTACTCATCATCCTTTGCATGGTATGGACTCTCCTTCTGATTCTCTTACCCAGTTTGATCCCTGGGGTCCAGCCCCCCTATTTCCTTCCGCTAAGTCCCGAGGATCTTACAACTCTCTATTTGTCCTCTTGTACCAAGCTTCAGGATGGGTCAGTGGTTGACGGGGTTCTCAGGACGTCCTGGGAGCGCAGATGGTAAGGGGAGAAATTGGCAGGGAGTCTCTAGTATTTCTACTCGTTGTCCCTTTTTGGGTAAGCCCCAAGCATCCCCCCCCTTTTTTTTAAAAGAACACGTTACTCTTCCCCAGGTGCTCTCTGGCTTTTCCCTGCTTCCCGTTTCCCCTGAACCCAGTCACAGACGGTATTTCTTCAGGCTGGGGTCTCTCTAAAGCAAGATTATCCTGGCCCCCTCATCATTGCGCCTCGGCACTTCAGCAATAAACTCAGTTCCAATACATATACAGTATCAGTTATATATAATGTACCAGTAAAATATTTATTTTCTTTTCTTTTCCCTTAATACCTTTGGGTGGGTCCCAGAGCTTTATATAGCAGTAAAATTATGATCCTCCTTATAATCCTTATGTGCAGTAAGGGATCCGATACTTTTTGACTTTTTAACCTTTTTATATATTATTTTTTTTATTTTTTTATACACCCTTCTGATCCATCCTCATTTGTTGAATCTTCACGTTTGTATTTGTTCATATCAAATTACAGGAAATTACAGGAAAATAGCATACCTTCCAGGCTGGACTTCTTTCAATTGTCCGTGTCGATCTCTCCCAGAAGGAATCGATCGACATGGGAGCTTACCTCTCCAACTTCTCTGCAGTATCCGTTGGTCTTTTCCTCCCTGGGTATTGACAATGAGGAGGAGGAGGTTGGGAGGTTATACTACACCAGCTCTCTAAGGCACCCGCTGGTCTCTACTCCCAGGGGTGGTAACGAGGAGGGGGGGAAGGTGAGAGGGCGTTCGAGCCGCGGCGCGCCTCTCTTACATGCCGCGCGGCTTACAGGGACAGCAGGGACGGCTTCTAATTGATTCTGGAGTGCTGCGGGGCTGATCGTATGTGGCGGTCGTTTCCGCCTTGCGCTGTCCGTGCCTCCTTCAGCCTCCCTCCGTCCTTTAGCCCGATCATCCCGATCCGTCCTCTCCCCTGGATAGCGTCCGACCCGGCAATCCCGTGGTTCCTCCCACCTACAGCAGCGTCACGTCCTCACGTGCACGCCATCTCTCCCCCCACTGCTTTTCCTATACAGGTTACAGGAGGGGCCGACAACAACCCACTCATCCTAACAATTGAGAGCGGCGCTTGGGATTTGTCATGCTGAAGATGAATCTAAAAAAAATAACATGCGGATGTGCTTGGGGGGCCACATTAGAATGTATATGTAAATCCCAAGTGGGGGCCACATCAAACCGGAGTTGCGGCCCGCGGGCCGGACTTTAAACATGCCTGTTTTAGACATACAGTAGAAAGTGGTTCACACACTGCAAGATTCATCTGCTTGACACAGATTATTTTGCATACTAACCGTATAAAGCGTATATAACTCGGTTTTCACAATGAGGAATCGGCCTAAATGTTCTGCTAGATTGTTTTGCTACCCCTTAATAAGCAATGTGCCACAATCAATAGTTTGTGACAAAAAAAGAATCCATGCTAATTAGGGTTATTCAGCGAAGCAGTATAATCAGTAATGATAATGTGAAAGTCAGTTTGTTTAATTAGAATGCTGTAATGTAGGGGAGTTGCTAGACTCTGGCACCCAGGCAGTGGCGGCTGGTGGCGTCCTGGGGGGCACAAACAAACTAAAAAATACTGGAAAAAAGCATCAATTGCAGCCACTGTGCCCATGAAATGTCGCCACTGTGCCATGAAATGCTGCTACTGTGCCCATCAAATGCCGCCACTGTGCCCATCAAATGCTACCACTGTGCCATCAAATGCTACTACTGTGCCCATCAAATGCTGCCCCTGTGCCCATCAAATGCTGCCCCTGTGCCATCAAATGCTGCCACTGTGCCCATCAAATGCTGCCACTGTGCCCATCAAATGCTGCCACTGTGCCCATCAAATGCTGCCACTGTGCCCATCAAATGCTGCCACTGTGCCCATCAAATGCTGCCACTGTGCCCATAAAATGCTGCCACTGTGCTCATCAAACGCTGCCACTGTGCCCATCAAATGCTGCCATTCTGCCCATCTAATGCTGCCATCCAATGCCGTCACTGTGACCTCAGCATGGCTTGCATGGCACCTCGTTGGTATGGATCCCTCTTCTTCACAGGTCGTCTGAAGTTTGCAGGGGACAGCTTCATCTCCAGCTATCATCCAGTCCTGCAGTGGTATGCAGAATGTTGGCGCAGTGTTTGAGGAACATCTGCGTTCTGTGTCGGGAAGCCAGTGGAGTCTTAGGAAGCAAGCAGAGAGTAGGGAAACTAGCGGTCGTGACTGCGCCCTAGGCAGCTGCCTAGTTCGCCTAGAGGTTGCGCCGGCCCTGTGTACTGTTTATCTGAAATTCCTCCTGAACACTAGTAGTTCATTTTCTGATGAACTACTACTGTATTCATAGTAGTGCCTAGACAGTTCTGTGCCCACAGCCTCATAGCTCCTGACTACTAGTGTCTTGAGATTTGGAGTGAGATTTGGTGGTGTCACTACTGTGTTGCTCACTGTTTTCCTTGCTGAAACCTCTGACATATATATATATATATATATATATATATATATATATATATATATATATAAAAAAAAAGCCCACCACCACATAGAGACACGGTGCAACACATGGTAAGTCTTTAACCTTTAACTGCTTGCCGACCAGCCGCCGCAGTTATATGGCGGCAGGTCGCCTCTGCTGGGCGAGATCACGTAGCTATACGTCATCGCCCCCTAGTGTTAACCCCTTCCCTGCCAGTGGCATTTTTATAGTAATCCAATGCATTTTTATAGCACTGATCGCTATAAAAAATGGCAATGGTCCCAAAAATGTGTCAAAAGTGTCCGCCATAATGTCGTAGTCAGGGAAAAAAATTGCTTTTGCGCAAACCAATCAATAAACGCTTATTGCGATTTTTTAACAAAAAATATGTAGAAGAATACGTATCGGCCTAAACTGAGGAAAAAAACGTTTTTTTATATATTTTTGGGGGATATTTATTATAGCAAAAAGTTAAAAATAGATTTTTTTTTCAAAATTGTCGCTCTATTTTTGTTTATAGCACAAAAACTAAAAACCGCAGGGGTGATCAAATACCACCAAAAGAAAGCTCTATTTGTGGGGAAAAAAGGACGCCAATTTTGTTTGGGAGACACGTCGCACCACCACACAATTGTCAGTTAAAGCCCACACAGTGCCGAATGACCACAGGCAAAACTATTTACTGGTCTTTTGTTCTCTGTCTGCCTTTTTTTGAGTGCAGTTTCCAGAGTTCAGTTCTTTAATGCCCCGATGTGGAGTTTCAATACATGTCTGTACCTGTTGATAGCATATTGTCTGAATTTTCTAGTTGCCAAATCTAATTTGGTCAAAAAGTCTATCAAGTAGGCCATTTTGTGCATAACTACATCCTATCTCCTTTAAAACTTCTCATGGTTGATGTGCTTTAGGCCAGGGTTTGACAAATTGGCTTGGAATCTAGGAGCCAGCTAAAAAAGTTAGGAGCCAGAAAACACGCCCCTTCCTGCCGAGCTTGCGCGCAGAAGCGAGCGCATACGTGAGTAGTGCCCGCATATGTAAACGGTATTCAAACCACACATGTGAGGTATCCCCGTGATTGGTAGAGTGAGAGCAATAATTCTAGCCCTAGACCTCCTCTGTAACTCAAAACATGCAACCTGTAGAATTTTTTAAATGTCGCCTATAGAGATTTAAAACTGTAAAAGTTTGTCGCCATTCCACGAGCGGAAGCAATTTTGAAGGGTGACATGTTGGGTATCAATTTACTCGGCGTAACATCTTTCACAATATAAAAAAAATTGGGCTAACTTTACGCATATTTTTTCCCAAAAAGAGTGTGCTTGTAAGACCGCTGCACAAATACGGTGTGACAGAAACTATTGCAAGTCTCTAGGGCAGGGGTCGACAATATCCGGGCGCCAGGTCGCAATTGCGACCAGAAATTGTGACCTGGCGCCAGTGGCAGCTGGTAATTAAGGCCCCGGCTTTGCCCCCATGCTTTAATATACACATCTGCGCCCATGCTGTAATATACACATTTTCCCCCATGCTTTAACCACTTGCTTACTGGGCACATATACCCCCTTCCTGACCAGGTGAAATTTCAGCTTCCGGCACTGCGTCGCTTTAACTGATAATTGCGCAGTCGTGCGACGTGGCTCCCAAACAAAATTGACGTCCTTTTTTCCCCACAAATAGAGCTTTCTTTTGGTTTTATTTGATCACCTCTGCGGTTTGTATTTTTTGCGCTATAAACAAAAAAGAGCGACAATTTTGAAAAAAATACAATATTTTTTACTTGTTGCTATAATAAATAGCCCAATTTTTTTTTCTCAATCTAGGCCGATACGTATACTTCTACATATTTTTGGTAAAAAAAAAAAAAAAAAATCGCAATAAGCAACTGGTTTGCTGAAAAGTTATAGCGCCTACAAAATAGGGGACATAATTATTATTTTTTATTATTTTTTTTTTACTAGTAATGGCGGCGATCTGCGATTTTTATTAGAACTGCGACATAATGGCGGACACATCGGACACAGTTTCGGCGCCATTCACATTTATACTGCGATCAGTGCTATAAATATGCACTAATTACTGTATAAATGTGACTGGCATTGAAGAGGTTAACACTAGGGGGTGAGGAAGGGGTTAAATGTGTTCCCTGCATTCTAACATTTTAACTGTGTTCTAACTGTAGGTGGAGGGGGGTGACTGGGGGAGGTGACCGATCTGTGTCCCTATATACAAGGGACACAGATCGGTCTCCTCTCCAGAGACAGGACGCTGTCTCTGTGTGAGCCGGCAATGAGAGATGATCTCATATGTTTACATTTGAGATCATCTCTCATTGGCCTCACAGATCACGCTGTGATTGGCTATTTACCGCGATCTGTGATTGGCTGTGTCCAAGAGACACGGCCAGCACAGAAGTTCCCCGATGCGCACTCGGGAGTGCGCGCGGGGAGCGAGGAAAGGGCGGCCTTCAAAAGAAGGCGTCCCAAAGAAGTAGAGCCACCCTGCGGCCGTACATAGTCGTACCGCCATCGGGAAGTGGTTAATATACACATCTGCCCCCATACTGCAAGAATATACACATCTGCCCCCATACTGTAATGTACACATGGGGCAGATGTGTATATTCTTGCAGTATGGGAGGCAGATGTGTATATTACAGCATGGGGGCAGATGTGTATATTACAGCATGGGGGCAGATGTGTATATTACAGCATGGGGGCAGATGTGTATATTACAGCATGGGGGCAGATGTGTATATTCTTGCAGTATGGAGTTGCAATGCAAGGAGATCAGCTAAAAGTAGTTGTATCTGTATGTGCGTTAATTAATCGAAATTAGTCGATTAATCGATTAAAAAAAAAAAGATTAATCGAACACAAATTTTTTAATCAGTAACAGCCCTAATATATATAATGTTTGGGGGCTCTAATTAGAGGGAAGGAGATGGCAGTGAAAACACTGGGGAAGCTCCATTAGAATTGCTGGATTGCTGGTTTACTTGTCATGCCAACGGCCACCACAGGATAGCGCCAGATCACAGAAGGAAGCTTAGGCCTGAAGAAGGCCGCGGCCTCAATTACTGGGCGGCGCGGCCCTCCACGATCGCACGGTGGGGGAGGTTGTCTGGGGTATCCTGTGTCTCCGTGCGACCCCACCTCTCCCACCGGGCGATTGTGTCGGGCCGCACCGGGCGGTAATTGAAGCCCTTCTGCAGGCCTGAGCTTCTCTGGGCGCCAGGTCGCTAATTCTAGTCGCAATTGCGACCGGGCGACCGGATTTTGTCGAACCCTGCTTTAGACGGTTAGCCATGTGATCCAACATGTAGAGAGGCATGGACTGCTGGCCTATATTTCCTATTGGAGGGGTAGCTGTAGCCCTGCTAATGCCACTGATTATAGGGATGGTGCTATAGCTGCTGGATTCATGGCTTGGCTCTTGCTGTAAAGCTGTTGATGGTCCTGCTTGTGGCTTCATACATGTGTTGGGCTGGGTGGTCCCGATGTTGCTCTTCTGACACGGGGCTTGTAGTCCTGTTTGTAGCTCTGCAGAGAGAGCCAAGCCTGGCTTTGCTGATGGCTCTAGAGGTTCATCTGGCTGTGATACTCAGGGCCATCTTTAACATTGATTGGACCCTGGGCAAACATTTTCTTGGGGCCCCTCTCCATGCAATTTTGCTCTCCACCTGCTCTGAGATATACATAAAATATACAATAAATATCAAACAATAAACATACAGTAAATATCAGCTAGGCTTAATATCAGTTTACTGTATCAGATCAGGCAGTGATTGCGATTGGTTGCCAGAGGTTACAGCATATCATTACTAGTGTTGCTCACGAATATTCGCATTGCGAATATTCGTAACGAATATTGCATATTCGAGTATTCGCGAATAAATCGAATATCGCGGTGAATATTCGATATTGCGAATATTCGTATTTTTTCAAATGTATTTTTAAAACAGATCACATTCTAGTGATCTCCATCGACATCTAAAAGCATTGCTGGTATGATTAGAGACCCTGGGCCGAGTAGCTGAGGCGATCCTTTTATGTTGCCGAATATTCGCAATGCGAATATTCGTATTACGAATATTCGCAAATACTTTCTCTGCCCTTCTGTGTTTTGTGTATAAAAAATAAAATAAAATAAAAATTTGCTTTAGTTTAGTCATATAAGTTTGTGTAAGTAGAGTTAGTGTTTAGTGCATATTAGTTTATAATCCAGGAAATGATCTCCGTTTTCGCGTGTTGACGAGAATTTCGCAGTCAATTTCGCATTCGCATTAGCGAAATTTCGCAATATTGTTATTTGGACAAAATATCACGAATATTCGATTTTAGCGAATATTTCTCGAATATTCTTCTATATATTCGTGATATATCGCTATATCGAATATGGCGTATTCCGCTCAACACTAATCATTACCACTTACTGACTGGTTGCTAGAGGTTACAGCACACATTACTGCTCACTGATTAGTTGCTAGAGCTTTTGGCCCCACAACAATGACAGGGCCCAGGGCAGCTTCCCCTTTTGCATTGCCTTAAAGACGGCCCTGGCGATACTCATTCTAGTGGCAAACATATGACCAGCATGGCTGCTTGTGGCACTTACTCTTGTCAATTTGTGATGCTGGCGGTTGTGTACCTGGTACTGAGACTTGTCATGTAATAGTACTCTTGTCTTTGTACATGTGGCTACCTGCGGGTTTCTGCTTTTATACCTCCTCTTTCCTTATGCTTTAGTGGCTAGCTACTGTTTCTACTGCTTTGGTCTGGTCCCTAATGCTTTTGGCATATCTTTCCCTACTGCTTTTTGCATGAGCAAGGCATTGGCAATTAGCATCTCAAAGTGTGGAATGTCTGTGTGACATCCATTCATCTGCACAGCACAAACCATAGACTCGGAGGGAGGGAGGGATGTCCCTAGAAAAAAAAAAATATGCACATTGCAAAAAACACCATGCATAAAAAACAAATAAAATAAATATACATTTTATATATATATAAAAGAATAACGCTCATGTTATGGGTTGTATTAACAGATAAAATGGCAGCTTTTAATGCACGAACCCCTATGTCTCAATATAGGTCATGTTCTAGTAGTGGTGGAATGTACATGTACAGTATATAGGCTCTATAAATGTGGACTTTACATCAGCAGTGTGTGCTATAATAAAAATGTTGGTATCTGTGGAATGTGTCCACCCCCTCTTTCTCCAGTGCACAAATTAACATCTGGAAGTGTGCTCTATGTTTATCTGTGTGCCCTCTTTGTTCATACATCCCATTGCTGAATAATTAGGGCACATAGTAAGAATTTCTGTCTAAATGTAGTTATTAGCTTGCCATTGAAGGAAGGCATTAAAAGTATATGTCTGGGCAAAATAAATCATTTAGGACATCTGTGCACTATGCTCATGTTTTTGTTTTTCAAAAAGCTGCAAGCAGAAAAATAACTGTAAATCCTGCCAGAAATACAGTGGTCTCCTAACTTACTAAGTACTTTGCCTTTGCTGCAAGGTAATCCCAAGAAGTGCTTGCCCAAGTGCCTGCCCAAGTTCTCCCCTGCAAGACTACAGAACCAGGGGGCGGTGCGTCCATAGAGGGCACAGGAGCGCTGCCCCTCTCGCTCCTGCACCGCCACTGAATGCAATACAAAGATTCATGTATTGCCGCTGTCGCCGACTATTCAGATGGCCGGCCCCCTGGTGAGCGCCAGCCATCTGAATACCGGCAGCTGGTTGGCTGTGGAAGTGCTTTCCGATTACAGCCCTCAGGCTGTAATAGGCTTCCAAATACTTATTCAGGGGATGCACGGGGGGTGTGTTCCTTGGATAAGACTAACAGGCAGGAAGCGCCATCGAGGGTGGGAGAAGACATCGAGGGACCATGGAAAGAGAATGACAGACCCCAGAAAGGTAAGTGCCGGGCGGGGGGGGGGCAGAATTTTACAGGGCAGAGTGGCGACAATTACAGGGCAGAGTGGCGACAATTACAGGGCAGCGTGGCGACAATTAAAGGGCAGAGAGGCGACAATTAAAGGGCACAGTGGCGACAATTAAAGGGCACAGTGGCGACAATTACAGGGCAGAATGGCGACAATTAAAGGGCAAAGTGGCGACAATTGGCACAGTGGCGACAATTCATGGGCATAGTGGCTGCGTTTGATGGCATGGCACAGTGGTGACAATTGATGGCACAGTGGTTGCGTTTGATGGCATGGCACAGTGGCTGCGTTTGATGGGCCCAGTGGCTGCATTTGATGGGCACAGTGAGGCTGCAATTGTTTTGTTTTTTTCATTTTTCACCCCCCCAAAAAAATTTGAGCACCAGGTGCCACTGTACAGTACACATCCTGATTCTGTTATAGTATAACAGAATCAGGATGTGTACTGTACAGTGGCACCTGGTGCTCAAAATTTTTGAGCACAAGGGGTGGCAAACTCAAATTCATCGGGGGCCGCATCAACAGTTTGGTTGCCCTGAAAGGGCCGGTTGTATCTGCGCTCACACCAGTGGCGTAGCGTGGGTTGTCAGCGCCCGGGGTAATTTGCTCCCCCCCTGACTCGCAGACTTACCTATATACAGCTAGCTCCAGTCTGGTTACATGGTTACATGATCCCCTTGTGTGAGCCAGCGGTGGCTGCAGGGGAGAGGAGAGCATGCTCGTCAATGACTGGTAAAGCCCGGAGGGGTGACATCAAATATAGATTCCTGTTGGTGCTCCTTCCTCTCCCCTGCATACACCACTGGCTCACACTGGAAATAACACGACCGGACAGCCTGAAAATAGGGGTTTACATCTTTTCTACACAGGTTAGCCATCATAGGCATTAGGAGTGGGATTTTATAATATTTTAGTTAATGGGAGCTACACGTCATATTCACACTATAATACTTGTTGCAGCACTGTGCAGCTATATATATGTAGAAAAGATTCAAAAAGGTTAAAAAAAAACCCTAATGGGTATTGATCCCAAGTGCATGGTGCTGCAACAAGTATTATAGTGTGAATATGACGTGTGTAGTTTCCATTAACTGAAATATTATAAAATAACCTACTGGGTAGTGAGTCCCAACCACCGGTGCTGCAAGAAACCTCAACCTCATTGTGCAAATAAAACAAATACATAAAGTACAGAAAATTTCATAAAACAATCAAATTTAATAATTCTACGATAGCCCTACTCCTGCGTAGTGAATCCAAATCACCAGTGCTGCAAGAACACACAATTGTGCAAATATATAAATAAAAAAACTAATTCCATATAACAATTAATAAAAAAACATCCAAAAAACAACATGGCTTTGAATGAACATTTTATTAATAATTAGTTTGCTTATTTATTTATATATTTGTACAATTGTGTTTTTTTTTTGTTGCAGCAATGGTGATTTATATTCACTGAGACATTGATCGCAGAGACAGTGGAGCTGAGGGAAAGGGGGAGGAGGGGGAGGCTGAGAGATAGCGAGAGAGACTGCTAGAAGACCTACCTTTCATGGCAGCGTGTCTCCTTGGATGCTTCCAGCAGCTCCCTGGCAGCGTACCTGTCCTCTGGGTCCCCAGTCACCATGTTCCCCGGGCCTACATTTCATTGCGAAGAGGAAGTCCATGCTCTGGAGGCATGGGAGATGCTGTGCCCGCCGCTTCTCACCTCTCGGGGGGGGGGGGGGGGGGCGGGTCGGGGGGAGAGGTCAAGGAGGAGGCGGCCGTGGTTGAGATATTCTCCCAACTTCCGGGGCTCTTAGGCCTATCTGTCCTCGGCTCGGCCCCTCGCTGGTTACCAGCATAAGAGAGAACCCCCTGCTGATGGGGCCCGCTCCGCGGGCCACATGACAAGGCCTGGCGGGCCGGATTTGGCCCGCGGGCCTTGTGTTTGCCACCCCTGTGTTATAGAGATTGGAGATGAGGATTGGGGAGGAGGTGGTTCTACAGCACAGTTGTAGAAAACTAGGGATGTCTGATAAAGACTTGGAATTTAGGTGCGCCAAAGGCACTGTGTTGTTTGCTTAACCACTTAACCTCCGGAAGGTTTACCCCCTTCATGATCAGGCCATTTTTTGCGATACGGTACCGCGTTATTTTAACTGACAATTGCGCAGTTATGTGATGCTGCACCCAAATAACATTTTTATCCTTTTTTTTCCCCACAAATACAGCTTTCTTTTGATGGTATTTGATCACCTCTGCGGTTCTAATTTTTTGCACTATAGACAAAAAAAGACCGACATTTAAAAAAAATATATCTATTTTTTACTTTCTGCTATAAAAGATATCCAATAAATAAATCGAATTTCTTCATGAATTTAAACCAATATGTATTCTGCTACATACTTTTGGTAAAAAAACAAACAAACAAACAATAAGCTTACGTTGATTTGCGCAAAAGTTATAGCATCTACAAACTATGGGATATCTTTTTTTTATTAAGGCGATTAGCTACTTATAGCAGGACTGCGATATTGGGCCGACAAATCGGACACCTAACTGACACCACAGACATTTTTTGGGGACCAGTGACACTAAGGCCCCATGCACACGAGACGCTGGTAAATGCTGGTAAACGCTGGTAAACGCTGGTAAACACGTGTTCAGAGGCAGTTGGACAGCTTTTTCAACTGCCCCTGAACACATTCAATGTTATTCTATGTGTCCATGCACACAGTCTCAATTATTGCCGTTTTTCGGCAGTTGCGTTTAACCTCCTTTTTCCAGAAGCAAAAAAATGGGTTCAGACGCAACAGTTTTCCACGTTTCAGACGCAAAACGCAGCAAAACGGTACCCGCGTTTTGCCGCAATTTCGTTTATAAGCGTTTTTAAAGGTGACCTATTTTTTTACATTAGAAATCTCAAAAATTATGGCAAATGATGAAAAATCATTAAAAAAAAAACATAAAAAAACGAATTGCTTGCATTGCATTGTGGACAATCCACAACTTGGGGCAGGTGACGTGGCCAGTGTACAATCCACAACTTGTGGCAGGTGACATGACCAGGTGACGTGGCAAGTGGACAATCCACAACTTGTGGCAGGTGACGTAGCCAGGTGATGTGGCAAGTGGACAATCCACAACTTGTGGCAGGTGACGTGGCCAGGTGATGTGGCCAGTGGACAATCCACAAATTGTGGCAGGTGACATAGCCAGGTGACTTGGCAGGTGACATGGCCAGATCATGTGGCAAGTGGACAATCCACAACTTGTGGCAGGTGACGTGGCAGGTGACGTGGCCTGGTGACATGACAAGTGGACAATCCACAACTTGTGGCAGGTGATGTAGCCAGGTTATGTGGCAAGTGAACAATCCTCAACTTGTGGCAGGTGACGTGGCCTGGCCAGGTGACATGGCTGGTGACGTGGCCAGGTGACATGGCAAGTAGACAATCCACAACTTGTGGCAGGTGATGGGGCCAGGTGACATGGCAGGTGACGTGGCCAGGTGACGTGGCCAGTGGACAATCCACAACTTGTGGCATGTGACATGGCCAGGTCATGTGGCAAGTGTACAATACACAACTTGTGGCAGGTGATGTGGGCAGGTGACGTGGCCAGGTGACATGTCCCGGTGACGTAGCCAGTGGACAATCCACAACTTGTGGCAGGTGACATGGCAAGTAACGTGGCCAGGTGATGTGGCAAGTGAACAATCCACAACTTGTGGCAGTTGACGTGCCCAGTGGACAATCCACAACTTGTGGCCAGGTGATGTGCCAGGTGATGTGAACAGGTGACGTGGCAGGTGACGTGGCAAGTGGACAATCCACAACTTGTGGCAGGTGACGTGGCCAGATGACAATGCCAGGTGACGTGGCCAGCGGACAATCCACAACTTGTGGCTAGGTGATGTGGCAAGTGGACAATCCAAAACTTGTGGCAGGTGACATGGCCAGGTGACGTGGCAGGTGACGTGGACAGGTGATGTGGCAAGTGAACAATCCAGAACTTGTGGCAGGTGACGTGGTCAGGTGACGTGGTCAGTGGACAATCCACAACTTGTGGCCAGGTGACGTGCCAGGTGATGTGGCTAGTGGACAATCCGCAACTTGTGGCAGGTGACGTGGCAAGTGGACAATCCACAACTTGTGGCAGGTGACGTGGCCAGGTGATTTGACAAGTGGACAATCCACAACTTGTGGCCAGATGACATGGCAAGGGGACAATCCACAACTTGTGGCAGATGACGTGGCCAGATGACATTGCCAGGTAATGTGGCCAGCGGACAATCCACAACTTGTGGCCAGGTGATGTGGCTAGGTGACATGGCTAGGTGATGTGGCAAGTGGACAATCCACAACTTGTGGCAGGTGAGGTGGCCAGGAGACGTGCTTAGTGGACAATCCACAACTTGTGGCAGGTGAGGTGGCCAGGAGACGTGCTTAGTGGACAATCCACAACTTGTGGCCAGGTGACATGCCAGGTGACGTGCCAGGTGATGTGAACAGGTGACATGACAGGTGACGTAAATATATAAGGCTCTTGCGCCACCAAATAGATAGAATAAAAACAAATGTAAATGCAGCTCAACCTGAATTGAATAAATAATACTAATTAAACAACAGTGAGATGAATACGTGAATGATCAGCGCATAAACAAATAAACACTGAACAAAAAACAAGTGCAATAAAATGCTAATGCATGGGTGAAAATGTCCCATATACTGTGGTGAATACACAAATGATGTAGCATTAATAATCTCCTGTGCAACAAGTGCTAAAGTGCTAATGCATATGTATGAACTGTCCCATAAACTGTGAAGAATGTGCGAATCTTGTAACATTGATTATTCTTCTGGAGAATGAGCTCACATTGCGCTTACCTTGATAAGGTAAGGATAAGCCTGTCTCAATCGTATGGGTCAGTCTGGTGTGATCCCAGATGGATGCCTTTCAATCCTGTGCTGCTGTGGATGGATGGTGAAGCAATGTGTGTCCAATGTCCGAGGATGGGCCGGGGTATCATCAAAAGCCGCTCAAATAAAGAGAGATGGTGCCATAGTGAAGTAAGTTTAAAATTAATTTAATAAGCAAATGAGCACTTACATCAAAGAATAAACACTCGGATTCCGCGTTCTACTTCCGGTTTCCGGTCCTTACATGTTACGCTGCATCACGCAGCTTCATCAGAGGCTGTGACAAGTTACTGTGACAAGTTAGGTATCTATTTACTCGGCGTAACATCATCTTTCACATTATACAAAAAAATTGGGCTAATTAAGAGTCGGTTCACACTGGGGCGACACGACTTCCAGCACGACTTTCAGAAGCAACTTCAACACTACTTGAGCATGAACCACAGGGCGATCTGGGGCGATTTACAACACGACTTGAAGTCCTTTTCAGGTCAGGAGACATTCCAGTGGCCAATAAAACAACAATCAGCTCTGGGAGAGGGAAGGGGAGGGAGAGGTTTGCCTGAGAAATGTATGTTATCTTGCTGAAAGGTCGCTTCAATTAAAACAGTGATCAGACTTGGAAGCGACTTCCATTGAAATCAATGGGTACAAATCGCCTAGAAGTCTGATTGAAGTAGTACAGGAACCTCTTCTGAAGTCGGAGCAACATGAGTAGTGTGTATTAAAACCGCTCCCATTCACTTACATTGCTTTTCTGGACAGCGCGACTTGGGACGACTTCAAGTCTGATCCCAAGTCGCCCCAGTGTGAACCGACTCTGTTTTGTTATTTTTTTTTTCCAATAACATGTTTATTTAGAAACTTTTGTTAACAGTTAACTTGCATAGTAAGCAATAAAGTCATAACAGTTTTATCCGGCAATATCAGTGTCATTGTCATTTCTTTCCATGTGTTAACCTGTAGTGCCATAGCTGCGAACTCTGATGCCGCGTACACACGGCAGAGAACCTCGACGGGCGGAACACATCCTTCTGCCCGTCGAGGTTCTCTGCCGGCCGTCAGATTCGGCGACCAGCCATTCATCCCGACGGGCCGTCCAGCAAATAGAGAACCTGCTCTCTATTTGCTCGACAGGTTTCACGACGGGCGGGGCTCGCCGAGAGTGTACACACGGCCGAGGTTCTCGGCAGAATGCGGCTCCCAGCGAGGTTCTCGCTGGTTTCTGCCGAGTACCTCGGCCGTGTGTACAGGGCTTTAGCCGAAGCCTCTTTTTTTTTTTTTTTTCTTTTTTTAAAGGCTTAATAAGTGTAGTAAGAGAAATAACCATTTAGATGCAAATTTGAACTGCTCGATAAGAGTGAGTCACCAGGGGACTCACAGGAGGAGAGAAAGGAAGTAGAAAAGGGGGAAGAAAGAAGGGGGAGAGAAAAGATAAAAGGTCATCTATCTGCTGCATTTACCGGTCAGGGTGGGTCCTCCCGGCGCTGCCACAACTCCCAGACTTCATCGTGGGCCTCCAGTCGTTTTGTTATTTTTAATTTATGAAACATGATATATAATGTTTGGGGGTTCTGAGTAATTTTTTAGTGAAGAAATTATGATTTTTACATGAAGGAGTTTAAATAGTAATTTGCCTTAAATATTTTAGAAATATGTCGAACACACTTCTGGTTCTAGGGTGAGAACGCCGCTTGTCATCCTAGAACAGGAAGGTGAAACTAAAGGAAAAGACCTGAAAAAAAAGTGTGCCACAACATCATTTTTGTCCTTGAGTTTAGAAACACTTTAATGATGAAAAGTAGTGTTTCTTTTAGAAAAAAAAAACTTTAATGTTGCTGTATACTGTGACATGATTTTTTTCTTGCTGACTTGTGAAGTCGCTGAAAGGTCCAGAGAAAACAGATTAAAGGTAGAACAAACATTCCACTTCAGAAATTTAGATAGCATCAATGTGCAGCCAAATATTACGCCCATGTTTCATTAAGCTTGAAGCAAATATTGAGACAGACCCAGTGTGTTGAGCAAACAACCTTCGAAAAGCACATGGTTGCAAGTAATTAGTTGGCATCATTTAAGCAGTTTATCCAGATATATTCAATGTAGGCTGAGCCCTAGGTGACAATATAGAAATGTGTAAATAATGAGTATCCTGAGTATATAGTTTTCCACAGTGAAAAGTTTGGAGTTGCATCATGCATAGACATTGGAGAGGAGTCACCCACAAAGACCTGGTCAGATGTGACCCTGGAGCAATAAGTGTAACCTTGCACAATGTAATAAGCAAATGGGTTGGCCCCAAAATATGAGGAGTAACCGTAAAGTGTTTTGAATATCTGGCAACCTGGTCAAGTAGATGCCGGGGAGGTTCCATTGCGCACACTGATGGCTGTGATTTAGGCTGTGATTTTTGTTGCAGCACTCTTATGTACACACAACCGGTTTTCCCGTTGAAAAAAAAAACAACGATGCTTTTCTCGATGGAATTCCTTTCGAGCCTGGCTTGCTTACATACGGTCACACTAAAGTCCGGTGAATGTTTGACTGCCAAGAATGCGCTGACGTAAAAGACTACGATGAGCCGACAAAACAAAGTTCTATGCTTCCGAGCATGCATGTTTTTTTCCCATCGGAAAAGCATACAGAGGAACGGTTTTTCCCGCTAGGATTTTTTCCTGACGGGAAAAAAGAGATCCTGCTCTCTTTATTTTTCCAGCTGTTTTCCTGTGGAAAAAAGTCCAATGAAGCATACACACGGTCTGGATTCCCGACGAAAAGCTTTCAGTTTTTCAGACGGGAAAACCAGACGTGTGTACAGGGCATAAGGCTTTCAGACGTGCGGACTCTGGCAGCGGATCCGCCTGCTCAGCGGGATCTGCCAGAAGGATGAGGAACGATCCCACTGCATAGAGGGCAATGGGTGGTCCGATCGGTCCCTAAAACCTGACAGGTAGATCCAATCAGTCTGCCCATGTAAAAGGACCCTAAGGGGTCCTTTAACAAATTGAAAAGCTGTTCGTCCATCGAAACTGCATTTAACCACTTGTCATCCGTCCACCGTCATATGACGGCGGGCGGATAACTTCATTGTCCTGACTGCACGTCATATGACGTGCAGTCATAGAAAGCTGCTAGGGGCACGCGCGCGCACCCGTCGCATCACTGGGACCCCCCTGCGTGTGCCCGATGGCCGCGATGGCCGCCGGGCACACGCGATTGCCCAGTAATTGAGCTGGGACGTGGAGCTCTGTGTGTAAACACAGAGCTGCACGTCCCTGTCAGGGAGAGAGGAGATCGATTGTGTCCCTTGTACATAGGGACACAATCGGTCACCTCCCCAGTCACCCCCCCCTCCCTCTACAGTTAGAACACAAACTAGGAGAAACATTTAACCCCTTCCCCGCCCCCTAGTGGTTAACCCCTTCCCTGCCAGTTACATTTATACAGTTATCAATGCATATTTGTAGCATTGTTCACTGTATAAATGTATATGGTCCCAAAAAATTGTCAAAAGTGTCCGATGTGTCTGCTATAATGTCCCAGTCCCGAGAACAAATCGCAGATCGCCGCCATTCCTAGTAAAAAAATAAATTAAAAAAAAATCATAATTATGTCCCCTATTTTGTAGGCAATATAACTTTTGCGCAAACCAGTCACTATACGGTTATTGCGATTTTATTTTTTACATTTTTGTACCAAAAATATGTAGAAGAATATGTATCGGCCTAAACTGAGATAAAAAATTTTTTTTTTTTTTTTAAATGGGATATTTATTATAGCAAAAAGCAAAAAATATTGTGTCTTTTTTCAAAATTGTCGCTTTTTTTTTGTTTATAGCGCAAAAAATAAAAACCGCACGGGCGATTAAATACCACCAAAAGAAAGCTCTATTTGTGGGGAAAAAAGGACGGCAATTTTGTTTGGGAGACACGTCGCACGACCGCGCAATTGTCAGTTAAAGCGACGCAGTGCCGGAAGCTAACATTTTGTCTGGGCAGGAAGGGGGTGTAGGTGCACAGTAGGCAAGTGGTTAAACACGTTCTGTGTGAGTGGGGAAGAATTGAATGTCCACAGGCTATATTATCCAACGTCTCAATGTGTGAATACAGAAAATAATGCATTATGGCCACTGGATGGAGCCGAGGAGCATATTTATTTCCTACTATAGTTTCATCTAGTGGCCATAATGCAGTATTTTTCCTACCGGTATTAACACATATCCCCAATCTGCAGAGAATATAGCCTGATGATAGTCCGTTTATGGCCAGTTTATACAGTGTGGATGGAATAATGTGCTGCACCGGCAGCTGTGAGAATACCCAAACAGCAGCTGCATCTGATTGGATGCAGCTGCTGTTCAGCTGACAATTTTCTGAGAGGCTGCTTTGATTCTGCCAACAAAGTGAATTTCGACCGGTTATTTAGGATATACAGTGGACATAAAAAGTTTGAACACCCCTGTTAAAATGTCAGGTTTCTGTGATGTAAAAAAATTTGACAAAGATAAGTCATTTCAGAAATGTTTCCACATTTAATGTGACCTATATACTAGACAACTCAATTGAAAAACAAACTGAAATCTTTTAGGGAGGTGAAGTAAAAATAAAAAACTCAAATAATATGGGTGCAAAAGCGTGCACACCCTCTTATAACTCAAGTTGTAGCTGTGTTCAGAATTAAGTAATCACATTCAAACTGATGCTAAATTGGAGTCAGTACACACCTGCCATCATTTAGAGTGCCTTTGATTAACCCCAAATAAAGTTCAGCTGTTCTAGTAGGTCTTTCCTGACTTTTTCTTAGTCGCATCCTACAGCAAAAGTCATCGTCCGCAGAGAGCTTTCAAAGCATCAGAGGGATCTCATGAGTGAGTGAGAAACTTATATAGCGCAGCACATGCAAACTAAATCGTCTCTGGGCGCTTGGTATCCATTTCTCTTTTGTCCTCAGAAGAGATGAGTTTTGATCTTTCTCCAAAAGGCCAAGTTGTTCTCCTCCAACCAAATGCTGGTTGGTAAAGCGTTCCATAGTCTGGGTCCTTGGACCGCAAATCTTCTTTCTCCTTTGGACTCGTATCTGGCTTTGGGTATTTGGTAGATTTTGGTTGGTGGATCACAGAACGCCTTATGGGGCTTGGGTAATAGACACATGTTGGTTACATGCATTTCCTCTGGGAACTTATTGCCTTGTAATATATAAACGAGGGGCCAAAATATGGGAGAATTTTTTATACTAAAGGGTAGAATATCCATCTGGACCAGGTGCTGTGTAAGTTTTTATGGACTTAATAATCTCAGTTATTTCAATAGCGGTACATTTTGTCTAATTCTTTAGTTAGGGTATTAATATGAATTAATTTTGATTTATTTTTGTCTGAGGCTGTATTAATTAGGTGACCTCTCATAACTGGGGGGGAAAAGGAATGTCAGGAGTTATATTATGATTAAAGTAATCTGCTAATTGTGAGTGAGTGAGTGAGAAACTTATATAGTGCAACACATGCAAACTGAATCGCCTCTGGGCGCTTAGTATGCTTTCCCTACTGTACTTTTGCCCTCAGAAAAGATGGGTTTTGAGTTTTTTTCTGAAGGCCAGGTGATTCACCTCCAACCCGGATGCTGGTTGGTAGAGCGTTCCATAGTCTAGGTCCTTGGATTCCAAATCTTCGTTCTCCTTTGGACTTGTATCTGGCTTTGGGTATCTGGAGGAGATTTTGGTTGGTGGATCGCAGAACGCGATTGGGGTTGTGACATTTTAATTTTTCGCATAGATATTGGGGGGCATTTCCCAGAATACACTTATGCATCAGACAGAGTGCCTTGAAAGTAATTCTGTCTTTTACTGGCAACCAATGAAGGGATCTCAGTGAAGGTGGGATTGATTCCCATGGTTTTTCCCCAGTCACCAGTCTAGCGGCCGTGTTTTGAACGACTTGCGGGCGAGTGATTTGGTACTTTGGGAGTCCAAGATAGAGGGCATTTGCATAGTCGAGTCTGGAGTTGATAATTGTTCCCACCACGACTGCTATGTCTTCTTTTGGGATAAAGGGAATGAATCTGCGTAGTAGGCGCAGCAGATGGTGCGATCCGCTGACTACTGACCCTATTTGTGCATCCATTGTCATGTAGGTGTCAAAGATGACTCTCAGACTTTTGACTTTGGTGCTAGGGGTGATGATTTTGCCCAGAATGGGCGGGGGTGTCCATGTTATTGCGTTGTGATTCTTTCGATTGGCGTGAAACAGGAGAAATTGTGTTTTTGTGCCGTTGAGTTTAAGATAACTCTTTGTCATCCAATTTTCTATCAAAGTGAGGCATTTCTCTAATCCGAGATGATGATCCTTTTTGTTGCAGATGCGAAAATACAGTTGTGTGTCATCTGCATAAGAGTGGTAAAGTAACTTCTGATTACTGATGATTTCAAAGAGAGGGCGGAGATAGATATTGAACAGTACCGACGACAAAGGGGACTGTGTGTTTTTCAGAAGTGAAAGGTCCCAATTTCACTATTTGTGATTAGTTTTCCAAAAAGAAGGAGAACCAGGATAGATCACATTCTGCGACTCTGGCTACTTCAGTTAGCCGAGTCAGTAATAGTTTGTGGTCTACAGTGTCAAAAGCTGCGCTTAGGTCCAACAGTACTAGAAAACAAGATTCTCCTTTGTCTGCTGCCTCGAGGGCGTCATCCCATATTTTGAGCAGTGCTGTTTCTGTCCCGTGACCAGGACGGAAACCCGATTGAACGGATTGAGCAATTTATGGGTATCTAAATGATGTTAAAAGGTATCAGTCAGGCGAAGGGTACAAAAGAATTTCCAAGGCATTAGATATACCATGGAACATAGTGAAAACAGTCATCAAGTGGAGAGAATATGGCACAACAGTAACATTTCCAAGAACTGGACGTCCCTCCAAAATGTATGAAAAGATGAGAAAAACAACACTGCACATCACCAAAAGAACACCATACCCACAGTGAAGCATGGTGGTGGCAGCCTCAAGCTTTGGGGCTGTTTTTCTTTAGCTGGAACAGGGGCCTTAGTCAAGGTAGAGGGAATTATGAACAGTTCCAAATACCAGTCAAAATTGGCACAAAATCTTCAGGCTTCTGCTAGAAAGCTGAACATGAAGAGGAACTTCATCTTTCAGCATGACAACAACCCAAAGCATACATCCAAATCAACAAAGGAAAGGCTTCACCAGAAGATTAAAGTTTTGGAATGGCCCAGACCTGAATCCGATTGAAAATCTGTGGCGTGATTCACCCTTGCAAATTGTACGTTTTGCATTTTTTTACAAGTCCATCATGCTATTCATTCTCAGTTCCCAGAATCAATACCTCATCCCTCTCGCAATCCTATCATGGAGGTAATCAAAAGTGAGGACCCCCAGAGATTAATATTCATATTCTATAACATGCTGCATACCCCCCTCGTCTATGAAAATAGCCTATAATGTAAAATCATGATTGGAAGGAGACCTAGGGAACCTAGAGGACAAAGACTGGAGTGAGGCATTGGATACATGCAAAGCTGTCTCATACAAACTATCTGACAGACTGACTCAAGTATACATTCTGCATCGCACATACCTCATTCTTGTAAGGTTGGCTAAATTCAATCAGGGACAACCTTCTACATGTCTATTATGCAATCAAGCACCAGGCACAGTCTATCACCCCCTATGGTCC
This sequence comes from Rana kukunoris, assembly GCA_029574335.1. Taxonomy (NCBI): domain Eukaryota; kingdom Metazoa; phylum Chordata; class Amphibia; order Anura; family Ranidae; genus Rana; species Rana kukunoris. Next base: position 97,044,635 of record CM056051.1, read on the forward strand.
TGCCCATAAATGCAGGGATTTTGAAACAGGTGGTGGATTTTCTTAATGGCAACATGGGGTCTCCGCTGACTTTGGTCCCCAAACCGTGCCTACTGGATTTTTTTTCCAGATGCTGATACTGATAAATATACCAACATTTTTATATATGAAACTCAACTATGATATATTATGGAGGATGTTTTATAGAGAGTCTTCTTGTTAATTAATTTATATGGTTTATTTATGTAATGAGTAGGTGGTGGTGGTGGGGGGGGGGGGGTTATTCTACCTCTTGGGACACAGGGTGATCCCATTTGGGGTGTCAGGGGAGGTGGAGTTTCTCCTAAACATCTACCATCTTTACTGTTCTGGACGATAGATCGATTGTATTTCTTAACGTTTCAAGGGACTAGTCTAGATTATTGAACCTCTGTGGGTGGGGGAGGTCATTTAAGACACATTTTATTATCTTCAATATATTTATTCTCTTTTGTTGCTCACAATTTCTTTTACATTTGGGCGATACTTTATTTAATGCTAAAATGAAAGGGAAAGTCATGAACTGGATGTTCAATTTAAGATTGTATGTCACTATGTAATGCTTTCTTTGAAGTTCATCACTTGTACTGACTTTTTTCTGAAAAAAAACTTAAACTTGAATGAAAAAAAAAGAAACTCAACTATGAATGAGGCAGACTCCCCCCAGACTCTCTGACCGGAAGACTGACGTAAACACCACATTGCCTTATAAAAAATGTATTTACATTATTGGAGGATGCCCTTCAAAATATAATAAAGTCTGGGACCGTTGGCTTAATGCTTCTGACACATGTGTGTAGAACTGCTGAACTCATCTCCCTCTTTTGTGTGCTGTTCAGCCAGGCCTGGGTCATATATGCCACTTTTATATTCTTTTCATGTTTATATAATTGCAAAGTATGTCGATGCTCTATAAAACCAAAGTGTTACTATATAGCAATAATCTCTGTAATTGATCAGGATCTTCTGGAACCACCCATACATGTCATTAATGGCAGGGCTCAAAATTTCCCCTACCCTGCACCGCCCCTAATCCCCCCCTAAACATGCCCTCATAAATTATCTCATGAAATGATGCTTAAATGCAGAATTAAGTTACAAAAATTAATATTAACAACAACTTTATCAGTGCAGTCTCACTAGTGCCCACCATTGCAGCCTCGCCTCTGCCCACCATTGCAGCCTTAGCTTACCTGTGTCCATCATTGCAGCTTCTGCTCATCTGTGCCCGCTACTGCAGCCTCAGCTCACCTGTGCCTGCCATTGAAGCCTCAGCTAACCTGTGCCCACCATTGCAGCCTCAGCTCACCTGTGCCCACCATTGCAGCCTCAGCTTACCTGTGCAGAGGATCATCACAAGTAAGAGAGCATGAAAGAAAAGAAAAGCCACGGGATTACAGAGCGGATAGCCCGCTGTTACAGCAGAGTATACATTACAATTGCCTCCGCTCTGCTCGTGGTTACACACAGTCCCGCCTCCTGACCAGTGGTGGCTGGTGCTCCTTTTTTTGGGGGGGGCAAACAAAACCCCATCCAAACCCCCCCCCCCCCGCCAACGTCACTCGCATACAATGGGACCTGCAGACAGACAGACAGATAGACAGATATTCCGATAGATAGATAATTGGATAGACAGACAGATAGACAGACAGATAGATAGATAAAGAGAGAGAGAGAGACATAGATAGATAGAGCTATAGATAGAGAGATAGAGCTGTAGGTAGATATATAGATAATTAAACAGATAGATAGATGGAGGGAGGGGGGGAGAGATAGATCTATAGATAGAGCTATAGATAATTAGATAGATAGATAGATAGATAGATACACAGTTACACAGATACATAGATCGATAGATAGATACACAGATAGATAGATACACAGATAGATAGATACACAGATAGATAGATAGATAGATAGATAGATAGAGATACACAGATAGAGAGATAGATAGAGAGACAGATACACACACACACACACACACACACAGACAGAGAGAGAGAGGGGGGGCAGATAGAGACAGACAGAGATAAGAGATCTGTACAGCATAGCTGCAGGACGCAGTACTCTAAGCCCTCACACACATACAGGAGATGTGAAGCACGGCACCCTCCCCCCTCCCTCCAGTCCACTCTCAGTCCGATCACAGTAGTACAGGCTGAGCATACAGCACAAGGTGCTGCTGGACATGGATGGGGTGGACAGTGACACTGGACAGGACAGACAATGAGACTCAGACAAATAAAGTGTTTTAATAAGTTACTTACCTTAGAGTCCTCCTGGAGCCAAAACGAAAGTAACACTGCCCTGGGGAAAGCACCGCCCATTTCCTTTTGCAGTGAGGAAGCAGAAGGACCCAATTATAGTGGAGAGTGGAGACACTGGAGAGTGATTGGCTCGTGGCGCACAGGACATAGCCACAGAGCTTAAAAAAAAACCTGCAAATGAAGCGTCTTGCCTGCTTGCATTGGCATGACGCTTCAATGACACTATAGCAGTGCACTGTGACCGGCACCCACCCTGAACATAGTTGTGCTGTTAAAGGACTTTTTTTTTTAAAGGGCCAAAAAAAAAATTCCTTTTTTTTCTGGCTTTGGGGGGAGGCGGGGGCGGCACCCATGCGCCCCCTATCGACGGGCCGCCACTGCTCCTGACCCCGCGCCTGTGATAGACAGAATGCCAGTCCACTGCTGGAGGCAGGGCTGTGTGTAACCACGAGCAGAGTGGAGGCAGTTGTAATGTAAACTGTGCTATAACAGCGGGCTATCTGCTCTGTAATCCTGCGGCTTTTCTCTTCCTTCATGCTCTCTTCCCCTGGGGCGATCGATGGGAAAATGACTCACGATCAACCCTGCATGCTGGCTGTACTCGCCCCCCCCCTCCGCGCTTCCAGGGAGCCCAGCTCCTCGCCAGAATTTTTTTTTCACTCGCATTGATTGTACTGAACAAAGAATATGTTTATGCATTGGAAAATTTACACTTTTGTGGGAAATAAAACGTTTAAAAAAATAAATATAAAATCTGTGGGGTGATCTGAAGAGGGCTGTGCACAGGAGATGTTTTGCAAAAAAGAGTGGGCAAATATTGTGTAATGGGGTGTGTAGACTTTTAATATCCACTGTATGTATGGGAACATTTTGTCAATACCATTGAATATTGCATTATTGTTGTCAGACAGTAGATAGGCACAAGACATCACTCAGACAATCTCTCACATGGTTGATATGCAGGTTTTTTTTCCCTCAGAGAATAGGTGAAGGAACTCCCTTCCAAGCCACCCTTGACTCTGTCTCCTACCCACCTCCGAACAACAATAGAACCTCCTGCAAAAAAATATCCCCTCCAGCAACAATAGATTCCCCAGAAGCCAGCATCAATAGACCCTCCAGCAGCCAGCAACAAAGACCCCTCTCTCAACAGAACATACCTCCTAGCAACGACTGACCCCCCCATCAACAATAGATCCCCCACGACCAACAGAAGAACTCCCCAGCAACAATAAACCCCCTTCCTTCGCAAAAATAGATCCCCTCCAGCAACAATATATCCCCCAGCAGCCAGCATCAATAGACTCGCCAGCACACCCCAGCACCTCTTTCCATTACATACATTCAGTTTGGGAGGTGCCGGAACTGCGTTCACCCACGTTCCTGCTGAAAAAAAGCCCTGTTAATATGTAAATAATTGTCTCAGCTCATAATTATGCACTACTTGACCCACAGTGTGAAAAACAAAATATTTTATTACTTTCAACAGACAAGGTGCATTGATGGCATCACAATATTTTCAAGAAAATGGAAATAAAGAAAAACAGGAAGATGCGGAAAAGTATTGCTGTATATGTGTATAATACAGTCATGAGCAGAAATACAGACCTTGAGATGAGAAGTAAATGACATTCCTGTACTGGTGGCAGCATATGTAACTAAGACCGCAAGATACAGTATGCTGGCATAATAACATGGGCCACAAGCTGCAGGCAAGCGGTAATATGATTTCATATTTCTCTTACATAAGAGCTAAAAAAAATGAAGGGGTATTTAGGGCTGCGTACACACGACCGGTCCATCGGATGAGAATGGTCCGACGGACCGTTTTCATCGGTTCACCGCTGAAGCGGCCTGATGGTCTGATGTGCGTACACACCATCAGTTCAAAAACCAATTGAGTCCAACGCGGTGACGTAAAACACAACGACATGCAGTGAAAAATGAAGTTTAATGCTTCCAAGCATGTGTCGACTTGATTCTGAGCATGCGTGGGTTTTAAACCGATGCTTTTGCGTACTTACCATCGATGCTTTTGCGTCCATCAGTCCGATTTTAAAGCAAGTTTTAAAACTTTGGAAGGACAAAAGACTGATTGGCCATACACACGGTCGGTTTGGACCGATGAAACTGAACTTCAGTCCGTTTTCATCGGTTTGGACCGATCGTGTGTACGCGGCCTAAGAAAACCTGCTTAGTTGTACTCCCATGTGGTCACACAGTAAACAGGTTTTCCTCCTGACAGCTGTGTCTTTTATCAGTTTTCTACAGCAATTGCAGATTTATTTAGTTTTTTACTGAGATGCCTCTGGAAACTGGTGTAAGGTATAGTCGCACATTTTTCTCGATGGTGCATTCATCCAAACCTCTTTCCTAGCTGCCACTTTTTCTTCTCTCAGCTATCAATACTGCATGTAAGTTAGACACAACAGATCAAAAAGCAGTCAGAAGAAGAGGAGATTGGAGAAAAGCTCCATAAAGTTACCTGTCAAAAGACAACTTAGGCCTCGTACACACAACTGAGAATCTCATCGTAAATGAAACATTGTTTTCCTCGACGAGGTTCTTGTCAGGCTTGACGAGAATCTTGTCAAGCTTTCTTTGCATACACACTGTCAAGACAAAATCTTGTCTTTCTCAAACGCGGTGACGTATAACACATACGACGGCACTATAAAGTGGAAGTTCGATTCCACTGGCGCCACCCTTGAGGCTGCTTTTGCTGATCTCATGTTACTGCGTGTAAAGTAAAAGTTTGGTGAGAGACGATTCGTGCTATCTCCATTACGAACGCTACTTTTACCGAAGGTGCGCTCCCATGTCATACTTTATTCTGAGCATGCGCAAGTTTCTAAGCATACACACGAACGTGTTTCTCAACGTAAACCAGCCCGACGAGAAACACGACGAGGAAATTGAGACTCCCGACGAGAAAAAAGAGAGCATGTTCTCATTTTTTCTCGTCAAGATCCACGACAGTTTTCTTGACGAAAAACTTAGGCCCCGTACACACGACCGAGCTTCTCGGCAGAATCCAGCGAGAAGCTCGCTGGGATCCATATTCTGCCGAGAAGCTCGATCGTGTGTACGTTTTCGCTGAGCAAACTGACGAGCGAGGCGTCGAGCCAAAATAGAGAGCAGGTTCTCTATTTCCTTGACGGGCCATCGGGACTAATGGCTCGACGCCTTTTTCGACAGCCTGGTCGACGAACTCGACGGCCGGCCGAGAACCTCGTCGGGCGGAACGATGGGTTTAGCCCGATGAGGTTCTCGTACACACGACCGTTTTTCTTGATGGATTTTGCCGAGGAAAATGGTCCTGTGTACGAGGCTTAACAACTATTTCTAGAAGCAACATTGAAAAAAAAGTATTAAATCTGCAGCTGTGAGGAAAACCCCTTTCATATGATTTTCTTCTGTTGTGGAGTCTGATACTTTATATCATCAAATTAACAATAAAAAAATATTAAAATATTCAAAATATTTCATCCCTCCAAAAATCTGTGGCAGTATTTATACTGAGGTAGTTTAGCTTCCCAAAATCCCATCTAATTCTGAGCATACTAGTTTGGGTGATTATGGCCCTTTGATTTCTTTTTTTAATTTATTTGATATGTTATACCTGAGAATGATATGCTCAAAAGACATCCAAAACTGACATCTGGGGAAATGGCAGTTATCAGATATTACTAGGGCGGGTGGATGGAATATTATTGGTACAGGTTTTTTCAGACTGCAGATTTTGGAAGTCACCAATCATGAGCTGCAGTTTGCATTAGAGCGATTTTCTGAATATTTCTGTCATGATATCATGGACTTTTTTTTCAGTAAATACTTAGGAATTCAGCTCTCTATATCAGCCAAAAATTCTGGATTTGTACCTTTTATTCTTAAAATGAAAAGTCCTTCAGTTTAGACTTTCTAAAGCTTTGTTTTATGATGTCAAGTGCTGTGCTTATTCCCAAGTCATAAAAGGCCTTGATTTAATCAAATTTCAAAGGTTAAACAAGAACATTTAAGTGTGCCTATGAACTGTAAAATTAGATCGGTATATATATATATATATATATATATATATATATATATATATATATATATATATATATATATATATATATATATAAACCTGGCTTACCCCTACACAGCACATTAGCAATAACAGTTTCATAACAAAATTACAAGAAAGCAATACAGCTACAAGCTTTGGACCAAATTTTTAGCAAGCAATTTTGTACAGTTTAAATAAAATTAGAATTTTAACTTGTAGCTGGGTTGGTCTTTTGAATGAAACATTCTATAAGCAGTTTTGTTGCAGAGGCTGGTCAACCAGAGTGTTTTATGAGACATACAGGGATTCCACTTATATTTACTGTTCAGTCTGCCTCCAGTATTTCACACATACGGTTGGAACAATACAGTACTATGAAACCATGCACACATTTCCTTGTCCAGATGCCAGGAAGCCGTCAACGCTCTACGTAGCCCAGCTTCTAGGATAATAGCTATTGAATTTTGCTGCGTCCAGTACAGCTTGACCATAGTGTAAAGGCAAAGATATCCTCATTTTACTTTTTAGAATAGTCCCAACCTGCACTGCTTCTGTAAAAATAGAAAAGTGCCAAGCATGGAAAATTTTAATTCACCATCCTGAGTGCTGTTGGGAGGAAAATTCCTGCGTTTAATGCCAACCTAGGAATGATTTCCTTCAGTTGTCACACCCAGTACTGACTACCTGGCTGTCCATTTCCACCAGCTCCATTGCCCCTGTGCCCCCCAACATCACAAAGAGGGATATCTCTTTCTGGTTCAGTTGGGCGAAATGTTTGCCGGTCTGCAGCTCCATTTTCAGTCTTGGCAGAAGTTGCTGCTTTTTGGACATGGTGTTTTCCCATTTTTTTTCTCCGCACAAAATAAGCTAAAATAAGAAGTCCAAGTAAAATAAGGAGTAATACTATACAAATAGGTAGTATGGTGCTATACATATGAGTATTCATAAAACCAAGCAATGTGCCTTCTCTAGCTGGGTTTGGTGATGTGGATGCATTTACACTTGTTATATTTAGGAAGACATCTTGAGTAGTGCTTGTACTTGGGTCTTCTAACACCCAAAAGTCTTGTGTCACAGTGCTAGTACTGTTCTTGGAAATGTCTGGATATGTGGTAGGTACAGTGGCTGGTGAAACTGAAGACGTTGTGACTTGATCTAAATTCTTGGCTGTAGTCAAACCAGTAGTAGAAGAAAATGTTGTTGTGGTTGATAACTGTGTGGTTGATAACTGTGTGGTTGATAACTCTGTGGTTGATAACTCTGTGGTTGATAACTCTGTGGTTGATAACTCTGTGGTTGATAACTCTGTGGTTGATAACTCTGTGGTTGATAACTCTGTGGTTGATAACTCTGTGGTTGACTCAATAGTCGTAGGTTCTATAAGAATGGTTGACCCAACATTTGGAAATTGCTTGTTTGTAGTAGTAATGCTTGTGGAAGTTAAGGCTGTTGTAGATGCTGCTAAATTTGTAGAAGTGTCTATATTTCCAGCTATCCTGAGCAGAGCAGCACTATAAGAGTGGGATGAGTTGTAAGGTACAGTACTAAACCTTACAGTAACATTTGCTGGAGGTACTTGACTAGCACTGAGTACCAAATGAAGCCTATCCCCTCTTATGCCTGTTCCACTCTGGTCATCTTCCCTTAACTCCACTCCTATAACTCCACTTTCTAGCTCTTGCTGTGAAAATACATTTGTGCTGGTTGCTTCTCCTCTGCCACCTTCCAGAGGAAATCTAACTACCTTTCCTTCTCTTGGATGATGGACAACTTTGAACTGAGGGACGCTTTTTGTTAGTGTACCCAATTCACTTGCATCAATTACATCTGGGCCAAGTCTAATGGTACAGCCTCGTGGCCATTGTTGTTTATTTCCGATCTTCACCATTGGAGAAACCTCTATTGTTACTTTTCCAACAGCTTCTTCACCCTCATTGGAAATTGCAAGGTATTCAAACTGATCTTGGTTGGATAAGAAACTGGTAAAGGTATAAAATACTTCATTTTTGGTTACCTGTTCCTCGTTAAACTCTGTAACTGGTACCTGGCCAACCATAACATCACCATAACTTGGCTTCCTTGTGACTTTATAGATAAATGTTTCTGTATTTCTTCCTGGTATTGGTTGCATTTGTGTCTTTGTAACCTTGGTGCTGCCAGATGCTTGTTTAACTTCAAAATTGGCCTGAAATACCGGGAGTACTTTTACAGGTATTCTTTCTATAAGAATTTGTTGTCCAGTGGAAATATTGAATATGATTTCACCTGAAACCGCAGTGAGGTTAGCCAAAAGGACAAGCGTTGAACTGTCAAGGTCATGTTGAGTGAATTTTGACAATGGAATAGACTGGTTCCCACCTGTTGCAACTGATATGCCCAAGGGGGCTTCCACTATAGAGTAAATTATGTTATTAGAAGAAGCCAAAGCATTATCTACAGATATGTAATCTGGAGTAAGAGAAACATTTGATCCCACTGCTAGGTATAATTTAGATTTTGGTGGAAGCATAATGTCAGGTACTGTGGGTAGACTAGTAAATGTTATGTTAAATGACTCTGTAACTGTCCAGATGGTTTCCTTATGGTTAAGTTCATGGTAAGACTGGAATTTGGGATACGGTTGAGCTTTGAACATGAAACTGTCGTTAGGATTGCCTACTTTGCTATTGGTGTAGATTAAGGTTCCATTCTCCAGATGTGACTGTAAGAAATATGGAGTCTGTGGGGTGAGTATGGCACCCTGTACAGAGAGATGCCCTTCTGAAGGAAAATCCGTAACAAAGAAAATCACATCATGAGTAAGTCTTGAGATACTCTGGTTCACTAAGAGGTTGGATGCATCAAGGGAGTTGGAAGTGATGGGGGAAGAACCACCTTGCACAATGTCAAGACCTGTAAAAACAAAAACATATATTAATTAAAGCCTTCTATTTTTTTTATACATTTTTTAGCAAACATTTAAACATAAAATAATTTCCACCTGGACATGACCTGAATCAGTACCAGTATTACTATGTAGACTTCTTTGATGTAGCCTAGAAAAGCTTTAGACTCCACATTCAGTTGTCATGGAAATATCTAGATCACATTCTTAATGATTAAAATCATTGATGAATGAGACATATTTTAGGATTCTGTGCTATATAAATATATAGGCCCGGATTCACGAACGTTTTACGCCGGTGTATCTAGAGATACGCCGTCGTAAGTACAAATGTGCGCCGTCGTATTGTTACGCCGATTCGCGAAGCTAGATATGTCGGAAAACACGGCTTCAGCCGCCCGGTGTAACTTGCCTATGACGGCGTATCGTGGGCGCATAGTTACGCTGGACGCATTCAGCGTACCCATGTTAAATATGCAAATTAGTAAGATACGCCGATTCACGAACGCACTTGCGCCCGGCGCATTAATATACACGGTTTACGTAAGTCATACGTCTGGGGTAAACTTACCCCCCATAAAGCAGGGGTAAGTCATGCAAAGGTATGGACGAGGGAACAGCCGTCGTATTGTACGTCGTTTACATAGTACTACGTGAATAGGGCTGTGAGTAGGTTACGTTCAGTGATTCAACGTATCTTAGGCATTTGTCCCGATGTGATTCTGCGCATGCGCTGTACGTTCGGCCCTTCATTTACATAGGGTCACGCTTCATTATAATAAATCACACCCACCTCCACCTAATTTGACTTACGTTGGCTTACGCCGACAACTATACCCTACGCCACCGCAACGTTGCGCAGATTTTCTTCGTGAATACCAGGCTTGCCTCTCAATGTTGCGGAGGCGTAGCGTAAACAAGATACGCTACGCCAGAATAAAGATGGCCCAGGTACGTGAATCCGGGCCATAAACTTTAATAATTCACTGGTAAATTTTCTACAGGCTCTGATTTTAGAATTTTCTTATTTTTTAAGCTATGTGACACTTTAAAGCATTGTACATGCAAATCAATATATTGTGAGTTGGTCCTAGATAGCTCCATCTTCCACATATTCAATAGCCAGTGGACATGTCTAAGGCCACGTACAGACGAGGAGACACCATCGGACCAAAATCCCCTCGGGCGGATAACGCGGTGACATGGCGGTGACGTTGACGGCGCCACGTCACCAATCCTGGAAGTAAAATACTTCCACGCATGCGTCGAATCCATTCGATGCATGCGGGAGATTTATGTCCGCTGGTTAGGCGTACTAACCAGCGGACATGTCCGACTGACATGTTTCCAGAGGACAAATTTCAAAGCATGCTTTGAAATTTGTCCGCTGGAAAAACCTGTCCGCTAGGTTGTACACACGATCGGATATGTCGGCGGACCAGTTTCAGCGGACATGTTCGATCGTGTGTACACGGCCTAAGTGATAACATGGTATTCCCTTCTTCATTGCAAGATTGCAATTCTATCATACTGTATCAATTCTAACTTGACATGTTGAAAACTAAGAAAATATGAAAGCTTTGAGAAAAGACTGGAAATATATCCTAGTTACAGGATTTATTTAGAGTCAGGCGGCGTACACACGGCCGAGGTTCTCGCTGAAAACCAGCGAGAACCTCGCTGGAATGCACATTCCAGCGAGGACCTCGGCCGTGTGTACGGTCTCGGCGAGCTTCCCGTCGGGAAGCCCGTCGAGCAGAAATAGAGAGCACGCTCTCTATTTCCTCGACGGCCCGCCCGGAAGAATGGCTGGTTGCCATTCCCGACGGGCGGGTCGCCGATTTCGACGGCCGGCAGGGAACCTCGACGGGCGGAACGATGTGTTCTGCCCGTCGAGATTCCCTGCCGTGTGTACGCGGCCTCACTGGTTTATTTTATATCATTCCATGTGTCTCTGCTGAGAACTGCATCTTTATAAGTATTACAAAATATCATGTATACAAGAACAAAGTAGAGGTAGAAAGAATCCTATGTTGTCCATTACTAGCCAATCAAAGTGCACCTCCAAAGGGATACATTTTGCTGCTATTTAAAGGGTCACTAAAGGATTTTTTTTTAGCTAAATAGCTTTCTTTACCTTACTGCAGTGCTGTTTTCATGTCCTCATTGTTCGTTTTTGCTTTAAAGTTGCTGTAATCCTACTCTGTTCTGGACACTTCCTGGTTGTCTGTTTCCTTATAACCACAGTACTGGGAGCTTTCTCACTGTGGTCACTAATCAAGGAGGTGTGATTACTGTGTGTAAACTGAAACTAGATTGGGCTGAGGGGTTTTAGACAAACCATCACTGCCCTCTATTGGCTCTCTGGCTCTGTACATCAGAGAGACAGGAAACAACAGCAAAAACGAAACTAGAACTGTAGGTTGATTATATGATTGATTTTTATCTATTTTTAATCATTTTTAAAAGGAATCAGTTAGCTATTATGGGCCAGATTCAAGTAGATGGGAGCATCTTTGCTCTGGAGTAACGCTTCTCATTTACGTTACTCTGCCGAAATTTTAGGAGCAAGTGCTGTTATTCATGAAGCACTTGCTCCGCAAATTCAAATTGGGCGGGTACGGGGGGGGGGGGGGAGTTATTTAAACTAAGCGTGATCCCGCGGCGAACGTACTGCGCATGCGTCGATTGTCAATGCATCCCAGTGCGCATGCTCCAAATTCTGTCAGTGAACGTCAATGACGTCACATCCCCATTCATGAACATTTTACTCAAGCGACGCAAATTTTTTTTTTTCGACGCGATGACGATGGCTATACTTAACATAGGATACTCCACTAGGGGGCTGCTTTATCTTTACGTGTATCGCTTACGGAAACGTCGGAAAGTCACTGCGTCGCGCACGAATACGATCGTGAATTGCCGATTCCCGCTGATTAACATATTTTTTCAGCGTAAATCAGCGGAAACGCCCCCGGCGCCATTTTTAAATTAAATTTGAGATGCGATGGCGAAATTCAATTGCGCCGATCGCATCGGAACACCAACCCGGCGTTTCTTGTTTTCTGGTTACAGAAAACAGAAACGCCGGCTTAAAGTGACAGTTAGGCTGGAGTATCACAGATACTCCAGCCTAACTCTACCTGAATCTGGCCCTATGTCTCTATACCCTGTAAACAGTAATTTCAGCCCAAAAAGTTTTTTCCTTTAGTGACCCTTTAAAGCGGAGCTCCACCCTAAGGTGAAGTAGCGCTGATCGGCACCCTCCCCCCTCCGGTGTCACATTTGACACCTTTCAGGGGGGGAGGGGGGTGCAGATACCTGTCTAAAGACGGGCATTTTCTGACATCCCGTCCGTCCCCCGTGGTGTGCTGGGAACACTTGGCTCCCACCACACAGTGGGAGCCAATCGGCTGGCGCAGCGCGACTCGCGCATGCACCGTAGGGAACCGGGCAGTGAAGCGCTTCACTTCCTGGTTCCCTCACCGTGGATGAAGGGGGGAGCAGCAGAGTGACGAGCTCGTCCTCTGCTGCAGACGGCGCTGGACTCCAGGACAGGTAAGTGTCCTAATATTAAAAGTCAGCAGCTGCAGTATTTGTAGCTGCTGGCTTTTAATATTTTTTTTTAAGCAGACATCCGCTTTAAGTCATTCTATTTTTTTTACCTTTAGCCCCCTGCGGAATGTGAAAGGTACACACTGAAACTAATTTACAAAATGATTAGAACATGTTTGCTCTGAAATTGAATTTTTAGTTTGCAAAGTGAAAATATAAGAAAAATTAAAAACAGGGGGCCAGATTCAGAGAGCCGTAACTCCTGTCTAACTGGTGTTAGACTGGAGTAATTTCAAATTACGCGCGTTTTTTAGCTAGTCGGAAACCTCAAACCTCAATAGACGGCTGCGGGTTTCAATTCGACTGGATTACGTGTTCATATGCCTTCGGATCTACGCTGCAATAAAATTGCGGCCACTGGGTGGAGTTCCCGTCGTTTTCCGCATCGGGGTATGGTAATGAGCTTTTGCCGGCGATCCCAGAAATTACGATCTTCAATCGCAATCTCTTACGGCATCTTTAGTCATCTTTTTTTTGCGTAACACTATACCAGCTTTTTGCTGGTCTAATATATTAGACAGCCCATGTTAAGTATGGCCGTCGTTCCCGCGTCGAATTTCTACGTTTTCCGACGTCTTTTATTATTTTTAACGTAAGTCGTCCGGGAATAGGAATGTTCGTAAACGACGCTACTCAAACAACGAATGACGTAAGGACGTGATTTCGCGCAATGCACGGCGGGAAATTTCTGAACGGAGCATGCGCAGTTCGATCGCCGCGGGGACGCGCTTAATTTAAATGCTTCACGCCCCCTAATCGCGTATTTTGATTACGCGGCGAGAAATAGACTACGCCGCCGTAGCGTACGGGCAAAAATCTACCAGAATTCCATTTAGAGCCTGGTAAAATACGGCAGCGTAGAGTATTTCGATTACGCAGCGCAAAATTAAGTGTATCTGAATCTGGCCCAGGATTTTTACTGGCACGTAATCAAATGATTAAAGTAGGCACAGCTTCATCTTATCTTCATCTCATCATCTTTATCTCTAAGCATTTAATAAGAGAAAATAATTTTTTGCAGATTTGGTTTATGAACTTTACAAAGATTAAAGCATGCAAACTTGATATGCACATACTGTATATCAACAAGAGCATTTTTAATGTACTGCTGCAACTTGAAATCACAAGAAAAGAAAGAAGTGGGGGTTGCTCAGCAAAAACCTTTTTTTTTCTTTCTTGCTCGTGATTGGGTATTGTTTGCAAAGGGTGTTTTTAATTTGTTTCACCTCGTTCACAAAGTTAAATGAAGATTTACTTTGAAAGTAAAAAAACAACACTACTTATTAAATAAACCCTGTTGCTTTCTTTTGCATGGACCAAGAAAGAGGATTTTTTTTTTAATGCTCCTATGGGCCTGTGTCGACTGGCTTCAAATGCTGTGTGCTTTTGACATAAGTTTGGCATGCTCTTGAGATCCTCCAAATTCAGGTACAGTTGACCAGCTTAAAGTAGTTGTAAACCCACTTTTTTGACTTTTACCTACAGGTAAGCCTATAATAAGGCTTACCTGTGGGTATAAAGACTATCTCCTAAACCTGTATGGTTTAGGAGATATTCCCCTCGCAATGCGCCGCTGATGGCAGCGGCGAATGCGCAGGGGGGGATCTACGGCGAAAGGACCGGCAGCCGCCGACCCTTGCCGTTTTGAAATCTCCCGCGCGCATGCGCGGGAGTGACGTCATCGCCGCTCCAGCCAATCACAGCGCTGGAGCGGCGATACCCGGAAGACACGCTGAGTCAAGATGATATCTCGCTTGGCGTGGACCTGGTAAGTTCTACACACCTCGTTCCGAGGTAAGTATTTCATAATGAGCTAATATGCGGTGCAGCCTTCTAGAACACACCACAGGTTCCAGAAGACCCTCGGGACCATACACAGAGCACAGCTTGGCTCACGCTTATGTAGTTAGAAGTCGGCTGTGAAGCCACAAGGCTTTACTGCAAGTTTCCCATAGTCAAGATGCTGACGCCTTTACCCCAAGCTGATTGAAGAATCGGCTCAGGTGAGTACAGCACTGGATCAAGTGGCAGGTAAGTGTCCTTATATTAAAAGTCAGTATCTACAGCATTTGTATTTTTTGGGGGGAGACTGTTGCTCCTTTTTAACATACAAGTCTCTTTTTGTGTCCTATGATCACTTTACGGTATAATTCAACAATATTGCTGTTTTCTCTTCTATTTCCTGAATGGTCTTGATAATTCCTTTGCTTTTGCTAACACTCCAAGTGACAACACATTGCTGTCATGGTGGTGCATAGCAGAGTAGGGGCTTCCCTGCCTCTCGGTTATGCTGTAAAGGATGTAGATAATATGAACAGTGTAACTAGGCCAAGAAGGTACAGTGCAGGCAAACTTCTGCACATGAATAATAATTTGCCTGCCTTGTTTCCATCGGTGCTTACAGCAGTACTTAGCAGACTTCAGAGTCTGCAGACACATGGCCCATTAGTAGCAGACTGGCAAAACAGACTACAACAGCTTAGAGGCAAGAAGACGTGGTGTGCACGGAAGTGGAAGAAGTGCTGGTTTGTTTGCTAAGCTTAGTACTAAGGTGAATAGCCCAGCTATGTCATCACTCTTCGGTTCATTGTTCATTCACTGGATAAGAAAATGGATCTGAGTCGACTGTTTGTGATGTGAGAAATGCATTTTTTCCTGATGAAATCTTGGCTAAATACCGTGCCAAATGTGACTTTCCAACTCGATGGGATGCTATTCTATAATTCAAATCGAAATCATTTGTGAGGGAGAATGTGAGGAGCTGGACTTTGTATTTTCATTAACAGAGGTTGGTGCACAAACTGATCCCTAATCTGGGCTGTCTGATGGCCTATCCAGAAGCAAAAGAGCAGTTAGGATTGCGTCTTGTAGTCCAACCAGAAGTGACGGTTCTGCCTTCCGAAGAACCTGTCAGTGGTCGGAGGTAGAGGGGAAGCTGTTACCACTAAGGGACCATCCGCCTTATTACCAAGGACCACAGTGAGTAACTCAAGTAAGTACCGGGGCAGTATTCTCACCGAACAGTTGTGGTGGAGAATCAGGAAACTTCAGGTGATGAGCAAGTCAGGGACCCAGCCAGTGGAGGTGATGCTTGCAGAGCAGCCTTGTGTGCCAAGCTAGTGACTGAGCAGACCAGTGGGGTGAAGCTTGAGAAGTATATGTATTGACAAGCTAGGGACACAGCAGATAAGTGGGGGTGACGCTTGAGGAAGATACCACTGTGAAGATTGGAGGAGCTCAAGGGATTCAGTGGCAGTGAATCAGAGGGTCTAGTGAGAGACCGGGAGCTCAGTGGGCTGAACAAACTACAAGGAGAAGTTGTAGTAAAGGTGAAAAGAACAGTAAAAGAACAGTTACGCTTTGTGTTAGGAACCGTTAAAGACTGTTGCCATAGGAGACAGCATTCCTGCACGTGCAGATGTGGCGTCTTGCTGGAGGCCTTTCCCTGCACGGCTGTCTTCCTATTGAAGTCTCGGAGTCTGCTAATTGAACTTGCAACTACTTAAGGGTGTCCTGGTCCTAACCGTCTTACACCCAAAAAGTTTGTAAGAGAAATAAACATCTCTTTTGCATTTAAGAAGTGTCTGGCACCCAATAACTTTATCCACCTTGCACCCACTATGACTCACAACCCACCATATACAGAATGATGTCAGCTATCTCTGGCCCTGGAGGTTCTCATAAGACTGAAGGAGGCCAAAGACCTTGCTATACAAGTATAAGGAGGGCCGAGGTGAACTATGTTCTCAAAATTAAATGTAGCTTTTCCACCAATGACCCACACAGCACGTGGGGGGGAATTAAGAGCATCAAAGGTTCCACCAGCAGAGATGCAGTATGTCCAAGCAGCCTTCTCTTGCTGATGCTTTGAACTCTTTTTATGCTTTATTTTGAGAATTTTAATACCTCCCCTGACTCCAGGAGGTAAGCTGCCCCATAGGGTGACTGTCTCAGAGGTAAGGATGTCCCTACAGAAAGTTAGCTTTGAAAGGCTGTAGGCCTGGATATCATTCCAAACTGCACACCAGCTTTTAGAGTTGTCGATGGACATCTTTAATCCTTAACTCCCTTTCTCAGGCGACTACTTTAAAGGGGTGTTCCACCCAAAAATATGACCCCTTCTTAATCCACTCCTCACCCCCATACATGCCACATTTGGCATGTAATTTTTTTGGGGGGGGAGTGGGGGCTTCAGTAGGAGTGGGACTTCCTGTCCCACTTCCTGCTTCCGCCGAGGGGCTGGTTAGGCGATTAAGCTTAATCGCCTACACCAGCCCCCTCCCTGTAGGCGATCACATGGGACACTGACAGGTCCCATGCGATCGCCTCTCCAATCAGCGGCGAGCCGCGCCGCGCACGCATGCGCAGTACGGCTCGCGCATGCGCAGTGGGTGCCCGGCCGTGAAGCCGAAGGCTGTCACGGCTGGGTGCCCACAGACAGGATGGAGACGCCGGCCGGGGAGGGGGGCAGAGGAGCGGAGCCCCGGTCGGCGCGTCGCTGGAACGCAGGAGCAGGTAAGTGAGTGTTTATTAAAAGCCAGCAGCTACACTTTTTGTAGCTGCTGACTTTTAATAAACACCATTTTTGGCTGGAACACCCCTTTAAAGACCTGCACCAAAAAGCTCAACAGCGTTATGAATTACTGGTAGCAATTCTAGTAGCACTAACTCCCAATAATTATAAATTGCACATATGAAGAAGACCATTAAATTCAGAGTGGATTCTCATCAGTATGCATACAGACAGAATCAACCCACTGCAGATGCTAACTCATTAGTGGTTCACCTGGCTCCTACTCAATAAGGATTCCAGTGTTATGCCGCGTACACACGATCATTTTTCGGCTTGTAAAAAACAAAAATTTTCAGCCTCTAGAAAAAAAGTTTTTTTCCAACTTCATCATTAAATTAAAAAATGCTCTAGCAAAGGGCGGTGACATACAACACGCACAACGGCACAATAAAGGGGAAGTTCCATTCGGATGCCGCCACCCTTTGGGCTGCTTTAGCTGATTTTGTGTTAGTAAAAGACGATTCACGCTTTTCTGTCTGTTACAGCGTGATGAATGCGCTTACACCATTATGAACGGTAGTTTTACCAGAACGAGCGCTCCCGTCTCATAACTTGCTTCTGAACATACAAGGGTTTTTCACGTCGTTAAAGCCCACACACAATAATTTTTTACAACCCGAAAAAAGACAGTTTAAAACGTTGTTAAAAAATAGAGCATGTTCGAAAAAAAAAATTGCATTGAAGAGGGCCCCCAAGAAAATTTTATCCCAGGGTCCAATCAACATTAACCACTTAAGGACCCCCGCACGCACATATACGGCCACAGAATGGCACGTACAGGCACAAGGGCGTAAATTTACGTCCCCGCCTGAGTGCGGTTCGGGGGTCCCATCGGGACCCCCTCCGCGGCGTGCGGGGGTCCCCCTACCTCTGGGAGCGATCCGGGATCTGCGGGCGGATGTCCGTGATATCCGCCCCCCCCGCGATCGCTCCCAGCCAATGGGAGCGCGCTCCCAGCCTGTCACTTCCTCCTCCTGTGTTTACACAGGAAGGAGGAAATGATGTATTCTCTCATCGCAGCGCTGTTTCCCAGCGCTGCTGATGAGAGAAGACATCACAAGTAAGTGTGCACCAACACAACACTGACACACACTCACATAGGCATATTAACCCCTTGTGATCGCCCCCCCCACCCCCCTGTCACAGTGTCACTGAATGCAGTGATTTAATCACTGCATTTAGTGTCAGTGTGACAGGCACTGTAAAAAACAGTTAGTGTTAGGTTCAGGATAGCCCCCCCACACCCCCTAATAAAGTTTTAACCCCCTGATCACCGCCCTAGTTAACCCTTTCACTCCCTATTGCCAGCGTCACTAAGCGATCATTTTTCTGATCGCTGTATTAGTGCCGCTGTTCCCGCTAGGTAGCTATTTTTTTTTATAGCGATTTTTTTTTTTACTAAAGACATGTGGCTAAATAAATTTTGGCCTAAATGTTTGACTAAAATTTAGTTTATTTGATTTTTTTTTAACAAAAAGTAAAAAAAAGTGTTTTTTTTTCAAAATGTCGCTCTATTTTTGTATATAGCGCAAAAAATAAAAATCGCAGAGGTGATCAAATACCACCAAAAGAAAGCTCTATTTGTGGGAAGAAAAGGACGCAAATTTTGTTTGGGAGCCACGTCGCACGACCGCGCAATTGTCTGTTAAAGCGACGCAGTGCCGAATCGCAAAAACACCTTGGGTCATTTACCAGCGTATTGGTCCGGGTCTTAAGTGGTTAAAGACAGCCCTGGCTGCATCGTAGGGTGGTATATGGATATGTGCTTCATGTTGACTGTGACTGTTACCAATATGTAATGTTTCATATGACTGTTGGACTTTGTATATGGCGAATAAGGGCTATTGCTGATTTTTGGACTGTATGTATTCAAATAAAGACTTTTTTCTAGATAAAAAAAAACTAAGCTGGGCAATTCAAACTAAGGAACCATTCCCACTTTTGATTAGGGCTATTGTGTGAATTCCAGCGGCATTAAGCAGAGGATTCTGCGCATCAGCTAACCCCCCATTCTGGGAAGAGCTCTCCGAAAGGGGGTTAGCTTGCGGGCACGCTCCGTAATACAGTGATACAGCCGGCGGCTATAACCGCCAACTGTATCACTTCGCCCCCCCGGTGCGCCTCATCATTGATTTTATTGACAGCGGCGGGAGCCAATGGCTGCTATCAATCATCCAGTGAATTAGCCAAGAAGCCTGGTCGAGAAGCATGCACGTGCATGAGGCCTCAGGTAAGTAAACAGGGGGGCTGGGGGGGCCGGCAAACATCAGATGTTTTTTCACCTTAATCCATAGAATGGTGAAAAAACATGAACCTTAAAACGCCTTTAAGAATGCATACTTGTATAGATGTTTTTTTTTTTTTAAATCAGTGATTAGTGTCACTTTAGGAACCAGAATAACAACATATACAGATCGATAATCTATGTAATGTAGGTATCTATGTAGCAAACTGCTTTATTACTGAGCTTGAAAATGGTCTGGAATCTCAAAAAGTTTCAGGGCCAGATTCAGGTAGAGTTATGCCGGCGTATCAGTGATACGCCGGCATAACTCACACTTTGCACCAGCTTATCTGTTTTCTGTATGCAGAAAACAAGATACGCCGGTTTCAGCAAAGATCCGACAGGCGTAATTGTATTACACCGTCGGATCTTAAATGCAGTTTTAAAATGGCCGCCGGGGGCGTTCTCGATGATTTACGTCGAGAATATGTAAATCAGCGAGATACGCCAATTCCCGAACGTACGCGGGCCCGACGCAGTCACTTTACGCCGTTTACGTAAGGGTTTTCCCGGCGTAAAGATAAAGCCGCCCAAAGCAGGGGCATCCTATGTTAAGTATGGACGTCGTGACCTCGTCGTATTGGACGTAAGTTACGTCGTTTGCGTAAGTCGATTCAGAATGGGGCTGGCGTAAGTTACATTTACGTCACTTTCATTGACAAGTAGCGACGAGATTTGGAGCATGCGTACTGGGTTTTTTCTATGGCCAGCGCATGCGCAGGACACGCCTAATTTAAATAGGAGACGCTCCCTACCCGCCTATTTTGAATTAGGCCGCCCAATTTACGCTACGCCGCCGCAACTTAACACGCAAGTGCTTTGTGAATACAGCACTTGCATGCTAAGTTACGGCGGCGTAACGTAAATAGGAAAAGTTACGCCGCCGCAACTTTACGCGCGGCTTGATGAATCTGGCTCTCAGTGTTTATAAGAGCTTGGCCAGCCCCACTACGTATTTATTATCTTTCCAGGGTTATAAAATTGAACAGACTTTTTTTATTGACACATTACTGAACTGTAATGATCACCCGCAGTGGCTGCAGAACATCCAGAAGAGAACCCTATAGTATTCCAAACAAATTACATTTTATTATAGTGATCATTGGGGTAAATATTTTATTCGCCAAATTAGCTCATTTCTGTGCTTTGACAAGCCAAGCCATTATTATACCTCTGGAACCACTAAATTAGCTATTTAATCTATAAAGGGTATAAGAAAACACCAGTTTATCTTTTGCATGTAGGCTGAGAACATGAATGCCTGCTGGTAACACAAACACTGTGGCCCGTACAGCAGAAGCTGGCCATTTGTTTATATCGTCAGAGACCCCAGGGAGCTGCGCTCTGGCAGGCTATGTAACTCTCTGGGAATGAAGATGTACAGACACAGACACTCATCCTGATATGACGGGTGAGCAGCCTTGAAGGCAGACAGTGTGCATTTGGGGCCGTTTGCCTGTCCATGCATTTCTCCAAAATTAGGGCGAATGGCTGTGTCTATACAACCACTGCATCCCTATAATTACATAGGCTGCCTGCACGTGGCTCTAGCCACATAAACAATGGGGTTTATTCACTAAAGCTGGAGAGTTCGACATCTGGTGCAGCTCTGCATAGAAACCAATCAGATTCCAGGTTTTATTGTCAAAGCTTAAATAAACAAGCTGAAGTTAGAAGCTGATTGGTTACCATGCACAGCTGCACCAGATTTTGCATTCTCCAGTTTTAGTAAATCAACCCCAATGGCACATTCACATTGTATAGGTCACAGCGTCCATGTGAAGGAGGCCTATATGGAAGAGAACTGTAGCAACAGTTTGATTCTGCATACCAGGAAGCAAACATACCTTCTGTTTACTAAGCCACAAGGCTTAAAATGAATAAGTGGCTGCTCTGGACTTTACAAACTGAGCATTCACGCAATGCGTCCTCTCCCTGCTTCATCTTAGCTTAGTAGCAGGCACTCTGAGATGTTCAAATTCCACTTATGTGGAACATATTTAGTAAATGCAGAGATCAGGCATTGGCCCCTTAAGAACAAAACATTGGCACCACCCTATCAATGTTTTGATCTTAAGTGGGCGATGTAGTCTTTTTTTTTTCTAGAAGTGGAAAAACTTTTGTGCACTATATTTTCACATATATTGATTGGAGAAGTGTCATTTGCTTCCTTGAAGCTCAATATTTAAAGAGGAGTTCCACCCAAAAATTTAACTTCTGCTTTAAGTGAAGGTGATCTCGTGACATGCCACATTTGGCATGTTATTTTTTGGGGGGGGAGCAGATACCCTCTTTTTAGAGGCACCCAGCTCCCACTTCCTCCCAGGGCAGCGCGGACCCGGAAGGAATTTCTCCCCTTCCTCCGTGGAATCTTCTGGGACATGTCACAGGTCCCTGAAGATTGCCCGACCCGTGCATGCTGTGAAGCCGTAGGGGGGAGGGGGTGAGCAGGATGCCCACTAACACACAGCTCCTTTCTCTATCTGCAAAGTAGAGAGTGTCCTGACTTGCCTGCTCGCCCCCTCAAGAGGCTTTCTCCACACCAGGGAGAAAGCCTTGCATTACTGCGTGTAGTTACAGACAGAAGAACAGGAAGTGAGGATTTCTCAGAAGAAATAAGGACATTTAAAAGCAAAATCGAAGGATGAATTAAGTGAAGGAGGACTGCACTAAGGTAAAGGAAGCTATTTAGGGAATTTTTTTTTTTACCTTTACAACACCTTTAAAGGTTTAAGTGGGGGTTAGTTTAGGTGTTTGGGTCAGGTTAGTGTTGTGAGGACCAGTAGATTGCATAATAGAGTTAATTGGGTTCATACATGTTAGTTGTTAGCGCCATGAACCCGCTAAAAACTACCAGTGCTAAGAATTAATAAACTGAACCTTTATCTGCAATGTTTATAAAGTTAACCCAATTCAATTTGTAAATATGACTGGACATATGATAGAGACTTGCCCTGAAATGTGCACCTGTGTATGTCTTACCCAGGGCCAATCCTCCTTATAGGCGCACTATGCAATCCGCTTAGGGCCACGCAAAGCTGCAAAGGGCCCCCAAAATTACTAGAGGCCCCGTCTGGTGAGAAGTCATTTATGTACCCTCACCCGGCTTCTAAACTCGCTGGCTGAGTCATTTCCAACAGCAGAACACCCCCTCCCTCCGCTTCGCAACTTTCTTTAATGTGACATGTCACTGTCGTCAGATTTTGCTTAGGGCCCCAGGGAGGTCAGGATCGGCACTGGTCTTACCTGTGTTTTTCCAGAGCTTTGTGTGCAGTTGTGGACATGGACCCTGGAATGTCACTGTCACATTTAGGATATATCTCTGGGATATGGCCTGTGGAGACTGCACATGGAATGAAAAGTAATCTTGGGTAATCCAGAATGGAGATGGACTGGTCACATGCTGGTAATATATTAAACCTTCATCTACCTGTAAATAAAAGAAAACATCTTGAAAATCTTGGAAACAGAAAGGAATGTGTTGATTCGTTTTGGAGAACATGCGAGGACTCACATCTGACTGGGTGAAGTTAGTCACTGCTGGCCCTTCAAGATTTTCTTGATGTTTGATTTGGCCAATCTGTGGAACATCTTCAATGTGATATGTCAGAACAGGCTGTGTGCTCTTTCCGTCATTGGTCACTGCGCTCAGGTGCTGGTTGGTGATCTGTTGCAGTGATCCTGGCAGAAGAGATAGTGTTTAGGGCAAGTGTTACCTGACATTTATCATGAGTTCTCACTATTTAGAGAATGAAATTACCACTTACGAGGGCATAGTATAAGGTTCTGCATTGTCTGCATGTGGATTGAGATTGGTATGGCTTGAATGTGGAAAAAGTGTTGCTCTGATTCATTTTCTCCATCAGATACCTTGAAGAAGAATCCGCCATCCAATTCTCCTGTGTGAAATGAAAAAAATAATAGTTACTCCTTTGCTCCAAAATGTATTTCATAACCGTCTGTTTCTTTATCCAGTTAGCTCATGTTCATGTCCTTGGCCTTTAACCACAATAAATCCGAACCTTAAATACCTCTCACTTCAATTTTTTGTTCAGTGTTCAGAAATCATGAAGTACTTTTTCCATAATCTGAAGCACTTTGTAAACCTAACTACAAAGTCTGACAAGGCTACCCCCTTTCCCAGGTGGCTGTCCGATTATTTAGCTAGTAATGAGATGTCTGCTTGATAACTGGCACTTGGCTCACCTCCAAGCACTTGCTCGTGACAAGTGGCAGCAAGAGGAATGCAGGGTGTTTGGAAGCCGATGCTCCCCCTCCCTCTGCATCCCTCTTGCCGCCAGAGGTCTCAGGCAAGTGTTTGACAGGTTATCCTTGCTAAAAACAATAGACCTATGACTGGTCTATACAATAAGGAGCACTGAAAAGGGCGCATATACATACAAAAATAACACAGAATATCCAAGCTCAAACTTACCGAACAATCAGCAACCAACCAAATTTACCTGTCTAACAGTATGCGTTAAAAACAGAGGTTTAGTTGCACGCATTTGCAAATACATGTGTAAGCTGCAGGCCCCGTCAAGGCTCTCTGTGCACTGCAGTCCTAACTATAAAATGCAAAGTCTCCTCAGTGAAAGCACATGTATGCTGATGGATAGATAAAGGGCAGGTGACTGGAGGTAGCCCAGCCCTCCTTAAAGGGGCAGGAGCACACTAAACACCCAGCAAGGTTATCCTTGCTAGATATGTTGTTGGACAGCTGTGGAGGAAGGGGATGATCTCTCACATATTGTGGCTAGGCTTACAAAGCATGTAGGAACATAGGGCAAAGTATTGCATCCACTTTGTTCCCCCGGGGGAACAGAGCACTGTAAAAAATAAACTTAGATTTCCACTTTAAAACCCATACTCTGACATTTAACAGCCTCTTCTTTTCTCTGATTACCTTTCCCATCTGTTCATCCATCCCCCATAGCACGACCTGTTCTGCCTTTCACTTTCCTATCTTCTCTTTTATACTGTTCTTTTCGCACTTTCCACCCACCCTGTACCCAAATCTGCTCAAGCCCAGACATCCACACACACTTGGGCTAATTTACTAAAGGAGTAAAGAATCTTCACACCCATAACTTGTGTATACATTCACTTCAATTATCCAATCATGCCAAGAGGAAGTCTCTGTTGTCATAAGATCATCTTTTTTGCTATTTGCTCATTACTTTTAACTGTTATCACCTCCTGGCTAGCCTACCGAAGCATCCACTCCTATTACTGTTCACACACTCGACCAGTACCAATTTGCAGTCCATAAAGCAGATAAAACACTCTACTTTTTTGATCCCCTGACATTCTAATCACACATGTTTAATCTCCTTACATTTCAGGAAACCCTTTGGAATACGTCATCTACTCAACACCCAAATAATTTCAGAATCAGGAGGGTTTAGGGAAGTACAGAATGAAAGCATTTTAATGATATAGGCTTGGTAATGTTAGAGTGTCTGCTAGCACTTACAGTTCTTTGCATACATGTCTATTCCTGCTGGACTTCTCCACATTTTGTATTACTTAAACCTTTAAAATACATTAAATTGGGATTTTACGTGAGAGCTCTACACAGTAGTCCATAATGTTGAAGTGAAAACAGTTACTAAGATTTCCAAACAATTTACAACCCCTTGCCATTTAAACTTAGAAATAATCTCTGGTGCAACCGGGTGATTTCAGAATTCACATAATTAGTTCAATGAAGTCACATGTGAACAATTAGTATCCTATGATTTAAAAAAACGAAAAAAAAAAAAAAAAACGAAATCATCTGAATGTATCTAAACTTGCATCATCATGAAGACCTATCTAAGCCCATATGCCACGTACACACGATCGGAATTTCCGACAAGAAAAGTGAGATGTGAGCTTTTGGTCGGAAATTCCGACTGTGTGTAGGCCTCATCAGACTTTTTCTGTCGGAGTTTCCGACAGCAAAAATTTGAGAGCTGGTTCTCAAATTTCCATCTATATGCAATTCCGATGCCGCAAAAATCGGAATCAATCCTACGTACGCGCGGAATCATTGAATTTCATTTTTCTTGGCTCGTCGTAGTGTTGTACGTCACCGCGTTCTTAACAGTAGAAATTTACGACAACAATTGTGTGACCGTGTGTATGCAACATAAGTTTAAGCCAACATTCCGTCTGAGAAAAATCCCCGTTTTTTTGTCGGAAATTCCGATCGTGTGTACACGGCATAAGCATGTGAAAGAACTATCTAGCAAATCTAATGTAAATTTCTGGATAATTACCGAATAAGGCCGAGTTAAAAAAAAATATTCAAAATCATCCTCCGGAGCATTGTTAAATCCATTTCTGAAAATAAATAAATAAATATGGCACACAACTTAGCCTAGATAGGGCCTTTCACTCAGAGAAATTATTATTCAGCTTAGTGATTAGCACATCTGCTTTGCAGCACTGAGTTCCCTGGTTTGAATCTTAGCCAGGACACTGTGGGCCAGATTCTCGTAGAATTGCCTATCTTTAGGCGGGTGTAGCGTATCTCAGATACACTACACCGACGTAACTCAGAGAGGCAGGTACAGTATTCACAAAGCACTTGTGCCTGACTTTGCACCGGCCTAACTTAATTTAGTCGGCGTAAGCTGGTGCAAGTGGAAGTGGGTGTGTCGTTATGCAAATGAATGGTCTAGTGATTTACGCCCGGCGTATCTTGAACGGAGCATGCTCAGTACGTTCGTTCCCTTCTGAGCATGCTCACAACTATGCCGGCCCAACTTACAGAGATACACCGGCCCAACTTACGCCCGGCCGATGCAAAAGTACATCCAGTTTTATTCCCCCCCCCAGGGAAGGTACTTTTGCTGTGAGATGGCTGCTCCCGTTCCCCACAGGCAGAATAGGAAAAAAAAACTTTAACACCCAGGAGATGTCAGCCCTCGTAACAGCAATGGAGACTTATGACCAGGGTCGCCATCAGGGGGGTACAGGCAGTACACCTGTAAGGGGCCTGGGGGTCCCCAGGGGCCCGGATGGGAACCCCCCTTTTTTTTATATATATTTTTTTAAATATATTTTTATTTATATTTTTTTGATGGACAAGAAGGCCTGGCTTGCAGTCTCTGCTCTAATTCATTTCAAAGGTGTTCTATCGCGTTGAGATCAGGACTCTGTGCAGACCAGTCAAGTTCCTCCACCCCAAACTTGCTCATCCATGTCTTTATGGACCTTACTTTGTGCCATGGTGAGCAGTCAT
This sequence comes from Rana kukunoris, assembly GCA_029574335.1. Lineage (NCBI taxonomy): Eukaryota > Metazoa > Chordata > Amphibia > Anura > Ranidae > Rana > Rana kukunoris. Next base: position 97,071,555 of record CM056051.1, read on the forward strand.
GTTGGAACAGGAAGGGGCCCTCCCCAAACTGTTTCTACAAAGTTGGGAGCATGAAATTGTCCAAAATGTCTTGGTATGCTGACGCCTTAAGTGTTCCCTTCAATGGAACTAAGGGGCCAAGTCCAACTCCTGAAAACAACCCCAGACCATAACCCCCCTTTCATCAAATGATTTGGACCAGTCCAGAAAGCAAGGACCATAAAGACATAAATGAGTGAGTTTGGGGTGGAGGAACTGGACTGGCCTGCACAGAGTCCTGACCTCAACACCTTTGGGATGAATTAGAGCGGAGAATGTGAGCCTTCTTATCCAACATCAGTGCCTGACCTCACAAATACACTTCTGGAAGAATGGTCAAACATTCCCATGGACACACTCCTAAACCTTGTGGACGGCCTTCCCAGAAGAGTTGAAGCTGTTATAGCTGCAAAGGGTGAGCCAACCCAATATTGAACCCTACAGGCTAAAGGATCGCACAAACGATCGAATATTCCGATGGACGTGTTTTGTCGTATAATCAAACCGTCTGTACGCTCCATCAGACAAAAGAGCAGAAAAACTACATAGTTTCGTGAATGTTGGCTGAAAAAGTTCTGCTGTCTGTATGCAGAACAAGTTCACGGCCAGTGCCTTTCGGACAAAAATATATATATAATTATTATTATCATTATTATTATTATTATTAGGGCCCAGAGGTCCCGGATGGAAAGCCCCCTTTATTTGGTAATTTATTTTTATATAAAAAAGGGGGGTTCCCTCCGGACCCCTAAAAAATAAAAATATAAAAAGTTTTTTTTTTTAAGGGGGTTCCCATCCGGGCCCCTGGGGACCCCCGGGCCCCCTACAGGTGTACTGCCTGTACCCCCCTGATGGCGGCCCTGGTGGTATGAGACCCATTAGTAGTGCTAGGACCACGGCTGCCATGTGTTGTCCTGTAACATTGCTGCTGAAGCTGCTCTCCAGCTGACTTGAGCAAGTCTGGTGCAAAGTTACCCCTGCTTTTATGAGGGGTAACTTTAGGCCGGCCAAACAGCTTAGGCACACCGTGGGTAGCCTGCGCCGAACGGGCCTATGTTCGGGAATCGGCGTATCTCCCTCATTTGCATATTTGCATAGGAAATCAATGGGTTTGCCAGATGCATCCGGCATAAATATGCACCTAAGATGTGCAGGTGTAGGCAAGTTACACCAGTCGGGAGTAGCCTATTTTGGTGCGTATCTAGTTCTGTGGGTACGGTGCATAGATACTCCGGTGCAAATTTACACTTACGCCGCACATCTCCACATACCCCGGCGTAACTTCTTTGAGAATCTGGCCCTGTCTGTATTGAGTTTGCATGTTCTCACTGCGCTTATGTGGGTTATCTTGAGTGGTCATGTTCTCTCCCCCCATGCCAAAACACATACTGGTAAGTTAATTGGCTTCTGTCAAAATTTACCCTACCATATGTGTGTGTATGCATGTGTATGCATGTGATGCATACATAAGAAAGGCAATTCCGGTCTGATGAGACCAAAACAAAACTTCTTGGTCTTAGTGCAAAATGCTTTGTGTGCCAAAAGCCAACTCTGCTCTTAATGCTGGGAACACTGACCCCAAAATAAAGCCTGGTGGTGGTAGTATCATGTTGAAGGGAATGCTTTTATTGGCAGGGACTGGAAAACTGTTCAGGATAGTGGGTAAGATGGATGATGCTAAATTCAGGGCAGTTCTAGAATCAAGACAGTTTCAGTCTGGAAGATACCTCCTCTTCAAGAAAGATAAAGGGCCAGATTCAGGTAGAATTGCCTATCTTTAGGCGGGCGTAGCGTATTTCAGATACACTACACTGATGTAACTCAGAGAGGCAACGGGCCAGATTCAGGTAGATGAGAGTATCTTTCCTCTGGAGTAACGCTTCTCATTTACGTTACTCTGAAGACCCTTTCAGCGCAAGTCCTGTAATTCACATAGCAGTTGCGCGTAAACTTGCGCCAGAGTAACGATAATGCGCTGGCGTAACCCGACGCAAGTGGAAGTGGGTGTGATCATATGTAAATGATGGGCGGAGCCCAGCGCAGAGGCTTACGTTCAGCGCATCATCCACGGAGCATGCGCAGTGAGTGCGGCTCCACTCGCCCCCCTTGTGCGCATGCTCACAACTTCCGTCGGCACCACTTCCTGGGAAACGTCAGCGCAATGCGTTCCGCTGGGCGCTTAAAAGCGCTGGCGGAAACGCCATTCCGGCGCAAAAGTATATCCGTTTCCCCCCACCCCAGGGAAGATACTTTTGCACTGTAATGGCTGCTCCCGCTACCCCCAAAGAGAGGAGGAACCTCAACTTTAATGCCCAGGAGGTCTCTGTGATAATCTCGGCTATGGAGACGTTTAATGATTTCCTCCACGGGAAAAAAAGCAGGAAGACCAGCCGGGAGAGGAAGCAGGGCATCCTGGACACCATAGCTGCCAGGGTCAATGTGCTGGGGTACTCCACCCGGAATGCAGGCGATATTCAAAAAAAAATAAACGACCTGCGGCGCAAGGTGAGGGGCAAGGTGGCCACCATTAGGAGCCATGAGAGGGGCACAGGTGGTGGTCCCCCATGTCCTGTCACCCTGACCGCGGAGGAGGAGGTGGTCGCCCGCTGCCTGGACAGGGAGCAGTTGGAGGGGGTCCCTGGCTATGACTCCGTAGAGGAAGGCTCCAGGACAGGTAAGTGATTTTTACCCCCTTTTTGGTGTGTTGCATGTGGGGGGGGGGGGGGGTACATGTGCCAAGTGTGTGGGACCACCAACATGTGTCTGCTTTGTGTCATCCACAGATGACGGAGCTGGGCCATCATCGCTTACCGGCCAGTCCACCCCAACCTCCCAACGGGATGCTGATGACGAGGCCCAGGGTGCTGGAGACACCGAGGTGGAGGAGGAGAGTACCCACACCACTTCAGCAGAGGTGGTTGTGGAGGAGCCTGTCCCTGAACAGGAGTTTATTTTAATGTTGGAGGAGTCCTCCTCCTCTGCAGGGCCCTCTGTGATCCCCTCCCCCATCCTAGGTAGCCCCTCAAGGGCGACTCCATCCCCACGGGGACAACCTTCTTCTGCCCCCAGGAAGGCGACCCGGAAGACCAGGGGGGTGTCTGATCTGGTCCAGGACCAGGTAGTGTTGGACCACGCCAAACAGACCCAGCAAATGGGGGAGATGGCTGGCCACTTAGACAGGGTCGCAGACAGCCTGGGCTCTCTGTCACAGCTGCCCAGTCGTGTGCAGGGCCTTGTGACCAGCCTGGGGAGGTGCAGGCTGATATCCGGCACCTGACAGCAGCTGTTCGAGACAACACAGCTGCCATCCGGGAAGAGGGGAGGCAGCGGCAACGTGACCAGCGGCATCAGATCACCCGCCAGCTAAGGATGCAGGCCCAGACAAACCTGTATCTGAGCCGTATTGCTGTGGCATTGGAGGGCATGCAGCCAACAGCTCCCAGGAGTGGCCCACCCGGGGATCAGACTCCTCCTGATGCCCCCCCACCCCCACCACCACCCACTCCCTCCAGGCAGCTGAGGAGCCCGAGAGTGCCCCCAAGGAGGAGCCCCCGTCATCCCAGATAAGGGTTTTTTGATTTTTTGGTTGTTATATATTTTTGTTTATACTCAGGATATGAGTTTTTGTTTATTTTTGAATATTTTTGTTTATACTCAGGATATGAGTTTTTGTTTATTTTTGAATATTTTTGTTTATACTCAGGATATGAGTTTTTGTTTATTTTTGAATATTTTTGTTTATACTCAGGATATGAGTTTTTGTTTATTTTTGAATATTTTTGTTTATACTCAGGATATGAGTTTTTGTTTATTTTTGTTCTCGGGTTATGAGATATTTTTGTTTATTTTGTACTGCACACGGTCAGGAGTGCAGGGGACAGTGTGAATGGTGTGTGAATGTGAGAGGGTGGCACTCCTGACAGTAAGGGGTGTCACCCTCGGCCGTGGTGGTGAAGTTAACCCCACGGCTGAATGAATGACGTGTGAAAGGTGTGTGAATGGACAGTGACATCATTGGGGCCTTGACGCTGGCGTTGCTGCTCCCAACTCCTACATGCTGGACTTGGGCTAATCCAATGCGATGTGCATGTGGTGTGTGTGATCTAGGGACATCAGTGGTGTACACGCGTGCATTGTCTGTGTGATTAATGTTTTGGTTTAGTGTCCAAAGATGCCTACGGCGAGGACCCTCCTGACTGCTCTTCCATCAGCAGACTGGGTGTCCTCTGGCAGGGGACTGTGTGGGTCGGGGGTCAGGTCATCACGTATGTCAATCTGCAGGCCCTTTCTCATGGCAAAGTTGTGCAGAATACAACATGCACCGATGATCTGACACACAAAGGTAGGGGAATACAATAGGGTCCCCCCGGACTTATCCAGGCAGCGGAAACGGGACTTCAGGAGCCCAAATGTTTGCTCCACCACTGCACGGGTTTTGATGTGTGCTTCATTGTATTTTCTCTCTCCTCTGGTTTGGGGGTTCCGGAAAGGAGTCATTAGATGGGGTCCCAGTGCATATGCAGAGTCACCTGTAAGGGAAAATACAGGAGGATGTTAGTCATGCATGTGCGACTTCTGTTGTGCATCACGGGAGGGGATAGTCATGCCTGCCACCCATGTCACTCACCAACCAGCCAGCTGTCCCCATACATGTTCTGCTCGAATTCTGCTGGGATGGGACTCTGACGGTATATGAAGCTGTCATGGCTGGACCCGGGGTGTTTGGCACGGACGTGCCATATGAGGCGCTGGGCATCGGCTATCACCTGTACGTTGATGGAATGCCAATGCTTCCGATTGCGGTATATGTGCTCTGTGGCACTGGGGGGCTGTAGGGCCACATGTGTGCAATCAATGGCCCCGATGGTGCGTGGGAATCTGGCAATGTTGTAGAAATCTGTCATTGCCTTCAGCCGCAGCTCCTCAGTGGTTGGTCTGATGAACTGGTTGGACATGCGTCTGAGGATTGCAGGGACAACCTGGTGCACACATCTGCTTATGGAGGATTGGGACATCCCAGCCACCACTCCACTTGTACGCTGGAATGATCCACTTGCAAGGAAATGAAGTGTTGCCAGGACCTTCACCAGTGGCTGCACTGCTTGTGAGCGGTGTGTCTTGCTGGTGATGTCACCCTGCAGGGTTGTGGTTAGTTCAAGTATTGCATCAGGGCTGAATCTGAAGAGGCGATACACCTCCTCATCCCCCATGCCAAAGAGGCTCATACGTGTGCGGTATATCCTCTCACGTGCCCGCCTCCTTCGTTCCGGGGGACCCAGTACTAGTGCTAGGACCATGACTGCCCCTGGCATGTTGGCACACAGAGGTGTTGTCCTTGCAAGTGTGGTTGTTCAGCTAGCTCCTATCGTCGGTAACGCTGCTGTAGCTGCTCTCCTGCTGACCTGTGGCCATCTGGAGTAAAGATAAAGCAGCCTTTTGTAGAAATAACTTTGCGCCGGACGGACGAGATACGCGCGGCGCATGTAGCCGGCGTATGGTGCTAATCCGTTCGTGAATTGTGAAAAATCCCTCATTTGCATATTTGCAGGGGAAATCAATGGGCGCGACTGATGCGCACAGCGAAATTAAGCGATGACGATACTCTGGCGTCGGAACGTTCCGCCGGTCGCAAATGACCCGTTATTGGGCGCATCTAGTTTGGTGGGTACGGGCACATAGAAACGACGGCGCATCATCACAGTTACGCGGCGCATATCGAAATACTCCAGCGCAAGTGTTCCTGAATCTGGCCCAACTACAGTATTCATAAAGCACTTGCACCTAACTTTGCGCCCGCGTAACTTAATTCCTTTGGCGTAAGCCGGTGCAAGTGGAAGTGGGTGTGTCGTTATGCAAATGATGGTCTAGTGATTTACGCCCGGCGTATCTTGGACGGAGCATGCTCAGTACGTTCGTTCCCTTGTGAGCATGCTCACAACTATGGGCCAGATTCAGGAACAGTTAGGCTGGCGGATCCAGTGATCCGCCAGCCTAACTGTGACTTTGAGCCGGCGTTTCTGTTTTCTGTAACCAGAAAACAAGAAACGCCGGGTTGAAGCTCCGATGCGAGCAGCGTAACTGAGTTTCGCCATTGCATCGTTACTTCAACTTAAAAATGGCGCCGGGGGCGTTCCCGCCGATTTCCGCTCAAAAAATATGTTAATGAGCGGAAATCGGCAATTCACGATCGCATTCCGGCGCGACGCAGTGACGTTACGACGTTTCCGGACGGGATACGCGGCGCATAGTTATACCTACATGGGGTTGGAATATCCTATGTTAGGTATAGGCGTCGTCATCGCGTCGGAAAAAAAAAAAAAAACGCCGCTTGCGTAAAACGGTCATGAATGGGAATGTGACGTCATTGACGTTCATTCACAGATTTTGGAGCATGCGCACGGGGATGTTTTGACACTCGACGCATGCGCAGTACGTTGGCGGCGGGATCGCGCTTAGTTAGCATACTACACGCCCCGTACCCGCCCAATTTGAATTCCGCCGGCTCATTTGCGATGCGCTGCCGCAACTTTAGGAGCAAGTGCTTCGTGAATGACAGCACTTGCTCCTAAAATTTCTGCAGCGCAACGCAAATGAGAAGCGTTACTCCAGAGCAAAGATGCTCTGGACTACCTGAATCTGGCCCTATGCCGGCCCAACTTACAGAGATACACCAGCCCAACTTACGCCCGGCCAATGCAAAAGTACATCCAGTTTTATTCCCCCCCCCCAGGGAAGGTACTTTTGTTGTGAGATGGCTGCTCCCGTTCCCCACAGGCAGAGGAGGAAAAAAAACTTTAACACCCAGGAGATGTCAGCCCTCATAACAGCAATGGAGACTTATGACCAGGGCCGCCATTAGGGGGGTACAGGCAGTACACCTGTAAGGGGCCCGGGGGTCCCCAGGGGCCCGGATGGGAACCCCCCTTTTTTTATTTCATTTTTATAAAAAAAAAATGTAATATATTTTTATTTATATTTTTTGATGGACAAGAAGGCCTGGCTTGCAGTCTCTGCTCTAATTCATTTCTAAGGTGTTCTATCGAGTTGAGGTCAGGACTCTGTGCAGGGCAGTCAAGTTCCTCCACCCCAAACTTGCTCATCCGTGTCTTTATGGACCTTGCTTTGTGCACTGGTGAGCAGTCATGTTGGAACAGGAAAGGGCCGTCCCCAAACTGTTTCTACAAAGTTGGGAGCATGAAATTGTCCAAAATGTCTTGGTATGCTGACGCCTTAAGAGTTCCCTTCAATGGAACTAAGGGGCCAAACCCAACCCCAGAAAAACAACCCCAGACCATAACCCCCCTTTTATCAAATGATTTGGATCAGTCCACAAAGAAAGGACCATAAAGACATAAATTAGTGAGTTTGGGGTGGAGGAACTGGACTGGCCTGCACAGAGTCCTGAACTCAACCCGATAGAACACCTTTGGAATGAATTAGAGCGGAGACTGTGAGCCGGGCCTTCTTGTCCAACATCAGTTCCAGACCTCACAAATACACTTCTGGAAGAATGGTCAAACATTCCCATGGACACACTCCTAAACCTTGTGGACGGCCTTCCCAGAAAAGTTGAAGCTTTTATAGCTGCAAAGGGTGAGCCAACCCAATATTGAAGCCTACAGGCTAAAGGATCGCACACACGATTGAATATTCCGATGGACGTGTTTTGTCGTATAATCAAACCGTCTGTACGCTCCATCGGACAAAAGAGCAGAAAAACTATGTAGTTTCGTGAATATTGGCTGAAAAAGTTCTGCTGTCTGTATGCAGAACAAAATATATATATATAATTATTATTATCATTATTATTATTAGGGCCCAGAGGTCCCAGATGGAAAGCCCCCTTTATTTGGTAATTTATTTTTATATAAAAAAAGGGGGGTTCACATCTGGGGCCCTGGTGGCCTCCGGACCCCTAAAAAAATAAAAATATAAAAAAGTTTTTTTTTAAGGGGGTTCCCATCCGGGCCCCTTACAGGTGTACTGCCTGTACCCCCCTGATGGCTGCCCTGGTGGCGGGGGACCCATTAGTAGTGCTAGGACCACAGCTGCCATGTGTTGTCCTGTAACGGTGCTGCTGAAGCTGCTCTCCAGCTGACTTAAGCAAGTCTGGAGCAAAATTACCCCTGCTTTTATGAGGGGTAACTTTAGGCCAGCCAAACAGCTTAGGCACACCGCGCGTAGCCTGCGCCGAACGGGCCTATGTTCGGGAATTTGCATATTTGCATAGGAAATCAATGGGTTTGCCAGATGCGTCCGGCATAAATATGCACTTAAGATGTGCAGGCGTAGGCAAGTTACACCGGTCGGGAGTAGCCTATTTTGGTGCGTATCTAGTTCTGTGGGTACGGTGCATAGATACTCCGGCGCAAATTTACACTTACGCCGTGCATCTCCATATACCCCGGCATAACTTCTTTGAGAATCTGGCCCAAAGACTCTAAGCTACAGCCAAACATACTCTGGACTGGTTTAAAACCAAAATCTGAATGTCTTAAAATGGTCCCCAGTTGAAGCCCAGCCTTGAATTCAGATGAGAGTCTATGATAGGGTGACCAGACATCCCCGGTTTCAGGGGACAGTCCCCGGATAGAGGACACTGTCCCCGGACCAAGTCTGTCCCTGGTTTTGTCCCCGGATTGGATTTGAAAAGGGGCTGGGGCCATTTTAAAGACAGTCAGTGCAGAAGTGAAGAAAACAATTCTGAATTACACACCCCTTCTCTGTATTTTTTCCATGATCTGTGCCCCTTTCTGATGATCATGTGCTGGTCGGAGCAAAGGGAACATTTCTTCAGTTTCGGGCGCATGCCCATTCAGCTCTGCTCGCATGTTCTTCTGCCTTGGCTCAAGTCCGGGGCAGCCGCCTGCCTGCTTATCTCCTTGCCGTCCCTGGCGGAGTGATCTTCCTCCGCTCCCCACCCAGTAGTAGCCGGGGGACTGGAGAGTAAGACTTGACAGGCTGTGAGGCGGGCGGCGACGGGCAGAGAGTCGCTGATTGCCGCCATTGCTAGTAAAAAAAAAAAATGTCCCCGGATTTCATTTTAAAAAATCTGGTCACCCTTGTCTATTGAAAATTGCTGTTCACCAAAGATCCCTATCCAACTTGACATGGCTGGTGAAATTTTCCCAAGAGGAAGGGACGAAAATTGAAGAATCCAGATGTGCAAAGTTGGTCGAGACTTTCCCCCAAGAGACTTGCAGCTTTATTTGTTGCCAGACATGGTTCATTCTAAGAATGACTAAAACAGTTATTTGTCTTACGATAAAAACTATTTTTGCTTCTTGAAAGTTATTAAGTAGCTTGTGTAAGCCAAATGCTAAAAATCTAATGAAATCAATCCTAATTGAAGATTCTACAGCTGTGGCCATAAGTGTTAAGAATGACACAAATATTAATCTTCACAAAGTCTGCTGTTTCAGTGTTTTTAGATCTTTTTGTCAGAGGTTACTATGGTATACCGAAGTATAATTACAAGCATTTCATAAGTGTCAAAGGCTTTTATTGACAATTACATTAAGTTTATGCAAAGAGTCAATAATATTTGCAGTGTTGACCCTTCTTTTTCAAGACCTCTGCAATTCTACCTGGCATGCTGCCAATTACCGTATTTATTGGCGTATAACACGCACCCTAACTTTAAGAGGGAAGTTTCAGGAAAAAAAAACGTTCCACAGCCCCATGGCACAGGCACAGTTTATTTTCAGGGGAAAAAGTGAGTGTTATACCCCAATAAATACAGTAACTTCTGACTAATGAAAGCCCGTTCTTGTCTAATTAATACTTGGAGTTTGTCAGAATTTCTTTTTTTTTTTTTGTTCACCCACCTCTTGAGGAGTGACCACAAGTTCTCGATGGGATTAAAGGAACACTAAAGGCAGATTATTTTTTTTTTAAATAACAAACATGTTATACTTACTTCCACTGTGCAGCTCGTCTTGCACAAGGTGTCCGTGTCCCCGAATCCGGTCTTCTGGGGTCCCTCGGCGGCTGTCTCAGCTCCTCCTCGCAAGAGCTTTCCACCTTCATGCGAGCTCCCACGCATGGAGGAAAGCTCTTGCGAGCGCGCTCTCGTGATACAGCGGCGGCCATAGCCGCCGACTGTATCACTCGGCCCCGCCCCCCGGCATGCTGCATCATTGGATGTGATTGACAGCAGCACCAGCCAATGGCTGCGCTGCTATCAATCTGTCCAACCTAGCCAATCAAAGGCCAGGCTGGGAACCGAACAGAATGACAGGACTTTCGAGGGGTGAGGTAAGTAAAACAGGGGCTCGGGGGGGGGGCGTGGCTGTCGGATATTTTTTCACATTAATGCATACAGCTGAATCAACTGTAGGAGACGGTCATGACGCTTGCTGGACTTTCTTGGGCACCTTGAAGCCTTCTTCACAAATGCAGTGGAATTTTTTTTGGGGGGGGGGGGGGGATTAAAGGGTCACTAAAGGAAAAAAAAATTGGGCTGAAATGACTGTTTACAGGGTATAGAGACATAATAGTTAACTGATTCCTTTTAAAAATGATTAAAAATTGATAAAAATCAATCATATAATGTGCCTACAGTTCTAGTTTCGTTTTTGCTGTTGTTTCCTGTCTCTCTGATGTACAGAGCCAGAGAGCCAATAGAGGGCAGTGATGGTTTGTCTAAAACCCCTCAGCCCAATCTAGTTTCAGTTTACACACAGTAATCACGCCTCCTTGATTAATGTAGGGTGACCAGACATCCCCAGTTTCAGGGGACAGTCCCCAGATTGAGGACACTGCCCCGGACCAAGTGTGTCCCTAGTTTTGTCCCCATATTGGATTTGAACAGGGGCTGAGGCAATTTCAAAGACAGTCAGTGCAGAATAAAATAAAAATATCTGAATTACACCCCCCCCCCCCACTCCACTGCTCCTACTAGATTAGGGGGGTGTATTTTTTCCATTATCTGTGCCCCTTTCTGATGATCATGTGCTGGTCGGAGCGGAGGTAATATTTCTTCAGTTTCGGGTGCCCATTCAGCTTCGCCCACATGTTCTTCTGCCTATGCTCAAGTCCCGGCCAGCCACCTGTTTTATTTCCTTGCAGACTGTCAATGATTGCCGCCATTACTAGTAAAAATATAATAATCTATGTCCCCAGATTTCATTTTAAAAATCTGGTCACCTTAGATTAGGGACCACAGTGAGAAAGCTCCCAGCACTGTGGTGATAAGGAAACAGACAACCAGGAAGTGTCCAGAACAGAGCAGGATTACAGCAACATCAAAGCAAAAAACGAACAATGAGGACATGAAAACAGCACTGCAGTAAGGTAAAGGAAAAAAATGAGTGACCCTTTAAGTTAATTTTCATGGCAAAGAGGGACTTTGCAAATAATTGCAATTCATCTGATTCATCTGATTACTCTTTATAACATTCTGGAGTATATGCAAATTGCCATCATAAAAAAGGCAGGTAGCAGACTTGATGAAAAATTATATGTGTGTCATTATCAAAACTTTTTGCCAACACCAAGGAAAAGTGCACCTTCTAAGCGTTAAGTAGCTTGTGTAAACCAAATGGTAAAATTCCAATTAAATCAATGGTAAAGTGATATTACTGTAAACAATCAGTTTCTTTAAAAGCTTTTAGCAGCTGATGTAATCACTAAGTATATGGCTGCATCACCTTTTAATCCTCGCCTATGTTCCTTGTTTTAAAGTAAAGCTATCAATACATTTTTTTTTTAATGTTAACTCCTTAGGGAACCAAGTCCTTTTTGCACTTGGTCCAGTTCAAATCCAGTCTTTAGTTTCTAATCAACGTGGTTGGATTGTCCTCCCTCCTCATCCAACAACACTGCTAAAAATGGAAACGAGTTTGTGATTGACAGCCCTGTCTCTGGCAGCAGGGTGCGCTGTGGAGACAAGCACTGCAATTCACAAAGATCACACAGCCTGCGGTGTTGTGTGTCTATCAGCAGCTGTAAACATACATAGCCCGGCCAATGGACCAAACAGCGCTGCAGCTCTGTGCAATCATCGTACGGTTTTATGAATGAACGGGCAGTGTTGTCAGGCTTTGTTATACACTGCATCAGTTATGACCTTGCTGATCATTCATTCATAAAAGTGAAAGCTCATACAGAGGTGCAGAACTCTGTGATCCATCATCCAGGTTGTATATGTGTAAAAGGAGGTGCTGATAGACACTCAGCGCCATAGTGCTGACTCATCTGTCACTATTATAAATAAGTTATTAGCGCTGCTTGTTCACTATTAATAGTAAATAATCCCTCATGGCTATGCTCTGTGCTATGTACCTGTGGCTGCTTTTACTTCATATAAGGCAGGCGTGTCAAACTCAATTTCATTGTGGGCCCCATCAGCATTATAGTTGCCCTTCAAGTGCCGATTGTATATGTAAGACTATATAAATTTATCTAGGTCTATTTTTCTCAGAGAATAGGTACAGGAACCCAGCCACAAACAACCCCCTATCCAAACATAAAACGGTGGGTGTAGCAAAATTTCATTATAAGTGGGAGCATCAGGAGTGCCTTATGCAAAGACTGCAGGGTTCAGGAGTGAGTTATGTACAGAGTGCAGGGTTCAGGTGTGTTTTTTTACCAAGTGCAGGGTTCAGGGGTGTGTTTTGTACCAAGTGCAGGGTTCAGGGGTGTGCTATGTACAGAGTGAAGTTTCAGGAATGCTCTATTCACAGAGTGCAAGTTCAGGGGTGTGCTACATACAGACTGCAGAGTTCAGGGGTGCACTGTGTACAGAGTGCAGGATTGAGGAGTGTGCTACATACAGAACGCTTGGTTTAGGGGGTGTGCTATGCACAGTGTGCAGGGTTCAGCTCTCATTTACAGGCTGTCCACATCTCACTTCTACCCCCCTGTGGCTCAGAGCTCTGCACCACTCTCCCCCCACCCCCCACCTCTGCAAACATCTTCCTCCAGAGATGTGGATCACAGTGCAGCTTACCATGAGATGTCCCATCCCACACTGCACTTGCATCTACCTTGTCCCCATCATGAGTGCAGGGCAGGCAGATATCTGTCCAATACACCTAGAGGAAAGCTGTCCTTGTAAACACAGAAGCTCCTGTGTTTACAAGTGACAGTGGTGAGTAGGGAGCAGAGGACGGTCACAGAGTTCTGCCAAGTTGTGGCTGAAAAACAGCCATGGGTGTGAGGGGCACATGAAATGGCCTGGTGGACTGGATTCGACCTGCGGGCCTTGTGTTTGACACATGTGATATAAGGCATCAGCAGATCTATATCTGCAGCTCTGAGTGATCTCTTACTATTATGAATGAACAAGCAGCACTTTTTATTCATTCCTAATAGTAACAGATCACTTAGCTTAGAGAGGGGCTGGCCGTGTATCACCCCACAAGAAGAACCATATTTTTTTTCAAAAGGGAAAGGAACTACAGCCAGCATGTAGAGGTGCATTTGGGAACAATGAGGCCACCAATAAGAATGAGACTAAGGGGTTGATTTTCAAAAGGCAAATAAACTCTGCACTTTGAGCGTAGTAAATGAGTGGGAGCTCTACTGACTTTCATCATCTAATCATGTGTAAAGCCTCGGGTTTCCTGGTTTAGGGTAGCTCCTTTCTCTTCTAGTGTCCTATGGAGCCACTCTTAGGCCGCGTACACACGATAGGTTAACCAGAGGACAACGGTCTGATGGACCGTTTTCATCGGTCAAAACCAATCGTGTGTGGGCCCCATAGGTTGTTTAACCTTCAGTTAAAAAAAAAAGCAAACTTGCTTTAAAATTTTACCGATGGACGTCTAACCGATGGGTCAAAACCGATCGTTAGTAGGCACGACCATTGGTTAAAAATCCACGCATGCTCAGAATCAAGTCGACGCATGCTTGGAAGCATTGAACTTTATTTTTTCCAGCACGTCGTTGTGTTTTACGTCACCGCGTTCTGACACGATCGTTTTTTTAACTGATGGTGTGTAGGCACATCAGACCATCAGTCAGCTTCGTCGGTTAACCGTTCTCATCGGATGGACTGATCGTGTGTATGAGGCCTTACATGCAGAACCTGTCACCCTACACTGTGTGCATCAATAGAAACACATAACCCTAACGCTGGATGGTAAGGCACTCGCCTGCCCCTCCCCCCTCTCTGATCTAAAATAACGACTCCACTATTTAGTCTTTCCTTTGGAGTCTAGAAGTTTAAGGAAGCAGCATTAAGAAAGCAAGAACCAACACCATAAAAGTTGTAAATTGCAAGTGCTGGGTTGAGAATTTTAACAAGTAATTTATTGGGGAATATTTATTGTATTGTGCTCAATGTGTTAAAGAGAAGTTCTAGTCTGTAAAAAAAGAACACAATTAAAAGTCAGCCGCTACAAATACTGTAGCTGCTGACTTTTAATATAAGGACACTTACCTGTCCAGGGATCTCGCAATGTCGGCAACCCTAGTGATTTCTCAATTGGCTTTGGGTGCAGGCGCCAGCATCTGTAGTAAGGGAAACAGGAAGTAAAGCCTATTTCCTACTGCACATGCGCGCGTCACGCTACGACCTCTGAATGGTCCCGCCATCTTCTAGGACCTCTGTGTTTCCCTGAAGGCAACGGGTAGAGGAGGAGGGGCTGGAAATGATGTAGATAGCCGCGTGGCGATCTTATCAGGAAGTGGGATTGGGTACCTGTCAAAACCAGGTACCTGCTCCCCCATCCCCCATAAATGTGGGTGCAAACAAGTGGAGCTTCCACTTTTGGGTGGACCTCCGCTTTAAGCTAAACCATGCTGAGGGTTTAATACTACTTTATTTGTAGGTTCACTTTATTCAAGTATTTAAAAGATTTGCAAGGCACACATTTTAATTCTGAAAGTTGTTCCTCACCTCTGTGTATGAATTGTACCATCCCTTGTTCCAGATCCCTTTGTGAAAAGCTAGAAAGGGTCCCGGGGAACCCCCTCACAATCAATTCTCCATTGGATGGTGGAAGGAAGGAATAAATCAGCTCTTCGGGTGACGAGTCCTCATCAAAACTTTGCAGGGCATGTGGGGGGATGACATCAGTATTACCTTCCAAGATCTGGAGTGATGGAGAAAGTCACAATAAGGCAATGTAAATGAACTGAACATCATAAATTGGTATTGAAAAACCTAAAGACTATACTGTGATGTTACATTCCATATAGGGCATAAAACACATAGGGCCAGATTCAGGTAGAGTTATGCCGGCGTATCAGTGATACGCCGGTATAAAATCTGACTTTGCGCCGGCGTATCTGTTTTCTGTATTCAGAAAACAAGATACGCCGGTTTGCAGGAAAGATCCGACAGGCGTAATTGTATTACGCCGTCAGATCTTAAATGCATTTTTAAAATGGCCGCCAGGGGCGTTCCCGCTGATTTACGCCGAGAATATGTAAATCAGCGAGATACGCCAATCCCCGAATGTACGCCCGCCTGACGCAGTGACTTTACGCCGTTTCTGTAAGGGATTTCCCGGCGTAAAGATAAAGCACCAAAAAGATGGCGCATCCTATGTTAAGTATGTTTACGTCGTTTGCGTAACTCGTCCGTGAATGGGGATTTACGTCGATTACGTTCACGTCAAAAACACCGTCATAATTTGGAGCATGCGCACTGGGATTTTTCAATGGTCGACGCATGCGCAGTACGTTCGGCGCTTAAATAGCATACACCCCCTACCCGCCCAATTTGAATTAGGACGCCCAATTTACGCCCAATTTACGCTACGCCGCCGCAACTTTACACGCAAGTGCTTTGTGAATACAGCACTTGCGCGTAAAGTTGCGGCGGCGTAACGTAAATAGGAAAAGTTACACCGCCGCAAAGAACCGCTTGCCATCCTGAATCTGGCCCATACAGTATTGCAATGTAGTATCTTTAATATAAACCAACATAATACAACTGTATTTAACGTGAATATTTTTCCTGCCCTAACCTGTTGTCTCTCAGTACTGATCACTATATAAAGTCTATTAGTACATTCTGTATGTCCCTCCCCGCACCTGTATCAAGTCACCCTCGGCTCCCTGGGCTCAGATTCCCAGGTCAGTTTACAGTTCTGGCTTACATGATGTGTAACTGGTGGATAATTGATGGAAACGAGGGAGGGACGGAGAGAGACACATCTTTCTTCTGACTTGGTAAACAAAGTAATAAGAGCTTTACACGTGGTTAAGTGGATCTCTGCACATAATTAAAGGAGAAAAACCTTAAAGGAGTTGTAAATGAAAAAATGTTTTCACCTTAATGCAATTTATGCATTAAGGTGAAAAAACATGTAATGTTGCCACCCCCCCCCCCCAAGCCCCCGTCGAAAGTCCCGCGCGGTTCCGAGATCCTCTTCGCCGCTCAGCCTGGCCACTGATTGGCTAGAGTGGATGGATTGAGAGCAGCGTAGCCATTGGCTGAGGGGCGGGGCCGAATGATACAGTGAGCGGCTATGGGAGCGCGCCCGCAATTACTCACCACCATGTGAGCTCTCGCATGACTGTCGTCAGTACTTGTGGGGAGGACCAGAGACAGCTGCCGAGGGACCCCAGAAGACGTGGATCGGGACTACGCTGTGCAAAACGAACTGCACAGTGGAGGTAAGTATAAGATGTTTATTATTTTAAAGACAAAGGGGTCTGGTATGGACTGGGGGGGGCAATATGTTTTTTTTTGCTTTTTTTTTTTCAATAGCCGGGTGCCAGCAATTGCAACTATGAGTCAATTTAACCACTTAAGACCCGGACCAATACGCTGGCAAATGACCCAAGGGGTTTTTGCGATTCGGCACTGCGTCGCTTTAACAGACAATTGCGCGGTCGTGTGACGTGGCTCCCAAACAAAATTTGCGTCCTTTTTTTCCCACAAATAGAGCTTTCTTTTGGTGGTATTTGATCACCTCTGCGGTTTTTATTTTTTGCGCTATAAACAAAAATAGAGCGACAATTTAAAAAAAAATGCAATATTTTTTACTTTTTGCTATAATAAATATCCCCCAAAAATATATAAAAAAACATTTTTTTTCCTCAGTTTAGGCCGATACGTATTCTTCTACATATTTTTGGTAAAAAAAATCGCAATAAGCGTTTATCGGTTGGTTTTCGCAAAATTTATAGCGTTTACAAAATAAGGGATAGTTTTATTGCATTTTTATTAATTATTTTTTTTTTACTACTAATAGCGGCGATCAGCGATTTTTTTCGTGACTGCGACAATATGGCGGACACTTCGGACAATTTTGACACATTTTTGGGACAATTGTCATTTTCACAGCAAAAAATTAAATTTACTGTGGAAATGACAGTTGCAGTTTGGGAGTTAACCACAGGTGGCGCTGTAGGGGATGTGTGACCTAATGTGTTGTTTACAACTGTAGGGAGGTGTGGCTGTAGGTGTGACGTCATCGATCGCGTCCCCCTATTACAGGGATGACGCGATCGATGCTCCGGCCACAGAGAAGCACGGGGAAGCCGTGTGTACACACAGCTCTCCCCGTTCTTCCGCTCCAGGGACGGATCGCCGCACTGCAGCGGCGATCGGGTCCGCGAATCCCGCGGTCCCGGTCCTGGAGCTTCGGACCGGGTCGCGGGCGCGCGCCCGCGACCCACGGCTGGGTACTAAAACCAACGTATATATACGTTGATGTGCCCAGCCGTGCCATTCTGCCGACGTAAATGTGCAGTAGGCGGTCCTTAAGTGGTTAAATGTGATTTGACTCCTTTTCTTTTCTTTAGAAATGTATTTTTTGCTGCAGTGTGTTCTATACATGATACACATGTGCCATTTTACAGTCAGACCCCCAGGCACTATATTTAGAGGAATTGTTCATTTTTATTGTTGCACTTTAAGCATAATTATAATCACTGCTCCTGAAAAAAATGATAATTTTTCAAACGTTTTTTTGCATTGATACATGCCCCCCCAAGGACTTGCCCGGACCCCCCATACCCCTATTATGGCCAATAACTTGCATACAAGCTGTCATGGACCATGAAATACTGAAGTGTTTCTACGTGAAATCCTAATTCATGTATTACAGGAGATTTTATTCTGAACCCCAGCCAGGTCAATAGACTCAGAAGAGATACTCATTGTCCATTGTGTGATAACCCTATCTAAAAGCCTTTTGATTATCAGGTGTAAATGACTTCTGCCCTGTCTCAACTCTCCAGACAGTTCTATTGTTCTGTGGCTGGCTATTGTGTACATTGATTGCCCCCCTGGGGCTTTTGTCTGAATATACATAGCAGTCTTTCTATTCAAACCCTTTCTGACCAATCTCTGATCATAGACTTTTATATACAGCTGTGTGAGAGAAAGAGGATGAGCTGCACTTTCCTCTTTTGGTGAAAGTCTGCTTTAAGATGTTAAGACTTATCGGAGATTTTAGTGTAGCACCCTCTACCGTAGGTAGGTGTTAGAATAGGATTTTTGCAAGGGGAACGGTCAGTTCAGGTAAATTTAGGCAGACCTATGCTTCAGGCTAGGCTTGAGAAAGGCTTGAGAAAGGAGCGCATGCTCCGCAAACGCGTCGCCTACTGGCTCCCCCACATTACCCAGAAGTATTGCCATCCATCTGACCTGCCTACTGGCTCCCCCACATCACCCGGAAGTATTGCCATCCATCTGATCCAGCGTCCATCCATCTGATCCAGTGTCCATCCAGAACTGACGTCACAGCTCGGCTCCCAGTGTGTCAGAGACAGAGGAAGCGATGGCATCCACCGCCGCCAACCGCTCCACAACACAGCCGCATACAGTGACAGCCGGGGACGTTTCTTTGGTGATACATGCCTAATCTCACCAACGTTTGTGAGTAAGCTTGCTGCTGTTTTTATCCAATAAATGTTACACTACTTATTACACTTAGAGTGGCGCCTTTGTGTTTTCCTCCTATGCTTCAGGCTAGGCCTGCTTGTTTTGATCTGGGGGGCAGGAAGTGGTTAGTGTAGCAGTGGGTGTGGCCACCTGTGTTCTAGTTATGAGTCGCCTCCCCTGCTTCCAGGAAGATTGTTCTGGTACGGGTAGGGTCTAGGCCTGGAGTTGCAGGCAGCTCAGGTGAGGAGCCCTAACCAATCCCCACTTGGTATTGGCAGGGGGCAGGCCTCCCATATAAGCTGAGGTAACATGCCACTCTTTGGCAGATTTGTTTGGCCATCGATAAAAATTCAGCCCCCAGCACTGCCCATCATGTAAATATCCACCTCCTTCATGTAAATATCCGCCCCCTCATCTACATGAACGTGACTCGGCAACGGTAGACAACAGCTGATCGTAAACTAAGCTGTTCTGAGGCTCCGTTCTGCGCATGCGCAGTTCCACCTGGGCATTTTTCGATAGGTGGCATTTCTCAACAGGACACCGGAAGCATCTCTTTTGTGTTTCCGTGCGTGCGCACAGGAGGGAACGGTGTACCATATGTGGTGGCAGTGCCCTAAGGTAGGCGTTATTGAATTAGGGTGTACAATTTAATTTACACCCTCATCCAAGTAAACCTTGTTAAATCCCAGAGACAGGTGCTGCTGGGCAGTTTTCTACCTTTCTTTTCTCTCTTTCCTTCCATTTTTGGTCTTTGCTGTACTTTTATGAGGCTCTTCTGGCCTATTCCCTATAAACTCTAAACAGCGACTATTTCTTTGGTGTGAATATTAGTCTCAGGGCGCCAAGGGATGTGGTAGGCTCACTATGCAGGTGTTGACCCCTTTTGTTAATACGTATAGTAGATAATAAGTGTATCTGCAACCTACAAAGAGTCACGGGCGGACTGTTAATTTTAAATTGCAATAAGTAGAGGTTCTATCTTTAATTGCATATGGAACTTGAGATGCATTATATTTAGGTCACATTTGAAGTTCTAAATGAGAATTGGGCATACCCCATACAGACAAGGCTAGTATAATCTATAGACAGATCTAAACTTAGAAGAACGCACACTTTCATGTTTACAAAATGTTTGGCTATCCACCGATTTATTATATATATTTTATACTGTTTATATATTCTGTACTGTTCTAATGTTCTTTGTACAGTGGAACCTTGGATTACGGGCATAATCCGTTCCAGGAGAATGCTTGTAATCCAAAGCACTCGCAAATAAAAGCGAGTTTCCCCATAGAAGTCAATGGAACAAAAATAATTTGTTCCACATTGACTTCCTTGGCATGCAATACCACATGTGACCAGAAGTGGGGGGGGGGGGGGGCGCCGAAGAGACTCAGAAATACTCGGAGACCGTTCGGCTGCATTCGGAAACCATTAGAAAGACTCGGAAACACTCAGGAAAGTATTTCCGAGTATTTCCGAATGGCTCCGACCGGCTCCGGCGCCCCCCGCACCTCTGGCCAAATGCGGTACTGCACACCGCAGAGGCTTGAATTCTGCTTGTTTTGCGAGACAACACTTGCAAACCGAGTCAGGATTTTAAAAAAATATATTGCGAAACGCTCGTTAAACGTGTTACTCGCAATCCGAGGTCCACTGTACACAAGTTTGAGTTCTTTTTTGTGAAAACCTTAATAAAAATTATTGAAACTGAAAAAAAAACCACAAAAGTACATTATACTCATATTTTCAGCAAACTGCTCACACACATATACTTTCGGCATAGTCATCAAATATAATCTGGCAAAAACCGTTACCAAATATAAAATGTAAAACGGATAAGTTTCTTGTGCTCGTGCAGACAGAAGTTTTTGTCCAATGTATTTCGTAATAAGAATATTTCTCAGCAATGGAAAACTACAAGATTAGGAAACAGTTCACCAGGGTGGAATACGTCTGGGAATTATGTCACCGCTGATGTTTTCTGTCAGTAATCAGAACTATTGGGGGCCATTCAATAAAGTATTTGCAACACTTTGCTGGCGTTATCACAAAGCCCTGTGCCAAATTTATGAACCCCCCCCCCCATCCAATGCCATTGCAGCTTAACCCCTTAAGGACCACCGCATGTACATATATGTCGGCAGAATGGCACGTACAGGCACATTGGCGTACCTGTACGTCCCTGCCTAGACGTAGGTGGGGGGTCCGATCGGACCCCCCCGGTACTTGCGGCGGTTCGGTTTGCTGTGGGAGCGATCCAGGATGAGGGGCCGGCTGTTCGTTTTTGTCCGCCCCCTCCGGATCGCTCCCAGCCAATGCGCGTCCTCCCCGCCCTGCACTTCCTCTGCCTGTATAATGTAAACACAGGCAGAGGAAGTGATGTCAGCTCTCCTCTCGGCGGTATTTTCAATCCGCCGAGAGGAGAGAAGACATCACAAGTGAGTCGCACCAACACTACACTGACACCAGTGACACATAGGCACATTTAACCCTTTCTGTTCACCCCCCCCCCCACCCCCCTGTTACAGTGTCACTGAATGCAGTGAGCAAATATTTACTGATCACTGCATTTAGTGTCAGTGTGACAGTTAGTGTGACAGGCAGTTAATGTTAGGTCCAGGGTAGCCCCGTACCCCCCTATATAAAGTTTTAACCCCTTGATCACCGCCCTAGTTAACCCTTTCACCCCCTATTGCCAGTGTCACTAAGCGATCGTTTTTCTGATCGCTGTAATAGTGTCACTGTTGCCGCTAGGTAGCTAGTTTTTTTTTATTGCGATTTTTTTTTTTACTAAAGACATGTGGCTGAATACATTTTGACCTAAATGTTTGACTAAAATTTTGTTTATTCGATTTTTCTTATAACAAAAAGTAAAAAATATAGATTTTTTTTCAAAAATGTCGCTCTATTTTTGTTTATAGCGCAAAAAATAAAAATCGCAGAGGCAATCAAATACCATCAAAAGAAAGCTCTATTTGTGGGAAGAAAAGGACGCAAATTTTGTTTGGGAGCCACGTCGCACGACCGCGCAATTGTCTGTTAAAGCGACGCAGTGCCGAATTGTAAAAACGCCTCTGGGCATTTAGCAGCATATTGGTTCAGGGCTTAAGTGGTTAAAGCAGTTATAAATTAGTTCTTTTTATCACCAAAATAATACATATTATACTTACAGTACCTTCTCTCTGCAATCGTACTTTTTTTTGAGGCCCCCGCAAGGCTCCACCTCTTCTGCGTGTGCCAACATGGCACAAGCACATGGTGGCACACCGTACAGGCCAGGCATGCTCTTGAGCTCTGCTGTGTGTGTCCATAGACACAGAAGTTGTGGCTAAGCCCTGCCCCCTGCTCCCCCTCACAAGATTTGATTGACAGTAGCAGTAGCCAATGGCTCTCTCTTCTGCCTCTTTGTCCTGTGAGGAGAGTAACACAGACCAGTGTTGTTATAGCCGGGCACAGCGCTGGATAAAGATGGAACTCAGGTAAAGGGAGGTGAGGGGGCGATACAAATACTGGGATATTTTATACCTTAATACAGTGAATGCAATTGAATAAATAAAGTCTTGCCTTATGAACAACTTTAAAGGAGATTGTTTGGGGGGGGCAGTGTTTTTACCACCCCAAGCCATAAGTGTAAACGTGGGGACTCTGGAGAAGTGGCTCAGAATATATCACTGTGATTGGATGCACACTGCTTACATCACCAGGAGCTCTCAATGATCTGTAGTTGGCTGTGGATGGGTCAAGGAGGGGCCCCCAGAAAGACAGCTATGAAAATATGAAGCGGCTGGGTGTTAAGTCCCATCTGCCCTGCCTTTATGTATAAAGCATGTGTAAAGGGGTAAAATGAACCAACTACTATTTACTGGTAATGTAAAGAACTCCAAACAATAAAAGGTGGTCAATGGAAACGCCTCCTCAGGGGCAGAATGCAGCTTATCAATGTGTGCCAATGTTTTGGAAAATATTGTTAGCATTTATAGTTGAAAAAAAAAATAATGATATATAAATATTGCGACGCCTACCTTTACATGCACGTGAACTTTAATGGCATCCCAGTGTTAGGTCGTAGCGATCAATATTGAGTTGTCCCGCTCTTTGCACTATGGGAATGTTTGACTATTCTTCCAGAAACGTATTTGTGAGGTCAGGCACTGATGTTAGATGAGAAGGCCTGGCTCACAGTCTCCGCTCTAATTCATCTCAAAGGTGTTCTATCAGTTTGAGGTCAGGACTCTGTGCAGGACAGTCAGGTTCCTCCACCCCAAACTTGCTCATCCACACTATATTGCCAAAAGTATTGGACCACCCCTCAAAATCACATACCTCCCAACTTTTTGAGATGGCAATGAGGGACGCCTATCAGCAAAAGTATGCAGGCATAGGACACACCCCTTGCCATGCCCCCTTAAAGGAGAATTGTGCAAAAAAACAAGTTTGGTTAACCACTTCCATACCGCACCATAGACAAATGACGTCTGCAGGAACCCTTTGTCTTTCAGAGTGAACGTCATATGACGTCCACCGCTTCTCACTGCTCCTGTGGCCGCCTGGGGGCCCCTATGGCGGCGATCGGGGACGAGGCGTGTCCCTCGGACACAGCCCAACCCCGCACAGCACAGCCCATCCCCGATCCGGAGCCGTTCCTGTGTTTTTTTCCCTCATGTGACTGGCTATATTTCATCACAGCCGGTCACATTGCCTCCATCTGTCTCGCACGCCGCTCATGCGCGCCGATCGGAGGCGCGCAGCGCGGCGACCGGGGACGAGGCTCGTCCCTTGGACATAGCCCAGCCCCGATCAGGGTAAAGAGCCAACGAAATATGCCTCTTTACCACGTGACCGGCTGTGTCCAATCACAGCCGGTCACAAGTGTAAACAAAGCAGACTGTAACTGCTGTTGCTGTGTCTTTCTCCTCACACACTGATCCTGTGTGAGGAGAAATCAGAAACAGTGAGTTACAGTGTTGCAATTGTAAAAGTGTCACCTACTGTGCCCAGATTATCCCCCCCTGGAATAAAGAGTACCTGTCACCAGGGGCGGACTGACCATTGAGTCACTCGGGCACTGCCCGAGGGCCCCATGCCACTAGGGGGCCCCATCAGGGTTGCCAGGCTCAGTAAAACCAGGGACTGTATGTAAAAATCTGTGTTTTTTTTACATCTGTCCCTGATATGTCCAAAACTGACATGCTTTTGATGTGAAAATCCTGAGATTTTAGCTGTCCCGCCTCTGCACTGCCTCCTGGAGTGGTGGCCATCAGTAAGCCCAGGGGCCCCATAATCTTCTATTGCCCGGGGGCCCCATGAGTTGTCAGTCCGCCCCTGCCTGTCACCCTACATCAAGAGTACCAGAGTACCTGCCCCCCCCCATCAAATACTTGAGTACCTGTCACCCACCATAAAAAGTACCTGAGTACCTGTCACCCACCCCTGAAAATATGTAGAAGAATACGTATCGGTCTAAACTGAAAAAAAAAAAAAGTAAAAAAAATTATGATATTTATTAAATCAAAAAGTAAAAAATATTGTGTTTTTTTTTCTAAATTGACGCTTTCTTTTGTTTATAGCGCAAAAAATAAAAACCGCAGAGGTGATCAAATACCACCAAAAGAAAGCTCTATTTGTGAGAAAAAAAGGGTGTAAATTTTGTTTGGGAGCCACGTCGCACGACCGCGCAATTGTCATTCAAAGTGCGACAGTGCTGAAAACTAAAAATTGGTCTGGGCAGGAAGGGGGTGAAAATGCCGGTATTGAAGTGGTTAAACCCACAAGTGCTTTTTTTTTTTTACCACTACTCATCCTGAATGCGCACCAGTGCATAAAGCAAGGTCCATGAAGACATGGATGAGTGAGTTTGGGGTGGAGGAACTTTACTGGCCTGCACAGAGTCCTGACCTCCAACCTGATAAAACACCTTTGGGATAAATTAGAGTGGGGACTGAGAGCCAGGACATATACATATCACTGCCTGACCTCACAAATGTGCTTCTGGAAGAATGGTCAAACATTCCCATAGACACACTCCTAAACCTTGTGGACAGCCTTCCCAGAAGAGTTGAAGCTGGTATAGCTGTAAAGGGTGGGCCAACTCAATATTGAACCCGTCGCACCAAGACTGGGTGCCATTAAAGTTCATGTGTGAGTAAAGGCAGGTGTACCAATACTTTTGGTAATATAATGTATGTATAAACAGACTTTATTACCTGTGCAGGATGTTCATTCTGCTTTGTAGTTCTACACAACTGACCAATTGATGTGCTTTACCTTTCCTTCTCTTTGCATGTCAATTATTTTTATTGCTCATATGTTTAGGTTCCTGCAAGTCATGGGTGCTCAACCTGTGGTGGTCCTCCAAGTCCCATAAACATTGCAAGGCTGTCAGTTAAACAAGCATGACTCCCAAAGGCAGAGGCATGATGGGACTTGTAGTTCCACAACAGCTGGAGGACCACATGTTGAGCACCCATGCTGTAAGTCTGGCTCCTTATGTGTGACTGTCTTCATAAACAGACTTGTTTCTAAAAATTTGGTAGGTGGTTTTTATCACTGACAGGTATGACAACTGAAAGTAAAAGTGAGCCTGATACAAATACGTGTTGTGTGGAGTCTGAGGACTGTGAACTCTCCCCTGTAGCAGAGTTGATGTTCTTCCTGTCATGAGTTTAAATGGAAGCAAACAATCCACATAGTGTAAAGGGGGACCTCTAGTGGAGATCAGGATAATGACGCCATCTCTAATTATATCTCTTTATTATTTCCTGTATTCACATGTCATGTGTACTGTACACCGAGACCATTCTGTTTTTAGTAAGAATGTACTCACAATGCTAATAATGCATGGGAGTCAACATTTAGATCATTGTAAGAAAAAAACTGTTCATCCTTGTCTGAACAACATGAAGCATTTCCTCATCTTACACTGGCCACACACATTACAATCAGATTGTACATTCCCTTGTTCACACAGACGTCAGCTATTACAAAAGCAATGCGAACAGCAAGCTTTTGTGAAGCTTTCATCAAACATTTACAAAGATTTCAGCAAACATCTAATAGATTTTCTTACAGTAAAACCTACAGTATCTCACAAACGTGAGTACACCTCTCACATTTTTGTAAATATTTTATTATATCATTTCATGAAATTACACTTTGCAGCTTGTATAACAGTGTAAATTTGCTGTCCCCTTAAAATAACTCAACACACAGCCATTGATGTCTAAACTGCTGGCAACAAAAATGAGTACACCCCTAAGTGAAAATGTCCAACTTGGGCCCAATTAGACATTTTCCCTCCCGGTGTCATGTGACTCGTTAGTGTTACAAGGTCTCAGGTGTGAATGGGGAGCAGGTGTATTCAATTTGGTGTTATCGCTCTCACTCTCTCATAATGGTCACTGGAAGTTTAACATGGCACCTCATGGCAAAGAACTTTCTAAGGATCTGAAAAAAAGAATTGTTGTTCTACATAAGGATGGCTTAGGTTATAAGACCCTGAAACTGAGCTGAGACCCTAGAACTGAGCTGAGACCCTGGAACTGAGCTGAGACCCTGGAACTGAGCTGAGACCCTGGAACTGAGCTGAGACCCTGCAACTGAGCTGAGACCCTGGAACTGAGCTGAGACCCTGAAACTGAGCTGAGACCCTGAAACTGAGCTGAGACCCTGGAACTGAGCTGAGACCCTAGAACTGAGCTGAGACCCTGGAACTGAGCTGAGACCCTGAAACTGAGCTGAGACCCTGAAACTGAGCTGAGACCCTGGAACTGAGCTGAGACCCTGGAACTGAGCTGAGACCCTGAAACTGAGCTGAGACCCTGAAACTGAGCTGAGACCCTGGAACTGAGCTGAGACCCTGAAACTGAGCTGAGACCCTGAAACTGAGCTGAGACCCTGGAACTGAGCTGAGACCCCAAAACTGAGCTGAGACCCCGGAACTGAGCTGAGACCCCGGAACTGAGCTGAGACCCCGGAACTGAGCTGAGACCCCGGAACTGAGCTGAGACCCTGGAACTGAGCTGAGACCCTGGAACTGAGCTGAGACCCCGGAACTGAGCTGAGACCCCGGAACTGAGCTGAGACCCTGAAACTGAGCTGAGACCCTGGAACTGAGCTGAGACCCTGGAACTGAGCTGAGACCCTGAAACTGAGCTGAGACCCTGGAACTGAGCTGAGACCCTGAAACTGAGCTGAGACCCTGAAACTGAGCTGAGACCCTGAAACTGAGCTGAAACCCTGGAACTGAGCTGAGACCCTGAAACTGAGCTGAGACCCTGAAACTGAGCTGAGACCCTGAAACTGAGCTGAAACCCTGGAACTGAGCTGAGACCCTGAAACTGAGCTGAGACCCTGAAACTGAGCTGAGACCCTGGAACTGAGCTGAGACCCTGGAACTGAGCTGAGACCCTGAAACTGAGCTGAGACCCTGAAACTGAGCTGAAACCCTGGAACTGAGCTGAGACCCTGAAACTGAGCTGAGACCCTGAAACTGAGCTGAGACCCTGAAACTGAGCTGAAACCCTGGAACTGAGCTGAGACCCTGGAACTGAGCTGAGACCCTGGAACTGAGCTGAGACCCTGAAACTGAGCTGAGACCCTGAAACTGAGCTGAGACCCTGAAACTGAGCTGAGACCCTGAAACTGAGCTGAGACCCTGGAACTGAGCTGAGACCCTGAAACTGAGCTGAGACCCTGAAACTGAGCTGAAACCCTGGAACTGAGCTGAGACCCTGAAACTGAGCTGAGACCCTGAAACTGAGCTGAGACCCTGAAACTGAGCTGAGACCCTGGAACTGAGCTGAGACCCTGGAACTGAGCTGAGACCCTGGAACTGAGCTGAGACCCTGAAACTGAGCTGAAACCCTGGAACTGAGCTGAGACCCTGAAACTGAGCTGAGACCCTGAAACTGAGCTGAGACCCTGAAACTGAGCTGAGACCCTGAAACTGAGCTGAAACCCTGGAACTGAGCTGAGACCCTGGAACTGAGCTGAGACCCTGGAACTGAGCTGAGACCCTGAAACTGAGCTGAGACCCTGGAACTGAGCTGAGACCCTGGAACTGAGCTGAGACCCTGGAACTGAGCTGAGACCCTGAAACTGAGCTGAAACCCTGGAACTGAGCTGAAACCCTGGAACTGAGCTGAGACCCTGGAACTGAGCTGAGACCCTGGAACTGAGCTGAGACCCTGGAACTGAGCTGAGACCCTGAAACTGAGCTGAGACCCTGGAACTGAGCTGAGACCCTGGAACTGAGCTGAGACCCTGGAACTGAGCTGAGACTCTGGAACTGAGCTGAGACCCTGGAACTGAGCTGAGACCCCGAAACTGAGCTGAAACCCTGGAACTGAGCTGAGACCCTGTAACTGAGCTGAGACCCTGGAACTGAGCTGAGACCCTGGAACTGAGCTGAGACCCTGGAACTGAGCTGAGACCCTGGAACTGAGCTGAGACCCTGGAACTGAGCTGAGACCCTGGAACTGAGCTGAGACTCTGGAACTGAGCTGAGACCCTGGAACTGAGCTGAGACCCCGAAACTGAGCTGAAACCCTGGAACTGAGCTGAGACCCTGTAACTGAGCTGAGACCCTGGAACTGAGCTGAGACCCTGGCCCTGAAACTGAGCTGCAGCATGGTGGCAAATACCATACAGCAGTTTAACAGGACAGGTTCCACTCAGAACAGGCCTCGCCATGGCTCGTTGTACGTCACCACGTTCTTGACGGTCAGAATTTCAGACAATATTTGTGTGACCGTGTGTATGCAACACAAGTTTGAGCCACAATTCAGTGGCTTGTCAGAATTTCCGATCGTGTGTATGCTGCATTATAACACCCTATTGTACTGAATTCAACTTATATCCGGCCACACTGACATTAAGGCCCCTTTCACACTGGGGCGTTTTTCGAGCGAAGCCTCATCTGCAATCCCAATGTGTTGGTAAAGCACCGCTTAAGCCCTAACGTTTTAAACCCCTTTCACACTGAGGAGTTTTTCAGGCTGTACAGCGCTAAAAATAGCGCTGCTATACCGCCTGAAAAACTCCTGCCCAGTAACCTCAATGTGAAAGCCCGAGGGCCTTCACACTGAGGCGATGCGCTGGTGGGAGAGAAAAAAATCTCCTGTCAGCACCTGAGCTCCTTCACCGCTCCTTCTCATTGAAAACAATTGGAAACCACGGCAATACCGCCCGCAATGCGCCTCTATAGAGGCGCATTGCGGGCGGTATTAACCCCTTATCGGCCGCTAGCGGGGGTTAATACCGCACCACTAGCGGCCGAATTTCGCGGCAAATCCGACGGTATAGCGCCGATAAAAACCTGCCCCAGTCTGAAAGGGGCCTCAGGGCGTTTTTGCAGTGCCTCAGTGTGAAAGGGTAAAGTGTTTTTACAGCGCTTTCAATTCATTTCAATGGAGAGGGGCGTTTTTGGATCGTTTTTTTTTTTTTTAGTGCTTGCAGAACTCAGTGTAAAAGGGTCCATTGAGATGCATGGAGAGCTTATTATGAGCATTTTTGGAGTGCTATTTTTAACGCTAAAACGCTGTAAAAACGCTTTAGTGTGAAAGGGGTCTAAGAATCGACCACAGGGTACTTCAATCAGTCAACCAGAATCAAAATGTGCGTATTAACCACTTAAGACCCGGACATTTAAGCTGCTAAAGGACCCAGGCAGGTTTTGCGATTCGGCACCGCGTCGCTTTAACTGACAATTGCGCGGTCGTGCGACGTGGCTCCCAAACAAAATGGGCGTCCTTTTTTTCTACAAATATAGCTTTCTTTTGGTGGTATTTGATCACCTCTGCGGTTTTTATTTTTTGCGCTATAAACAAAAATAGAGCGACAATTTTGAAAAAAATGCAATATTTTTTACTTTTTGCTATAATAAATATCCCCCCAAAAAAATATATATATATATAAAAAATGTTTCCTCAGTTTAGGCCGATACGTATTCTTCTACCTATTTTTGGTAAAAAAATTGCAATAAGCGTTTATCGGTTAGTTTGCGCAAAATTTGTAGTGTTTACAAAATAGGGGATAGTTTTATTGCATTTTTATTCATTTTTTTTTATTACTAACGGCGGTGATCAGCGATTTTTTTCGTGACTGCAACATTATGGCGGACACTTCGGACAATTTTGACACATTTTTGGGACCATTGTCATTTTCACAGCAAAAAATGCA
This sequence comes from Rana kukunoris, assembly GCA_029574335.1. Lineage (NCBI taxonomy): Eukaryota > Metazoa > Chordata > Amphibia > Anura > Ranidae > Rana > Rana kukunoris. The sequence goes on from CM056051.1 coordinate 97,101,547, forward strand.
TTTAAAATGCATTGTTTACTGTGAAAATGACAATTGCAATTTGGGAGTTAACCACAAGGGGGCGCTGAATGGGTTATGTGTGACCTAATGTGTGTTTACAACTGTAGGGGGGTGTGGCTGTAGGTGTGACGTCATCGATTGTGTTTCCCTATAAAAGGGATCACACGATCGATCACGGCGCCACAGTGAAGAACGGGGAGAGCAGCTCTCCCCGTTCTTCAGCTCCGGGGACCGATCGCTGGACTCCAGCGGCGATCGGGTCCACAGGATTTTTGTCTTCACATTTACCAAAACCATATAATATGAGGTCAAATTATAATGCCGCGTACACACGGTCGTTTTTTGCGATTAAAAAAAACGACATTTTCAAGCATGAAAAAAAAAAAACATTTTTCAAACTTCATTTTCCAAAACGACGTTGCATACACACCATAATTTTTCTACAAAGCTCTAGCAAAGCGTGGCGACGTACACCACGTTCCACGGCACTCTTTTCCATTGAAGCTCCGTCTCATAACTTTCTTCTGAGCATGCGCAGGTTTAAAATCGCTGTTTTCAACGTAGTTTTGCCCACACACCATCACTTTTTATGACAAAAAATTCAAGCATGTTGGAATTTTTTTTTGGTCATTTTTTTGAAGACAAAAAACAACGTTTGGCCCACACACGATCAATTTAAATGACGTTTTAAAAAACATCATTTTTTTTCAGCGCAAAAAAACGACCGTGTGTACGCGGCATTAGAGTTTAAATTTGTATGCAATCAGGCAGGCACTTGTACTACATGGTTTTGGTAAATCTGAAGACAAAAATCTGCAGAAAATCGAATAGTGTGTATGGGGCCTAATGCCGCAAACGCATGATCAGAATTTCCGATGTAAAAAGTCTGATGGACTTTTTTCATTGGAAATTCCGATCGTGTGTGGGCCCCATCTGACTTTTTTCCGTCTGTGTCTAGAAATAGAACAGGTTTTATTTTTTCTCGATGGAAATTCCGATCGTCTGTGTGGAACTCCGACGGAGAAAAAAACACGCATGCTCAGAATCAAGTCAACGCATGCTCAGAAGCATTAAACTTAATTTTTCTCGGCTCGTCGTGGTGTTTTACGTCACCGCGTTTTGGACAGTCAGAATTTGGTCTGACAGCGTGTATGCAAGACAGCTTGAACGGAATTCCGACGAAAAATTCCATCGTATTTTAGGCCATCGGAAATTCCGATCGTATGTACAGGGCCTTAGGCTCAATTTACACCCCGCCGTGTGACTGCAAAAGAAATGCGTGTTTTTCATTCATTGCAGAAACTCGCATGATTTTGTATGTTTTTTTTTTTCTTTCTTTTTTTTTTTAACAGAAATACCGATTTTCTTTTTACAGTTGCATTGCTGCTGTTGTTGGGCAGCGTGTTTTTTGTCTTAGCACACTGCCAAATGTTTTTCCTTTATGTATAGGTTGTACCTTTCAGGCTGCATTAAAATAGAATCATGTATTGGTTGTTTTCAGCAAACAACTTCACACGGCATCTCTGTAAATCAGACTCTCATTCTCCTATGCAAACTGTCAAGTAAAATAAATAAAAGAATACAATACACATAAATGCTGTCATGTTTGAGGGTCTGCCAACTGCTTATGAAAATACCAGCATCTTGTAAATGTGGCAGCATGCCTGAAATTGAGAAATATTTCAATGCCACCAGATCCTGCAATAAAAATGTCATAGACATAGGGGATGCTCACAGTCAAGACACCTACTGTATGATTTGCTGACATGTCTGGAAAAATCTTTTTGTATTCCTTTCCTGTTCTCAAAGTGATATTACATTGTAAGCCCATTCAGCAGCTGAGTATGCAGCTTTTTTAAATATTTTAATCCTTGGCTAGGTTCCTATATACAGGTTTCCTGTTTCAGGGTAGCTCCTTTCTTTTGCAGCATTATAAGCATGCAGGGACTAGTGTTGTGTCTCTTGAAACGTTGTGTGTCAATAGAAACACACAGCCCCATACCCTAAGATGGCAAGGTACTCACATGCTCCTCCCTCATCCCCTTCCTTCCTTCTCTAAACTAACAGACTGGCCCAAGACTGTACTATGCACAGTTAGCATTTCCCTGTAAAGACAGGAAGTTCAGGGACACAGCACAGACAGAGCAGCAGCCAATAGCATTGAAAGCTGTAAATTGAAAGTGCTGGGGTAAAAATGTTACACATAGGCTCCCACTTTCTCCCGGGGCACCGTGGCGCCGGAAAGAAGTTCACCTCTCCCCCCTCCCTCTCAGCAATCATCTGGGACATGTTACAGGTCCCAGAAGATTGCCCAGCCATTCACGACGCGCAGCGCGGCTCACACACGTGCAGTGCGTGCCGTGCTCGGCTGGGTGCCCACAGTGACAATGCCGGCACCACGTAGAGGAGGGGGAGACTAGCGGGGCTTCATTCCCCCACATTGCTGGACCCTGGGACAGGTAAGTGTCCGATTCTCAAAAGTCAGCAGCTGCAGTATTTGTACCTGCTAACTTTAAAGGGGTGTTCCAGCCTCGTTTTATGTTTATTAAAAGTCAGCAGCTACAAGTAGATGCTGGCTTTTAATAAACAATCACTTACCTGCTCCAGCGTTCCAGCAACGTGCCGGCCGGGGCTCCGCTCCTCTCCCCCCCTCCCCAGCCGGCGTCCTCATCGTAACTTTGGGCACCCGGCCGTGACAGCCTTCGGCTTCACGGCCGGGCACCCACTGCGCATGTGCGAGCGGCACTGCGCATGCACGCACGGCGCCACCCGCCGCTGATTGGACAAGCGACCGCATGGGACCTGTCATGTGTCCCAGGCGATCGCCTACAGGGAGGGGCTGCTGTAGGCGATTAGGCTTAATCGCCTAACCAGCCCCTCGGCGGAAGGAGGAAGTGGGACAGGAAGTCCCACTCCTCCTGAAGCCCCCACCCCCCCAAAAAAAATTACATGCCAAATGTGGCATGTAAGGGGGTGAGGAGTGGGATAAGCGGAAGTTCCACTTTTGGGTGGAACTCCGCTTTAAAAAAAAATTGTCGGAACTCCGCTTTAAGCTAAAAGCGCTGAGGCTGAATTTACACTGCGAGTGAGACCTTCCGGAGCAATTCACTGTGTCGGCTGTGGTAGGGGGCAGTGTGGTGCACGATTCAGCGCATCACACAGCTGCCTTTTTTTTGTACAAACTTTATTTGAAGTGTTCCAAGCCTACACTTTACTCATGGCAATGTACAGCAGTACAAAGTGCTGTGCTGCTGTACATTGCTGTGTGATTTGGCACGGTGTACTGCGATAAAATGCAGCATGCTGCAGCGTAGCTCTAGGCTGAATTGCAGTGTTAATGGGACACATAGGAAAAAAATTTCCTTTGTATCTCTGTGGTGACAGACGGTTTACCATGCGGTAAAATGTTTTTTGCCGCATATAGTGTGAATTCACCCTAATGCCGCGTACACGCGATCGTTTTTCGGGTTCTGAAAAACGACCAAAAAAAAATTTGAACATGCTGCATTTTTTAACGACGTTTTAAACAATGTCGTTTTTCGTGCTGTAAAAAATGATCGTGTGTGGGCTAAAACGACGTGAAAAACCCGCGCATGCTCAGAAGCAGCGATTCATCACGCTGTAACAGACAGAAAAGCGCGCATCGTCTTTTACTAACACGGAATCAGCTAAGGCAGCCCAAAGGGTGGTGTCATTTGCATGGAATTTCCCCTTTATAGTGCCGTCGTACGTGTTGTACGTCACTCCGCTTTGCTAGAGCATTTTTTTAAAACGACCGTGTGTGGGCAACATCGTTTTAAGTTCGAAAAAACGTCATGTTTTCTACATGCTGAAAAACGTTGTTTTTCACATGCTGAAAATCGATCGTGTGTACGCGGCATGAGAGTTTAATACAAATTTTGTTTTTCTTGCATAAGAAGAATATAGTATTTTCTCCTCCTATCATAGCTTCTGATTGGTTAGAAAGTCATCATTGATTCTGTGTTGCTTCTTCAGATTTTGTTTATCTTTATTTTATACTTTTTTTTCTGTATGTATTCCGTTATAGATTGTTCTGTTAGATTCATGGATCATATTCTCTGATAATGGTGTTTTGCTTTAAGTTTATGGTCTGCACGTCACTAAAGTCTACTTCTGGACCGCCCCACGCAGATAAACTGCGGCAGGGCAGCCGTCCTGCACGAAATCACGTACCTGTACGTGATATCATGTACTGGGTCTGGGATGCGCGTGCGCTCCGCAGTTGACCCGCTCCCGTTGTGATTGGACACAACGGGAGCCATTCTGTGGGTCCTAGCGGACCCGATGTTTGCCAGCACCTTGCGATCATTCTGAGGAGAAGCAGATCGGCGGTCTGCCTATGTAAACAAGACAGATGGCCATTCTCTAAGAGGGCAAGATGTGTTGAACCGCCATTTTTCGCGCCTGTTGACATTTCACGGCTATGTCCTAAAAAGGCTCTAGTAACATTTCTAAATGTTCCTATAACTGAGCAATGTCCCAAGTTGGTAGAAACTCTAGAAATAAGGCTCCATTCACATCTGAGCGACAAAACGCCGGTCGCCCGTCGCTCTTGACGCTCGAGATGTGAAATAACATTGCGGTCTATGGAGATGGTTCACATCTCAACGCCTGTCGCCTGAAAAAAAGTCCCGGACCCTTTTTTTCAGGCGACATTGGCGTTTCCTCATAGACCGCAATGTAAAAGAAAGATAAAACTTTCTTTTTTTTTCTACAGGCGGCAAGATAAGCCGCGTACGCGGCGTATCGTGTCGCCTAGGTGTGAATGCAGCCTAAATTGATACAAACCAAATGTTTACATCGAGTATATTATACCCCGGTGAGATTGTACAAAATGTACCCAGATAAAAACCCTCACTGTCTTCGCTGCCAGACTCAGTTGGGTACCTTCTTTCACATCTTCTGGGAGTGCCCTAAGATTCACATCTTTTGGTCTGACATTTTTGAACTTATTAACCTTAGGCTTCAGTTGTCGGTCCCTGTGTCTCTGGAACTGGCCCTGCTAGGGAATGATCCCCGATGATGCTCAAAGATCCCATCCTAGTAAATTAATAATCTCTTTTTTACTATTTTATGTCAAGAAAGAACATTTTGTCTGCCCGGAGGCCATGATTGATGCTGTGCTACCCCTTTACAAACTGACGTACACCAGTCATGGTTGCCATTGAAAATTTGACAAGGTTTGGTAGCCATGGCAAGCCAGTAGAGTGAGTCTGCTGAGTACCTCTCTCTCTCCATGGTAAGTGGGTTGAGGTGTCCTTTGACCCCCTTTCTTTAGCTGGTGACTCTTCCCTCTCTTTCCCCTCCCCACTATGTCAGGGGTCTCCAAACTTTCAAAATCAAAGGGCCATTTTACTGTCCTTCAGACTTTAGGAGGGGCTGGACTGGGGCCATGGGGAATACAAAATGTCCAGGTGTCCTGTGGGAGTAAACAATACCATATCTTTGGTGTCAGTGGGAGGACTAGTGCCCCGTCATTGGTGTCAATGGAGGAATTGTGCCCCTTTGATGGTGTCAGTTGGATGAATAGTGCCCCATTGTTGGTAAAGGCAACAATAATGATTCCCCATTGTTAGTGTCAGTGGATGGAATAGTGCCCAAAGGGCTGGGTAAAGGTAAGCAAAGGGCCGCATCGGGCCCCAGGGTCGCAGTTTGGAGACCCCTGCACTATGTGATTGCTGTGATCAGTCCTATAGGATTGTAGTAAATTGTATCTGGATGTTTTTTGGATTTTGTGTACTGGCACCTTACATACTATGTGTACTTGTATTATGCCATGTCAAACGATTTTTGTTTTCTTTCTCTTTGATGTATGATGTATTATTTATTCCTTCAATAAAGCACTTCTACTTTATATAAAAAAAAAAAAAAATGTTCCTATAACATTGTAAATATTCACTTTTTGAGCTCAGGTCCACTTTAAAGCTAATTGACAAATAATAAAAAATGTTCTTATAAAACTTTAGTCAGTAAATGGTTAACCAGAGTTTCCAACGTGTTTTTTTCTGTTTGGCTTCTGCCAATTGAGGGGCTGTGTACATATCACATGGGTATGTTGCTAAGAGTGAAACAAAGTATAATTTATGACCAATGATACATTGAATTTCCAGTTGGAGACTTTACTTGAGGTGCAATGGGGACACCCAGTGTTTGATTTGAGGAACTGCATGTGTATTTATAGAACAATCTAGAAATAAGCAATCCATGGATAACACATTTGTTAAATAATTGTCGCCACTTTTATAGTAGCTTGCATGCACTAAAATAATTTGATGAAATCAAAAAGATTTTAAAAGCACATTTCCTAAACTATCATCCCACGCAGCAATAATTCTTCTACCAAACTACATAGAGTACCTGTGTAATTTACTCATGGATGTTCTGTGAATTTCACAGCTCTCTCATTACACAAAGATTATTAAACAATAAGTGTCTTTTCATTATATTACTCGGCTGATCATTATAGTATATACAGTTTGTAAAGAATACTTTTTATGAGCTTCATAATATTAGGAATATCATTCTGCAATGTAATGGAGTAAGTGATCTTCACTGAGGAAAGAGGCCATTTTATTAATCATAACCAATCTCCAGTCATAATATTTAATAGAATAGGCAAGTGTCTTCAGCTGAACGCCAAGATTTATCTGTATTGCATACTTATATTGTTCCAGCTTGGCACGAGGTAAGTATGCATTCACATTCGGTTTCACATGGACATAGTTAAGTGTAAACCTGTGTGGTGGTCGTGTTTTGCCTGCATGAGATGCCCAGGTGTTTTGCCATGCAGGAAGTTCCTTTCATGTCAATTGGGATGCAATTTTTAATCCTTATGGGTGTGAGTACCCAAACACGTACCATCTGCGTTCAGGAACACGCACCCCCACTGCCTGTATGTGGATGCACAGGAACATCTATGCATCCCTGTGCGGGCAAACATAGTCCTCACATGGGTGTATTCTTGCGGCAGAAGGGGTGGTGGGGCTGTTGTTAGAGATTTTACGGTGTTTTCATGGGAGAGAGAGTGGGGGCTGAGCAAACGGGTGGGGGGGGGGGGGTTAATTTCGGGTTCTTTACTGGTTTTCTTTTTTTGTACTGTACGGATTTTGTACTGGTTGCTGACCCAGTGTTGTGCTGGGTCGGCTGTCCTTTTTTGTTTTTCTTTTGTATTTTTTGTTTCTTTGTATGTTGTCAAAATTAATAAAAAGAAATTGACAAAAAAAAAAAAAAAGTATGCCTATATAAACGAGGTCTATCTCAAACTTGATAGGCCACTGGAGAAGCTGAAAATAACTCTAATATTTGGCACTACTACAGAGATAGCTGCGATCTTCCAAGTCCCACTCAGGTTCTGTGCAAACAACTTTATCTCTTCACACTGACCACGGGGGGGGCACTCCTTGTAATTTTTTCAGGGAATACAAGGTTTTCTGATTGGACGAGGTGAAGAAGGACGTCATGATCTCCACCAAGTTCAAGTAGAATCGCTGGACTCCAGCTCTGAAAAGTCCTGGGCAGTCCATGTGTGGCTTGGAGGAGGGCTGGACCTGCCTTCCCCCGATCCCAGCAACATCACCACCAACAGGCCACCGTGGTGATCCATGGATGAGGTAACAGCACAGCAAAAAACAATCTGTGTGTTACCTCTTCCATGAAATGGCCCCAGAATGACCAGCCCCGCCCACCCACTACTTTTAACTAACCCTCCTCGTGCTAGGTAACCCCACCCCTAATACCTCACTTCCCTATCCTGTGTGTGCACCGCACAGTGTTCCCCCAGTCATGTGGCCCCTCCGCCTGGGTTCCCCTAAGGCTGGCTGGCTATACATGATACAATTTTCTGTGCAATTTTCTTTTAGATTTACCAAAAAACATATAATATGAGGTCAAACTAAACAATACTTTCAATTGTATGCAATCAGGCAGGCCCTTGCACTACATAGTTGAAGGTAAATCTAAAGAAAATTGGACAAAAAATTGCACAGAAAATTGTATCATGTATGGCCAGCCTTACTATGGGGCTTTTTGTTTATAATACATATGGAATAAGAATATTAATCTACACATTGTTATTTTTCCGGCATTTGAATTTTTTATCCAAGAACCTTTTTAAGAAACCTAAAGAAAAGCTGTGCATTCTGAAGGCATTTTAACAACCTAACTCTGTGGTCACAACTTATATTATATACATTGTAATTTCACTATTAAAGTCCTTCTCTAATGCTCTCAGGAAAATACTTAATATAAATTTGGGATTACTTGTTCTTATAAGAATGCTAACACATTTCCAACTGTTCTAGTGAAGACATATTTGAATGCCCATGCTCTGTTAATAATATGGCTTATACAGTCTCTCAAAGTATCCAAAATTCCCACTTTGGGTACTTCCCTCTTGTGTAACAATTTTAATTCAACTGAGAAAGTGGTCCTCCATCGTGGCCCCGCAGCCCCCCCCTTTGGGCGTGGCATCGCTTTGTCCGCCTCTTAAAATGTACTATATATGCACCTGTACTGTTTTTTCTTGCCATGCCTGTATGTACGTCAATAGGTTCTATCCGCAAATGTAGTGCATGTTGCACTTGATATCCGTTGTGTATGTATTTTCTATGCTCAATAAACGTTGTTCTGATTAAAAAAATAAAATAAAAATCATTGTTAATAAAGTGTACTATGTTCAGAGGTGTAGTGTGCTTCCATTCTGCCTGAAGACATACAGAAGTGATTTAAATCTGTATGATCAGACCGTATTGTGTATCATTACTCATACATAGTAGGCTTAAAATAGTTTGATGTATCTTTTTGTAGCTGTGAGTAAAATGAAATGTGGTGTTTTTCTGGAGGCATACTGACAAACACCATACAGTTAAGCTCTAAAGGCTGTATTACAAATTAATTATATTGTAAGAAACGTAACAAAATGTAAAAGTGGTATCTTTTTAGAAAGTTTAATAATTTTCAAGGCATCATATGGAAAATGCTAGTTGTCAGTTTAAAATAAAGAAAAATGTTCTCTTTACAGGAGTAGATTTATCCAAAACAAGTCAACCAAGAAGTTGTGTTTTAATGCGAGATTGATAGACGTGTACTAGGGGGTACTATTTATGTCATCTTAAACCTCAGCTTAAGCCAAAAATGTCCTTTTAAGTGGAGGGGTTGAAGAGTTAGAACTTCCGTTAAGATTTTTTTTATATCCCTGGCTATTTATTCCCATTGTGGAGATTTTATCTTTCTTCTTGACCAAGTAATACGTGTCAGATAGAGTGCAAAAATCTCTCTCTGATGAGTACAGAAATGGCAACAAAATCCAACCAACTATTATTTTAAAGAGTGGCTAAAGGTTAGAATTTCTACAAGGTTATTATTGTTTTTTGTGTACTTCCATTTTTGTGACACCTTCAACTTCTCCTTACTTGTCCTGATGCCAGTGGGACAGAATGAGAATGCACTTGGCAATACATAATAAAAACTAAAATGTTTTGCTTTAAAGTGGTTGTAAACCCTTATGCCTTGTACACACGATCGGAATTACCAATGAAAAAAGTCCCCTGTGTAAACAAATGGGAACTAGACCTGGATATTGAACTAGATCCAGAAGACTGGAATCAAATATGGACCAACACCAAATGCGCTTCAATAAATGTACTAGCTTGTGAAACTAATTACAAAGTTCTTACTAGATGGTACCTAGTTCCTACTAGGATTGCGAAATTTGTGCCAAACTACCCTGAACATTGTTTCAGGGGCTGCTCATCGCCAGGAACATTCTTTCATATCTGGTGGTCGTGCCCTAAAGCACAGTTATTCTGGTCAGAAATTTTCACAATAATCAGTCAACTATCGGGTAAGGGGATCCCATTGGACCCCAAAAGCGCATTATTAAACCTCAAACCCAAAAATGTCTCACATAAACAATTTAAACTATTAACACAGCTCTTTACAGCTGCAAAACAAACATTGGCAAAAGCATGGAAAACCCCTAATCTATCAATTAGAAGTAACGAACAGAATGAACCTAGCTATGACTCACGCCAAAATGATGGCAATCGACATGGACGCGACCGCTGGATTCGAAAGAACCTGGAAACCATGGTATGAATATGCAGTACCCAATGAAATCAATGATATTGTATTATTACCATGGTAGCCCAGCCTGTTTAACAGTCTACCGCTTAGCGTATATTTGATATTGACAGCCAATTCCGGACCACTCCTGCAGACACCCCTTTCTCCCCTCCCCACTTTCCTCCCCACCCTCCTCCCCCCGCCTTGGGCTCTGACTATGAACCTCGTTATTATACATGTTCTTAACATTGTTATAAGGTTGATTTTGGTTGAAACACTTACGTTGACGCATCAGGACTCTTGCCTAAACCACAGCCCTAAAACCATCTGGGCTGGTTGGAAGAAACGAAGCATCTTAAAATAAACTCCAGAAAATTAGTCTCTTAGTTATAACCTTATCTGTACTATTAATATGTCCATTGAAGCCACCAGACTCACCTGTTATGAACTTACCACTTATGTAAACCAAGAAGTTATTCTGTGTCTGTAATTAACTTATTTTATTTTGTTGAATTGTACATTTCTTTATCACCTCAATAAAGATATATTGACAAGGAAAAAAGTCAGACGGAATTTCATGTGTGGGCCTCCGTCGGAGTTTAGAAATAGAACATGTTTGAAAATGGAAATTCCGATCGTCTGTGTGGAACTCCGACGGAGAAAAAACCTACGCATGCTTAAAATCAAGTCGACGCATGCTCGGAAGCATTGAACTTAATTTTCTCAGCTTTTCATAGTGTTTTACGTCACCGCGTTTTGGACGGTTGGAATTTGGTCTGACAGTGTGTCTGCAAGACAGCTTGAATGGAATTCCGACAGAAAATTCCATCGGATTTTATCCCATCAGAAATTCTGATCGTGTGTATAGGGTATTACAGACCACTTTAACCTACGGGTAAGTCTAGATTTTTATTTTTTGAAAAAAAAAAAAAATTATTGAAATTTTTGCAAACAAGACATACAAACATTGAAAAAGTATCGTGACACAACAACAGGTCTCTCCACGACCAACATTGTCGCAACATAGGCAATCTACCTAACATAGGTAGCTGACTGCAAACTAACTAGGAGCACTATATAGCAAGGTAATCCACTACCTAAAAACCCGACCAAACCCCATCCTCTCCAGCACCCGGAGCATATACCCCCAAACAATCGAGTCAAAAGCCTTTTCTATGTCTATCGTCACAATGATCCTAGAACCCCCATCCAGCCCAGGGAGCTGGAGATGCGTGAACATGCATCTATTGGCCAGGACCTTAGTTAGAATTTTCAGATCCATGTTTAAAAGAGCAATAGGCCTATACGCAGAGCAGTCTAGCGGGTCCTTACCTGGCTTAAGCAACAGCACCATGTATGCAATTCTAAACATTGAGTCAAAAGGGTGTTTAATCTAGGGGCTATCTCCTCAGCATAACATTTGTAGAAATCCGCCGGGAAACCATCCGGTCCCGGCGCTTTATGAGGGGGAAAAGCAAAGATAGCCATCCAGTCATCATCAGATAACCCTGAAAGGGCCAGGCCCCCCAGGAAGGCATCCAATGCATCCGCATTATAGCTCAGGACAGGAGCATAGAGCTCAGTAAAGTAATCCTGAAAAACAGCCCACACCTCCGAGGGGTCGCTAACCAAGTTTCCATCCTTACCCTTAATAACCGGGATGTTTGTCACCTAGTTATCCACCCCCACCAATCTCGCCAACAACTTTCCATTCTTATCACCCTCTGAAAATATCTGAGTCTGCCCTATGTCTGACTTCTGTATGAGCCAGATCCAAGAATTGCAGGGAGAGAAGACCCCTAGCCTCCATCAGATTTACATAAGATGCATCCGAGGGACAGCTGGCGTGTCTCTCCGCACAATCCCGTTCGGCTTCCTGTAATCTATGTGTAACGGTCACCACCGCTTACGACCTTCCATCCAACCACGACAAGCTTATCCGACACACCAACAACCAGGCAGACATGATCCATTCCATTTCCCAGAATAAACGAGACTGCGCTCCGTTCTCTAGTTTCCAAAATGTATGAATGACTTTATTGGTTTTCTTAGCTTGCTTATATATCCAGTACAGCATAATACAGTTCATCACAGGACAATGCAGTCCCCACCCCCCTATTCACTCCATTGGGGGCTAATTATCTAACCCGTAGCTAGACATCTGGGCACCGCATCATCAATAGAGTTCAATTAACCTTTAACATAACACAGACATCTAGTTGAATAAGTTATCTAGATAGCTTTATCACACAATGGCAGAGTCTAGTGAGAGTGGGTGCAATCAACACCTTTTCAACGGAATGTCTTTCACATGAATAACCAACACCTCAAGATATTTCAATAGCCTATTAGAGGTATGAGTCACTGTCTGGTTGACCTGGTCAAGTCATCATGAACTCCTTGTGATATCTCAGTCCTGAAATATGAAGTATTAATAATGTCCCATCTGTTAGTAAAGGAATTATGATTCCCTATTAGCCACCCTACACCCAAAAGGGCACAGGGTGGATTTCGACCCAAGAGTTATTGTTGCTGCTGGCACAGGAGTATCTCTCATCCTTCCAACGTCTCTGGGTGTCACGGCCATTCTGTTACACTATGTATTTCAGCATTATGGGACACTATTTCAGCCTTAATAGCCGAGATACATTCACCCCTGACCACTGCCTTGAAGGAATCCCACACCACTGGTGGATCCGCAGTATCCACATTCATTGACCAGTAAGAGGCGATTGCCTCACTCAGGTGGGCGACCACCTGTTAATTTTGCAGGCAGCCTGGGGACAGCCTACAGCCTCCCCTCCCCCTCCCAGTAGAAAGGCCGAGAGTTAGCGACAAGGGGCAATGATTAGATACGCCCCCAGCCAGGTAGGTAGCGCTCCGCACCAGAGGCAGCAAAGCCTGATTGCCAAACGCCAAATTTATCCTGGCCGAGGTGTGATGAACCGCAGAGACGTGGGAGTAGGCCCTACAAGATGGGTTCCTAGATCGCCACAACTCCGTCAGTCCTGTCACAGAAACCCAGGAGAGTAGATCGGCAGACCCCTGTCTCCCCGGATTGGACGAATCCAACGCACCCAAAATAGCGTTGAAATCACCCATCACTACAAGAGGGAGATGAGCAAAGGGGGCCAGCCTAGCAACCAAATCATATAATACCTGTACATTAATAGGAGGAGGTAAGTAGACATTCACCAATAGCATCTTAAACTGAAAAATGTCGAGCAGAACTGCCACATACTGCCCCCCCTTATCGGAGAACACCTGGTGTATAGTGCACGGCAGAGCCTTGCTAATCAAGATGGACACACCCCGTGCAAAGGTGGAGTAAGTAGCATGGAAAGTTTTTTGGACCCAGAGCCTGCGCATAGCCAGGACCCTACGGCGATATTCGGCTTGGATTGCTTAAGAATTTGAAATACAGATGCCCTTTTAAATTTGTTGTTCATTCTCCGAACATTCCATGACATTATATTTACATTTTCAGCCATCTATCCGCTAAAAAAAATAAAAAAAAATAAAAAACATATGATACTGACTGTCAGGAACCTGAGTGCAGCACCTGGAAAAGACAGCCTGTGCTGTCAGAGCTCCCAAACCAATGCCACACATAGGTAAATCTGTACCCCACTAGTAGGTGGTGAACTAAGTAAAAACAACCCCCCCCCCCCTGCCATCATACCAGAACTCAAAACACAGCTTAGTCCCAAACTCCCCAAAAAAGGGAGAAAACAAAAATAAAATAGGGAAACTCCAACCTCGTGATGAATAGTTCAGCAAACTGATATGTTTTTCCTGTGTGCTCTCTCATGGAACTCCAATTAACAAGATCAAGAGAAAAAGAAAAAAGTGTGTAAGCTACACTGGCCAAACTGCAGAGTACAGACCATTGATCCTATAGAGCCATCTAGTGGCCTCACAGTAAATAACAGCAAAGGAAAACAAAAAACCCAGCAGAAATAAAACACGTCTGAGCAGTAGGAGAAAAACGTTGCAGGATAATAGGGACAAAATGGCCCACCCTGATCACCAATTAGGGAAAGTCAAACCAGAAAAAATATGGAACATCAGAAAAATACACTGCAGTGAAGAACTCCAAACTTCCATAGCCATCGGGATCGTGGATTACTGTCCAGCCACTCGCACGCCTCTGCCGACCCCTTGTGTTGCACCCGGAGCCTGTTGAGGTACAACATACTGTGCTGAATCTCCTTCTCTCTCAGCCTCTTGCGAACATCATTGAAGGAACGCCGTTGTGTTGAGTTTCAGTCGAGAAGTCAAAGAATAGAATTACCTTGGTGTTCTCAAAGCGGAGTTCCTGATGTTTCCTAGATTCCAGCAAAGTCATGTCCCGATCACGGTAGTTAAGGAATCTAACCAAGAAAGGACGTGGGAATGCACCAGGGGGGCGAACTCCGGTGGGCACCCTATGAGCACGCTCCACCACATATGTGGGGGGGGGGGAGATCCCCCAATTGCAGGATTTTCTTAAAAAATTGTTCAGCAAAAGTGGCAGTCGCAGTCCCCTCCGGCAGACCCACCACCCGGACGTTATTCCTCCGTTGGCGGTCTTCCGCATCATCAGCCCTACGCTGGAGGGATCTCACCAGATCCTGTAACTCAGTTAGCTGGGTACCGTGAGCATGGGACACATCCTCCACTTCAGGTATCCGCTCCTCAGCAGCTGTAAGCCTGCCACGAAACTTGTCCAGATCATGCCTTATGAGTGTACACTCCGTGGCAAGATGGTCGATCTGCACCATTACCGCCGCCTTGCTGGCGTCTATGGCCTCCAGGATGGGTCTAGTGATAGCATCTGAGGCCTCCCCCAGGTCCTGGGGATCAGGCAGCGTTTCCTCCGGTTCGTGACCGCCAGCCACAGCCGCTTTCTCCATCTGCTTGGCCTTCTTCCTCGCACTCCTGGAGGACAGATTAGGAGGCAAGATGGCGGCGGGGGTTCCTTGATCGAGACCACGTGCAGAGCGAGTCTGGCGCTGTGAGTTCCGCGATGTCTGCCCTTGATTGTGCCCGGTCTTTCTCATGACCGGGATGGTCCAAGCACCGTCCGGCCATGTAGAGCAGGAGATAGAATGTAGAAAAACCCGAAAAAACTGAGTTAAGCAAGGATCAATACGGAGCTCCAGAGAAACACTTGCTGCCGCGATCACATCCGGCTATGGTGCATGCACCATAGACAACGGCGCGCAGGCACACTGAGCGTGCCGTTACTAACGACAATCATGCCATTAGTGGCGTCACCCACATGCATGACGTCATCGCGGCTCCAGCCGGTCTCAGCGCCGGAGCCGCGATATGCGGAAGTCACTCGTGGAGAGATGGCGCAGGCGGAGAAGGTGACCGAGCACCGTTGCGGGGGCTTCGATCTCAGGTAAGTACTTCATAATGGACATGCAAGTGACTCCGCGGGTGCGATAAACCTCCACCAATAATATAATGGCCGCTCACCTCACCAAGGGGACCCTTTAATTACCGAGGGTCAAACACACATTCCCCTGCGGGCACTAAAATGGAGCCAAATGCAATCAGGAACCAGGAGAGAGTCAGTGGGTATAGGTCCATTGACAGGGATGAAGGGGACGGTGAAGCTGAGCTCCCCGGTAGAGAAGAGTAGGTTATTGTTATTATTACTCCCTCCTGTTGTGGCCCCAACTTCAAGTGGGGTGGCCATGCATCTCCAGCTCTGAGATCCATCCAGCTGTTTGCCTTTCTAATCAATGCTTTACTGTAAGAGAAGCTGTCTTAGAGACCATGCTGTATTACCACCTAGTCTTTTCATTGAGTCACAGAGTCACAGAGACACATTTATTGAATGAGCTCCTGTTTGTACAGTATAATTGGTTTAACATTATTCTGTATGCATACCCTTTGCCATTTACTTTGCACTGATTTTATATATATATATATATATATATATATATATATACACACACACACACACACTATATTACCAAAAGTATTGGGTCACCTGACTTTATACGCACATGAACTTTAATGGCATCCCAGTATTAGTCTGTAGGGTTCAATATTGAGTTGGCACACCCTTTTTTAGCTGTACCAGCTTCAACTCTTCTCCAAAGGCTTTTTTTGTGAAGTCAGGCACTGATATGGACGGGAAGACCTGGCTTACAGTGTTCGCTTTAATGGTGTTCTATCGGGTTGTGGTCAGGACTCGATGCAGGGCGGTCAAGTTCCTCCACCCCAATCTTGCTCATCCATGTCTCTATGGATCTTGCTTTGTGCACTGATCCAAATCATTTGGTGGAGGGGTATCATGATGTGGGGTTGTTTTTCAGTGGTTAGGCTTAACCCTCTCAGTTCCAGTGAAGGGAACTCTTAAGACATCAGTATACCAAGACATTTTGGATAATTGGGGGATGGCCCCTTCCTGTTCCAACATGACTGCACACCAGTGCACAACCAAGGTCCATAAAGACATGGATGAGCGAGTTTGGGGTGGAGGATACTTGAATGGGTGAAGATGTTATAGCTGCAAAGGTTGGCCCAACTCAATATTGAACCCTACGTTTACGTTGTTTACGTAAAACGTTCGTGAATAGGGCTTTGCGTAAGTGACGTTCACGTCGTTTACATTGCGTATTGACGTCATGATTTGGAGCATGCGCACTGGGACCAATTCACGGCTGGCGCATGCGCAGTACGTTCGGCGCGGGATTGCGCGTTATTTAAATAATACACTCCCCCTACCCGCCCGATTTAACTTAAGACGGGCCATTTACGCTACGCCGCCTCAACTTTACAGGCAACTGCTTTGAGAATAAAGCACTTGCCTGAAAAAGTTGCGGCGGGGTAGTGTAAATATCATAAGCTAGGCAGGTTTAGAATTAAGCCGCTCCTACCTGAATCTAGCCCTAAGTGATCATTTATGTTGGCCTTCATCTCAAACTGACAAATAAGCACCCCTTAACATCAGAAGTTAACTTTTGTTATGCTGTGTATTATCATGCTTTATGTAAAGACAATTATGAATTTTGAATGGGCTGTCAGCACACCTAAACAAACCTAAAACTGGAACCAGATCAGATCTTTTTATTTGTAATGCACTGCAATGTACAGTTGGGACTTATCTGTGTGTGGTGGTGTGGTGCAATGCTTCTGTATTGAAGTGTGTTGGACAAAGTTAGTTGGGGTCCTGTTCAAATGAATGGCACTGAAAAGCACTGCACTGCCGATTGCGCATTACTACGTGCTCATTATGCGGCGCACACCTGCAGCACGAATGTTTAAAGCTGGCTTTACTCCTGTATGGCTGTTTTATCACAAGATCAATTTTTTAATCAATTTATAGTTAATAATATAATTGCAACAGTATGTATTCTGCATCGTATTACCTGCATGCCAGTGTTTGTGATCAGGCGTGGCTTCTCGTCATTTACAGCTTTCACGGTCACATTGATAGTTATTGACTGGCTCTGGCGGTTTACATCTGCAGCATTGACTATAATTGTAAAGTTGTCATTCTTGGTTTCACTGCCATTGTGCTCATATAGCACTTGTCCTTGATTTAGCTAGGAAAAAAAAATATGTATGGTCATTAATGCGCATATTTCAAAAGCATACAAAGACAAAGCTTTTTATTGTGCATCTACCGCCAATAAGTTGAGACCACACTTTTGTTAAGGAAACCCCCAATGTTCTCCAGGTCACATGTATTTTGCAAACATTGTAGCAAATGCCATTACAAACTTTTACCCATTCAGTGCAAAACTGACACATGCATTATTATCGCTTCCTTCTTCCTGGGTCCTAGTCCGCTATCACATGATCACTCCCAGTTTTGCAGCAAGGTAAAAACTGCCGGTCAAAAGCGGGAAAGCAATGAGCTGAGCAGGAAATGACATTTGTAAGAGCTGCACAAATAGTGTACAGAATGCCTTAAAGGAACACTAAAGGTTAGTTTTTTATTAGATCAATTGATTGCTGTAAGTTAGAGCATTTAAATATCACTTATCTCGTTTTTCCTTTTGACCTCCAAAATACAGTAATTCAGGTTTGAAAATGCCATTTCCTGTCTCTCCTCTTCTTGCTTTCCACCAGCACCTGCATGGTGGAAAGCAGAATGTTCTCACCCCCTCCCCATGACTACAGCCCTGCGTGAAGATGCTCTCTTAACCCTCATAGGCATGGAGGCTAAGCCTAATGGGAAATGTAGTTCCCATTAGGCCGTGATGTAGCAAGAATGCATGTGCACTGCAAACCAGGAAGTCAGTGGGAATAACGATTCAGGAGTGACAGAGGTGAAAAAACAGCTTGATTTCAACAGGTATCAAACTAGTTATAATGCAAAACATTGCTTTTTACTTTATCAGCTACTGTCAGACTTTAATTTAAGAGGAAAATATTTTTGTCTTTACAACCCCTTTAAAGGGGAGTTCCACCCACAATTTCACTTTTTAAATATAAATACCCCTGTAATACACAAGCTTAATGTATTCTAGTAAAGCTAGGGCCAGATTCTCAAAAGAGATACGCCGGCGTTTCGTAGGAAACACCGTCGTATCTCTGTTTTTTTTACTGGGTATCTATGCGTGTGATTCCTAGAATCACTTAGGCATAGATACAGTGAAGATCCGACATGTGTAAAACAATTTCACTGTCGGATCGTAGATGTAATGACATCGCTGGCAGCTAGGTGGCCTTTACGATGATTTCTCATTTGCCTATGCAAATGAGCCTAATCCGACGATTCCCGAACGTTTTTACGCCGCCCTGTCGTCGTTTACATTGTTTCCATACGCGTAAGGTTACCCCTGCTATATGAGGGGTAACCTTACGAAGTTCGGTCGTTGCCATGTTAAGTATGGCGCCGGGTCAGCGTTGTCTTTTTCCATCAGTTACGTTGTTTTACTAAGTCATTCGCGAATAGGGATTTACGTAAACGACGCTCACGTCGGTTTCATTCACTTTTTCCGACGTGAGCTGGAGCATGCACACTGGGCTATTTTTGAGGCCGGCACATGCGCAGTTCGATCAACGCGGGGGCGCGCTTAATTTAAATACAAGCCGCCCCCTTTGAATAACGCGGGGATACGCAGAGCCATTTACACTACGCCGACGCAACTTACGGAGCAAGTGCTTTGGGAATACGGCACTTGCTCTGTTAAATTGCGGCGGCGTAGTGTAAATGGCTTACGCTACGCCAGCGGCAATTCTACGGGAATCTGGCCTTATGAGATTAGTGCATGCAGCACAGGCAAACATAAAAAAATGGGTGGAACTCCACTTTCACTTTAAGTTGTCATGTTTTCATATATATATATATATATATATATATACATATATATATATATATATATATATATATATATATATATATGTGTATATATTTTTTTAATAAAAGTGGAGTTTTCAATTAATGTTTCTATAAGGACAATGGTTAGTGGTCTTGTCTTCCTCAATTTGCCATAGAGACAGATTTTTTCAAATATACTAAATACCAAATAATTTTTATTGGATATATATATAATAATAATAATAATAAGATATATAATGAAAATGATAATAGTAGTAGTAATAATAATATAAAGAAAATAAAATTAAGGAATGTGATTTAAATGCTTCATAAACCATCAGCTTTTCTAGAACCTTGATTTAAAACCAGTCAGTTCTATAGAGTCTGTTCACATCTATGAACTGCAATGCAGGCGCATTTAAAAAAAAATACAACATACAAAAAATGTTGGAGGCCGCGTACACACGATCGGCCAAACCAATGAGAACGGTCTAATGGACCGTTTTCATCGGACCAAACCGATCGTGTGTGGGCGCTATCGGTTATTTATCCATCGGTTAAAAAAAAGGGAACTTGTTTTTAATTTAACCGATGGATACCTAACCGATAGAAAAAAGAACGATTGTTAGTAGGCACGACCATCGGTTAAAAATCCACGCATACACAGAATCAAGTCGACGCATGCTTGGAAGCATTGAACTTCATTTTTTTCAGCACATCGCTGTGTTTTATGTCACTGCGTTCTGACACGATTGTTTTTTTAATGTAAAATTCGATGGTGTGTAGGCACGACAGACCATCAGTCAGCTTGATCGGTTAACCCAGCCATTCTCAACCAGGGTTCCTCCAGAGGTGGCTAGGGGTTCCTTGAGCTGTGGCTGATTTACCTCCTGTTTGATGGTGCCTACATAGTTCTGAGCCAATTCCACTTGGAGGAGCCAGTGGTATTACACCAATGATCTTCATAGTTCTCTGTAAGGGGGGCATTCTTACCACTACTGTAAAAAGGGTCATTCTTCTCACTGACCACCAAAGTAAGGGCATTGTTCCCACTGACCCCCAATGAATGGGTTTTATCAGGTGTTCCCCCGAGACCTGAAAATAATTTTTAGGGTTCCCCAGCGGTAAAAAGGTTGAGAAAGGCTGGGTTAACCGATGAAAACGGACCATCAGACCGTTCTCATCGGATGGACCGATCATGTGTACAGGGCATTAGACTTTGTATGTTAAAACATTTTAAGCCGGATTCACAAAACACTTAGGCCTCGTACACACGATCAAATCTGTCTGCTGGAAACGGTCTGCTAGACCGTTTCAGCAGACAGATTCGATCGTGTGTACGGGCAAACAGACGGATTTGGCCACCCGACAGATTTCAAAGCATGCTTTGAAATCTGTCGGCTGGGAACCCGTCCGCCCGACATGTCTGCTGGTTAGTACGCTAACCAGCAGACATGTCTTCTCGCACACGCGCCAAATGGTTTCGACGCATGCGCTGAAGTGTTTTACTTCCTGGTGCGGTGACGTGGCGGCGTCAACGTCACCGCCACGTCATCGACGCGTCAGCGCGCTGTCTGCTGGCGGGGATTTTGGTTTGCTCGTGTGTACACGCGAGCAAACCAAAATGCCAGCAGACAGATTTGTTCAAATCGGTCTGACAGACCGTTTTGAACAAATATATTTAATCGTGTGTACGAGGCCTTACGCCGACGTATTTCCAGATACGCCGACGTAAGTACAATTGTGCGCCGTCATATCTATGCGCCGACCCACAAACCAAGATACGTCAAAAAATAGGCTTCAGCCGCGCGACGTAACTTTCCTATGCCAGCGTATAGTGGGCGAATATTTACGCTGGACGCATGTTGCGCTCCCATTGATTTTCGATTCAAATATGCAAATGAGGCAAATACGGCGATTCAAGAACGTACTTGCGCCCAGCGCATAATATACGCAGTTTGCGCAAGTCGTACATCCGGCGTAAAGTTATTCCCCATATTGGAGGCGCAACTCATGCAAAGGTATGGACCAGGGAACGAATGCCGTTAAATTTTACGTAGTTTACGTTGTACGTGAATAGGGCTGGGTGTAGGTTACGTTCACGTCATAGGCAGTGATTCGACGTATCTTAGGCAGTTGTTTCGACGTGATTGTGAGCATGCGCACTGGGATGCGTCCAAGGCACGACGCATGCCCAATTCGTTTTAAGTACTTGTGTGACGCTCAGCCCATCATTTGCATGGGGTCACGCTTCATTTAAATGTATCACGCCCACTTCCACCTACTTTTACTTAGGCCGGCGCAACGTTGGGAGCATTTGCTTTGTGAATTCCATGCTTCCCTCTCCGCGTTGCGCCGGCGTAGCGTAAAAGACATACACTACGGCGGCATATATATGCGCCGATGTATGTGAATCCGGGCCATACTTTCCACTTTTTCACTATTTAATAATTTCACACACCACTTACCATACAATCATTATCTTCCAGATTGGTGCGGATTAATATTAGATCATCTATCCTCTTTGGGATTGCATTGTAATGACCTGACCTGCCGATGAGCTGACCCCCTGACTTGGTTTGGGTTTCCTGCCCCAGCTCTGGGCCGGGCATTTGATGCGGACCCCCTCTCCCACCCCCTTCATCCTCACATGAGCCAGTTAAGTTCTTGGGCTGATCTGTAAGTATTAGTATATCTAAATACTCCCTAAGGGAACTTTTTTGTATTGTTCAGAAAGTTTTCCCTCCTTCATTTTTTATGAAGTGTTTATTATATTTATATATCTAATTTTTCTGTACTTGCAGTGAATGGATTTTTGCCTCCATACTCCTGATGAGTGAACGTGATTCACAAAACACGTAGAGTTTTTCTATTCATGTGATGCCAAGACAGTTCAGATTTTATACAGCATGTACTTATCTATGTATATGTATAATTACTGTATGTATCATCATTGTACACAGTGTATGTGTTCATGGTATAATTTTACCAATATGTCAACCTTTGTATATGGTTACCGTATTTTCTGGTGTATAAGGTGACCGGGCGTATAAGACGACCCCCTAATTTTACAGTTTTTACAATTTTTTGCCTGTACTCACCATATAAGATGACCCCCCTTCCGAGGCTTCAGATGCTTCATATATTAATGAATACAAAGCCTGCTTGGATTGGCAGAGGCTGTAACATCATTAGCCAACGTCTCTCTGACTCTCAAAGCCAATCCGAGCAGGCTACTGAATGTAGCCTGCTCGGATTGGCAGAGGTTGTTACTCCAATCCGAGCAGACTCTGTATTCATTTGAATACATCGCTCACTAGGATTGGCTAAGCGGTATATACTGTATGTAGCCAAAGCTACATACAGTATTACCGCACATCCAGCAGGCATTCGAGCAGCTGACCTGGCGTATAAGACAACCCCTGCTTTTGGCCAGTTTTTAAAAGGTAGTCTTATACGCCAGCAAATACAGTATGTTTATGTTTGGAAAACATTATAATGCATTTCTAGACCACGGAATTGCCTTTGATACAATAAAGGTTTAATCATATATTTACTCCATACACACATTTTTGCAGCAATAAATTAGTCCCTACTAAAAATAATACAAACTTATATATATATATATATATATATATATATATATATATATATATATATATATATATTACAATGTGATACACATTTTAAGCATAAAATATTGCTGAATGCTTATTGATTTAAATATTTATTTAAAACTCACCTCATTCCAGCTAAAGCTTCTTAGATCTTCTCCCTGTGTGTCAGTAAGACGTCCATTTATTGGTTCATCCAGCACTAGAAGTTCAAGGTGGAGACTGAGATAGTAATCACTGTGAATCTGTAGTATGCTGCCAGGGAGAACTGTTTTCCCACCCTCCTCCACCGTCACATCACCGGCTTCCACTGGTATATAGATAGGCAGAATTTCTAGAAGGACGACAATCTCTTGAGTTGTGTCTCCTGCAGAAACCTCTAGTATCATGCGGTCAGGGAGCATTTCTGAGGCTGAATGTAAATACAGGATCTTTCCTTTGTTAATGTCCTCCTGGGTGAAAGTCTGTACAGAGTCCAAACTTGGTGACCCATCAGAAGACAGCTCCCCACTGCTAGAGACCAAATATCCAAAAGATGGAGGATCTGTCAGACTATATGCAATCTTGTGTGGGAATATGCCTTCTGCAGAGACCTGTAAATTATAATGTCATTTACAATTGTAAGTTTAGTCACTGACATAAAATCATTTTAATTTCACATAAAAATTGTAAATGCAGGCAGTGTTCACCAGGACAAATAGATTGCTGAATATGACAATGGAGGGCATACAGAATTCAATCAGTAGGTCTATGCGGCTATATGCTAAGAATCAGTGTAGCCATAATAGTGCAGTTATTGCAACCATACTTGAAATTACACTAATCCATGTTCAATTCACACAGTGTGGTAAAGGCAGCAACAGGGAAGCTTCTAATCTCAGAATCTCAGTTTTTTGGTTAGACAAAACTCCATTCAGAAGTGAACTTTACTTTAAATGCAATAATATTGAACTTCTATTCTACTATACAAACATACAAGATGAAATCTTGAAAAAAAAATAATAACAAGATTCTACAAGAAGCAATGCAAGACTTTTTACCCTAGTGGGGGCCCACGTGGATATTAACTGAGGATAATTTGTTTCCCTTATGTGCTTTTGGATATGTACACAAAGCTTTAATAATATTCAGGAAATGAGCCCCAATGTTATAGTAGTAGAATAAAGAGAAGATGTGAGGAAAGAAAGGCAGATGTTAGATCTATTCTTAGCATCCTAAGCCAATTGTATGGAAGGTCACTGGAAAAAAGATACGGTATCTTAAATAGTAATCAATTTTTTTTACCTATAGGAAAAAATAAATATTTGTGTGGTTTAGGATAATTTTATTGAAAGTAGTTAGGTTGAGTTAATGTGTATACCAAAAATATTTTAAGACCATATGTAAGAGGAGTATTTAGGGACGTTTTAGCAATTTTGTAACTTGGAAGATACTAAATTTGTGTTTCCAAATTAGAAAGAACTATACAGTAGAAAGACAGAATCTACAATTTATGAAAAACTGTTTTTTTTTTCATAGTAGGGTATTGATGAAAATCAATCTTTCAATTAATTAAAAATATAACTACAAAAAGGTCAAGTTTCCCTAAGGGAGAAGGATGTTTGACCTGTAGAATGGGACATTAACAATTTAACTTCATGTTTGCTGCTTTATATGTGCTATACCCTAATTAGCAGCACCGAGAATAAATCTCCAGTTAAAAAGAAAAAGAAGAAAACTATTTTCAAAACTCACCATGAGATACTCCTTACTAATCTTTGCAGATTCCCCCTGAAAGACATACACCTTCTCATTATGGTTCACATTCAGAGTCACAGGTAGAGAATCGGTGAGCACTTGCACCTTGATGTCACCCACAGCCACCACCTGATTAGCTTCAACAGAAATCCGGAAATGATCCCTGTTACTTCCTTCTTTACTGTGTTGATAAACTACAAGTCCATCTGCCAGTTCTAGTTGTGAAAAAGAATCCGTGGGCTGCCCCTGTTTTAAAACTTCTCCCCATCTTGGTTTAGTGCTGATATAGTATTTAATTTCATCTTCTGAACGTAGATCTAAGTTGGTCTCCAGTTTAAGATTTGTGGCAGACAATGTCTCTTTGCCACCAGGAAGCACATTTAGAGTGGTGATATTAGAAATATGAATGTATGGTTCAGATGCTTGGACTTCTAAAATAGTGGTAAGATGATGAAGCCCATCTGACAATCTCAACTGTATAGAACCCTGGTCTGGTCCACTATGAATAAACAGAATTCTGTGTTTTCGGAGGTCCTCTTGTGTGAATCTGACAACAACAAGTGATGGGTTATCCACAAAAACAATTCTTCCAAATGGAACTCCATATCGAACTAGCACTATTTGTGAATCTGTTGATCCTGAGTCTGGATCTAAAAATGCAATATCATTTGTAGTTAGCAATTTCTGCCCATCACGGACTACAGTGAAAACTTTTTGTACTATTTGAAAAGGTGGGTTGTCATTAACAGGTTGAATGGAGACTCGAAAGACACCTCTCACCACTTCCTGGTCTTCAAACTCTTCATCTCCACTTGTATCAGAGGCACTGCCATCTTGCTGCCGTGAGGCTACAAATGGTATATCATCTTCAGTAGTTTCAGAACCATCATGCTGATAATAAATTAAACCATCAAGAATGTCATCATTGGTAAATTCTGATATTCCTTCTTCTAAAAGAGCGCCAGACTGTGAACTTCCCTTCCTTATGAGTGTTCCATGTTGAGGCCCATCAATTACTTCATAAAAAAAATCAATATTACTGCCACTTTTTAGGAAAAGGTGATCTGAGGTTATTGCCTCCTCCCCTCCTTCCAGCACATGTAATATTTGATTAATAAGCTGCGGGGCATCTGGATCTGCACCAATCAGAATCTTGTATGTGTACACTGGAGACACCTTCCCATGATATAAGATCTGGAACTGAAACTGGTCTTCGGTATCTTTTGTGTTACGTACTGTAGCTGTGTAACTGATGCGCCCATTCACTAGGTCTTCCTGGGAAAACCGTGACCCTTCAATAAGGCGCCTACCATCAAACTGTAGATTACCCTTTTTGGGAGATTGAACAATTAAATAAGTGAATAATGCCAGTTCATGATCTTGCATAGTTGTGTCAACCTGTAATTTCTTATGTGAGAGATTCATTTCCCGTGTTTTTCCCAGCTTTAAAGGTATCATCCTCATCATTTGAATACCGGACCGCTTTACCTTGACCTGCAATGTCTGATTACCCATTTCCTGTGTTCCCAATTTGAGCTGAATTTTCAGATCTTCACTCATTTCATCCCCCCTAATATCTGAATTTGTGCTGAGGTACCTCACTCTTGATTTAGCTAAGTCACTCTGCTTAAAAGTGTCTGTGGCTTTCCATTCCTCTCCAGCCACCAGTTTTTGTATAACTCCTAACCTGGGGTTCTCAATTAAGTTATACATGGCTTCCATTCCCAGTTTATCTAAATTTGTTAATATAGGAAGATTGGAAGGAGTGATCAGTGCAGATGATCCCTCCGATACCACCACTGCTTTTGATGTCATGTTCTTTTGTGGCTCCAACACTATAAAGCTTGCATATGCCAAAGAGCTTCTTGTTGTTCCATCAGTAGCCTGTAGTGTTAGCTGTGCCTGTTGTCCAGACTTATGGATAAATACCACTTGGCCTTCTTCTAAGTCTTTGCAAGAAAATTCTTGGATGGCTTTTCCAGGCTTGTTTTGAAATTCAACATGTCCTTCTTTTGAACTCCCCAAAATATAAACATTGAGCAGATCACATGGTGTGTCAGGGTCATTGATCTTAATGATATCCACTGTTAGCAATTTTCTACCTCTTTTTAAAATTCCTAATATGTTACCTTTAGGAAATTCAATAGATGGTATAGCTGTTGAAGGGGATATGTTTATAGTAAGATTGTAACGCTGAGCCTTCCTCAAGCATTCTGGAAGGTTTACACTACTAGCCAACGAAACCTCCAAAATCAGGTGGTCTTCAAGTGACTGTGTTCCATCGTGAACATATTTTACTCTATGATTGGCAACATCTAATAGTGTAAATTTTCGCCTAGATTCAGCACCAGGTATGTCAAGTACCAAATGTCCTTTTTGAGTGTCATTTATTATACTGAAAAGAAACTGAGACTGGCGAATACCGGATTTTCTTAGGTCAATTGTGGGGTGGAAGTGCCTCCATTCCAGAATGGAAAATCCCCCTCTTGTTACTAACAATGGCTTTGGGTTAAGAAGTGAAGTCAGTTTAGTACTACTAGGTTCCATATTGCAAATATCAAAAATATTGCTAATAACTGTGGGCACTGCAGTGGTGGCAGGGGAAGAAGATGAAGTAAGGACCTCTTCATATTCAACATAGTCATCATACTCATCACAACCATCTGTAATATCTCTGCTACCCAAAGCATCACCAAGCCCTTTCTTCATGGAATTTATCTTCAAATCTGAGACACAGCCAGAGAAAGATCTGTATTCCATATCATCTATGAAGAGTCGACCAAGAGGACCTTCCCTTATTTTAGCCAATGATATCTCATCTATGCCCCCAAGGTAAAGATTGCCATGCAGCTCTAACATTTGTCCAAGGTTATCAAGAGAGACCTGAGAGGAGGTTGTATCCACAATGAGCTGCATTTTAGATTTGTCTATAACAACTTGGACATCATGGGGCTGGCTGTCACTTACATAAACCATATTTTGAATTTTCACTGCAGACCGTCCTGTATATAGTGTACCCTGTAAGTGGCCACCAGCAATTTCAAAGTATAAATAGGATTTTTGTGGTCCAGACTGGTAGATTAGTGGGGCACGCCCTGGTCTCGATGTTTCTAAAGTAAGACGTATTGATCCTTGTGATTTCATATCCCAATTAGGGAATATGATGTATGAACGTGGCCCAAGAAATCCAAAGGATTCGGCTGAGTTAGAAAGAGAATTGATTTGGCAATCTTCCCATTGTCCATAGAGCTCTGCTTGAGGATTGGAACCAGAAAGCAAGTCAATGTTGTCAAATCTGGCTTTTAAGATGCATCCATGAAAAGTAGGAATTTCCTGCAAATGATATGGTATGTTGCTTGTACCAGTTCCACCTAGAAAGATGCCATGGTCAAGATTCAACTTTTGTGAGGACCAAGGTAGATCCATGATGCTGGTAAAATTGTTTAGTGTTAAAGACATCTGGGACTCTGAAATAATCACATTTAATTGGTATGTCTCTTTGTTTCTTAAAACCATCCATGTTGGGGAATACAGAATGGATTCTCCTTCACCTCTTTCCAAGCGAGCCTGTGGGGAAATATAAAAATTAAGTTAATTTAGTATGTATGAAGTTTGCACAGATGTTTTTTAATTGACTAGGAAGACAAAATAATGTCTGAGCAGATCCTACTCTCAACCTTTGGCTGAGGCAGGCCATACATGCGTTAAATTTCGAAAGAATTTTCTTTTGAAAATTGTATTTAAGAAATTTTGTTCGTATTTCGCACCATCAGTGGGCTGCAGCAACAGCCATCGAATTTAAGTAATCGGACATGTCGGATTTTTTTTTTAAAAACAAACGATTTTCTAATCAATTATGGGAGAATTGTGCGATAAAAGTAATTGAAAAAGAAATGCGCATGTGCAAGAAAAGAAAATTCCCGTAAACAAAAGAGGATTCCCAGCCACGAAAATTATTTTCTATAGCAACATGAGGTGAAATTGAAGGCTTGGTTGATTGAAAATCAATGGTGGCACCATCGGATCACAAATCAGAAAAATATTTCGAAATTCGACCATGTATGGCCTGCCTAACCCTAGTATCACACTAACAGGGTCAGGCAGCTTTGTCATGCAAGGAAAACATAGACTAGGAACAGGAAAAGGCTGATAAAGACTAAATGGGAGATGTAGAGGTAAGGATCCTCTACATCTCCCATCCACATCCTTGTTCTGCACCCCCTTCTCAGCTCTGACCTCCGCACCCCCTCAGCCCTCACCTGCAAAAAAAAAAAACTGTCAGCAGCTGGCCCCTGTCTAGGACCTCTAGCGGTCACATCTTACGGGTTTGGGTATTCTCCCACAAAGTGAACTAAGTGCACATTTATTTTCAGCTCTGCCTCCCCCCTAGATTATAAAGGCTGCAGCAGTAACCAGCACCAGCATCACAGCTAATCAGCATGCACCACCCCCCCTTTCCCATAAACACACTACTCTTGAGAACTCCTGTCCTGCCCTCAGTGCAGGGACAGAGAGGGGTAGCTCTGAGTAGCTCCCAGCCCAACTTGATTTTATTTCGGGAGCAGGACGGAAAGTCCCCATCCTGCTGCTGGAACACAGCACTCTATACTGTATGTAGGTAAGGCTACATACAGTTAATACAGCGCTGACAGCTGCTGCATGTGTTAGTGAAGGAAATAATTAGTTTGGACCAGCTTCATCCAGACAAACTATTTAAAGTTTACTAAAATATGGAGTTAGGCTTTAAATGCTTGCAAGATCTGTGAATGGGGTTGGTGAGATCTGTGCACGTTTTTACTTTGTATACTGACTGGTTAAATAATAATTAAAAAAAGTCAGACATTCAGCCCTTGTGTATGTTGGGACCAGCAGCTGTCTGACGCCTGATCATCCATCTCAGCCAATCGCAGAGAGAGAGCGCTGATCGGAGTGTTCTAGCGAGGGGGTTGTCCCTCGGGGGGGAGGGGGCGGCTGGAATTGCTGAACTAACCTTGCATGGTTGGTACAACGGCTCTGACCAGAGCTGTCTCAGCTGTCAACTGTTTGTGTGTACTCAGCTTTAGACACGTTTGCATTTCTTTTATTCCAAAGCACAAGTTGCAAGTGAGATCATACTAACAGTCAATAAATATAGATATAGATAGAACCAGCTGGCATTGTATGCCCGGTCTTAGAATTCGACTGTACAATCTTTGTACAATTTCCTGTACATTCACCAAACATACAGTACAGACCAAAAATTTGGACACACCTTCTCATTCAAAGAGTTTTCTTTATTTTAATGACTATGAAAATTGTAGAGTTACACTGAAGGCATCAAAACTATGAATTAACACATGTGGAATTATATACATAACAAAAAAGTGTGAAACATCTGAAAATATATGTCATATTCTAGGTTCTTCAAAGTAGCCACCTTTTGCAGCAGACACATCTCTAGAACAACTGTTAAGAGGAGACTGTGTGAATCAGGCCTTCATGGTAGAATATCTGCTAGGAAACCACTGCTAAAGAAAGGCAACAAGCAGAAGAGACTTGTTTGGGCTAAAGAACACAAGGAATGGACATTAGACCAGTGGAAATCTGTGCTTTGGTCTGATGAGTCCAAACTTAAGATCTTTGGTTCCAACCACTGTGTCTTTGTGTGACGCAGAAAAGGTAAACGGATAGACTCTGCATGCCTGATTCCCACTGTGAAGCATGGAGGAGGAGGTGTGATGGTGTGGGGGTGCTTTGTTGGTGACACTGTTGGGGATTTATTCAAAATTGAAGGCATACTGAACCAGCATGGCTACCACAGCATCTTGCAGCGGCATGCTATTCCATCCGGTTTGCGTTTAGTTGGACCATCATTTATTTTTCAACAGGACAATGACCCCAAACACACCTCCAGGCTGTGTAAGGGCTATTTTACCAAGAAGGAGAGTGATGGGGTGCTGCGCCAGATGACCTGGCCTTCACAGTCACCGGACCTGAACCCAATCGAGATGGTTTGAGGTGAGCTGGACCGCAGAGTGAAGGCAAAAGGGCCAACAAGTGCTAAGCATCTCTGGGAACTCCTTCAAGACTGTTGGAAGACCATTTCAGGTGACTACCTCTTGACCACTTAAGACCCGGACCAAAATGCAGGTAAAGGACCTTGCCCCTTTTTGCGATTCGGCACTGCGTCGTTTTAACTGACAATTGTGCGGTCGTGCGACGTGGCTCCCAAACAAAATTGGCGTCCTTTTTTCCCTACAAAAAGAGCTTTCTTTTGGTGGTATTTGATCACCTCTGCGGTTTTTATTTTTTGCGCTATAAACAAAAATAGAGCGACAATTTAAAAAAAAATGCAATATTTTTTACTTTTTGATATAATAAATATCCCCCAAAAATATATAAAAAAAACATTTTTTTTCCTCAGTTTAGGCCGATACGTATTCTTCTACCTTTTTTGAAATAAGCGTTTATCGGTTAGTTTTCGCAAAATTTATAGCGTTTACAAAATAAGGGATAGTTTTATTGCATTTTTATTAATGTTTTTTTTTTACTACTACTGGCGGCGATCAGCGATTCTTTTCGTGACTGCGACATTATGGCGGACACTTTGGACAATTTTGACACATTTTTGGGACAATTGTTATTTTCACAGCAAAAAATGCATTTAAATTGAATTGTTTACTGTGAAAATGACAGTTGCAGTTTGGGAGTTAACCACAAGGGGGCGCTGTAGGATTTGAGTGTTCCCTGTGTGTGTTTACAACTGTAGGGGGGTGTGGCTGTAGGTGTGACGTCATCAATCACGTCCCCCTATAACAGGGATGACGTGATCGATGCTGCGGCCACAGTGAAGCACGGGGAAGCCGTGTTTACACACGGCTCTCCCCGTTCTTCAGCTCCAGGGACGGTCGGGTCCGCGAGTCCCGCGGTCCTGGTCCTGGAGCTTCAGACCGGGTCACGGGAGCGCGCCACGGGCGCGCGCCTGTGACCCACGGCTGGGTACTGAAACCAACGTATATATACGTTGATGTGCCCAGCCGTGCCATTCTGCCGACGTATATGTGCAGTAGGCGGTCCTTAAGTGGTTAAAGCTCATCTAGAGAATGCCAAGAGTGTGCAAAGCAGTAATCAAAGCAAAAGGTGGCTACTTTGAAGACATATTTTCAGTTGTTTCACACTTTTTTTGTTATGTATATAATTCCACATGTGTTAATTCATAGTTTTGATGCCCTACGTGTGAATCTACAATTTTCATAGTCATGAAAATAAAGAAAACTCTTTGAATGAGAAGGTGTGTCCAAACTTTTGGTCTGTACTGTATGTAATATGAGGACCTACCAAAACTATCCAATCCATTTGTATCCAATCAGATCTAGATAGGAGGATCTCAATCAGATTGTAACATGCGTGGTGAGCTCTACCTGTAACATTACTGCTATGATATGGGTAATGATGGCATGTTGCAAAAGTCATCTTATAATTCTCTTTTAGAGATGAGTACAAATGTATATACATGTACCCAGAGCTTTTTTTCTCAGAAAATAGGTGCAGGAACTCAACCACGACCCGTTCAGATTTCACAAACAGTAGAAGGGTCTTAAAGGGGCATTAAATACCAGAATTGCATTACATACAGTGTGCAGAGTTCAGGGGGTTACAAAGCAGTCACTTGTAAACACAGAAACCAGACTTCTGTGTTCACAAGTGATTGTGGTGAGCGGGCACCAAAGGGACTAAGCCAAAGGTGGTGGAACTGAGTTCCCCCAAGTTCCCCCAGAAAAAAAGCCCTGCATGTACTGTACCCCTTCTTTGTAAAACACTGGGGCTGACAGAATGCAGTGTATAGGAGTTAAGCATTGTATTCAGAATTTAGAACAGCTCGGCCTGCGTCTGCGCTGTTTGCTTTCTGAGTCTGTGTGAGGACTTGTATATTGTGTGTGTGTGTGTGTGTGTGTGTGTGTGTGTATGAGTATGCATGGACAGATGGGGGCAGCTAAGGATAATTTCTAGGTCCCTCAGCAAGACATCTGGTCTTAATTAGAATTATAAGAACAAACTGATTTATAACAGTAGTTTATTTTTGTAAGAATTTGTCCCAATCCATGCAAAGCTCTGATTATATACTTGTTTAAAGAGTTTTTAAATGTATACGCCTGTAATTTCAGCTAAGAAATCATGAGAGGTGTATTTGTCGTCTGGAAATGTGCATATCTATGTCTGTCTATTTACAGTTTTATCTTTCTTTTCTTTTTTCTTTGTTGTGTCTGTTATTTGCATTACAGTCCCTTTTGTCAGAACGCTCCTTCTTGGCTTGGTGCATGAATTGTGTTATATGGAGGTGGCTAGTATGCAATTCCTAACAGGGATAAGGAGCTTTTGATAGACGAGACAACTTACTAAAAAAAAAAAGAAAAAAAAAAAAAAAAGAATGCTCAATATAGACACATGTTTTTCTGTGTTGAAGAATGCCAAAAGCAGAAAGGAGCCAACAGTAGCAGCTTTTGTGTCTGTTGATAGGCAATTTTTTTTATCACTGAATTGTTTTTTGTGTGTTTGCTAAATATACACAAATCTGGAGGCTGTATTGACCTGGTTATTGTTTTAGCACTGCTACTATATGATTATAAAGGCACAGAGATCTGTATACAGTAGAATCTGTAGTACCCCAGGCTCTCCAAAAGATGGTTTAAACCAGGGCTTTTTTTTCAGTGGGAACCATGGGGGAAAGCAGTTCCAGCACCTCCAGGACTGAATGTATAATGGCAAGGGTTGGTGGGGTGTGCTGTAGGGTCTGTTGATGCTGGCTTCTGGGGGATCTATTGTCACTAGAGGGGATCTATTTTGTGGTAGGAGGGTCTGTTGTTGCTGGGGAGGTTGTTGTTACTGGTAGGGGATCTATTGTTGCTGGGGGTGGGTCTTATGTTACTGGGGGGGGGGGGGGGCGGGACAGTTGTTGCTGGTAGAGATTTGCTGTTGAGGGATGAGCCTATTCTTGCTGGCTGCTGGAAGATCTGTTTTTGCTGTTGGGGGGTCTATTGTTGCTGAGGAAGGGGCAGGATTTTGTTGTAGGTGGTCTGTTGTTGCTGGGGGGGGGGGGGCTATTGTTGCTTGAGAGTCTATTGATGCTGGCTGGGGGAGATCTGTTGTTGCTTCAGGGGGTTTATTGTTGCTTGAGAGTCTATTGATGCTGGCTGGGGGAGATCGGTTGTTGCTTCAGGGGGTTTATTGTTGCTGAGGATGAAGTTTTTTTATGGGTGGTCCATTGATGCCAAGGGAATCTATTGTTACTGGCTGCAGGGAATCTATTTTACTGTGTTGTTATTATCATTAACAAGTTCCATACAAACTAGTTAGTACCACAAATGTTACATGCTTCTGTATTCTCTCAAAGCGGCCTTGGGGGATGGGTAGGGGGTGGAACCAAGGAACGGTGCTCAGAGGTGGGTAGGGGGCAGAGACAAGGGATGACAATGGATGACTTGGAAACGGAAAGCTCCTGCACTCCATTTGGAGTATCCCTTTCACTTTTAGTTATGAGACCTTACGCAACCTAAAGGGACTCTGTAATGAGGGATTATGAAGGAAGAAGTGATATAGGAGCTTCAACCAGAAGGAGTACCAGACCAAATTCACAAAGTAGTCAAAATCTGTTTCACTGGCCTAATTCTACGCAAACCAATTGCTTTGTTAACCAATTGACCACTGGGCACTTAAACCCCCTTAATAACCAGACCAATTTTCAGCTTTCGGTGCTCTCACAGTTTGAATGACAATAACTCAGTCATACAACACTGTAACCAAATTAAATTTTTGTCATTTTTTTCCCACAAATAGAGCTTTCTTTTGGTGGTAATTGATCACCTCTGCGTTTTTTTTTTTTTTTTGCTATAAATGAAAAAAGAACGAAAATTTTGTAAAAAAATGAATTTTTCTTTATTTCTATTATAAAGTTTAGCAAAAAAGTAATTTTTCTTCATAAATTTGGCCTAAAATGTATACTGCTACATATCTTTGGTAACAAAACAAAAAAAAATTGGATATTATTTAGTCTGGGTGAAAGTTATAAGGTCTACAAGCTATGGTACCAATTACTGAAAATGTATCAATTTGATCACACCTGATGTACTGACAGCCTCTCTCATTTCTTGAGACCCTAACATGCCAGAAAAGTACAAATACCCCCCAAATTACCCCTTTTTGGAAAGAAGACATTCCAATGTATTTAGAAAGAGACATTGTGAGTTTTTTGAAGTTGTATTTTTTTCCCACAATTCTTTGCAAAATCAAGATTTTTTTTATTTTTATTTTTTTCCACAAAATTTTCATATTAGCGGGTTATTTCTCACACACAGCATATGCATACCACAAATTACACCCCAAAACACATTCTGCTACTCCTTCCGAGTATGGAGATACCACATGTGTGAGACTTTTACACCGCGTGGCCACATACAGAGGTCCAACATGCAGGGAGCACCATCAGGCGTTCTGGAACACCCAGACCAATTCTGACATTTCTCTCCTACATGTAAAAATCATCATTTATTTGCTAGAAAATTACATAGAACCCCAAAACATTATATATGCTTTTTTAGCAAAGACCCTATAGAATACAATGGCGGTCGTTGCAACTTTTTATCGCACATGGTATTTGCACAGCAATTTTTCGAATGCATTTTTTTTGGAAATAAAACAGTTTTGTGCTTTAAAAAAAAAACAGTAAAGTTAGCCCAATGTTTTTGCATAATATGAAAGATGAAGTTACGACGAGTAAATAGATACCCAACATGTCACCCTTCAAAATCGCACAGGCTTGTGGAATGGCGCCAAACTTCGCTACTTAAAAATCCCCATAGGCGACGCTTTAAATGTTATTACTGGTTACATCTTTTTAGTTGGAGAGGAGGTCTAGGGCCAAAATTATTGCTCTCGCTCTAACGTTTGCAGCGATACCTCACATGTGTGGTTTAAACACCGTTTTCATATGTGGGCGGGACTTACGTGTGCGGTCGCATCTGTATATGAGCACACGGGTACAGGGAAGGAAGGGGTTAATGCAGGGATGGCTGATTTAAATATGACCCACCCATTCCTATCATGGCCACACCCCTTTCTGTTTGAGATCCGCCCTGAAATTTTCGAGTGGGGACACTAGAAACACTAAGAAGATATAACCATGCTAATGGTTCAGCAGGAAACATATAGCACAGTAAGGAAGGTTTGTGGTCCAGGCTGATAGGACAGTCAAAATTAGAAGCAGCTTGCGTTACACTAACAGTGTAGCGCAAGCCGGGCGGGGACTATTTTCGTGCTGCCCCCCTGCAAAGTGCTGCTCTAGGCCTGGGCCTTGTTGGCCTAGGCCAGGATACAGCGTTGCCTGTAAGTACAAGTGAAAAAAAAGGCTTAACTACTACTTTAATAAAAAATAGACTATGGATGTGTATGGATTATTTTTGAAGAATAGGGATATTGTTTAGTGCCACTTTAAATGCAAATGTTGCGCCTGTTTGCAGTCTGTTTTTGGGAAGGGCCTCTCTGCACATGTTTTATGTGACATTTTAGTTGGTATGTTTGCAGTCATAGAAATCTGCATGCAAAGTACATAAATTCAAAGTATTCAAAGTGTCTTAATTACAAAATGATGTGTGTTCAACAGCCAGTGTCATGTGTCTTATATAAGTAATGAATAGAATACCACTGTGACTGCATTTTTTAAATTTGCAATTAATTCCTTACAATACTGATTTCTGTATGTACATGCACATATACCATGTCATTGTTTGCTTAGTTTGATTTCCAACACCCTTCATGGAAATGCAGTGAGAGAACAAATGTAGATAATTTAGCACAGAGCAAACAAAGTACCTTGAAGTCTGTAAAACACACATTATCAGATGTATGTGAAGGAAAGGCTAAGGCCGCGTACACACGGCAGAGAACCTCGAGGGGCGGAACACATCGATCCGCTCGTCGAGGTTCTCGGACGGCCGGCAGATTCGGCGAACAGCCCGTCGGGAAAGGCGACCAGCCATTCATCCCGACGGGCCGTCGAACAAATAGAGAACCTGCTCTCTATTTCGGCTCGACGGCATTCCCGACGGGATGTTTGCCGAATCCGTACACACGGCCGAGGTTCTCGGCAGAATGAGGATCCCAGCGAGGTTCTCGCTGGTTTCTGCCGAGAACCTCGTCCGTGTGTACGGGGCTTCAGAAATCCTATAATATCCGATACACAGTGAGTATTGCTGTAGTACACTCCTAGCTGTCAGCCTGGTTATAATGTAGGAATGCATACTACGCACTTGAAGCAAAAGTAAATATATTTTGTGTTGAAAGCTTGAATTACATTTATTATTCTTGCATACTTATACAGGGTTATTTACTAAAGGATATCCACTTTGCACTACAAGTGCAAACCACAAGTGCAAAGTGCACATAGAAGTGCAGTCGCTGTAGATCCGAGGGGGAAATGCAAAAAAATGTAAAACAGCATTTTAGCTTGCACATGATTGGATGATAAAATGAGCAGAGCTTCCCCTCATTTCAGATCTACCCCTCAGCGACTCCAAGTGCACTTTCAGTGCAATTTCAAGTGCACTTGTAGTGTGCACGTGTAATGAAAAGTGGATTTGCCTTTCGTAAATAACCCCCATTGTGTCGCTATAGTTATAGGGCCTGATTCACGTAGCACTTACGCCGACGTATCTCGAGATGCGCCGCGTAAGTGTAAAGATGCCCATTCGTATCTCTGCGCCGTACCCATAGAACCAAGATACGCCTAAAAACTGACTTCATCCGACCGACGTAACTTGCCTACGCCGGGGTATCTTGGGCGCATAGTTACGCTGGACGCCCCATTGCAAATATGCAAATGAGTAAGATACGCTGATTCACGAATGTAGATGCGCCAGGCGGAAAAGATACGCGGTTTGCACAAGGCTTACGTCCGGCCTAAAGCTATTCCACATATAGGAGGCGCAACTCATGCAAAGGTATGGACCAGGGAACAGCCGTCGTATTTTACGTCAATTACGTAGTACTACGTGAATAGGGCTGGGCGTAGGTTACGTTCACGTCGTAGGCAGTGATTCGACGTATCTTAGGCAGTTATTTCGACGTGGTTGTACGCATGCGTGCGGGGATGCGTCCAAGATACGAAGCATGCGCAGTTCGTTTTTTGAAGCTCAACCCATCATTTGCATGGGGTCACGCTTCATTTCAATGTTACACGGCCACTTCCAGCCCACTTCCACCAACTTTGACTTACGTCGGCTTATGCCGACAACTATACGCTACGCCTGGGCAATGTTGGGCGCATTTTCTTTGTGAATGTCATACTTGCCTCTCAACTTTGCGCCGGCGTAGCGTAAAGAAGATACGCTACGGCGGCATAAATATGCGCCGATCTACGTGCATCTACCCCATACTCTATAATTGATTTCAATCAGGGTCATTCACCCTATCGTAGATCAAATCCAGGAGTGTTTAGCCTTACCCTCAGTGTCCCATTGGAAAGTTCTAGTAGCAGATATTGGCTTGTTCCAGTTGCAAGGAAGAGGAGACCAGAATTCTGAGAGGAGACAAAAGTCACAAGAAGGTTGGCATCCACTGTTCTCCTGATGTCAGGGTCTCTCGTGTTGTGCTGTCCTGTAGAGGAGAAGGAAAGTGCAGCAAATTAGCGGTTGTGAGTTGCACACCCCCTTAACAAACATAGGATATTAAAGGGGAGTTCCACCCACAATTTCACTTTTTAAATATAAATACCCCTGTTATACACAAGCTTAATGTATTCTAGTAAAGTTAGTCTGTAAACTAAGGTCCGTTTTGTTAGGTTGTTACAGCATTTAGATATATTATAATCTAGAAATAGACCGTGGCCATCTTAAGTGTGGGCGTCATGAAGCCAGACGGTATGACTTCCTGGATTTCAGCTTTGCATATCTCACACATGCTCAGTGCTGCACAAGCAATGCAATAGGTTTCAGTCAGGTTTGCAAGGACTACTGGGAATCATGATGCCTATCCCAGAAACCCTTGCAAATAGCCATGTGACTTAATAGCCTAGGCCAGTGGTAGGCAACCTCGGCTCTCCAGCTGTTTTGAAACTACAAGTCCCATGAGACATTGCAAGACCCTGACAATCACAGGCATGACTCATAGAGGCAGAGGCATGATGGGATTTGTAGTTTCACCACAGCTGGAGGGCCGAGGTTGCCTACCCCTGGCCTAGGCTAATAAGGAGGAGGAAGTAATGAAGGACTACAAAATAAAGGTATTTACAAACAACAAAATAAATAAAAATTGTCCATTCTGAACACTATGAGATTAGGGCATGCAGCACAGACAAACATAAAAAAATGGGTGGAACTCCACTTTAAGATGTCTTTAAAGTGTAGCTATGATCAAAAAGCAGAGTGGCATTAGGGGAACTTCGGCTGAAAGAAAGACAGCAGACTCCGGGCCAGATTCTCAGAGGCGTTACGACGGAGTATCTCAGATACCCCGTCGTATCGCCTTTTTTTTGTCCTCGTATCTATGCGAGTGATGCTTAGCATCACTTTTGCATAGATACGCTTCTACAAGTGTAAAAGCATTACACTTTCGGATCGTAGGTGTAATGACAACTCCGGCCACTAGGTAGCCTTCACGTTGTTTTTTCATTTGCATATGCAAATAAGGCTAGTACGGCGATTCCCGAACGCTTTTACGCCGCCCCGTCGTCGCGTACGTCGTTTACGGACTCGTAAGGTTACCCCAGCTTCTATGTGGAGTAACCTTACGAAGTTCCGTCGGATGCCGTCGGACGCCATGTTAAGTATGGCGTCGGGTCAGCGTCGGCTTTTTCCGTCGCTTACGTCGTTTTACTAACTCGTTCGAGAATAGGGACTTGCGTAAATGACGCTCACGTCGTTTTGACGTTGGTTTCAACGACGCTTCCCGACGTGAGCTGGAGCATGCGCACTGGGCTTTTTCCCCCGGCCACCGCATGCGCAGTTCGTTCGACGCGGGGGGGCGCTTAATTTAAATACAAGCCGCCCCATTTGAATTGCGCGGGTTTACGCTTGGCGATTTACGAGACGCCGGCGAAAACTACGGAGCAAGTGCTTTGAGAATAAAGCACTTGCTCTAGTACGCAGCGGCGGCGTAGTGTAAATGGCTTACGCTACGCCGCCGAAAATATATGAGAATCTGGCCCTCCATGACTAGTAAATATTTAAATAATAAGAAAAAGATCCACATCTTAACTGCTGTCATGCCTTTATATTTTTTTTTTATTAATTGTAGATGACAACAATTAAACATTTAAATACAAGTCTTTTTTCTAAAACCTTTAATACAGTTTACAACGCTGTTATCACTCCTTCACAACAACTTTGCCTTCTAGGGGTCTAGTTTAATTCTGCATTCATTAACTCCCCCTCCCTTCCCCAATTATAGCTTAGAAAAATGTGGTCTCTTAAAGCAGAAAATAATCTTTTACGTCTGCTCTTACCTTACTGCTGAAGCTAATAAAATATTAATCTATGACCTGGTCATGCTCAGACTTATTTTCTTTACCGGACACTTCATTGACACGTCTACTCTCAATTCCGACTCTGGCTCCTTCAAGGACTAAATTATATCTCGTAGTCCTTTGTTGCACAACATTTTCCCCTGTATATACTCTAGGGCCACGTACACACGATCGGTCCAACCCGATGAGAATGGTCCGACGGACCGTTTTCATCGGGTCACCACTAAAGTGGCCTGATGGTCTGATGTGCATACACACCATCAGTTCAAAAACCGATCGTGTCAGAACGCGGTGACGTAAAACACTACGTCGAGTCGAGAAAATTAAGTTCTATTCTTCCGAGCATGCGTGGTGTTTATTCCGTCGGAAAAGCATACAGACGGTCGGAATTTCCGATCAAATGTTTTCCAACGGTAAAATTGAGAACATGGGCCCAGATTCAGAGAGAATTGGATTCTCGTAGCGTATCAGAAATACACTACGCCGCCGTTTTTTACCTGGCTCTACGTGGAATCCAGGTAGATTTTGTCCAGTAAACGACGGCGGCGTAGTGTATTTCTCCCGTCGCAATCCATCTAGACGAGTAGGGGGCGTGAAGGATTTAAAATAGGCGCGTTCCCGCGGCGATCGAACTGCGCATGCTCCGTTCGCAAATTTCTCGCCGTGCATTGCGCGAAATCACGTCGTTACGTCATTCGTTGTTTGAGTAGCGTCGTTTACGGACATTTCTATTCCCGAACGAGTTACGCAAAAAATAAAAAATAAATTTAAATTTGACGCGGGAACGACGGCCATACTTAACATGGGCTACGCACCGTTAGACCAGCAAAAAGCTGGTCTAACAGTACGTAAAAAAAAACAGACGTAAGCGATTGCGAAGACCGCTCGTATCTTCGTGGATCGCCGTAAAAACACATTTGCATATCCCGACGCATGAAAACGACGCGAACTCCTCCCAGCGGCCGCAAAAATATCGCAGCGTAGATCCGAAGGCTTACGAAGACGTAAGCCTCTCGGATCGAAGCCCGAAGCCGCCGTATCATGGTTTGAGGATTCAAACTAGTGATACGGCGTGCGGAATTTGAAATTACTCCTGTCTAACACCAGTTAGACAGGCGTAATTGCTTTATGAATCTGGGCCATGGTCTCTATCTAATTCCATCAGAAATTTTGCTTGTGTGTACAAGGCATTAATGGGCCCTGAGGACAGGGTTGATGACCACTGTGCTCAAATCTGTAAAGAATGTCCTATATCTGACATAATCCCTGTCCAGCACCTCCCACTCTAGTATTTGGCACCTTTAAGGGACACCCTGCATAATCTAGAATGTTTTCCCAGCTATCAACCAATAACTCCCTGAAAAACATGTCTTTGTGAAGGTCTGTTACCTTCGTCACTTTGCACTCTCTTCAGTTGTGTGCCATTCTCCTTCAACAATTCAATGACCTCCCCATGCTAATTGTGGACATATCATCACACTCTTACTGCTTACCCTTGACCTATGAGTCTTTGTTTCCTTTACCTATTCTACACAATCCATTAATGATACTTGCTTCCCCAGTTTCCCCTAGGCTCTTTTACTATGCACTTAGATTTATATATGCCTCTTGGAAAGTCCATTCTCAGGTAATGAGTACATTTAAACTTCTAATATATACTGGGTTATATATAGCCAGTCCTTCCTGTCTTAGGATTTCTACATTCTGTTGGCTATTGCAGAATATGAGGGTCATATAAACAATTTCTCTCATATAATAAAACATAGTAAACTGAAAATATTTTATATTCTTCTTATTATATCCCCCTAACCTTTATCTCATACAGTATATTTACATTTCCTTCTGTCATCTAAATATCACAAGGCCACTCTGGATGCTTTCCACAATTACTCATTCTAATTGATTTTCAGAATCAATAAACCATTTTCTATTCAAATTGCCAGTTTTTTGGCCTCAGGATGATACTTTATTTCACTTTCTCTTTAGTAAATTGCCAAAAATACTTGTGGGAACTGCAGTGGTGGATCCATTAAAACATAAGTGTAGTTTTGTGCAGCAATCTCACACTTAGGCCTTGTACACACGAAGGAATTTATCCGATGGGAACGGTCCGACGGACCGTTCCCATCGGATCTGTCCGCCGGATTGCTTTGATCCGATGGCTGTACACACCATCGGATCAAATTCCCCGCCGGCGGACAGCGCGGTGACGCGGCGGTGACGTTGACGCCTCCACGTGACCACCACGTCACCGCACCAGGAAGTAAACACTTCCGCGCGCATGCGTCGGATCCATTCACAGGATACGACGCATGTGCGGACAGATATGTCCGCTGGTTTGCCGTACTAACCAGCAGACATATCTGACGGACAGCTCTCCGGCGGAAAAATTCCAAAGCATGCTTTGGAATTTTTCCGCCGGAGGAATCCGGCCAAAACGGTCCGTTTGCCCCTACACTCGAGCGGATTTTTTGGCTGAAATGGTCCGTCGGACCATGTTCAGCGGAAATATTCCCTCGTGTGTACAAGGCCTAAGATTACCCTTATGCCACATACACACGACCATTTTTCTCGGCAGGAAAAAAACAACGTTTTTTTCGACGTGATCCGACGTGTATAGCACGGGCTATTACCCTGGGGCACACACATCAGTACCTGCTTTCAAAGGCTGTTGACACTTTGTGGACTATATTGTCTGTTGTTGCTGAATACTGAAACAGCAATTGGATCCATACACTGCAGCTGTATATCTACAACACCGCCCCAGTTCCAGTCCCAGCTTTGGGAATTTTAGATTGGGGGTCTTTTTCCCTGCCGTTTATTCTGCTTTTTTCTTCCATTTTTTGTTTTTCAAAATTTGTTTGAAGCTTAACCGCAGAGGCGACTTCTGTCACTGATGGTAACATTTGTGGAACATCCTCATAGATTAATCGTCTAGTGCAGAAGTCTCCAAACTATGGCCCTCCAGGTGTTCAGGAACTACAATTCCCATCATGCCTAGTCATGTCTACGAATGTCAGAGTTTTACAATGCCTCATGGGAAGTGTAGTTCCACAGCAGCTGTAGGGCCGTAGTTTGGAGATCCCTGGTCTAGTGTATTATATCCTTGTGAGAAACTCACTTGTTGGCTATATCCATCGTGATGCAGTATATGACACAACGAAAAAATATCCACATACTGTCAAAAACTCATTTTGTATCATCCTGAAGAAGCCCAATGGCGAAACGCGTAGACAACTTCAAAGGATTTTTTCCCATATTTCATGTTTATTGTAGGGCTGTTACTGATCAAAATTTTTGTGTTCGATTAATCGTTATTTTTTAATCGATTAATCGTCTAATTTCGATCAATTATAACACACATACAGATCCAACTACTTTTAGCTGATCTCCTTGCAGGCTGATTCCCAGTGCAGCTCCAACCACTGGAAAAATGGATAGCAGGATACAAAAAACACACAAAGGCAGCACTCAATGGCAATAGCATTAAAACTTTTATAGTCTTCAAGTAGGTAACCAAATAAATATTGCACTGGAGATAAAATTGATGTAGCTACATAAAGTGTAAAAATGGTGCGAGTAATACCAAACGGTACCAAAAGCAGTCATAAAAACATGTAGCTAAGTATGATACTGGTATAAAAATGGGTACAACGATGTCACTGATAGAGGGAAATGATAGAGGGGAAGTGATAGAGGGGAAGTGATAGAGGGGAAGTGATAGAGGGAAGTGATAGAGGGGAAGTGATAGAAGGGAAGTGATAGAGGGAAATGATAGAGGGAAGTGCAGATATAAAGGCACAGCAAAGGAGCCCTTCAGATGGACATGGCAAGCCCCACCGGTGTCTGTGACATTACCGGATCTCCGACGGAACTCCCTGAAGACCCAGAAGCCGGCGGAGAGTTGAGTACCAATCCAAAAATTTTTAATCGATCAAAAAGATTTTGATCGATCAAAAAAATTAAAGATTAATCGATTAATTAACAGTTAATTTGCACAGCCCTAGTTTATTTATATTGTTTTCTTATGTAATTTTTGGTATTGATGTAATATTCTATTTTTGTAATAAAATTCTATTTTTTAATATACTTCCGGCTCGCCTCAAAGTCCAACCATCAATTTCTATCCTTAGCAATTTTTTTTTCTTTCCGACGTGATTCCTCTCCAGCCTGACTTGCATACACATGTTCCTGCAAAAAAAAGTCTGACCAAAGGTGATGTACAACACGTACAACGGGACTATAAGGGGGAAGTTCCTTTAAAATGGCGCCACCCTTTGGGCGGCTTTTGGGCTGCATACTTGATTCTGAGCATGCACGTTTTATTTCCCCTCTGGGAAAATTTTACTTTTAAGGCCCGTACACACAGACTTTACGACAATAATTGTCTGATGGACATGTTGTGTCGCATAATC
Organism: Rana kukunoris; assembly: GCA_029574335.1. NCBI lineage: Eukaryota > Metazoa > Chordata > Amphibia > Anura > Ranidae > Rana > Rana kukunoris. The sequence goes on from CM056051.1 coordinate 97,146,160, forward strand.
CGACCGTGTGTATGCTCCTTCAGACAATTGTTGGTGGAATTAACGACAGCAAATGTTGGCTGTTCATGCTTACCAACTGTCTGACAATAAATCTGTTATGTCGGATTATCCGATCGTGTGTACACAAATCCGTCTGTCTAAAATCCAAATTACAAACACGCATGCTCCGAACCAATGCTAAACGTCAGACAACAATAGCAGAAGTTGCCCAAAGGGTGGCGGTAAAGAGCTGAAAAAACACATGGTTTGGTGAAAGTTGTCTATGCAGAACAAGTTCACGGACAACGCCCTTCGAACAAAAATCCATGTAAAAGTCAGATCGTGTGTACGAGCAATATGAACAGCATATATAGTAACGTTTTTAAATATCTTAGTGAATTGTTGCTCTACACTAAGGTTTAATAATAATCATAATAATATAAAATTATAGGGTAGTAGAAGCATGTATATTTAGTAGTGTGTTGTAGGCAGCTGCCATTTTTCTTGTTAGCGTTGCAAACACTGACCAGAATAGAAATGTTACCACTAAATAAATGATGTAAACCAAGTCTTGCTTCCAGGCTGAAAGGTCTAGACAGCAGGGCTGAACAGGAAGGCCGCGAGGGTCATATTCAGAACTTGAACTGTCAGTTGGTCATCACAAGTAAATCATCTGCTTTTGGTAAAGGTCAAATGATATTCTTTGGTATAGCTCACATCTATCTACAATTCACCTGTGCTATACATCTTTCATATCTGACAATTTTTTATAATTTCACTGTAAAGCTCAGTGGACATATTTGTGTTTATATAACAGGAGCTGTAAAAACCAAACTCCAGTCCAAACTTTTCTTTTTAAATTGGGGTACAGTGGGAAATGGTTACAACTTTTGTCATGTTTAATTGCTTTGTATTCTGATTGGGAAGATCTTATTGCTCAGATTTTAAATGCCATCTGTGTACCTAGAGCGAATTTTTTGTTCTCTACCTGTTGTATCTGACTCCTTACGTTAGGAGGAAATCTCTGTATCAAGTATGTGGACAGCAATACAATTCTGACAAAGGCTGTAAGCCTAAAGGAAATTTATTTTTATCAATTCCTTTATATTTGTTTAGTGCTTTACTACCCTTGTCTCCTGTTCCAACCTCTCTCATCAAGACTCAAATCTAGCGTATGGGGATACAGACAGGATTAAAAGCCTAATGCCGCGTACAAACGATCGGAAATTCAGACAAGAAAACCGTGTTTTTTTTCCGATGGAATGTTGGCTCAAACTTGTGTTGCATACACACGGTCACACAAAATTCCGACCGTCAAGAACGCGGTGACGTACAACACTACAACGAGCCGAGAAGTTCTAGTTGATACTTTTCCAATTTGTAGCAAATTTGCGTGGCAAGCAGGGCCTTTTTAATAGCATCATGGGACCCTGGGCAAAGTAATGCTCTGGGGCGCAGGGCCGGCCTTTGGGGTGTGCGGCCAGTGCGATCGCACAGGGCGCCATAGCAACATGGGCGCCTGGTAGGGTGACCATGTGTCCCGGATTCACCGGGACTGTCCCTTAATTAATACTTGTGTCCCGTGTCCCGGGCACACTCATTACGGGACAATACAGTCCTATTTTAGGGGGCATTAGATCGCCCCATGCCAATTCCGGGACTCTGTATTATACAGAGTCCCGGAATTGGCCTGGGGCGATCTAATGCCCCCTAAAATAGCCTTTGCATGCATCATCTCTGTCTCAGCCTGTGGTGGACCCCTAGCTGACAGAGAGAGAGACCCCTTTTTACTTTATTCACCACCGCTGGCTCAGTGCCCAAACTGGTTGCTACCTGATGCCCGCTTGGCGTGTAGCAACCAGTGACGTCAGAGCAGGAGAGAGGCAGAGACCTATCACAGCGGAGGAGATTTAACTTCCTCCTCCGCGCCTTCTGTTCAGCTCCACCCACCTCCTCGTGTATGTACTGGAGTCCAGCCAGGCAGCGGCATGCAGAAGAAACATCAGACTGAGACAGACTGCAGTGTACAGAGGAAACGAAACTAAGGCAAGTGACATGCAAAGCACTGACCAGCATTAAAGATCCATCCACGTTAAAATCCTGTCAGCTCTCTCCCAGCAGTCAGAGTTCAGCACTTCTAGTGTGTGTCTGCACAGTACACTCAGAGGCTTGCTCCAGGCTGAGGAAGCAGATAAGGGTCGGCAGATAAGGGTCGGCACTCGGCAGGAGAGGACAATGACAGATTACACCCTGCATGGAAGGAGGAAACATCCCTAGATATCAGGGCAGGGTTCATGCTGTGACTTGTAATCCTTCATTTTTGGGGATATGACTCCCTCCCCAAAAGTGAAGAACTACAGGTCCCAGCATGAACCCCTCAGAACTGAAGATGTTTCCCTCATCCCTGCACACATGATAACTCCTCACACCCAGACCTGTCCAGCTGCTCAATGTCTCTTCTCTCCCACTACTTGTTTGCCTCTCACTGCAGCAGCCCCCTCCCCCTCCTCCTTCAACCTCAGCCTTTCATGTTCTGCCACCTTTTCACCTACCCCTCTGTGTACCAAGCAATCCTCTCAGTAGTGGCTCATCTGCAACTATCACAACCTCAGAATCCTGCCAGCATTCCATTCATTGCTCCTTCAAACTGCCAGAAATGTTTTAGTTACTCCACTACAGGTGGCGCCATTGCAACCCAGCCTCATACTCCAGGGGGTCCATGCAGCTCCCCTCTAAACCTGGATAAGAGGGGCGGCATATAAAATAACTGATGCCCTCCATGTTCTTCTTGCAGACACTGAATGCCTGCAGGAAGTAAAGGAGGAAAAGCGGGCATTCAGTGGCTGCAAGAAGAACATGGAGGGCATCAGTTCCTCTATATGCCGCCCCTCTTATCCAGTTTCCTTCTGCTGCCCACAGGTCCCTCAACACTCTCCTGGCCCCTCTGCGATCTTCCCCAGTAACTTCTCTGCTCTGTCCCACCCCACCCCCCATTCTCCAACCCCCTGCTGTCCTCTGGTCCCACCCTGTGCTGTTTTCCAGTCCCCCCTCCTGTGCCGTGCTCTGGTCCCACCTGTGCTGTTCTTCAGTCCCCCACCATGTGCTGTTCTTCAGTCCCCCCCCCTCCTGTGCTGTCCTCTGGTCCCACCTGTGCTGTTCTCCAGTCCCCCACCATGTGCTGTTCTTCAGTCCCCCCCTCCCGTGCTGTCCTCTAGTCCCACCTGTGCTGTTCTTCAGTCCCCCCCTCCTGTGCTGTTCCTGATTTGAACAAACTGTCCCTCATTTAGGGCATTGTCCCTCTGCCCCTCTGTCCCTCTTTGTTTGTCCCTAAAGGAGCCAATATCAAAGAATAGTAGTGGTAAAAAAAACTGTTTTTTTTTGTTTATAATTCTCCTACATATTTTTGCTAATAGGTGTCCCCTCATTCCCATCTCAGAAAGTTGGGAGGTATGCCTCTATCCATCCCATGGTCCCCCTGTCCATCCCACAGTCCCCCCGTCCATCCTACTGCCACTCTGACTACTCTGTGGCCCCCTCTGACCACTCAGTTGTTCTTCTTGATGCCTAGGGCCCACTTTTGATCTTGCGCATGGGCCGCTGATTTCATACGCCCCTGCCCCAAAAATCTGCCAAAAAAATTGGGGGGGGGGGGGGTGAGTGTTGTCCCTGAATGGCAGTTTGGAAATGTGGTCACCCTAGCGCCTGGCGACCGCACAGATTCTTTAATTCGCCCTCGTATTAAGTAGTGGGCGGGGGGGGGGCGTGCCGCACACGGGGGTGTCAGGCCGGCGCCCCCCCGCGACTGAAGAGGACCTTGCTGGGTAGCATGGCGTGGTGCCGGGTGCCTGGCTTTGCAGGGGGGGTGCCGTGCAAGCCGCTTCCCAGCCCGGGACCTGGCCGCAGTGATCCCCCTTCTCCTTAGGCAGCTCCGCGGTCTGAGTCTCGGCTGCCTGTGACTGTCTCAGTCACGCAGCCGAGCAGTGAAGCCGCCTCCCCCTCCTCCTTGTCTGTACTGTGCTGTGTGTGCAGCACGCGGCAAGCAGATTATCTGCTTGCTTTACAGGTCTGAAGGGGGGTTCTATCTGTATTGTGGGGTGGGGGGTTCTTTATTTTAGGGGGGTCTGCACTGTAGGGGTTGATCTGTATTGTAGGGGGGGGGGGGTTCTGTATTGTGGGGGGATTCTTTATTGTAGGGGTCTGCACTGTAGGGGGGGTTCTGTATTGTAGGGGTGAATCTGTATTGTAGAGGGGGTTCTGTATTGTAAGGAGAGATCTGTATTGTAGGGGGAGGGGTATGCACTGTACGGGGGTCTGCGTAACATGCAGGGGGTCCAGAACTGTTAGGGGGGTGTCTGTGTAAAATACAGGTGTCCGGGGCTGTGTAATGTAAAGGAAACCAGTGGTGCGGGGTGCTGTGTAATGTAAAGGAGTCCAGAGATGCAGGGTGCTGTGTAATGTAAAGGGGTCCAGAGCTGTGGGGTGCTGTGTAATGTAAGGGGCCCAGTGGTGCAAGGTGCTGTGTAGTGTAAAGGGGTCCAGAGCTGTGGGGTGCTGTGTAATGTAAGGGGCCCAGTGGTGCAAGGTGCTGTGTAGTGTAAAGGGGTCCAGAGGTGCAGGGTGCTGTGTAATGTAAAGGGGCCCAGAGGTGCAGGGTGCTGTGTAATGTAAAGGGGTCCAGAGATGCAGCGTGCAGTGTAACGTAAAAGGGTCCAAAAATGCAGGGTGATGTGTAATGCAAAGGGGTCCAGAGATGCAGAGTGCTGTGTAATGTAAGGAGCCCAGTGGTGCAAGGTGCTGTGTAATGTAAAGGGGTCCATCCAGAGGTGCTGTGTAATGTAAAGGGGTCCAGAAGTGCAGGGGGCTTTGTAATGTAATGGGGTCCAGAGGTGCTGTGTAATGTAATGGGGTCCAGAGGTGCAGGGGGCTGTGTAATGTAATGGGGTCCAGAGGTGCAGGGTGCTGTGCAATGTAAAGGGGTCCAGAGGTGCAGAGTGCTGTGTAATGTAAAGGGGTCCATTGGTGCAGGGTTCCATGTAGTGTAATGGGGCCCAGAGGTGCAGGGTGCTGTGTAATGTAAAGGAGTCCAGAGATGCAGCGTGCAGTGTAACGTAAAAGGGTCCAAAAATGCAGGGTGATGTGTAATGCAAAGGGGTCCAGAGATGCAGAGTGCTGTGTAATGTAAGGAGCCCAGTGGTGCAAGGTGCTGTGTAATGTAAAGGGGTCCATCCAGAGGTGCTGTGTAATGTAAAGGGGTCCAGAAGTGCAGGGGGCTTTGTAATGTAATGGGGTCCAGAGGTGCTGTGTAATGTAATGGGGTCCAGAGGTGCAGGGGGCTGTGTAATGTAATGGGGTCCAGAGGTGCAGGGTGCTGTGCAATGTAAAGGGGTCCAGAGGTGCAGAGTGCTGTGTAATGTAAAGGGGTCCATTGGTGCAGGGTTCCATGTAGTGTAATGGGGCCCAGAGGTGCAGGGTGCTGTGTAAAGTAAAGGGGCCCAGAGGTGCAGGGTGCTGCGTAATATAAAGGGGTCCATTGGTGCAGGGTGCCGTGTAGTGTAATGGGGTCCAGAGGTGCAGGGTGCTGTGCAATGAAAAGGGTCCCAGAGGTGCAGAGTGCTGTGTAATGTAAAGGAGCCCAAAGGTGCAGGGTGCTGTGTAAAGAGGCCAGAGTTGCAGGGTGCTGTATAATGTAAAGGGGTCCAGAGGTGCAGGGTGCTGTGTAATGTAAAGGGGCCCAGAGGTGCAGGGTGCTGTGTAGTGTAATGGGGTCCAGAGGTGCAGGGTGCTGTGTAATATAAAGGGGCCCAGTGATGCAGGGTGCTGTGTAATGTAAAGGGGCCCAGAGGTGCTGTGTAATGTAAAGGGGTCCAGAGGTGCAGGGTGCTGTGTAATGTAAAGGGGTCCAGTGATGCAGGGTGCTGTGAAATGTAAAGGGGGCCAGTGATGCAGGGTGCTGTGTAATGTAAAGGGGCAGTGATGCAGGGTGCTGTGTAATGTAAAGGGGCAGTGATGCAGGGTGCTGTGTAATGTAAAGGGGGCCAGTGATGCAGGGTGCTGTGTAATGTAAAGGGGGCCAGTGATGCAGGGTGCTGTGTAATGTAAAGGGGGCCAGTGATGCAGGGTGCTGTGTAATGTAAAGGGGGCCAGTGATGCAGGGTGCTGTGTAATGTAAAGGGGTCCAGAGCTGTGGGGTGCTGTGTAATGTAAAGGGGTCCAGAGGTGCAGTTGTGGAGAGGGGTACACAGTAGTGACAGAGATATTGAAGGATGCAGGGGGCACAATGGGGTGTTTTTACATTTTATGGGGGGGGGGGGGGGGCAGATATAGGTGCCAAATGCTCTAGGTACACCTGGCAGGCCACAGGCGGATTCTACCGGAAAGTCGGCGTGGGTGACTGTCCTTGCCTTGCTATGAGGAGCTCATATGCCATGCGCACTGAGAAGACAAAGGAGGGCAAGAATCCACAGAAGCAGGCAGCGGATGTAAAAACATTTTTCTGTAAGTAAATTATTTTTTTTATAAATGCAGTGTACTGCTTAATGTCTGTTTTTGTATTTTCTTTTTTAAATAAGGTGTTTCTTAAAGGAACAGTAAATACACAAGTTAAAAAAGACTTTATTGTAATTATGTTTGATAGTAAATTTACAGGTAGTGGTATTATACCGTGTGATTTACTTTATTTGTGGCGTTATTAGAGAGTGTGATTTGCAGTATAGGTGGCGTTATTATAGTGTGTGAATAAAAGTTGTATTTTTATCATAGCTTGTAATCTTTTTTTTGGGAACTTAACAAAATGGAAGGCTTTAAATGGAGGCGGTATTGGAGAAATGGGTGTGGTTACTGAGGGATGTGGTTACTGAGGGGCGTGGTTACTGAGGGGCGTGGATACCAAGGGGCGTGGTCACTAGGGGGCGCTGTAAATCTTTCTCGCACAGGGCGCCTAAAGGCCTAAGGCCGGCCCTGCTGGGGCCCCTACAATGATGACAGTGCAGGTAAACAGACATCAAGTAGGTAGGAGGCAGACTGCCTCCCCTGAGTATCTATTACTCTCAGTGCCTTCATGGGGCCCCCAATTTCAGGGCAGTGTGGGCTCAAGGACCAGCTGCTTTGGGGAAAGTGCAGGGCCCCCCCATGCAGCTGGGGGCCCTGGGCAGTGCCCAGGTGTGCCCTCTCATTAAGACAGCCCTGGTGGCAAGTCTCTAGCAAGAGCAAAGTTGCAGTGGGGAGTCTACAGCAAGAGCTCTGCAAGTCTTCAGCATGAAAACTCAGCCACACCACACTGTGGTGGGATGACTATTGTACAACATAACTGAAGCAGAACTTGCAGAATGTTTTCAAAGAACGTTGATCTGGAGTCATGCAATGTGGACTTGCTGCAATTGTGCATTAACCACTTAAACCCCAGACCATTATGCGGCTAAAGGACCTGGCCCCTTTTTGCGATTCGGCACTGCATCACTTTAACTGACAATTGCGTGTGACGTGGCTCCCAAAAAAAATTGGCGTCCTTTTTTTCCCCACAAATAGAGCTTTATTTTGGTGGTATTTGATCACCTCTGCGGTTTTAATTTTTTTGCGCTATTAACAAAAATAGAGCAACAATTTTGAATTATAATAAATATCCACAAAAATTATATAAACTCCCTCAGTTTAGGCTGATACGTATTCTTCTACATATTTTTGGTAAAAAAAATTGCAATAAGCATTTATTGATTGGTTTGTGCAAAATGTACAGCGTCTACCAAATAGGGCATAGTTTGGCCATTTTTGACACTATTTTGGGACCATTGTCATTTTTACAGCAAACAGTGCTATAAAAATGCACTGGTTACTGTAAAAATTACACTGGAAGAAAAGGGGTTAACCAGGAGGGGGCGCTGTAGGGCTTTAGTGTGCCCTAAGGGAGTGTTCTTACTGTGGGGGGGTGTGGCTGTGTTTGTGACGTCACTGATCACCATTCCCTAACACAGGGAACAGACGATCAGTGACAGCCACACTAGGAAGCATAGGGAGAGGTTTGTTTACACTTACGGTCCGATGCGGGGATGGTCACGGAGAAGAGGACCGGGTCATGAGCGACCCACGGCTGGGATCGTACATGTACGCCCTTGTGCCCAGCCGTGCCATTTTGACGACATATACCGTTGCGCGGCGGTCCTCAAGCTGTTAAACTTGTGAAGCCTGGTAAATCTAGCAATAGCTTAGCAGGTCATTTTCAAGTTGCACCACACTTGTTTTCTATCTGGGACCTTTACGAACCAGTTGGGTTTATGAATTTTTTTTGCAGCACATTAAAATAGGAATACTAATTTTGGTTATTTAGTGCAAGCATCATTTCCTATAGTTTTCAGAATAATTCAAAGCCCTTTGGTAAGCCTACATGACTAATGAGAGCGTATCATTAAAGCCAGTAAAGTGCAAAGTACACAATTGCTGGGAACTACCCATTTTATATTGTTTATACATCTTAAAAAAGTTGTAAAGGAAAACTTTTTTTTACCTAAAATGAATGGGCCAGATTCAGATACAATTACATTGGCGCAGAGTATCAGAGATACACTACCCCGCCTTATTTTACCAGGCTATACGCCGAATTCTGGTAGATTTTGTTCCTTACGGTACGGCGGCGTAGTGTTTTTCTCGCTGCGATCGAACTGTGCATGCTCCGTTCAGAAATTTCCCGCCGTGCATTGCGCGAAATAACGTCGTTACGTCATTTTTTGTTTGAGTAGCGTCGTTTACGGGACATTCCTATTCCCGGACGACTTACGTAAAAAATAAAAAAAGACGTCGGAAAACGTTGAAATTCGACGCGGGAACGACGGCCATACTTAACATGGGCTGTCTAATATTAGATCAGCAAAAAGCTGGTATAGTTTTACGCAGCAAAAAGATGACTAAAGATGCCGTAAGAGATTGCGATTGACGTTCGTAACTTTGTGGATCGTTGGCAAAAGCTCATTTGCATACCCCGGCGCGGAAAACGACGGGAACTCCACCCAGCGGCCGCAAATTTATTGCAGCGTAAATCCGAAGGCGTACGAACACGTAAGCCAGTCGGATTGAAGCCCGCAGCCGTATTTTCATGGTTTGAGGTTTCAGAGTAGTGAAAAAACGCGCGTAATTTGAAAGTACTCCAGTCTAATGCGGGATAGACAGGAGTAAGGGCTCTGTGAATCTGGCCCACTGTCTGCAAGGTAGGCAGACAGAATAGTGTAAGGATTCTGTTAAAAAAACAAGTAAATACCTATTAAATTCCTTCATTTATATCACCTCCGGCGTTCTAGTTTCTGTTCTCTCATTCACATCCTGGTTTGCAGCGCTCGTTCATGTAAGAATTACATTTCCCAGTATGCATTGCGGCACGCCCCATAATTTACACCTCCTTGAAGTCTCTAACACGTAGAGAGCGTCCTGCTGCACAGATGTAGCTCCCAGGAGGGGGCGAGCACGTCACTGACCACCGCAGTAAAGCCTCCCTTCACGGTGACGAGTAACAATCAGACAAGCAGGAAGTGAACAAAACAGAGAAGAAATAGAGCAATTTTTGAGCAAAAACGAAAAATGATGAAGTGAAAAGAGGAATGTCTGTAGGTAAAGGATGCTTATTATGAAAAAAATGTTTTCCTTTACAACCCCTTTAACTTTAATTATTTGTTTAATAGAATTTTTTTCTGTGGAATGTATGTGGCATTAATAAAATACATTTTATAAAACAACGGGGGATAAATATATATATATAAGACATTGTGTTTCCATTCCACTAAATACAATTCTATTCTCTTTCCAAGGCAGAAAGTGATCACACATGCAAAGTAGAATTACTATTCTATTTATAAAGGATGGTGTATTCTGTAAACGAGACTGAAAATCCTTTGGTATAATACCTTTCCCTGAATTTGATCTTAAAAATGTAATTCAGACATTCAGCTGACATTCTTTCATGTTGCAAATTATCTAATTAAAGGAGATGTCCTCTTTCAGACTATCATTCTTTGCTGTCTGGAAGATGTTGCCATAAGGATTTTTTAAATTAACTTTATCACTTTGCATTAGTTTCGCTGGCGCATTACTTGAAATTGCTACTCCGTCTGCATAAATTGAACCCTTTTTCACAAAAAAAAAAAAAAAAGATGAAAAAATTGCAGAAATGCTAACCGCTGAAAATGTCTGTGGCAAGTATTTTTCATGTGTTACTTATTCCAGTCTAGTACATCTTTTACATATGAGTGGATTTGCTAAAACAGTAATTAGTCAACACTCAAGGAAATTTAAAAACCCATTTATTCCTGAACCCCACTGGGAGCTTTTATACACTAGAGTGCATCACTTGGCCAAAGTCAGTTATTTTGTTTTTAATCTACAGCATCAAAAACATTTTTGAGATTTAACATTAAGGAACCTGTGGGTGTTTTAACAGAAATATATGTCATTCTGCACCTATGGAACAAACATCTAAAATTAAATAATAGTAACCAATATCAAATGCATAAGCCAGAAAATGTAGCTTAAGAACAATCATGCAAGGGCTATAATTTTTCCGGTTGGAACTCCAGTTACACTTTCTTTAAAGTTTGGATAAAGTGGGAAAAGGTTACAACGTAGATCAGTGTTGCTTCTGTCTATGTTGGGGAGGTTTACACAAACTGTCTCTTCTAGTGACAGCTGTCACCTAGACAGAAAGTGAAGGGGAATCTAAAATGTGACAACTGTCACTGAAATAGAGAATGAAGGGAAATTTCCCAGAAGGGACAACTGTTTGGAAGACTGATCACAAAGGTGGAATTTCCCTTTTGTTCCTGTTGAGACAGAAAGTGAGGGAACATCTACCCAGCAATAATAACTACATGACATAGATTATAACTAGGGTTGTCCCGAGTATCGGGACCGATACCGAGTATTTGCAGGAGTACTTGTACTCCCGCAAATACCCCCGATACCTGAATTCTACTTCCCCCCTGCCGCCGCATACCGCAAAACGGCCGCGTTAATCCCTGTTCATTACAGCGCCGCATTACATGCAGGTTTAGTTTGAATACCTGTAATCCCCGCCGCGCCATGTATAGACATTCCCCTTCTCGGGATTGGACGGATCTGTCCAATCCTGAGCAAGGGGGAGTGTCTATGCACGGAGCCGTGTGTATAGACACTCCTCCTTGCTCGGGATTGGATGGATCCGTCCAATCCCGAGAAGGGAATTATCTATACATGGCGCGGCGGGGATTGCAGGTATTCAAACGAAAGCTGCCGGTAATGCGGCGCTGTAATGCACGGGGATTAAAGCGGCAGCAGCAGCGGCGGCGGCGGCGGTGGCATCATCATCTACCAGTAGGTATGGGGGACATGGCTGCATCTATGGGGGACAGGACATGGCTGCATATATGAGAGACATGGCTGCATCTATGGGGGACAGGACATGGCTGCATATGTGAGGGACATGGCTGCATCTATGGGGGACAGGACATGGCTGCATATGTGAGGGACAGGACATGGCTACATCTATGGGGGACAGGACATGGCTGCATATGTAAGGGACAGGACATGGCTGCATCTATGGGGGACAGGACATGGCTGCATATGTGAGGGACAGGACATGGCTACATCTATGGGGGACAGGACATGGCTGTATATGTAAGGGACAGGACATGGCTGCATATATGTGGGGGACATGGCTGCATCTATGGGGGGACATGGCTGCATCTGTGGGGGACATGGCTGCATATATGTGGGGGACATGGCTGCATTTATGGGGGACATAACATGGCTGCATATGTGGGGGACATGGCTGCATCTATGGGGGACAGGACATGGCTGCATATATGGGGGACATGGCTGCATATATGGGGGACATGGCTGCATATATGTGGGGGACAGGACATGGCTGCATATGTGAGGGACATGGCTGCATATATGGGGGACATGGCTGCATATATGTGGGGGACAGGACATGGCTGCATATGTGAGGGACATGGCTGCATATGTTTGGGGACATGGCTGCATATGTGAGGGACATGGCTGCATATGTGAGGGACATGGCTGCATCTGTGGGGGACATGGCTGCATCTGTGGGGGACATGGCTGCATCTGTGGGGGACATGGCTGCATATATGGGGGGACATGGCTGCATCTTTGGGGGGGGACATGGCTGCATATATGGGGGGACATGGCTGCAATATATGGGGGGACATGGCTGCAATATGTGGGGGGACATGGCTGCAATATGTGGGGGGACATGGCTGCAATATGTGGGGGGACATGGCTGCATTTGGGGACACATTTAAAAAAAGTATCGGTATTCGGTATCGGCGAGTACATGAAAAAAAGTATCGGTACTTGTACTCGGTCCTAAAAAAGTGGTATTGGGACAACTCCAATTATAGCTAAAATAACAGAAATAATGTTTTTTCTGTATTTTCACTTGCAGTGTCTACCACTTCAATTTAGAAGACATTAATGGCAGGCATAAATATGAAAATCGAATGTTAATGCCCTGTATACACGATCGGTTTGTCTGATGAAAATGGTCTGATGGACCGTTTTCATCAGACGAACCGATCGTGTGTGGGCCCCATCGTTTTTTTTCCCATCGGTGAAAAAAAATAGAACCTGTTTTAAAATCTTCTGATGGTTAAAAAAAACGATAGAAAAAAAACGATCGTCTGTGGGGAAATCCATTGGTCAAAAATCCATGCATGCTCGAAATCAAGTCGACGCATGCTCGGAAGCATTGAACTTCATTTTTCTCTGCACGTCATTGTGTTTTTATGTCACCGCGGATTTTTCACGATCGGATTTTTAACTGACGGTGTGTAGGCAAGACTGATGAAAGTCAGCTTCATCGGATATCTGATGAAAAAATCCATCGGTCCGTTTTCATCGGATGAACCGATCGTGTGTACAGGGCATAACAGTTTTTGTCCTATTTTCTGTGTATTGAGTTGAGATTTTCAGGGATATAAAATTAAATGATGGTGTAATCTGCGCTAATATTGTGTGAGAATTAGAAGTAAAGTGTGTCTATGGGAAGCACAGAAGTTCTGAGCAAACTGAAGCAAATGGCTTGATTTATCGATGTGTTATCAGAGATAAAGTCAAGTGAAGTGATTCTGTATTCATTTACAGAATCCATTCATATATTCATATTAAACAGTATCTCTATTTTTTTATAATTTTTTCTGCAAAATTGGGTATTTAAAGTGAACACATATTCATTCTACCTCGCTTCAGTCTTTAGTGACCTGTATATTTATATTTGTGATTAGGGTAGAGTGACATTTGATTTTCGTTTACCTGAGTCAATAGGGAAAGTAAAATTAAAGTTTTAGGGGTTTACATTATTGCAAATTCCCTGCATTCAATTCGCAATAGCAGGAGATTTTGACCGTCTCTCTAAGGAGCCAGTTCCCATATCTCCGCTGCAGCTTCGGTGCGAATTTGCACAGGAGCCCTGTGCGTCTTTTGGTCCATTTCAGGTCTAGAATTCAGCCAAAAATCGGGCTGAAATCAGACCTGAAATGGTAAACGGGGACGCACAGGACCCCTGCTGTGAGCCACATGTGAAGGTAATGTGAAGCCAGCCTTAAAGTGATATTAAAGCGGATGGTCCACTAAAAAAACATATTAAGCTAGAAATACTGCAGCTGCTGACTTTTAATATTAGGACACTTACCTGTCCTGGAGTCCAGCGGCGTCCGCAGCAGAGGACGACTGTTCGCTCGTCTCTCTGCTGCTCCCCCCTCCATCCACAGTGAGGGAACCAGGAAGTGGTTGTGCCCGCCGATTGGCTCCCGCTGTGTGCTGGAAGCCGAGAGTTCCCAGCACACAACGGGAAAACCCGTCTTTTGCCCGAGACTGCGGGCCGTAAGTGGGTGCAAATACCTGTCTTTAGACAGGTATCTGCACCCCCCTCCCCCCTGAAAGGTGTCAAATGTGACACCGGAGGGGGGGAGGGTTCCGATCAGCAGAACTTCACTTTAGGGTGGAGATCCGCTTTAACCACTTGCCTACTGTGCACCTACACCCCCTTCCTGCCCAGACAAAATGTTAGCTTCCGGCACTGCGTCGCTTTAACTGACAATTGCGCGGTCGTGCAACGTGGCTCCCAAACAAAATTGCCGTCCTTTTTTCCCCACAAATAGAGCTTTCTTTTGGTGGTATTTAATCGCCCATGCGGTTTTTATTTTTTGCGCTATAAACAAAAAAAAAGCGACAATTTTGAAAAAAGACACAATATTTTTTGCTTTTTGCTATAATAAATATCCCATTTAAAAAAAAAAAAACATTTTTTATCTCAGTTTAGGCCGATACGTATTCTTCTACATATTTTTGGTAAAAAAAAATCAAAAAAAATATCGCAATAACCGTATAGTGACTGGTTTGCGCAAAAGTTATATTGCCTACAAAATAGGGGACATAATTATGATTTTTTTAAATTAATTTTTTTACTAGGAATGGCGGCGATCTGCGATTTTTTCTCGGGACTGGGACATTATAGCAGACACATCGGACACTTTTGACACATTTTTGGGACCGTATACATTTATACAGTGAACAATGCTATAAATATGCATTGATAACTGTATAAATGTAACTGGCAGGGAAGGGGTTAACCACTAGGGGGCGGGGAAGGGGTTAAATGTTTCTCCTAGTTTGTGTTCTAACTGTGGGGGGAGGGGGGGTGACTGGGGGAGGTGACCGATTGTGTCCCTATGTACAAGGGACACAATCGATCTCCTCTCTCCCTGACAGGGACGTGCAGCTCTGTGTTTACACACAGAGCTCCACGTCCCAGCTCAATTACTGGGCAATCGCGTGTGCCCGGCGGCCATCGCGGCCGCCGGGCACACGCACGGGGGTCCCAATGATGCGACGGGTGCGCCCCTAGCAGCTTTCTATGACTGCACGTCATATGACGTGCAGTCAGGACAATGAAGTTATCCGCCCGCCGTCATATGATGGTGGACAGATGACAAGTGGTTAAAGACTTTTTTATTTTTATTTAAAAATAACAAACATGTTAGGCCGCGTACACACGATCGGTCCAGCCCGATGAGAATGGTCCGACGGACTGTTTTCATCGGGTCACCGCTGAAGTGGCCTGATGGGCTGATGTGCGTACACACCATCAGTTTAAAAACCGATTGTGTCAGAACGCGGTGACGTAAAACACAACGGTGTGCTGAAAAAACAAAGTTTAATGCTTCCAAGCATGCGTCGACTTGATTCTGAGCATGCGCGGGTTTTTGAACCGATGCTTTTGCGTACTAACGATCAGTTTGGACCGATGGTCAGTCGTCCATCAGTCCAATTTTGAAGCAAGCTTTAAAACTTTGGTCCGAAGGACGACAGACCGATGGGCCGTACACACGGTCGGTTTGGACCGATCGTGTACGCGGCCTTATACTTACCTGCTCTGTGCAGTTGGTTTTGCACATCGCAGCCTCGATACTCCTTTTCTCGTGTCTCTCGCTGGCGCTCTTGGTCCCTCCCCCCTGCCAAGTGCACACGAGCTGTGCTGCAGCTCTGTGTGTCCATTCAGACATGGAGCTTTGGCTTCACCCTGTTTCCTCTCTCTCCTCATTGGGTCACTGACTTTAATTTACAGCAGCGGGTGCCCAGACAAACAAGGCTCTAATGCAATGTTGTTGGATCGGAATGGGGTTCAGGTAAGTATTAGGCCGCGTAGACACACAATCAGACCGGTCCGATGAAACTGGTCTGGAGACCAGTTTCATTGGACCAATTCAATGGTGTGTACGGGCTATCGGACCGTTGTCTGTCGGACAAAAGTTTTAAAACTTGCTTTAAAAAATCTGTCCGACGGACACCTGTCCGTCGGACAGATTCGATGGTTAGTATGCCAAAGCATTGGACCAAAAACCGGAGCATGCTCAGAATCAAGTCGAAGCATGCTTGGAAGCATTGAACTTCCTTTTTTCAGCACGTCGTTGTGTTCTACGTCACCGCGTTCTGGTCTGATCGGATTTTCGGTCCGATGGTGTGTACACACATCAGACCATCAGACCACTTCAGCCTGGTCCGATGAAAACGACCAGTTTCATCGGACCAGTCTGATCGTGTGTACGTGGCCTTAGGGGGATGAGGGGGCTGCTGCACTTACTCACCCAAAAGTGAACCTCCGCTTTTCGGAACCCTCCCCCCTTCCGGTGTCACATTTTACACTTTTCAGGGGGAGGGGGTGCAGATACCTGAATAAAACAGGTATTTGCACCACTTCCTGGTATAGACTCCCGCGGGAGTTCGTCCCCTCCACGTCACCCCCCCCCCGTTGTGTTCTGGGAAACACTCGGCTCCCAGAACACAACGGGGACCAGTGGGAACGGTGCAGCGCGACTCGCGCATGCACAGTAAGGAACCGGGCATTGTAGCCGCAGCGCTTCACTTCACTTCCCGATTCCCTTACCGAGGATGGCGGCGGGGGAAGCCGAAAGCTACCACTCGGCTTTGGCTGCCAACGTTGCGGGTGACCTGGACAGGTAAGTGTTAATTTTTAAAGGTCAGCAGCTGCTGTATTTGTAGCTGCTGGCTTTTTAAAAAAAATAAAAATTCAAGTGAACCACCTTTTAAACTAATTATAATTGGGGAAAACTGCAGGTTTCTGGTCTTGATGTGATTGTTATTCAATATGGCTGCACCCACACTGAACCTTATATCTTAATTTATCTTAAAGGGGAGTTCCAGCCTTTTTTTATGTTTATTAAATGTCAGCAGCTACAAAAAGTTTTAATAAACATACACTTACCTGCTCCACGGTCCAGCGACGCGACGCCCGGAGCTTCGCTCCTCCCCCCCTTTTCCCCCGCGCCTCCATTTTAACTGTGGGCACCCGGCCGTGACAGCTTTCGGCTTCACGGCTGGGCACTCACTGCGCATGCCCGAATGGCGCAGCGCTCCCTGAGTGGACAGGCAATCGTCTGGTCACGTGTCCCAGGTGATCGCCTACAGGGAGGGGCCGCCAAAAGGCGATGTGAAGTGAACCACCTTTTAAACTAATTATAATTGGGGAAAACTGCAGGTTTCTGGTCTTGATGTGATTGTTTTTCAATATGGCTGCACCCACACTGAACCTTATATCTTAATTTATCTTAAAGGGGAGTTCCAGCCTTTTTTTATGTTTATTAAAAGTCAGCAGCTACAAAAAGTTTTAATAAACATACACTTACCTGCTCCATGGTCCAGCGACGCGCCGCCCGGAGCTTCGCTCCTCCCCCCTCCTCCCCCGGCGCCTCCATTGTAACTGTGGGCACCCGGCCGTGACAGCTTTCGGCTTCACGGCCGGGCACTCACTGCGCATGCCCGAATTGCGCAGCGCTCCCTGAGTGGACAGGCAATCGTCTGGTCACGGGTCCCAGGTGATCGCCTACAGGGAGGGGCCGCCAAAAGGCGATATGACGTATCGCCTTAGCGGTCCCTGAGTGTAAGGAGGAAGTGGGACACCCACCCCCCCAAAAAATATAATTACATGTCAAATGTGGCATGTAAGGGGGCGAGGAGTGGTTTAAGCGGAAGTTCCACTTTTGGGTGGAACTCTGCTTTAATTTTGTCACATTAATCCAGTTTATGGCCAAATTATTTGCTTGCATGTGCTATTTTCTAGATTACCTTTACAAAAATGCAGATCTTTGTGACAACAGTGACAGTTCACAGGTTTAAATATAAAACAAAAATAATAATAGTGATAACATCTGTATTATTCTGTAGTGCAGTTACTTCCATATGACCATAATTCAACCAATCAAATAACTTCTAGTGTAAATGGGCAGAACTGAGAATCGTGATAATCAGTAAGGGACAGCATCTGGTATATTAGTAAATGGGTTCCTTTATATACTGGGAAAATCTTTGCAACCAATTAAAAATGACACCCCATAAAAATGTACTACCTCTCTTACTCCTCCATGTATTAAAATACAAATTGTATAGATGGAAGGATCTTTACAGACCTACAGGTCCAGTCTCCAGAAGCCTTTGCCTGTCAGGTAAGTTATGCCACCCAAATAGAAGTGAAAGATCTACCACTGTTTTAATTGGATTTTACAACTAGCTATTCAATTATCTATATTTTCCAACAAAATGCAGTGTGAGAGTCTACCTAAACAATCCATTTAATTTATAAAAATTCAGGTAGGTCCTTGCAAAATCTTAAGCTGGCCATACATGGATGAAATGTGGCTTATTAAGCACATGTATGGGAGGGGTTGATGTACAAAAGTCAATCTATTGATTGACCTCTGTACAACCAACTTGTTGGTATTTTTCACACTCGATCAATGCTACATGCTATAGCAGGCAGCACTGATTAGTGTATTCTGACAACAGGGAAGTCTCCATGCTGTCAGAATACAATGACTCAGTGGAAAAGATTCCCCCATCCACCTTAAATGTGTGGATGGGGGAATAGGGTAATTTTTTTCCTTTCAACGTGCTGTTGAACAAGACAGAAACTATAGGCTGCTTCAGGGGCCATTTGTAAGCAAATACTGCTATCCACTCTCCATTGGACACCGCAGTGTTTACTCTACACCAGTGTTTCTCAACTTTTTTTCAGTCAAGGCACCCTTTAAAAATGATGGACAATAAATTCTAAGGCCCCGTACACACGACCGAGCTTCTCGGCAGAATCCAGCGAGAAGCTCGCTGGGATCCATATTCTGCCGATAAGCTCGATCGTGTGTACGTTTTCGCCGAGCAAACTGACGAGCGAGGCGTCGAGCCAAAATAGAGAGCAGGTGCTCTATTTCCTGGACGGGCCATCGGGACTAATGGCTCGACGCCTTTTTCGACAGCCTGGTCGACGAACTCGACGGCCGGCCGAGAACCTCGTCGGGCAGAACGATGGGTTTAGCCCGACGAGGTTCTCGTACGTGTGTACGCGGCCTAAAATGTAAAAACGATTCTAATAGTTTCACATAATGCAGCAACATCCACACAAGTAGGACACCCGACTTTAGAGGAGATTTTTATCTTCTAAAGCAAATACATTTTTGCAAACTGGTACTGACTAGTATGCCAATTTGCTAATGTGACCCCAGCGTTGATGGAGAGATGCAGGAGAGGAGGATATAAGAAAGCTATGCAGCTATGCATCCTCCTTATCAACTAATGATGCCATTGGTCATTAGGATGCCGGCAGCTATAAAATTGTAATGGTACACAACGAAAACCTGTAGTTTTGCTTAATTTCATCCATACGCCAGCTTGTAAATAATTTTTGGGCAATTTTTAGGCGGTTTGCCAAGTCATCCCTGAAAAACCTCAAGGAACCCTGGTTGAAAAAGGCTGCCCTACACTATGCCTTTCATACATGTTTTCTACATAGCACTGCAGAAAACACTCCATTATAGATGGAAAGGCTGGTCACATGACTTTGATATAGGACAATCAAATATTTAAGATGCAGCCTC
This sequence comes from Rana kukunoris, assembly GCA_029574335.1. Lineage (NCBI taxonomy): Eukaryota > Metazoa > Chordata > Amphibia > Anura > Ranidae > Rana > Rana kukunoris. The sequence continues at coordinate 97,165,560 of CM056051.1, forward strand.
TCCACCCCACATTGCACTTTGACATTTGGACTGCTCCAGGAAGAGTCAATTGCCTAGCATAGCCACCTTCCTCCTTGCATGCTATAGCCCTCTCCTCTTTTTTGAGTGTCTAATTACTGTATGTGGTCATCCAGCATCTCTACTGCTGCTCTCGCCTCCTTAAATAACCTTTTATATAGCTGCCAGAGGAGGAGCCCTGGGTAATACTAGAGTGTCGGTAACAGCTCTGAGTCTGTTGGGGCTGCTGCCATCCAAGATAGTGGCGCCCAGCAGCAGTCTCAGGGCTTTTGGATGTCCATACAATTATATGTAATGCATTAAATACATTAATTGCACATATAATCTTATATATGTATTTTTTTAAATGAATGGGCTAGCAACAGGGTCTCTTCTTCCTCACTGGAGTGAGAGCCATTGGCTCCTGCTGCTGTCAATCAAATACAGAGAGGAGGGAGCAAGGGGCCGGGCTGAACTGTACTATGTGTGTCAATGGCTTGGCAATCAGCCCACAGATGTGCCATGATAGGAAGCAGCGTCCTATGGTGGCACATGGATAAGTGGAGGTGCCCAAAGTGCCATGGGGCAAAGAAGATCTTTGCCAGCACACCATGGAACAACATAAATAGCGTCCAAAGGGATAGTTTATTGCATGATCACAACACAAGGAGAGTGCAACAATTCGGTGTCATGCAGGACCCCTTCTTCAGGCATTCATCACAACCAGTATCCAGCTAGTTGTTTCTGCAGCACCCAAATTTGAGAGCTCATCCAGGAATGTGTGCAATGGGAATATGAAGTATTCAAAGTACCATAGGGGGACCCAAGAAGAGGAGGATTAGGGCTGATCTGTGCAAAGCCATCGCAAAAAATAAAGTAAGTATAAATAAACAAAAACAGTTTTATTAACTTTGCAATCACTTTAAAGGGGTTGTAAAGGTTCCTTTTTAAAAAATAAATAAATAACAATCATATCATACTTACCTCCACTGTGCAGCTTCCTCATCTTCTGGAGTCCCTTGGCGGTTGTCTCCGCTCCTCCCCGCAAGAGCTAACCTCTTCTGAAAAGCACTCTCCCAAGGGATTCAGTCGGCAGCCACTGTATCACTCGGCCCGCCCCTGGGCACGTCGCATCATTGATTTGGTTTACAGCAGTGGCTGCGCTGCTATCAATCATCCAATGAATGAGCTGAGAAGAGCCGAGAAGCCTGGCCGAGAAGCCAGGACGTTAACGACCTGGGACTTTTGGGCTTAGGTAAGTAAACGGGGGGGGGCTGCCAATCTGATGTTTTTTCACCTTAATGCATAGGATGCATAAGGTGAAAAAACATGTACCTTTACAACCCCTTTAAGGCCCCGTACACACGGCCGAGGTTCTCGCCAGAAACCAGCGAGAACCTCGCTGGGAGCTGCATTCCAGCGAGAACCTCGGCCGTGTGTACGCTCTCTGCTCGCCCCGCCCGTCGGGAAACCCGTCGAGCAAATAGAGAACAGGTTCTCTATTTGCTCGACGGCCCGTCGGGATGAATGGCTGGTTGCCATTCCCGACGGGCGGGTCGCAGATTCTGCCGGCCGGCAGAGAACCTCGACGGGCGGAACGATGTGTTCCGCCCGTCGAGGTTCCCTGTCGTGTGTACGGGGCTTAAGAGTATTTTGATTTTTCATTTTTCCCAGGTTTGTGGCAGCCTTCATTAGGTTTATTCTGGTGTGAATATAATTTTTTTCCCAACTCTCACTAAAAGCAGAGTATTATATCCCATGTGTGGCAACTATGTGAAAATCATATTCTGATTTGTGAATATAGCGTGGCAGTTTTTATAGAAGGAGGGGTGTTGATGTGCACGTGTGGTGAATAAGTGTGTGCTATCCTACATAATATGCTTATAATAGTGAATGTGTTTTGTGACTCATTTGCTGCAACACAGAAGTTCATTCAGTACTGTAGGAAAATATTATTTCAGCTTTTCCTGCCGTTAAACTCTTGGGGGTGCTGTGCACTGGGGGTCACACACTTAACTGACAAACACATTGATACAAACAAGTAAACGGAATGAAACTGACGCTGTTGAATAAACAGTTCCTCAGTAATTCAGTCATTTATACTGGCCAGTATTTAAACACAGAGGAGCTATAGCAGAGAACAGATCCTGTGATCCGTTAGAGGGTGGCATGTGCCTTGTGATTAGCAGAATGTGCTGTATACAGTGCAGCAGTGTGACTAGTAAGGAAAGCCGTTAATACAGGAAAGGCCTTCCTTTCTATGGTGCATGTGTAAAGCTGCAGCTTGTAAAGTAAAGGGTGCTATGAAGGGCTGGGCCGCACAGCGTTACTATATTTGGAGGTATAATAGGCAGTGTGCTGATGCCAATGTTGATGATTCAGTGTCCGGGAGGCTAAGCGACAGTGGGGAAACCACATCAAGACCAGGAACCTGTAGTTTTACCCAATTATAAGCTAGCTTGAAGTTCTGCAGAACATTGCTCTATTAACACTTTCCTGGACAGGATCCTGCATTAATGGTGGTGTTGTTGTTTCTCTCTGCCCAAGAAAAATAGGCTCTATCCATTTGGCACATCTTATGGGAGATTTATGAATCTTCTTCATGTAACAATGGCGGAAGCAGAATTGAGACTTAGCTAGGTAATGTGTAAAATATACCTGTCAATCACTGTAAGGCTTAGGCACTCGGACATCAGCTCTTGAGGGAAGTACGTCAGTTCCTTGTAAATGCCATTGGCGTTTACAAGCAGCTGTCAACAGACAACCATTCACTTCTACTGGCAGCTGTACATGGCACCACGGCTCCCAAATGCAGGAAAGCACCAGATATTTCAGGCTTTAAGACTCTGGAGCATAAAAATAAACAGGTACATGAGGCCTTAAAGTGGAGTTCCACCCAACGCCTTCTCACTGTCTGCTTTAACCTTTTTTTGTATTGCACAAGGTTGTATGGCCTTTGCAGAGCAGCCACATTCACTTAAGGGTTACGCTGTGCAGGCACTACACCTGCTAAGCATGACAGGGTGCATAATTCCTGCCCTGGGATGATGGCAGAGAGGGGTCCTGGGATGACTGCAGAGAGGGGTCCTGGGATGATGGCAGAGAGGGGCCCTGGGATGACGGCAGTGAGGGGCCTTGGGATGACGGCAGAGAGGGGCCCTGGGATGACGGCAGAGAGGGGCCCTGGGATGACGGCAGAGAGGGGCCCTGGGATGATGGCAGAGAGGGGCCCAGTGATGATGGCAGAGAGGGGCCCTGGGGTGGCACAGAGAGGTCCTGGGATGACAACAGAGAGGGTCCCTGCGATGAAAGCAGAGTGGGTCCCTGGAATGAAAGCAGAGAGTGGTCCTAGAATGAGAGGGGTCCTGGGATGAGAGCAGAGAGGGGTCCTGGCATGACAGCAAAGAGTGTCCCTAGGATGACAGCAAAGAGGGGCCCTGAGATGACAGCAGAGAGGGGTCCTGGGATGACAGCAGAGAGGGGTCCTGGGATGAGGGCAGAAAGGAGTCCTGGGATGACGGCAGAAATGGGCCCTGGGATGACAGCAGATAGGGGCCCTTGGATGAAAACAGAGAGGGGTCCTGGGATGAGAGCAGAGAGGGCTCCTGGGATGAGAGAAGAGAGGGGCCCTGAGATTACAGCAAAGAGGATCCCTGGGATGACAGCAAAGAGGGTCCATGGGATGACAGCAGAGGGGGGCTCTGGGATGACAGCAAAGAGGGGCTCAGGGATGACAGTAGAGAGGGGCCCTGGGATGACAGCAGAGAGGGGTCCTGGGATGACAGCAGAGAGGGGTCCTGGGATGACAGCAGAGAGGGGGCCCTGGGATGACGACAGAGAGGGGGCCCTGGGATGACGGCAGAGAGGGGGCCCTGGGATGACGGCAGAGAGGGGGCCCTGGGATGACGGCAGAGAGGGGGCTCTGGGATCACAGCAGAGAGGGGGCCCTGGGATCACAGCAGAGAGGGGGCCCTGGGATGATGGCAGAGAGGGGCCCTGGGATGACAGCAGAAAGGGGCCCTGGGATAAGTGGCAAGCAGCATCTCTTTGATTTGGGGGAGGAGGGTAAAAAAGGATATGTGTCGAAGGTGCTTTTGGAGGGTAGAGGACTTGTGTTAGTGGATTTGAAATCCCCCAGGGAAAGAAAATAAATTACTACCCCTCTGACAGGACAGGTCTCTGTCCTGTGTGAATTGCCGACAATCAGGTGCAGGCAATAATCCATTGGCCTGCACCCGCTGTTCGACATCTGCTGTGTTAAATCAACGCACCCCCCACTGGAAAGTGCCAGATCACTTACCTAGTACATGATCTGGCACAGGAGAGCCATCTTGCCACCGTATGCAGGTAAGCTGCACTAGGCTGCGGTCTTACTGCAATTATATGCCGTGGTTTGCCTGTGTCAACGTTTACGACGAGTAAAGTTAAGATACAGATGGCAACAAAAATGGATAGGGGTTATAATTATCCCTTACTCTATTAAAAATTAAAAAAGCTTTGCCTTTAATACTACTTTAATATTTGTTTTATAAGTACTCAAACACTCACCAATAATGTTACCTCTGTGAAGCTGCAGCATAAATTATGGGTGGTATTTTAAATGTGAAGCTGCAAAGGTATAAGTTTAAGGAATCCTTTCCTTTCCAGGGACAAGTCACTCAATTAACCCAGCAATTGCCAGATCAATTTAAAATAGTGTTCCAATAACCTTCCTGTCTCTGATCAGTGCTGACACTGTACAGGTCCCTACTTAGGAATGAGAGACATTCAGCTGAAAGATGGAAAACTCTGCTTCATATAAGTAGTGAGTCTGTAAAATCACGACCAGCGTCTAATAGGAGTAAACCATCACACTGAGTGACTGTAAAGTAAAAAAAAAAAATCTAAATATATATAGAACACAGGTCTATTCATCCCTCTTGTGTTTGTTTTTGCAATGCTCCAATGTACAGCGTGACGAGGAACAATTAGTTACCAGTTATCTTCATACTGAGCCATTTTGCAATTATTGTATATAATTTTGCTGCTGCAACAAGTTAAAAAAAATTCAAACAACTAAACAGTACCTGGCTGACTAACAACATTGTAAAAATGTGAATGGGATTATTGATTGTGTGTGTATCTTTGTTTATTGGGCAGATATGAAGCATTTTGCTAACCTTAAAAAACCTACATTCTCATGGGATGCATGTGATCCTCACAAGCACATTTCTGAGTAAATTCTCCTCTTATGTAGTTAAAACAGTAATATTGTATATACTGATGCATGTAAAAAATGTCTAATGTTGTATTGAGAGTCGTGCTTATTTTACTGTGGTATACAGGGGAATAAAAAAAAAAAAAAAACTTGAATTGTCAGAGCGAAATGCAGAGTACCAAGTTGAAATTAGGAAAGGATCGAAGGTATAAACAGGGAAAAGGGGGAGCATTCCAGAAGAGAAATAGAATAGAATAGAATAGAATAGATTACTGATAGAGGAAATTGTGGTGGGGAAAAAGAAGGGAGGTAGCATAAGACTATGGGCTAGATTCACGTAGAATTGCCTATCTCTAGGCGTGCCTAGTGTCTGGTATTTACACTACGCCGCCGCAACTTTATCAGGCAAGTGCTTTATTCTCAAAGCACTTGCCTGTAAAGTTGAGGCGGCGTAGCGTAAAAGACCCGGCCGAATTCAAATTCGGCGGGTAGGGAGCGTGTATTTATTGAAGCGAGTCCACACGCCGAAGGAACTGCGCATTCGCAAGCCGTGAATTGATCCCAGTGCGCATGCTCCAAATCTCGACGTCAATACGACGTGTAAACGACGTGAACGGCACTTACGCAAAGCCCTATTCGCGAACGTTTTACGTAAACAACGTAAAAAAAACGCCGGCACGCTGTCCATACTTAATATTGGCTGCACCTCATATAGCAGGAATAACATTACGACGGTACTACGCTAACGCAAACGACGTAAAAAAACATACGTTCGGGAATCGGCGTATAGGCTCATTTGCATATTTTAGAAAATAAGATTCAACGCCGTAAGAGACTTATGCCTGTTGGATCTTATAGAAATCTATGCGTAACTGATTCTATGAATCAGGCTCATAGATAGGAGGGCTCAGACACAGAAATAAGCCGGCTTATCTGGAGATTAACCGGCTTATTTCTTTCCTGAACCTGGCCCATAATGTGGAGGTAAGTAGAAACTAGGGAGAAGAAGAAATGTTATTAGCAGACTTGCTCATCCCCCTATAAAGACTTTGGGCCAGATTCTCGTAGATCGGCGTATTTTTTGCGTATCCCATTTACGCTACTCCTCCGCAGCTTTTACGGGCAAGTGCTGTATTCTCAAAGCATTTAAATTAAGCGTGCCCCCGCCAAACGAACTGCGCATGCGCCGTCCGTGGACGTATTCCACTGCGCATGCTCCAAATTACGCCGCAAATACATTGGTTTTGACGTGAACGTGACTTTCGCAAAGCCCTATTCGAGAACGAGTTACGCAAACAACGTAAACGACGGAAAAACACGACGCTGTCCCGACGTCCATACTTAACATGGCATACGCCGAACCTAAGCAAGGTTATCCCTCATATAGCAGGGGTAACCTTTACGCTTACGCAAACTACGTTCATCCTAGATTCGGTTTCATTTAGAGAAAGGGTGGGCGCCTTGCCTTGACAATCATCTGTTTTGACACTGAAAGGGGATGTAGGATCAGTTTAAAGCTACCTTTAGGTATACATGGAGGTTTAAGGTTCAGGAGATCATATGCCAAGTACCATGGCGTCAATATGTATAAGTGATTTTTAGCATGCCTTGCGTTTATGCGATTTTGTGTATGCATTTTTTTTGTCATTCAGTATGCTGTACAAGATCTCACAAGGTATAATAAAATGCTCTCTGCTAAGACTGATTTTTGGTGTACATCTCTCATTCAAAGTCCCCAACAAACTCCCCCTTTTTTGTCGGAACCCATATAAGTAATACAGTGGGGTAGATTCATGTAGAGATCCGACGGTGTATCTACTGATACACCGTCGGATCTGTGAGATCCGACGCTCGGATCTATGCGGATGATTCCTCGAATCATTTTCCGCATAGATCTCCCTTAGAACCGACTGGTGTAAGTGAGTTACACTGTCGGATCTTAGGCTGCCGTCCGCTAGGTGGCGCTTCAGTTATTATACGCAACGAATATGCAAATGAGGAGAACCGCCGATACAGAATCGAATGCCCGGCCGTCGTTTTTTTTTTTACGTCGTTTGCGTTCGGCTTTTTCCGGCGGATAGTTACCCCTGCTATATGCGGGGTAAGTGCGGCGGATCCTATGTTAAGTATGGCCGTCGTTCCCGCGTCGAATTTTGAATTTTTTACGTCTTTTACGTAAGTCGTTCGGGAATACGGCCATACGTTAATAGCGTTAACGACGATAACAATGACGTCCTTGCGACGTCATTTAAAGCAATGCACGCTGGGAAATTTAGCCGGCGGCGCATGCGCAGTACGATCTGCGTGGGGACGCGCGTGATTTAAATAGTAAACTCCCCCTAGCCACGGAATTTGCATTCCGCCGGGGGATTTACGATCCGCCAGGGCTACTTACGAGGCAAGTGCTTAATGAATACAGCACTTGCCTCAAAAACTGGCGCAGGCGGATCGTAAAAAAGATAGATCACGCGGATCAAAAGATCCGCTGATCTACATGAATCTACCCCAGTGTTTATATCCCACATGCTTACTCTATTTAGTGATTGGCCTCATTCAAACTACCCCTGACCAAACTCTTTATCTCTTTCTGTTCAAATTTGGGATGGTGGACATTGGACAACTACTTTTAGGCCAAGTCTTCTTTAATACTGTACAGCTAGCATGTAAACAAGCAACTTAAGCCGGTCATAGACAGTTCGAATTTTGGCTGGTTCAGCAGGACCTGGCAGAGATTTAAATCATGTATGGTTAGGCTGAATGTACCAAGTTGATCGATCAACTTGGGTACAAACAGCCTGCTGGATTTTATATTTGGATTATCGCTAGAGGCTGGTATAACTGCTAGCAATAATCACTTCTCCAGGCAGGGACAACTTAACACCAATCCTTCCCACTGGGAGAATACAATGGTTCGGTGGGAGGGATTCCCCTGTCAACACTTTCTGTAGTTGCAGGAAAGAAATTTGGTCTGTGTATGGCCTGCCCTCGAGAATAATTACTTTAGTCAGAATTACTGTAGAAAAAGAGAAAAGCTCTGACACTTACCAGGAGTGACAGAGCTTCCCCTCTTCTCCTGTCTCACCCACATTCCTATTGATGTTGAAAGTAGCCCATCATTGTGATGGGCCAAAAAGAATGTGGTAGTAATGGGAGTAGCTCTTAGGCCGCGTACACACGAGCAGACAGATTTGTTCAAATCGGTCGGGCCGACCGATTTGAACAAATCTGTCTGCTGGGGACATATTGGTTTGATCGTGTACACACTATAAAACCAAAATCCCCACCGTGGCGGTGACGTTGACGCCGCCACGTCACCGCACCAGGAAGTAAAACACTTCCGCGCATGTGTCGAAACCATGTGCGAGAAGACATGTCTGCTGGTTAGCGTACTAACCAGCAGACATGTCGGGCGGACAGGTTCCCAGCCGACAGATTTCAAAGCATGCTTTAAAATCTGTCGGGTGGCCAAATCCGTCGGCTCGCCCGTACACACGGTCGAATCTGTCTGCTGGGACACCGTTTCCAGCAGATAGATTTGATCGTGTGTACGCGGCCTAACACTTTTTCAAAATAGCCACCATACAATTAATAGCTGTTGGAAAAATCTGTTTCTTTTTTATATTCTGTTATTGATGGCCTTCTCTGGTAGAGTATGCCACTGCTTAACCTGCCTTAGTTTAAAGAACATGTTCCTATGTTCATTGTGAAATCTACTTTCCTCTATATGCAGCTGATTTCTGATGCTGATGCTTGGAGAATTAAGGGATTAACTAAACGTAAGCAGGTTTCAAAGATGGTTTCAAAGATGGGGTTAAAAAAATAGTTGCCTTTCGTTGGGTTCCTTCCACTTTCCCTATATCTATCCTACAGGGTGGTGTTCAGAACTTTACATCAATAGATATATATAGCCTTACATGTATTCTATACAAAGGCGATATCTTTTTTATATATCTCAAGATATCATATGCTTATCTAACTCAGCATGACATTGAATATTTTTTTTTACTAGAAACTAGTATGCCAAATTCCTTTTGTAGCTCTGTTGTGCCAGCTGTAACCTAAAAATTGTAAGGAAATTTCTAAAAATAGCTTCAAATGTTGCCATGTAGACTGCTAAAGTAAAGGCTTACTTAAAAAAAAACTCAATCGCATGACCTTGTTTTCTAACAGAGCTATGTGGCCACCATGTAAATGCTGACATGATAATCAAAGACTTAAGAAATCCCATCCTAACACTAACTATAAAACCTACAGTATACCTTTGTTAATTAACAAAGGCACAAGATTTTGGGAAAGCAAAAACTCTCAGTTTGCTCTTATCCTAATGCCCTCTGCCAATTACTTTTTGATTGCTAAATTTAGTTTTTACGAATATTTTATGTTGTATTACGGAATTAATTAGTATAATTATTATATAATTATTATTACATTTTACACATTGCTTTGTAAAAAAAAGGCGACAGTACAGTTGCAATATCAATCGTGGCAAGAAGGTTAGAAGGGCCCTGCTGGCTAGAATGTACGATGACTGTGTATATTAAGATAGAAACACCATTTACAGTAGCCATGGCAAAAAAAAAGAATATTTATGTATTGTAACTGACTTTTAGGATATTATGTTCAATATCAGGCAACTAATTTTAATAAGTTGGCCTCTAAACCAGGCCACTTCAAAATGTGTCGACTTGCATATCTTTGCCAGGTTATTTCTCTATGCCAGCAGAACTGCAATGATGAAACATCTGGCACACAAGTAGGCACAGGGGAGCACATTAGCAGTCCAGACATAATAATATGAAAGGCATGGTATTATGAAAATTTACAATTAGTTAAAGAGTCTGCTTTCTGGTTGACATTCAAAAGCTATCACTAAGTAAAGTAGCATATTTAGCAAAGGCTAGGTGCAGACTTTGTGTCCGAATATAATAGCCTTTTTTGGTCTTAGTGCCATTTACATTCTTCTGTATTTTGTGTTTGAAAATTTTACTAAGGCTCCTAAAGGCACCAACAGCAATCCACAGTGCTCTGCATAGTGTTTTATAGATGCCATTTACCATGCCAATAAAGATTAAACAAGAAGCCCTGTATCCTTCAGAATGGCATAGTTTCAGTCTGCAGGAAATAAACATTCAACATCATTTATATAAAGATTTCTCGTTTGTCATACAGGCTTTTTCTAACAGAAGTTTGCATGGCATGGAGATGTGTTAGTAAAGTTGATATCTGTGCAAAGTCCTTGTTTAGGGCTCTGCCTGTGGGTGTCAAAGTTCACTTTGTAATTAGGACAAGTAATTGTTTCCTTTAAGAGGATGAGGCTATTAATATGTCAAAACCTTGGTGCCATATGGCTTTGATAGCACCTTGCAGAGAACTAGCACACTCCCTGGTGATAATCACAAAATGTCAATGCAAAAGTGTAGGCAGATATATTTACCCACATTTATACCAGTTATGCATTCTTTAAAAACATCTCAAAATTTATTTTTAGGTAGCAATTAGATTTGCATGTATAATAACCTCTTACTGTTGCCTGCACAGCATAAATCAGACTGGTACAGAAAGGCAATACTGCAAGCCAAAGAGGCTTTGCTACACCATGCACAGAGATCTGAAAGATGGGAGCTGTAAAGTGAGGGCTTACATCATCAGTTTGTTTCTACTCATTTATTATTCAGTCACGGACTGGAGTGGTCACTGACCAAGCTCAAATTTTTTAAATGCAGTATATTTTACGTCACTTTCTCACAAAGCCACATACTAAGATCCCCAGACACTGACATTCCACTCAACCTTCTAACATTTAGGAATGGGTTACAGAACTAAACTTCATGTCCTGTGTGGAACTATACTTGGCTCTTGATAGTGATAGAGTTAGCATGTGTACTCAGATGTGGGCCACATAGACAATTTCAAACCTCCCAGGGCTTCACAGATCTCCTACTCAGTGGCGTCTCCAGCTTTCATATTTAGGGGGGGCACATGGGGGGACAGGGACAAAAGTAGGGGGGCCAACTATAAAATGCAATTATATATATATATATATATATATATATATCTCCTGGGGCCCTTTACTACGATCCCACAACGGCCCTTTTACATGTTCTGCAGTGAGCTCCCTTCCTACTATACTGGGGCCCCCCAGGGTGGCAGAAAACAAGAGATATATGTCACCAGCACACCAAGAAAATATAAGGGTCCAAAGCAGTGGGAGAACTTTCAGGGTTGCAAAGGTTGTCTTGCCACCGAGCCCTGGTGTTCTGCCACTGTGGGGTTCCCCAGCTTTCCTGTCCCTGCTATTGACAGCGCTGGTCTGGCATCTGTCTCCTTGGCAGCGGTGGCAGTCCATTAGGACCTAGTGCTGGTGACATTATGGGTGCATGCAGGGGAAGGCTGGCACTATTGGTTATAGAGAGCTGAGCCCCCAGCTGGTCACCTAGCAGCAGTAATGCTGTATAACCTTCTCTGTTGACATGCTGATCGGGATGTGATCCAGGTAATGCTCCCAGTCAGATCTAATAAATACAGGGCCAGATTCAGAGAGCCGTAACTCCTGTCTAACTGGTGTTAGACTGGAGTACTTTCAAATTACGTGCGTTTTTTAGCTAGTCTGAAACCTCAAACCATGAAAATACGGCTGCGAGCTTCAATTCGACTGGCTTACGTGTTCGTACGCCTTCGGATCTACGCTGCAATAAAATTGCGGCCACTGGGTCGACTTCCCGTCGTTTTCCGCGTCGGGGTATGCTAATGAGCTTTTGCCGGCGATCCCCGAAATTATGATCTTCAATCGCAATCTCTTACGGCATCTTTTCGCTGCGTAATGTTATACCAGCTTTTAGCTGGTCTAATATTAGACAGCCCATGTTAAGTATGGCCCTCGTTCCTGCGTTGCATTTCAAAGTTTTTCGACATCTTTTATTATTTTTTACGTAAGTCGTCCGGGAATAGGAATGTTCGTAAACGACGCTACTCAAAAAAAAATGACGTAACGACGTGATTTCGCGCAATGCACGGCGGGAAATTTCTGAACGGAGCATGCGCAGTTCGATCGCCGCGGGGACGCCTAATTTAAATGCTTCACGCCCCCTAATCGCGTATTTCGATTATGCGGCGAGAAATAGACTACGCCGCCGTATCGTACGGGCAAAAATCTACAAGAATTCGATTTAGAGCCTGGTAAAATAGGGCAGCGTAGAGTATTTCGAATACGCTGCGCAAATTTACGTGTACCTGAATCTGGCCCACAGTATTTATTAGCATCAAGAGTACAACCACATATATATATATATATATATATATATATATATATATATATATATAATCAAACGTATGTTCCGCAGCCGTGTGGGCTCTATGCCTGTAAAGCAGGGGTCTCCAAACTTTTCAAACAAAGGGTCAGTTTATTGTCCTTCAGACTTTAGGAGGGCCAGATTGTGCCCAGCTGTGGGGCAGAAAACGTACAGACCTGGCATCGGTGAGATTAAATATGGCTCCAGAGTTGGTGGTCAATAGGAGGAGGAGTAGTGCCCCTAATTAGTAGCAGGAATAGTATCCTATCATTGGTATTAGTAGTAAAAAAAAAAAGTGCTCTGTTGTTGGCATCATTAGGACGAATATTGGCCCAAGGGCCGGATAAAGGCTAAAAAAGGGCCACATTTGGCCCTCGGGCCACAGTTTGGGGACCCCTGCTGTAAAGTGTGGGCTCTATGCCTGTGAAGTGTGGGCTCTATGCCTGTGAAGTGTGGGCTTTGATCAATAAAATCTCTGATATTTAACACTAGGATTTGACTGGGAGCATCACCTGGATTGCATCCCAATCAGCATGTCAGAGAAGGCTCCACTGCTGCTAAGCAACCTGCAGGGAGCTCAACTGTCTACAACCAATAGAGATGGGCTCGGGTGTGTTTGAAATCCCACATGCCCAATCCCGCCAGGAAGCCAACACTCCACAGTGCTAATCACAGGCAGTGAGACATTTCCTGATCTGTGCAGAGCTGCAGACCGGGAAATCTCTCAATGCCTGTGATTAGCGCTGTACAGTGTGAGCTTCCTGGCAGGCTCTGGCATGTGGATTTTTGAACATGCCCAGCCCATCTCTAACAACAAATTGTGCTGGCCCTCCTGTACATCAGCCCCATAAAGTAACCAGCAATGGGTTTCAATGTGCTGCCGCTGCTGCCAAGGAGACAGAGACCAGCACTATGAATACCAGGGACAGGACAGCAACTCTGGTTATTCCAGCACTGGTCCACACTGGGAGGATTCCCAGGACACATGCTTTTGAGGTGTTAATTGAGTCTGCTCCTAGATATTCCATTGTGTGATGCTAATACTGTTTTGTGTCCATTGTGCTAATTAGGTCTGCTCCTAAGACCCGTTTATTGTGTATGCTAATGACACTGTTAAGACGTGGAATGTGACTTGTCAACCTGTAGTAATTAACCCCTCTAAATGCGGAGCCAGACCGTCTGGGTAATGAGTAGTAATTAACTCATCGGAATGTCATTATCTAAAAGAATGTGTATGAAGCCCCCCCATTGTGTGATGTTTGGGTGGAGTGTGTCTTTGTCCCTGTGATTAACTGTAACATGCTTGTACTGTATATAAGAAAGCTAAGTTACCATTAAAGTATTCATTCATTCATTTTGGAACCAGTACCAGAGCTTGTGATGTCTCGGTTATTCTGGGAAATGAAATGGGTCGTGTCTGATGTCTGTCGGACTGTTGGATAAGCTGTCGTGGGGCGATGGAATGGAATATCGTAAACAGTGGTGACCGTTACAGAAAGTAAATTGTGAATGTCTTGAAAGAACAGAAGAGGGGAGGGAGACAGATGGGGGAGAGAAGGGAGGGAGATAATGCAGTTCAGTGATTACAGTGTACTGCAGTCTGCAGTGCACACACTTACCCACGGCTAGAATCTCAGGCATCATTCACACACATGCTGCTGATTTTTATATTTCCTGAACACACATCCCCTCTCTTCAGATACAGCACACCGAGATAGTGTGGGCGGGACTGAAAGGAGGAGGAGGAGGAGGAGCTGTATTCCTCCCTGCTCGTATGTGAGGAGAGTGGTGGGGGAGGTGGCTGGACTCGCTGGGCTGTAAAAGAGTGTCATAGACTGACACTCAGCTCAGCTTGCAGTCACCACTCTGGGAATTTACAGGCTGGTTCTCCTGTCCTAAGGACGGGAGAAATCAGTCTGTTTTTTCAGTAACTGAGATGAAGGCTTGGGCCCCCTCTCCCCCACAGTGCTCATGGAGTCCTTTCTGCAACTCACTCTTCTCCGTGCCAATGAGGATGCAGGGAAAGGAGCAGATCAAGCGGCTGTGGTTGTGTGAACGCTTGCATTATGCAGTGTCAGCGAGGGAGGGGGAGGAATGCCCGGCAGAGCTGACTGGGGACGCTCTTCCTTTTAGGAGAGACTGTTACTCCAGGGGTGGCCCGAGAAAAAAAAAAAGCAAAAAAAAAAATTGTTTTTGGGGGGGCACATGGTGGGGCACAGCATAATGTTGGGGGGGTCAGGGCCCCCTCTGGCCCCCCACTAGAGTCGCCTCCTACTAATTTCATAGGCTTCTGCTCCTACTAATTTCATAGGCTTCTACATCGACTTACTCAAGGATGGTGTAGGAGGATTGCCTCTTACCATTCCCCTTCTACCTCTTTCCCCTTTTCCTCCCTTCCTTGCTAGCTACCTTCTCCTCTAATTTATTTGTCTTAGTTATCCTTCTTTTGGCTTTTGTTTGCACTGGGCTGCTTAGACTGTGTCAAACTTCCAAGGACTTTACAGATTTGTTACTGATTTCATTGATTTACTCAATGAGGGTGTTTGGGGAGTAGAATTGCCTCTTACCATTCCCCTTTACCTCCCTTTCTTGCTAGCTACCTTCTCCTCAAATCTGTCTTAGCTCTCCCCTCATTTGGCCTTGTTCACACTGGTCCATAATTGACTGTTTCAAACCTCCCAAGACTTCACAGATCTCTTACTGATTTCATAGACTTCTACGTTGACTTTCTCATTGAAGGTGTTCGGGAAAGAGGCTGGCCTCTTACTATTCCCCTTTCACCTTTCCCCCCTTTCTTGCTAGCAACCTTTTCCTCTTATCTATCTTAGTTCTCCCTCCTTTGGCCTTGTTCAGACAGGGCAATTACATGGTTGCCCTCTGCAGGGCCATGTTTTGGCAGAATGGGGATGCATGGAAAGAACATCCCTGTTTCCGCAGTCCCATTGTTGTTTTTTGGGACACTGCAGCTGCATGAACACAGTTGATTTGTGCCAATATAACATGCATGTGTGTGCAGTTGCATTTCCCCAAACTAACTCATAGTGCGTTCGGGGCTGTAAACCCCCAAGAAAATCAGACTGGGAGCAGCAGCAGTAATGGCCCCATTTACTCCGCCCTCTATGTATCCTACTACTTCAGCACTCCACGTTCCTTCCCCTGGGTTTAAGCTTTTTTGTTTTTCCATCACTATTCCTTCTCTATTGTTATACATCTATTTTTTTATATCTCCTTTTACCCTTCTATATTTATCTCATCTTATTGACCACATCTCCTTTTATCTTTACTGGATGTTTGACAATTACACCACACGTGACTTGAGCTCCAGGGGGGTAAAAATTTTTTTTCTATGTCTACTTATTCTTGGTCTGCTTATCCACTTAAGACCCGGACCAATACGCTGGTAAATGACCCAAGGTGTTTTTGCGATTCGGCACTGCGTCGCTTTAACAGACAATTGCGCGTTCGTGCGACGTGGCTCCCAAACAAAATTTGCGTCCTTTTCTTCCCACAAATAGAGCTTTCTTTTGGTGGTATTTGATCACCTCTGCGTTTTTTATTTTTTGCGCTATAAACAAAAATAAAACAAAAAGAAAATATTTTTTACTTTTTGCTATAATAAATACCCCTTAAAAAGATATACGTATTCTTCTACCTATTTTTGGTAAAAAAGAAATCGCAATAAGCGTTTATCGATTCATTTGCGCAAAATTTATGGCGTTTACAAAATAGGAGATCGTTTTATTACATTTTTGTTAATATTTTTTTTTTTTTACTACTAATGGCGGCGATCAGCGATTTTTTTTTTTTCGTGACTGCAGCATTATGGCGGACACATCGGACAGTTTTGACACATTTTTGGGACCATTGTCATTTTCACAGCAAAAAATGCTATAAAAATGCATTGTTTACTGTGAAAATGACAATTGCAGTTTGGGAGTTAAAGGGTCACTAAAGTAATAATTTTTTTGGCTAACTAGCTTCCTTTACCTAACTGCAGTGCTGTTTTCATGTCATCATTGTTCGTTTTTGCTTTGGATTGCTGTAATTCTGCTCTGATCTCCACACTTCCTGGTTGTCTGTTTCCTTATAACCACAGCCCTGGGAGGGGCTGGTAAATGACCCAAGGTGTTTTTGCGATTCGGCACTGCGTCGCTTTAACAGACAATTGCGCGTTCGTGCGACGTGGCTCCCAAACAAAATTTGTGTCCTTTTCTTCCCACAAATAGAGCTTTCTTTTGGTGGTATTTGATCACCTATGCGATTTTTATTTTTTGCGCTATATACAAAAATAGAGCGACATTTTTGAAAAAAAAACACTATTTTTTACTTTTTGTTAAAAAAAAATCAAATAAACTAAATTTTAGTCAAACATTTAGGCCAAAATTTATTTAGCCACATGTCTTTAGTAAAAAAAAAAAAAAAATCGCAATAAAAAAAAAAATAGCTACCTAGCGGGAACAGCGACACTAATACAGCGATCAGAAAAATGATCGCTTAGTGACGCTGGCAATAGGGAGTGAAAGGGTGAACTAGGGTGGTGATCAGTGGGTTAAAACTTTATTAGGGGGGGTGGGGGGGCTATCCTGAACCTAACACTAACTGATTTTACACTGCCTGTCACACTGACACTAAATGCAGTGATTAGATCACTGCATTCAGTGACACTGTGACAGGGGGGGTGGGGGGGCAGATCGCAAGGGGTTAAGTATGCCTATGTGTGTGTATGTCAGTGTAGTGTTGGTGCAGGACTTACTGTGAGGTGTTTCTCCCATCGCAGCGGTTGGAAATACCACTGCGATGGGAGATTACATCACTTCCCCCTTCCTGTGTTTACACAGGAGGAGGAAGTGACAGAACCTGGAGCGCGCGCATTGGCTGGGAACGATCGCGGGGGGGCGGGTAAACGCCGATATCCGCCCGCTCGTCCCGGATTGCTCCCGGAGCCAGGGGGACCCCCGCACGCCGCGGAGGGGGTCCCGATGGGACCCCCGAACCGCACTTAGGCGGGGACGTAAATTTACGCCCTTGTGCCTGTACGAGCCATTCTGTGGCCGTATATGTGCGTGCGGGGGTCCTTAAGTGGTTATTGACTTCCGTTTGCTATATCCTGTGACCACTATTTGTGCTTGTATACATGACACTTTACTTTTGTCTGCCTGTAAAATTGTTAATAACTCAGCTAGAACATAAAAATTCAGCTAAACAAAATTATACATTGTTTGACAGGTAAGGCACTTTACTTGTACATATATTAGCTGTGAATTAATCTGTTTGCCTTCATTCACTTTACGCACTGTTGGCACCAATACAAATAGACAAATTATTTATGCTTATTGTTAAAAGCAAGTGCAGAATAAGTACCAAGATGGTAAAGGAGACGCCCTGCTGTTTGCAGGTCTACCATTTTCCATTGCCAATAGCAGCATTTGTAAAACTATGGTGATTGGTCTATGAGTCACCATGTACTTACTCATGTACTTATGTAAATAGGAATGTAGAAGTGGAAATACTGAAAACAGAGGACAGTCCAATTAAAAATGTGGAATATAACACCAAGGCTAACGTTTTAAAGTAGAACTACCAAAACCAAAAGTAAATAATTATCTATGAATAGAGCACAAGATGTACTATATTAAAAATACTTATGTTTGTAAGGAGAACAAAGCTTGCAATTATTTGCCTAAAAGCTACATTATTATTGCTTGGACAGCTAAAAGGAAATTTCAGTGATAAGTAAGACAGAAGGCTATTCATTTTGTTTTGGATCCAAGCTGCACAGCTGTACACATATAACTAGGGCTGTTACTGATCAAAATTCTGGTGTTCGATGAATTTTTTTTTTAATCGATTAATCGACTAATTCTGATTAATTATAACGCACATACAGATCCAACTACTTTTAGCTGATCTCCTTGCAGGCTGATTCCCAGTGCAGCTACCAACCCCTGGAAAAATGGATAGCAGGATACAAAAAACACACAAAGGCAGCGCTCGATGGGAATAGCATTAAAACTTTAATGCCGCGTACACACGATCACTTTATGTGATGAAAAAAAACAACGTTTTCTGTGAAGTAAAAAACTACGTTTTTGAAACTTCACTTTTCAAAGACGATGTTGCCTACACACCATCGTTTTTTCACAAAAAGCGAGGTTACGTTCACCACTTTTTTCCATTGAAGCTCGCTTCATAACTAGCTTCTGGGCATGCGCGGGTTGAAAAACGTTGTTTTAAACGACGTTTTTTGCTACACACTGTGACTTTTTGTGAAACAAAAAACACCGTTTTGAAAAACGACACATAAAATTGAAGCATGCTTCAATTTTTTTTTGTCGTTTTTTACAAGACATAAAACAACGTTTTCCCTACACACGGTCAATGGAATTGACGTTTTTAAAAACGTCATTTTTTTTCATCACATAAAGTGATCGTGTGTACGCGGCATTATAGTCTTCAAGTAGGTAACCAAATAAATATTGCACTGGAGATAAAATCGATGTAGCTACATAAACTGTACAAACGGTGCGAGTAATACCAAACGGTACCAAAAGCAGTCATAAAAACATGTAGCTAAGTATGAGGCCGCGTACACACGAGGGGATATGTCCGCTGAAAACGGTCCGATGGACCGTTTCAGCAGACATCTCCGCTCGTGTGTATGGGCTAGCGGACAGATTTCTCCACCCGACAGATTTCAAAGCATGCTTTGAAATCTATCCGGTGGGGATCTGTCCGCCCGACATGTCTGCTGGTTAGTACACTTACCAGCAGACATGTCGGCTCCCACCGCCGCCGCGCCGCTGCCGAATGGATTCGGCGCATGCGCGGAAGTGTTTTACTTCCTGGTGCGGTGACGTTGCGGTGACGCGGCGGCGTCAACGTCACCGCCACGTCACCGCGCCTTCCGGCGGCGGGGAATTTGATCCGATGGTGTGTACACGCCATCGGATCAAACTCCCGATCGGACATATCCGATGGAAATGGTCCGCGGACCGTTTTCATCGGATATATCCGATCGTGTGTACGCCGCCTGATGCTGGTATAAAAATGTGTACAACAATACCACTGCTGAATCCAGATGAGGATGGGTTAACATCAGTCCGTTGGCATGTAGATGTCCCGTGAAGGGAACTATCACAACTCCCAGTGGATGGTTGTAAAATCCCAGGTTGATGGAGGGAAGTGATAGAGGGAAGTGTAACAGCCCTTGCGTGTGGCAGAGAGTAAGGTCCCGCCGGCATGCAGATATGAAGGCACAGCAAAGGAGCCCTTCAGATGGACACGACAAGCCCCGCCGATGTCCGTGACGTTGCCGGATCTCCGACGGGAACTCCCTGAAGGCCCGGAAGTCGGCGGAGAGGTGAGTACCAATTAAAAGAATTTTAATCGATCAAAAAGATTTTGATCGATCCAAAAAATTTACTGTAATGTTACAGCGTGATGAATGTGCTTACTCCATTACGAACGATAGTTTTACCAGAACGAGCGCTCCCGTCTCATAACTTGCTTCTGAGCATGCGTGGATTTTTCACGTCGTTAAAGCCCACACGCGACCATTTTTTACAACCTTAAAAACGACAACGTTAAAAACGTTGCGAAAAATTTGAGCATGCACAAATTTTTTTTTGCCCATTTTTTAGAACCCGAAAAATGCTCTGAAGCCCACACACGATCGTTTTTAATGACATAAAAAAAGTCATTTTTTAGAACCCAAAAAACGATCGTGTATACGTGGCATAACACTTCGCCATTTTATTTAAAATTAAAATAAATTGCCTGGAGTTGTTTTTCCAAACAATACATCCTACACAAAGCTCACTACGCACACATCTAAAACATAAGAAGTCTCTGAGATTTATGCCTGTGCATTTACAAAGATCCAACAATAAAGGGTTTGATTTCTAACATTTTCCTACAGAATAAAAGGTTTTGGCTGTCCCGGAAGGAGAGGAACATATCTGAAATGATGGTGGGAATGCAGTTGTTTCCGCCCCTTCTGGAGAAGGATCTTTCAGATTTATAATGAAATCTAAGATGGGTCTCTCCCTCCCTCCCCTAAAATCATTCTATTATCTATTCTCCCCTGGGTTCGGTCAAGTTCCAAAAAACAAACCTCCTCAGATTCTTTCATTCAGCTGCTCGCCAACTTGTCACTAAATTTTGGAAGACTGATACCACCCTCCCTCTCTGTAGGTAGGTTGATAGTCTCAATAACAAAATGTGCATTGGGGGAGATGCAGGCCAGAGAAAAGGACTTGTGGGAGAAGCACACCAAGTTGTGATACATTTGGCTGCATTATTCCTTCTCTGATAGATTTTTGAGGAGCATCTCTACATGACTTGGGAGCCCTCCGAGCGGTCAGGGTGGGGTCCCCACTCTCTTCTGTACTCTCTGGGCATCCTTTATTGGACATTTTTCCATAGTCATTATTTTGCATTATTTTGCTACCAACTACCTGTGTTATCTTTTTGTGTATTTTTGGCATCTGTTCATCATTTTTCCCTTTCCCTTTCTTCTTTCTGTACCCCTTATCGTTATATTTGAAAATCACTGAATAAAAATATATTCGACCTAAATAAAAGGTTTTGGCTGGAGTTTAGCTTTAAAGCCCAGCTGAAGCTTCTATATTTATTACTGTAATGCAGTCAGTCTGCATATAGAGCAATACATATCCTCTTCTCTCATGTTTTTATTTACTATGTGCTGCAGCAATTGTTAAAGCGGTTATATACCTATTTTTTTTCACTTTGACCTACAGGTAAGCCTATAATAAGGCTTACCTGTAGGTAAAAAGAACATCTTATGAACCTGTATGGTTTAGGAGATATTCCCCTTGCATGCAGCCGCTGACTGCGCGGGAGTGACGACATCGCGGCTCCGGCCACTCGTATCGCCGGAGCCCCCAATACCCGGAAGACACGCCAAAGGAAAATGTCCGCTCCCTCAGCGTGGACCGAGATCACCTGCCGATGCCTCGTTCTAAGGTAAGTATTTCATAATGAGCCAGTGTCAAAAATACTAAGCAGCGCATAAGTAAAATATATGTATAACTCTCTCAAGTGCAGAGATAAATGAAAATAGCTTCAAAAATGTATGTGAATACTATAAATCAATGAATAAATAAAGATCAGAGATAGCTGCAAAAAATGTATATGAATGCTATCACGGATAAATGAAATGTAGAACCCGTGAGAAAAAGTGTTATAAGTGATAAGCATAACGTTTATAAGTGATGCATATTCCTTGAATCTCCAAGTCTTCCACCACACCAAAAGTGTTCAGTGAATCCTTCACCCATCAAATTCCACATTCAGCAAAATGATATGCCTAACACTCGCGTGCTTTGGCATAAAGGCATGAACAAGACCTCTCAAATAGATTTAATTCGTTCCAAACAGTGAAATCCAGATTGCTCCACATATAGATAATGAAAGAAGAGGGGTGCATAATAGTGTAATACCGAATGGTCAGTTTTAATAAAACACCACGCACAAATCTTAAAAAGTTGCACTCAAAAAAAAACTTTTAAAACAAGCAGAGTGTGACAGCAAACAAAGCGTCCCCAAATTTTCTCAACAGGTGAAACAAAGGTCACGGCGGACCCACGATCAGCTAGATGTATTCTCACCACTCAAACGTCCTGTGTAGAATCTCTATTTCCTGGTTCCTGGCTTAGTGCATCACACGTCTAAACGTCTCATGTTGGTTCAGATGATCACTGTGTAACCACGCCCTGACATGTTTCGTCACAAGGGACTTAATCATGGGATTGGCCACACAGCTATAGATCCCTCACTTATATCCTTGTCCTTCTAATAGGTGAACAGGAAGTCTGCCGACTGCGCACGTGCATACGTAATATACAGTAAGACTAAAAGCAGCAATTATTAAAAATACTGCCTTCCCCCTCCTCCTATCTATCCTGTATAGCCTGTATAAAAGAGGCAACATAAATCCTGATTGGTCAGGTCACGTAATCTAGTAGCTCCCGCTCTCCTGTGTCAGTGAGCAGCTGCTGCAGGGATGAGGAGGAGTGCTGATAACTGACGTACAATGGAAGCTGGTGGGTGACGTCACAGCTCTGGGAGTTTACAGCCATTGTCAAAGCTGCTGGATCACATGACCAGACTGAAAAAGGTATTTGAACTGCTCCTTTTTATACAGGCTATAGTTAGAAAGGGGGGGGGGGCAGCATTTTTTTTTAAGTTTTGTTATTAGTCTTTACTAAAACTTTAAAGCTGTTACTTAAAATTTTATTTTGACGGATAGAACTACCCATTTAACTTGTCAGAAGTAACTGTAGATGTGCTGGTATATCTGGGTTCTCTTTATTCCATTTCCTAGCTAAATAAGTATGGTGTATGGTGTAATGCAAGTATGGTGTAATGCGCCTTTGGTGTAATACACAGATTGTTGAGGAAATGTCAAAGAATAAACGACAGCCAAAACAGTCAACAGGAAAGAGTTTGATGCGATTAATTGATTTAAGCTCTCATTTGCTATTTTTATGGTAATTTTGTATGCTCCAAGTGTATAGCCCATATGTTCTTGCAGTTTTGGGTAGAGTTGGTCAGTGTTAGAACCTGTTAAGTTTTTATTTGCTGCCTGCATCACTATTTGGGAAATTTAATTTTAGCCTCCCGCAAAGACAGAAATATAGGAAAAAAATCTAGATTTAATATAGACTAGACTAGAACAGGAGTTAAAGGGGAGTTCCACCCACAATTTCGCTTTTTAAATATAAATACCCCTGTAATACACAAGCTTAATGTATTCTAGTAAAGTTAGACTGTAAACTAAGGTCCGTTTTGTTAGATTGTTACAGCATTTAGATTGTTTATAATCTAGAAATAGACCGTGGCCATCTTAAGTGTGGGCATCATGAAGCCAGACTGTATGACTTCCTGGATTTCAGCTTTCCATATCTCGCACATGCTCAGTGCTGCACAAGCAATGTAATAGGTTTCAGTCAGGTTTGCAAGGACTACTGGGAAACATGATGCCTATCCCAGAAACCCTTGCAAATAGCCCTGTGACTTAATAGCCTAGGCTAATAAGGAGGAGGAAGTAATAAAGGACTACAAAATAAAGGTATTTACAAGCAACAAAATAAATACAAATTGTCCATCCTGAACACTATGAGATTAGGGCATGCAGCACAGACAAACATAAAAAAAATTGGTGGAACTCCACTTTAAAGAACCTATAACAGTGACAACTGTGAAAATTGGTATATCTTCTCATTAGTGATGACATACCTCCCAACTGTCCCTGATTTGGAAAAAAGTCCCTCAGTCCCTCTTTCCTCTTAATTTGACCTTAATTTTGGTCTGATCTATATACTTGTATATAAGATACACTATTTATCTATGGAAACGTGTTTTTCAGTGCTAAACCTTTCATCCAATTTCTAAATTGCTGTATTTGTACATTTCAAAAGCCAATATAAAGTAATAGTAGTGGTAAAAAAAGCATTTGTGGGTTTAAACAATCTTTTTTTTTTTGTATAATTTTCTATTAAGGGGGCGTAGGCATTTTCCTATGCCTACATACTTTTGCTAATAGGTGTCCCTCCGCTCCATCCCACATAGTTGGGAGGTCTAGTGATGAGCGTCTTTTGGTGTGAACCTAGAAGTTAGCTTTCATTACTGCACCAATGAGCTATGGGCAGGGGATTCCCCTCCTCCCAGCTGCATGTATACAAGAGGGAAGGAGTGCTTGTGACATCATTGACCCATTATAGCCACATCCCCATATAAGCTCAATGATGCCATCAACATCCCTGCCTCTTTATGTACAACAGATGTGGGTGGGGAATCTCCTGCCCACAGCTTATTGGCCCACCAATGATAGATGGGATCAGACCATACCCGAGCCTGAACCCAAGCTAATCACTACTCTTCCTTTTAGTGGAGATTTCTTCCTACTTCCCATTGTGTCTCTAGGACAGATAGTGAGAAAACTCCCTAAATAAGGACACACTCTAGTATTAAGGAGCACTGAATACAAAAATCCAAACCACTTATTTAGCTGTATTATTTAGCTGTATTATTTAGCTGTATTTGAAATGTTTATTGGTTAACCACCTCTTGCCCGCCGTATAGACAAATGACTGCGGGGTGGGTCTCTTCTTCTGGTACCATGCATATGATGTCGTCCCCGATCTCGATACAGAGCTGATGATGAGGCTCTTTACCCATGTGAGCAGCTGTGTTCAATCCCAGCCGATCACATGTAAACAAGGAAATGCTGGTTATCAGAGAGGTGAGCGAGAGGAGAGCCAATCAGAGGCATTTCCTCACAGGGGAGACCTGCCCAGATAGTCATGGCACTATTCATCAGTGCCCTGATTATTAGTGCAGCCCCAATAGTGCCTAGCAACGATGCCAGTCAATGCTCATCAGTAATGCCAGTCAGTGTTGCCATCCAGTGGCCATCAGTGCTGCCTCACCTGTGGCTATCAGTGCAGCCTATCAGTGCCCATTATTGCAGCCTCATCAGTGCACACCAGTAAATAAGAAAAAGCACTTATTTACAAAATTTTCTAACAGAAACTAAGAAAAACGTTTTTTTCTTTTTTTTCAACATTTTCAGACTTTTTTTTATTAAGCACAGCCAATGCGTTTTGGGGAAAAGCCTTTCCCTTCCTCAGGGCTAATTTACAAGTGAACAATAAAAATCGAAACATACCATAAATGTCTGATACAAAATGGTGAGATTAAACTATTTCTATTGCTATTATTTTATTTATTATTGTATTATTCTTATGGGTATTATTTACTAAATTGTTATTTTTAATTGATTGACATACACCACTGCAACATTTTGTATGAGATATTTATAGTATGTTTCACTTTTTCTTGTACATTAGCCCTGAGGAAGGGAGAGACTTTTACCTGAAATATGTTGGCTTTACTCGATACTCTTAACCAATAGACTTTTTAAATAGACCTCTGAATTGCATGGACTTTGTACTGGACGCTCCTCAATATCCAACATGGAGCTTGTCATCTGTTTGGCATTCTTTTGGTTGCTATCAGAGAAGTAGCACCCCCTGGGACCGGAAAAAGATCCATCTATACCAGCAATGGCGAAACTATGGCACACAAGCCACAGCTGGCATGCAGAGCCATCTCTGTGGGCATGCGAGCTATCAGTCGACGGATCGCTACTCCCTGGTGGTCAAACCTCGAAAACTCATTAGAGCTGGACAAAGGAGCGTACACTGACTGGCCATCAGCAGCACGCATGCTGCGAAACACATCCCGGCTCGTCCAGTGGTGTCATTGCGTCAGGCGCCATGCTCTAAGAGCATTCTAGCTCTCTCTCCTGGATCCTTCCACACACAGCCAGCTTCCAGACTCAGCAGAGCAGTGTGACCAGCAGGACAGCATACCTTGTTCCACAGGACATTGGACAATATTATATGCCTATATCTGTCTACAAAAATGTGAGTTGCTCTCCTACAATTATGTGTTTAATAAATAGGTTTTTATCAATCTGTACTTAGAGGAGTCTCCTATATCCTTCTCTCTTGCATGTTACCTGGAGACTGCTTCAACCTTTGCCTGAGGCTTGCCCTGAGCTACAGACTTATATATAGCTATATAGACTTTTAAAAACATTTCTATCACCTAATGGACTGCCCATATGCGATCTGTCAATTTGAGATTCTGTGTGATTGTCATATTTAGCTTTATGCAGATGGGGAAAAAAGGGCAACATTAGTTCGGGCAACTGTATGAGTTGTTTTTTTCTAAACGAAAACCTTTGTATTCAGGTTTATATGCAGTGTTGGCACTTTGAATTAAATGTACCACCCTCTTAGGTAGATGCTAGAGAGAGAGAGAGAGAGAGAGAGAGAGAGTATAGTTTTGGGTTTCCCTGCCTACCAAGGAAGCTATTAGGTACATTTAGGTGTTCTCTGCCTACCGGGTAGCAGTGATCCATTGATAAGGTCTGCTCATTGTGCTCAGATGCTGCTCATGTTGTCTGCCTATTTCACACTGCTCCAATAGGACAAGGCTTATTTGACAGTGAAAGGAAACCTGACTAATGAGAGCATAGGCGTAGTTACAGCCAAGATCATTGTCAGTGGCAGGTGCCTCAAGGCATGCTAAGTTACTGTATATATGCCTAGGGCACATGTGCTTGGGGTCTTCAGCTGGAAAGCGGGGTTTCAGAGGGAGGGGGCTGCTGCTCCTTCTCTGTACAGGCCGCCATGCGGTCTCAGGTGGTTGATTTGAGGGCAGTTTGCAGTTTGGGCACTCGGGCTCAAAAAGGCTTGCCATCACTGATCTATACTGTACCTTCACTGCGTATGAGCAGGGCTGGTGCAAGGATTTTTGAGACCCTAGGCGAAACCTCATTTTGCCACCCCCCCTGGCTCCACCCCTTGCCCAGCTCATGTATACCCCACCTTTTTAATGAAGCGCCCATCAAATGCAGCCTCACCAGTGCCCATTAATGCAGCATCACCAGTGCCCATCAAGACACAGTCCTCCGCCGCCTCTGTGCGTCTGACACTATGTGAGAACAGAGCGGTGGATGCCTGCTGATACTGAGACTTAGTTATTTGTTGTAGAGAGTAGGAACACCAGTGGCTGGGTGCCCTAGGCAACAGTGCGCCCTAGGCGGCTGCCTAGTTTGCCTAGTGGTAGCACCGACCCTGCGTATGAGCCACATTAAAGAATTTAATTGTGTATTCACCAGTATCAAACCTCGCCTCTATTTGTCCAGTGCTATCATACACACATCATCAGAAAAATAGGCATGCACAAACTGATAAAAACCGAACTATAGTTCTATCCTCTTCTCATTGGAATTTTTTTCCCTGATCTCTATTAAACTTGTCCCCCAAAAGCTAAAAGGAAAAACAGGAAAGCTGCAGAAATCCATCAAGACTATTTTTACCAATCTGACTCTATAATAAACTACAGGACATTTTTATATAATCCAAGATTAAATCTGGCCTAGGTTGGCCTGGACCAGAGCAAAAAATTCCAGTCTGACCTTCAGGTCTCAGTTGCAGTGCATGATGCTTGCAAGAGCTAATAAGATTGGGGCCTGCACATATAGAAACGGGGGGAAATTTGTCTAGTCGCAGTGGATGAGGCGATGAAGAAACAGCACTATTACAAGGAAACAGAATGAAGTTTGTGGATGATTCTGTCATCTTTCCAGGAGCTGTATCAAAATAATGAAGAATTTATTGAGTCTCATTATTTACTCTCTCCTCCCTCCCACAGCAGCTCACACATACACAGTCTCCTTCCCGCTCTGCTTCTCTTTCCGTTTCCAACTCCCCCCCCCCCCTCTCTCTCTCTCTCGCTCTCTCTCTCTTTTTCCCTCCATCAATCTACCTCCTTCTTGCACACAATTTCTCCCCAGTAAAATGCACACAGTAACACACGGTTCCCCAGGGAGCCGCTGATTAATGTTTAGGGGTATTTTTAGCTGGGACATAAAACATGGGAAAAGGTTAAGGATGCAGTGATGGAGGGAATGAGAGAAGGGGAGGAGGAGGAGAGGGAAGGAGAATGAGGTAGAAAGAAATAATGAGTGAGCGGTAAAGGAAGATGCTTAGTCAGTCATTGGCAGTGTGATACTTTTCCCTCGTCTTTTGCCTTTCGCTGGATATCTCTTCCTCCATCCTACAGACTTCCTCATTCCCACACTCTTCTGTAACCATGCACTTATGGATTCTGTACTTAATTAAACAGAATCATAATTCAAACTGACCACAAAGTCTTCCCAGGGGAAAGGGAAAGATGATACTAGAGATGTAAGAGGGGCGGAGAGCGCAATGAAATTTGGAGAGATGAGGGATGAAGGGGAAATGCATTCACAGAAATGTATGGCGTCTGCGCTGATGACATGTCACTGTCATGGAGTGTTGACTAAAAATGCATTGCGTCAGTACATCCACATAACCCACACACCCCAAATTGCACACAGAGCACATAATTGCATTAATTAACACCATAACACAAACATATTCTGATTGCCATTGCTCCTCAATTCATATCACAGCAATATGCAAAGGCACCCACTAATAAACCTAAACATAATTACAAAGTTCATCTGACATGAAGACATTAAACATTTCATGTTTACGTAAATGTAAATGTTAAGACATTTCTGCGTGAAGGATTATGCATATTCACTATGTATATAATGCACATCATATGAGGTTTTTTTCATTAAACATGTATCTATATTTAAAGGCGTGTTGTGTGTGGCTCTGTGTAATTATAGGACAGAATGTGAGGGAGTATGTATGTATAAAAGTGTCTCGGTCACCCTTCCCACTATCTACCGCCTTGCTTTTTCATTTCTATAATTTGTGACCTCAAAGTTTAATTTGTGACCTTCATAGTGTAACCGAAAACCACACAGGAAATGTTCCCACACACATTTAAAAGCAAAAAAAACACCCTTAAAGGGAACCTGTACTGATAAACGCATGCAGCAAGTGAAGTCCTGATTTGTATACATGTTCTAGGTTGGTGATTCAGAAACCAATGTACTCACTAAGGCACCAAGCTGCCAGGAAATTGGTATTTTTCAGAAGTAGGTAGTGTAAACAGTTCTGTCAGTACAGCTTGCACTTTAAAAGGGATCTCCAAGAAACAGAACTCTTAAAAGTAAGGTGACCAGATATTTTTAATGGAAATCCGGGGACATATTCATTTTTTTTTACTAGTAATTGCGGCAATCAGCGACTCTGCCCCCCACCTCACAGCCTAACAAGTCTCACTCTCCGGGCCCACGGCTACTACTGGGTGGGGAGCGGAAAAAGATCACTCCGCCAGGGAAGGCACAGAGATAAGCAGGCAGGCGGCTGGCCGGGACTTGAGGAAGGCAGAAGAACATGTGAATGGGCATGCACCCGAAACTGAAGAAATATTCCCTCCGCTCCGACCAGCATATGATCATCAGAAAGGGGCTCAGATAATGGAAAAAAATACAGATTGTAATTCAGATTTTTTTTTTTTTATTCTGCATTTTTTTTAGTCTTTGAAATTGCCCCAGCTCCTGTTCAAATCCAATCCGGGGACAAAACCGGGGACAGACTTGGTCCGGGGACAGTGTCCTCAATCCGGGGACTGTCCCCAGAAACCGGGGATGTCTGGTCACCCTACTTAAAAGGGATCTCCAAAAAAAAGTGTAAAGTGTTTATTACCTCTGCACTGTCCTTTCCAGGTTATGGATCTTCCAAAACTTTAGTACAACACTTCTGGTTCAAACTGTCATTACATCCTATTCTTAATGTTTTCTTTGCAGCACTCCACCTCTTGGAGTGATGAGGAATGAGCCCATAAGTAGTGTAGCAGGCTAACATTTCCATCTCAGGGTCTGGTTTTTACTTCATGGCAGAGTGAAGAAAAAGTTGGGTGCCAGTCACGTTATTTTTTTTTTTTTTTTACAAATTATTGCTGAACTCAATTGCAAATGCGAGAGTTTAGCGGGTTAGGATACCCAAAAAGAGCACAAAGCTAGGACAGGTATACTTAAAGTAGTAGGCCTATTAAGAGCATCCTTTTAGTAATTGCTGGTCGTGTAAGAGCAGCGCCACACGTCTATGACTCTTTAAGAGCAGTCACAGTCTTTCCTTTAATTTACAGTGTATTGCTCTCAAATCGATCTCGCCCTTGACCCTCTGATAGCAGTCAAAGATAACTTGATTGATATGCAATGAATCCTTATTACAATGTCCAGACATAGCTTCTACCCAGCTTCTCTAGGATACTTTACAGCAGCCTTTTTGAACTAGGGTTCCTCCAGAGGTAGCTTGGAGTTCCTTGAGTGATGAGCTTTTTAGCTATCTGGTTTGTACTAACCACCATTGTAAGAATCATACTTCCCACTGACTACCAGACTAACGTACTGTGAGCTGTAGATATTGCAATTATTGGCAGGGGTTCCATGAGACCTATAAGTCATTGCAAGGGTTCATCTCTTTAAAAAAGTTTGAGAAAGGCTTCTTTACAGTAAGGAGATTTCTTTCAGCCCAGCTACCTTCAGATTTATGCTCCAAGCAGCTAGTTTCAGGACTTGCACATCTGGCACATTACCCAGGTTGGGACAAGGCCAGTGTAAAGATCCGTCTATGCAGACATCCAGGCAAATGGGCAGGAGATTGAAAACATAATGGAAAGGTGACCCAAATATTTATCATCTCCCGAACTGTACCTCTTAACAAGGACCTCAAGGACTGGTTGGGTCAGATACATATCCATAACTCAGTAAATGTCCTTCCCACTCTAATTACCAAAACCACCCTCACAGCCACAGGTAGAGGCAAAAAAAGATGCTCAGATTGGTTACAGACCAACAGAAAATACACTAAATGTAATAAGGAACACAGCAGAATAGGGCAGGGAATAAAATAAAGTCATTGCAAATGGTGACCTCATTGATTTCCATTGCAGCAACTAATTCCATTCATTAATTTGCTGACCGCCGCACGAACATTTACATTGGCAGAATGGCACGGGCAGGCAAATGGGTGTATATGTACGTCCCTTTAAATTTGCAGATACGTGGGCGCGCGCCCCTGTTCTGCCTTGTGACAGGACACTGATGTTCTGCTCCCTGTCATCGGGAGCAGTGATCAGTGTTGTGTTACAGGTAGCCCAGCCCCCACACAGTTAGAATCACTCCCTAAGACACACTAAACCCCTTCCACACCCTCTAGTGGTTAACCCCTTTCCTGCCAGTGTCATTTACACAGTAATCAGTGCATTTTTATAGCACTGATCACTGTATAAATGACAATGGTCCCAAAATAGCGTCAAAAGTGTCCGATGTGTCCGCCATATTGTCGCAGTCACGATAAAAATCACTGATCGCCGCCATTACTAGTAATAAAAATGCCATAAAACTATCCCCTATTTTGTAGACGCTATAACTTTTGCGTAAACCAATCAATAAAAGCTTATTGTGATTTATCTTACCAAAAATATGTAGAAGAATATGTATCGGCCTAAATTTAAGAAAAAAAAATATTTTTATGGGGTATATTTATTATAGCAAAAAGTAAAAAAATATTGCTTTTTTTCAAAATTGTCGCTCTATTTTTGTTAATAGCGCAAAAAATAAAAACTACAGCGGT
Organism: Rana kukunoris; assembly: GCA_029574335.1. Lineage (NCBI taxonomy): Eukaryota > Metazoa > Chordata > Amphibia > Anura > Ranidae > Rana > Rana kukunoris. The sequence continues at coordinate 97,197,161 of CM056051.1, forward strand.
GATCAAATACCTCCAAAAGAAAGCTCTATTTGTGGGAAAAAATGGACGCCAATTTTGTTTGGGAGCGACGTCGCACGACCACGTAATTGTCAGTTAAAGCGACGCAATGCCGAATCCCAAAAAGTGTCCCAGTCATTTATCAAGCCAAATCCTTCGGGGCTGAAATGGTTAAAACACATAAACAGAAGAAGAGAGCATAGACCAAAGCAATGCACTAACATTGCTACTGCATTCTTTGCACAGTGTTTGGAGATCTACAACTTAGAAAGGACAGCATGAAGGTAAAAGTAATTAACATTTTACACTTACTTCCCCCTGTTCGTTCTAGTTACATTCCCTGGAGCTCACTTTTAACAGCAGTAATAGGGAATCAGGCACATTGCAGATGCGTCAGACCCAGGCTGCCAAAGGAGGAATACACACAGGAACAGACATATCTAAATACTGTGCTGCTGTTTAAACAATCGCAATTCCAGAATCATGTTCTTGCTCTCTTCATAAACCAAAGTGGTTCAGCCAAGCAAATACTTGCATACATTCATAAGAAATTGTATACAGAGAGCATCAGTTTGAAATATAGTTTATTTGGATCAATATAGCAGTTATGACATTTAGAGAATTTAAAGTGTTCAGTGTCCAATAACCCACAGCAACTAATATTGGAAAATTAAAAAGTTTGGATTGCCTAGCCTTGGTAAATCACCCTGAGATACCGGTTGTTGGCCTCTTTCTTCGAGGTGACATTTAAAGTAACACGCCATACCAGATTATACTACAATATGTTGTATTTGTATTTTTATCTGATCTGATTTTTTTTAAATTTATTTATTGATTATTTTTTCATTTAGTTAGTCTTTTTGATGCTCCTGAAGAAGCGCAAGGTGAGAAACATGTAGAGCTTAGGGCAGTCTACCCATCAAATTTCTGCTACATAACCTTACTTCTGGATTCGATATCATGAAATTATTGTTATACATCTTCAAGTTTCCATATAGTTATCCATTGGTTATGTACAGTATCAACCGTATACCTTTTTGAATTATTGACTTCCCAATGTGGATGTTTTAAATATATTCTTTATGTGTATAATAACATATCTTTTATATCTAGTATCTGTTTGGTTTTGCCTAAAATGTCCAAGCCTTCTATTCCATATTTTCTGTTCCACAGCAACTAAGGCCACGTACACACGATCGGTTAACCAGAGGACAACGGTCTGATGGACCATTTTCATCGGTCAAAACCGATCGTGTGTAGGCCCCATCGGTTACTTAACCTTTGGTCAAAAAAAAGACAACTTGCTTTAAAATGTAACCGATGGACGCCTAACCGATAGGTCAAAACCGATCGTTAGTAGGCACGACCGTCGGTTAAAAATCCACGCATGCTTAGAATCGACACATGCTTGGAAGCATTGAACTTAATTTTTTTCTGCACGTCGTTGTGTTTTACGTCACCGCGTTCTAACACGATTGGTTTTTTAACCAATGGTGTGTTGGTAGCTTCATCGGTTAACCAAAGAGAACTGACCTTCGGACCGTTCTCATCGGATGGACTGATCATGTGTACGTGGCCTAATAATTGCCATAGTGAGATTATTTATTGTTGGGTATAATTGGTTAGGGAATACTGCTTTCGCATTAGTAAGTAAGCATGAGAACATTTTCTCATGACTACTTTGCTAGTTACAATTGATTTGAAAAGCTAACTGAACATGTACAAATGTCTAGTTCTCGTAGTTATTTTAACCACTTAAGGACCGGACCAATATGCTGCTAAATGACCCAAGGGGTTTTTACAATTCGGCACTGCGTCGATTTAACAGACAATTGCCGTGCGACGTGGCTCCCAAACAAAATTTGCGTCCTTTTCTTCCCACAAATAGAGCTTTCTTTTGGTGGTATTTGATCACCTCTTTTTTTGCGCTATATACAAAAATAGAGCGACATTTTTGAAAAAAAAATCAATATTTTTTACTTTTTGTTATAAGAAAAATCAAATAAACTAAATTTTAGTCAAACATTTAGGCCAAAATTTATTCAGCCACATGTCTTTAGTAAAAAAAAAAAAATCGCAAAAAAAATAGCTACCTAGCGGGAACAGCGACACTAATACAGCGTTTAGAAAAATGATTCGCTTAGTGACACTGGCAATAGGGAGTGAAAGGGTTAACTAGGGTGGTGATCAAGGGGTTAAAACTTTATAAGGGGGGGTACAGGGGGCTACCCTGAACCTAACACTAACCGCCTGTCACACTGCCTGTCACACTGACACTAAATGCAGTGATCAGTACATATATGATCACTGTATTCAGTGACACTGTGACAGGGGGGTGGGTGATCGCAAGGGGTTAACCACTTAAGGACCGCCTACTGCACATTTACGTCGGCAGAATGGCACGGCTGGGCACATCAACGTATATATACGTTGGTTTTAGTACCCAGCCGTGGGTCGCGGGCGCGCGCCCGCGGGCGCGCGCCCGCGACCCGGTCCGAAGCTCCAGGACCGGGACCGCGGGATTCGCGGACCCGATCGCCGCTGCAGTGCGGCGATCCGTCCCTGGAGCGGAAGAACGGGGAGAGCCGTGTGTACACACGGCTTCCCCGTGCTTCTCTGTGGCCGGAGCATCGATCGCGTCATCCCTGTAATAGGGGGACGCGATCGATGACGTCACACCTACAGCCACACCCCCCTACAGTTGTAAACAACACATTAGGGCACACATTCCCTACAGCGCCACCTGTGGTTAACTCCCAAACTGCAACTGTCATTTCCACAGTAAACAATGCAATTTAAATGCATTTTTTGCTGTGAAAATGACAATTGTCCCAAAAATGTGTCAAAATTGTCCGAAGTGTCCGCCATAATGTCGCAGTCACGAAAAAAATCGCTGATCGCCGCTATTAGTAGTAAAAAAAAAATAATTAATAAAAATGCAATAAAACTATCCCTTATTTTGTAAACGCTATAAATTTTGCGAAAACCAACCGATAAACGCTTATTGCGATTTTTTTTACCAAAAATATGTAGAAGAATACGTATCGGCCTAAACTGAGGAAAAAAATTTTTTTTTATATATTTTTGGGGGATATTTATTATAGCAAAAAGTAAAAAATATTGCATTTTTTTTTAAATTGTCGCTCTATTTTTGTTTATAGCGCAAAAAATAAAAACCGCAGAGGTGATCAAATACCACCAAAAGAAAGCTCTATTTGTGGGAAAAAAAGGACGCAAATTTTGTTTGGGAGCCACGTCGCACGACCGCGCAATTGTCTGTTAAAGCGACGCAGTGCCGAATCGCAAAAACCCCTTGGGTCATTTGCCAGCGTATTGGTCCGGGTCTTAAGTGGTTAATGTGCCTGTGTGTACTGGTGTCAGTGTAGTGTTGGTGCAGACTCACTTGTGATGTCTTCTCTCCTCAGTGGCGGTTGAAAATACAGCTGAGAGGAGAGATTACATCACTTCCCCCTTCCTGTGTTTACACAGGAGGAGGTAGTGACACGCAGGGGGAGCGCACGGATTGGCTGGGAGCGATCCGGAGGGGGCGGACAAAAACTAACAGCCGCCCCCTCATCCCGGATCGTTCCTGAAGCCATGGGGACCGCTATGGGCGTCCACTGAACTTTTTCCAGGGGGGGGGGGGCATAATTTTTTTGGTCACCTATGCTCAGCTTCGTTGACAATGTCATGAAGGGGCTTAGTCATTATCACATAAAGCGCAGGCATGTGCCCATGATATGCAGCCTCACTGTGCTGATCAAATATACAATACAGATATACAGTATGTGTATATAGAAGGGGTGGATGGTATTGGTATTTAGAGGAAGCTCTATATACAGGACAGATGATGTATATCTGCAGTCAGTGATGATGGAGGAATACAGGAAGGAAGATGGGTGTATATAGCTGTATACAGGACAGGACAGATGATATGATATTTCCTATATCTGGTACCCCTCATCTGTATATATGTCAGCCCCCCCCCTGTACACAAACAGTCTCCTCCCTTCACTTGTACTCACAGCCCCCACTTGTAAGGTCACGGTGGTCTTCCTTCTCCCAAGTCCTTTTCCCACATGTCCATTTGAAAATACATTACAGGCATCAAAGCAAACACGAGGGCGCACATACAAGAAGTGGCCAAAGGTGGCAGTAAAGAGCTCTGTAAGCTCCGTGATACTGATCTTGCAACAGCTGTGGAGCCGACTCACACAAACACAGAGAGTCAGCACAGCTACAGATGTGAGAATGTCAGACCCTTGCCGATTTCAGGGGGGGGGGGTCACTCGCCCCCCCTTAACCCTATGAGCGGACGCCCATGGGGACCGCTGCAGGTACCGGGGGGGGTCCCGATCGGACCCCCGACCCACGTCTAGGCAGGGACGTACAGGTACGCCAATGTGCCTTTACGTGCCATTCTGCCAACGTAAATGTACATGTGGTGGTCCGCAAGTGGTTGAATAAACTTTTTTTTTCTAGAAAAATAATCCAAACCATGGGCAAATTAGTTGGGGGAAATCTGATGACATAAATCTCCCAAGATGTGTCTTGAAGGTCCAGTAAGTGCCTGGGATCCAGTTTGTTATAGATTTGTCTTAACAATGCTTGTTTTTCCAAACTGTATTGCATTTTGGGCTATATTATGTGGCCACCTATGAGGACTGTGCATCGTTTACGTTAGGTCCATGATTTCCCACATTTTTTCCTGGGTAGCTGGTATAATCTCATTATAAAATGTTTTGCATACCCAAAGTTTCGCTTTTGATTATACAATATTTGGGAGGGATGGTTTGACTCGAGAAAAGACACGTAGAAGGAAACGTCAGTCGTTCCATATGAATACAATTAGAATTCTTAATTTTCACCACAAAATAAAAAGTTAAAGGATCACTAAAGGAATTTTTTTTAAGCTAAATAGCTTCCTTTAACTTACTGCAGTCCTGGTTTCATGTCCTCATTGTTCGTTTTTGCTTTGAAGTTGCTGTAATTCTACTCTGATCTCCACACTTCCTGCTTGTCTGGGTCCTTATGAAAAATCTCATGGCAGCTTTTCACTGTGGTCCAAGTGGTCATTACTGTGTGTCTAAAACTCCTCAGAACCAATCATATTCATTTTAAAAATAAAACACTGCCCTGTATTTGTTTGTTTTTGTTCTGTGTGTCTCTTTACTTCACAGAAACATGAAACCAGTTTAAAAATGAAACTAAATTGCAGACACATTATATGATTGATTTGTATCTATTTTTAATCATGTTTAAAAGGAATCAGTTAACTATTATGTCTCTATACCCTGTAAACAGTAATTTCAGCAAAAAAATTTTTTTCCTTTAGTGACCCTTTAAACTTGATTTTTATTAGCAATAATGCTACTTATTTTTAGTTTCAATAATCCAGCCTCCAGGTCCTATTGTTTAGGACAAATAATTGCTGTAGGTACATACTTCCCAGCACCTTTCCTAAATCCAAAATTTGGACATTTTAGAAATGTCCTCAGCACCCAATGCTCTTCTGAGCTATGATTAAATTTTGGCACCCAAGTGCATCCATTTTGTCCAACCTTGCCTCTTTCCAGGCCCAAAATAGATGTCTCACCAAAATAGGGACATTCGAAGGGAAAGGGTGTAGTTTCTAGTTGTGGATAACAAGCGACTGTACGCAGCCCCTGCAATCATCAGGCTCCAACTTCATTGCCCAGTTTCGGTGGTTTCTAAATTACTCATGCAATAACTTTTGAGCTGCTGATTTCCAAACCACTGACATTAACAGATTACAGTGGAGTTTGAACAAAACTATACACAAGAGAGGAATATTCTGATAAATATCATACACTGACAAAGCATCTACAGATATGGATTCAATCATGATCCATTCTATCCTGTCCAATGCACCTGTACTTTTCACATAATTTTACATGAGTAAGTTGTACGTTTTCTCCTGAGCATAACACGACATACAGTACATTCAATAATGCCATCACATTTCTTCAAGCATTTTATTATATAGTGTAGGCATAAGAAACCTCTATACAGTGTACATGATTAATTATGAAGCTTTAAAAAGTGTTACAATATCATCAAAATCCACAAACTTGGAAATAAAGGCCCAGAGCCCGAGTTCAAGATGTAGTGTAGATGTAACCTCTATATTCATCCATGAGCTGGTTTCCTTAAACTTGTATGTTATGGTGACCCCTTCAGATGTTTCTATAAGCAACTACAACGAACTTCAGTCATTTAAATCTTAATAAGTGTCGGTTCACACTGGGGTGACACGACTTCCAGCATGACTTTCAGAGGCAACTCCAACACGACTTCAGCATGAACCACAGGGCGATCTGGGGCAACTCCAGGCGATTTGGGGCGATCTGGGGCGATTTACAACACGACTTGAAGTCGACTCCAGGAGAGGGAATGTTAGAAGTGGCCAATCAGAGCTTCTAAGCTCTTTTGACATCATTCCTATTCCTGTTTCATTTCTTCTTCCCTGTTCCCTGTTTTTCTGTGTCCAAAATGCTCTCTGTGCATTACGTAATGTCAGCTGTCATAGCAGCTGGTTTGGCAGTATTGATCTATTGATCAATAAGGATCTATTGATCCTGCCAGGGATATACTGTTGTTAGGAATCTATTGTTGTTGTCAGGGGAACTAGTGTTCCTGTTAGGGATCTACTGTTGTCAGGGATCTATTGTTGTTGTCACAGGAACTATTGTTCCTGTCAGGGATCTATTGTTGTTGTCGTCAGGGGAACTATTGTTCCTGTCAGGGATCTACTGTTGTCATGGATCTATTGTTGTTGTCAGGGGAACTAGTGTTCCTATTAGGGATCTACTGTTGTTTAAGGCGATCTATTGTTGTCATGGGGAGCTAGTGTTCATGTCAGGGATCAACTGTTGTGAGGGATCTATTGTTGTTGTCACAGGAACTATTGTTCCTGTCAGGGATCTACTGTTGTCATGGATCTATTGTTGTTGTAAGGGGAACTAGTGTTCCTGTTAGGGATCTACTGTTGTTGTAAGGGTATGTATTGTTCCTGTCAGAGATCTACTGTTTTCAGTGATCTATTTTTGTTGTCAGTGGATCTATTGTTCCAGTCAGGGATCTACTGATGTTGGAAGGGGGATCTGTTGTTCCTGTCAGGGATCTACTGTTGTCAGGGGAACTAGTGTTCCTGTTAGGGATCTACTGTTGTTCTAAGGGGATCTACTGTTGCCAGGGATCTATTGTTGTCAGGGGGTCTGTTGTTCCTGTCAGGAATCTACTGATGTTGTAAGGGGATCTATTGATCCTGGTAGGGATATACTGTTGTCAATGATCTACTGTTGTCGTCATGTGAAATAGTGTTCCTGTTAGGGATCTACTGTTGTATGGGGATCTATTGTTCCTGGCAGGGAACTACTATTGCTGGCAGGGGATCTATTGTTGCTGGTGTGTTCTATACTGTCTGCAAGGTATCTATTATACCGCTTGTCTTGGTAAAAAGTTAGTACCACAAATGGCCAGAAGGGGTAGTCTTTGGAGGTGAGTAGGGGTTGGAACCAAGGCATGGTGCTCAGAGCTGGGTAGGGATGTAGACAAGGGGGAGTTCATGCCGACATTTTTTGTTTGAGAATGTCGGCATGATATCATGCCTAGTCAAGGAAAATAGACATATAATAAAGGTTAAACTTACATTTGTCAGTGTGGTCGGTCTTGGACATCAAAATCCTTAAAGGAAAGGTGACAAATATCCAGCCAGGCATTGTCCCTCTTCAGTTGGTCCTTGTAATGTTTGTCTGTCATGTAATACAGACATGGGGGCTGATTTACCAAGCCTGTGCGCCAAGACTCATGGTGCACAAGCAGGAGTAAACCTGTTTTTGACATTTACCAAAGAAACACGCTGCTAGTGCAGCGTGTTTCCTCATTTACTAAAGTGCCTAATGCGCCCAGAAGAGGGCGCACAGCACGCCAGTACAGAGCTGGCGTGCGGCATTTAGTTATGTAAACATCGGGGATTCGGGCGGGAGTTTATGAGGGGAGGGAGGGGGGTGATGCAGGGGAAGTGTGGTGACATGTGTTTCAACTTGTGTGGCGGGCCGATTTGAAAGGGAAAGTGACTTTTGGGACCCGATCCCCGGGCGCTTGCAAAGTACGCTAGAACCTCGGAAGGTTCACTTGCATACTGGGCATGCGCAGAGGGAAAAATCGGAGCTCACCGCGCGCCTCTTCAGAACGCCGGGAAATCCTTGGTAAATACCAGGCGGCGTAGCAGTGTTTGCACTGCCTGGAGCGGCGTACGGCAAGCTCCGAGCTGTTCTCGGGCTGCGCTGACACTGAAGGGGAACTCCGCGCCAAATTTCAAATGTGAAACCGGCGCGGCTTCCCCCCCAGGGGTACAATAGGCTCTCCGGCTTGGTCCGGAACGTGAGGGGTTAACCCACGCCAAAATCGGCGTGGGGTTCCCCCCCAGATCCGTACCAAGCCCTCATCCCAGGCATGCAGTCTGGCCGGACAGGAATGGGGGTGGGGACGAGCGAGCGGCCCCCCCCCTCCTGAGCCGTACCAGACCACATGCCCTCGACATGGGGGAGTGTGTGCTTTGGGGGAGGGGGGCGCTGCCCCCCCACCCCAAAGCACTCTTGTCCCCATGTCGATCGGGACAAGAGCCTCTTCCCGACAACCCTAGCCATTGGTTGTCGGGGTATGCGGGCGGGAGCCAATCAGAATCTGGGAGCCCCGTTTAATAATGTGGCCCCCAGATTTCGGGCCCCCACCCTATGTGAATGAGTATGGGGTACATCGTACCCCTACCCATTCACCTGGTGAAGGTGGTTTGAACTTTGAGGGTCTTCTGCCGCCGCCCCCTTCGAATTTTTCGGCCTGGACGGGGGTCGCACATCCCATCCAGGACTTGGACGTGGCGGGCTTCTCGTCGCTGTCTTCTGCCGCTGCCCCCTTCACCACGAAGCTCCGTGCTTGTTTGATGAGGGCAGCGGGCTTCCGTCGTCTTCTCCGGGGCGAGGGTCGTACATCCCACCCCGGATTTCCTCGCCGGCTTCTGCCTGGCTCCTACTGGGGGCCAGGCCTTCTTTTGCCGTCTTCCGCCGGAGGGCGCCACTCTCCGGGCTTCTCGACGTTGTCTTCCGCCGCGGGGGCCAGGCCTTCTTCTTTGCCGCCCCCTTCGATTTTTTCGGCCTGGACGGGGGTCGCACATCCCATCCAGGACTTGGACGTGGCGGGCTTCTCGTCGCCGTCTTCTGCCGCTGCCCCCTTCACCACGAAGCTCCGTGCTTGTTTGATGAGGGCAGCGGGCTTCCGTCGTCTTCTCCGGGGCGAGGGTCGTACATCCCACCCCGGATTTCGTCGCCGTCTTCTGCCGCTGCCCCCTTCACCACGAAGCTCCGTGCTTGTTTGATGAGGGCAGCGGGCTTCCGTCGCAGTCTTCCGCCGCGGGGTGACACTCGCGGGCTTCTTCTTCCATTCGATGTTGACACGGCGAGGTCCGGCGCTGAAATGCCTTCTGAGCGGCGGGCAAGGACTTATATTGGCATTGGGCGTGGGCGTGGTTATGCCAACATGTGACCTTAACCCATGTGACAGTGATGTCACGTCACATCACTGTCACATGGGTTAAGGTCACATGTTGGCATAACCACGCCCACGCCCAATGCCAATATAAGTCATTGCCCGCCGCTCAGAAGGCATTTCAGCGCCGGACCTCGCCGTGTCAACATCGAATGGAAGAAGAAGCCCGCGAGTGTCACCCCGCGGCGGAAGACTGCGACGGAAGCCCGCTGCCCTCATCAAACAAGCACGGAGCTTCGTGGTGAAGGGGGCAGCGGCAGAAGACGGCGACGAAATCCGGGGTGGGATGTACGACCCTCGCCCCGGAGAAGACGACGGAAGCCCGCTGCCCTCATCAAACAAGCACGGAGCTTCGTGGTGAAGGGGGCAGCGGCAGAAAACGGCGACGAGAAGCCCGCCACGTCCAAGTCCTGGATGGGATGTGCGACCCCCGTCCAGGCCGAAAAAATCGAAGGGGGCGGCAAAGAAGAAGGCCTGGCCCCCGCGGCGGAAGACAACGTCGAGAAGCCCGGAGAGTGGCGCCCTCCGGCGGAAGACGGCAAAAGAAGCCCTGGCCTCGGGAGGAGCCAGGCAGAAGCGGAGGAGCCCGAGGTGGGGCGACACCCCCGTTGTTCTCCGCTGTTTTCGGCCGGCCCCCCCCGGATGTAAAAGAGCTTCATTTTGGGGTGGGGGCACAGTCGAGCATGGCGGAGAGCATGGGTGGGTGTTTCCCCCCCCCGGCAGAAGACGGCTAGAAGACCGAGGAGTGGCGACGCCCCCGTTGTTCTCCGCCATTCCCGCCGGCCCCCCCCGGATGTAAAAGAGCTTTGTTTGGGGTAGGGGGCCTGGCCGAACATGGCGGAGAGCATCGGTGGGGGTCTCTCTCCCCGGCGGAAGGCGGCGGCGAAGACCGGGGGGGGGTAGGTGTACCCCCGCGGCGGAAGACAACGTCGAGAAGCCCGGAGAGTGGCGCCCTCCGGCGGAAGACGGCGAAAGAAGCCCTGGCCTCGGGAGGAGCCAGGCAGAAGCGGAGGAGCCCGAGGTGGGGCGACACCCCCGTTGTTCTCCGCTGTTTTCGGCCGGCCCCCCCCGGATGTAAAAGAGCTTCATTTTGGGGTGGGGGCACAGTTGAGCATGGCGGAGAGCATGGGTGGGTGTTTCCCCCCCCCCGGCAGAAGACGGCTAGAAGACCGAGGAGTGGCGACGCCCCCGTTGTTCTCCGCCATTCCCGCCGCCCCCCCCCGGATGTAAAAGAGCTTTGTTTGGGGTAGGGGGCCTGGCCGACCATGGCGGAGAGCATCGGTGGGGGTCTCTCTCCCCGGCGGAAGGCGGCGGCGAAGACCGGGGGGGGGGTAGGTGTACCCCCCCGGCGGAAGGCGGCGGCGAAGACCGGTGCGGGGCTGGAGCCCCCCCGGCAGAAAACGTCTGGAAGACCGAGGGGCTCCGCCCCCGTTGTTCTCTGCTTCTTTCGGCCGGCCCCCCCCGGATCTGAAAGAGCTTATTTTGGGGTGGGGGCCTGGCTGGACATGGCGGAGATCATCGGTGGGTGTCCCCCCCCGGCAGAAGACGGCGAAGCCCGGGGCCCAATGGGCTGGTGGTGGGGGGTCCCGGCAGAAGACCCCCGGAGCTGACTAATAAATTATTTTTTTCTGTGTGTTTTTTTTTTGTTTACACTTTTCCACCCGGTGAATGGGTAGGGGTACGATGTACCCCATACTCATTCACATAGGGTGGGGGGCCAGAATCTGGGGGCCCCCTTAATATAGGGGGCTCTCAGATTCTGATAAGCCCCCCGCCCGCATACCCCGACAACCAACGGCCAGGGTTGTCGGGAAGAGGCTCTTGTCCCTTTCGACATGGGGACAAGAGTGCTTTGGGGTGGGGGGGCAGTGCCCCCCTCCCCCACAGCACACACTCCCCCATGTCGAGGGCATGTGGTCTGGTACGGCTCAGGAGGGGGGGGGGCGCTCGCTCGTCCCCACCCCCATTCCTGTCCGGCCAGACTGCGTGCCTGGGAGAAGGGTTTGGTCTGGATCTGAGGGGGAACCCCACGCCGTTTTTTGGCGTGGGTTTAACCCCTTATGTTCCAGATCAAATCTAAGAGCCTGTTGTGCACCAGAAGGGGGACCCCCACGCCGTTTTTTTTGGTAATTTGGGGTGGAGTTCCCCTTTATCCCGGTCCTGTCAGGGGGGGGGGGGAATGCCTGCTCGTCTGTCCCTACAATGTATGAACAGCGATCTGTCATTTCCCCTACACAGTCCCACCCCCTTTACAGTTAGAACACACCCAGGTAACATAATCAACCCCTTCCGCGCCCCTAGTGTTAACCCCTTCCCTGCCAGTGTCATTTTTATAGTAAGCAATGCATTGATATACCATTGCTCGCTACAAAAATGCCAAATCTCACAAAAATGTGTCCGCCACAATGTCGCATTAGACAGAAAAAACAAATGATAGCCACCATTACTAGTAAAACAACAAATTATTCAAAAAAAACCCATAAGACCAACCCCTACTTAGAACTTTTGCCCAAACCAATCAAACGCTTATTGTGATTTTTTGCAACCAAAAAGATGTCCAAGAATACTTATCGGCCTAAACTGAGGGCAAACATTTTTTGAATATATTTTGGGGGAGATTTATTATAGCAAACCGTAAAAAAGATGTTTTTTTAGTTACCAAATTGTCGCTATATTTTTGGGTCAAGCAAAAATATGAAAAAACGCAGAGGTGATCAAATACCACCAACAAAAATAAAAAAAAAGAATTTTTAGGGGGGGGGGGGGAGGATGAGGACGCCCAATTTTTTGGGGGGCCACGTCGCACAACCACGCAATTGTCAGTCAAAATGACGCAGTGTTGAAATGCAAAAAATGGCCCCGTCAGTGACCAGTAATATGCTCTGGGGCTCAAGTGGTTACAAATTAAGAATACACTAAAGTTAGCCCAATTTATGGCCATAATGTGAAAGATGATGTTACACCGAGTAAATAGATACCCAACATGTTACACTTTAATATTGCACACACTCATGGAATGGCGCCAAACTTCAGTACTTGAAAATACCCATAGGCAACGCTTTTTTATGTGTTTCAGGTTACCAGTTTAGATTTACAGAGGAGCTCTAGTGCTACAAGTATTGCTCTCGCTCTAACGTACGCTATGATACCTCACATGTGGGGTTTGAACGGGGGTTCAATATGTGGGCGGGGCTTACACATTTAAGGCCCGCCCCCATATATGGAAACATTCTTCAAACCACACATGTGAGGTATCATAGCGTGCGTAACAGCAAGAGGAATATTTATAGCACTAGACCTCATCTGTAAATCTAAACTGGTAACCGGAAACAATAAAAATGCTGCTTGTTCCCTTCTGACTGCGAGCTACTAGGGACAGGGGCGTTTAAATTATTACTATTTAGGTTTGTTACGTAAAAATTCTATAAGACCTCCCGTTCAGCTTGTAAAGCATCACTTCATGGGGACCAAAAAAAAATTTAACACCTCTAATGCTTTCATCCGCCATTGCAGATTTGATTCTGGTACTGCATTTCGAGTGAACTGGGCATGCTCGAACAGTTAGAAAAAGAAGTTGGAAGTTTCATCCTGAAAATGACTTGCATCTTTCTGAGCATGCTCAGAAAGCTCTTTTTTTGGCTTAGTAATTTAAGGACATCCTTAACAGGTGTAAGCAGTTCCAAGTGCACACAAACTAGAGGCTGACATTTCTTCATGTGTTTCCAATTGGTTCATTAGCACACATGTTATAAAAAGCGTGGATACTGCACGTGTCAGCTGCCCCTCAGAGGGGGCAGATTTGCTGGCTGGAAGGAATGGCGGAGTGAAACAGAGATGTTTTGGAGCAAGTTTTGTATTTTTTGATGTTTTCTCTGCTACATAATTTTGCTAAATGTTTCTCAAGATGTTAATGACTAATGTTTTAATCCTGTGGGTCTATCCTGTTATTTCAAAAGCATGATTTATTTTCCAATGACTGTGAAATAAACGTTGGTCTTTTTTGTTTTTAGGTGTTTGTATATATTTTTGGTGTGTTTATTTGTAATTTTTTTTTTGCTTTCCTTGTTTTGTGGACCAATAAAATTACTTTCAAATTTTGAAGTTTGTTTTGTGATATTTTTTTCCTGCTATGGATTTCAACCGCTGCAGCTGAAATAGTTTGGGCCTAAACCATCAAGTGTGATTTGTCTCTAAGATCTTTCCTGGTGTGTATGCATGAAATGTTTAGTCACCAGAAAAGGAAGGACAAAGCGGTAAGTAATGTTTCCTAGAACTGATGTCCAGACTGACTTTTTAAAGCACATGTGCAAGATGTAGGAAAAGCTGCAAACAGGGCCTGTTGGAGGGGGGGGGGGGGGTGTGTTTTTTTTTGGACAGGCTTGAAGTGCTGATTTACAGCGCTGTGCTTGAAACTAGCACAAGACAATCCTATTCTAATTGTGGGTTGTTTGAGGGAAGCCAATTGAGTGTTAGAACCCCTGCTAGTGTTTTTAGGTTGGGCTTTGTGTCCCTTTTCCTAAAATTGGCTTCACTTCCTGTCACACAGCTGAACAGGAAGTGAGGTTAAAACCCTACCAATGGTCTTTTCTTCGGGGCACAGGTCAATCTAACTAGTGTCACCATTAAGCAAATTGCACTGCAGTGTACACCCCAAATGATTGGTTACTTTGGGGTTTAGTAAAGGCAAAGCCGCTCTGCAGTAGAAGCGTAGGCAATGAAAATCAGAAGGGAAGCACTGATGGTTTTTACTTCCAATCCCGCCAAGTTTTGAGTTTTCTTCCTTGCTTGTCCACTTGTAGTGCAAAGTGGATTTGCCTTTAGTAAATGGACCCCAAAGTCCAAGATTCCTACTAATTTGGGGTGTACACAGCAAAATGCCATTTCCAAAATGGGAAACTATTTATATTGATCTGTGTGTCCCCAACAAAACATTACTCAGGTGTTTCCCTCACTTCCTGTTTGGCTGTGTGGCAGGAAGTGAATGAATTAAGTAGAAAGTGACAACATTTGTGAGGTGTCTTTACCCTATCAGGGGTGCAGGCATCCCCAAAACAAACATGAAAATAGTTGATTTAACATTGGGTGGTGTTTGTGGGGGTCCCTAACACACATTCATACATATTAGCAACGCTGGATCGTGGCCTATTGGCATGGTTATATTTTCTTAAGCCTCTCAATAAAATGATCTGAAATTTGGGGTTAAACTGGAACAATAATCATCACTTTTATTTTTTGGATTTCTTTCATTTTGGATAGAGTTGGTGGGGGGGGGGGTTAGAAGCTCTGTCAGTTTATTTTGTATTATCCCTGTCCGTTTGGGGAGATTGGCCTTCACTTCCTGCCCCATAGCCAAACAGGAAGTGATCGAAAAAGTAGGCAAATTAAGGGCCCCCCCAAGTCCCCCCCCACAGAACTTGTGTGTGTCCCCTGAAAATTCCTGGGTGGGTCATAAAAAAACAGGGTGTGGCCTTGACAGGAAGGGTGGGTAATTTTTCTATTAGGGGGGTGCCAAAATTTGGTCAGGCCTAGGGAAGCACAAAACCTAAATCTCCTACTGCACATTAGGGCTTATTTAGACAGGATCCAATTTACAGCATGTTTTTAGATTGTGGGAGGAAACCCGCACAGGGAGAACATGCAAACTCCAGGCAGATAGTGTCACGGGTGGGATTCGAACCAGCAACCCTTTTGCTGCTAGGTGAACATGCTACACACTACGCTACTGTGCTGAACGAACATGATTGCAGCTGAAAGCATGAGATGTTTTTGTTTTTTCCAATTTCATGCTTTCCAGCCTGGAGGACAGATGTGGGGTCTAATTGACCCCGCCTTTCTCTATAAAGAGGACCTGTCACACACTAGTCCTATTACAAGGGATGTTTACATTCCTTGTAATAGGAAGAAAAGTGAAAAATAATACAAACAAAGGGACAAACAAGTGCAAAAAATAAAATATTAAGTAAAAAAATAAAATAACAAAGGAATTTAAATGCTCCTGTCCCTAGTAGCTCGCACTCAGAAGCGAACACGCATGCAAGTCCCACACACATATGTAAACATCCTTCAAACCCCACATGTGAGGTATCATAGCGTGCGTTAGAGCGAGAGCAATAATGTTAGCACTAGACCTCCTCTGTAACTCAAAAGTGGTAACCTGAGAAAAAAAGTCAAGCGTTGCCTATGGAGATTTTTTATAACGAAGTTTAGCGCCATTCCATGAGTGTGCGCAATATGAAAGCGTGACAAGTTAGGTATCTATTTACTCGGTGTAACATCATCTTTTACCTTATCCCTAAAAATTGGCCTAGCTTTACTGCTTTCTTATTTTGTCATTCATGAAACAGGTTTTTTTTTGGAAAGCCAAAAAAAAAAAAAAACGTTAGAACATTTTTGGCACAAATACTGTTGGAAATGTGTCCGAAAAAATGGCCGCCACTTTATTCCCTAGGGTGTTTGTTAATAAAATATATATAATGTTTGGGGGTCCTGAGTAAGTTTCAAGGAAGAAAATATAATTGTTACATGAAGGAGAGAAGTGCCAGAATAGGCGCGGTATGGAAGTGGTTAAAGTGCACCAATAAAAGTGAAAAATTCCTTGAAATTTCGTACCATGGGGGGGGGGAGGCAATTAGGGGCGCCATCAGGAATTATGGGGCCCCTTACACAGCTTCAGGCATGGGCCCCCTGGAGCAGAGAATAGGGGGGGGGGGTGCCGCCTGATATTAAGAAGGGGGGGGGGCTGCCGCAATTTGATAAGCGGGGGGTTCCTTTACTAAAAAATACATATAGAAAAATATATATTAAAAAGGGTGGTAGCCATCCGGGGGCCCTGGGGACCACTGGGCCCTTTAATAAAAAGAAACTTCTGGGCTCTTTAATGAAAAATAAATTACAATATCTACATATATAAAATAATAAAAAAGGGGGTTGCCTTGGGAGCTCTGGGCCCTTTAATAAAAAATAACTACCAAAAATCTAACAAAAAAATCACATTGGGTGGGAGCTGCGGTGGCTCAACGTGAATGGCACTGCGCGACAAGCCGTTCACCTCTGCAGCCAAGGGTTCGGATCCCGGTCTCGGCTACATATGAATTGAGTTTGGTGGTGTCAGCCCGGCTCCCGGTGGGTGTGCTATGCAAGGTACGCCTGTGCTTAGTATGCCCACCCCCCCCCCCCAAAAAAAACACCACACTTGCACACACTTTGGCCATGAGGTCTCCTAAAATAAAGGGAGGCGAAGGACCTACAGGGCTGGCTGGGTGGGCTACACTCCTTCATAGGGGGAGTCCCTCTGTCCCATTGGGCTCCCAAGTGTAGCAGGTGGGGTGAGGCCCCCCTCACACCCACCATTGCCACCGGGGGCATGGAGAAGGATGGCGATTGCAAGTCCAGCTCCTCTCTCTCGACTTCACGCACAAAATACACTTTAAAAAAGAAATTAAAGTAAAAAGTAACAAACCTGGGGAAAATGTTTATAACATTTTTAGAAGCAAAAAGGTTGTCATCTGGGGCCCTCTGGGAGCTTTCAAAATTATATTATATATATATATGTTTAAAAAATAACCAAAAAATATATCATATGTTTTTTTTTTTTTTTTTTTTTTTTTTTGTAAAGGTGGGGGGTTGTCATCTGGAGCCCTGGGATCTCCGGGCCACTGGGGACCAGGCCACTGGGGACCTCCAGACCCCTAAACCAAAACATTGGCCCTTTAATAACAACAAATTTGGGGGGTTGCCACCCGGGGCCCTGGGGACCTCCAGACTGCAAAAAAATATTAAATTCCAAAAATTGGCCCTTTAATAAAAAATCCTACAAAAACCAACTAACAAATATATATACAAAAAAAAAAAGAGGGGGGTTACCATCTGGGGCACTGGGGGGCCTCCAGGCATCTGGGCACCTCCGGACCCCCGGGCCCCTTACAGGTGTACAGGGCCGCCATCATGAATTTTGGGGCCCCTTACACAGCTTCAGGCATGGGCCCCCTGGAGCAGAGAACCGGGGGGGGGGGTGCTGCCGTATGAAATTGAGAAGCGGGGGGGGGGGGTGGTGCCGCAAATTGAGGAGCGGGGGGGCCCTTTACAAAAATTTTGACAGAAATAAGAAATAAAGAAAAATATATATAAAAAAGGGGGGTAGCCATCCGGGGCCCTGGGGACCTCTGTGCTCTTTATCAAATAAAAATACAAAAGAGAGAAAATACATATATATATATTTTTTAAATATAACATTTATCGAAAAAAAGTTAAAAAACAAGGGGGTAGCCTTCCAGGGCCCTGGGGACCTCTGGGCCCTTTCCTTAAAAAAAAAATAAACAAATATATTTAAAAAATATATATTTTTTTTTAAATATATATATTTTATTTAAAAAAAAGGGCTTGCCATCTGGGGCCCTTAGTGGCCTCCGGGCCCCTGGGGACCTTCGGAGCCCTTAAACAAAAAAAAAAAAAAAAAAATAGTTTTTTTTGTTTTAGGGTGGTTCCCATCCGGGCCCCTGGGGGCCCCTGGGGACCCCCGGGCGGTGTAATGCCTGTACCCCCCTAATGGCGGCCCTGCAGGTGTACTGCCTGTACCCCCCTGATGGCGGCCCTGGGTGTAATGTCAGCATGTGAAAAATGACATTCTGAAGGAAAAAAGCCATTTAAAACTGACTCGCGGCTATAATGAATTGTCAGCTCTTGGAATTTGCAGGAGAATTCATTCATTAAAAACACCAAAAAAAAAGCGTGGGGGTCCCCCCAAATTCAATAACCAGACCCTTTAGGTCTGGTATGGATATTAAGGGGAACCCCGCCATCAATTTTAAAAAAAAATGACGTGGGGTTCCCCCCAAATATCCATAACCAGACCCTTCAGGTCTGGTGTGGAATTTAAGGGGAACTCCACTCCAACTAAAAAAAAAAATGGCGTGGAGTCCCCCCTAAAATCCACACCAGACCCCTTATCCGAGCACGTTGACCTGGCCGGCCGCAGAAAAGAGGGGGGGACAGAGCGCGGCCCCCCCCCTCTCCTGAACCGCACCAGGCCACATGCCCTCAACATTGGGAGGGTGTTTTGGGGTGCCCCCCAAAACACCTTGTCCCCATGTTGATGAGGACAAGGGTCTCTTCCCCACAACCCTTGCCCGGTGGTTGTGGGGGTCTGCGGGCAGGAGGCTTATCGAAATCTGGAAGACCCCTTTAACAAAGGGGCCCCCCAGATCCCGGCCCCCCCCCTGTGTGAAATGGTAATGGGGTACCTTGTACCTCTACCATTTCACGAGAAAAAAAATGTAAAGGGTTAAAAACGACAAGAGCCGGTTTTTGACAAGTCCTTTATTATCTTCTTTCTTCTTTCCTTCGGGTTTCTTCTTCCTCCTCCTTCTTCTTCCTCTGCTTCTGTCTTGGGTCTTCTATTCCCGCATCTTGCCCGGCGTGTTCTTCCATCTTCTTCCGCTGTCCTTCTCGTCCGCATCTTCTCCTTCTTCTTCTTCTTCGCCGGAGGCGCCGCTTCCAATTGAAATCCCCGCTGTCTGCCGGACCACGCCCCCCCCCTCTGACGTCTCGGGCAAGCTCTTAGGAGTGTGCTGCAAGTGCGTCAGAGGGGGGCGTGGTCACATGTCAGAGGGCGGCCAATTCAATTTGAAGCTCGTGCGCGGCTTTTTCTTTGCCAGAGTCGCCGCTTCCAATTGAATTGCCCGCTTTCTGGAACATGTGACCACGCCCCCCTCTGACGCACTGGCACCACACGGGGACTTTCCTAAGAGCTTGCCCGTGGCGTCAGAGGGGGGGCGTGGTCCGGCAGACAGCGGGGATTTCAATTGGAAGCGGCCGCTCCGGCGAAGAAGAAGAAGGAGAAGATGCGGACGAGAAGGACAGCGGAAGAAGATGGAAGAACACGCCGGGCAAGATGCGGGAATAGAAGACCCAAGACAGAAGCAGAGGAAGAAGAAGGAGGAGGAGGAAGAAACCCGAAGGAAAGAAGAAAGAAGATAATAAAGGACTTGTCCAAAACCGGCTCTTGTCTTTTTTTACACTGACACTTTTTTTTTCTCGTGAAATGGTAGAGGTACAAGGTACCCCATTACCTTTTCACACAGGGGGGGGGCGGGATCTGGGGGGCCCCTTTGTTAAAGGGGTCTTCCAGATTTCGATAAGCCTTCCGCCCGCAGACCCCCACAACCACCGGGCAAGGGTTGTGGGGAAGAGACCCTTGTCCTCATCAACATGGGGACAAGGTGTTTTGGGGGTCACCCCAAAACACCCTCCCAATGTTGAGGGCATGTGGCCTGGTGCGGTTCAGGAGAGGGGGGGGCCGCGCTCTGTCCCCCCCTCTTTTCTGCGGCCGGCCAGGTCAACGTGCTCGGATAAGGGGTCTGGTGTGGATTTTAGGGGGGACTCCACGCCATTTTTTTTTTTTTTGGGGTGGAGTTCCCCTTAAATTCCACACCAGACCCGAAGGGTCTGGTTATGGATATTTGGGGGGAACCCCACGTCATTTTTTTAATAAATTGACGGCGGGGTTCCCCTTAATATCCATATCAGACCTAAAGGGTCTGGTTATTGAATTTGGGGGGACCCCCACGCTTTTTGATTTTGTTTTTTTATGAATGAATTATCCTGCAATTTCCAGGAGCTGACAATTCATTATTGCCGCGAGTCAGTTTTAAATGGCTTTTTTTTTATTATTTGTTTTTTTCAGAATGTCATTTTGTGCAAAGACATATTTCTAACCGCAGGAAAAGTGCGCTTTATTCACCTGCTGACATTCCCCCCCCCCCCCCCCATGGTACGAAATTAAAAAAAAAATATTCAAATGACGTGGGGGTCCCCCCAAATATCCATAACCAGACCCTTCGGGTCTGGTGTGGAATTTAAGGGGAACTCCACCCCAAATTAAAAAAAAAATGGCGTGGAGTCCCCCCTAAAATCCACACCAGACCCCTTATCCGAGCACGTTGACCTGGCCGGCCGCAGAAAAGAGGGGGGGACAGAGCGCGGCCCCCCCCCTCTCCTGAACCGCACCAGGCCACATGCCCTCAACATTGGGAGGGTGTTTTGGGGTGCCCCCCAAAACACCTTGTCCCCATGTTGATGAGGACAAGGGTCTCTTCCCCACAACCCTTGCCCGGTGGTTGTGGGGGTCTGCGGGCAGGAGGCTTATCGAAATCTGGAAGACCCCTTTAACAAAGGGGCCCCCCAGATCCCGGCCCCCCCCCTGTGTGAAATGGTAATGGGGTACCTTGTACCTCTACCATTTCACGAGTAAAAAAAAGTGTCAGTGTAAAAAAAGACAAGAGCCGGTTTTTGACAAGTCCTTTATTATCTTCTTTCTTCTTTTCTTCGGGTTTCTTCTTCCTCCTCCTTCTTCTTCCTCTGCTTCTGTCTTGGGTCTTCTATTCCCGCATCTTGACTGGCGTGTTCTTCCATCTTCTGTTCCTCCCGCTGTCCTTCTCGTCCGCATCTTCTCCTTCTTCTTCTTCTTCGCCGGAGCGGCCGCTTCCAATTGAAATCCCCGCTGTCTGCCGGACCACGCCCCCCCCTCTGACGCCACGGGCAAGCTCTTAGGAGTGTGCTGCAAGTGCGTCAGAGGGGGGCGTGGTCACATGTCAGAGGGCGGCCAATTCAATTTGAAGCTCGTGCGCGGCTTTTTCTTTGCCAGAGTCGCCGCTTCCAATTGAATTGCCCGCTTTCTGGAACATGTGACCACGCCCCCCTCTGACGCACTGGCACCACACGGGGACTTTCCTAAGAGCTTGCCCGTGGCGTCAGAGGGGGGGGCGTGGTCCGGCAGAAAGCGGGGATTTCAATTGGAAGCGGCCGCTCCGGCGAAGAAGAAGAAGGAGAAGATGCGGACGAGAAGGACAGCGGGAGGAACAGAAGATGGAAGAACACGCCGGGCAAGATGCGGGAATAGAAGACCCAAGACAGAAGCAGAGGAAGAAGAAGGAGGAGGAAGAAGAAACCCGAAGAAAAGAAGAAAGAAGATAATAAAGGACTTGTCCAAAACCGGCTCTTGTCTTTTTTAACCCTTTACATTTTTTTACTCGTGAAATGGTAGAGGTACAAGGTACCCCATTACCATTTCACACAGGGGGGGGGCCGGGATCTGGGGGGCCCCTTTGTTAAAGGGGTCTTCCAGATTTCGATAAGCCTTCCGCCCGCAGACCCCCACAACCACCGGGCAAGGGTTGTGGGGAAGAGACCCTTGTCCTCATCAACATGGGGACAAGGTGTTTTGGGGGGCACCCCAAAACACCCTCCCAATGTTGAGGGCATGTGGCCTGGTGCGGTTCAGGAGAGGGGGGGGGCCGCGCTCTGTCCCCCCCTCTTTTCTGCGGCCGGCCAGGTCAACGTGCTCGGATAAGGGGTCTGGTGTGGATTTTAGGGGGGACTCCACGCCATTTTTTTTTAAATTTGGGGTGGAGTTCCCCTTAAATTCCACACCAGACCCGAAGGGTCTGGTTATGGATATTTGGGGGGAACCCCACGTCATTTTTTTTTTAAATTGACGGCGGGGTTCCCCTTAATATCCATACCAGACCTAAAGGGTCTGGTTATTGAATTTGGGGGGACCCCCACGTCATTTGAATAATTATTTTAAAATTCGTACCATGGGGGGGGGGGGGGAATGTCAGCAGGTGAATAAAGCGCACTTTTCCTGCGGTTAGAAATATGTCTTTGCACAAAATGACATTCTGAAAAAAAAAAAAAAAAAAAAAAGCCATTTAAAACTGACTCGCGGCAATAATGAATTGTCGGCTCCTGGAAATTGCAGGAGAATTCATTCATAAAAAAACGAAAAAATAAAGCGTGGGGGTCCCCCCAAATTCAATAACCAGACCCTTTAGGTCTGATATGGATATTAAGGGGAACCCCGCCGTCAATTTATTAAAAAAATGACGTGGGGTTCCCCCCAAATATCCATAACCAGACCCTTCGGGTCTGGTGTGGAATTTAAGGGGAACTCCACCCCCAAAAAAAATAAAATGGCGTGGAGTCCCCCCTAAAATCCACACCAGACCCCTTATCCGAGCACGTTGACCTGGCCGGCCGCAGAAAAGAGGGGGGGACAGAGCGCGGCCCCCCCCCTCTCCTGAACCGCACCAGGCCACATGCCCTCAACATTGGGAGGGTGTTTAGGGGTGCCCCCCAAAACACCTTGTCCCCATGTTGATGAGGACAAGGGTCTCTTCCCCACAACCCTTGCCCGGTGGTTGTGGGGGTCTGCGGGCGGAAGGCTTATCGAAATCTGGAAGACCCCTTTAACAAAGGGGCCCCCCAGATCCCGGCCCCCCCCCTGTGTGAAATGGTAATGGGGTACCTTGTACCTCTACCATTTCACGAGTAAAAAAAAGTGTCAGTGTAAAAAAAGACAAGAGCCGGATTTTGACAAGTCCTTTATTATCTTCTTTCTTCTTTCCTTCAGGTTTCTTCTTCCTCCTCCTTCTTCTTCCTCTGCTTCTGTCTTGGGTCTTCTATTCCCGCATCTTGCCCGGCGTGTTCTTCCATCTTCTGTTCCTCCCGCTGTCCTTCTCGTCCGCATCTTCTCCTTCTTCTTCTTCTTCGCCGGAGCGGCCGCTTCCAATTGAAATCCCCGCTGTCTGCCGGACCACGCCCCCCCCTCTGACGCCACGGGCAAGCTCTTAGGAGTGTGCTGCAAGTGCGTCAGAGGGGGGCGTGGTCACATGTCAGAGGGCGGCCAATTCAATTTGAAGCTCGTGCGCGGCTTTTTCTTTGCCAGAGTCGCCGCTTCCAATTGAATTGCCCGCTTTCTGGAACATGTGACCACGCCCCCCTCTGACGCACTGGCACCACACGGGGACTTTCCTAAGAGCTTGCCCGTGGCGTCAGAGGGGGGGGCGTGGTCCGGCAGAAAGCGGGGATTTCAATTGGAAGCGGCCGCTCCGGCGAAGAAGAAGAAGGAGAAGATGCGGACGAGAAGGACAGCGGGAGGAACAGAAGATGGAAGAACACGCCGGGCAAGATGCGGGAATAGAAGACCCAAGACAGAAGCAGAGGAAGAAGAAGGAGGAGGAAGAAGAAACCCGAAGAAAAGAAGAAAGAAGATAATAAAGGACTTGTCCAAAACCGGCTCTTGTCTTTTTTAACCCTTTACATTTTTTTACTCGTGAAATGGTAGAGGTACAAGGTACCCCATTACCATTTCACACAGGGGGGGGGCCGGGATCTGGGGGGCCCCTTTGTTAAAGGGGTCTTCCAGATTTCGATAAGCCTTCCGCCCGCAGACCCCCACAACCACCGGGCAAGGGTTGTGGGGAAGAGACCCTTGTCCTCATCAACATGGGGACAAGGTGTTTTGGGGGGCACCCCAAAACACCCTCCCAATGTTGAGGGCATGTGGCCTGGTGCGGTTCAGGAGAGGGGGGGGGCCGCGCTCTGTCCCCCCCTCTTTTCTGCGGCCGGCCAGGTCAACGTGCTCGGATAAGGGGTCTGGTGTGGATTTTAGGGGGGACTCCACGCCATTTTTTTTTAAATTTGGGGTGGAGTTCCCCTTAAATTCCACACCAGACCCGAAGGGTCTGGTTATGGATATTTGGGGGGAACCCCACGTCATTTTTTTTTTAAATTGACGGCGGGGTTCCCCTTAATATCCATACCAGACCTAAAGGGTCTGGTTATTGAATTTGGGGGGACCCCCACGTCATTTGAATAATTATTTTAAAATTCGTACCATGGGGGGGGGGGGGAATGTCAGCAGGTGAATAAAGCGCACTTTTCCTGCGGTTAGAAATATGTCTTTGCACAAAATGACATTCTGAAAAAAAAAAAAAAAAAAAAAGCCATTTAAAACTGACTCGCGGCAATAATGAATTGTCGGCTCCTGGAAATTGCAGGAGAATTCATTCATAAAAAAACGAAAAAATAAAGCGTGGGGGTCCCCCCAAATTCAATAACCAGACCCTTTAGGTCTGATATGGATATTAAGGGGAACCCCGCCGTCAATTTATTAAAAAAATGACGTGGGGTTCCCCCCAAATATCCATAACCAGACCCTTCGGGTCTGGTGTGGAATTTAAGGGGAACTCCACCCCCAAAAAAAATAAAATGGCGTGGAGTCCCCCCTAAAATCCACACCAGACCCCTTATCCGAGCACGTTGACCTGGCCGGCCGCAGAAAAGAGGGGGGGACAGAGCGCGGCCCCCCCCCTCTCCTGAACCGCACCAGGCCACATGCCCTCAACATTGGGAGGGTGTTTAGGGGTGCCCCCCAAAACACCTTGTCCCCATGTTGATGAGGACAAGGGTCTCTTCCCCACAACCCTTGCCCGGTGGTTGTGGGGGTCTGCGGGCG
This sequence comes from Rana kukunoris, assembly GCA_029574335.1. Classification (NCBI taxonomy): domain Eukaryota; kingdom Metazoa; phylum Chordata; class Amphibia; order Anura; family Ranidae; genus Rana; species Rana kukunoris. Next base: position 97,222,020 of record CM056051.1, read on the forward strand.
GAAGGCTTATCGAAATCTGGAAGACCCCTTTAACAAAGGGGCCCCCCAGATCCCGGCCCCCCCCCTGTGTGAAATGGTAATGGGGTACCTTGTACCTCTACCATTTCACGAGTAAAAAAAAGTGTCAGTGTAAAAAAAGACAAGAGCCGGATTTTGACAAGTCCTTTATTATCTTCTTTCTTCTTTCCTTCAGGTTTCTTCTTCCTCCTCCTTCTTCTTCCTCTGCTTCTGTCTTGGGTCTTCTATTCCCGCATCTTGCCCGGCGTGTTCTTCCATCTTCTTCCGCTGTCCTTCTCGTCCGCATCTTCTCCTTCTTCTTCTTCTTCGCCGGAGCGGCCGCTTCCAATTGAAATCCCCGCTGTCTGCCGGACCACGCCCCCCCCTCTGACGCCACGGGCAAGCTCTTAGGAAAGTCCCCGTGTGGTGCCAGTGCGTCAGAGGGGGGCGTGGTCACATGTTCCAGAAAGCGGGCAATTCAATTGGAAGCGGCGACTCTGGCAAAGAAAAAGCCGCGCACGAGCTTCAAATTGAATTGCCCGCCCTCTGACATGTGACCACGCCCCCCTCGGACGCACTTGCAGCACACTCCTAAGAGCTTGCCCGTGGCGTCAGAGGGGGGGGCGTGGTCCGGCAGACAGCGGGGATTTCAATTGGAAGCGGCGCCTCCGGCGAAGAAGAAGAAGGAGAAGAAGATGCGGACGAGAAGGACAGCGGGAGGAACAGAAGATGGAAGAACACGCCGGGCAAGATGCGGGAATAGAAGACCCAAGACAGAAGCAGAGGAAGAAGAAGGAGGAGGAAGAAGAAACCCGAAGAAAAGAAGAAAGAAGATAATAAAGGACTTGTCAAAAACCGGCTCTTGTCTTTTTTAACCCTTTACATTTTTTTTCTCGTGAAATGGTAGAGGTACAAGGTACCCCATTACCATTTCACACAGGGGGGGGGCCGGGATCTGGGGGGCCCCTTTGTTAAAGGGGTCTTCCAGATTTCGATAAGCCTCCTGCCCGCAGACCCCCACAACCACCGGGCAAGGGTTGTGGGGAAGAGACCCTTGTCCTCATCAACATGGGGACAAGGTGTTTTGGGGGGCACCCCAAAACACCCTCCCAATGTTGAGGGCATGTGGCCTGGTGCGGTTCAGGAGAGGGGGGGGGCCGCGCTCTGTCCCCCCCTCTTTTCTGCGGCCGGCCAGGTCAACGTGCTCGGATAAGGGGTCTGGTGTGGATTTTAGGGGGGACTCCACGCCATTTTTTTATTAATTTGGAGTGGAGTTCCCCTTAAATTCCACACCAGACCCGAAGGGTCTGGTTATGGATATTTGGGGGGAACCCCACGTCATTTTTTTTTTAAATTGACGGCGGGGTTCCCCTTAATATCCATACCAGACCTAAAGGGTCTGGTTATTGAATTTGGGGGGACCCCCACGCTTTTTTTTCCCTTTTTTTAATGAATGAATTCTCCTGCAATTGCCGGGAGCCGACAATTCATTATTGCCGCGAGTCAGTTTTAAATGGCTTTTTTCCTTTGAAAAATGACATTTTGTGCAGAGACAGTTCTAACCACGGGAAACATGCGCTTTTTCACATGCTGACATTAGAGACCCCCATAGTACGAAATTTAAAGGAAAATTACACTTTTATTATTGCACTTTTAGCATTATTAAAATCACTGCTCCCGAAAAAACGGCCGTTTTAAAAAATAAAAAAAGCATTGGTACATGTCCCCTGGGGCAGGACTGAGGTCCCCAAACACTTTTTAGGAGAAAACTTGCAGATTAGCCTTTAAAATTCACTATTAAGATTTCCCCCATAGACTTATACAGGGAGTTCGGCGGCGGCTTTACTTATCAATCACATCGCGCTGCTGCTGCCGCCGGTTCATGCGCCTAATTAGGGATTCATCCAGCGCACTAATTAAGGCATGTACCGGCGCAGCGCAGATTCATTAGTAAATCAGCCCCATGGTCTCTCCTTATAAGAGACTCATTACCCACAGCCTCTCTTCTATTCCCTTCCCTGGCTCTGGTAGACATGGTGTATAGAGGTATACAGAGACAGAAAGTAATCGGTGTCTAGGAAGGTGGGGGCCACTTGGGGACAGGGGAGTACCTGGGGGCTTCTGGATAAATTCCTCTCTGCTTCCTGCAAAGTTGCTTGAAGTAGTACAGGAACCTTTTCTGAAGTCGGAGGGACTTCAGTAGTGTGTATTAAGATGGCTCCCATTCACTTACATTGCTTTTCTGGACAGTGCGACTTGGGACGACTTGAGGCGACCTGAAGTCGTATCGCAGATCGCCTCAGTGTGGACCATAAAAGGCAGTTGTGATACAAGTGTGGGGAGGAGGGGGGTTTGAGGCAACTTAGGACATGTTTTCCTTTGACCAGGGGCGGACTGACCATTAAGGCACTCGGGCACTGCCCCGAGGGCCCCATGCCACTAGGGGGCCCCATCAGGGTTGCCAGGCTCAGTAAAACCAGGGACAGTATGTAGAAATCTGTGTTTTTTTTTACCTCTGTCCCTTATATGACTGAAACCGACATGCTTTTGATATGAAAATCCTGAGATTTTAGTTGCCCCGCCTCTGCACTGCCTCCTAGCGTGGTGGCCATCTGTAAGCCCAGGGGCCCCATAATCTTCTATTGCCCGGGGGCCCCATGAGTTGTCAGTCTGCCCCTGCCTTTGACCCTAGTGCCACTGGGGCCTTATCTTTTTTTTTTTTAATATTGCATTTGTATTTCATGCTTGTAAGGGGCCCTAACCGCTTGCTGACTGCACCATGTACATTTACGTCAGCAGAATGGCATGGCTGCGCAAAGTAACATATATTTACGTTACTTTGCATTTCGCGCTGTGCGGGCGCATGCGCCCCTGCCACAAGCTCCATGAACATGCCCGTGGGACCTGCGGACTCGATTTCTGCCCAGGCCAGTGTAAACAAGGCATCTTACTGTTCTGCCTAGTGACAGGACACTAATCGCCTTCTCCCTCTCATCGGGAGCAGTGATCAGTGTTGTGTCACAGTAAACCCCGTCCCCACATAGTTAGAATCACTCGCTAGGACACACTTAACCCCTTCCTAGCCCCCTAGTGGTTAACTCCTTCCCTGCCATTTACATTTATACAGTAATCAGTGCATTTTTATAGCACAGATCTCTGCAAAGGGGGGAATGGTCCCAAAATAGCGTCAGAAGTGTCCAATGTGTCCGCTAAAATGTTGCAGTCACGATAAGAATCGATGATTACTAGTAAAAAAATAAAAAATGCAGAGGTGATCAAATACCACCAAAAGAAATCTCTATTCGTGGGAAAAAAAGGATGTCAATTTTGTTTGGGAGCCACGTCGCACGACCGTGCAATTGTCAGTTAAAGCGATGCAGTGCCGAATAGAAAAATGTGGCCCGGTCATTTGGCAGCCAAATCCTCCGGGGGTGAAGTGGTTAAAGAGTAAATGGTTATTTTTTAACAGCCTTGGGTTCTCTGTAACTGGAAAAGCAACAGGCAAGTTGGAAGTCTGGAGAAAGGACACATGAACAGGAGATACAAGAGGAGCACGGTAACACTAGCTGTCATTCCTCTGTAGAAGAGAAGGTATTCCCAAATGTAGAATAGTGGGAAAGGTAGCAGCCAGCTCTGTGAGTCATGCTGAGCTATGCTAAAGAGTGTGCACCTGGCGGCAGTATCTATAATATCATGATTTATATGTATCTGTTTCTTGGAAGGAACGTTTCCCTGTTAACAGAGAGAACAGAGAGAAAGTTTAGAAAAAACCTGAAAGGCATGTTAAAATGTATGTATTTGTCTTTAACTCCTAGAGCAGAATTCAGTAATATTGTCCGGCTATGTGGTTGCAACTAAAGAGGATGAGAAGTGCTTTTTTGCCCCTGGAACCTAAGGAGGTAATAATTGAGGATCAATATTGTGGCATGCTGGAGTGAACCTGTTCTGGGGAAGGTAGGAGCCTGCATAGGTCCAGTCTCTGGGCAAGTTGTATGGTATAGATTGGCGCATTGGATAACAAGGTCGATTTCCTACAGTTTCACCAGGAACGTATCGTTGACATTCTTGAACGTATTCAAGTACTTTTCTGCTTTATGGGTTTGAGCCGACATGTTTGGCATAGTACATGTGTGTGATTCAGCAGACTATGTTAATCAGGGCTGGGCTGAAGGGTGGGCAGAAGAGATGACCCCACTGAGTGCTTCAGCATAAGGGGACATAAAAAGGTAGGACCTGAAACCTCTGCTGCCTGTAGTAGCATATTAGTAGTTCAGAGCTTATGGGAGAAGGAGCACATTTTGGCCTTCTCACCTTGGGTGCTAAAGTGCCTTCTCTTGACACTGCTGGTAATGCTCAAAGTTTTACTCATCCAGAGGCAGAACACTTCTGGAGGTCTCTAAGTCGTATAGCTTAATTAATTAGTAAGAAATAGATGTAGTTTCAAGTTATTCCAGATACTTTTTAACATGTTAGTGTATTTAAAAAAAGTTTAATCTTTATCTTTTTAATCTAACCTGGGGACTTGTTCATGAAGGTCCTTGTTCAGGCACTTCCTGTTATATGGAGACAACACTCTGTCCATGTCTCCCAGTTGGGCTCCTGCCTGGTCACTGTGTCACATAGGCTTCCAGTGAAGACTATAATGCCGCGTACACACGGTCATTTTTTGTGATGAAACAAAACAACGTTTTAAAAAACTTCATTTAAAATGATGGTGTGTGGGCAAAACTTTGTTTTATGTCTTCAAAAAAACGACCAAAAAAAAATTCGAACATGCTTGAATTTTTTATGTCGTTTTTGAGAATGTCGTCTTTTGTTTCACAAAAAATGATCGTGTGTGGGCAAAACGATGTTTAAAACAATGTTTGTAAACCCGCTAAATGCTCAGAAGCAAGTTATGAGATGGGAGCTTCAATGGAACAGAGTGTCGTCGAAAGTGTCTTACGTAACTGCGCTTTGCAAGAGCATTTTCAGAAAACGATGGTGTGTATACAACATCGTTTTTTAAAATGAAGTTTGAAAAACGTCGTTTTGTTTCATGAGATAAAACAACGTTTTTTACATCACAAAAAGTGATCGTGTGTACGTGGCATTAGAGTCGGTTCACACTACAGCGATCCGACTTTGGGGGCGGCTCTGCAAGTCGTCCTGAGGACGACTTCAGAGGCGTCCTGCAAAGCGACTTCTACAGGGAGCATTTTCTAAGTCGGAGCGACTTGCGTCGCTCCTATTAGAACGCTCCCATTGCATTCAATGGGAGGTGACTCGTCAGGCGGCTGAGCCGCCTGTCGCAACGCCCCAGTGTGAACCGGGTCTAAGTGTCCATGCATACACACATTTCGAAGACATACTGTTGTCACTACATGGAAGCCTTCCTTGGGCCACAAAATGCAGCTATTCCTAGAGCAAGTGCATATAGAGATAAAGTTGCTGTTAGAGGCACTTCCTGTTATAGGGCGACAATGCACTGTCCATGTATCCCAGTTGGTTTCTGCATTGTTACCCTGTCAAGTGGTCATGCCCACACACATTGCAAAGACATAGTCAGCTTCTGTCACTATCTGGAAACCTGCCCTGGGCCATAATATATAGCCCTTATTACAGCAAGTGCATATAAACAGAAAGAAGCTGTTATAGGCACTTACTGTTATAGGGAGACAGCACTATGTCCATGCCTCTCAGTTGACTTTTTTTTAAATTGTATGAATTAATTTAACTCTTTCGCATACAGCAGTAAAGTGTGCAGTGAATGGAATTTGGCATATTTTTTTTTCCTGAATCACTTACTGTAGTATTGCTGTCTGTATTCTGGCTTCCTTTACGGCCACGCGTGTCATTTCTGGCTTTGAAATGTCTCCTGGGATATGCGTGTCATCAATCCCAGAAGACAACAGGATATTCTTCCTTCTCTACGCCCTGTGTATAGTGCACACGCGCAAGATCGAGAGGTGAATGCTGGGTATCCAGTAGACATGTGCATTCGTTTTTTGTTAGAATGCATTTTCGTCCGAAAATCTGTTTTTTTTCATTATCGTTTTAACAAACGATAACGAAAGCACAAGAAACGAAAACCGAAAGATCCGACATAAAAAATGCTTTATTTTCGTTTTCGTTGCGGTAAAAATTCGATATAGAGAGATTCGACATTATAGAGAAAAGATTCGACATTATAGGGAAAAGATTCGACATTATAGGGAAAAGATTTGACATCATAGAGAAAAGATTCGACATCATAGAGAAAAGATTCAACATTATAGGGAAAAGATTCGACATTATAGGGAAAAGATTCGACATCATAGAAAAAAGATTCGACATTATAAAAATAATATATTCGACATTACAGAGAATAGATTTTGATTTATGAGAAAATTAGAAAATAGATTCGACATTATAGAGAATAGATTCGACATTATTACTAGTCATACAACATTAGAATTCTTGTAGGTGGAATATTCGAAAGGAAATGTACGATTCGATGTAAAGATTCGACGTTCCGTCGAATATTCTTTTGACCATTCGACAGAAACCAAGTATTATTGGATTTTCGGACGAAAGCTATTCCCCAACGAAAAACGAAATAAATCAAAATGATTTTCGGGAGTAACTAAATAAATTTATTTTCCAAACGAAAACGAAAAAACGAAACAAAATATTCCAGTCTGCACATGTCTAGTATCCAGCATGCACCATATCCTGGAAGAGACTGTTAGTGGGCTTCACATGCCCACAGTGCAGATGGAAGTGCTCTGCAGTGCTGAAATCAACAGTACGTTTTTAAAAAATACGGGAATTTTGCGTTGATTTGTTAAATGACACACATTTAGTATTTTAAGAGTAGCTAAACCGATTACATAAAAAAAAAACTCTGGTTGGAACTCCGCTTTAATTGTGGTTTATTAATCACATGTATGTTTTGACTTAGCGCCATTTTATTGTATTTTTATAGACAGATGGTAGCTGTAGAAAGGCAGAAAGTACTCAGCAGCAGCAGTGGAAAAAAGGGTCTTCAGGTCTAACAAACATATACAGACTCAAAAATAGAACAGTAATATGGAACAATTTATTCCTTAAATAAAGAAGTTATAAAGCATTAGTCAGAATAAAATGACACATAAGGGCATGATTACAGGAGTTGTTAATGATAAACGGTTCTGTGCCCACTAAAGACTCTTACAGAAGGCATAGCTCTAGGGCGTAGTCACAGGGTGTGTAAATGATGGGTAAAAAAACATAATCCCCCCTTTTCCTCCCGCCTCAAACACACTTTTCAAAGAAGTATTTCTTACAGAAAGGAACATTTAATGTCAGACGTGTAATTCAGCATCACACTAACAGAGACCCCTCTGTCTATCCCACTCACTCCCAGACACACCCAGATGGAAAAAGTGATCCAGCAGCAGTCCTACAAATTAAATGTGCCCCCCCCTACGCCCCGCACACCTCCTACAACGCCCCCTCACTGGGATGCAATGAATGAACATGGCTAGAACCTGTTGATGTCACAGGCCACTGACCTTTTAATCAATAAAATATGTTATTGTCATTGAGTCGCAGTGCTAGTTTAAGTACAGCTAAAAATGTCAGTTGGTTAGGTAAAGCATCTGAAGACGGAATCCTTAGATATATAACAGAGATCCTCAGCACAGAACACTTAAATACCATATAACTGCAACTGATCTGGATGGAGTGATAATATAGGATGATGGATGTTGCAGTTCAGCATGTGTGTGGCCATCTTTGAGAAACATTATTATTTTATCCTTTCTACTTATGTTCAACCCCTGTCATTGCTTTTCTATAAGAAAACTAATGTAGATAAAAAAGTTTCTTATCAATGGTTATTTTGTTAGACAGTATTCTTTCAAATAGTATGGTGCAAAGAATAATTATGCATAGAACTTGTAACCAACTATTAGATTGCATCTTTAAGCAGCTTAGTGCAAAGTAGTCAAAAAAATTACTTTTAATTGGTTGTCATGAACTTCTGTACCTTAAAAAGAGCCACTTGCAACCTTTTCTGCATTAAAGTGTTTGTAAACCCATACATATGCCCAGTGGTGGCTGCTCCACTAGGGGCGCAGCGGCGTAGGGGCGCAGCCCCCCTAATCCATGTGCCTGGCCCCTACCCTAACCTACACGCAGGTTTTTTTTTTTTTGAAGCACATGATTAGAGCCTGAGGCTTTAATTGGCTTAAAAAAGGGGGGGTTTGAGGAGAAGAGCACTGCACCACAAGCCCATCCAGTTGTGTGACAATAGCGAATTAATATTCACTATTGTCTTCCTGCTTCTTCTCCTGGCCAATCAGGAAGCGCCACTGCACATACCAAGTGAAGTGACTAGACACAGAGATTAAACAAATGCTCCTACATAAGTTGTACCGGTTTATCTGCAGCTTCTTTTGTCTACATCTGTTCAAAGTGAAGAATTTATACAGCCTGTCTGAGTTTCAGAAAGCAGGGTGTGGGAAGCTGAAATTACACTCTGCATAGCGAGGATCTCTGAGAGCTGATTGGAGGGAAGGAACACACCCCTCTTTACACAGCACACAGAAACAGAGCTGAGGCTTTCAACCACAAGCTGTGTGCTGGAGCTTCCTCCCCTGTCACATTTTTACCTCTTGGTGTCAGGAAAACTTGTCAGAAGTGGCTTATGCAGATAGCAGAGGAACAATGCATTAGACAGAAATGACACTTAGTACTCTGGATCAGTGGTGGCTGGTAAAGTTTTAAGATGGGGGGACTCCAGACCCGCCCTTCCTTTATGACCCCTCCCACTTCTCATAAGCCATGTCCCTTATAGAATTCACCCACTCTGTCCCCTGTATTCCACTTGCTTCCACCCATAGTGTCAGGAGTATTCAGTTCAGTAGCAAAGGACAACGTCTATAGCCCCAGCATCACAGGACAGAGTATACAGCTCAGCCTCACAGATCAGGGTATATAGCTCAGCCTCACAGATCAGGGTAAATAGCTCAGCCTCACAAATCAGGGTAAATAGCTCAGCCTCACAAATCAGGGTAAATAGCTCAGCCTCACAAATCAGGGTAAATAGCTCAGCCTCACAAATCAGGGTAAATAGCTCAGCCTCACAAATCAGGGAATATAGCTCAGCCTTACAGATCAGGGAATATAGCTCAGCCTCTCAGATCAGGGTATATAGCTCAGCCTCACAGATCAGGGTATATAGCTCAGCCTCACAGATCAGGGTATATAGCTCAGCCTCACAGATCAAGGTATATAGCTCAGCCTCACAGAACAAGGTATATAGCTCCGCCTCACAGATCAGGGTATATAGCTCAGCATCACAGATCAGGGTATACAGCCCAGTATCACAGATAAGGGTATATAGCTCAGCAAACACAGATCACGGTATACAGCTCAACATTACAGATCAGGGTATACAGCTCAACAATACAGATCAGGGTATATAGCTCAGCCTCACAAATCAAGGTATATAGCGCAGCATTACAGATCAGGGTAGATAGCTCAACATTACAGATCAGTGTATATACCTCAACCTCACAGATTAGGGTATATAGCTGAGCATTAAAGATCAGGGTATATACTGTAGCTCAGCTTCACGAATCAGGGTATATAGTTCAGCAATCCAGATCAGGGTATATAGCTCAGCCTTACAGATCAGGGTATACAGCTCAGTCTCACAGATCAGGGTATATAGAACAGCATTACAGATCAAGGTATATAGCTCAGCCTCACATATCAGGGTATATATCTCAGCCTCACAGATCAGGGTATAGAGCTCAGCCTCATAGATCAGGGTACATAGCTCAGCATCACAGATCGGGGCTACATAGCTCAGCATCACAGATCAGGCTAAACAGATCAGCCTCACAGATCAGGGTATATAGCTCAGCCTCACAGATCAGGGTATATAGCTCAGCAGTACAGATCAGGGTATATAGCTCAGCCTCACAGATCAGGGTATACAGCATAGCATTACAGATCAGGGTATACAGCATAACATTACAGATCAGGGTATAGTGGTAGTAGTAGTGATGATGGCAGTAGTAGTGATGATGGCGGTAGTAGTGGTAGTAGTGATGATGGTAGCGCAGTAGTGATGATGGTGGCAGTAGAAGTGATGATGGTGGTAATAGTAGTCAGTCTGTGACACCTCCTGATTGGACATCACATGGCAGTAAATAATCCTTAAAATGTCACCCTCATGCTCCAGTACAGCCATGCAATCATATCGTTACATAGTAGGTGAGGCTGAAAAAGTCCATCAAGTCCAACCTATGTGTGTGATTATATGTCAGTATTACATTGTATATACCTGTATGTTGCGTTCCTTCAGGTGCTTATCTAATATATTTTTGAAACTACTGATGCCCCCCTCTGAGACCACTGCCTATGGAAAGGAATTCCACATCCTTGCCACTCTTACAGTAAAGAACCCGCTACATTTTCTCCAATCTGCTGATACCATTCCAGTCAGTAGACTGTCAGTAAAAATTAGGTACAATGGTCTGACAATTACTTGACTGAGTTCCCTAAGTACCCTCAGGTGCAAGCCATCTGATCCCGATAATTTATTAATGTTAAGTTTCCCAAGTCTATTTCCAATTCTGTCCTCTGTTAGCCATGAGGGTGCTTCCTGTGATGTGTCACGAGGATAAACACTGCAGTTTTGGTTACTGAAGCCCCCTGATTCCCTCGTGAAGACTAAGGAGAAGAATACATTCAATACCTTCACCATATCCCCATCCTTTGTAACCAGATGTCCTTCCTCATTCTTTATGTGGCCAATATGGTCTGTCCTCCCTTTTTTACTGTTTCCATACTTAAATAATTTTTGGGGATTTTTTTTGCTCTCCTCCATCATGTGTCTTTCATGTTTTATCTTAGCCGCCCTAATTGCACCCTTACATTTCTTGTTGCATTCTTCATAAAGTTTGAATGCTGATGATCCCTCAACCTTGTATTTTTTGAAGGCCTTCTATTTTGCTTTTCTATGCATTTTTACATTGGCGTTAAGCCATCCACGACTGTTGTTTGCTCTTTTAAATGTATTCCTAATGGGATGCACTGGCTAATGCCCTTATTTAATATGCTCTTAAAGCTAACCCATTTCTCCTCCATGTTTTTTGTTCCTAAGATTTTATCTCAATTTATATCTTCTAGCAAGGTTCTAAGTTTAGGGAAGTTGGCTCTTTTGAACTTCCGTTTCCTTGTATTTCCCTTATGTTTTCTATTTGTGTGATTTATACTGAAGCCAATTGACCTGTGATCGCTGTTTCTTAAATTGCCTCGTATTTCCATGTCTGTGATCAGGTCTGTATTGTTGGTAATCAGTAGATCTAGCAACGCTTTACTTCTAGTTGGTGTGTCTACCATCTGACGTATGAAATTGTCCTGCAAGACATTTAGGTGGTAAGACAGTCTATGGCGGCGTACACACGACCGAGGTTCTCGCTAGAAACCAGCGAGAACCTCACTGGGAGCTGCATTCCAGCGAGAACCTCGGCCGTGTGTACGCTCCTAGCTCGCCCCGCCCGTCGGGAATCCCGTCGAGCGAATAGAGAGCAGGCTCTCTATTTGCTCGACGACCCGCCTGGATGAATGGCTGGTTGCCATTCCCGACAGGCGGGTCGCCGATTTCGACGGCCGGCCGAGAGCCCCCACGGGCGGAACGATGTGTTCTTCCCGTCGAGGTTCTCGTACGTGTGTACGCCGCCTCAGTCTAGATAATTAAAATCCACCATTATGATAACACTTCCCATCCTTGCTGCTAATCCAAATTGTGATAGGAAGTCATTTATATAATAAAAAGTAAAAAATATATTGGTGATCAAATGCCACCAAAAGAAAGTTCTATTGTGTGAAAGAAATTATACAAATTTAGTTTGGGTACAGGGTTGCATGACCGCACAAATACCAAAGTAGCGCAGTGCTAAATAGCAAAAAATGACCTGGTCATGAAGGGGGTAAAAGAGCTGAGGTGGTTAAATTTATAACTAGTTAATCAGAAACATATAACAAGACAACAGTTTGAAGGATACTATCATTTATACAGTATGCAAGGCTGTAGTGAATTTATCATATAGATTGTGCATATGTACTGTTTTTCAGTATGTCTGGCACCATGTCTCAATGTATGCCTCATGCCTCAACACTCCCCCCTTCCCTTCCTATAGCGGATAAATGCTTTCTTGTAGTCCAACTCCTGAGATCTTTATTGTGTCACCCTGGTGCCACACAAAAATGTCCTGTCCAGGTCCTGTGCTAGTTGCAAATGAATTTTCCATACTGCATACATTGTTTTATACTCATATATAGCATGGAGTAGAGAGACCTTCCTAGAAATAAACGCCCATTGCTTTCACGTATCAGCTGTAGTGCTTGGCCAAGCATTGCCATAATAGAGCGGAGACATAGCCCTCATTACTTTGTAAGCTCTGACTAAAGTCGTTCGCAACTCTAATGGCTCATACACACAACCGTTTTCCTGGGTCGTGTGTATGTTTTTCGTCAAGAAAACTGTTGTGGATCTGGACGAGAAAAAAAGAGAACATGCTCTCTTTTTTCTCGTTGGGAGTCTCAATTTTTTCGTTGTGGTTCTTGTCGGGCTGGTTTACGATGAGAAACACATTGGTGTGTATGTTTAGAAACCCACACAAGCTCAGAATAAAGTATTAGACGGGAGCGCACCTTTGGTAAAAGTAGCGTTTGTAATGGAGATGGCACATTCGTCACGCTGTAACAGACTAAAAAGCGCAAATCGTCTCTCACCAAACTTTTACTTAACACGCGGTAACATGAGATTAGCAAAAGCAGCCCCAAGGGTGGCGCCAGTGGAATCTAACTTCCCCTTTATAGTGCCATCGTACGTGTTGTACGTCACCGCGTTTGAGAAGAACGAGATTTTGTTTCCACAGTGTGTACGCAAAGAAAGCTTGACAAGATTCTCATCAAGCTTGACAAGAATCTCGTCAAGGAAAATTACGTTTCATTTACGACGAGATTCTTGGTCGTGTGTACAAGGCATAAGACTCCACAGGTGCATTAGCACTAAAGTGCTGCTCGTTTTAGCGATGCTTTATTGCTGTTTAACCTCCCTGGCGGTTTTCCCGTGTCTGACACGGGGTAAAAATTTCCTGCTACTATCGTTGATCCCGTGTCAGACACGGGCTCGCCTCGCAGCATCCACAGAGACAGTTTACTTACCTTCTCCGTGGATCCAGCGATGCATCCCCGCTGTGTGAGCGAGCGGGTGCTCGCTCGATTCACACAGCGTCCCCGCGCGCCGCCGATCTCCGTTCCCTGCGTCGTTACGACGCACGGGGACGGAGAACGGCGCCAAATTCAAAAATGTAAACAAACACATTACATACAGTACACTGTAATCTTATAGATTACAGTACTGTATGTAAAAAATACACACCCCCCATGTCCCTAGTGGTCTGCCCTGTACACTATACGGGCCAGATTCACGTATTCCAGAGCATCTTTGCTCTGGAGTAACGCTTCTGATTTGCGTTGCGCTGCCGAAATTTTAGGAGCAAGTGCTGTCATTCACGAAGCACTTGCTCCTAAAGTTGCGGCAGCGCATCACAAATGAGCCGGCGGAATTCAAATGTAGCGGGTACGGGGCGTGTAGTATGCTAACTACGCGCGATCCCGCCGCCAACGTACTGCGCATGCGTCGAGTGTCAAAACATCCCCGTGCGCATGCTCCAAAATCTGTGAATGAACGTCAATGACGTCACATTCCCATTCATGACCGTTTTACGCAAGCGACGTTTTTTTTTTTTTTTTCCGACGCGATGACGACGCCTATACCTAACATAGGATACTCCAACCCCATGTAGGTATATCTATGCGCCGCGTATCCCGTCCGGAAACGTCGTATCGTCATTGCGTCGCGCCGGATTTCGATCGTGAATTGCCGATTTCCGCTCATTAACATATTTTTTGAGCGTAAATCGGCGGGAACGCCCCCGGCGCCATTTTTAAGTTGAAGTAACGATGCGATGGCGAAACTCAGTTACGCTGCTCGCATCGGAACTTCAACCCGGCGTTTCTTGTTTTCTGGTTACAGAAAACAGAAACGCCGGCTCAAAGCCACAGTTAGGCTGGCGGATCACTCGATCCGCCAGCGTAACCTTTCCTGAATCTGGCCCTACATGTCCTTTTATATAATAAAAACTTTTCTTTCTCCCTGCAAACTGTAGATTGCTCATAGCAACCAAAAGTGTCCCTTTATGGCAAAAATTGTTTTAGAGCAGCTAAAAAACAGCGATAATAAATTATAATCACTTGCAGAATTTAGCGTTAGCGATTTATGGGGAAATTCGTCATAAAAAAAAAAAAATGACAGCAAAAATTCTGCAACTGAGCAAATTTCAGTGATTTTGATTTGATTACATTATTGAATAATTTTTACTATAATTATATTATTATTTGTTATAATTTTTTATAATTATTTATTATATTATAATTTTTAATAAAAAAATAAAAAAAAATCATACCCGGGATGCCTATTAGACTCTTGTTTAGATAGATTTAAGTAAGTACTTACTAAGAATTGCAGGCCTATAATACATAACACCACATTTCCTTGCAAAACAATTGCAACGCTTTTGGTACAAAATTCCAGACAGAATCATAACGCCAGGGAGGTTAAGCGTTGCTTCTCGGCCGCTATCGGGGTGTTTTTGCCTCCAAAGAAGGGGTTAGAAACTCCCATGTTGCAGCACTTCCAAAGTGCTTTTTAGGCGCTTTGGAAGCGCTGCCCATTCATTCCAATGGGCAGGGCGTTTTGGGTGCGCTAAATACAGTGCTCCCAAACCGCCTTAAAGATGCTGCTGGTAGAACTTTTCGAATGTCCCTCAAGCGCACCGCCCCAGTATGAAACAATTGAATGAATGGGAGGTGGTACAGGCATACCCCACTTTTAAGTACGCAATGGGGGTTATTTACTATCGCCGGAGAGTGCAAAATCAGTCTCACTTCTGCATAGAAACCAATGAGCTAACCCCAGCTTCTTCAATTAAGCCTGGTAATAAAACCTGGAAGCTCATTGGTTTCTGTGCAGAAGTGAGTCTGATTTTGCACTCTCCAGCGATACTTAAAAGTGGGGGTATGCCTGCATTAAGGCGCTAAGCAGAGGCTATTTCCAGCGCTAAAGCACCTGAAAACCACCCCAGTGTGAAAGGAGTCTAAAACTGTGGAACTTTGCTTTAAGATGAAAAAAGTAGCTTTAGAACTAATTTAAAAACCGGAATGGTCCTGACCTTTCCTTTCTGGTTTTAAAAAGATGAGGATAAAAATGCATCTATGACCAAAATAAAGACATTAATGTGATTTACCAAAGGCAAATAGACTATGGACTGAGCAAAGTGAGGTTAGTGAATGAGGTGAAGCTCTGTTGAGTTTCATTATCCAATCAAGTTTAAGCAATGTTTTTTTTTCTTGCACACGATTGGCTATTCTTTGCAAAGTGAAATTTCACTGCATTCACTAAGCTCTGGGTGAAATTTTCATGCAGAGTGCAGCATCCCATGCAAAATGCAACTTCACTTGCAAATTGAAAAACCTATTTGCTTTTAGTGAATCAATTCTTACCTGCATGGTACCATTGAACTATAAATGTTGCTCATCAATCGTGCTGCATCACCCACCAGTCCCCAATGTCTCTATGGTTACTAAACAGTGTTAAGAAAGGTAAAAGAGACCATAACCTGTTCTAATGTATGTCTTACTTTATTTTGATGCAGGTCACCTTTCTAGCCAAAGTTTGTGACATTAAATTAAAAAAAAAATCCACTATGAACTATTAGTATAGAATATGTCTGCATAACATAACTGTAATTTGAAAAATAAATCTTTCACTGATGTTTGACTTTTATTTCCCCCTTAAAGGGTCACTAAAGGAAAAAAAAATGTTGCTGAAATTACTGTTTACAGGGTATAGAGACATAAAAGTTAACTGATTCCTTTTCAAAATGATTAAAAATAGATAAAAATCAATCATATAATGTGCCTGCAGGTTAGATTCACTTTTGAACTGGCTTTATGTTTCTGCAAAGTAGAAATAGACACAGAACAAAAACAAACAAATCCAGGGCAGTGTTTTGTTTTTAAAATTAATCTGGTTCTGGGAAGTTTTAGACACACAGTAATGACAGCTTAAACCATCGTGAGAAAGTTCCCAGTATGGTGGTTATAAGGAAACAGACAAGCAGGAAGTGTGGAGAACAGAGCAGGATTACAGCAACTTCAAAGCAAAAACGAACAATAAGGACATGAAACCAGTACTGCAGTAAGGTAAAAGAAGCTATTTAGCTAAAAAAAAAAAAAAATTCCTATAGTGATCCTTTAATGACAGGTACAGAACTGTACATTTTATTCCCATGTGTGGGTCTTCCTTGTGAACATGTCACTGTTGAGTAGGTCTAACCCAAGAGTAAAGAGTACAGCACCCATGATCGAATGAGAATATTATTTTTTCTGCTCCTACGTAAACAAGCTTTTCAGTCAATATGACTTTGTGGGTGAGGTGTCCTCTGGCAAAGAACATCATGTAACCCATGATAATTAATGTGACTGGAAAACCGCATTGGTGAAGATTCTCTACACAGGAGCGTGAAGCTGGAATATATGAACTGAGACCTCGTACACACGACCGAGGAACTCGTCGTAAAAGACACATAGTTTTCCTCGATGAGTTCCTTGTTAGGCTTGTCGAGAAACTTGACAGGCTTTCTTGCTACGCCCAGTCAAGACCAAATCTCGTCGTTCTCAAACGCAGTGACGTACAACACGTACGACGGCAGGGGAAGTTCGATTCCACTGGCACAACCCTTAAGGCTGCTTTTGCTAATCTCATGTTACTGCGTGTTAAGTAAAAGTTTGGTAAGAGACATTTGCACTTTTCAGCCTGTTACAGCGTGACAAATGTGCTATTTCCATTACATACGCTACTTTTACCGAAGGTGCGCTCCCGTCTCATACTTTATTGTGAGCATGAGCGGGTTTCTAAGCATACACACAAATGTGTTTCTCGTCGACGAGGAAATTGAGACTCCCGACGAGGAAAAAGAGAACTTGTTCTCTTTTTTTCTCGTCGAGTTCCAGGTCAGTTTTCTCGATGAAAAACATACACACGGAAGTTTTCCTCGGCAAAAAAGCTCTGCCACCAAGTTTCTTGATGGATTCTGTCGAGGAAAACGGTCGTGTGTACGAGGCCTGAGAATTTGAATTCTAGAAAGGCGAAATCTAGTGATGCGATATAAATGTTGGTTCAGGTATAGGGAGCATCATACTTTAGATCAGTGATGGCAAACCTTTTTGAGCCCGAGTGCCCAAACCGCAACGTAAAACCAACTTATTTCTTTCACAGTGCCAACACAGAATTAAATCTACCAGCGGCTCTGTACAGAGGATGGGACTGATCATCCCTTTTTGAATGAGCCCTAAGGGACCACAAATGTATGATAATTGCCAGATTCGCTCAGAATGCAGGGTTCAGGAAGGCATTGTGCTTAGAATGCACTGTGCAACATACACTGACCTACCTGACACATGCACTCACCTACCTGATCATTACACTGATCTACCTGACACATGTACTCACCTACCTGACATATGCACTCACCTACCTGAAGCATGCACTCACCTACCTGACCATTACACGACCTACCTGACACATGCACTCACCTACCTGACCATTACACTGACCTACCTGACACATGCTCTCACCTACCTGACACATGCAATGACACCAATAATGAGACACAATGTTTCCCAATGACACCAGCTAGCACCTGATGTTGAGAGTGGGGCAGGACTGGAGCGGTGTTAACCTTTTTTGCTTAGGACTGACAAGATAACTGTACTGTAAACTCCACAATAACACTTGTCTTCCAGTGTCTCACCTTGCTCCAGCAGCTCATTCCCGCCCCCAAAGTCTCCTCTGATTCCAGTCGCGCGTTCTCCTAGTCACACCCAGCACGTCACTACTGATTTGTTTGATGGTGAGTGCAGTGTGGATGAGCCGGTTTTTTTGATTGGATTAGCGTGCGCACACACGTCACCCTCGGGCACTTTGTCACTCCCACTCGGACACGTCACAGCTAGCCTAGAGAACTGTGGGAGATATAGTTTGTGGTGCGGTGTGGATGAATAGATTTTAGTGTGTGCTTTTCTCATTTTTCATGGCGTGGCCACAGAAAGGGCTCGGTGTGCTGGCAACGGCACGCGTGCCACGGGTTCGCCATCACTGCCTTAGATGGTCTATATGTAGCTTTCACCGAAAGAAAATAAAGTAGTAAGGACTGGAATACATTTCAGATGATCTGCTAATATTATTTATTGCATTATCATGTGACGATAAGATCTCTTCTCCTGAGTTACCATGTCCATACACCTGCTATGGCCATTTTGAGGTAGTCCTATCATCCCTTCTGAGTTCTTGTTCTGAGGCTCATAACCAGCACCCCAAGAGACATAGGAAGCCATTGGGCTGTACCTAGAACTAAAATATCTCTGTTCTGTATATATCAGACTCATGGTCAGTGCTTGGGTTGGACTCTTTCTATTATTTGTATGTAGCGCCTGTGTACTTTATGGTACCGGTGCTAGTTAAATTTAAGGGTAGATGAGAGTGTAGTTGGACTCTGATCCAGATTGTTAAGTGCAAAACAGGGTCTCTGTCTTAGCTTGCCTGTGATGTGGGCTTATTCTGCTGTACTGTTTTTCTTCCAGCCCTGGTGCTGCAGGTGGCACCAGTGGAGTCGAGGTTTGGGTGCTCTTTCCCAGCAGCCAATCAGGAGGGTTTGACCTCGCTGTGCATGGTGGGAGGGGTATTTATGAGGCAGATGCCATTGGTTCTGGGTCTTATTCATCCAGTGTGGCACCCACCTTTAGGGTGGCCACATCACGGCGCCCCGGCGTTATGGCCTACATGGCCGGGGCGTGCGTGCCACGCGGTGTTCCGGGGCCATGCTGGCCCAGAAACATCTGAACAGTAATGGGGACCCAGTGAGTTACTGGGTTCCCACTTTTGAGCATCCAAAGCTGTACTGCTGTTCATGGGGAGTCAGTCTGAGGAGCGCCATTGAGAGGCTGGCGGTCCAAAGGGCCTGGACAAACCACCGGGGATGGAGGTAGCCGGACACTGAGGAATTGATCACCTGTCAGTCGGTACCTGGGCGACAAGTTGAAGGAGATCCAGGCGTAAATCATCTAAAAAGGGATATCTCTACAAATCCAATCCAGAGAGGACCTGTGGCAGAGGTATCTTTCTGAGGCTCACCGAGGAGGGTCTGTGGCAGAGACTTTTCCTCAGGTTCCAACACAAATTTCCTCCACTCCAATCTTCTCACAGTGCCCTCCCACCTCATATGATGCCACAGTGCCCAGAGCAGCCACCCCATGTCCCAGCCCTGCTCACACCTATGGGTAGCACGGAGAGAATCCAAAGAGCATTTATTTCAGGAACAATATAAAGCCCTAATTAGTAACATGATAACATGCAATTTAGACTAGGAATGGAAATCAGGTTAAAGCAGTAGTAAAGTAAACATTTATTATAGTGCAGCTTACCAATTCTTATGTGATGGCTACATTCATTTTTTTTGTCCACTTTATATATGATGATCCAGCTAGCAAGTCTGTTGTTTTTCAAAAACACAAGCTGTCTAGCAGAATACCATTTAAGATTGTCAGGGGTGCTTAAAATGATCAGGTTTCATTTATTCATGTAAAAACTTTATCTCCAAAGGAAAAAAACTGTTAGATGCAACTGATTATCCACTTGCCAACTGCCCTTTAGCAGTTTTACTGCTATAGGTTGGCTGTGCAGGATCATGTGTATATATATATATATATATATATATATATATATATATATATACACACGTGATCCTGTACTTCCAGGTATCAGCGGCCGACTCGCTCCTGCTGTGATTCTACACATGATATCCACTGGAACCCACTGTCCATTCAATATGTAAACAAGGCAGATCACCGTTCTGTCAGTAAGGAAAGCATGGGTGCTGTGTCCCTGCAAAGATCTATGCATTCTTTTAGTAAAATCACCTCCCATAGTATAGTAAAACACAGGCTAGGCACACAGTTAACCCTTTGATCGCCCCTGATGTTAACCTCTTCCGAGCCAGTGTCATTAGTACAGTGAATATTTTTTAGCACTGATCACTGTAATAATGTAACTGGTCCCCAAAAAAGTGTCAGTAAGTTTCCAATTTGACCACCGCAAAATTGCAGTCTGGCTCTCTCCTCTCCCAGGCTGACAGCTACAGCGAGAGGGGCTGAGAACTCCTGCTGATGTCAGCCGGGAGCAGGAGAGAGCCGAGCAGTGACATGAGCGCCGAACTGCGATATGAAATAAGGTGCACATAAATTTTTTTTAAATCACACACACTGGGGAACATAGCATTATCTAACAGAGGGGATTTGAGAGACTTTACAAGTAGCTTTACAACCACTTTAAATACACAAACAAATTGAAGCCAAACTCCAGCTCAGTTTATAACCACTTCGGCTCCAGAAGATAGCATCGTCTAACAGAGGGGATTGGAGAGACTTTACACTGTTATTCTATCATCAGGAGGGGAGGATCGGGGAGCTGACAGGCTGGGGGGGGGGGGACAACAACAGAGGAGAGCTGCGGATGACGGAAGCATGTAAACTGACCATGGTGTCAGGGCTCAGCAGCCATGATAAACCGTGGTCAGTGTACAGGGGGAGGGCAGAACCAGGCAGGATCAGCCAGGTATTTCAGGTGTTACAGGGGACCAAATTACACAGCACAAGTAATGTGCTGTATAACATGCTTTAAGGAAACAGGATATATATATATATATTTTTCTTTTAGGGTTACAAACACTAAATCTGCTAATACTCCCCTGCCCTCCAGACTGACAATGCTTCTGTCTGCTGTGCATCTCATGCTCATTCATCTAGAGTAGTGTCTCACTAATACAGAAGCTGATCAGATCACTAGGTGAAAACAGAGGAGAAAGGCCAAAGAAAAGAAAACAAATGCAGCCACCACATGTAATGAATGGTAAGCTGCAATATAATAAATGATTGGTCCTGGGCTTAATACTGCTTCAACAAGTGTATTACAAAATAATAGGTAATACTGTAATAGTATGCACAGTGAAAGATCCCATGTAGTATTTTATCTAGAAGGTACCTTCCGGTAGTTAGAAGATGGATAATGTGCACATATAGGGATAGACTGAGTGTTTACATAGCTACAGTATATAGTCCTCAGAGGAAATAGAACGTGTAGACGAGGAAGCACTTGGAAAGTGATGTAAGAGTTTGTGAAGACTTACTACTGATTAATGTGAAGAGATCATGAGAGGACAGCTTGGAACACTAACACTTGAGCTAAACTAGCTTATATCAGGGATGCTCGAGCAAAAGTCTAAAATCCTGTTTATAGAAAGTGAGACGTATAAATATATACAGAACAAATCATTTCATATATGCATGATCATATATGTTGGCGGTGGTCTGACAGGCCATGCTGGGAATAGTAGTTCCCCAACAATCACAGGTCTACAGGTTGTAGATTCCTCTTCTATCCGTCACAGATAGCTGTCTATCTCGAGGACTGTGAGAGATCATTTTGTTGATTATTGACCAAGGCGCGCGAATGAGAAAAGGACTCTCCTCATAGGCGTGCGCACAGGGTGTGCCAGGTGTGCCTTTGCTGCACAGATTATCCCTGCTGCTTGGCTGCTGAAGAAAGGGACTGGGGAATCTCTGTCTCAAAAGTTAGACATCGGGGGTCGCTTTAGACCCCTGATATTTCACCAAAGTCCCCCAATGCAGCTTGTAAAAGATAGTAAAAAAATAATAATAAATGAATGTAAATAAAAAATTGTACAAAGTAAAAATTAATTGAAAAAGTAAAAAAAAATAAAAAAAACATTTTTCCGAAAAAGTAAAAAAATAAAAAATTGTAAAAAGTTATATAATTTTTTTAATAAAAATAAACTACTAACACTAATCTCTGCCCTACTGACACTGTCTGCTGCTCTACTGACATTGTCCACTGTTCTACTGACACTATTCATTACCCTACTGCTATATATATATATATATACATATATACACACAAACACACACTGATATGTGTTTGAGCTTTGGGGTGCACACCCTAATGCAATAGGCTGCGCACACCTATGACTCTCCTTGTGATTGAGAGGTCGTTCCTCACCGTGAGGTACCTATGTGCACTTCATGTGAAAGGAAAGAAGTAAGGCAGAGCTCTAGTCCTTATTCAGACGAGTACAGAAAGCTCTGTAAACATTTTATAAGGAATAAAGAGCTGTGTACGTCAATGGTAGTAAATGACTTGTCCGCGTAACTGAAGGATGGAGAAATGAATGATGTATACTAATTGATGTATGGAAGCGTGGTGTTCGGTGTGGGAATGTACGGTATGTGTTTACAAAGTAAGAAGTCACTATAGTGCAAGACTAATAGTAAGGAAAGGCTGCAGCTGTGCATCATTATATCTGAAGAAGTATTGGAGTCATAACAGTTCATTCTATACAGAGAGGCGAGTAAAGAGTGCAGTACAGAGCGCAGGAATCATGTGCAAGAAAAGTTTCAAGAACGTTTTGTCCGTCTTGGGACCCCGTCACATGCCAGTCTATACATATCCCCCCACTGCACCCATCATCCCCCAAACCATTACCTCCACATCCCATGTCTTGCAGTACTCCCCCCAGGAGCAGCAGAAGCAGCAAGCAGTGTCCTCCAGCCATCGTACAGCTACTGCACAGAGTAGACACAGAGCGAGTGTGTGAGGGACTCACGTTACACTGGGGTCCCACCCTGTCTGCTTAACCCCTACACCGCACACCGTGTGAACAACTTTGCTGGACCTTTTTTTGGCGGATACTGTAACTGTGCTGCGTTGTGTCATTGAGTTGCGTTACGTCGTATCAGAGAGAACGACGTTTACAATTACTCTGTGTGAGAGCTACACAGAGGGCTGACTGTATGGCACTGTGATGCCTTTCAAAGCCTGTACGCAATTTCGGCTGCCCTATGGGCTTGTTTCAATGAAGGATGCCAATAAGATGTTTTTTTTTTTTTTTTTTACATTAGGATTCAGATTCAGAATACTTTATTAATCCCAAAGGTAAATTATTAAAATACAGTTACATTCAACAAAAACAAGACAAAATCACAACGACAAACAAGAACAAGACTCAATAACAACAATCATGATAAACTAATAACAGCAAATTAATACTAAATCAAATTAAATTACTAATATACTGTGTAGCGCACCCCCTAAGGAGCTGCAAGTAGAATGGGATCCCCCACCGTGCACAGCCAGGCACACTTGAGTCCAGTGCTTTTTTTGTTATTTATTGAGGGATTCAAACTTGGATAGGGGTAGGGAAATTATGGGATGCCCACTTGACCTCAGAAAACTTCAGGGAAAACTTTCCTATATACAGTCTATACACACTTCTTCTCTTTCTCCAGCACTAGCTTGCTTGCATAACTCCAGCTGGCACACCAAAAATACAAATGCATATGTATACAATCTAATATATACTGTGCAATGACCACAAAATAAAAACAGTGAAAAGTGTGGTGAAATTCATACCCAAAACTAAAGTCCATGTTTTGTGGATCGGATAAAGACACTCAGTCAGATTAGCAGCAATAGCCCTTTGTAGGCAGGAACCCGGGCCCCCCTTTAAGTGTGTAGCAAAAGGTCTGTGTCCAGCTTTACATCGCTGTGGCTACTGATCCCAGCACAACCTCTTTCACTAGCCCTTCTGGCTACTTCTCCCAGACTGACACTCTCTCTCTCAGTCTGATCACTCACCAGCCTACCTGACTGACCCCTCAGGACTGGATATCTCCTGGATGTGCTGATTCTCTCAAGCTGTCCTCTCCTTGCTCTGGTGTCTCCAGGTAGGATTCCTCCGTGTGTTGTAGAGGGTCCCTCCAGCACCCGAGCCCCATGCCTGAGGTCACTCCCCTGACCAAGGGGCACCCTCAAGGGCTACGACAGCCTCCTCAGCACTCCATCTCCATCTTCCACCCAACCCATGAGTATTTGGGATACCCCCTACCAGCCCATCTTTCTGGGAATTGGCTGGGGCCCTCATCAATACTCCAAGGAGCTCCTACTGGACTCCACCCTCTACTTCTGGAAGCTTCTTCAATGTTTTAGAGAGCAGGGGGAGTTACAGTACCAGAGGAGCTGCTTGCTGAGTCATCCAGCCACCCTGAATCACTTAGCCCTGACCCAGAGTCAGCCCAGGCCTGGCTCTCAGCCAAGCCAATTTACCTACTCTAACAAATAACCTATTTACATCCTATTAACCAAGTATGTACTGTGGGCAAGTGGCAGCTGTAGACAAAGCAACATACCCATACGTTGCTGCCTGCTTTTGGGTTTATTGTGATGTTAAAGATAAACTCTTGTGCAGTGCTCGAAAATTCATGATGATACAAATGCATATGTATACAATCTAATATATACTGTGCAATGACCACAAAATAAAAACAGTGAAAAGTGTGGTGAAATTCATACCCAAAACTAAAGTCCATGTGCCATCATATAAAGATTTTTAAACCATGAATGTAACAGTCCTTGGATAAACAGTAAAAACAGATTATATAGCCAGAAGGGAAATTCCATGTAACATCAATGTTGAAGTGAAAACACAGACAATAGAACCACCACCGGTTCGTGAGGAGGCTTACCGGAGTAAGGGGACTCAAATAGGCATATGCTCGGCGAGTCAACAAGGCATATGGTGTAAACACCAAAGTATGGGATCTCCAATTCTGGGCTCCAGATCAAGACGGAAGATAGTCCAATTGGTCAAGAGATGGCACAGAGAAGCAGTCCTCAAAAGCAGCCAATTTGTCAGACCAAATCCTCTCAAATGTTCAAAATAGCATCACCAAAAATTTGAAATACTCTACATAGTGTGAATCCGTATAAACATAGAAATGTATTAAACAAAATTGAAAACACTCACATTTAGAAAGTGGATGAAATGCTTGAAAATATAAGATTTGTAGGTAAAGCAATGACATCAGCAGGGCTCGTCCCGATGCGTTTCACCTAAAGAGACATAATCTGGGACATAACCAATGGCTGAGAGCGCTGACGGGAGTGTTCTGGTGGGGGGCTGTGCCCCTGTCAGAACATAATAGCTCAGCAGGGGAGATCGCTGTACTAACATTGGATTGCTAGTACAGGGGTCCGATCTGAGCTGTCAGTTTTCTTTCGTTCAACCCTGGGATGAAAGAAAAAAAAAACTAGTGTGTGATAGGCTTTAATCAGTCCCCCCCGCATCAGTAAGGCCGCGTACACACGATCAAATCTATCTGCTGGAAACGGTCTGACAGACCGTTTCAGCAGACAGATTCGATCGTGTGTACGGGCAAACAGACGGATTTGGCCAGCCGACAGATTTCAAAGCATGCTTTGAAATCTGTCGGCTGGGAACCCGTCGGACCGATATGTCTGCTGGTTAGTACGCTAACCAGCAGACATATCTGCTTGCACATGCGTCGAATGGATTAGACGCATGCGAGGAAGTGTTTTACTTCCTGGTGCGGTGACGTGGCAGCGTCAACATCACCGCCACGTCACCGACACATCAGCACGCTGTCTGCTGGCAGGGATTTTGGTTTGATCGTGTGTACACGATCAAACCAATACATCCCAGCAGACAGATCTGTTCAAATCGGTCTGTCCGACCGATTTGAACAGATATATTTGCTCGTGTGTACGGGGCCTAAGGTAGGGTGACCAGACATCCCCAGTTTCAGGGGACAGTCCCCTGATTGAGGACACTGTCCCCGAACCAAGTCTGTCCCTGGTTTTGTCCCCAGATTGGATTTAATAGGGGGCAGGGGCAATTTTAAAGACAGTCAGTGCCGAATAAAATAAAAAAATTAGAATTACACACCCTCGCTCCCCCGTGCCTACTAGCATAGGGGGGTTGTATTTTTCTCATTATCTGTGGCCCTTTCTGATGATCATGTGCTGGTCGGAGTGGAGGGAATATTTCTTCAGTTTCGGGTACATGCCCATTCAGCTCCACTCGCATGTTCTTCTGCCTTGGCTCAAATCCTGGCCAGCCACCTGCCTATCTCCTTGCCTTACCTGGTGGAGTGATCTTCCTCCTCTCCTTATTCAGTAGAAGCCGGGGCCCAAACAGTAAAACTTGAGAGGCTGTGAGGCGGGCGGCGAGGGGCAGAGAGTCCGCTGATTGCTGCCATTACTAGTAAAGAAAAAATATGTCCCTGGATTTCATTTTAAAAATCTGGTCATCTTAGCCTAAGGCCTTGTACAGACGATTAAATCTGTCTGTTCAAATCGGTCGGACCGACCGATTTGAACAGATCTGTCTGCTGGCATTTTGGTTTGCTCGCGTGTACACACGAGCAAACCAAAATCCCCGCCAGCAGACAGCACGCTGACGTGTCGGTGATGTGGCGGTGACGTTGACGCCGCCACGTCACCACACCAGGAAGTAAAACACTTCCGCGCATGCGTCGAAATCATTCGGCGCGTGTGCGAGAAGACATGTCTGCTGGTTAGCATACTAACCAGCAGACATGTCGGGCGGACAGGTTCCCAGCCGACAGATTTCAAAGCATGCTTTGAAATCTGTCGGGTGGCCAAATCCGTCTGCCCGTACACACGATCGAATCTGTCTGCTGAAACGGTCTAGCAGACCGTTTCCAGCAGACAGATTTGATCGTGTGTACGAGGCCTAAGTGTCAGATTGTTTTGCAGTCCCATTATAAGTCACTGATTAGCACCATTAGTAGAATTAAAAAAAAATCCAGTATATAGTGTATACCATAGTTTGCAGGCGCTATAACTTTCATGCAAACCAATCAATAAACACTTACTGGGATACATTTTGGCCAACATTTTTTTTTTTTATTGAATATGTTTTAAAAAAAAAAATTTCCAAAAATTTCTGTAATTTTTTTGTTTATATATCGCAAAAATTAAAAAACCCAGTGGTGATCAAATACCCCCCCCCAAAAAAAAAGTTATATTTGTGTGAAAAAAATTATATACATTTTGTTGCGGTACAGCGTTGCATGACTGCACAATTACTAGTTAAAGCAGCGCAAAAAATGACCTGGTCATGAAGGGGTAAAATTTTCCGGAGCTCAAGTGGTTAGAATCCTACATAGAATAAATAACACAGACTGATAAAAAAACTGAAGATAATAAACCATTTTCTCTAACATATTAACAAGACCGACTTGTAATATTACGCAGACATATGTATGATAATAAATGAATATTGTAGCACACATTTATTTAGTTACATGCTTGTCCCTATAAATATATATCAGCACATTCATTAGACTTGGGAAAACAATTCACTGTTTATTTTTGTCTGGGTCTACCCCTATAGACCCTTCCTTTGTGTGACAGAGGACAAAAAAGGGGCCCCCCAGAGATTGGTGCTATATGAGTTTCCATTTATCATTAAATGCTTTATTATTTACATGATAAAGTACATTCATGCAAGCATGTTGTTCCTGTCTTCTCTCTCTGACCTGACAAAGATGAAAATCCTCATTAGAGGTATTGAAATATAACGCTATTATTATGTAAAGCATTCTTAAAGCAATATTTACTTACATGTCTACAATGTCACCAGGAAACACTTTCAACCAAGGCCACTTCTGACTATTTATGTGCCGTGGGCTTGACACCCGCTATGCCCCATCGTGTCAGTAATAAAGAGAAATTGCTCATGTCATTTGCGCATGTAAAATTACAGTATATGAAAGCAGCCTTTTTCAACCATTTTAACACAGAGGGATCCTAGAAATAACTTTCCTTCTTGGGGAACCCCTGCCAGGAATTACTATATCTACAGCTCAGGGTACATTACTGTGATCGTGGGAAGAATGCACCTTACACTTGTGGTCATTGAGAAGAATCCCCCATGCAGGTAGCGAAAAAAAGATCATTGTTGACAGTGGTTACTTATCTGAGTGGCAGAAACTGCTCATTGCTGAAGAACCCCCCCAGGAAGAATCCCCCCCCCCCGTAAGAACCCCCTCCCCCCCAGAAGGACCTTGAGAACCTTAGGTTTACATGGAACTTTAAAAAGGAGGGGATGCATTAAATGGCTACTCCACCCAAAACTGACATTTCTATTTTTGTTGGATAATGGAGCGTTAGGCCGCATACACACGAGGACCGTTTTCATCGGACATGTCTCCTGGGATAATTAGGTCTTATGTGTGTAATCACCATCAGACCAAAATCCCTGTGGACTGAGAAGGCGGTGACGTGGCGGTGACGTGACGGTGACGCCGCGACGTGCGCAAACCAGGAAGTAAAATGCTTCCACGCATGCGTCAAATCAATTCGACGCATGTGCGGGATTTCGGTCCAATGGTTAGGCGTACTAACCAGCGGACATGTCCGACGGACAGGTTTCCAGCAGACAAGTTTCTAAGCATGGTTAGAAACTTTTGTCCGCTGGAAACCTGTCCGCTAGGCCGTACACACGATCGAACATGTCCGCGGAAACTGGTCTGCGGACCAGTTTCGGCGGACATGTTCGATCGTGTGTACGTGGCCTTAGAGGAGAAGTATAGCCAAAGCTCTCTTGGTCCTGCTTCTCCTGTGGGGCCAAGGAGTGCACTTAGTTTTGCAGGCCTGTGACTAATGCTGGCCATACACTATACGAAAAATCAACCGGAATTCGGTCATTATTTTCGGCCAGTAATGGCCACAAAATTGAAAATCGATCACTGGGACGTTTTTGAGCCGAAAAAAACGAAGGACAATTATGGAAATTTTCTGCCTAACGAACGATAAATTGAAAGGTTAATGCGCTTCCAGTCCAAACTGTTTGCATTAGGTATATGTAAAAGGAAAAAAAAAATACTGATTTATCGGTCATTACACGATGGCACTATTGTTTGCTGTCTTTTTCATATAGTGTATGGCCAGCATAAGACCCCATACACACTTTTTAGATTTTCTACTTTGTCTTCGGATTTATCAAAACCCTATAATATGAGGTCAAACCTTAAAGGGGTTGCAAACCCTCTTGTTTTTTCACCTTAATACATCCTATGCATTAAGGTGAAAAAACTTCTGACACTGACCGTCCCCCCAGCCCCCCCGTTTTACTCACCTGTTCGTTCCCTAGGTGGAAACGCGCTATTCCTCTCTGCCTGGGGGTCCTCGGCTCTTGATTGGATAGATTGATAGCAGCGCAGCCATTGGCTCTCGCTGCTGTCAATCAAATCCAATGACGCGGGCTTTGGGGGGCAGGGCCGAGTCTGGCATTCTGTGTCTATAGACACAAATTCTGGACTCGGAAGCACAAAGGGAAGGTAACCCCCCGGGAGAGCGTTTCTCCCATTGGGTTTACTAATGCTAAGAGGAGCCGCGAGCGCCACTGGGGGGCCCCAGAAGACGAGGTTGTGGGGCCACACTGTGCACAACAAACTGCACAGTGGAGGTAAGTATGAAATGTTTGTTATTCAAAAAAACAAAAAAATTAAGATTTAGTGTGCCTTTAAATCCCCATACACACTATGGGCCAGATGCTCAGAAGAGATACGATGGTGTATCTCCAGACACACCGTCGTATCTCTGTTTCTGAGCCCTCCTATCTATGCGACTGATTCTTAGAAGCCGTTACGCATAGATTTGGCGTAGATCCGACTTGCGTGAGTCACTTACACCATCGGATCTTAGATGCAATTCTACGCTGGCCGCTAGATGGCGTTTCTGTTGATTTCTGTGTCGAATATGCAAATGAGCTAGATACGCGTATTCCCAAACGTATTTGCGCCCCGTCGTCGAAGTTTACGACGTTTGCGTAAGCGTAAGGTTACCCCTGCTATAGGAGGGGTAACCTTGCGTAGGTTCGGCATACGCCATGTTAAGTATGGACGTCAGTGGACAACCGCACTCCAAAATTTATGAAAAAACTTGCCCTTTATTGGGGTAAAAAAATCATGCACTACAAAACAACAGCAAACAGTGGGAATAAGCATTGGGGATCAATGCGAAACGTGTCAGCTGTGTAATTTCCCCCTGTTTGCTGTTGTTTTGTAGTGCATGATTTTTTTACCCCAATAAAGGGCACGTTTTTTCATACATTTTGGAGTGCGGCTGTCCATATACGTTTCTTTTCTGCCTGCCTAGTGCATTGCCAGCACCTGTTTGGTCTCTAAGTGGACATTGATCACCTGGAGCTCCCCTGGAGCGGCGGTCCCATCTGCCTGTTAAGTATGGACGTCTGGACAGCGTCGTGTTTTTCCGTTGTTTATGTCGTTTGCATAACTCGTTCTCGAATAGGGCTTTGCGTAAGTGACGTTCATGACGGTTTTATTGACTTTTTGCAAAGTTTGTTCAGCGCCGGGGCGCGCTTAATTTAAATACAACACGCCCACCTCCTTCCTACTTTGAATTACGCGGGCTTACGCCTGCCCATTTACGGTACACCTCCGCAAATTATGGAGCAAGTGCTTTGAGAATACAGCACTTGCCCATAAAAGCTGCAGAGGCGTAGCGTAAATGGGATACGCTACGCCAGAATAAAAATACGCTCATCTACGAGAATCTGGCCCTATCAGTTTTCCTGCAGGTTTTTCTCTTCAGGTTTACCAAAACCATGTAGTGCAAGGGCCTGCCTGATTGCATACAAATTGAAACTCTTGAGGTTTGACCTCATATTAGATGGTTTTGGTAAACTCGAAGAGAAAAACCTGCAGGAAAACTGATAGTGTGTATGGGGCTTAAAGGGGTGTTCCAGCCAATATTTTTGTTTATTAAAAGTCTGCAGCTACAAAAAGTGTAGCTGCTGGCTTTTAATAAACAATCACTTACCTGCTCCAGCTTTCCAGTGACGCACCGACCGGGGCTCCGCTCCTCTCCCCCCCTCCCCGGCCGGCGTCCTCATTGCAACTGTGGGCACACGCCCGTGACAGCCTTCGGCTTCACGGCCGGGCACCCACTGCGCATGCGCGAGCGGCGCGGCCCGCCGCTGATTGGACAGGCGAACGCATGGGACCTGTCATGTGTCCCATGCGATCGCCTACAGGGAGGGGCTGCTGTAGGCGATTAAGCTTAATCGCCTAACCAGCCCCTCGGCGGAAGCAGGAAGTGGGACAGGAAGTCCCACTCTTCCTGAAGCCCCCACTCCCCCCCCCCCAAAAAAATTACATGCCAAATGTGGCATGTAAGGGGGAGGGAAGTGGGTTGAGCGGAAGTTCCAATTTTGGGTGGAACTCCACTTTAAGAGTATCAATTTGTATGCAATCAGGCAGGCCCCTGCACTACATGGTTTTGGTAAATCTGAAGACAAAAATCTGCAGAAAATCTAATAGTGTGTATGGGGCTTTATATTCAGCCGACAGCAGGCTAACACTTGCTGTCAGCTGACATCACCCAGTCAATCCAGACTCTGGAGAGATCCCGATTCCGAGAGAGCCTGGAGTGGCAGTTGGCTGGGCATCTCAGCGTGCCGCCTACTGACAAGTATGCAGTGCAAGGGTCTGCTTGATTGGATACAAATTGTTTGGATAGTTTGGTTAGGTCCTTATATTACATCGTTTTGGTAAATCTAAAGTTGATGGTATAAAGATTGTATGGTCATATTGTAATGTGCAATAGTATATATTGGACAATTATATTTAGGTATCCTTCACTTCTTTCAGTCTCGCATAAAACATCTTCCTATAGTGTGTTTGCATAAAATAGTATTTTAATTATTACCCATGCAATTGTCTGTTAGTACCACACAGAATAACTCATTTAAAAGTGGTAATAAACCCAAAACCAAACATGTAATATATTGCAGCTTGTCAATCCTTAGATGTGGTGGTTGCATTAGTTTTATTTTTTGGACTTTTTCCCTCTGTTTTTACCAGGTGATCTGGCCAGTAATACGCCTCCTGTATTAGAGTGCCCCCAGTCTGGATGAAGGAGTACAGGGGTACAGAAGACAGCAGCATTGTCAGTCTTTCGGAGGAGAGTAAAAACAGGGAAACCTTTTTTTTGTCCTCCTGGGATAAAGGTTTTACCTAAAATAAAAAGATGATCATTTTAAGCACCCCAGTCAGTGGTAAATGGTTTGTTTCACATCTATAACTGCTACATTTGCAGGACAGCTTGTTCTGTTAAAATACAAAAGACGTACTGGCCAGACCACCAGGTGAAAATATATAACACACATCACTGAAGTTACTGTTTTTTTTCTTTCTGATGACCTTTAACCACTTGCCGACCGCTGCACGATGATATACGTTGGCAGAATGGCACAGCTGGGCATATTAACGTATAGGTACGTCGTCTTTAAGACGCGTCATTGTGGGCACGTGCGCCCACGGTATGCTACGTGAGTGTGACTCGATGTCCGCCGGGAGTCTCAGAGGAAGAACAGGGAAATGCTGATGTAAACAATGGAAGAACTATTCCCCCATGTTTTTTTTTTATAGCAGCGAATAATTATTCAATGTTGGATAAAAAATGCTGATTTTATTAATAGAAAAGTAACATTCATTCCCACATTTATTCAATTAATTTAGTTTATTCATTTCTTCTCATTTCACTAAATATGACATTAATTAATTAATTTCCTTTCATTCATGTTTCACTCATTCTTTTATTATTCATCATTATTCATATCACTCAATGTACTCATTTTTTCGTGTTATCACACAACATCATTTTGTATCCTTTTCACTCAACACTTAATCATAAACATTTATCATAACATTCACATGTCCATTTTTATCACATAGTTCACAGGTATGTGGTTCTCACTACAACATACACATAGATTTTTTCTTTTTACTCAGATTATCTCATTAATCTATAGCACTAAAACTAACTGATAATTATTGAATAATTTGACATTTTAACACAATTACAAACTATATTCATATATATATATATATATATATATATATATATATATATTGTAAGCTGGGGATAGGTAGCGGGTACAAAAGCTCCCTGGGATGAGCCGGCACAGATACCAAAGTCCATAGGATAAGTGAACAACAGTGGGATTTTTATTGGTGCTATACAAAGTCTATTTACAGGTGCTATACAGTGTGCAGAAAACAAAACAAACAAAAATAGTTTAAACAATCACCTAGCCGTGTCTCGGCTCTAACTACACGATATGTAGGCCCTAACTAGTAAGCTAAACAAGCCTACCGCTTGTTAGCTCAAAACACAAACTGCTCACCAGTCTTTTAACAACCTCCTTGCTCCTACAGATCCACACTATCTGTTTCCCAGGACAGAGCAATGGCTGTTAGCTCAGGTGAGCTTAAATTGGCCTGGGGGAGAGGGCCAACACCTGACCTGGATCAGGGATCAGAGATCCCTGAACGTGTAAGAGAGGAGCCTGGGAGAGGTATAAACCCCGAACTGGACTTTCTCAGGCTCTCTCTGGGACGCTCTGCTACACACCCTCCCCTCTTGTTTCAACCCCAGGGTTGGAACACCTGTAGCCCAACAGGAGTGAACACGGGACAGGGCATCTACATTCCCCATCTCAACACCTGGCCTGTGTTTTACCGAAAAGGAATAATCCTGGAGGGCCAAAAACCACCGGTTCACCCGCCTATTAGTCTCCTTCTTTTGGGCCATCCATTTCAGGGGAGCATGGTCAGTTATTAACTCAAACTGGCGCCCTAACAGGTAGTACCTGAGCGCGTCCACGGCCCACTTTATGGCTAAACATTCCTTTTCAATGACTGCATATTTTTTCTCATGATCATTGAGCTTTCTGCTTAGGTAGACCACAGGGTGTTCTTCCCCATTGTATACCTGTGATAGTACTGCCCCGATACCTACATCAGAGGCATCTGTCTGAACCAAAAAATCTTTGAAGAAATCGGGGGAGTATAGCACTGGCTGTGCACAAAGAGCCTTCTTCAGGACTTGGAAAGATTCTTCTGCTACTGGGGACCATTTTATCATTACGGAGTCTTTCCCTTTCGTCAGGTCTGTAAGTGGGGCAGCTATAGTGGCAAAATTTGGAATAAACCTTCTATAATATCCCGCAATGCCAAGAAAGGCCCTGACCTGCTTCTTGTTTGCAGGACGTGGCCACTCCTGGATGGCTTCTACTTTATTCACTTGGGGTTTAATAACTCCACGGCCAATAGTGTAGCCCAAATACTTGGCTTCCTCCAAACCAATGGCACATTTTTTGGGATTTGCCGTAAAACCTTCCTTGAAGAGGGAATCAAGGACAGCTTGGACACGGGGCAAGTGAGACTCCCAGTCAGTGCTATGCACCACTATGTCATCTAAATAAGCTGCAGCATACTGCTGGTGCGGTCTTAGGGTCCTGTCCATGGCCCTCTGAAAGGTTGCAGGGGCATTTTGCAACCCAAAAGGCATTTTCTTATACTGGAATGATCCCTCCGGGGTCACAAATGCAGTCTTTTCTTTGGCACTATTAGTCAGGGGTATTTGCCAATATCCTTTGGTCAAGTCCAAAGTGGTCAGATAACGGGCCTTGCCCAGTCGGTCTATAAGTTCATCTACCCTGGGCATCGGGTACGTGTCAAACTTTGTTACTGCATTGAGCTTTCTGAAGTCGTTACAAAACCTCCAAGTGCCATCCGGTTTTGGGACCAACACGATGGGGCTAGACCAGTCACTATTGGATTCCTCAATGACATCTAGTTCCAACATCCTTCTAACTTCATCACTGATGTCCTTTCTCCTCGCTTCAGGAATTCGGTATGGTTTGAGCTTGACACGGACCCCAGGTTTAGTAACAATATCATGCTGAACCGCTGAAGTCGTGCCAGGCAACTCTGAAAATTTCTCTCTATTTCTTATTAGGAACTCTCTAGCTTCCTGTTTTTGGGAATATGACAGGGTGTCTGGAATCGTGACCTCAGGGATCAGAGGGGATTCAGTACCCTTAGGCGTTACCGGTAGGGACCTCGCAGTTAACGCCAGTCTATCCTTCCAGGGCTTTAACAGGTTCACATGGTAAATCTGTTCGGGCTTCCTTTTACCTGGTTGATACACCTTGTAATTGACTTCCCCAACTCTTTCAATTACTTCAAAGGGGCCCTGCCACTTAGCCAGGAACTTGCTCTTAACAGTGGGAACTAAAACAAGGACCCTGTCACCCGGTAAGAAAACACGGAGTTGGGCCCCCCGGTTGTATATTCTCTGTTGGGCTGCTTGAGCCTGTAGTAAATGTTCTCTTACCACTGGTATTACGGCTGCAATCCTGTCCTGCATTTGAGCGATATGCTCAATTACACTTTTGTGGGGTGTCTGTTCCCCCTCCCAAGTTTCCTTGGCTATGTCCAAGAGTCCCCGAGGGTGTCTCCCATAAAGCAACTCAAATGGAGAGTACCCTGTAGAGGACTGGGGAACCTCCCTGATAGCAAACATCAGGTACGGTATCAGGAAGTCCCAGTCTTTCCCATCTTTGTCAACAACCTTTTTTTAACATGCCCTTTAACGTCTTATTGAAACGTTCCACCAAGCCATCCGTTTGCGGATGATACACAGAGGTTCGCAACTGCGTCACTTTAAATAACTTGCACAGCTCCCTAGTTATCCGTGACATAAATGGGGTACCCTGGTCTGTCAGGATTTCTTTAGGGATGCCCACCCGACTGAACACCATAAACAGCTCTTTGGCAATATTTTTAGCAGATGCGGCGCGTAAGGGAACGGCCTCAGGGTAACGGGTAGCGTAATCCATAATCACGAGGATATGCTGATGACCACGGGCGGATTTGGGGAGGGGACCCACAAGGTCCATGGCAATCCTCTCGAAGGGCACTTCAATAATGGGCAAGGGCACTAAAGGACTTCGGAAGTGGGGCTGGGGGGGCTGACATCTGACACACAGGACAGGATTGACAATAATTCTCAATATTTTTCTGTATCCCTGGCCAGTAAAACCTGCGCAACACTCTTTCAG
The DNA here is from genome assembly GCA_029574335.1 of Rana kukunoris. Classification (NCBI taxonomy): domain Eukaryota; kingdom Metazoa; phylum Chordata; class Amphibia; order Anura; family Ranidae; genus Rana; species Rana kukunoris. The sequence goes on from CM056051.1 coordinate 97,257,992, forward strand.
TGGTTTTCTCAACCCCTAAATGGCCTCCTAGCAAGTGCCCATGGGCAAGTTCCAACACCACCCTTCTGTAAGGCTTGGGGACCACCAACTGTTCAGTAACTTCATCATTCTTTTTACATACACGATACAGTAAATCATCATTGCTGCTGAAATAAGGAAAACAGGGCCTATCCCCTGGTTCAACAGGTACATCATTAATCACCATTACATTTTCCCAGGCCCTGGCAAGGGTAGGGTCTTTTCTCTGCTCAGTACCAAAATTTTCCTTGTGCACATTAAGGTCAGTAAACTCCAACATAGGCTCCGAGTTGGCAGACGGCTGTCCGGCTCTACTGGTTGTGGGGACTTCCTCAGGCTCCTCCAGCTCTCCTGCCATAACCGAGAAAGGAAAACTCGGAGAGCCCTGAGATGAGTCCCCTGAACCCACAATATCGGAAGTAGCCAGGAGCTCTGGCTCTGCGACTGAGTCAGGTACTGCGACCGGGTCGGGACGATCCCACAGTTCCCAAAACTTAGGGAAGTCCCTACCAATGGTGGCCTCGTGCACCAAGTGGGGCACAAGTCCGACCGCATGGGACACCGTACCTAAGCCAGTTTTAAACTGAACTGTGGCTATAGGATACACCCGGGTATCCCCATGTACACAGATCACAGCAACTTTTTTTGCATGAAAATTCACAGTTTCAACCATCTCAGCTGTAACCAAAGTAACCAGACTTCCAGAGTCCAGTAAGGCCGTAATAGGCTTATCATTAACAGTCATGTGACACATGTGTTTCCCCACATTTGGCGCTGCAGCGCATGAAACAGCAGCAAACATAGACTGCCTTCTAATAGACAGATCACACTGCATTGGTTCATCAGTCAATGGACAGTTTGCTGCAACATGTCCCAGCTCTTGGCAACGAAAACACCTGATGTTTCCCCAAGTTGGTTTGCTGACAGGCAGTGGTTTCCCTTGCTTGGGACCCAAACTTCAGTCCTGGCACCAAAAATCCTCCCCCGTATTTCCTTGCCATGCTTACCACCCACTTCCCCTGGAACAGTCTTATCGGTTGCCTGGGGAGACCGTGGCTTTGGGTGGAAAGTCCGTGCGGTTGTTGGGGTGGTGACCAGGTTCTCTGCAGCAAAGTACCTTTTGATGAGTTCCACCAGGTTATCTGCCGACTTGGGGTCCCCTTGACTCACCCACTTCTGCAGGGGAATTGGGAGTGACCTCAGGAATTGGTCCATGACCACACGCTCCACTATTTATGGCGCAGACAGGGACTCAGGCTGTAGCCATTTTCGCACCAGGTGGATTAGGTCGAACATCTGCGATCTTGGGGGCCTCTCGATTTTGAAGAACCAGCTGTGGACCCGTTGGGCTCGAACGGCCAAGGTGACGCCGAGTCGCGCCAGAATTTCCTGCTTGACCTTTTCGTAGTCTTCTGCTTCTGCTGACTCCAGATCATAGTAGGCCTTCTGCGATTCACCAGAAAGTAAGGGGGCAATCAGTCCTGCCCACTTGGTTTTAGGCCAACATTCACTCTCAGCGGTCCGTTCAAACGTTAACAGGAAGGCCTCTGGATCATCATCCGTAGTCATTTTAGACAGAAAGCGAGCCACATGGATGGCTGAAGGCTTGTCTCCCATATCCTTAATTTCCGCAGGTGCCCACTGTGCTAGTGTCTCTGCAACCTTAGTCAGGGTTTTCCTATCCACTTCTGCAGCAGTGGCAAGCTGTTCAAACAGCCTCTGCGATTGCTCCTGTACAGCACTAATCTGCCTCTGCGATTGCTCCTGTGCAGCACCAATCTGTTTGTACAGCGCCTTTGTTTGCTCCTGTGCGATAGTATTGGCTTGCTGCAATGCAGCGTTAGTTTGCTGTTGTGCAGCATTGGATAACATCATTTGTTTGAGGATTTCCTCCATGTTGTCACTTTAGGTACTGGCCTTTTAAAATAGTAACTTACTACTGCTGATCGCAGCCTCCACCATATGTAAGCTGGGGATAGGTAGCGGCTACAAAAGCTCCCTGGGATGAGCAGGCACAGATACCAAAGTCCATATGATAAGTGAACAACAGTGGGATTTTTATTGGTGCTATACAAAGTCTATTTACAGGTGCTATACAGTGTGCAGAAAACAAAACAAACAAAAATAGTTTAAACAAACACCTAGCCGTGTCTCGGCTCTAACTACACGATATGTAGGCCCTAACTAGTAAGCTAAACAAGCCTACCGCTTGTTGGCTCAAAACACAAACTGCTCACCAGTCTTTTAACAACCTCCTTGCTCCTACAGATCCACACTATCTGTTTCCCAGGACAGAGCAATGGCTGTTAGCTCAGGTGAGCTTAAATTGGCCTGGGGGAGAGGGCCAACACCTGACCTGGATCAGGGATCAGAGATCCCTGAACGTGTAAGAGAGGAGCCTGGGAGAGGTATAAACCCCGAACTGGACTTTCCCAGGCTCTCTCTGGGACGCTCTGCTACTATATATATATATATATATATATATATATATATATATATATAATGGGTGTCCCTGGTTGAGCTTCGGGGCAGGTTGGACTGGACATGGATCCACCGGTCCCCATGCTCTGGGGGAGACAACCAGGCACACCAGACAGAGTTAACTACCAGCAGCGTTTTTAACCACTTCCCGCCCGATCAATAGACAATTGACTCCGGGAAGTGGTTGTGAAATCCTGACTGGACGTCTATTGACGTCCTGCAGGATAACATGCCGGTGCGCGCGCATCGCGGGCATCGGTGGTGCGGGGTGTTCATTTGACACCCTGCATCTCCGATCTCGGTAAAGAGCCTCCGGCGGAGGCTCTTTACCACGTGATCAGCCGTGTCCAATCACGGCTGATCACAATGTAAACAGGAGTAGAGGAGAGCCGATCGCCGGCTCTCCTGACAGGGGGGGTTTAAGCTCATTGTTTATCAGCGCAGCCCCCCCTCGGTTGCCCACACTAGACCACCAGGGATTGGAGGAAACATGTAGATGGCCAGGTACAAGTAAAAAATATGCACAATAGATGCCAATCAGTGCCCACAAATGAGCACTAACTGGCAAAAATTGTAAATAAACACCCCTCAGTGTCCAGTGCCCACCTATCTGTGCCACCCATATGTATCCATCAGTGCCACCCATATGTACCCATCAGTGCCACTCATATGTGACCATCAGCGCCGCCTATGAGTGCCCATCAGTGCCGCCTATGAGTGCCCATCAGTGCCACATACCAGCGCCGCCTATCAGTGTCCATCAGTGCCGCCTATCAGTGCCACCTCTTCAGTGCCCCTCAGTGCCACCTCATCGGTGCCGGTAATTAAAAAAGAAAACTCCCTTGGAGTTGGGGGTGGGCAATACCAGGCCCTGGGAGACCATATAAAATTACTTTTTAACAATAAAGTTTCTGGTTCAGCAATTTCACGTGGCAGAAAGGGTAAATACGTAATTAATGAATAATGCAATATATGTTGGCATGTTTTTTTGTTTGTCTTCTCATAATATAAAATATAGACTATTTTGCAGAGGTATATCACAATTGATGGGAGACACTAGAAATGTGCTAAATCATAATATATTTTATCTTAGATGTCCCATAGAAATGTAAGATCCCCTTGAGGAAGACCTAGAATGTTACAGGTCGAAATGCATTGGGGCTTTCTTCTGTACATCAAACTGCGTTGAAGTTGATTTGTGTAAAATTGAATACTCTGGGCCAGATTCAGAAAGCATTTACTCCAGCGTATCTATAGATGCGCCGCATAAGTGTCAAGATGCGCCGTCGTATCTGTGCGCCGTACCCAGAAAACCACATACGCCAGAAAATTTGCTTCTTCCGACCTGCGTAACTTGTCAGCGCCGGCGTATCGCGCGGCGCATATGCGCGCACACCTAGATTAGTATGCAAATATGCAAATGAGGTAGATACGGTGATTCAGAAACGTACGTTTGTGCGGCGCTGCCTCCGTGCGGTGCGCTTAAGCTGTACGTCTGGCCTAAACTTACCCCTCATAAAGCAGGGGTAACTTTGCCCCAGACATGCACAGGTCAGCTGGAGAGCAGCTACAGCAGCACCGTAACGGACGATTTGAGCAACCACACTTGCAGGACAACACACATCTGTATGCCAACATGCCAGGGGCAGCCGTAGTCATAGCACTACTGCGTCTACGGGCACGTAGGAGGGCACAGGAGAGGATTTTCCGCACGCACATTAACGTCTTTGGCATGGGGGAATCGGAGGTGTATAGCATTTAGCCCTGATGCCATCCTGGAAATAGCCACAGCCCTGCAGGATGACATCACCAGCCAGACACACCGCGTACAAGCAGTGCAGCCACTGGTCAAGGTACTGGCAACACTGCATTTCCTTGCCAGTGGATCTTTTCAGCGTACAAGTGGAGTGGTGGCTGGGCTGTCACAATCCTCCATGAGCAGATGTGTGCACCAGGTTGTCCCCGCAATCCTCAGACGCATGTCCCACCACATCATCAGACCCACCACTGAGCATCTGCGGCAGAAGGCAATGCTGGATTTCTAAAGGATTGCAGGATTCCCATGCACCTTCGGGGCCATTAATTGTACACATGTGGCACTACAGCCCCCCATGCCACAGAGCACATATACCGCAATCGGAAGCATTGGCATTCCGTCAATGTACAGGTGATAGCCGATGCCCAATGCCTCATATGGCACATCTGTGCCAAACACCCCGGGTCCTGCCATGACAGCTACATATACCATCAAAGCACCATCCCAGCACAATTTGAACAGAACGTGTACAGCGACAGCTGGTTGCTTGGTGAGTGACATGGGTGGCAGGCATGACTGTCCGACCCCATGATGCAGACATCACGAGGTGCACATGCATGGCTGACATCCACCTGTCTTTTCCCTTCCAGATGACTCGGCATATGCACTTGGACCCCATCTCATGACTCCATTCCAGGATCCCGAAACCAGAGGAGAGAGAAGATACAATGAAGCACACATCAAAACCCGTGCAGTGGTGGAACAAACATTTGGCCTCCTGAAGTCCCGTTTCCTATGCCTGGATAAGTCTGGGGGGACCCTGTTGTATTCCCCAAACTTTGTGTGTCAGATCATTGGTGCATGTTGCATTCTGCACAACTTTGCCATGAGAAAGGGCCTGCAGATTGACCTACGTGATGACCTGACCGCCCAACCACACTGCCCCCCCCCCCTTCCAGAGGCGACCCCGTCTGCTGAAGGAAGAGCAGTCAGGATGGTCCTCGTGATACGAATCTTTGATCGTTAAACACACACATTCATCATGGCACACGGACAATGAACGCATGCACACCACTGTGGTGCCTAGATCACACACACCACATCCACATCACATTGGATTAGCCCAAGTCCACCATGCAGGACTTGGGAGCAGCAACACCGCGTCAAGGCCCCAATGATGTCGCTGTCCATTCATACGCCATTCATACGGTCGTGGGGAGAACTTATCCCCAATGACCGAGGGTGACACCCCTTACTGGCAGGAGTGCCACACCCCCCACATTCACACACCATTCACACACTATTCACACTATAGGTTGCACTCCTCACCATGTGCATAATATGTAAATTAAAAAAAAAAACATTGAGCATAATAAAATAAATAAACAAGCTCATACCTTGAGCATAATAAAATAAATAAACAAGCTCATACCTTGAGCATAATAAAATAAATAAACAAGCTCACACCTTGAGCATAATAAAATAAATAAACAAGCTCAAATATTGAGCATAATAAATTAAACAAAATGACAATTATTTGCCCTGTCTTGGGCTGCGCCTGGTACCAAGGCTCCTGGGCCTCAGTTGCCTGGGAGGAGCCTCGGGTGGGGGGGGGGGTATAGGGAGGAGGATCATCCCCCAGTGTCTCCCTGGCTGCCTGCCTGCCCTCCATTGCCAGTGCAATGCGGGTGAGGGCCGCATTAGTCTGGCTCCCCACCGTCTCTATGGCAGCTGTATTGGCCTGTATGGCCACTGCCAGGCTCCGGACCTCTGCCACAAGGCCTGATGTGGTGGCCTGGAGCTCCTCCAGGCAGGTGACAATTGCTGAGCAGTTTGCACTGACATCCTGCAGGCTGTCAGTGATGTTATTACTCTGAGCACCCTGCTGTGTCAGGGACTGCTGGACTGCCAGTGCGCAGGCAGCATGTGTCTGGGCCGAGGAGGCTAGGCTCTCTGCCATACGGCGCATGTCACCCGCTATCGAGCTCATATGGCGGGACTGCCGAGCCTGGTCCCTCGCAAGATTCTCCTCCAAGGCAGCTGGATTACCCCTGGTCTTCTTAGTAGCCTTCCATGGAGCAGGAGAGGCTTGAGGTCCTGTGTATGGGGAGACCCTTGAGGGACTTCCCCTGATGGAGGGGGGGGATAAGGGGATATCCCTGATGGGGGAGGAGGCCCTTAAGGGGATATCCCTGATGGGGGAGGAGGTTTGTGAGGGTCCTGGGATATGGATCTCCTCCAGAAGGTACACACCTTCCTCAAGAGCAAAGTGCTCCACCTCCACTTCTTCCAGAGGAGAGGTGTGGGCAGAGTCCTCCCTAGAGGTCGTGGGTTGGCCATCAACCGACAAGGGGACAGCTCCTTCCTGGGCATCTGTGGATGACACAAAACATTCACATGTTGGTGGACCCACACACTTGTACAATGTCCCCCCCCCCCACATGCTACACCCCGGATAGGAGATAAAACACACTTACCTGTCCTCAAGGCCTGATCCAAGGATTCATAGCCTGGAACTCCCTCCACCTGCTCCCTCTCCAGGGACTGGGCAACGACCTGCTCTTTAGGAGTGAGGGTAATTTTCCTTGACCAGGTGACGCAGGTCATTTATTTTCTTTGCGATGTCCTTTGGGGTTCGGACCTCATGTGATAGTGAATTGACCTGGGCAGTGATTTCCTCCAGGATCTCCTCCTTCCTCTGCTTGCTGGTCTGCCCACTCTGTGCCCCATGGAGGCATGCACCATACTGGGAGATGTCCTCAATAATAATTGCCCTCTCCTCAGGGCTGAAATTTCTCTTTCTCCTTTCCTTTGAAGGCATGGCTCAAACAAGATGGAGCCAATTTCCATACGACGGGCGCTTTTATACACTGGACCAGCGTATCTTAGGGGTTACGACGTGCGTAGGTGTGCGCATGTGCAGAAGGGTGTAGACCTGACGTCCACGTCACGGCGCATGCGCCGCTCGTTCGGTCCTTCATTTTCATGGGGTCACGCATCATTAACATGGATCACGCCCACTTCCTTCCTACTTTGAATTAAGCCGGCTTACGCCTAAGATTATACGTTACACCGCAGCATCGTCAGGCGCATTTGCTTTCTAAATATCATCTTGCGTCTTCGCGCTACGCCAGCATAGCGGAAAAAATATACGCTACGCATGCATAAAGATGCGCTGATGTATCTGAATCTGGCCCTCTATGTGTATTTGCCTCAACACCATTGTCTGTATTTCTCTTTTTTGTAAATACCAGAGCTCATAAATTTATAAATGTTTATATTTCTTTATGTGTCATTTGCTACTTTTCTATTAATAAAATCAGCATTTTTTTATCCAACATTGAATAATTTTTCGCTGCTAAAAAAACATGGAGAATTCTTCTTCCATTGTTTAAGCACCTAAACTGGGGTGTGCAGCCCTCTCAGACCCTTAGGCCGCGTACAAACGATCGAACATGTCCGCTGAAACTGGTCCGCCGACCAGTTTCAGCGGACATATCCGATCGTGTGTATGACCTAGCAGACAGGTTTTTCCAGCAGACAAATTTCAAAGCATGCTTTGAAATTTGTCCACTGGAAACCTGTCCGTCGGACATGTCCGCTGGTTAGTACGCCTAACCAACGGACAGAAATCTCCCGCATGCGTTGAGAGGATTCGACGCATGCGTGGAAGTATTTTACTTCCTGGATTGGTGACGTGGCGGCGTCAACGTCACCGCCACGTCACCGCGTTATCCGTCCAAGGGGATTTTGGTCCAATGGTGTGTACACGCCATCAGACCAAATATCCGAGGAGACATGTCCGCTGGAAACGGTCCGTCGGACATGTTCAGCGGACATGTCTCCTCGTCTGTACGTGGCCCTATATGTGTCATCTCATGTTATATATGCTGATGTATACAAGCATTTCCCCATTCTTCCTAGTGACAGGACACTAATCACTGCTCCCTGTAATCGGTAGCGGGGATCAGTGTCATGTCACACATAGCCCATCCCCCCCACAGTTAGAGCACATCCCTTGGACACACTTAACCCCTTCAGTGCCCCCTACTGGTTAACCCTTTTACTGCCAGTCACATTTGCACATTAAAGCGGAGTTCCACCCTGGAAAAAAATTTCTTCCAAAAATCAAAAAAAAAAAATTAAAAAAAATTAAATGCACTCGGTGTATTCTTGTGAATGGGGCGGGGGCGCGCTGCATTCTGGGAACTGTGTGTATCCCATAAAGCAGCCGGACCGTTCACAAAGCGCCGCGCTGCTCGCACATTCGCAGTAGGAAACGGGCAGTGAAGCCGCACGGCTTCACTGCCTGTTTCCTTTACTGTGGATGGCGACACCTGGAGCTGCCAGGATCGAGAATCGGCATCGGGGGGCCATTAGCGCGGGAAAGTAGGACAGGTAAGTGTCCTTATTCAAAGTCAGCAGCTACACTGTTAGTAGCTGCTGACTTTAACCACTTGCCCACCGGGCCTGTTTTTCAGATTCGGTGTTTACGAGACTAAAACTGTTTTTTTTGCTAGAAAATTACTTAAACCCCCCAAACATTATATATTTTTTTTTTAACACCCTAGAGAATAAAATGGCAGTCATTGCAATACTTTTTGTCACACCGTATTTGCGCAGCGGTCTTACAAGCGCACTTTTTTTGAAAAAAAAAAACACTTTTTTGAATAAAAAAATAAGACAACAATAAATTTGGCCCAATTTTTTTATATATTGTGATAGATAATGTTACGCCGAGTAAAATGATACCCAACATGTCACACTTAAAAATTGCGCCCGCTCGTGGCATGGCGTCAAACTTTTACCCTTAAAAATCTCGATAGGCAACGTTTAAAAAATTCTACAGGTTGCATTTTTTGAGATGCAGAGGAGGTCTAGGGCTAGAATTATTGCTCTCGCTCTAACGATCGCGGCGATACCTCACTTGTGTGGTTTGAACACCGTTTTCATATGCGGGCGCTACTCGCGTATGCGTTCGCTTCTGTGCGCGAGCTCGTCGGGACGGGGCGTTTTACATTTTTTTTTTTGTTTTCTTATTTATTTTTAATTAGTTTATAATTTTATACATCGAAATAAATTAAAAAAAAAAATTATCACTTTTATTCCTATTACAAGGAATGTAAACATCCCTTGTAATAGAAAAAAGCATGACAGGTCCTCTTAAATATGAGATCTGGGGTCAAAAAGACCTCAGATCTCATATTTAGGCTTAAATGCAAAAAAAGAAAAAAAAAAAAAAAAAAGTCATTTTTCAAATCTCAGAAAAAAAAAATGTTTCTTTAAGACGCTGGGCGGGACTGACGTTTTGACGTCACTTCCGCCCAGCAGAGCTGTGGGGGACGGGTGGGGGCGATTTTTCCCTCACTCGTATCCCAACACAGCCAGCAAGAGGACCCGATCGCCTCCGCCGTTACCGACGGCTCCGGTAAGCGGCGGAGGGCGCGGGAGAGCGGCGGGAGGGGGGGGGGCCCTCTCCTGCCACCGATAACGGCGATCTTGCGGCGAATCCGCCGCTGGGACCGCCATTATCGTGTACAGCACTGCCCACGGAAAAGATGGATATCTCGGTTGTGGCAGCAGCTGCTGCCGTTACCGAGATATTCATCTTTAAAATCATGACGTATTTTTACTATGACACCGTGGGCAAGTGGTTAAAGAAAAAAAATTTGCGGGTGGAATCCCGCTTTAATCAGTGCATTTTTATTGCACTGATCACTGTATAAATGACAATGGTCCCAAAATGGCATAAAAATGGCATAAAAAGTGTCCGATGTGTCCGCCATTGCAGTCACGATAAAAATTGTCGATCACTGCCATTACTAGTAAAAAAAAACAATCAAAAAACGCTTATTGCGATTTTTTTTTACCAAAAATATGTAGAAGAATAGGTATCGGCCTAAACTGCCAATTTTTTTTATATATATGTAGCGCTACCCCATTCAGGAGCCGCTGATTAGATTTGGGATTGGCATATTTAGGTTACCTCTGTGTGGTGTCTAGGGGTGAAGGTGGTGAGCAGAGCAGTGACTGAATGTCCAGGCTGATGGTTGAATTTTCCAATGCTTTATTCCTGGTCAAACACGGCCAACATCAACTTGAGGTAGACAGGATAGGTTGATGAAAGAAAGGTGAACCTTGCAGCATCAGGCTTTGGAAAAGGAAAGCAGTCCTGCCTTCAACTATCTATCACATCGCCACTCTAGCCAGAGTGGGTGAAGTGCCCCGGACAGATCCCTCTCAAAGGCCTGGCAGCCAGAGTGTCACTTAGAGCTTCTGGGAAGGAACAAGTCTCTGCCACCGACTTTGCTCTAATTAGATTAGGTTTTAAGATGGAAACCTCTCTGAAGCCGTGTACACACGGCAGAGAACCTCGACGGGCAGAACACATCGTTCCGCCCGTCGAGGTTCTCTGCCGGCCGTTGAAATCGGCGACCCGCCCGTCGGGAATGGCAACCAGCCATTTATCCAGGCGGGCCGTCGAGCAAAAAGAGAGCGTGCTCTCTTTTCGCTTGACAGGATTCCCGACGGGCGGGGCGAGCGCTCTGTGTACACACGGCCGAGGTCCTCGCTGGAATGCAGCTTCCAGCGAGGTTCTCGCTGGTTTCCAGCGAGAACCTCGGTCATGTGTACGCCGCCTCACAGGCCCAATGTTTGTAGAGTAGAACTGTACAGTAGTTCAAATCCTCCCAGTATGTCTTTTAGTAAAGGTCACCAGCTGACAGTCTGAATATGATATGTCAGTTTCTGGCAACCAGATCCCCGATGGTTCGTTCAAGCCCTGTTGGATCACCTGCCTCCGGGTTCTCCTCAGACCAATCCCCCACCGAACAGCATCCAGCTTGGGATCTTTTCAGTAGAAGTGGGAACCCAGTACGTCACTGACAGCATCAGTTGCTCTGAGCCATGAGGCCCAGAGTCCGTAACTCCGCATAGTGTAGGTCCCGGGCCAGGTAGGCCATAGTGGCGGCCTCGTGGTGTGTACCGCACCTGCGACCCGCTGCGGGTAGGAGACCCGGGTAGAAGACCCTGACAAAACGGCGTTCGCATCAGATATACCCTCTCTCAGCATGCCCAGCGAGGTAAACACTCCTCTGATTGGCTGCTGAGGAAAGGCGGCTCTGTTCTGGAACCCTTCTGGGGCCATCTGCTGCCCAAGGATGGTAACATATCCTCAGCACAGGGAATGGGACCACAGGCAGCCCAGCCCGAAACACAAATTTAAACAATTAACATGGATGAGAGCAGGATAACTCTCTCATTCCCCACTAAATTTACAATAGCGTCCATTACTGACATATATTTTTTTTTGGGGGGGTATTTATTATAGCAAAAAGTCATAAATATTGTTTTTTTTTTTTAATTGTCGCTGTTTATTTGTTTAGAGCGCAAAAAATAAAAAACGCAAAAAGTGATTAAATACCACCAAAAGAAAGCTCTATTTGTGGGGGGAAAAAAAGCACATCAATTTTGTTTGGGAGCCACGTCGCACGACCGCGCAATTGTCAGTTAAAGCAACGCAGTTCCGAATTCGCAAAAAGTGCTATGGTCTTTGGGCAGCCAAATGGTCTGGGAATGAAGTGGTTAATGAAATGTCGATTTCAACATGCAGTAAGAAGATGCTGGATTCCAGTCTCACCGACATTATGTATACTCAATATGTATGGGAAGGAAAGCATTCCAGAACCCAACACCTTCAAAACTGTTGCATAAGTGACAATCCTCTGCTGCATCATGTTACTGAATTAGGGAAGTAGAGCTTTATGGTTCAGGCTTGACATGCTTTGTGGCCACACACAGTCGCTGTAAATCAAATCAATGAGTACGTACACGATAATTATAAAACACCTGAGTAAATATCATTTCTTACAGTGCATTGTAGCCTTTTAAAAAATGTAGATGTTTGTCATGTGGCCATTTTACTTAGATGTAGTGCTTGGTGCAGTGAATTTTTAATTGTAAAAAGATCATAGCATGTTCACTGACAGTTATAATGTATTCAGATCTGTCTTTGTAAAAGGTTTTCATGACTGATGTGACAGTAGACTATCGATAATAATACATATGAACATGATATAATTACCATTCTGAGAAACAGATGTAATGAATGATAAGTGTATTCGAAAATCTTCATGGTAATGCAAATTAACTTATATTTCTAAACAGCACATAACAACGTCAAGACAATGCAATTGAGCATAATTAAATTGCAACAAGTATAGTGCATAAATAACTTGATTACAATCTTACAGTGCCTTGAAAAAGTATTCATACCCTTTGAAATGTTCTACATTTTGTCATTTTATAACCAAAAACCGTACATGTATTTTATTGGGATTTTATGTGATAGACCAACACAAAGTGGCACATAATTGTGAAGTGGAAGGAAAACGATAAATGGTTTTCACATTTTTTTACAAATAAATATCTGAAAACTGTGGCGTGCATTTGTATTCAATACTTTGTAGAACCACCTTTCACTGCAATTACAGCTGCAAGTCTTTTTGGGGATGTCTCTACCAGCTTTGCACATCTAGAGAGTGACATTTTTGCCAATTCTTCTTGTCAAAATAACTCAAGCTCTGTCAGATTGGATGGAGAATGTCTGCGAACAGCAATTTTCAAGTCTTACCACAGATTCTCTATTGGATTTAGGTCTGGACTTTGACTGGGCCATTCTAATGCCGCGTACACACGATCATTTTTTGCGATGAAAAAAAACAATGTTTTTTAAAACGTCATTTAAATTAATCGTGTGTGGGCAAAACGTTGTTTTTTGTCTTAAAAAAAACAACCAAAAAAAAATTCCAACATGCTTGAATTTTTTGTGTCATTTTTCAAAACAACGTTTTTTGTGTCATAAAAAGTGATGGTGTGTGGGCAAAACGATGTTGAAAACAACGGCCCAGATTCACGTACATCGGCGCATTATTGGACCGGCGTAGCGCACCACTTTTCCGTTAGACTTGCGCAATATAGCCGCGTAATCCCGCGATTCACGTAGCTTTTGCGCAAGAGATTGCGCAAGCGTAAGGTTTTTTCCTGAGGCGTAAGGAGGAGTAATACAAATTGGGAGGGACGTGGGCGTGTTACATTGAAATGAGCCGTGACCCCATGCAAATGAAGGGCCGGCCGACTCGCGCATGCGCGCGTGAAGGAAACCATGTCAGCTCCGTTGTGCGCATGCTCACAACTCGGGAGCGGCGCAATCAGTGAAATTGGAAATGGACTAGGGCAACGTTGTGAACTACGCAGACAGCATAAATAGACACACACAAACGCACTTCCATTGCAAAAGTACATCCCTTTGTGTCCCTTCCCATTGAATCAAGTGCTTTTGCTCTGTTGTTCGTTAGAGTGTGTTTTGTAGTTGTCAGATTAGTGTTCTGTGTGATCTAGTGCTTGTTGGTATTTTTGTGAAAGTGAGTTTTGATAAGTGTTTGAGACTGTTTGTTTGATTGATAGATTTCTGTGCGTTTGTTTTCTTGCTTTATTTTTTCATCTGATTTTTTGTGACTGTTTCTTGCTGAGTGCTAGTGTGATTTTTGGGTGTTCTTTTTCTCTTTGTGTGTGTTCTTGTCTGATTGGTTGTGCTTGTATTTGTGACTGATTTTTGGTGACTGCTAGTGAGTTTGTTTGGAAGTATGACTGAGAGAAAAAGAAAGCTCAATTTTACTGTGGGGGAAAAAAGAATTCTTGCCCGGGCCATTAGCGAGTATGGGCGTTTTCTTCACGGCCCGCAGAGTGCCACCACCACCCCGGCCAGGAGGAGGGAGATATTGGATATGATCACGGAGCAGGTCAATTCATCGGGGGAGGGGGAGACACGGACCCGGTCTGGGATTGAAAAGAAAATAAATGACCTCCGGCGTGAGGTGAAAAAAAAAATGGCCGCAATAAATGCCCATGCCAGGGGCACAGGAGGGGGCCCACCATGCCGGATTAGATTTACAGCGACGGAGCGTGTGGTGGCCCTGACCTTTCACCGGCATGAAGTGGAGGGCCTGCCAGGCTTTGACACAAGTCCGGTCCCCGCGGTGCCAGGTAAGGTTTTTATTTCTCTCAGGTGTGTAGCATGTGTGGGGGAGGGGGTGAAAGGGAATATGTGGCAAGTGTGTGGATCCTCCAACCTGTGAATGGTTTGTGTCATCCACAGCTGTGCAGGAGGGTGCAGGGCCATCTGGCCTGACCGCTCCAACGCCAGGACAGCAGCCTAATGAGGCCCCCCCAACAAGGCCAGAGTCCGCGGAGGAGGAACAAGAGGAGGAGGATGATCATGCGGAGGACGATCATGAGGAGGAGGAGAATCATGAGGAGGAGGAGTCCATGGCAGGCACTGGACGTTTGGTTTCTGCGGACTCTTCCCCTCTGGCTGCAAGAAGCCTGCCCTCCCTAAGGGGGAGCCCCCCCCCTCCTCCCCCAACATGGCTCCCCTCACAAGGGCCTCCCCTTCTCCCCGGCCACAACCATCAGCTGGAGCCAGGAGGTCATCCCAGAGCACCAGGGGGGCGCCCAATCTCCTGCCCGCCTGTCTGAGAAGGAACCTGGCCACCCAGACCCGCCTTCTGAGACAGCTCTGCCAGACTATGGGGCGGGTGGATCAGAGCCTGTCCTCCATCAACGATAGGCTGGGTAACCTGGACTCCCACTCCCGGGCCTCCACAACCTGCCTAAATGACCTGCAAACTACAGCAGCAGGCGTTGGGCAGGATGTGAGGGCCCTTACCCAGGCTATCCAGGGCAACACGGCAACACTTGGTGCTGCCCTGGACAGAATAGCCGTGGCCTTGGAGGGCAGGCCGCCAGGTGGGCAGATCTCAGGGGCTGCTCCTCCTTCCCCGGCTTTTCCCCTCCCCCATGCGTCTCCCCTGAGGGTCCGGGGCCGTGGCCGGGGGCGCCCCAGGCGTGGCTCAGGCAGAGGGCATTAATTTTTTTTCCCCCTTTTTTTGGTTTGAAAGCATTTTTATTTTTGTTCTCTGCCTTTTTTTTTTCTATGCATTTTTTTTTTTCTATGCATTTTTTTTGCTGACCTTTTTGGCATTTTTTGGGTTGTGAATGATGTTTGAATGTGGGGGTGACATTCCTGCTGGAAAAGGGGTGTCATCCTCAATTTGGGTGGAGAAGGGTTCCCCAGGACCAGGGAGAAGTGATTCCCAGGTCCGTGTGAATGGTGTATGAATGTACAGTGACATAATTGGAGCCTTGACGTGGCGTTACTGCTCACCAGTCTTGCATGGTGGACTGGTGCCAATCCAATTTGATGAGGATGTGGGGTGTGTGTGCTAGGGACCACAGTGGTGTGCATGCATGCATTCTCATTGTGCCATGATTAATGTGTGTGTTTAACGTGCAAAGATGCATAATGTGAGCTGGCATGAGATGGTGTCATGAGATGGGGTTCCAGTTCATATGCAGAGTCACCTTGAAGGGAAAAGACAGGAGGATGTTAGTCATGCATGTGCCACTTGTGAGGTGTGCATCACGGGAGGGGATAGTCATGCCTGACTCCCATGTCACTCACCAACCAGCCAGCTGTCCCCATACATGTTCTGTTCGAAATCTGTGGGGATGGGGCTCTGATTGTATATGTAGCTGTCATGGGTGTCATGGGTGGTGCCATGTGTTGGGCTGGTGATGTCCTCCTGCAGGGTTGTGGTTAATTCCAGGATGGCATGAGGGGTGAATCTGAAGATGCGAAACACCTCAGAATCACTCATGCCAAAGATGTCTATGCGTGTGTGATATATCAAGTGAAGAGTGAGGGGCTTGTATCAGATAAGAATATTGTATTAGATTAATTTAAATTGTAAATTTTATATAAGCAAAGAAAAAAAAAAAAAACATCTCCCGTGCCCTCCTTAGTGCCATCCTCCGTGCCCTCCTCCTTCTTTGTTCATCTAAAGTCAGTAGTATAGCTATGCGCGACGATGCCCCTGGCATGTTGGCATACAGATTGTTGGGCAACACGTGTGACTGCTGAACTCCTCACTAACAGTGTTGCTTTATCTGACAATTAGACTTTTTTTCAAAATTTAGACCAGCTTTTAGGTCCTCTGAGGCGCCGTACACACGGCAGAGAACCTCGACGGGCAGAACACATCGTTCCGCCCGTCGAGGTTCTCTCCCGGCCGTCGAATTCGGCGACCCGCCCGTCGGGAATGGCAACCAGCCATTCTTCCAGGCGGGCCGTCGAGGAAATAGAGAGCGTGCTCTCTATTTCGGCTCGACGGGCTTCCCTACGGGAAGCTCGCTGAGACCGTACACACGGCCGAGGTCCTCGCTGGAATGTGCATTCCAGCGAGGTTCTCGCTGATTTTCAGCGAGAACCTCGGCCGTGTGTACGGGGCCTAACTTTAGACAGAACATTTTGCTGTTGCGCACATCGCGTAGCCTGCGCAGCAACTGCGTTTTTTTGTGAATCCCCGTAACTCCCTCATTAGCATATTTGACTAGCAAATCAATGGTGTGTCTAGCGCAGTTTTGCGCGAAGGGAAGCGAAGGTCTAACTCAATTACGCCGGACCAAAAAACGTAGATTTCTGGCGTATATTGTTTTGTGAATCGCGTGCAACTATACGCACGCGCACATTTAGACTTACGCACGCGCAACAGCAGTTGCGCACGCGTAATCGCTCTGTGAATCTGGGCCAACGTTTTTAAACCTGCGCATGCTCAGAAGCAAGTTATGAGACGGAGCTTCAATGGAAAAGAGTGCCGTCGAACGTGGTGTACGTCACCATGCTTTGCTAGAGCTTTGTAGAAAAACGATGGTGTGTACGCAACGTCGTTTTGGAAAATGAAGTTTGAAAAACTTCGTTTTTTTTCATGATTGAAAACGTCGTTTTTTTTTATCGCAAAAAATTATCGTGTGTATGCAGCATTACACATGGATATGCTTTAAAGCGGATGGCCCATTAAAAAAAATATATTAAAAGCCAGCAGCTACAAATACTGCAGCTGCTGACTTTTAATATTAGGACACTTACCTGTCCTGGAGTCCAGCTGCGTCCGCAGCAGAGGACGAGCGTTCCCTCGTCTCTCTGCTGCTCCCCCCTCCATCCACGTTAAGGGAACCAGGAAGTGAAGCACTCCGGCTTCACTGCCCGGTTCCCTACGGCGCATTCGCGAGTCGCACTGCGGCCGCCGATTGGCTCCCGCTGGGTAGGCTGGGTAGACCCAAGTTTTCCTATTCGGACCCGTCCGTATTTCGTAAGATGCAAGTTTTCCTATTCGGAGCCGTTCGTATTTCGTAAGACCCAAGTTTTCCTATACCAGTGATGGCGAACCCGTGGCACGCGTGCCACTGCCGGCACGTCGAGCCCTCTCTGTGGGCACGCCAGGAGAAATTAGAAAAGCTAGCGGTGACGGCGGTGACATGCAATCGCTCACCGCAAACACTGACATGAGATCGCGCACCGCCCATCGCAAACTACATTTCCCACAGCTCTCTAGGCCAGTGATGACGGCAAGTGACGTGTCTGAGGTGGGAGTGACTAAGGAGCGGCCTGGGGTGACGTGCGGGTAGAAAAGCAATCATGGAAGCTGTCCAATGCACAGCACACCCACCATGAAAAACTACAACTCCCACAAATCTCTGGGGTCAGAGAGAACACGCAGCTGGGATCAGAGGAGACTTGCGGGCGGGAATGAGCTGCCGGAGGGACAGGAGACAGGAGGTAGGTAAGATCAATGTGGAGTGGACATGTACAGTGCAGTTACAGACTTCACTAAATTTTGCACAATAAAGGCATTAATTCAGGGAGTGCATGTGTCAGGTAGGTAAATGTATGTGTAAGGTAGGTGAGTGTAATAGTCAGGTAGGTGATTGCAATGCTCAGGTAAGTGATTGTAATGCTCAGGTATGTGAGTGTAATGATCAGGTAGGTGAGTGTAATGGTCAGTAGGTAAGTGTAATGGTCAGGTAGGTGATTGCAATGCTCAGGTAAGTGATTGTAATGCTCAGGTATGTGAGTGTAATGGTCAGTAGGTAAGTGTAATGGTCAGGTAGGTGATTGTAATGTTCAGGTAGGTGATTGTAATGATCAGGTAGGTGAGTGTAATGATCAGGTAGGTGAGTGTAATGATCAGGTAGATGAGTGTAATGGTCAGTGGGTGAGTGTAATGGTCAGGTAAGTGATTGTAATGCTCAGTAGGTGAATGTAATGATCAGGTAGGTGAGTGTAATGGTCAGGTAAGTGATTGTAATAGTCAGGTAGGTGATTGTAATGCTCAGGTAGGTGATTGTAATGGTCAGTAGGTGAGTGTAATGGTCAGGTAGGTGATTGTAATGCTCAGGTAGGTGAGTGTAATGTTCAGGTAGGTGAGTGTAATGGTCAGGTAGGTGAGTGTAATGGTCAGTAGGTGAGTGTAATGGTCAGGTAAGTGATTGTAATAGCCAGGTAGGTGAGTGTAATGGTCAGGTAGGTGACAGCTTGTGTCAGGTAGGTGACAGCTTGTGTCAGGTAGGTGAGTGCATGTGTCAGCCTCAGGTAGATGAGTGTAATGGTCAGGTAGATGAGTGTAATGGTCAGGTAGATGAGTGTAATGGTCAGGTAGGTGAGTGTAATGGTCAGGTAGGTGAGTGTAATGGCCAGGTAGGTGAGTGTAATGGTCAGGTAGGTGAGTGTAATGGCCAGGTAGGTGAGTGTAATGGCCAGGTAGGTAAGTGTAATGGCCAGGTAGGTGAGTGTAATGGTCAGTAGGTGAGTGCATGTTGCACAGTGCATTCTGAGCACAACGCATTCCTAGACCCTGTTTTCTAACCATATCTGAATTGTACGTTTTTGGTCCCTTGGGGCTCATTCAGAGAGATAATCAGTCCCACCCTCTGTACAGAGCCACTGGTAGGTTTGTTTCTGTTTTGGCACTTTGAAATAAAAAATTGGTTTTGTGTGGCGGATTGGGCACTCGGGCTCAGAAAGGTTCGCCATCACTGTCCTATACGGACCCGTCCGTATTTCGTAAGACGCAAGTTTTCCAATTCGGAGCCGTTCGTATTTCGTAAGACCCAAGTTTTCCTATTCGGACCCGTCCGTATTTCGTAAGATGCAAGTTTTCCTATTCGGACCCGTTCGTATTTCGTAAGACGCAAGTTTTCCTATTCGGACCAGTTCGTATTTCGTAAGACGCAAGTTTTCCAATTCGGAGCCGTTCGTATTTCGTAAGACGCAAGTTTTCCAATTCGGAGCCGTTCGTATTTCGTAAGACGCAAGTTTTCCTACTCGGACCCGTTCGTATTTCGTAAGACGCAAGTTTTCCTATTCGGACCCATTCGTATTTTGTAAGACGCAAGTTTTCCTATTCAGACCCGTTCGTATTTTTGTAACAGTTTTATTTTAGTTTATACTGAATGATTCGTAATTCTGTCTAATTTATTTTCGTTGATTTCGAAATTCTTAATTTTGTTAGATAGTAATTTTCGTTTAATGGATTTGTAATTTTGTACTTTCGTAATTCATCTCAACACACGGCTAATCCATATTAAGATAGACTTTCTCTTAAGCCCCATACACACGGTCTGACTTTTTGCCAACAAACTTCAAAATGAGTGTTTTCCAAAAAATCCAACCGTGTGTACGCTCCATCGGACAAACTTTTTCGATTTCAAAAGTCCGGCAAACTTCCTTCAGACAAACGTTTTTTGAAGTCCGATCGTGTGTACGAGGCTTTACACTGTCCAATGTGACTCAGCACAAAAGAGATAAGCTGATTGGCTAAGATATTAAGTAAGATACATCACTCACTAACTACACTGCCCAGTGCCCGATTCGAAGGAACGATATGAGTACACAAATTTACGAACAGACAAAGAAACGGATTTACAAAACGCACACATGAAAATGCGAACAGACAAAGGATTTAAAATCCGGAATGCAAATCGTTCGTTATAGATGTCATTTTCATTCCTTTGTTGTTTCGGTGTTTCGTATTTTAGTAAGATTGTCCAATCGTAAGTTCGTATTTTCGCTTGTTCGTTATTTTGCTTATTCCTAATTTCGTAATTTTCGTATTTTGGTTCTTTCAGCTTTTTGGATGTTCGAATTGATCCGATTGCACGAATACTAACAAATTTGTATGAGAATCCATTTGTTACGAACAGGAACGCACATGTCTACATTGTAGCTCTGGCTGTATGTTTAGGGTTGTGGTCCTACTGGAAGGTGAAACTCCACCCCAGTCTCAAGTCTTTTGCAGACTATACCAGGGGCCAGATTCAGGTAGAGTTAGGCTGGAGTATCAGTGATTCGCCAGCATAACTCACACTTTGAGCCGGCTTATCTGTTTTCTGTAGTCAAAAAACAAGATACGCCGGGATTGAGTTCAGATTCAGATTGTATTTCGCCGTCGTTTCGGAACTGCAATTTTAAAATGGGCGCTCGGGGCGTTCCTGCTGATTTACGCCAAGAATATGTAAATCAGCGAGAGACGGAAATTCACGATCGTACGCGGGCCCGACACAGTGACTTTCTGACGTTTCCGTAAGCGATATGCGGCATAAAGAAAAACATGCCCCCTAGGTGGAGTATCCTATGTTAAGTGTGGCCGTCGTCATCGCGTCGAATGAAAAAAGTTTAGCGTCGTTTGCGTAAAACGTCTGTGAATGGGGATTGACGTCACTGACGTTCACTGACAGAATTTGGAGCATGCGCACTGACAGTCGACGCATGCGCAGTACGTTCGCCGCGGGATCGCGCCTAGTTTAAATAATACACGCTCCCTACCCGCCCAATTTGAATTCCGCCGGCTCATTTTCGCTACGCCGCCGCAACTTTACGAGCAAGTGCTATGTGAATAACAGTACTTGCTCCTAAAGTTTCGGCGGAGTAACGTAAATGACAAACGTTACTCCAAAATAAAGATCCGCTCTCCTACCTGAATCTGGCCCCAGGTTTTCTTCTTAGATTGCCCTGTATTTGGCTCCATCCATCTTCCCATCAACTCTGACCATATTCCCTGTCCCTGCTGAAGAAAAGCATTCCCACAATATGATGCTGCCACCACCACCATGTTTTACGGTAGGAATAGTGTGTTCTGGGTAATGTGTAGTGTTAGTTTTTCACCACACATAGGGCCAGATTCTGGTATATTTGCGGCAGCTTAGCGTTTCCTATTTACACTATGCCGCCGCAACTTACAGGAGCAAGTTCCGTATTCTCCAAGCACTTGCTCCGTAATTTGCGGCGGCGTAGTGTAAATGGCCCGGCGTATCCCTGCGTAATTCAAAGGGGGCGGCTTGTATTTAAATTAAGTGCGCCCCTGCGCCGAACGAACTGCGAATGCGCCGGCCGTAAACGTAGCCCAGTGCGCATGCTCCATAGTACGCCGCAAATACATTGGTTTCGACGTGAACGCAATTAACGCACAGCCCTATTCGCGACGAGTTACATAAATGACGTAAACGACGGAAAGACACGACGATGTCCCGACGTCCATACTTAACATGGCGTACGCCGGACCTACGCAAGGTTACCCCTCATATAGCAGGGGTAACCTTACGCTTACACAAACGATGTAAACTACGACGACGGGGCGCAAATACGTTCGGGAATCGGCGTATCAGGCTTATTTGCATATTCGACGCAGAAATCTACGGGAACGCCACCTAGCGGCCAGCGTAACATTGCAACTCAGATTCGACGGTGTAAGTGACTTACGCAAGTCGGATCTAAGCAAAATCTATGCGTAACTGATTCTAAGAATCAGTCGCATAGATACACAGCTGCAAAAACAGAGATACGACGGCGTATCTGGAGATACGCCGTCGTATCTCATACGAGAATCTGGCCCATAGTGTTTTGCTTTTAGACGAAAAAGTTTGATTTTGGTCTCATCTGACCAGAGCACATTCTTCTCTTCCATAAAGGCCAGATTTGTGGAGTTCATGACTAATCATTGTCCTGTGGACATATTCTCCCACCTGAGCTGTGTATCTGTTCTACTCTTTCACAGTTACCATGCGTCTCTTGGCTGCTTCTCTGAATAATGCTCTCCTTGCCTGGCTGTCAGTTTAAGTGGATAGCCATGTCTTGGTAGGTTTGTAGTTGTGCCATACTCTTTCCATTTTCGGATGATGGATTGAACAGTGCTCCATGAGAGGTTCAAAGCTTGGGATATTTTTTTAATAATCTAACGCTGCATTAAACTTCTCCACAACTTTATCCCTAACTAGTCTGGTGTGTTCCTTCATGATGCTGTTTGTTCAATATATTTCTCTAAAAAAACTCTGAAGGCTTCACAGAACAGCTGTATTTATACTGAGATTCAATTACACAAAGATGGACTCTATTTACGAATTAAATGACTTCTGAAGGCAATGGGTTCCAATAGATTTTAGTTAGGGGTATCAGAGTAAAGGGGGCTAAATACAAATGTAGACCACACTTTTTCGATATTTATTAAAAAAAAAATTGAAAACTATTTATTATTTTCCTTCCACTTCACAATTATGTGCCACTTTGTATTGGTCTATTACAAAAAAAATCGCAATAAAATACATTTATGTTTTTGGTTGTAACATGACAAACTGTGGAAAATGTCAAGGAGTATGAATACATTTTTTTTAAGCCACTGTATATAGTTTTTCATTAAACTATTTATTGTTCCATTCAGCCATAGATTCTTTGAGAGTAACATAAAGCTGATTGTCCCTCTTGTGTGATAACAGAAAACATTAAAGGGGTTTGTTTTTTATTTTCTAAATAGGTACCTTTAAGCCAGTGCATTGTTGGTTCACTTACCTTTTCCTTCGATTTCCCTTCTAAATGTTTTTTTTCTTTGAATTTCTCACTTCCTGTTCCTCCTCAGTAAACTTGCCCCCATCATCCGAGCTGTTCTGGCTGGGGGTTAGTCAACCAGAACAGCTTACTGAGGAGGAACAGGAAGTGAGAAATTCAGGCAAAGAAAACAAAGAAAAAAACATTTAGAAGGGAAATCGAAGGAAAAGGTAAGTAAACCAACAATGCACTAGCTTAAAGGAACCTATTTAGAAAATAAAACCTAACATTTACAACCCCTTTAAGGACAGTTCTGGAATTATGGAAGACCTAGGGCATGCTTGGTTACCTTGAAGAGAGAAAGACTTTTAAGTTAAAGGTGGACATGGCCACATTATGCTGAGCTATGGGTTGGGCTTGAGGAGACATGCTTAAAGTGGAACTAAATCAACATCATGGTGGGTGCTATTAACTGTGTGCACAACATACAGTATTTGCACATTATGGCAGATCTACCTGCTAAGCTGATTCCCCCAGTGCTTCACGGAGAGCAATTTTCCTTGTCACCCCATTGCTGCCATTGACATATTCACCCAGGTTTTCTGGTCTTTGACTAATTTGAATTGCCTTCCATGCAGTGGCGCCCCATTCCATAAGGGGCACAGGGGCGCCACCCCCTAAACCATGTGTCTGGCCTCTAATCTACAAGCAGGGCGGCAGACGCATGGATTCCAATGGAGCTTTTTTTTAGAAGCATGTGATTAGAGCCAGAAGCTCTGATTGGCTTCAAAAGGGGGCAAGCTAGGGGCACTGTGCCCTGAGCCCACCCAGTTGTGTGATAATAGCAAATTAATATTCGCTATGGTCTTCCTGATTAGCCTCCTGGACAATCAGGAAGCGGGTCCTGAGACCTGGTTGGCTTAGTGGAGAGGCGATTGTATTGGACGCCGAAGAGGAGGAGGAGAAGACACAGGGGAAGGCGCCGTGATGCTGAGGAGGAGGAGACACAGGGTGAAGCTGATGAGGTGGAAGCTCTGCCCGTGACCTGGATGAAGCAACTGTGGGGCTGGTGGGTTGACGATCATGTGATGGGGGAGAGTGTGGTGTGCGACCCACCGGCTGACCTGGGGGGCAGGGTGGCTTACGGTTTTGCTGTCCCCCCCCCAAAAAAAATAGAGCACCAGCCGCCACTGCTTCCCGGGTTAATATAACTTGCAGACATGTGCACAGGAGACAGGAGTTAATGCATCCCGACACCCAAGGCATGCTGGGATTGTACACTGTGCTGCACATGCATAGCTCAGTGTATCCTGCTTGAAATCAACAAAATCCAAACTTAGCAGTGGACCGTATGGAAGTCTATGGGGGTGACTCTTGATGCAAAATCCTTGCTATTTTCTAGGACTAATAGGCAAGCTATAGTCAAAAAACAATATTTTTTACTTTCTACTATAAAGCACATCCAATAATAAAAAATGTTTTATCAATTTAGGGAAATATGAATTCTGCTACATATTTTTGGTAAAAAAATCCCAATAAGCGTATATTGATTGGGTTGTTCAAAAGTTATGGTGTCTACAAACTATGGGATGTTTTTATGACTTTTTTGTTTTATTAATTTTTTTACTAATAATGGGGGCCGTCAGCGATTTGTAGCGGGACTGCAACATTGCGGCGGACAAATCAGACACCTAACTGTGACTTTTGACACTTTTTTTTGGGAAGCAGTGACATTATTTTTTGGGAAGCAGTGACATTATTAGTGATCAGTGTTAAAAATATGCACTGTTACTGTACTAATGACACTAGCAAAGAAGGGGTTAACACCAGGGGCGATCAAATGGTTAGGGTGTCCCTAGGAGGTGCTTTCTAACTGTATGGGGGATAGACTTACTGGGTGAACACAGAGATCTGTGTTTCTGCTTTGCAGGGACACAAGATCACTGTGTTCTCTGCTCCCAGAACAATGATCTGCCGTGTTTACATAGGCAGATCGGCCCTCTGCCTCTCTGAGGAACGATCGGCAGGTTCCAGCAGAAATCGCATCCACTGGACCCACCAATTAGAGCATATAAAAGCTGGTCTAAAAAGAGAAAAAAAGTCTACTTGTTAGATAAAGCAACACTGTTAGTGAGGAGCTCAGCAGTCACACGTGTTGCACAACAATCTGTATGCCAACATGCCAGGGGCATCGTCGCGCATAGCTATACTACTGACTTTAGATGAACAAAGAAGGATGAGGGCACGGAGGATGGCACGGAGGATGGCACGGGAGAGGATATACCGCACCCGCATAGACCTGTTTGGCATGAGTGATTCTGAGGTGTTTCGCATCTTCAGATTCACCCCTCATGTCATCCTGGAATTAACCACAACCCTGCAGGAGGACATCACCAGCCCAACACAACGCTCACATGCAGTGCAGCCACTGGTCAAGGTCATGGCAACACTCCATGTCCTTGCCAGTGGCTCTTTTCAAAGAACAAGTGGAGTGGTGGCTGGGATGTCACAATCCTCCATGAGCAGAT
This sequence comes from Rana kukunoris, assembly GCA_029574335.1. Lineage (NCBI taxonomy): Eukaryota > Metazoa > Chordata > Amphibia > Anura > Ranidae > Rana > Rana kukunoris. The sequence continues at coordinate 97,283,487 of CM056051.1, forward strand.
GTGTGCACCAGGTTGTCCCTGCAATCCTCAGACGCATGGCCAACCAAATCATCAAACCCACCACTGAGGACCTGCGGCTGAAGGCAATGACTGATTTCTACAGAATTGCCAGATTCCCACGCACTGTGGGGGCCATTGATTGCACACATGTGGCACTCCAGCCCCCCCATGAGACAGAGCACATGTACCGCACTCGGAAGCATTGGCATTCCATCAATGTACAGGTGATAGTCGATGCCCAAGGCCTCATATGGCACGTCCGTGCCAAACACCCAGGGTCCAGCCATGACAGCTACATATACAATCAATGCCACATCCGAATGGAATTCGAACAGAACGTGTATGGGGACACCTGGCTGGTTGGTGAGTGACATGGGAGTCAGGCATGACTATCCCCTCCCATGATGCACACATCACAAGTGGCACATGCATGACTAACATCCTCCTGTCTTTTCCCTTACAGGTGACTCTGCATATCCACTGGGACCCCATCTCATGACTCCTATCCGGAACCCCCAAACTCCAGGAGAGGAAAGATACAATCAAGCACATGCCCAAACACGAGCAGTGGTGGAGCGCACCTTTGGCCTACTAAAGTCACGTTTCCGATGCCTGGATAAGTCTGGGGGTACCCTGTTGTATTCCCCAAACTTTGTGTGCCAGATCATCGGTGCATGTTGCATGCTGCACAACTTCGCAGTAAGAAAGGGCCTGCAGATTGCCCTACGTGAAGACCTGACCCCTGAACCAGACAATCCCCCCCTAACCGAGGCTACCCCGTCTTCTGAGGGAAGAGCAACCAGGAGACAACTCACATTGGGCATCTTTGCACGTTAAACACACACATTAATCATGGCACAATGAGAATGCATGCATGCACACCACTGTGGTCCCTAGCACAGACACATCACATCCACATCAAATTGGATTGGCACCAGTCCACCATGCTGGACTTGTGAGCAGCAACGCCACGCCAAGGCTGCAATTATGTCACTGTACATTCATACACCATTCACACGGACCTGGGGATCACTTCTCCCTGGTCCTGGGGAACCCTACTCCACCAAAATTGAGGGTGACACCCCTTTTCCGGCAGGAATGTCACCCCCACATTCAAACAGCATTCACAACCCAAAAAAATAAACAAAAAAAATTACCTGCAAAAGCAAAAATTTTCCAGCAAAAAAAAAAAAAAAAAAAGGGGAAAAAACAAATGATTGCCCTTTGCGTGAGCCACGCCTGGGGCGCCCCCGGCCACGGCCCCGGCCCCGGCTTCTCAGGGGAGACTCATTGGGAAGGGGTAAAACCGGGGAAGGAGGAGCAGCCCCTGATCTCTGCCCACCTGGCGGCCTGCCCTCCAAGGCCACGGCTATTCTGTCCAGGGCAGCACCAAGTGTTGCCGTGTTGGCCTGGATAGCATGGGTAAGGGCCCTCACATCCTGCCCAACGCCTGCTGATGTCGTCTGCAGTTTGTTTAGGCAGGTTGTGAAAGCCCGGGAGTGGGAGTCCAGGTTCCCCAGCGTATCCTTGATGGAGGACAGGCTCTCCTCCATCCGCACCAATGTCTGGCTGACCTGTCCCAGATGGCGGGTCTGGAGGAACTGGTCCCTTCTCAGAGTGGCGGGCAGGAGATCGGCCAACCCCCTGGTGTTCTGGGATGAAATCCTGCCTCCAGCTGATGCTTGTGGCCGGGGAGAAGGGGAGGCCCTTGTGAGGGGAGCCATGTTGGGGGAGGAGGGGGGGGGCTCCCCCTTAGGGAGGGCTGCCTGCTGCCAGCCAGAGAGGAAGAGTCCTCAAAAACCAAACGTCCAGTGCCTGACATGGACTCCTCCTCCTCATGATTCTCCTCCTCCTCATGATTCTCCTCCTCCTCTTGAACCTCCTCCGCGGACTCCGGCCTTGTTGGGGGGGGCCTCATTAGGCTGCTGTCCTGGGGTTGGTGCGGTCAGGCCAGATGGCCCTGCACCCTCCTGCACATCTGTGGATGACACAAAACATTCACAGGTTGGAGGATCCACACACTTGCCACATATTCCCTTTCACCCCCTCCCCCACACATGCTACACACCTGATATTAAAAAAAAAACTTACCTGGCACCACGGGCTCCGGACTTGAGTCAAAGCAGTGCAGGCCCTCAACTTCATGCCGATGAAAGGTCAGGGCCACCGCACGCTCCTCCGCTGTCAGCCTAATACGGCATGGTGGGCCCCCTCCTGTGCCCCTGGCATGGGCATGCATTCTGGCCAGCTTCTGTTTGACCAGACGCCGGAGGTCATTGATTTTTTTGTCAATCCCAGACCGGGTCCGTGTCTCCCCCTGCCCCGCTGAATTGACCTGCTCAGTGATCATATCCAAAATCTCCCTCCTCCTGGCCGGGGTGGTGTTGGCACTGTCTGGGCCGTGGAGGAAACGCCCATACTCGCTAATGGCCCGGGCAAGAATTCGTTTTTCCCCAACTGTAAAATTGAGCTTTCTCTTTCTCTCTGTCATACTTCCCAAAAAACTCACTCCCAGTCAACAAAATTCACTCACACAAACAAGCACAACCAATCAAGCAAGAACACACACAAAGAGAAAACTACTCAGCAAGAAACAGTCACAAAAAAACAAAACAAAAAAACAGCAGGAAAACAAACGAACAGAAATATATCAATCAAACAAACAGTCTCTCAAACACTTATCAAAAAACACTTTCAAAGATCTACTAACAAACACTTGATCACACAGAACACTAATCTGACAACTACAAAACACACCGCAACGAACAACAGGACAAAAGCACTTGGTTAAATGGGAAGGGACAAAGGGATGTACTTTTGCAATGCAAGTACGTTTGTGTGTGTCTATTTATGCTGTTTGCGTAGTTCACAACGTTGCCCTAGTCCATTTCCAATTTCACTGATTGCGCCGCTCCCGAGTTGTGAGCATGCGCACAGCGGAGCTGACCATGGTCTCCTTCAAGCGCGCATGCGCGAGCCGGCCGGCCCTTCATTTGCATGGGGTCACGGCTCATTTCAATGTAACACGCCCACGTCCTTCCCAATTTGTATTACTCCTCCTTACGCCTCGGGAAAAACGTTACGCATGCGCAATTTCCTGCGCAAAAGCTACGAGAATAGGGGGATTACGCTGCAAAATTGCGCAAGTCTAACGTAAAGGCGGTGCGCTACGCCCATCCAATAATGCGCAGATGTACCTGAATCTGGGCCATTGTTTTTTTAAGGACAAACAAGGCTTTCTTTTTGTGAAAATTGTCCTGAAACAATGATTTTTTATTTTTTTTGCAATCCTCAGACAATTAAACGTAACAAAACTAAACAAAGGGCATTTTTTCTTTTTTTGAGCAGTGTTAGTATAACATTATTTTTAAAGTAAAAGAAAGGAGGCTATTGAAATTCTTTCTATGTTAGAGATCAGAGGTTCAGTCTCAACTGCATATAGAGAAAAGATATTTCAGACATGAAGCGCTGAAAACTAGAGAGACTAAAGTGAACACACTGACTCATAGGTAAATCCAAAGTATAGTAATAAAACTTTTAATGATTATTTAATAACATAGATATGAGGAATATTTATAGGGAAGGCTAGGGTATCAATATTATGCGATCAAAAAAAGGGTTAGAATTGATTCTAGCATACACATACGTATTTAAAGAGTACAAAAATATAGAATTAAAAGACTGTCCGGACGTCTATGTATGGAAGAAAAAGAGGAAAGTCTATCTCACTCAGGGAAAAAAAAAAAGTATATCCCACACTGAGTAACTAAAAAAATATAATAATAATAAAATACATAAAAAATCCCCCCTAAGGGAGAGAAACACTGCGCTAACGTGAAAAAGTAAAAAATATATTGAATAAACAAGCTGCCAGTACCAATTACTTAAACCAAAGCAATCCACGAAAATACAAAAAACTATAGGTCATCAAAAAGACGTCGTCGGGGATTGGCCAATCCCCGACGACGTCTTTTTGATGACGAAACGCGTAGGTGTGGCCTAAGCAGTGGTACGTCATCACGTCCACCGGATACGGACAACACAGTACGGAGCCCCAACACGGAACAGAGGAGACGCCGCAACTTTGAATTATCATATCGCGCTGTTATTCACAACAAAGTGTGAGTGCATTTCCATTTCTTATGTACAAAAAACCCGGTATCTTTACATACTACACTATGGGTCCTTTTGTTTTCTCTCCCACGGGCCTTTGAAAACATCCCCATACCTTGCTTTAACAACATCGTGGAACCATCGTATGGTCTATCTGTTGCTCTGGAGAAGTCTGTCTGGGAAGACTATAATTATCCCTAGGTTCATCTGACCGGTGCACATACGGTCTATCTTTGTGGTAAGGAGCCAACCTTATTCACTGGGTGTCGTTTGGTGGAAGAAGATTTTATGTTCAAATCTCACATATTATGGACTTTAATCACTTTTGAAATTTCACTTCTTATAATCACACCACTCCCACTTTATTTTCAAGCTTTTTTATTTAATATTTGTTTTCATTTTCACATTTGTCATGATTTTTTTAGCGCTGTACCTATAGTTTTTTGTATAATAATAATAAGTATAGAATAATTTGAGATATAATATTCCCCCTTTGCCACCAAGGTGCTCGAGCAAAAATTATATATATATATATATATATATATATATATGCGCAAAAGAAGATTAGAGATAGATAGAGAAGGGAAGAGAGATATGAAAAATAAGGATATAATAGGCTGCAGCCACAATATTTTCCAGTTACTCTATCACAAGGCTAAACATAGCAATATGATAGAGTAACTGGAAAATATTGTGGCTGCAGCCTATTATATCCTTATTTTTCATATCTCTCTTCCCTTCTCTATCTATCTCTAATCTTCTTTTGCGCATATATATATATATATATATATAATTTTTGCTCGAGCACCTTGGTGGCAAAGGGGGAATATTCTATCTCAAATTATTCTATACTTATTATTATTATATTTTTTTAGTTATCAGTGTGGGATATACTTTTTTTTTTTTTTTTTTCCCTGAGTGAGATAGACTTTCCTCTTTTTCTTCCATACATAGACGTCCGGACATTCTTTTAATTCTATATTTTTGTACTCTTTAAATACGTATGTGTATGCTAGAATCAATTCTAACCCTTTTTTTGATCGCATAATATTGATACCCTAGCCTTCCCTATAAATATTCCTCATATCTATGTTATTAAATAATCATTAAAAGTTTTATTACTATACTTTGGACTTACCTATGAGTCAGTGTGTTCACTTTAGTCTCTCTAGTTTTCAGCGCTTCATGTCTGAAATATCTTTTCTCTTAGTATAACATTAATAGTGTTACTGCACATAAAAAAGTGTGCAATTTATTCTGTAATTTGTCCTGTTTAAAACAACACTTTGATACAAACCATTGCAAAGTTATTTACAAATGAAATAAAGTGGGTTTTTTCAATGTTGAACTTTTTTCAGCGTGATACATGTAAATATATGTAAAAGGTGTAAATATAGTAATGAACAAAGCAAACAAAAACAGATTTATTTTAAACTATTAGCAGGCACAGCACTATGAAGTGCCTTTATGCGCTGTGGCATTAGAAGAATTTTGATTTCTCTGATCTTTTAGTCCAAACAAAACTTCGGTACTTAAAAATCTCCATAGGCGACGCTTTATTTTTTTTACAGGTTACTATTTTCGAGTTACAGAGGAGGTCTAGTGCTAGAATTGTTGCAAAAGCTTTAACGCACGCGACGATATCTCACGTGTGGGGTTTAAACGGCGTTTACATATGTGGGCGGGAATTGCATGCATGTTCGCTTCTGAGCGCGAGCTACCGGGGACCAGGGGCGTTTTAAAAAAAAAAAAAAACATTTTAATTTTTTTTTTTTTTTACTTTTTTTTTTTTGATCACTTTTAAACATCCCTTGGAAAAAAACAATGTTTTTCTCGATGTAATTCTTGTCAAGCCTGCCTTGCATACACACAGTCGTGAAAAAAAAAATGCTCGAGCAAAGCGCGGTGACCTACAACGTGTACGATGGCACCATGAAGGGGAAGTTCCACTCCGTTGGCACCACACTTTGGGCTGCTTTTGCTGATTTCGTGTTAGTAAAATTTGGTGAGAGACGATTCGCGCTTTTCAGTATTTGTGCTTTTCAGTCTGTTACAGCGTGACGAATGTACTATCTCCATTACAAATGCTAGTTTTACCAGAACGAGCGCTCCCGTCTCATATCTGGCTTCTGAGCATGCGCCTTTTTTCCCCCGTCTTTAAAGCCTACACACGACCGTTTTTCACGACGTGAAAAACGACGACGTGAAAAACGACGACGTGAAAAACTACGAGAAAAATTAGAGCATGTTCTAAATTTTTAATGGCCATTCACGTCGAGAAAAATGTTCTGGAGCCTACACACGATCGTTTTTAATGACCAAAAAAATTGAATTTTTCTCGTCATAAGAAACGGTTGTGTGTATGCAGCATTAGAAAGCATTCCCTAGAAGCACACTTAACTCTTTAATTGCCCCTGATGTTAGCCCCTTCCCTGACAGTGTTATTTATACAGTGAGAGTGCATTTTTTTGCACTGATCACTGTATTGATGTCACTGGTCCCTAAAAAGTGTCAGATTTTTCCATCGCAATGTTGCAGTCCCGCTAAAATGACTGATCGCTGCCATTACTAGTAAAAACAATAATAAAAAAGTCTATAAATCTATCCCATAGTTTGTAAATGCTATAACTTTTGCCACTTTTGTCACTTGCCACGTCATCTGCCACACCTTGCGGATTTTCACTTGCCACGTCACCTGCCACACCTTGTGGATTGTCACTTGCCACGTTACCTGCCACACCTTGTGGATTGTCACTTGGCACGTTACCTGCCACACCTTGTGGATTGTCACTTGCCACGTCACCTGCCACACCTTGCGGATTGTCACTTGCCACGTCACCTGCCACACCTTGCGGATTGTCACTTGCCACGTCACCTGCCACACCTTGTGGATTGTCACTTGCCACGTCACCTGCCACACCTTGTGGATTGTCACTTGCCACGTTACCTGCCACACCTTGCGGATTGTCACTTGCCACGTCACCTGCCACATCTTGTGGATTGTCACTTGCCACGTTACCTGCCACACCTTGCGGATTGTCACTTGCCACGTCACCTGCCACACCTTGTGGATTGTCACTTGCCACATCACCTGCTACACCTTGCGGATTGTCACTTTCCACATCACCTGCCACACCTGGCGGATTGTCATCTGTCTGCTAAGGTGGTATTTTGCTTGTTTCTTGCTGTGTCCCAGAGTCAGGCAGCAGAGAGATAATGTAATCTCTCTGCTGCCCACGCTGCCTGCACAGTGAGAGCGGAAGTTACTGCAGGGATGCTCATCTCTCTACTCCCCTGCCCCGGCTAGCTGATTGGCCAGCTGCGCTCTCAAGCTGATCCGCCCACACACTGACCCGGCAGCCCGGCCCGCCCGCCTACAAACCGTGCCGACCACCCACAAACAGCACCGCCCAGCACACCCTCCCGCAGATAGACCTGTGGAGCGGCTCACAGAGTGCTTCCGGCACTGCCCGCAAAAAAATTCTCGGGGGTGGCAATTGCCCCATTACCCCACCTGGATCCACCATTGCCTTCATCTGATGTCACTCCTCTAGCCTGCGCTTTTTGAGGCATACATGCCTGTTTGTCAGCTTGACCTAATACAGAAATGCACCCCTAATGTGCTCTGAACCCGGAAGAAGTTGGAAGATGTACATGTATGTAATCAAGCCTGGCTGTGCTGACCGCCAGCAGTAAATGCACTGTGGGCAGGGGGAAAGCAATTAATTAAAGTGGTAATAAACCCAAAAGTAAAAATGTATTATATAGCAGCTTACCAATTCTGCTGTGACTGCTTATAAAGTGTGAGCTGGCTGTTTGGCTTTATTTTCAGTTAGGTGTCTAATCTGTCTGCCACAATGTCACAGTCCCACAAAAAATCACCGATCACCACCATTACTAGTAAAAAATAAATAAATAATAAAAATGCCATAAATCCCTATTTTGTAGACGCTATAACTTTTGCGCAAACTAATCAATATACGCTTATTGCAAGTTGAAGAATATATATTGGCCTAAAAACTAATAAAGATATTATTTTTTTGTAATTTTGTTTGGGGGGGGGGGGATATTTATTATAGCAAAAAGTAAAAAATATTGTGTTTTTTTTCGCCCAAAATTTTGATTGGATACAGCGTCGCACCCAGTGCCGCATCGCGAAATCATCCAGTCCTTAAAGCGGGGGTTCACCCAAAAATAAACTTTATATCATTACCTCATTTGCTCCAGCATACTGCTAACATCTGCAGTATGCTGTTTTTTTGGTACTTATCTTTTTATGACGAGTTGTTATCCGGCTCCGAGCGGGGGGATTACTTCCGGGTATAGGCATTGCTAAACGAAGAGGAGTTGATTGATGGCTGCGGAAGACGCGTCACGCCTTCCGAAAATACCCGCCGCTCGGGTGTTTACGGCGCCTGCGCAGTCAGCTCTACATGGCAGGCGCAGGCGCCGTAAACACCCGAGCGTCACTTCGGGTATTTTCGGAAGGCTTGATACGCCTTCTGCAGCCGTCAATCAACTCCTCTTCGTTTAGCAACGCCCATTGCCCGCAGGATTCCCTGCTTGTCGCCATGTAACAACGGCTCCGAAAAAGAAAAGTAGCAAAAAAAAAAAAGAACAGCATACTGCACGTTAGTAGTATGCTGGAGCAAATGACAAAAAGTTGATTTGGGGGTGAAACTCCGCTTTAAGTGATTAAAGGAGAACTAAAGGAATTTTTTTTTTAGCTAAATAGCTTCCTTTACCTTACTGCAGTACTGGTTTCATGTCCTTATTGTTCCTTTTTGCTTTGAAGTTGCTGTAATCCTGCTCTGTTCTCTACACTTCCTGCTTGTCTGTTTCTTTATAACCACAGTACTGGGAGCTTTCTCACGGTGGTCTGAGCTGTCATTACTGTGTGTTTAAAACTTCCCAGAACCAATCAGATTCATTTTAAAAACAAAACACTGCCCTGGATTTGTTTGTTTTTATTCTGTGTGTCTATTTCTACTTTGCAGAAACATGAAGCCAGTTCAAAAGTGAAACTAACCTGCAGGCACATTATATGATTGATTTTTATCTATTTTTAATCATTTTGAAAAGGAATCAGTTAACTTTTATGTCTCTATACCCTGTAAACAGTCATTTCAGCAAAAAAAAATGTACAAGGAACATAGGAGATAGGAAGGGTACATCTGCTATATGTTATGATACATTTCTATAAATGATTAATAAGGATTTTGTATCACTGTACAGTTGCAAGGATCCAAGAAAATTGTGAATACTCCATCACTTACTGAAACAGGGTTCATTTATTATTAGCTTGTTTTATTTGTATATACTGTATCTTCTTTTTTTTCTGGAGTGTACCTTTAAGAATTCTCTTTCCTACTCTATTATCCGCACAGTAATTTTGGGAGAAGCTGCTTGGTAGTCATGCCTGTATGATATTTTTACAGAAAATCAACAATAATTTATTTTATTTTGCAGTTTGTCTGTAATTTGGAACTTTTCTAGGTAATGGACTCAAGATTTAAAATTTTGTTGTATATGAAATAGTTTGTTTACTTTGCTTGGATTACTTTGCTACTGGAATTCAATTTGTCTGAAGCAACACCATCATACAGTATAAATATTCAATACAAATATCTAACTTTACATTTGCCATCAATACATTTCATCTCCCGCTTAGCAGTCCCAAACTGTAATTTGCTCAGGTCTAGATGAAATCAATTTAACAGAATAGGTAATCTGCTGAATGATCAGACAGAGAGTACCGTTTACTCTTGTGGTTGGCAATGCACGCAGTTGTAGTACACTGGTGTGGGTTTTTAGTTAAAACAGGCAGTGGGGAGGCAACATAACACCTCCTCACTGCCTGTCAAAAGCTCTCTTAAGAACGATCTACCACAGATTGCTCTTTAGAAATCCAACGTTATGCCGCGTACACACAACCGTTTTTCATGACGAGAAAAATGCAATTTTTTAAAATGGTCGTTAAAAACGATTGTGTGTAAGCTCCAGAGCATTTTTCTGGATGAGAAAAATTGGCATTAAAAATTTAGAACCTGCTCTAATTTTTCACGTCGTTTTTCATGTCGTTTTTCTCGTCGTGAAAAACGGTCGTGTGTAGGCTTTAACGACGGGGGAAAAAAACGTGCATGCTCAGAAGCAAGTTATGAGAAGGCAAATTTGCATAATCAGCCCAAAGGGTGGCGCCATTCGAATGGAACTTCCCTTTTATAGTGCTGTCGTACGTTGTTTTTTTCCCATTACATGAAAAACGGTCGTGTGTACGCGGCATTAGTATAAACTAGCCCTAACTGTAACTTAACAGTTTACCAAACAGGTGCAAATTTAGAAGCAATTGTGAAAAATAGGTTAAAGATGACAAAATACAGGCATGCCCCTAAAGACTCATACACACGATCGGACTTCCAATGGACTTTTCGGTGGATTTTGCTGGCCGGGAACTTGGTATTCATAGACACGGCAGGACTTTTTCAGCAAACTTTCACCAAATCACATGTTTTTTTAGCTCTTTACCGCCACCCTGTGGGTAACTTCTGCTACAGTTGTCTGATCTTTAGCATTGGTTCTGAGCATGCGTGTTTGTACTTTGGACTTTAGTCCGATGGACTAGTGTACACACAATCGCTCTCTTAAGAACAATCTACCACAGATTGCTCTTTAGCCGATGTAGGACATTTTTTCCTGGAAAGTTTGTCTGTTTGCACAGAGAACATTTGTCTGATAAAAAACACGAAATGTTTGTCCGATGAAGCGTACACACAGTCGGATTGTCCGATCAAACAGGTCCGTTGGACATTTGTTGTCAAAAAGTCTGATCGTGTGTATGGGCCTTTAGAATGATGACAGCTGCACAAGCATATGAAAGCTGCACAAAAACATACCAAAGCTGCACAAACATGGACTCTTCACACCAATGGCTCTGTGACTATCAGGGTAACACGTGGCTGAATAGCATAGTCTTCATAATATTCTATACTAACAGAGGGCCAGATCCACAAAGCTGCTGCGCTTTGTGAGCCTAACCCATTTACTCTACGCCGCTGCAAGTTAGGCCTCGTACACACGAGGGGATATGTCCGCTGAAAACGGTCCGATGGACCGTTTCAGCAGACATCTCCGCTCGTGTGTATGGGCTAGCGGACAGATTTCTCCACCCGACAGATTTCAAAGCATGCTTTGAAATCTATCCGGTGGAATCTGTCCGCCCGACATGTCTGCTGGTTAGTACACTTACCAGCAGACATGTCGTCCCCCACCGCCGCCGCGCCGCCGCCGAATGGATTCGGTGCATGCACGGAAGTGTTTAACTTCCTGGTGCGGTGACGTGGCGGTGACGTGGCGGCGTCAACGTCACCGCCGCGTCACCGCCACGTCACCGCGCCGTCCGGTGGCGGGGAATTTGATCCGATGGTGTGTACACGCCATCGGATCAAACTCCCGATCGGACATATCCGATGGAAATGGTCCGCGGACCGTTTTCATCGAATATGTCCGATGGTGTGTACGAGGCCTTACAGTGGCGTATTACTTATCCTCAAAGAAATAGCGCTGTTACTTACGGCGGCGTAGAGTAAATGGGCAGGTGTTCGCGGGTGTAATTCAAATGGGTTGTTGGTGGGTGTGTTTTATTAAAATTATCAATGACCTGACGCAAACGACGTATTTTTTGAACTGCGCATGCGCTGGCCGTGGACGTATCCCAGTATTTTTTTATGATTGTTGTATTTGAATGTGTATCCAATAATATATGTATTTTTTTATACTTATCGCCTCATGCTGTGCCTACAAAATCCATGATTGGAGAGGCTGAGTTGGCTTCTCTCACTTTTTTTTTCATATTTTGGATGTTGGCAAGGTGAGGGTCCTCTTTTCCTTGTGCAAAATGGAGTTAAAAGGGCTTTTACACACATTTGAACCTGGCGAGTACCTCTGCTGTACTATTACTCAGCATTTTACTGTCCATATACAGTATGTAGCTGGGAGGAAAAGTTAATAATCTTCAATCTAATAATCTATGACACTAATCATTGATAATTTTTTGATATGAATTAGGACGAAGTGATGACATATAATATCTAATACACATAATTAAAAAATCAATAAACCTCTATGATGAAAATATCTGAGGCTTAGATATTGATGAGGGTTAAGAGGATTATCTTGAGATGGTCTCACCCATCACAAATCGTATTCAGATTAACTAACAGAGTGAGAGCTAACCTAGCTGGATATCAATTGAATAGATTGTGTAAGTAGAACTTTAGAGTATGTAGTTGTTGGTAAAAGATTGTATAGATATTGTAAAGCATGTGGCCAGCTTTAGAAAGTCTGTGTTGCCAAGGAGAAATATTGGGCAGAATAGAAAGGAGAATGTAATTGGCTTCTCTAGAGGAAAAACAGCTAACCAACTTAAGCTGGCCATAGAAGGGTCAATTATTTTCATTCACTTAAGGTGGATGGAGGGTTCCTACCTGCTGTGTCTTTGTATTCTGACAGCTGGGAGACTTCGCCACAATTAGAATATACCGATCAGCATTGCAGGCTATGGCCTACAGCGCTGATTGAGTAGGGAAAATCAAGTAGGGCGGTTGTACAGAAGTTGATTGGTAAACTGACTTCTGTACAGCACTCCCGCCCATACATGAATTGAAATTCCACCGGTCCTTGCTGATCCAGGCGAGTTTTGATCCATGTTTGGCCAGCTTAACTCACACACTTTCTTATGCAGATATTACAAAATTTACAAAAAAATGACACATATACCAAAATTGCACTTTTTTTAACCCGTGCTCTAAGGCCTTGTACACACGAGGGAATATTTCCGCTGAACATGGTCCGACGGACCATTTCAGCCGAAAAATCCGCTCGTGTGTAGGGGCAAACGGACCGTTTTGGCCGGATTCCTCCGGCGGAAAAATGTCAAATTTCTGCCCGCACATGCGTCGTATACTGTGAATGGATCCGACGCATGTGCGCGGAAGTGTTTACTTCCTGGTGCAGTGACGTGGCGGTCACGTGGCGGTCACGTGGTGGCGCCAACATCACCGCCGCGTCACCGCGCTGTCCGTCGGCGGGGAATTTGATCCGATGGTGTGTACAGCCATCGGATCAAAGCAATCCGGCGGAAAGATCCGATGGGAACGGTCCGTCGGACCGTTCCCATCGGATATATTACCTCATGTGTACAAGGCCTAAGGGTCATGTTGGTACTCGTGCATAGTAGGGGAAAGCCATCGGTCTTGGCCCTTACTGTATGTGCACTGCACAGGGGTATCCCCTGCAATTCTTTTATTGATGGTGCTGTGCTTGTGCTGGAACTGGGGGGGTAGCTAAGTCCCCATGTGGGTGGGGCTTAGTGTGCCTAAGTGGGGACCCAGAAGAAGTGCTCACTAGTGCTCCCAAAGGCGTACTGAGACTGCCATTTAATGCAAGGTTGGCATTAAGGCAGCATTCCAACCTAAAAGTGCTGCTTCTCAATAGAAAACATAGTTAACGTCTTCATTGGCACAGTTTTGTACTCTTTACTTTTTTCACTACAGACAACAGTTCCTTATTACACTTCATAACTCTTCTCTCTGTATTGTGCAGCATTTCTGAGCCTGTACCAGACTCCACCACCCCAGTGACCTCACTACCAGTTACATTGATTTGTATATTACACTTGTATACTAGGAACCTTGACTTGTACAGTATAACACCATGTTTATTCCCTCCGGAGGCCTCACTTCATCTTCTATGACTTCCAGGCCAGGTCCCTAAGATGCTTCCTACCGTGAATCAGACCCAGGATTGGGGTACCATTTGCTAGAGAAGGAACCTAGCCACGCACGCTCCTTCACTACCAGGGCCTTCCGTCACCTATGCAAAGTCACTGCTACCACACTGGCAGGCTGATTATGCATATTACAATAGTACTGTAGTCATTAGCAACAGCAATATAGCCTTCTCTGAATAGCTTCACTGCACATGAGATATTTGTAGTGCATCTTCTCTAACTCATCTTGTCCCCTTAATAAGCCCTGTTCATCTGATACGCCATGCATGAATCACTTTAAGATTGTCCTCAAGTAACTTCAGACTGGACCAAGGTAATAAAGATACTTTTACTAAAGTTGTTTAAACATAACAGGAACAGTTCAACAAGATCTCTTTAAAGGTGTTTTAAACCTAAAAAAAAAAAAAACCTACAAGACAAAGGCATAATGAGCTAGTATGCATCGCATACTAGCTCATTATGAAATACTTACCTTAGTTTGGTGACATGTCTCCCAGAGTTATTTCCCGGTTTGCGTGCTCCGTTGCTGTGATTGGCTGGAGCCGCGATGATGCAACTCCCGCCCATGCACGTGGGAGATGCCGGTCACGGCACAGGCCCTGAAAAACGACACCAGTGGTTCGTTTCTTCAGTGCACATGTGCTGATGACATTGGCACAGGCGGATACAGTGAATATCTCCTAAACTGTGCAAGTTTATGAGATATTCACGGTACCTACAGGTAAGCCTTGTTATAGACTTACCTGTAAGCAAAAGTGTTGTAACAAGGTTTACAACCACTTTAATACACATTCCTGTACACAATCTTCTAAGTGCCCCTTAGTTATTCTCCTGGTGCCCTTCTCTGCCTCATGAGGTAGTCATACCTTAATTAGGTGAGAAATTCCTTTTAAGTCCAAGAGTCCATTAACCAGTGGCAAAAGTTCATATCCCTGAAACCCTGACTAGGTTCCCACAATGGGTGGTTGAACAGCAATTACATCCTAGCTTAGCTCCTGTTCCCTTCCTATGCCTTGGATTGACTCTCCCATAGACTGCTGATCTCCTATATTTATGCTCTTCTCAGGCACAGAACACATGAGATCACCATAATCAGCAAATCTATTAACTGTTTTGCCCAAGCAGAGGGTGGTACTTTCTATAAAGCTCCGTAAAAAAATAAACAGCAGAGTTAACCCTTGCTTCTCAGGACCAATTCTGCAGGGCAAGTGGGCAACATAACTAAACATTGCAATATATAGTTAACAAAGAAGGGCAACCAAAGTAATCACAATCACAATAGTCAAAAACATTAAACAAATAATCTGCTCACACCCAGTTCTAAATTCCATTTAATGAAATCAGATTGCGCTGGTGAGGTTGCATTAATTGGTGCTGGTGAGGCTGCATTTGATGGGTGCTGGTGAGGCTGCATTTGATGGGCGCTAATAAGGCTGCATTGATGGGTGCTAATAAAGCTGCATTGATGGGTGCTGGTGTGCTGTATTTTAGGAGGTGCTTAAAGTGGATGTAAACCCAAAAATTGTTTTATTTATTTTTTGATGTCACAACGTAGAGTATAAGATTTCCTATCATCTGTGCCCAGTCTTGCCACACAGAGTTAATCCATCTCTGAGTAATCTTCTTTTAAAGTCCAGTGCAAATTAACCGGACTTCAGATAAAAACCTGCCAAATTAGGTTAAGTCCGTTTCTCTGTTATTGCTTTCAGTAACAGTTTTTTTTACAAATATAGCGTGGACATGTTTATCATAACAAGAGGTGATCCAAAGTTCATTGTATATTACTAGAATGTGTTATGATGTTATATCACCTCATGTTATGATAAACAAAACATAACATATGATAAACATGTCCTAGCTAGATATGTAAATAACCTCTCACTCAAAGCAAGAAGAGAGATTCTGGACTTTTTGATTTAGGCAGGGTTTTATCTGGAAGGCTGTTCATTTTCACTGAACATAAAAGAGGATTACTCAGCGCTGGATTAACTCTGTGTGGCAAGACTGGGCACAAATGATAGGAAATATTATACTCTACATTGTGACATCAAAACAAAAAATATTTTTTTGGGTTTACATCCACTTTAATGAAAAAGGTAGGGTAAACATGGGCAGGGCAAAGGAGGTAGAGTCAGGGGTGGAGCCAAGGGGGGGGGGGTAGCAAAATGAGGTCTCGTCTAGGGTGTCAAAAATCCTTGCACCAGCCTTAAATATATATCTGCAATGACTGCAGGTGAACAGGAAGTTGTTTAAAGTTGTCACCAACCTCTACTGAGAGAGGTCTACATGGGGGAGAATGGCATACATTTGGCTGGCCCTCGTTTTCAAACAGATGCAGTGGGGGGGGGGGGGGGGGGGGTTCTTCAAGGTGGCTGGGAGAGTTTTTTTTGGTGCTCTAGTTAAAATAGGTATGGTTTATAAAGTTACAAGGATATGAAAATCTGGTTATTAGGTGAGAAAATCTGGATATGAAAAGTGGTTTCCACTAAACTGACCCTACTCTGCATATGTTTATGAAGGTGGTAAGGTAATTTCATTGTACATTCTCGTGGCTCAGAAACTATAGAACAGTTATTCTCAACTAGGGTTCCTCCAGAGGTTACAGGAATTCCTTGAGCGGTGGCTTACTCATTTAATTGTGTCTCCATAGTTCAGGGGACAACACCATGTGGCATGAAACCAATATTATTTTGAGTTATCTATAAAGGGGGCATTCTTTCCAAAGACCTCCAATACATTGGTTTTTAAAAGGGGTTCCCCGGGACCTAAAAATTGTTTGAAGAATCCCTCTGGGGCAAAAAGGTTAAGAATAGCTGCTATAGAATATGTCAGTGCTATACAATTTAGTTGAAAATTGTTTCTCCAAATTAAAAAATAGGGAGGAAATATCCCCCCCCCCCCCCCCTGTAAAACTCCAAGTTTCCATCTTTTGTTTTAAGCACTTTCTAGAAGAAGGACCTAACCCATGACACTCTTTTAAGCCTTAAGTCTGTGGGAGAAAAGAAGAACAAAGATTCCCTGGCTGATCATCATATTACTATATTTTTAGAATATTTGTTTGTGTACTTAGTAAAAGTAACATCTTGAACTGAATCTAAGAGAACAGATTGAGGTCGGGGGAGAAAGGCCTTAGGCCATAACAAAGGGAAGCTTTAGATGCATTTATAATAATCCAGGAAAAAATAATAAATGTTTTAAACACTAAATAATGTATTTCGCTAAACATGTATTTAGATATAGGAATGGATTGGATTTTTTTAATATATGATTTCCAACTTATGCCCCGTACACGCGATCTGAATTTCTGATGGAAAAGTCAGATGAACTTTTTCCATCTAATTTTCTGATCGTGTGTAGCCCTGGAGTTTTTTCATCGGAAATTCTGATGAATTGGATCGGAGTTTAGATATAGAACATGTTCTATTTTTTTCCGATGGAATTCCGATGTGATTTGGCCAGGCAAAAGCCAGATCGTGTGTACGCCGTATTCTGGAATTAAACTGGGTTGTAAAGGAAAATATTTTATTCCCTAAATAGCTTCCTTTACCTTAGTGCCGTCCTCCTTCACTTACCTCATCCTTCGATTTTGCTTTTAAATGTCCTTATTTCTTCTGAGAAATCCTCACTTCCTGTTCTTCTGTCTGTAACTCCACACAGTAATGCTTGGCTTTCTCTCTGGTGTGGAGAAAGCCTCTTGAGTGGGGAGGGGGCGAGCAGGCAAGTTAGGACACTCTCTACTTTGCAGATAGCTGTGTTTTAGTGGGCGTCCTGACACTCCTGCTCGCCCCCTCCTCCCTCAAGAGGCTTTCTGCACAACAGGGAGAACGCTTCACATTACGGTGTGGAGTTACAGACAGAAGAACAGGAAGTGAGGATTTCTCAGAAGAAATAAGGACATTTAAAAGCAAAATGGAAGGATGAGGTAAGTGAAGGGGGACTGCACTAAGGTAAAGGAAGCTATTTAGGGAAATACATTTTTGTCCTTTACAACCCCTTTAAACATAAGCAGGAATAAGCTTCTGCCTTTACTAATTGTTTTATCCAGAGTGGCAGTAACAGATTTATATAACTCAGTGGGCTCGTATGAACCTATTTGTCATATATGTAACTACCAGTAATTAATAATTAAGATGTGGTCTACAGGACAAAACCTTGCTTGAAATTTGACATTTGAACCAATCGGATTAGGCTGGACTGATTTGATAACATTTGATAAATATTCAATGAGCACAATTACATTCTAAGTAAAAAGTGATCACTGCCGACAGATAACATGAAATTGCCATCAGAGTAATTTTTTTTCAGTTTGTTGAACAGTCATTCTCTGCAGAAAATAGTTTCAGAGACATTTTATCACTACAAACAAAACAATCATTTAGAACGTGGGGCGATCACATTGCAAAAGATATCTGCTACTTTTCCAATCACAATTTTTTTTTTTTTTTAAAGCAGGCCTTTACCCCTTTTTCTAAAGCCTCATACACACGATCGGATTTCCAACGGACGAATCTGTGGAATTTTGTGCAAAGGGCTTTGGCCGCGAACTTGTTCTGCATACAGACGGCATTACTTTTTCAGCCAACATACATGAACTACGTGGTTTTTCAGCTCTTTAGCACCACTCTTTGGGCAACTTCTGCTAATGTTGCGCTATGGTTAGCATTGGTTCGGAGCATGCGTGTTTGTACTTTGGATTTTATTCCGACGGACTTGTGTACACGCGATCGGATAATCAGACATGACACATTTGTTGTTGGAAAATTTAAAAGCATGGTATAAAACATTTGTTGTTGGAAATTCCGACAACAATTATCCGATGGAGCGTACAAATGGCCGGATTATCCGACAAAACCCTGCCATCACACATTTGTTGTTGGAAAGTCCGGTCGTGTGTACGAGGATTTAAGACCCTCTAGACTACCTCCTTAAACCTCCCTCTTACCCAATTGCAAAAAAAAAAAGCAATGATGGCATATCCTGACCAGGAGTGGCTTGTCCGTTAGGGGCAGGGCGCCAGACTCAAGCTCTAATTGGCTTGAGGAATTGTGTAACCATACAATGTATGTTGTGAAAAAACTTGTGACAATAGCGAAAAAATATTCTCTATTGTCTTTCGGCTTCTCCTCCCAACTGATCAGGACAAGAGATGGATCGGGTTGGCCAGAAGGAAAAGCCGAGGAAGCTGCGGAGAGGCTGAGTGCCAGGGACCTTCACCATGGAGGAGCTGAGTGCCGAGGACAGTCACTGTGGAGGGGTGAGTGTCGGGGACCTTCACCATGGAGGAGCTGAGTGCCGAGGACAGTCACTGTGGAGGGGTGAGTGTCGGGGACCTTCACCATGGAGGAGCTGAGTGCCGAGGACAGTCACTGTGGAGGGGTGAGTGTCGGGGACCTTCACCATGAAGGAGCTGAGTGCCGAGGACAGTCACTGTGGAGGGGTGAGTGTCGGGGACCTTCACCATGAAGGAGCTGAGTGCCGAGGACAGTCACTGTGGAGGGGTGAGTGTCGGGGACCTTCACCATGGAGGGGCTGAGTGCCGAGGACAGTCACAATGGAGGGGTGAGTGCCAGGGACCATTACCGTGGATGGGGTGAGTGTGGGGGACTGTCACCGGTCATTGATTTGCATTTCCTTATACATTTTCATATGATTTGTGTTTAGTAAACTAAGTTTGGAGAAAACACAACAAAGCTCCCCACAATGCTACCAGGGCATCTCCAACTCTACCATTGTCTCCAGGAGAGACTGAGTGCAGGCAGACCTGGGGGGTTTGTTTGCCACCCACCTCCAAAAAGTTTAGCACCAGCCGCCACTGATCCTGACCCCCGCACATATGGTCTGATACGGTGCTCCAAACCGCCTTCTGGGTTTTTGTATCATGCACTGATGGGCACTGATAAGGTGGCACCAATGAGCAGGCACTGACGGGCACCGACGATGGTCACTAATATGCTGCACTGGTAGGCGGCACTGATGGGTGGCACTGATGTACAGCACTGATGGACATTGATAGGCAGCACGGATGGGCATTCATGGGTGGCACTGGTAGGCACTGATAGGCAACACTGATGGGCACTGAAAGGTTACAAAGATGGGTACTTATGGGTGGCACTGATAGGCGGCACTGCTGGGCATTGATAGGCAGCACAGCTGGGCAGTGCTGGGCAATGATACGTGGCACTGACGGGCATTGATGGGCACTGATACGCGGCACTGATAGGTAACCCTGGTGGCACTGGCAGGCATTGTGCGGCACTGATAGGTATCCCTGGTGGTACTGGCAGGCATTGTGTGTGGGCACTGATTGTCAGCTGCCTGGGCACAGATTTGCATTTTCCTGGTGGTCTAGGAGGGCATACCTGGTGGTCCACTGTGAATGGCCATCCTGGTGATCCTGGGTGGGATCCGAGGGGGGGCTGCGCTGATAAACAATCAGCATAGACCCCCCTGTCAGGAGAGCAGCCGATTGGTTCTCCTCTACGAGTGAGGAAAAACAGATCAACGGCTCTTTCTGTTTACATTGTGATCAGCAGCATTGTGATCAGCAGTGATTGGACGCGGCTAATCATGTGGTAAAGAGTCTCCGAAAGATGCTATTTACCGAAATCGGTGTAGTGGTGTGTCAGACTGACACACCACACCACTGATCATCGTGATGCGCACTCCCACGGGCACGGGGCAGCTGTTATTCTGCTGGACATCATATGACATCCAGTCAAGATAACGCAACCACCGCCCAGTCATCATTTTGCTATAGGCTGGGCGGGAAGTGGTTAACCACTTAAGACCCAGACCATTATGTAGGTTAAGGACCTTGCCCCTTTTTGCAATTCGGCACTGCATCGCTTTAACTGACAATTGCACGGTCGTGCGACGTGGCTCCCAGACGAATTTGGAGTCCTTTTTTCCTCACAAATAGAGCTTTCCTGGTGGTATTTGATCACCTCTGTGATTTTTATTTTTTGCGCTATAAACAAAAATAGACGTCACTGATCGTCTTTCCCTATATCAGGGAACAGACGATCACTGACATTGCCACAATGAAGAATGGGGAAGGTGTGTGTTCACACACACCTCTCCCCGTTCTTCAGCTCCTGTGATCGATCGCGGGACACCAGTGGCGATCGGGTCGGCGGGTCCCGCGGGCGTGGTCACGGAGCTTTGGACTGGGTCGCGAGCGCTCTGCTGGGCTTTTAAAAAGAACGTACAGGTACGTGCTTGTGCCCAGCCGTGCCCTTCTGCCGACGTATATGGGCGTGAAGGGGTCCTTAAGTGGTTAAATAGGGACCAATATTAGGAAAATAATATTTTATTTTTAATAGTGAGGTTGGAGTTACTCTTTCAAGCAGAACTACACTGTATTTGAGCACAACAAACCAAAAATTATATTTAATTATTTTTTAATATTCAAAGCAAACTCTTCCATCCATGTCTCCTTGCTTAATTTTGCTGAAAAATCACTTTGAAAAACACCCGTATTTCTGGCCATGGCCATCGTGAGTAAGGGCAGATCATTCATGTAGCATTTACTTCCTGGAATCCATCTGGCTTTAGCTCAGACATGCAGGAAGGAGGGTGTGCTCAGCTGAGAAAGCCCCTCTTCTACTCCTGAAGACTCCTGGGATCTATCACATCATTTGCCTAGGCCGGAAATTTAGTAAATAATTAAAGAAATGTAAAAAAAAAAAGTTTAAAACAATAAATTAAATATTATATACTTTCCTATCCATTTACTAATGCAGGCGGCATAAGGAATAAAAATAGTCAATGTTAATTGAGAGAGTGAAGTTCCTTGAATTAACCACTTGACTACTGGGCACTTAAACCCACTTAATAACCAGACCAATTTTCAGCTTTCGGTGCTCTCACATTTTGAATGACAATAACTCAGTCATACAACACTGCAACCAAATGAAATTTTTGTCCTTTTTTTCCCACAAACAGAGCTTTCTTTTGGTGGTATTTTATCACGTCTGCGCTTTTTATTTTTTTCACTATAAATGAAAAAAGAACGAAAATTTTGTAAAAAAATGAATTTTTCTTCATTTCTATTATAACATTTTGCAAAAAAGTAATTTTTCTTCATAAACTTGGCCTAAAATGTATACTGCTACATATCTTTGGTAACAAAACAAAAAAAAATTAGATATTATTTAGTCTGGGTGAAAGTTATAGGGTCTACAAGCTATGGTACCAATTACTGAAAATTGATCAATTTGATCACATCTGATGTACTGACAGCCTCTCTCATTTCTTGAGACCCTAACATGCCAGAAAAGTACAAATACCCCCCAAATGACCCCTTTTTGGAAAGAAGACATTCCAAGGTATTTAGAAAGAGGCATTGTGAGTTTTTTGAAGTTGTCATTTTTCCCACAATTTTTTGCAAAATCAAGATTTTTTTTCATTTTTATTTTCTTTCCACAAAATTTTCATATTAGCAGGTTATTTCTCACACACAGCATATGCATACCACAAATTACACCCCAAAACACATTCTGCTATTCCTCCCGAGTAGGGCGATACCACATGTGTAAGACTTTTACACAGCATGGCCACATACAGAGGCCTAACATGCAGGGAACGCCACCAGGCGTTCTGGAACACCCAGACCAATTCTGACATTTCTCTCCTACATGTAAAAATCAACACTTATTTGCTAGAAAATTACATAGAACCCCAAAACATTATATATGCTTTTTTAGCAAAGACCCTAGAGAATACAATGGCGGTTGTTGCAACTTTTTATCGCGCATGGTATTTGCACAGCAATTTTTCGAACACATTTTTTTTGGAAATAAAACAGTTTTGTGCTTTTAAAAAAAAAAAAAACATTAAATTTAGCCCAATGTTTTTGCATAATATCAAAGATGAAGTTACGCCGAGTAAATAGATACCCAACATGTCACCCTTCAATATTGCACACGCTCGTGGAATGGCGCCAAACTTTGCGACTTAAAAATCCCCATAGGTGACGCTTTAAATATTTTTACTGGTTACATCATTTTAGTTGGAGAAGAGGTCTAGGGCCAAAATTATTGCTCTCGCTCTAATGTTCGCAGCGATACCTCACATGTGTGGTTTGAACTCCGTTTTCATATGTGGGCGGGACTTGCGTATGCGTTCGCTTCTGCATGCGAGCTCACGGGGACAGGGGCGATGTATGCCCAGAGTATTGCAGAGTATGCCCAGAGTATTGCAGAGTATGCCCAGAGTATTGCAGAATATGCCCAGAGTATTGCAGAGTATGCCCAGAGTATTGCATAGTATGCCCAGAGTATTGCAGAGTATGCCCAGACTATTGCAGAGTATGTCCAGAGTATTGCATAGTATGCCCAGAGTATTGCATAGTATGCCCAGAGTATTGCATAGTATGCCCAGAGTATTGCAGAGTATGCCCAGAGTATTGCAGAGTATGCCCAGAGTATTGCAGAGTATTGCAGAGTATTGCAGAGTATGCCCAGAGTATTGCAGAGTATGCCCAGAGTATTGCAGAGTATGCCCAGAGTATTGCAGAGTATGCCCAGAGTATTGCAGAGTATGCCCAGAGTATTGCATAGTATGCCCAGAGTATTGCGGAGTATTGCAGAGTATTGCGGAGTATTGCAGAGTATGCCTAGAGTATTGCGGAGTATGCCCAGAGTATGCCCAGAGTATTGCGGAGTATGCCCAGAGTATTGCGGAGTATGCCCAGAGTATTGCGGAGTATGCCCAGAGTATTGCGGAGTATGCCCAGAGTATTGCGGAGTATGCCCAGAGTATTGCGGAGTATGCCCAGAGTATTGCAGAGTATGCCCAGAGTATTGCGGAGTATGCCCAGAGTATTGCAGAGTATGCCCAGAGTATTGCAGAGTATGCCCAGAGTATTGCGGAGTATGCCCAGAGTATTGCGGAGTATGCCCAGAGTATTGCGGAGTATGCCCAGAGTATTGCGGAGTATGCCCAGAGTATTGCGGAGTATGCCCAGAGTATTGCAGAGTATGCCCAGAGTATTGCGGAGTATGCCCAGAGTATTGCCCCCCAGAGTATTGCCATAGTATTGCCCCCCCCCAGAGTATTGCCCCCCCCAGAGTATTGCCCCCCCCCAGAGTATTGCCCCCCCAGAGTATTGCCCAGAATTGCAGAGTATGTGCAGCAGGGATGGCTGAGCAGGGAGGGATGGATGGATGGATCTGTGACTACATTTGTCACAGATCCAGCCCGCAGCACTGGCGCTGCCATCTGCTCCCTCCCCTCTCCTCTCACACTGTACCGATCGGTACAGAGAGAGGAGGGAGGCACCGGCGTCATCAAATGACGCCGGTCTGTTTACATCTGATCGCGCCGTCATTGGACGGCGCGATCACGTGGTAAACCGCCGCTATCAGCGGCGATTTACCGTGATCCGTGACCCGCCAGGTCCTCTGGACCCGGCGGTCACGGACATTCCCGGGTGCGCGCCCCAGGGGGCGCGCGGGAGCGCGACTCTGGAATCACGTTATATAACGTGATCCCAGAGTTAAGCAACCACCTTGCCGCCGTTATTTTTCGGCAGGTGGTTGCTAAGTGGTTAATAAATAATCTTTATTAATCTTTACTAATCAGCCAATCATGGCATCAACCTAATGCATTTAGGCATCTACACTAGTGTTGCTCACGAATATTTGCATTGCGAATATTCGCTACGAATATTGCATATTAGATTATTCGCGAATAACTCGAATATTGCGGCGAATATTCGCTATGGCGAATATTCGTAGATTTTCAAATTTATTTTTAAAACAGATCACATCCTAGTGATCTCCATCGACGTCTAAAAGCATTGCTGGTATGATTAGAGAGAAACCCTGGGCTGAGTAGCTGATGCGATTCTTTTATGTTGCCGAAAATTCACATTGCAAATTTTCGGCAACATAAAAGAATCGCATCAGCTTCTCGGCCCTTCTTTTGCATCAGAGCCAATCAGAATAACTTGAATATTCGACAAACGGAATATTGCGCGATTATCTTCTCCGCCCTTCTTTTGCATCAGAGCCAATCAGAATAACTCGAATATTCGGCAAAAGGAATATTGCGCGATATTCCTTTTGCCGAATATTCGAGTTATTCTGATTGGCTCTGATGCAAAAGAAGGGCGGAGAAGATGATCGCGCAATAGGAATATTGCGCGATTATCTTCTCCGCCCTTCTTTTGCCCCCTTATTCTCCTTTCTTTTAAGTAGCATTAGTGTAGAGTTAGTGTTTAGTGCATATTAGTTTAGTAATACAGGAAATGATCTCCGTTTATGAGAATTTCGCAATTATTTTTGCATTAGCGAAATTTCGCAAATTTTTTTTGGGATTAAATATCACGAATATTCGATATTAGCGAATATTCGCGAATATTCTTCTATATATTCGCGCAATATCGTGAAATCGAATATGGCGTATTCCGCTCAACACTAATCTACACTTGCTGAAGTTCAAACCGAGCATCAGAATGGGAAAGAAATGGGGATTGAAGTGACTTTGAACAGTCAAGGTTGTTGGACTGGTCTGAGTATTTCAATCAATAGTTTTTATTATAGAAGTTTTCAAGGGGAACAGAAAAGAAAAAGGGGAAATGTAAAAGCACAGGGTAATGGGGGAATGCACAGTATACAAATAGTACGTGAAACATAGTCTAGTACAGGACAAAATATGAATAAATGCATTGAAAACAGAAAAGTCAATGGAACAAATATATGAGAACCTTATCAGTTTTGGGGCCATATGGACCAACACTGGTCAAACTGTCTTGTCGTCAAGGAGTTAATTGCTATAAGTTTTTCAAAAGTGAAATTCCTGTGGACCTCTGCTATTATATCAGAAATATTCACAGTGTTTTTAGATTTCCAATTTCGTAGAATGGACGTACGTGTTTCCAATAAAATGTGTGTAACTACTGTCCTCATGTGGAAAGGGAATCTATCAATGTGTATGTTGAGAAGAGCTAGCGCTGGATCAGGTTGAGTCAATATCCCTGTGGTGGAAGAAATGAGTTTAAAAATCTGATTCCACAGGCTTCTTATATGTGGACAATACCAGAATACATGCATGAGATTGCCTACTTGGCCACATTCTCTCCAGCAGTTGGCTGGTGTGCCAGGATAGAATGTGGCCAATCTCAGAGGAGTGTAGTACCACCTGTTGGTTAATTTAATGGACAATTCCCAGTGTTTTACACAGTGAGAAGCTTTGTGAATCGTCTGAAAAGCACATGACCAATCCTCTTTCGTGAATCTAGTACTAAGGTCTACTTCCCAGTTTTTCATTGCAGTCGTCTTAGAAAATTTCATCTTATCTTGAAATAAATTGTAGAACAGTGATATGCCCTTTGAGGTAGGGTGAGCTGTGGAATAAAATTTCCACATTCTCTTAGGAAGGGATATGGTCGGGGAAGGTAACGATTGGAGGAAGCGCACAATTCTGTCACAGGTATGGAAAGATCTGGCAGGTAAATGGAATTGGGATACAACCGTGGCAGGAAGTAGGGGCGTATCATTTGCGTACAGTTCCGAAATAACAGTCACCCCATGTGAATCAAGGTCAGAGACAGTCAATCTGGGTATCTTGGCTTCAAGTAGTCGTAATGGTAATTGGAGGTCAATATCATGAAAGTCTTGATGGTCTTGGTTCAGTATATGTCTCCACGCTTTCAACGAAGTCTGAATGGTAGGGGGTAAAGAGGTTAATTTCCAAGGAGACCATTTGTCACTGAGCAACATTATTTTCACATTAGCCGTCGGTGACAGTGTATTTTCTATGTTCACCCAGGGTGGAGCGTCTAGGTCATGGAACCAGTGTTTAAGTTGGTCAAGTCGAGCTGCCCACATATAGTCATGTATGTCGGGTAGGCCTGCTCCTCCTACTTTTTTGTGAGACACAAGATTGTTACGTGAACACCGTGCCCTTTTACCCTGCCAAATATACTTCCATCCTAATGTTGTGAGGCGATTAAGGTAATGGTACGGTATACACAATGGAATTACACGAAAAAAGTATAGGATTTGAGGCATAATCAGCATTTTGAAAGCAGATATTCTACCCATCCAGGACACTTCCTTTTCAGAGATCTTTTTGAGTTGGGTTTCAATTTTTTCAATCAGTGGGGGGAAATTAGCTTTGATAAGCTTAGAGACACTACTCGTAAGGGTGATACCAAGGTATTTGATAGAGCCCGAGCTCCAAGTGTAGGGTAATCGGGATAGTAGGTAACTCTTGACATGAGGTGGTACCCCTAAGTCAAGGATAAGAGATTTTGTAAAATTGACTTTGTAATATGAAACCTTTCCAAATGACATCAGAACATTGTGCACTTCAAGTAAAGATTCAACAGGGTCGGTCAATAGTAATATCACATCATCAGCAAAAAGACTGATGGTGTGATTTTCATTGTCAAATTGGAAACCGGAAATCTTTAGATTAGACCTGATGGCTTCGGCTAGAGGTTCTATTATGAGATTGAAAATTGACGGGGATAGAGGGCAACCTTGTCTTGTGCCATTTGTTATAGGGAAAGACTCTGAAAGAAACCCAGAAGAGTACACCCGAGCAGAGGGACATGAGTATAAGGCCAATATCGCAGATAAGATAGAACCCTGGAAACCAAATTTCTGTAGAACCATTTCCATGTATGTCCAGTGTACTTGATCGAACGCCTTCTCTGCATCAATGGACAATAACAGAGAAGGCGTTCGAGTTTTTCCAGCGTGGTGCACAATATCAATAATACGCCTGGTGGCGTCAGAGGCCTGTCTCCCCCTCACAAAGCCCATCTGGTCGCTTCGAACAAGTGTAGGGATGATATGTTTTAATCTAGTGGCTAAGAGTTTTGCATAGATCTTGGTGTCAGTGTTAAGAAGGGAGATAGGCCTAAAATTTTCGGGAATGTCTGGGGATTTGCCAGGTTTTGGAATTGTCACTATGTGGGCTCGTAACATTTCTTGGGGAAGTGAAGTGGTGGATATAAAATTGTTGAAGACAGTTGACATATATGGTGTTAAAACTGCATGGAATGTTTTGAAATATTCGTTGGAAAAACCATCGGGACCTGGTGATTTCCCCATGGGAAGGGAGTGTATGACTTTTAGTATCTCCTGCGGAGTGATAGGTAAGTTAAGATCCTTCAATTGTTGGGATGTTAGAGAGGGAAGTTTCAGTGTATGAAGGAAAGATTGAATCTCATGTATGCTAGGTTGGGGAGCATTAGCATATTTTTTGAGGTTATATAGAGAGCCGTAGTATTTTGCAAATAAATCAGCAATTTTTTGGGGGTTTGTGACTTTGTGTTGGGAGAGTGGGTCAGTGAGAAAAGCTATTCTAGATTTATTGCGCATGACTTTCAATCTATTTGCTAAGTATTTACCTGCCTTATTAGCATTGTTATAATGATTGAGTTTAAGCCTTCTCAAGTGTTTGTCATATTGTTGCGATAATAGTTCCCGAAGTTTTTCTCTAAGGTCTTTTAATTTGGCGGTCAAGGGGGGGGGATGGTGATTGTTTATTACTGTTCTCAGTGTCTTTAAGGTCACTGAGGACATCTTGGATTTCTTTGGATCTCTTTCTTTTTTCTATTGCCCCTATTTGTATGATAATACCCCGTATAACTGCTTTGTGAGCATTCCACAAGGTATTGGGATCAGTTACAGAGTTTGAATTGAGTTGGAAATAGTTATTGAGATGTTCGGTAATAGATTGTTGGTGGTGTGGATTCAGTATAGTTCTATTGTTACAGCGCCAGATGGATGAGGAGGGAGAGACCCCTCTTTCAACAATCGACAAGGAGATGGCAGCGTGGTCAGACCACGTAATATCATGAATTGATGTCTTATCTATGTCCTGTAGTAGCCACTTGTCTGTTAAGAACATGTCTATTCTTGAATAGGAACCATGTCTCCCTGAAAAAAAAGTATAGTCGCGTTCATTCGAATGAAGGCATCTCCATGCATCAAATAGTTCTTCTGAATGTAGAAGCGGTAGGAGTGTTGGGACTCCTCTTGTCCTTCTAGGTGAAGAGTCAATCATCGGATCTGAAAGAATGTTAAAATCACCGCATACCAATAGTCTGCCATATTGTAAAGAATGAGCTCTCTTAAGCACTCTGCGTATGAATCTCAACTGGTGGGTGTTTGGAGCATAAAGTGAGACTATGGTATATGGTTTAGCATTTATGTCACCAGTAATTATCACGTATCTGCCTTTAACATCAGTGATAACATCTTTAGGTTTGAAAGCTATAGAATTTTTGAATGCTATCAGGACACCTCCTCGTTTGGCCTTCGGGTTGGAAGCAGTATGGATAGTAGGAAAGTCCCTATGAGTGAATTGTGGAGTTTTATTCACTTGGAAATGTGTTTCTTGCACACATAGTATATCTGCGTTGGATTTGTGAACCTCTTTCCATAGTGAAAATCTTTTTGCTGGGTGGTTTAGTCCCCTAGCATTAATAGACAAAATTTTTATCACCATAGTGAGGTTGGCATATAAATGTGGTCAACAATTGTGGTTTGGTACTCACATATCAGGTAGGGATCATTGTCGTTGGCACTTACAAAGACAGCCGTGACAAGAAGAGGTTTGGTACTGGACCTTGCAAAGGAGGAGATGTCCTGGGAGAACCTGTGCATAGTATGAAAACAAACAAACAGGTTAGGAACCAAAAAGAAAAAAAAAACATAAACAGTGAACCAAACAATCTTAAGAAATGGATCCATTAATTGATCCTATCGCAGACGTAGCTGCTATTAAGTGAACAGGGGAAAAAAGGAACTGCCGTGTAGTAACTCCACACCGGAGATATTTTAGGTAGGGCTTGAGTCAAACATGGGTTTTGTTGCCGTTTGTAGATTTCTTATTCTTCTTGCGGGTGACTACTTGCCAATCTTGTTGAATTCCTTGGGGGACATTCATGGTGCGTGGATCTGTGGTTTGGTCTGGAACTATTCCCCAACGGCGAAGTAGTGTCAAACCATCTTCCAGGTTGGATACTGAAACATCAGAACCGTCATGGGTAATCACCAAGGTAGCAGGATATTTCCATTTGTGTGGCACTGCATGGTTTCTTAACGCTTTGGTGATTGATAATAGATTTCTACGGCGCTGCAAAGTGTGTCTGGAAAGGTCAGGCAGGAGTCTGAGATTTCCGTATTGTTGGGGAAGGCTCCCTGGTCTGCGTGATGTTTGTAAAATTATATCCTTCACATGGAAAAAATGGATCCTGAGTAAAACATCTCTAGGGATTTCGTCAGGGAGAAATGACGGTTTAGGGATCCTATGTATGCGGTCGATTAGGAGATCTTGGGCCGTTGCTTCTGGTAATATTGAGGAGAATAAAGTTTGTGCATATTGGAGGAGCTGATTAGGAGGCACCGTCTCAGGCACACCCCTCAGTTTGATGTTATTCCTCCTAGATCTGTCCTCGAGGTCCGCCATTTTGTCTTTGATCCATGCAATTTCATCTTCGTGACTGGAATGTGCATGGTCTGAGTATTTCAAAAACTGCTGATTTACTGGGGGTTTCACACACAACCATCTCTAGGGTTTACAGAGAATGGTCTGAAAAAACGAAAATATCCAGTGAGCGCAGTTGTGTGGATGAAAATGCCTTGTTGAGGTCAGAGGAAACTGAAGCTAAAATTTGCACAGGCTCACCAAATTTGGACAATAAAAGGTTGGAAAAACTTTGCCTGGTCCAGGGGTCAGCAACCTTTTTCCACTTAATGGCCAGATTCAATGTATGTGACTGCATGGAGGGCTGCATTCACCTGCTTTTAAATGTGGATAATAATCTGGGCCACTTAACATTACACAGCTCGCACCTCTTTACCCCTTTTTATTACACAGTCCCCCTGCATATTACAAGCCCCCACACCTCTGGACCTCTTTACATTACACAGCCCCACACCTCTGGAACCCTTTACATTACACATCCCCGCACCTCTGGACCCCTTTACATTACACAGCCCCCATACCTCTGGACCCCTTTATATTACACAGCCCCCATGCCTCTGGACCCCTTTATATTATACAGACCCACTGCATTTTACACAGCCCCCACACCTCTGGATCCCTTTACATTACATAGCCACACACCTTTGGACCCCTTTACATTACAAAGCCCTCATACTTGTGGACCCCTTTCCATCACCCAGCCCCCCTACATATTACACAGCCCTTCCATGTCAAGCTTTAAAATTGCGCACACTCGTGGAATGACGACAAACTGCGGTACTTAAAAATCTCCATAGGTGAAGCATTAAAAATTTCTACAGGTTACCAGTTTAGAGTTAGAGAAGCTATTGTGCTAGAATTATTGCTCTCACTCTAATGATCGCGGCGATTCCTCACATGTGTGGTTTGAACACTGTTTACATTTGCGGTCGTGACTCACATATGCATTCTTCTTTGCGTGCTAGCCAGCTTTACTTTTTTATTTATTGTGTTTAATTTTTTTAATTTTTACACTGTCCCTTTTAAATAAAAATTCTGATAACTTTTATTCAGTAATATGCACTGACAGGTACTCGTTATGGAGGGATCTGGGATCTACAAGACCCCAAATCACTCCTTTGCACCTAAAAGCATTCAAAACGCCAAGTTTGGCTATTTTTTATATTTTTTTTATTTGGCCCCTTTAGGTGTTCTGTAAACAGAAAGTGATGTCATGACAACACTGACTTCTTCCTGCGCTGCTCCTCTTTTATCTTTCTGTGTTACTTCTCTCTTGGTTCTGTCTTCCTCCTCTGACTTCTTTCTGTCACCTTCCACGCTCTTCTTACTGCACTACTCCAACCATTGAGCCAGCCTACTGTTTCTGTCCTCTTCCCTGTTCTTCTTTCTGTCCTTCTCCTCTTCCTCCCACTTCCTGCTTTCCTCCTCCTCCTTACTCTTTATGTACTCCTCCTCCTCACTCTTTTAGTGCTCCTCCTCCCTGTTCTTTCTGAACTCTGCCATCTTCTTGTGTATTCCTTCATCTCCTTTCTGTGCTCCTCCTCCTTCCTCTTTCTGTCCTCTTCTTTCCTCCTCTTTCTGTCCGCCTCCTACCTCATCTTTTATGTTTCCTCCTCCCTTTCCTTCTTGCACCTCTGTCATCTGCTACTCCTCCTCTTTCCTGCTTTGCTCCTTCTCCTCCTCCTCTTCTGTCTTTCTGATGTCCTCTTCCTCCTCCGACTTCCTGCTGCCCTATTTCTCCACTGACTTCCTGCTGTCTTCCTACTCCCTTTTCCTGCTGTCCCCCTCCTCCAGCCTTTTCTCATTCACTTCTTTCTTTATCAACACCTCCTCCTCCCTCTTCCTGCTGTCCTCCTCCATCCTTTTCTCCTTCACCTTTCTCTTTTTCAACGCCTCCTCCTCCCTCTTCCTGCTGTCCTCCTCCATCCTTTTCTTTTCCACCTCTCTCTTCATCCATTTTTCCTCTTCTGTAAGCTGCTCCTTCTCCCTCTCTCTACTGTCCTCCTCCGTCACCCTTCCCCCCACCTCGATCTTCATCAACTCCTCCTCTTCTTCTGTAATCTGTTCCTCAGCTCTCTTCCTGATGTCCTCCTCCTCTACCTTCTTCCTGCTGTCCTCCTCCAAAAAAAACAAAACAAACAAAAACAACCAGGGACCACCAGAGAAGATGCATTTCAAAAAGAAGTCAACAATGGTGGCCCCACATTTCCTTCAAAAGAGGTTTCTTACAAGAGCTAACCCCTCTGGGAAGCTCTCTCCCGAGGGGGTTACCTTGCGGGCACTGCCAAGTGTATGACTCGGCCCCGCCCCCCAGCTCGCCGCATCATTGATTTGATTGACAGCAGTGGGAGCCAATGGCTTTGCTGCTATCAATCATCCAATGAATAGCCGAATAGAGCTGACTAGAGCTCCGTGAAAGCAACATGGGATCGCGTTCAAGGACATTCGGGTCTCAGGTAAGTAAAACGAGGGCTCGGGGAGGCCGGTGACCTCAAGGTGTTTTTTCACCTTAATGCATAGGATGCATTAAGGGGAGAAAACTCAAAGCTTTACAATCCCTTTAAAGGAGAATTAAACAAAAAAATATTAGTTAAACCCACATGTCTTTTTTTTTTTACCACTACTGTTCCTTTATACTGCCTTTTGAAATAACAAATGCAGCAATTTAGAAGTTGGATAAAATGTTTAGCACTGGGAAAAACTTTTTGAAAGATAAATAGTGCATTTTATGTACAACTATATACAGTAGATTAGACCAAAATGAGGGACAAATAAAGAGGAAAGAGGGACAGAGGGACTTTGTTCCAAATCAGAGACAGTCCCTTGAAATCAGGGACAGTTGGGAGCTATGGATAAATGTGTGTTTGGTGTTACAACATAAAAAGAGGGCTTTGTGCCGACCTCTTTATAGCAAGGCATAATTAAACCCCTTCTAAAAAAAACTAACCTAGACCCAAAAGACCCAAACAACCGGCATCCTATAACCTCCCTCAATATATTCTCCAAGGTTATTGAAAAAGTAGTAGTACAACAGCTACAACACCATTTAGACACCCACAAACTCCTGGACCCAGTCCAATCGGGTTTCCGCCCAGGGCATGGTACGGAAACAGCACTTTTTAAAATATGGGATGGCGCTCTTGAAGCAGCAGACGATGGAGAATCTTGTCTCCTGATACTGCTGGACCTTAGTGCTGTCTTTGACACAGTAGACCACAAACTGTTGTTAACTAGTGATGTCACAAACCTAAAATTTTGCATTGGCGAACGCAAACTTCTGCAAATGTTCGCGAACGGGCGAACCTGGGCGAACTACCATAGACTTTAATGGGCAGGCAAATTTTAAAACCCACAGGGACTCTTTCTAGCCACAAAATTGATGGAAAAGTTGTTTCAAGGGGACTAACACCTGGACTGAGGCATGCCGGAGGGAGATCTTTGGCAAAACTCCCATGGAAAATTACGTAGTTGTCGCAGAGTCTGTTTTTAATCCTTAAAGGGCATAAATCACCCAACATTCCTGAATTGTTTGGAATAACGTGCTTTAAAACATCAGGTATGATGTTGTATCGATCAGGTAGTGTAAGGGTTAGGGTTAGGGTTACAGATAGGGTTAGGGTTACAGACTGTAACCCTAACCCTGTCTGTAACCCTAACTAGACATGTGCATTTCGTTTCGTTACGAATTCGAATTCGGACGAATTTTTCATTATTCGGAAATTCGGATGCATCCGAATTTCCGAATTACAAAATTAACGAAAGAAAAAAGGATACGGCGCTAGTGATTGGAAGAGCTACGATCAGACAATCAGATCGGGCTCAAATTGTTAGCATAAACATCTATGGTTAAATAAATGTGAATGACAAAGAAAGACACTCATGTGATACGTGAACAATGTGAGTGTGCTGAGAATACATATGGTGAAAAAGTCCTTCAATAATATCCATTCAGTTAAGAAGAAAAAAAAGTCCCAAAAGAAAATCCAATTAGTCATCCATGTGTGTAGGGTGGGGATAGAATGAACTTAATCCACCACAGAAAAGCACCCAGGTGTGGTGATGTAGTATCCTTACCATGTGTATTGACCGCTATGTGGGTCACTCCGGGCGCGGGGGTTTAAGGTCTCCCTCCTGACCCTCTGTACTGTCACTGCGGTGTTCTCAAATGTAGCGCGATGTTTTGACAAAACATAAGAGAGAAATAGGACCATAGCGTGATACCAGAGATATTTATTGATGTATAAAATAAAAGCTGATGCACTCACATTTGATATGTTGTCAAACAGCGGTGTGTCAAATAGTAAAGCCGGCGGCTGATCGTCCCTCTCCTGCTCGTTCTCGTTCAAGCTTCTTCGATAGGACCAGCGTGATGGCGTCAATACAGCAAGCCACGCCTACGCGTTTCGTCACCACGGACGTCGTCTGGGATTGGCTGCCAATCCCAGACGACGTCCGTGGTGACGAAACGCGTAGGCGTGGCTTGCTGTATTGACGCCATCACGCTGGTCCTATCGAAGAAGCTTGAACGAGAACGAGCAGGAGAGGGACGATCAGCCGCCGGCTTTACTATTTGACACACCGCTGTTTGACAACATATCAAATGTGAGTGCATCAGCTTTTATTTTATACATCAATAAATATCTCTGGTATCACGCTATGGTCCTATTTCTCTCTTATGTTTTGTCAAAACATTGCGCTACATTTGAGAACACCGCAGTGACAGTACAGAGGGTCAGGAGGGAGACCTTAAACCCCCGCGCCCGGAGTGACCCACATAGCGGTCAATACACATGGTAAGGATACTACATCACCACACCTGGGTGCTTTTCTGCGGTGGATTAAGTTCATTCTATCCCCACCCTACACACATGGATGACTAATTGGATTTTCTTTTGGGACTTTTTTTTCTTCTTAACTGAATGGATATTATTGAAGGACTTTTTCACCATATGTATTCTCAGCACACTCACATTGTTCACGTATCACATGAGTGTCTTTCTTTGTCATTCACATTTATTTAACCATAGATGTTTATGCTAACAATTTGAGCCCGATCTGATTGTCTGATCGTAGCTCTTCCAATCACTAGCGCCGTATCCTTTTTTCTTTCTTTCTATTTAATTTTTTGTATCACAAATTATTGATACTGGCTGCTTTCATGATAATATCAAGTGTTATTCTTTAGTTCACTCTTCTTAGTTTTGTCTAGCGCAGTGTTTCCTTCCGGATTTTTTTTAAGTACAAAATTAACGAATTTAAAGAAATTCGAAAAAACGCGAACGAAATCTGAATTCGAAAAGAATTCGAATCGAATTCGAAAAGAATTCGAATTGAATTCGGAAAAAATTCGAATTGAATTCGGAAAAAATTCTATTCGAATCCGAAAACAATTTCAATCGAAAACAAATTTGAATGAAAATTGAAAGCAAGTTTGAATCAAAATCTAAAAAATATAAATCGATTTCTAAAAAAGAATACAATAAAATAGAATATAAAATAATAAAACAATAAAATTAAAATCAAAGAATAGTAAAGAACAGAATAGAATTTAATAGAATGTAATCAAATACAATAATACAAATACAAATACATACAATCAAATCCGGTTGAAATAATTTCAAATTCGGTTGAAATAATTTCCAAAGTGGATGAAATAATTTCCAATCCGGTAGAAATAATTTCAAATTCGGTTGAAATGATTTCCAATCCGGAGGAAATAATTTCCAATCCGGAGGAAATAATTTCCAATCCGGAGGAAATAATTTCAAATCCAGTAGAAATAATTTCCAATCCGGTTGAAATAATTTCAAATCCGTTTGAAATAATTTCAAATCCGGTTGAAATAATTTCAAATCCGGTTGAAAAAATTTCCAATTCGGTTGAAATAATTTCCAATCCGGATGAAATAATTTCCAATCCGGTTGAAATTATTTCCAATCCGGTTGAAATTATTTTCAATCCGGTTGAAATAATTTCAAATTCAGGTGAAAAAATTTCCAATTCGGTTGAAATAATTTCCAATCCGGTAGAAATAATTTCAAATCCGGTTGAAATAATTTCCAATCCGGTGGAAATAATTTCAAATCCAGTAGAAATAATTTCAAATTCGGTTAAAATAATTTCAAATCCGGTTGAAATAATTTCCAATCCAGTTGAAATAATTTCCAATCCAGTTGAAATAATTTCAAATCCGGTTGAAATAATTTCAAATCCGGTTGAAATAATTTCAAATCCGGTTGAAATAATTTCCAATCCGGTTGAAATATCATCGAATTTGGTTGAAATATTAACGATAACGGATGAAATATTGTTGAATTCTGTTGAAATATCATATATCAAAATATGATCGAATTCGAATCCGGTAGAAATATTATCGAATCCAGTAGAAATCTTTTCGAATTCGACCCTTTTTAGAATTCGGTTGAAAACGATCGAATTCGACCGGGTTTTTTTCGAATTCGGTCAAAAACGATCGAATTCCGAAAACGAATTTAACAAATTTAACGAATTTAACTTAACAAAATTAATTAAATAACGAATAAAAACGAAACAAAATAAAACAAATTTTTTCCTTTTGCACATGTCTAACCCTAACCCTCTCTGTAACCCTAACCCTATCTGTAACCCTAACCCTAACCCTATCTGTAACCCTAACCCTATTTGTAACCCTAACTGTAACCCTAACCCTGTCTTTAACTTACAGAAAGGGTTAGGGTTACAGATAGGGTTAGGGTTACTGACAGGGTTAGGGTTAGGGTTACAGATAGGGTTAAGGTTACAGACAGGGTTAGGGTTACAGATAGGGTTAGGGTTACAGACTGTAACCCTAACCCTAACCCTGGCTGTAACCCTAACCCTATCTGTAACCCTAACCCTGTCTGTAACCCTAACCCTATTTGTAACCCTAACTGTAACCCTAACCCTGTTTGTAACTTACAGAAAGGGTTAGGGTTACAGATAGGGTTAGGGTTACCGACAGGGTTAGGGTTACAGATAGGGTTAGGGTTACAGATAGGGTTAGGGTTATGGTTACAGACAGGGTTAGGGTTATGGTTACAGACAGGGTTAGGGTTACAGACAAGGTTAGGGTTAGGGTTCACAGTGACAGACCAAACTCTGACAGACCAAACTCCCTGTTTAACACAGCGCAAACAACCGCAAACAGTCTATTTGCACTACCGCAAACTCCCCATTTACACAAGGTTGGATACCAAGCTAGCCATGTCTCGTTCCTTATCCTCACTGACGTCATTGAATGTCTCTTCTTCCACCCAGCCACGTACAACACTACGGGTACCAGATAGGTGATAACTAGCACCCTGGGATGCCTGCTGTGGTTGGTCTTCCTCCTCCTCAAAGCCACATTCCTCCTCTGACTCCTCTTCCTCAGACTCCTCTTCTAGCATTGCCGCAGGTCCATCAAGCGATGCTGATAAGGCTGTTTCTGGTGGTAATGGTGACCACAACTCTTCCTCTTCACGCTCATCTACGGCTTGATCAAGCACTCTTCACAGGGCACACTCCAGGAAGAAAACAAATGGGATGATGTCACTGATGGTGCCTTCAGTGCGACTGACAAGGCTTGTCACCTCCTCAAAAGGATGCATGAGCCTACAGGCATTGCGCATTAGCGTCCAGTAATGTGGCAAAAAAATTCCCAGCTGCGTAGAGGCTGTCCTAGCACCCCGGTCATACAAATACTCGTTGCCGGCTTTTTCTTGTTGGAGCAGGCGGTCGAACATTAGGAGTGTTGAATTCCAACGTGTCGGGCTGTCGCAAATCAAGCGCCTCACTGGCATGTTGTTTCGCCGCTGGATATCTGAAAAGTGCGCCATGGCCGTGAAGGAACGCCTGAAATGGCCACACACCTTCCTGGCCTGCTTGAGGACATCCTGTAAGTCTGGGTACTTATGCACAAAGCGTCGTACAATCATATTCAACACATGTGCCATGCACGGCACATGTGTCAACTTGCCCAAATTAAGTGCCGCCAACAAATTGCCTCTGTTGTCACACACCACTTTGCCGATCTCCAGTTGGTGCGGAGTCAACCACTGATCCACCTGTGCGTTCATTGTGGACAGGAGTGCTTGTCCGGCAGCCGTCAGCAGGTTTACCCAAGGAGTGCTTTGCAGACCAGGTATCAGTGGTCAGGTGGACCCTTGCCCCAACACTGTGTGCCAGAGATGCCATGACTTCCTTTTGCACAATAGAGTACAGGTTGGGGATTGCCTTTTGTGAAAAGAAATTTCGGCCGGGTACCTTCCAATAGCGGTGTCCCAATAGCTACAAATTTTTTAAAGGCCTCAGACTCCACCAGCTTGTATGGTAAAAGCTGGCGGGCTAAGAGTTCCGACAAGCCAGCTGTCAGACGCCGGACAAGGGGGTGACTGTGACATTGGCTTCTTACGCTCAAATATGTCCTTAACAGACACCTGACTGTGGGCAGATGAGCAGGAACTGCTCAAGGTGAGAGACGGAGTGGCGGATGGTTGAGAGGGGGCAAGGAGGACAGCAGTGGTTGACGTGGCTGAAGATGCTGGACCAGGAGGGGGATGGTGTTATCAACTGTGCCAACAAAATATAGATGAGATGTGGCACTGGACAGGTGGGCACAGTTTACCCTGTGAGCCAAAGACACCCTGGCAGAAAAATGACTACTATTCTGTATTGCAGTGAATTTTGTTCTTATATGTTATCAACTGTGCCAACAAAATATAGATGAGATGTGGCACTGGACAGGTGGTCACAGTTTACCCTGTGAGCCAAAGACACCCTGGCAGACAAATGACTACTATTCTGTATTGCCGTGAATTTTGTTTTTATATGTTATCAACTGTGCCAACAAAATATAGATGGCACTGGACAGGTGGGCACAGTTTACCCTGTGAGCCAAAGACACCCTGGCAGACAAATGACTACTATTATGTATTGTATTGAATTTTGTTTTTATATGTTATCAACTGTGCCAACAAAATATAGACGAGATGTGGCACTGGACAGGTGGGCACAGTTTACCCTGTGAACCAAAGACACCCTGGCAGACAAATGACTACTATTATGTATTGCAGTGAATTTGTTTTTTATATGTTATCAACTGTGCCAACAAAATATAGATGAGATGTGGCACTGGACAGGTGGGCACAGTTTACGCTATGAGCCTGGGCACCTTACATTACACAGCACCCCACAGCTCTGGGCCCCTTTATATAGCACCCTGCACCACTGGACCCCTTTATATTACACAGCACCTTGCACCTCTAGTCTAGCTAAACTCAATACAGTGTATAAATATATATACAAAACCTGGAATGCATATATATCCTCTACACACTGTAACTCTAACTGACTAGCCTGCCTGCCTGCCTGCCTGCTCTATCTAACTCCAAAAAATTACACTCTCTCTCTCTCTGTCTCTCTCTGTAAACCACGCAGCACAGATTAGAGAGAAAAAAAAACAGACTGATTGATTAGCCCTAAAAGGGGCTGTTTGGGGTGCTGTCAGGATGCTGTTCTAACAGCAGAGATCAAATGAGTCTTTCAGGACTGGAGTACACTGGCCTAGCTATCGCTTTCCCTATAAAATCAGCAGCAGCAACGCTTTCCCTCCTCTCACTCTGACTGCAGGTTCAGAATGAATCTAAAATGGATGCTACCCTAGAGGTGGGAGGGTGAGGGAGGGTATGCTGCTGATTGGCTGGAATGTGTCTGCTGACTGTGAGGTACAGGGTCAAAGTTTGCTCAATGATGTCGAATAGGGGGTGGGTCGAACATCGCATATGTTTGCCGGCGACAGCGAACGCGAACAAACGATGTTCGCTGGGAACTGATCGCCGGCGAACCGTTCTATACATCTCTACTGTTAACTCGCCTCACAGAGGTAGCTGGAGTGGCAGACTCAGACAACCATGGTTTTCATCATTCCTGGAAAACCGCTCTCAGACAGTAAGACTAGGACCTTTCACATCTGACTCACTCAGCATGTCTTGCAGAGTCCCCCAGGGATCACCCCTATCGCCCGTGCTATTCAATATTTACCTCCGCCCACTCCTAAAAATAATTAGTATCACTCCTACGCAGACAACACGCACCTTTACTTTCGTATCAGCGACAAAGTAGAACCAATACCCCGTATTAGAAAAATGCCTCACTCAGATAGACAACTGGATGACGGAGAGTCACCCCAAACTAAATGGAGCAAAACAGAACTCCTTCAACTCCATGCAAACCGAAATAAACCAGCCAGAACTCACTGGACACCACCACCCATCCTGGGACAAACCGTCACCCCAAGCACCAAAGTCAAAAGTCTCTGAGTCATTTTTGACTCTGACATGACAATGGATGCACAAATAGGATCAGTAGTTAGTGGTTACCACCATCTTCTACGTCTCCTACGAAGAATCGTCCCTTTCTTCCCTAAAGAAGACACAGCAGTAGTGGTAGGGACAATTATTAACTCCAGGTTAGATTATGCCAATTCCCTCTACTTCGGACTCCCTAAATACCAGCTGACCCGTCTCCAAGTCGTCCAGAACACGGCAGCAAGACTGGTAACAGGGAAAAAACCCTGGGAATCAATCACCCCGTCCCTGAGATTCCTCCATTTGTTGCCCGTAAAAGACCGAGTCACATTTAAGGCCCTAATGCACAAATGTGTACACGGAAGCGCTCCCCAATACTTATGTGAGAAAATAAAACAACAAAACCCCAAATGAGTGCTTCGATCAACCAACCAAAAATTACTACAAATCCCCAAAGCCCACTACAAGACCAAAGGAGAAGGTTGATTTTCAGTCCAAGGACCTCGACTGTGGAACGCATAACTAACATCCAAACGGAAATTGATCACCTGGCCTTCAGGAAAAAACGTAAGACTCGCCTATTCTGAGGGAGAAACAGAAGCAAAAGAGATACCAAGCGCCTTGAGGCGATTCAGTTTACAATTGTTGCGCTATACAAGTTATTCACTCACTCACTCAAAAACCCCAGACAAAGTTGTCTGTAAGGCATGAAACTTGAAGAATATTTATTGCTTCCACATTACCTACTTCCATTTATTTTAATCACTGACTACGTGGTTTTACTTTGAATTAAAAGCATCCACTGTCCTTTTAATATTATTATGTTTCTGCAGACCTGCCATATCAGAGGTTATCCAGAGGTCTGTGGACAACAGATCGGGAGTAACAGAAACGTGGATACTAAAGTTGGATATAGCACTGGGAAGCTTGTTCAAAGGTTTGGGCCACTCTGCATTTTCAGTTATCCCACTGAGTTGCTAATAAATTAATAAATATAATGTAACGAACCATACTTACAGCCTATAATGCCACAGTTACGGATTTAAGAAAATTTGCATAGCCCTGTCCTTTGCAGTCTGAGATTTCAGCTGCCCACAAAATGAAATGCAACTTTTGTTTATTTTAGACTTATTAATAATCTGGATAGTTTTATTAGTCCCTGAATCCAGCTGCATGAGATCACTGCTTCGACTGGCCTTCATCCAGAGAAACCCCAGCAACCACTGTATGTAAGAAGATCCAACTGAAAGCAGCAAATTCACACAGCAAACTTTCATAAATTAACGTCTTCTTCAGACATGATGATGAGTCATATATTCGATTTAAGTTGCCTACGTTACTTCCAGTGTAGATTATGCATTGGAGTTTCAGGTATCACATTTCTAGCCTTGGCTGCATGTAGTATGGCCCCTCTCCTGTACTGTCATGGCATAGGTCCAGTAGCTCACACAGAGCCCCTTTATGTGCCAGATCTAAAGGTATACAGGCTGTTCCTTACTG
The DNA here is from genome assembly GCA_029574335.1 of Rana kukunoris. Lineage (NCBI taxonomy): Eukaryota > Metazoa > Chordata > Amphibia > Anura > Ranidae > Rana > Rana kukunoris. The sequence continues at coordinate 97,325,640 of CM056051.1, forward strand.
CTAAGAAGTGTGCTTATTTCCAGTGTGGAGACACATGTGGGGGATGGAGGTAAGGAAATAACAGAACACGTTTCTTTTTCCATATTATTTCCATATAGCTTTTACACAGTGTAACCAGACAGGTTATGGTGAGGTGGGCTAAAAATAACAAAAGGCCTTATTGCGGGGGTGCTCAACCTGTGGCCCGCAGGCCAAACGCGGCCTTTGGATGCCCATTGATGTGGCCCTCCACCTCAAACTGAATGCAGGAGTTTTGGTGTGCTTTCAGAAAGCTGGAGCAATGTAAAAAAGTTCCATACCTAAACCTGATATTTAGGAAAAACACAGACCATACATTCACAATTATAAGAAATATTACTAAACATAACTTGCTATGTGAATAACTACTGCCTTGTGTCTGATCTTTGTGCTCGGTCTGCCTGGCTGAACAAGTTCTGTCTGTTTCCATGCTGGGCCTGTAACATATTTAAAAATCTCTTGCCAATATTAGATGAATTGTGGACACAGCTAGCCAATTCATTGGATGGAATTCACTCAACATGGGACCCACCCACTCTTATTCACATCAAATAAAACTGTCTGCACAGCTTGTTGCAATCTTTTAATTTCAGGACAAGATATTATAGAACTCATATTCCAAAAATAAATACAACTTCCCATTAGTTTGGCTACTCATGGTCATGAGATGATCTTGCCTGACCTGATTGAGAATCAGGAAATGGTCGCACATTTTTTAACACACAGTAACTTCTGAAGACAGAGCCTGGGAAAATCTGATTATATAGATTGGATTATAATGAAGATCAGTGAGTGGGGGCCCATCCATCAGAGACGCATGGGCGCTTCCCTCCCCTATCCATGCGTCCGGCCTCCTAATCTACATACAGGCTTTAATAAGCTTAAAAAAAAAGGGTGGGCTCAGGTCGCAGAGCACTGCGCTCCGATCCCATTAAGTTGTGTGACAATAGCGAATGAATATTCGCTATTGTCACATTGATTCTCCTCCCAGCCAATCAGGAAGCAGGCCCTGAGACTCGTTACACCCTAAAGTACAGATGATCCTATTTGACGCCTAGGAAGAGATGCACGGGGGAAGCCATCTTGATGCAGAGGAGGAGGAGACGTGATGGAAGCCATGCCCTGGGCAGCCACCCGTCCCCAATAGGAGCACTGTCTGCCTGTAACTCAGATAGGGTAAGTGTGGGGCTAGATGACCGACTGCCAATACAGGATGGGGGCAGTGTGGATGACCCGACTGACTGGGGGGTGTTGTTTGCCGCCACCTCCCCCCCAAAAAACACAACCACCACTGAAATAGAGCTTCTTATTTGCAATCACGTGATTGCACCAAATCATGCTTCCGATAGCACCTGTGTGTCCATCGTCCCACACACACTCAAAGGGCCATTATTTATTTTATTTTATTAAGATGAGTAGCTTTGGGGGGCGGCGCTCCTGTGCCCCTAATTGATGAACCACCACTGCTCTATTAGCTTCCTTTAGAATGTCTCTGATTGGAACTCTGATGGGGACACTTGATGTAAAGGGAGACTCTGGTGGGGACACCTGATGTAAAGGGGGACTCTGATTAGCACACCTTATGTAAAGGGAGGACTCTGATGGGAACACCTGATGTAAAGGAGGGCACCTGATTTAAAGGAGGACTCTGATGTGGACACCTGATGTAAAGGCAGACTCTGATGGGGACACCTCATGTAAAGGGGGACTCTGATGGGGACACCTAATGTATAGAGGGATGCTGATTGAAACATCTGATGTAAAGGGATGACTCTGATGGGGAAACCTGATGTAATGGGGGACATCTGATGTAAAGGAGGACTCTGATGGTGACACCTGATTTAAAGAAGGACTCTGATGGGGAAACCTGATGTAAAGGGGTACTCTGACGGAGACACCTTATGTAAAGGGAGGACTCTGATGGGGACACCTGATGTAAAGGAGGGCCCCTGATTAAAGGAGGACACTGATGGGGTCACCTGATGTAAAGGGGTACTCTGATGGAGACACCTGATGTAAGGGGGACTCTGATTGGCACACCTTATGTAAAGGGAGGACTCTGATGGGAACACCTGATGTAAAGGAGGGCATCTGATTTAAAGGAGGACTCTGATGTGGACACCTGATGTAAAGGCAGACTGATGGGGACACCTCATGTAAAGGGGAACTCTGATGGGGACACCTAATGTATAGAGGGATCCTGAGCATATGCTGCTCTAAAGCCTGGATGGTGCTTTTCCAGATGTGCAAGCTACCCATTCCATACACACTCCTATACCATCAGAGATGCAGGCTTTTGAACTGAGTACTGATAAGGTCCCTCTCCTCTTTAGCCTGGAGGATGGCGTGAACATGGTTGCCAAAAAGAATGTACATTTTTTATTCGTCTGACCAAAGAACAGTTTTCCACTTTGCAACAGACCATTTTAAATGGCATAAAGAATATGGCAGCTTTTCTGGGTCATGTTCAGATATGGCCTTTTCTTTTCATGATAGAGCTTTTACTTGGATTTTTGGATAGCACAGCAAAAAGTTTTCCTGGGCCCATGCAATGATGCCCACCACAGAATGATGCCTGTTTTCAATGCTGTGCCATCTGAGGGTTCAAAGATCACAGGCATCCAATCTTACATTTCGGCCTTGTCCCTTGCTCACAGAGTTGGTATCAAATTAGGGATGGAAGTATGTGTTCCGGGACATTTATTGTGGTATTATGTCTTTGCTTATATTATTTGTTATATTGTTTTTCTTTTCATTAATTTCTAGTCATATTTATTATGTCACTCAATAGTCCATCTGACACTTCCTGATACTTTTCCGTCCTGGGTGAGACCTGTGTGGACTATCCGTCGTGGAACACTCCATCTTAGCTCCCGGGGAGATGTTTCCTGTATGTGGGAAAGCGCATGGCCCATACTACCATGCCATCAGTACATGGATACCCTGTAAGTACCAGTTGGGGTGCTGACCCCCTGTTTTTGTTTGACAATGTGTGAATATACTGGATCAATTAGAAAAGTATCTATGTCATTGCAGAGACACATTACACGCTTGCTCCTGACGAGCGATGCCAAGTCTGCGAAACGCGTTGAGGCAACAGATGTCGTGTTCCAATCATGTGTCATACCAGCATATTTTCTATTTCTGTGTTTGCCTATTTTTGTGGACTGAATTTTGCATTTATCCATATAAATTACAGTCTTTATATTTATTTTAATTTAGTATATTTTCTCATCCCTCTTCAGTGTTTTAGGGATGAGAGCAATTTCCAAATATGCAGGTACTTATTTATGTGTACATATATATATATATATATATATATATATATATATTTATATATATATAAGTTTTACTGAAAATGAAAGTTACTAATGAATTAATAATGTGCCATAAAATAAATAATACTATATATCATAAATATGTTTATTACAATCAATGAATATATAACCCTGTCCCTCGCGTACTTCATGTAAAATTGCGCTTTCCTTGTGTTTTTTTTATATACACTATACCCTGGATCAACTGTTGGAAGAAGTAGTTTAACCACTTGTCCTCTGCTCAAATGACGGCGGGCGGAGGACTCCATTATCCTGACATCACGTCATATGATGTGATGTTCCTTTAAAGCCGTGGGCGGGCGCGCGCGCACCCGCCGCTCTGCGGGGATCCCGTGCGAGTGCCCGGCGGCAACGATCGCCGCCGGGCACACGCGATTGCTCAGTAACTGAGCGGGGACGTGGAGCTCTGTATGTAAACACAGAGCTCCACGTCCTGTCAGGGAGAGAGGAGATCGATTGTGTCCCTTGTACATAGGGACACAATCGGTCACCTCCCCCAGTCACCCCCCCTCCCCCCACAGTTAGAACACTCATAGGACACACATTTAACCCCTTCCCCGCCCCCTAGTGGTTAACCCCTTCACTGCCAGTCACATTTATACAGTAATCAATGCATATTTATAGCATTGTTCACTGTATAAATGTAAATGGTCCCAAAAATGTCAGAAAAGTGTCCGAAGTGTCCGCCATAACGTCGCAGTCCCAATAAAAAAAATCGCAGATCGCCGCCATTAATAGTAAAAAAAAAAAAAAAAAAAATGCCATAAACTATCCCCTATTTTGTAAACACTATGGGCCAGATTCACATACACTTAATATTGCACTGCGTAATTGAAATACTCTACGCTGACGTATTTTACCAGGCTCTACACCGAATTCTGGTAGATTTTTGCCCGTACGCTACGGCGGCGTAGTCTATTTCTCGCCGCGTAATCAAAATACGAGATTAGGGGGTGTGAAGCATTTAAATTAAGCGCGTCCCCGCGGCGATCGAACTGCGCATGCTCCGTTCAGAAATTTCCCGCCGTGCATTGCGCGAAATCACGTCGTTACGCCATTCGTTGTTTGAGTAGTGTCGTTTACGAACATTCCTATTCCCGGACGACTTACGTCAAAAAAAATAAAAGACGTCGGAAAACGTAGAAATTCGACGTGGGAACGACGGCCATACTTAACATGGGCTGTCTAATATTAGAGCAGCAAAAAGCTGGTATAGTGTTACGCAAAAAAAAGATGACTAAAGGTGCCGTAAGAGATTGCGAATGAAGATCGTAATTTCGGGGATCGCCGGCAAAAGCTCATTTGCATACCCAGACGCGGAAAACAACGGGAAGTCCACCCAGTGGCCGCAATTTTATTGCAGCGTAGATCCGAAGGCGTATGAACACGTAATCCAGTCGAATTGAAGCCCGCAGCCGTCTATTCATGGTTTGAGGTTTTCAACTAGCTAGAAAACGCGCGTAATTGGAAATTACTCCAGTCTAACACCAGTTAGACAGGCGTAATGGCTCTCTGAATCTGGGCCTATAAATTTTGCGCAAACCAATCGATAAACGCTTATTGCATTTTTTATTTTATTTAAAGTGTATTTTGTGCGTGAACTCGAGAGAGAGGAGCCGGACTGCAGGAGTTGGGAGTAGGCAGACCCTCCCCCCGGAGGCAATCGCCATCCTTCTCCATGCCCCCGGTGGCAATGGTGGGTGTGAGGGGGGGCCTCCCACTCACCCCGTCCTACCTGCTCCACTTGGGAGCCCAACTGGGGCCCAACAGGACCCCATCGGGGCAGAGGGACTCCCCCTATGAGGGAGTGAGGGGGCCTGACCCACCAAGCCAGCCCCGTAGGTCCTTCGCCTCTCTTTAGGAGACCGCATGGCCAAAGTGCGTGCGTATTAAACCAATTTTGTGTGCGTGCAAGTGTGGTGGTTTTTGTGGGGGGGGTGGGCGTACTAAGCACAGGCGTACCTTGCATAGCACACCCACCGGGAGCCGGGCTGAGACCACCAAACTCAATTCACATGTAGCCGAGACCGGGATCCGAAGCCTTGGCTGCAGAGGTGAACGGCTTGTCAGCGCAGTGCCAATCACGTTGAGCCACCACAGCTCCTTATTGCATTTTTTTTTTTACCAAAAATATGTAGAAGAATACGTATCGGTCTAAACTGAGGAAAAATACGTATCGGTCTAAACTGAGTTAAAGCGACGCAGTGCCGGAAGCTTAAATTTTGTCTGGGCAGGAAGGGGGTGTAGGTGCACAGTAGGCAAGTGGTTAATATGACAGGCTACACAGCTCCTGGGAGGCAAAACATAGCACTGCTGACCCCAAAGGCACCACATGCCATTCCTATAGCAATAAGCCTTGGACGTGACCAAATAATTGTATGTTTTATCTCTTCTCCCCTGCTCAGTTGTGAGAACTGATAATTATTTTCCGTTGCATCAGCAGCACATTGTTTGTTCTTTATAAAAGAGGGCTTTAATTACCATGTTGTGTTTATAATCTCATAAAGCTTGACCATTCCTTTTTGTAACCATTTATTAACATACAGATATAAAAGTTTCCATACTTTATCAAAACTTATTAAAAGGGAATAAAAGAAGTGAGCAGCCATTTTGTGGATGAATGAAAGTGGATGAATGAAAAAGTGCTGCGGCGCCACCACTTAAATGTAAAGTGACCATGAATGATATATTCTGTGCCGTTTAATCTAAATAGTGAATAAATGAATGAATAATTCCTATACTGAATGAATGGGGAAATTGATCAGCGCAAATTTTATAAGTGATAATAAACGTGGGTGTGAGACTAATAATGGAAAAAGGTAGATGATGCGTGGCTATGAGTGCAATGAGTGCTGATGGCCAATGCAAACACAATGCATAAACTAGAAAACAAATAAATAATGACAAAAAATGACAAGTGTCCTGGTGTAACCAAAAGATGAAAAAACAAATCTTCTCTTCTCAGTCTTCTTATACAGATTCTTTTAGGTGCTGTGCTCACAGAGCGCTTACCTTAAACCAGGTATAAGTAGACTTGTATGGGTGTAAATAAATCCAGGGATGGCTCCTCTATGTTGATTCCCAACTCCTGTCTGTCACCACTGGTGTCCGATGGCCTCACAGGTAATGTCAGCAGTCGGGTTCCAGTGAAAATCAAAAGAGACACTCCATGGTGAAGTACATCAAAGGAATTTTAATAGGTAAAGGTAGAAAACGTACATTGGATAAAAACAAAGCAGCAACAATGACAGCGATGCGGTGGATACAAACTCTTCCTGTTCCTGGTGTATCAGGTCCTTACGCCACATCACGTAGCTTCATCAGAGGTCTCTTTTGATTTTCACTGGAACCCGACTGCTGACATTACCTGTGAGGCCATCAGATACCAGTGGTGACAGACAGGAGTTGGGAATCAACATAGAGGAGCCATCCCTGGATTTATTTACACCCATACAAGTCTACTTATACCTGGTTTAAGGTTAGTGCTTAGTGTCTGCACAGTGTCTGCCCAGCTGTCAATCTGCTATAGGCTGGGCGGGAAGGGACTAATTAATGAATTTAGGATGATTTCATGTCAACATGCAGAGCTGTATGCCGATGTGATTTTTCCGTAAAAGAGAGAAAGGTCCGCTTTAAGACTCCTTCAGTAGCTTTAGTAGCTATGTAAGCATGGTGGGGAAATTCTGCTAGGACATCGTATTATAACCAGATAGATCCTTGTGCGAGCATCAGCCATATATAAAGCAGCTGGCAATCTCAGTTAACACCATTGATTTGTCACTATGACAGGACAATAAACAGACAAAATTGCCAGGGTAGAATTCCCTGATAATATTTCTGAAGATGCTGAAATGATAAAATCATTCGAGCACAGCAGGTGTCATATACCTTTTACTGTGCAGCCTGTGAGTAGTACCATAAAAGCTGTCTATCTTTATTTATTTAGGGTACACTGTACAGTGCGCTTACTTTTTCCTCTAGTGACCAGAATTAAATAGAATCCCTTGCAGGCATCACAAAACACTAAACCAAGGGAGGAGAGAGGTGTATACCAAAGCTTTATAGTGGCTTTAGGCGTTGGGGATATGGGTATGGGTGTGGTGGATATGGTTCCTCCACTTTGGCTCAGGCCTCAAGAGCCTCAATGATGTGAAAGTTTGTCTCAGCCTTTTGCTCCTGTTCTTGTTAGAAATGTATGTAGGCCTTAAATCAGTGGTGCCCAACCTTTTGTTTTGAGGAGCGAGGGCCACTTTATCGACTTGGTAACCGGTCGTGGGCCACAATGAGCATCAGTGGCGTATGGTTTGTCAGCGCCCGGGGCAAGGCAAGTAATTTGCGCCCCCCTAACCTGTGGACTTTTAGCACCCCCCCCCCCCGAGTCCCTTCACTTCCTACAATAGTACAAACCAGCCTGATTCCCACACTGACCACTGCACTAACCTACCTACCTGATTCCTACACTGACCACTGCACTAATCTACCTACCTGACTCCTACACTGACCACTGCAATAATCTACCTGCTTCATATACTTGCCACCATTACACTGACCTACCTGTCCACTACACTACCTGATTCCTACACTGTCCACTACACTACAATGACCACTACACTGACCACCTCACTACACTACGCTGACCACCTCACTACACTGACCACCTCACTACGCTGACCACCTCCACCCCCTCACCTGCAACTTGTATCTTCTATCAGTCCGGAGGTGAGGGGGAGCCTGGAGGAGGTGAAGGCAGCGATGTTCACAGGGGTGGAGATGGGACTCCAGGAGCCAGCACAATTGCGGATAGGCCAGCCTGGTGGTGATCACTGATAGGCCAGCCCCACCTTGATCACTGATAGGCCAGCCCGCCGCAATCACGGATAGGCCAGCCCCGCCGCAATCACGGATAGGCCAGCCCCGCCGCAATCACGGATAGGCCAGCCCCGCCGCAATCACGGATAGGCCAGCCCCGCCGCAATCACGGATAGGCCAGCCCCGCCGCAATCACGGATAGGCCAGCCCTGCCGCAATCACGGATAGGCCAGCCCCACGCACATGACCCCATTCACTAATGCTCGGAGATGGCGGGTCGGGAGTTTAGTTAACTACTTGCCGACCAGCTGCCATGTATTTACTGCGGCAATGTGGACCTACTGGGTGAAACAACGTACCTGTATGTTGTTTTGTTCAACAGCCACTAGACGGTGCCATCACGCTGCCAGAGGCACCATTGCGCCATGATTGGCTAGCGGGAATGTCAATCAACGGGTCCGGCGGACCCAATGTCTGCAATCTTCCCCAGGAAAGGCAAAACAGCGATCTGCGTATGTAAACAAAACAGATCGGAAAGGAAAAATGGTGATAAGCGCAAATTCTAAGATAGATAACAAATAAATAAACATATACGTGATGTCGTAATACAGTCCAAAAATGCTTGCGTGAATCAAATAAGGAGTGACAAAGTGCTGATAAAATCAAGTCCAAAACGATTCAATAAATATGAATCCAAAAAGTGCTAATACATCATGAAAAGAAGTAGAATTCTTGCAAATAACATGTCCTAAAGTGCTTCTTCTAGTGGTCCTCCTTATGTTAAATGCTCACTGAGCGCTTACCTCACCAATAGGTGCAATTAGCCTTGGAAATCTCCCAAACAGCTGCATGGACCTAGGATGATCGTTTCATTAGCCTTCTGTGATGTCGACAGCTTAAAAGATCACCCCCTGGTGTCCGTAATGATGTCAGCGATGTCCGGTAGAAAACACACGTGTGAATGAGGAAAAGAAAAACAGCCTCTCATAGTGTAAGATGCAAGCAAAGGGGGGATTTAATAAAAGCAACAATGGGCACTTACAAGCAGACAATGAAAGGGCAAAATAGTAAAAACCGTAGGTGTAGACGAAATCAACGTCACTTTCGGTCACACGCAATAGTACTGACGCGTTGCGTCACCTTTACGTGACTTCATCAGAGGAAAAATGGTTTCTACACCTACGGTTTTTACTATTACATTTAAAGTGGAAGTAAACCATTCCATAATTTTCAGCCAAGGAAGCTGCCATCTTGGCCTCTGTTTAATCTTCAACTGCCGTGGTGCTGCACATGTGATCAGTTATGACACCAGCCATTGGATGGTTTGACAGTTTGGTTGAGAGCACAACCAATGTGACAGTTGGCAATCCCGGCATGCCGGAAATTTAACTGCTTTTTTAAACTGTTAAATCGATGGGTTTACTTCCGCTTTAATTAAATTTAGGCTTGAACTCCAAACAAACAGCTAAATTCACTTAGGAAATACACATACAGAAGCAAAAAATAATTTGTATTGATGTCCACACAGTTACAGCAGTCTTTTCACATAATTTGTAATAAAACATTTTTGCCATTCATCTTTCCTAAAGCCACTTTGCATATTATTCTATATATACTGTTACATTGGGGTTATTTACTAAACCTGGAGGGTGCAAAATCTGGTGCAGCTCTGCATAGAAACCAATCAGGTTTCAGGTTTTATTGCCAAAGCTTAAAGGGGTTGTAAAGGAAATTTTTTTCCCCCTAAATAGCTTCCTTTACCTCAGTGCAGTCCTCCTTCACATACCTCATCCTTCAATTTTGCTTTTAAATGTCCTTATATCTTCTGAGAAATGCTCCCTGACTGTTCTTCTGTCTGTAACTCACCACCGTAATGCAAGGCTTTCTTCCTGGTGTGGAGAAAGACTCTTGAGGGGGCGAACAGGAGTGTCAGGACGCACACTAACACACAGCTCCTTTCTCTATCTGCAAAGTAGAGAGTGTCCTGACTTGCCTGCTTGCTCCCTCCCCCCTCAAGAGGCTTTTTCCTCACCAGGAAGAAAGCCTTGCATTAGTGTGTGGAGTTACAGACAGAAGAACAGGAAGTGAGGATTTCTCAGAAGAAATAAGGACATTTAAAAGCAAAATTGAAGGATGAGGTAAGTGAAGGAGGACTGCAATGTTTTCCTTTACAACCCCTTTAATTGAACAAGTTAGATTTAGAAGCTGATTGGCTACCATACACAGCTGTACCAAATTCTGAGCGCTCCAATTTTAGTAAATCTCCCCCATAGCTATATAGTAGGTGAGGTTGAAAAAAGACACAAGTCCATCAAGTCCAACCTATGTGTGTGATTATATGTCAGTATTACACTATATATCCCTGTATGTTGTTCAGGTGCCTATCTAATATTTTTTTTTTAACTATCAATGCTCCCTGCTGAGACCACCGCCTGTGGAAGGGAATTCCACATCCTTGCCGCTTTTACAATAAAGAACCCTCTACGCAGTTTAAGTTAAACCTCTTTTCTTCTAGTTTTAATCAGTGGCCACGTGTCTTGTTAACCACTTAAGACCCGGACACATACGCTGCTAAATGACCCAAGGTGTTTTTACAATTCGGCGCTGCGTCGCTTTAACAGACAATTGCGCGGTCGTGCGACGTGGCTCCCAAACAAAATTTGCATCCTTTTCTTTCCACAAATAGAGCTTTCTTTCGGTGGTATTTGATCGCCTCTGCGATTTTTATTTTTTGCGCTATAAACTAAAATAGAGCGACAATTTTGAAAAAAAAACACTATTTTATTACTTTTTGTTATAAAAAAAATCAAATAAACTAAATTTTAGTAAAACATTTAGGCCAAAATTAATTCAGCCACATGTCTTTAGTAAAAAAAAAAAATCGCAATAAAAAAAATAGCTACCTAGCGGGAACAGCGACACTAATACAGCGATCAGAAAAATGATCGCTTAGTGATGCTGGCAATAGGGAGTGAAAGGGTTAACTAGGGCAGTGATCAGGGGGTTAAAACTTTATTAGGGGGGGTGGGGGGGCTATCCTGGACCTAACACTAACTGATTTTACACTGCCTGTCACACTGACACTAAATTTAATGATTAGATCACTGCATTCAGTGACACTTTGACAGGGGGGGGGGGGGGGGCGATCACAAGGGGTTAATGTGCCTATGTGAGTGTGTGTCAGTGTTGTGTTGGTGCACACTTACTGTGGATGTCTTCTCTCATCAGCAGCGGTGGGAAACACCGCTGCGATGAGAGGTGACATCATTTCCTCCTTCCTGTGTAAACACAGGAGGAGGAACTGAAATGAAGGGGGAGCGCTCCCATTGGCTGGGAGCGATCGCGGGGGGGGCGGAAAACACGGACATCCGCCCGCTTGTCGGCGATCGCTCCCAGAGCCAGGGGGACCGCCGCACGCCGCGGAGGGGGTCCCGATGGGACCCCCGAACCGCACGAAGGCGGGGACGTAAATTTACGCCCTTGTGCCTGTACGAGCCATGTTGTGGCCGTAAATGTGCGTGCGGGGGTCCTTAAGTGGTTAAACTCCCTTCCGTGAAAAAGTTTTATCCCTATTGTGGGGTCACCAGTATGGTATTTGCAAATTGAAATCATATCCCCTCTCAAGCGTCCCTTGTCCAGAGAGAATAAGTTCACTAGTTGCAACCTTTCCTCATAACTAATATTCTCCAGACACTTTATTAGCTTTGTTGCCCTTCTTTGTACTCGCTCCATTTCCAGTATATCCTTCCTGAGGACTGAGCCCAGAACTGAACGGCATACTCTAGGTGTGGGCGGACCAGAGTCGTGTAAATCGGGAGAATTATCATTTTATCTCTGGAGTTAATCCCCTTTTTGATGCATGCCAATATTCTGTATGCTTTTTTAGCAGCAGCTTGGCATTGCAAGCCATTGCTGAGTCTATCATCTACTAGGACCCCCGGGTCCTTTTCCATCCTTGATTCCCCCAGAGGTTTTCCACCTAGTGAGTAGATTGCATTCATATTTTTGCTACCCAAATGCAGTATTTTACATTTTTCTACATTAAACCTCATTTTCTATGTAGTTGCCCACCCCATTAATTTATTCCTGCGGAGAAATTATTGCCCTGCTTAGCTTTGTATTGTCTGCAAATATAGAGATTGAGGTGTTTATCCCATCCTCCAGATTGTTTATAAACAAATTAGGATTGGTCCCAGGACAGAACCCTGGGGGACCCCACTAACCAACCCTTGAACTTTCCGAGTGCTCCCTATTTATCACCACCCTCTGAACTTGCCCCTGTGGCCAGTTTTCAATCCATGTACTCACCCTATGGTCCATGCCAACGAACCTTACTTAGTACGGTAGATACACCACGTCTATGGGCCTTTCTTTTTGTAGATGGCAACTCACCTCCTCAATCCTCATAGAAGGTTAATAAATCTGTTTGGCAAGAACGATATTATGATCCTGTACTTGCCAAATATGCTGCAGAAATCTCCCTCCACTAAGGCCTCGTACACACGACCGAGGAACTCGTCGGGAAAGACACATCATTTTGCTCGATGGATTCCTTGTTAGGCTTATCGAGAAACTTGACAAGCTGTCTTTGCGTAGACACTGTCACGACCAAATCTCCTCGTTCTCAAACGCGGTGACTTCAACACATACGAAGGCAGGGGAAGTTCGATTCCACTGGCACAACCCTTGGGGTTAGGTAAAAGTTTGTAAGAGACATTTTCACTTTTCAGTCTGTTACAGCGTGACAAATGTGCTATTTCCATTACAAACGCTATTTTTACCGAAGGTGCGCGGTTTTCTAAGCATACACACCAATGTGTTTCTCGTTGAAAACTAGCCCGACGGGGAACGCGACAAGGAAATTGAGACTCCCGTCGAGGAAAAAGAGTTCCTTGACAGTTTCCTTAATGAAAAGCATACACACGACCGTTTCCTCGGCAAAAAAGCTCTGCCACCAAGTTTCTTGATGGATTCTGCCGAGGAAAACGGTTGTGTGTACGCAGCCTTAGTCTGGCTGCAGCCATTTTAATTGTGGGCAGCTGAAGCTGCTGCCTGTTCACTTCCTGGATTTACACAGACAGACAGAGGCACACCTCCAGCCATATAGCTTTCATTGGCCCTCTTATGACTCAACCCCCAATTGCCCGAAGCCTGAGCCTGGATCCAGCGGATGACCAGACACCCGGAGAGAAGCAAGATCAAGTGCGTCCCGCTCGTGCTTCCAAGAAACTGGACAGACTCACCAGCTGACGGCTGAAACAGTGGAGAGCAAGAAACCAGAGACCATGCGGTGCAGCGTGGTTACTGATCAGCGTATCTTCCGTGAGGAACCCAGGCGGACCAGGCCTGATCGGGTGAGCGTGAACTTGCCCAAGTTTCAATAATACCCTAGCCTTGTGACTTGTAGTGATTCACATATCAAAACGGCGTGCTGCCTACTGATCTGACCAAGAGACTAAACATCTGAAAGTCACGCTAGCCAAGTTGACTGATACTGACTTGAGGATCGCTCCACATCGCTTTTATTGATCATACCCCTAGAGTGAGCCTAAATACCCCTTTGGATTACAAATACATTAAAGTGCACCAACAAACTTATAATAGACTTCATCACTCTTCAACATTCTGAAGTTATCCAGGCTAGGCCCGATTAAGATGCAGTATATGCATTTAAATGGACTGCCCACTAGGGGGGCTCACGAGCATAGATTATTTATAGTCACTAGTAGATTTCATAACGTTAACATTTCAGTTTGGTTTTATTGACTCTTGCAAAGGGCCCTTGCAGAGTCAGCTGTACATGTATATGTATTTTGTAATCTATTGTTGACCTGTTATTCCTTCTTATTATATGCCAATTAAAGTTACTCTTGGTTTACTATATCGCTTGTGTGAGGTGTGTTTGCTCCTGAGGACTGCAATCAAAGAAAGGCAATAACAATATTGCATGTCACTATATAAATATATATTCATGTGTGTGTTATTGTGGTCCTAGTCAACGTGGGACTCACAATATATTTGCAATTGCTTGGTGTGCCAAGGGAGGATTCGGTATACTTAAAGGGGTAAATAGATTAGAGAGTAGACCCTAAACTAATCAGCGATTCCTGCGGGGGTAGCGCTACAGGTGGATCTCTGAAAATCTAGCCAATCACTTCCTCAGATCCACCACACATCTACTTTGTAACAACTTGCACCTGGCTGGCTCAGTATATGAGGGCATGAGCACAGACAAGAGAAACTTGAGACAGATAGCTGCAGAACAGTCAGCGCAGCAGAAAACACATTAACCCCATGTAGGTACCTGCCTACAACTGTGCACTCTCCCCCAGGGGCAGACTGAAAACTTATGGGGCCTCCGGGCAATAGGAGATTATGGGGCCCCTGGGCAATAGGAGTTATGGGGCCACACAGTATACACACACACATACAGTATACACACACACACAGAATACACACACATACACACACACTGAAAAGATACTGGAGAGGCAGGGCAGCTAAAATCTTGGGATTTTTTCTAAAAACACAGATTTTTACATACTGTCCCTGGTTTTACTGAGGCTGGCAACCCTGATGGGCCCCCCTAGTGGCATGAGGCCCTCGGGCAGTGCCCGAGTGCTCGAATGGTCAGTCCGCCCCTGCTCTACCCCAATCAATTGTTAGTACATGATCTTTGCAGTACAAATTATTAACTCTATGTGTTGTGTCTCTCTTTGCCAGTCTAATCTCTGCAGCAATGAAGATTGCCAAATCAGATTCAGGTACTAACACTGTTTGCATTAAAAAATACATATATTGATGGATATACTAAAATGCAGAGCTGCATTAATTTGTTTCTTATTTCTCTTTTTTTTCCTATCTCAGCTGTAAAGTAGTATTCATTGCTCTTTTCTTCCGGTGTTTCAGCAATACGTTTCAGATCTTTAGGCAGCTAGGACAGCTAGGTTTTCTTTTTTTTTTTGCTTCTGACATGAAAATAATTTTGTTACATTCCCCAGTTTTCTGCCTCTGTGATGGTAATAGCAGTGGTGTGTCTGTGTGTTTAAATGTGTGGAGGGGAGAGTAATATTTCATTATAATCTAAAATCAACTCACTCAAATCAACCACTATGCATACATGATGAGACAATCACAAGAACACAACCTATGAGTAGTACTATAAAGCTGTCTTTCTTTACTTATTTAGATTACTGTAAGTGGTGTACTTAGAGGATATCACAGCACCTTGGCTCAGTGTTCAGAAAAAGACTGTGGTTGTGCCATTATTCAAAAATACATTTGTGTGATATTTCCACATGTTTATCTCAAAAAAATTAAATCCGTATTATACCCAAAAGCAAAAATACTGCTTACTAATCTCTAAATGTGGTGGCTGTATGTTGAAATACAGAATTGTATTTTGTGCAACAACTATTATCGTACATCAGTATTTAGCAGAGATATATTCTTCAACCAGTAGATGGCAGCATTTATAAGTTTGTAGCTGCATCTATGATATCTCTATGTCAGGGGTGTCCAAACTTTTTTCAAAGAGGGCCAGATTTGATGAAGTGAACATGCGACAGGGCCGACCATTTTGCCTGACATTCTTTAAACCATTAAAATTTGGTCTAAGTGTGTTCGTCCGAGCACTAATACACTGCCCAACAAGAATTCTCTTGCCTTTGTGGCTGTGTGTGAGTAAAGAGATGTGCTTGGGCGTATTATTTGGATATACCATATTTATTGGCATAGAACACGCACCTTCACTTTAAGAGCAAAGTTTCAGGATTTTTTTTTTATTTAAAAAAGAACTGTGAAGCAAAATAAGGGTCAGTGCCCATCTGCAGCCTCACAAGTGCCCATCTGCAGACCCACCATTGCCATGAATGTAGCCTCACCATTGCCAGGAATGCACCCACCATTGCCAGGAATGCACCCACCATTGCCTGGAATGCACCCGCCTTTGCCAAGAATGCACCCGCCATTGCCAGGAATGCACTCGCCATTGCCAGGAATGCAGCACAATTGCCAGAATGGAACTCACCATTGCCAGAAGGATGATCACCATTGCCAGGAATGCACCACCATTGCCAGGAATGCACTCACCATTGCCAGGAATGCACTCACCATTGCCAGGAATGGACTCACCATTGCCAGGAATGCAGCACCACTGCCAGGAATGCAACACCATTGCCAGGAATGCTCTCACGAGCGCCAAAGTTTGATTACAGGAGAATCTCCTGTTTACACAGCGGCCTCTTTAATAGAAAGTCCCACCTCCTTTGATGGACAGAGCAGTCGTCCAATGGCAGCGCAGGACTTCCTATTACAGAGGTTGCCTGTAAACAGGAAATTCTCCTGTGTGTGTACGGCAGCGGCGTTCGTCCTGCCTCCTCCCTGTCCCATTCCAAGGCATATACATCTTTTGTGGCCCAGGCGCTGGGAGATCATCGGGGGCCACAAAAGATATATATGTCTAAATAACCCAGCGGGCCGTTCAAAACCGGAACACGGGCCTCCATTGGCCCACGGGCCGGACTTTGGACATGCCTGCTCTATGTCCTTTTCCCTAAATAAACTTCCTGTTTCCTGCCTGCAGTTAAATAGGAAGTAAATTCTTCCTTTTTTCCCCCTCTTTTTGCTTACTGACAAAGTAAAGGCATAATGTTCTAGTATGCAGAGAGATTATAAGCACTGAACTTATTCTCTCTGGAAAAGAGACGCTTGAGAGGGGATATGAATTCAATGTACAAATATCGTACTGGTGTCCCCATAATAGGGATAAAACTTTTCAGCGAAAGGGAATTTAATAAGACATGCGCCCATTCACTAAAATTAGAAGAAAAGCGGTTTAACCTTAAATTGCGTAGAGGGTTCTTTACTGTAAGAGCGGTAAGGATGTGGATTTCTCTTCCACAGGCAGTGGTTTCAGGGGGGAACATCGATAATTTCAAAAAACTTTTAGATAAGCACCTGAATGACCACAACATACAGGGATATACAATGTAATACTGACATACAATCATACACATAGGTTGGACTAGATGCTCTTTTTTCAACCTTGCTTAATATGTAATGATGTAACTTAGAGCTGGGGGAGGAGAAGCAGCAGCAGCAGCAGCAGCAGAGCTTCTCAGTGAATGGTGTGCAGGGGGAGTGGTTTTAGGACAAGTCTGATTATTGAAGGAAAGCACACTGAGTCCCCAGCATGGCTAGAGAACTGACCATGGTGTGCTATTCTGCTTAGCGTGGTGAGTTTCTAATAGGAAAGCAGAAGGACTGGCAGGAACACCAGGAATTTCACACCAGTGAAGCAATGCAAAGAGAACAGAATATTTTATCATAAAAGTACATGGTACAGCAGACACATATAAGGAATATGAAGTGTTTGGGTAATAAACGCTTTAAGCCTTTATGTCAAGGTTTGTAGGAAAATATGGTTAATGTAGGCATGTGGCAAATATAATACTAATAAACTATCTAGGGGAGAAACAAAAACTATTTAAAAGCAGCAATAGCCATGGCCTTTTCTGGATATCTTTATACTGACATGACCCTTAGAATAAGGGGTGCGTATGGCGACACTCAAGGGTTTATTTAAAAAAAAATTCCATGGGGTGATGCCAAGTTATTAGATATCAAACATATCAAGTCTTAAAATTGCGTGCGGCCATCATATTGTAAAAAAAAAATGTCCACAGGCAATAGCATAAACACTTTTACAGGTTATAAATTTAGAGTTAATTGTAAATAATAGCCCTAGAATTATTGCACTCACTCCAATGTTTGCATATCTAAAATATGTTTATATACATGTGCATACCTTACGAGCACGTGTACGTTCATGTGCGGGGATTTAATTATAATAAAGAATACAGTTTATTCTGACAATGATCAATGTATGTGACTGCTGCCTTTGTCAATTGTTTTATAAATACCTCTATGGGCAGTTGGTACCTAGAGGTTTATAATGACGGTAACATGGACTTCTATGTCTCATGTTACCTCTTTAAACCGCCACAGCCGACACAAATCCCGAGTCTCAATAAACTCTTACATACCTATAATGACTGCGTTCTCAGCATTCTTCCTTTTCCTACAGCACCTAGTGTATACTGCAGGCATATACAGACATAGGCAGCAGGCAGCCCTCTAGTTCTAAAGAACTACATGGCTCAGTATGTCCTGTATATCTTCCTTTACTATAGACATGTGACGGCCCTCTAGCTGAGAACTCAATGGGGGTTATTTACGAATGGTAAATCCACTTTGCACTACAAGAGCACAGTGCACTTGAAATTGCACTGAAAGTACACTTGGAAGTGCAGTCACTGTAGATCCAAGGGGGACATGCAAGGAAAATAAAAAACAGCATTTTAGCTTGCAAATGATTGGAAGATCAAATCAGCAGAGCTTCCCCTCATGTCAGATCTACCCCTCAGATTTACAGCGACTGCACTTCCGAGTGCACTTTCACTTGTAGTTTGCACTTGTTGTGCAAAATGGATTTGCCTTTCGCAGCTCTGCTGATTTCCATCCAATCATGTGCAAGCAAAAATGCTGTTATTTTAATTTTACTTGCACCCGATTGGGTATTATTTAACCTCCCTGGCGGTATGATTCTTTCTGATTTTAGGTGCTGAAAGCGGTACCATTATTTGCAAGGAAATTTGGCGTTTTATACTGTAGGCTTGTAATTCTCAGGGATAACTCACTTAAATCTGACCAAACATGAGTCTAATAGGCATCCCGGGTATGACATTTAAAAAAAAAAAAATATATAAATTATAATATAATAAATAATTATAAATAATTATAACAAATAATAATATAATTATAAAAAAAATGATTCAATAATGTAATCAACTCAAAATCACTGAAATTTGCTCAGTTGCAGAATTGTCGCTGTCATTATTTTTTTTTTTTTTATGACGAATTTTCCCACAAATCGCTATCGCTCAATTCTGCAAGTGATTATAATTTATTATCGCTGTTTTCTAGCTGATCTAAAACCATTTTTGACATAAAGGGACACTTTTTGTTGCTATGGACAATCTACAGTTTGCAGGGAGAAAGAACAGTTTTTATTATATAAAAGTACATGGGCAGACCACTAGGGACAAAGGGGGTGTGTATTTTTTACATACAGTACTGTAATCTATAAGATTACAGTATACTGTATGTATTGTGTTTGTTTACTTTTTTGAATTTGGCGCTGTTCTCCGCCCCCGTGCGTCGTAACGTCACAGGGAACGGAGATCGACGGCACACGGGGACACTGTGAATCGAGCGAGGACCTGCTCGCTTACACAGCGGGGAGGCATCGCTGGATCCAGGAACAAGGTAATCCAGCGCGCGCTGCAGGCTGTGCATAGCTACCCCGAGCGTGACTCGGGGTTACCGATAATGGCACAAAAAAAACACCCCGAGTCATGCTCGGGAATAACGCCAGGGGGGTTAAAAAGGTATACGTTACCACATTTACTACACTCAGGCGAAAATGAATGCAACTGCACTTACAAAGTCCACAGTCTATTTGTCTTAAATCCCTGCCCAATCCCTACCTTGTGCACACAATGCCAGTGCTATATGTGCTGCTAAGCTGGCACTCGTCTATTTTATGCAGTGTGTGTGCAGCTAGGAGTAGGTTGTGTGATGTCAGGACTCTGCCCCCCAAGTTCCAGTCTGTGGACATGCCCATGTACCAGAGCTTTTTCAAAGGGCTTTTGTAGACAAAAACATGAACATTTTGCTAAACACACTGCATTTTTATTTATTTATTTATTTATTTATTTATTTATTTATTATACACCATTAAATTGTGTAAGTTAATAGGGATAGATAGATATTAGGTTTACAACCACTTAAAATTTTACTTATCAATGGGAAGCCTGAGCATTGGAGGATGCACACAAACATCTTGATTAAATTAGGTTTACATCAGAAGCCTCCCTTTGCATCAGAAGTCCCACCATCCAGGGCCGTCTTTTCGCATGAGAGAGCGGCGGTATTCCTGTGACAAAAGTGGTTGGGTGATTGGTGCTTGGTGCTCTGCGGCGGACTGAGGAGGGTGGATGGCAGGGCCCCGGGGAGGGCCAAGAGTAGTGTGGTGGCCCCCGCATTGCCGAGCCAGATTCTCACCCTGCAGGCCATGAACTCCATGTGCGGGCAGTGGAGAACGCTGTGAGGGAGCCCAGCTTCAGAGGTGAGTGTCTACAACTGCCAGCATGGCCTGAGTGACAGGGAACTACAACTGCCAGCATGCCATGAGTGACAACTGCCAGCATGGCATGAGTGACAGGGGTCTACAACTGCTAGCATGGCCTGAGTGACAGGGAACTAAATCTGCCAGCATAGCCTGAGTGACAGGGAACTACAACTGCCAGTATGGCCTGAGTGACAGGGGACTACAACTGCCAACATGGCCTGAGTGATAGGGGACTACAACTGCCAGCATGGCCTGAGTGACAAGGAACCGGTGGCAAGTGACACGCTGAATCTGGTCACAGGGGACTGGTGGCAAGTGACACGCTGAATCTGGTGACAGGGGGCGGGTGGCAAATGACACGCGGAATCTGGTGACAAGGAACCGGTGGGAAGTGACCCTTCGAATCTGGTGACAAGGAACCGGTGGCAAGTGACCCTTCGAATCTGGTGACAAGGAACCGGTGGCAAGTGACATGCTGAATCTGGTGACAAGGAACCGGTGGCAAGTGACATGCTGAATCTGGTGACAAGGAACCGGTGGCAAGTGACATGCTGAATCTGGTGACAGGGGACGGGTGGCAAGTGATATGCTGAATCTGGAGGCAGGTGATGGTGGCAAGTGACACAATGAATCTGGAGGCAGGTTACGGGTGGAAAGTGACATGCTGTAAAGTAGAAATATTGTACTTTCATTCATGAGAGTAGGTGCGTAAATTGGGCCAAGCTTGTAGGGACCGGGCCCCATAGCATTACTTTGCCCAGGGGCCCATGATGCTATTAAGATGGCACTGCCACCATCACACAGTAGTGCTCCTTCATGTCAGAGGGCCCCATCAGAGGTCCTCCCACACCTCAAGGTTCCCCCATCACAAAGTCTCCTCTATACATCATAGGTTTCCGTCACCAGAGTCCCTTCTATACCTGAGATCCCCCTATCACATCACAGTATCCCCATGACAGAGTCCCCATATCTCATCAGAGTCTCCCTATTACCACAGCCCCCCCCCCCCCCGGATTACAGAGTTCTCCCATCCATCTTTGATCCGGGGGGAAAACTGGGTCTCATACTTGCGGCACCCCAGGGGGAACCCAAAGGCACACAGGCTGAGAAACACTGTCATACACAATTAACTTCAAACTTAGAATTAATATTTGTTTTTATGATTTATTTTAATTAGCTTCTTCTCTCTCTTCAGAAGTAAAATGTACAGATATTTGTCACCAACTACATTCCTGTTGGTCTTTCGCTGTTTTGTGTGTTTTTCTTTTCCCTCTAATGGAAATTATAACTCATCAGGCTTGTACTTAATCTCTGCTTTAGTTTGGATACGAATGAACAGAGTCTCTTACTGTTTCCACTATTTCATTAATCCTGATCATCTCACAGCCTGAATTCTGGGAAAACAGTTATTCCAAATTTCCAAATGTACAAGTACTGTCAGGCAGCTGGAGGTTGGGAAGGGGTTAATCGTGGTGGTGGGCCTGCGCTCATGGATATCTCTCATTCCTCTGCTTCTTGTATTATAAACAGCAGTTAAACGTTACAAACAAAACCTTTTAAAGGCAGGGAACGTTGTGACGACGTCATGGTAGAACAACAATGCCCTTGAGTAGAGCGATACCTTCTGTGCTAAGCAAACGCAATTGTGGTTCACACCAAAGCTTCAAGAGGTTATTAAATTAAAGCACATATGTCACTTGAAATAAGACCATAGCCTCGCGCTTGATAAGAGACTGAAGATATCATGCTACCATTGCAGAATTAGAAGTAACGGATTATCAGTAATTCTGGTGTACTTCATTTGAATGAATGACGCGTTTGACAGCTTATCAGCTACATCGGAAGAGGCGGCATTGAGTCAGAACTCTGCAAGATGACTGTTTTTGGTATGTATGTGTCCATCTATACAGCATACCAGTGGCGGCTGGTGTTCAAAATTTTGGGGGGGCAAAAAAAAGAAAAGAGAGGGTACAGAGCCAGGCCTGGCTGCCAGAGGATCAGAGGAAAATCTGGAAGGACCCATTTGGTTATGTTCTGGGCAGTCTCTTCAAGTCCCCCCTTTTTGGCTTGCATCATCCATTATTGCCTTCTCTTACTGGTCCTTATCCTGACCAGTGCAACAAAGATGTCAGTTATGCAATGAGGTACTCTTCAAAATAGAAAAAATGAGGGGAAGAAGACAGAAGAGACTCTTACGCCAGGGCCGGATTAACATAAGGGCTATTGGAGCTGCAGCTTCAGGCTCTTACCTTAATATAGGCCCAGCTGTCTAAAAAGAACAGGCTGTGAACAGAAAGTAAATGGACTGATTGGGGGGGGGGGGGTCTCCTGTGATTAGCACTACATTTCGTAGTCTGCCCGTTCCACCCATGACCCTCCCCTAGTACTAAATAAGGAGAAAGTTCCGCTTCCTTGCACACAGCTTTAGGCACCATCCTCACCTGTTCTTCAGCTTGCCTCGAAGCTGCATCTCTGGAGTCTGCTCAGTCGGTAAGGCTCTTGATGAGGCAGATGAGGGGGATATTT
Source organism: Rana kukunoris (assembly GCA_029574335.1). NCBI lineage: Eukaryota > Metazoa > Chordata > Amphibia > Anura > Ranidae > Rana > Rana kukunoris. The sequence goes on from CM056051.1 coordinate 97,348,524, forward strand.
AATGGGAGAGACGGCACCATGCAGAGGTATCAGCAGTTGGTGGTGGGAGGAAGAGGGGTGGGGAAGTCACTGTCCTCTGCTGTACTGAAAAAGTCCACTGCTCTACTGACACCATCCACTGCCCTACTGACACCATCAACTACCCTGCTGACACCATCCACTCCCCTACTGACACCATCAACTACCCTGCTGACACCATCCACTGCCCTACTGACAGCATCAACTACCCCGCTGACCAGGGGTCAAGTCCTGGTGAAAAAAATATATATATATATATTATACGCTCATATGCAGAATCACAAAACTGCATGTTTTTTTTAAGCAAGTTCTTTACTAAGGTTCGCCTGCCCCTGACAATGACTCGAGCTGGGCATCGCCGCTCTCGGCGGCTGTTCTCGGCTGCTCTAGTCCTGCTAATGGAACTGCATTCCTGCTGTGAAAAAAGTGCAGGGACTCCGTTCTCACTCAGGACTTGAGCCCTGCTGCTGACACCGTCCACTGCCCTGCTGACACCATCCACTGCCCTACCATGTGCCACTAAAGTGTTCAGGTTTGGCATAAATAAAAGGGGGCAACCCTAGGCTCTATGCCGATGCAGGGCTCTTATGGAAGCCTGGGGCTTCTGTGGCATTGGGTATGAGCTGATGCACCCTTTTACCTCAGGGTGCCTGTGGATGCACAGCCCTTACAGAAGCCTGGCAAATCAAATGTCTTTTTAAGTTTGGGTGCACGCCAGCACAAGCTGGAAATGCAGATTGGCGGGCAGTGAGAGGAGAGCTGTCATACATATGTCATATCGTCATATTCCTGCCACTCCCAAATCTGCTCCACTGCCGCCAGCACCAGGCCCAGGATGCTCTTAATACAGCTCTGTTTTACACTGAAGTAAATTTTCAGAAAAACGGATACGATTGAAAAAAAAAATGCAGGGATTCCTTTACCCCACATTTGATTGCTTCAATATTAGCAATCTTGAAGATCACATGTAAAGAACGCTTATGTCTCCATTCAGACCTCATTTAGAAGGTTCAGGACCTGGCCTCAGTTAGTAGTGTGGTCCTCTTGTTTAAAGAAGATGGTGAGGATGACAACCACAAGTAGGTAAAGAAGCAGAAGCAATTTTGAATTTATTTGGAAGATAAATTACTATACACAATAAAATGCATTTGGTGACTCTAATAATGTGGTTACTTTATTAGGACGGTACATAACAACTCTAAATCAGAAAACATACAGTATATATACATTAACTAATATCTAGGAGCACTTTTTATAGTGGTGTCATTCTACATATAGATTGGGCATATAAAATGCAACTCTTGTTAATTATCCTTCTATTGAAAAACAAAATTAAATGTTTCTTTTTCTTTTTTTACTTTTAAAGGCATGTTCCTTAAATTTTCCAAACTCAAAAAGAATAAGTTGTTTTTGTTAAATCATGCCTGTGTAATCAAGCTCATTAATATAAGCTACATCCATTTTATCATTGTTCCTGAATGGAGGCTCTCTGGTGGTCCACGGTTACTCTAGCCCAACTCTTATCAGGTGTAATCATACAGTCAGAATAACTGATTAGTGAAACCCTCCAGATGAAGAGTACTGCTTCTAAGTTGTAGAAAACCTGTGAGCTTCAAATGAACACTTGGACGTGCAGAAATTTACTAATTTGACAAAGTAACAGAATTTTTTGCCAAGCCTGTCAGTGTCTGGAGTGATGGTATAATGTAGTCATAAATTAGCTGTAGGCTCTGCCTCGTTGAATAATTTTCTGCAGCATCCAGGCACAGAACACTGTTCAGAGGAGTCACTCTGCTGGCAGTCCAATGATTCTGGCCCCGGGATCATTTTTTTTTCAGGGTGGATTAAACATTGCTCATCACTGTCTGGAAATTAACTGTTAAAAAGGTAAACTTCTGTATCCCTTACTTTGTCCCTGAATGAGGGTCCCCCCACCCTACCTCCATCACCATTACTGACCTATGATATTTACCTATTAAATGACTACCTTGTGAGAATGTCATATCTTTACAAACTGTCCTTACAGACAGGGCCGGCGCTAGCAATAGGCCGATCAGGCGACTGCCTAGGGCGCCAGGGTAAGGGAGGCGGCAAAATCCGGATCCCCAGGCACTCGCTGGGGATTTGGATTATTAAAAAACCTCCAGGACTGACATTTTTTAAATATATGTTGCCTTATGGCACGAGCCACCAGGCTAGGGGGCGGCTGCGCTTGTGAAGACATCCCGGAACACTTTGCAGTGCCGCCCTAGCAATGAGAAGCTGAGGGTGGGAGCCAAGACCAGGAGCAGCTGACCGGAAGTGCTCGATGGAACCGGCTGGGATGGATGAGATGGAAGCCCTGCATACGGGCTTGCCGCGATATCCGCTCCCCCTCCCCTCCTCCTGGTCGCTCGGGGAACGGGGATCTGCTGTGAGAGGACAGACAGGCAGCAGCAGCAGCGCCGCTCTCACAGAGTAAAGCCGTCACCCGCCGCTGACTCAGCCTCAGGTATAGTGAAAATATAGGCAGCAGGCTCGGTGCTGCAGCCTGTGGTCACATAAAATAAAAAAATGTACTCTGCTGTCAGTGTCAAGTTTATACTGCATTGCCCTGTATAAAGAGGGGGGGCAAATATATGGGGGGGGGCATAGGTGTAGGGAGGTACAGATGTGTGTGGAAGGGGGATCAGATCTATGGGGGGGGGACAGATGTGCAGGGGGTACAGAGAGAAAATGATAGGTGTGTGGTGCGTGCGAAGGGGGGGTTGCAGAGGGGAACAGAGGTGGTACAGAGATATGTGTGTGGGGGGGGGGGGTGAACAGACATGCAGGGGGGGGGCAGATGTGCAGGGGGGTACAGAGAGGAAATGATATGTGTGTGTGGGGAGCGTGCAGAGGGGAACAGAGTACGGAGGGGGGTGCAGGGTTGCGAAGGGGGGTGCAGAGGGGAACAGAGGTGTGGAGGGAACAGAGGTGTGGAGGGGAACAGAGATGCAGAGGGGGGGGGGGGTGCGGAGGGGAACAGAGGTGCAGAGGGGGGGTGCGGAGGGGAACAGAGGTGCAGAGGGGGGTGCGGAGGGAAACAGAGGTGTGGAAGGGGGTGCAGAGGGGAACAGAGGTGTGGAAGGGGGTGCAAAGGGGAACAGAGGTGCAGAGGGGGGGTGCGGAGGGGAACAGAGGTGCAGAAAGGAACGGGGGTGCGGAGGGGAACAGAGGTGCAGGGGGGGGGGGTGCGGAGGGGAACAGAGGTGCAGAGGGGGGTGCGGAGGGGAACAGAGGTGTGGAAGGGGGTGCAGAGGGGAACAAAGGTGCAGAGGGGGGGTGCGGAGGGCAACAGAGGTGCGGAGGGGAACAGAGGTGTGGAAGGGGGTGTGGAGAGGAACAGGCATTTAGGGTGATCTGAAGTGTGACGGTGGAAGAATAGTGGTGATCTCAGACCTGAACATACAGGAATTGGGGAGATGGTGAGGTGTGAAGGTTCAAGTCCACCTTTGTAAAAAAATAAAATAAATGCAGATTTTTTTGCAGGTTTATTATTATTTTTAGTAGGAGCCTGTAAAACATTGTCAGCGTATCTGTCTGCTCGTACAGACAGGCAGTTACTGTACACAGTTAGTCTGTCTGTATACTGTCCTAGACTGTGGACCATGGCTGGTGTGAGGAAGCAAGCCGTTGCCATCCACTATTTGTCTTCGGGCCGGGTCCAGAGGCACAGGTGCAGGCATGTGGACCACGGCTGAAGAAATAGGTGAAGAGGCACCGCAAAAATCTCAGTGAGGGGTGGAGCCTATGGGGGGGGGGGGGGGCGGCAAAATTCGATTTTGCCTAGGGTGTCAAAAACCGTTTCAGCAGACAAATCCGATCGTGTGTACGGGCCAGCAGACAGGTTTGTCTATCGGACAAATTTTAAAGCATGCTTTGAAATTTGTCCGCTACAAACCTGTCCATCGGATCTGTCCGCTGGTTAGTACACTAACCAGCGGACAGAACTGTCCGCGCATGCGTCGAATGGATTCGACACATGCGCGGTAGCATTTTATTTCCGGGTTTGGTGACGTGGCGGCGTCAACGTCACCGCGTTCCCTGGCCGAGGGGATATTCATCCGATGGTGTGTACACACCGTCGAACGAAAATCCGGAGAAGACATGTCCACTGGAAACGGTCCGTCGTGTACGCTGCCTCACTTTGTCCGCCTTTAGGCAATCTGAAAACTCATCTCTTAATGGAAGCCTATCCCCACTGCATCCAATAAAGTGTACTTTTACTTTCTCCATCAGCTCATTCCTCATAGCTATTACCTTTTGTATCACTTGACCCTCCCTCCCTCTTAGGCCGCGTACACATGATCGGTCTAAACCGATGAAAATGGACTGAAGTTCAGTTTCATCGGTCCAAACCAACCATGTGTACGGCCCATCGGTCTTTTGCTTTAAAATCGGACTGATGGACGCCTGACCATTGGTCCAAAGCGATCGTTAGTACGCAAAAGCATCAGTTCAAAAACCTGCGCATGCTCAGAATCAAGTCGACGCATGCTTGGAAGCATTGAACTTTGTTTTTTCAGCACGTCGTTTTGTTTCACGTCACCGCGTTCTGACCCGATCGGTTTTTGAACTGATGGTGTGTACGCACATCAGACCATCAGGCCACTTCAGCGGTGACCGGATGAAAACGGTCCGTCGGCCCATTCTCATCAGATGGACCGATCGTGTGTACGCAGCCTTAGAATGTAAGCTCTGACAGCCAGGACCATCTCTCCTAATTATGTAAACCATTGCACTAATTATTGGCACTATATAAATCCTGTATAATACAAATAATTATGTAAATGTAATTGGCAATTTTATCCTAATTAGAATCCTTTATCTAATATCAGACTTCAGCACCCAGATATGAGAACAGGAATTAAAAATTAGAAGTGATGTCTGCAGGCAAGTGAGCTTAAGTTTGCTAGGCCAGAGTAAATTTACTCCTCTAGTAAGTCACTCACATCATATATAACTATAAGGGGGCTACTCCCTGCATGCGTATCTTGTGTGTTTCACTAGGTGGCAGCATTTATTCAAATTCCACCAGTAATTGCTGCAGAGTAAGCTGAATAAAGATGATTTAAAGCATAGCTCTACTTTTGCAGTCCAATTTGAGAAAACAATACCATATGTTTTTTAGATGTTCCCATTCATATAGCATGCCATAAAAAAAAATATATTTCTTACCTTTTAGAATTGTTTCTGAGTATACCATGTTGTGGCTGATTGGAAGCATTTCTTGAAAGTCTCACAGTGGCTCTGCCCCTGCACAGGTTGGGGATTCACCGAGTGACCCCTCATTAAAGGATCACTAAAGGATTTTTTTTTAAGCTAAATAACTTCCTTTACCTTACTGCAGTACTGGTTTCATGTCCTTATTGTTCGTTTTTGCTTTGTAGTTGCTGTAATCCTGCTCTGTTCTCCACATTTCCTGCTTGTCTGTTTCCTTATAACCACAGTGCTGGGAGCTTTCTCACGGTGTTCTAAGCTGTCATTACTGTGTGTCTAAAATTTCCCAGAACCAATCAGATTCATTTTAAAAACAAAACACTGCCCTGGATTTGTTTGTTTTTGTTCTGTGTGTCTCTTTCTACTTCACAGAAACATGAAGCCAGTTCAAAAGTGAAACTAACCTGCAGGCACATTATATGATTGATTTTTATCTATTTTTAATGATTTTGAAAAGGAATCAGTTAACTTTTATGTCTCTATACCCTGTAAACAGTCATTTCAGCAATTTTTTTTTTCCCTTTAGTGACCCTTTAACTTAAAATGCAGGAGGATCATTTCTACATGTCTAATCCTTTGTTAGAACAGGCAGCATTCAAATCTGGTTCACAAATAATAGTGAACTGTGAGTACAGTACAGACAAGGTTAATTATGTTAATCATTACTTCACAGCCCTCTCCTAAAAGCAGGGAAAGCTTGTTATCATTTTTACGCAATTAAAAAGCACTTAAAAGGCAATCAGCAATTTTTTTTTTAAAGTTTTGCTATGCCAATGGGAACATGTAACTGTACAGTAGTATAGGCGTTATCCCAATTTGGCTGCCAAAGTGGAAATATACTTTGACCACTAGGGGGAGTTAGAGAAGAGACTTTTTTTTTTGGAGACACAGTATAAAGATTGCATTAAAGCAAAAGCAAAGCTATAGCTTTTACAAAGCAATGAAAATCTAGACCTATAAAAATAGTGCAGCAGGAAGCCAGTCTTAAGTTTTGTCATCCTCCTGTCAACAGAAGACCGACCGCGTTTAGATTAAATCCAGGGATCATCAATGCTGATCCTTCTGTTTGAGCGGCATCAGCACTAAACAATACCAGGGAATCCGGCTATATTTCTGCGAGAATTTTTTTTATCAGGCAGTTTATTTCACAGCACGTTACAGAATCACCTCTATATATAATATACATAGCCTAATATCCAGGGATGCTCTGCAGCAGCGAGTCTAATCCAGTTTAAACACTGTCAAGATGGCAGCACACTATAATCTCATTATGCCATATTTACTAAACTAGATTAAGAAACATTTTTTTGCATTTTAAATAATTCTTTGTGAGTGTGTTACCTAGGAAAGTCACAACGGTAGTTCTTCAGGAGTCCCTGGTTCAGTGCCCCCTCCCTTTAGCAGGTATTCTGTTCCCCATATCCCTCTCTTTGTACCCTGGTCCCTCTGTAAAGACAATCCCTGTGTCAATGAAATGCATACACTGCGTTCCAAGTGCAACAAAACGGGACATGTTAGCTATTAGTCCTATGATTTACAGTGCCTAAAAAAGTATTCACACCCCTTGAAATGTTCCACATTTTGTCATGTTACAACCAAAAATGTAAATATATTTTATTGGGATTTTATGTGATAGACCAACTCAGAGGCCGCGTACACACGATCGGACATGTCTGCTGAAACTGGTCCGCAGACCAGTTTCAGCGGACAAGTTTAATCGTGTGTACGGCCTATCGGACCGTTTTCCAGCGGACAAAAATTTCCAAACATGCTTGAAAACATGTCCGCTGGAAACCTGTCCGTCAGACAGGTTCGATGCTTAGTACACAAACCATCGGACCAAAATCCCCCGCATGTGCAGAATCAAGTCAACGCATGCTTGGAAGCATTGAACTTTGTTTTTTCATCACGTCGTTGTGTTCTACGTCACCGCGTTCTGGTCCGATGGGATTTTGGTCCGATGGTGTGTACAACAGACAATTCCGCCTGGTCCGATGAAAACGGTCCATCGGACATGTTTCCTCGGACATGTCTGATTGTATGTACAGGGCCATAGTGCAACATAATTGTGAGGTGGAAGGAAAATGTTAAATGGTTTTCAAAATGTTTTAAAAATAAAATATATGAAAAGTGTGGCGTGCATTTGTATTCAGTCCCCTTTACTCTAATACCCCTAAATAAAATCTAGTGGAACCAATTGCCTTCAGAAGTCACCTAATTAGTAAATAGTACACCTGTGTGTAATTTAAAGCCCCATACACACTAAGGGCCAGATTCAGGTAGAGTTACTCTGGAGTATCAGTGATACTCCAGCCTAACCCTCACTTTGAGCCGGCGTTTCTGTTTTCAGTAAGCAGAAAACAAGAAACGCCAGGTTGGAGTTCCTATACGAGCGGCGTAATTGTATTTCGCCGTCGTATCGGAACTGCAATTTAAAAAATGGCGCTCGGGGCGTTCCCGCTGATTAACGCCGAGAATATGTTAATCAGCGAGAATCGGCAATTCACGATCGTATTCGGGCCCGACGCAGTGACTTTCCGACGTTTCCGTAAGAGATACACGGCGTAAAGAAAAACCAGCCCTCTAGTGGAGTATCCTATGTTAAGTATGGCCGTCGTCATCGCGTCGAATTTAAAAAATTTCGAGTCGTTTGCGTAAAACGTCCGTGAATGGGGATTGACGTCATTGACGTTCACTGACAGAATTTGGAGCATGCGCACTGACAGTCGACGCATGCGCAGTACGTTCGCCGCGGGATCGCGCCTAGTTTAAATAATACACACCCCCCTACCCGCCCAATTTGAATTCCGCCGGCTCATTTTCGCTACGCCGCCGCAACTTTAGGAGCAAGTGCTTTGTGAATACAGTACTTGCTCCTAAAGTTTCGGCGGAGTAACGTAAATGGGAAAAGTTACTCCAAAATAAAGATTCGCCCATCTATCTGAATCTGGCCCTATCAGTTTTCCTGACTGTTTTCTCATCAGGTTTACCAAAACCATGTAGTGCAAGGGCCTGCCTGATTGCATACAAATTGAAACTCTTGAGGTTTGACCTCATATTAGATGGTTTTAGTAAACCCGAAGAGAAAACCGTCAGGAAAACTGATAGGGCCAGATTCAGGTAGATGGGCGAATCTTTAAAGCCGCGTACACACGGCAGAGAACCTCGACGGGCAGAACACATCGTTCCGCCCGTCGAGGTTCTCTGCCGGCCGTCAGATTCGGCGACCCGCCCGTCGGGAATGGCAACCAGCCATTCATCCCGACAGGCCGTCGAGCAAATAGAGAACATGCTCTCTATTTCTGCTTGAGGGCATTCCCGACGGGATGCTCGCCGAGAGCGTACACACGGCAGAGGTTCTCGCAGAATGCGGCTCCCAGCGAGGTTCTCGCTGGTTTCTGCTGAGAACCTCGGCCGTGTGTACGCCGCCTGAGTTGGAGTAACGTTTCTCATTTACGTTACTCCGGCGAAATTTTAGGAGCAAGTACTGTTATTCACATAGCACTTGCTCCTAAAGTTGCGGCGGCGTATCGAAAATGAGCCGGCGGAATTCCAATTGGGTGGGTAGGGGGCGTGTATTATTATAACTAGGCGCGATCCCGCGGCGAACGTACTGCGTATGCGTCGACTGTCAATGCGCATGCTCCAAATTCTGTCAGTGAACGTCAATGACGTCAATCCCCATTCACGGACGTTTTACGCAAACGACGCGATGACGACGGCCATACTTAACATAGGATACTCCACCTAGGGGGCATGTATTTCTTTACGCCGTGTATCTCTTACGGAAACGTTGGAAAGTCACTGCGTCGCGCCCGAATACGATCGTGAATTTCCGATTCCCGCTGATTAACATATTCTCGGCGTTAATCAGCGGGAACGCCTCGCACGCCATTTTTAAAATTGAAGTTACGATACGACGACGAAATACAATTACGCCGCTCGTATAGTAACTCCAACCCGGCGTTTCTTGTTTTCTGACTAAAGAAAACAGAAACGCCGGCTCAAAGTGAAAGTTAGGCTGGAGTATCACTGATACTCCAGCCTAACTCTACCTGAATCAGGCCCATAGTGTGTATGGGGCTTGAGAGTTTTTTTTAGAGAACCACAGTGAACAAACAGCATCATGAAGGCCATGGAACACAACAGACAGGCCAGGGATAAAGTGGTGGAGAAGTTTAAAGCAGGGTTAGGTTATAAAAAAAATCCCAAGCTTTGAACATCTCACGGAGCACTGTTCAATCCATCATCCGGAAATGGAAAGAGTATGGCACAACTGTAAACCTACTAAGGCCCCGTACACACGATCAGTCTATCCGATGAGATAGTTTTCATCGGGTCACCGCTGAAGTGGCCTGATGGTTCAAAAACCGATTGTGTCAGAACGCGGTGACGTAAAACACAACGAAGTGCTTCCAAGCATGCATCGACTTGATTCTGAGCATGCGCGTGTTTTTGAACCAATGCTTTTGCGTACTAACCATCGGTTTGGACCGATGGTCAGGCGACCATCATCATTTTAAAGCAAGTTTTAAAACTTTGGACCGAAGGACGACAGACCGATGGGCCGTACACACGGTTGGTTTGGACCGATGAAACGACTTTAGTCCATTCTCATCGGTTTGAACTGATCGTGTGTACGCGGCCTTAGACATGGCCTTCCACCTAAACTGACAGGTCGGGCAAGGAGAGCATTAATCAGAGAAGCAGCCTAGAGGCCCATGGTAACTCTGGAAGAGCTGCAGAGAGCCACAGCTCAGGTGGCATAATCTGTCCACAGGACAACTATTAGGCCTCTTTCACACGGAGCGGACCGTTTTTCGGTCCGCTCCGTGTGTGTCCGTCGGCTCAGCGGGGGGTCCCGCTCAGCTGTCGGCGGACAGGGCGGTCCCCGCACACTGTGCAGGGACCGCCCTGTCTCTCCTCCGCTATCCCCTATGGGGAATCGGATGGAAACGGACCGTCTGTCCGTTTGCATCCGATCCGATCCACCGGACGGAAGAAAAATAGGGTTTTCTTCCGTCCGCAAAACGGATCCAGACGGACGCGGATCTTAGGCGGACGTTAGCGTATGCATCATCCGCTAACGGATCCGCTCCCATAGGGACACATTACAAGTCCGTAAACGGACTTGTAATTAGCGGACCGTTCGTCCGCTAATGTGAAAGGGGCCTAAGTCGTGCATTGCATAAATCTGGCCTTTATGGAAGAGTGGAAAGAAGAAAGCCATTGCTGAAAGAAAGCCATAAGAAGTCCCATTTACAGTTTACAAGTAGCCATGTGGGGGACACAGCAAACATGTGGAAGAAGGTGCTCTGGTCAGATGAGACCAAAATTGAACTTTTTGGCCTAAAAGCAAAACGCTATGTGTGGAGGAAAACTAACACTGCACCACATCACCCTGAACACATTGGGGTAGATTCATGTAGATCAGCGGATCTTTTGATCCGCGTGATCTATCTGTTTTACGATCCGCCTGCGCCATTTTTTGAGGCAAGTGCTGTATTCAGAAAGCACTTGCCTCGTAAGTAGCCCTGGCGGATCGTAAATCCCCCGGCGGAATGCAAATTCCGCGGCTAGGGGGAGTTTACTATTTAAATTGCGCGCGTCCCCGCGCCGATCGTACTGCGCATGCGCCACCGGCTAAATTTCCCAGCGTGCATTGCTTTAAATGACGTCGCTAGGACGTCATTGTGTTCCTCGTTAACGCTATTAACGTATGGCCGTATTCCCGGACGACTTACGTAAACGGCGTAAAAAATTCAAAATTCGACGCGGGAACGACGGCCATACTTAACATAGGATCCGCCGCACTTACCCCGCATATAGCAGGGGTAACAATCCGACGGAAAAAGGCGAACGCAAACGACGTAAAGAAAAAAAGTTGCCCGGGCATTCGATTCTGAATCGGCGTTTCTGCTCATTTGCATATTCTGCGCGAAGAAGAACGGAAGCGCCACCTAGCGGACGGCGGGAGAATGCAGCCTAAGAATCGACAGTGTAACTCAGTTACACCAGTCGGCTCTAAGGGAGATCTATGCGGAACCTGATTCGAGGAATCAGCCGCATAGATCCGAGCGTCGGATCTCACAGATCCGACGGTGTATCAGTAGATACACCGTCGGATCTCTACATGAATCTACCCCATTATCCCCACATGAAACATGGGTGGTGGCAGCACCATGTATTATGGATGCCTTTCTTCAGCAGGGACAGGAAAGCTGGTCATAGTTGATAAGATGGATAGAGCCAAATACAGAAGAAAACCTGTTAACCTGCAAAAGACTTGAGACTGTAGAGGAGGTTCACCTTCCAGCAGGACAACAACCCTAAACATACAGCCAGCGCTACAATGGAATGGTTTAGATCAAAGCATAATCATGTATTAAAATTAGGGTTGTCCAGATACCGATACTAGTATCGGTATCGGGACCGATACCAAGTATTTGCGGGAGTACTTGCAAATGCTCCCGATGCCTAAATAGAATACTTTTTTTGTATTTATCAACATGTTCTGTGAAAATTCTTTGAGTTTTTTACTACTGCGTGACAAGCAAATAAAACATTTTTATTCATTTTTACTCATTTTTATTCTTTTATAATGTCTTGAGTTAGAGTTCTTCATAATTCTAAAGAAAATATCCTTAGTCTGTATTGTGGTTTGAAAACTGTCACATGACATTTAAAAAAAGTATCGGTATTCGGTATCGGCGAGTACATGAAAAAAGTATCGGTACTCGTACTCGGTCCTAAAAAAGTGGTATCGGGACAACCCTAATTAAAATGGCTCAGTCAAAGTCCAGACCTAAATCTAATTGAGAATCTGTGACACGACTTGAAAATTGCTATTCACAGATGCTCTCCATCCAATCTGACAGAGCTTGAGCTATTTTGCAAAGAAGATCACTCTCTAGAAGTGCAAAGCTGGTAGAGACATGCCCAAAAAGACTTGAAGCTGTAATTGCAGTGAAAGGTGGTTCTACAAAGTATTGACTCAGGGTGGCTGAATACAATGTACCCCACACGTTTCACATATTTATTGGTATAAAAAATGTAAAACCATGTTATCATTTTTCTTCCACTTTTATTTGCCATTTTGTGTTGGTCTATCTCATAAAATCCCAATAAAATATATTTACGTTTTCGGTTGTAACAAAAAGTGGAAAATTTCAAGGGGTATAAATACTTATTTAAGGCGCTGTATGTAAATATATGCAAATATGCTTGTGTATCATAAGCCTAAGCAGTGTTGTGTCTAATGCCTAGTACACATGGGCCAAATGTTGGGAATGTTTGGCCAGATTCTGTTAGACGAGCATGCTATGTAAACCAGCAGCCGACCAGCTCCCGATCAGCCAATGGCTGAGAGTGCCGATTGGAGTGTTTTGCAGGGGTGCCAACCCCCTGTCAAAATACAACAGCTAAGCGGGGTTGATCACTGTACTAACACTGGATCATTAGTAAGGCATCTCCAACCTATTAGTGTGTACTAGGCTTAAGCAGTTCCCATATTTGCTTTCAGCACTGGGATCCCTGGTTTTATTTCTACCAAAAACACAGTATGACATTTCTTGTATTTGATTGGGTGTCCAGCAGGTGTTAATTTCCTCCTACAGTTCAAAGGCAAGGTTAATTAGTTCAAAGGTGTATGTGCGAGGGCATGTATGACTGGTATAGACATTATATTGTTTTCTTTTAAGGACCTGGCATAGATATAAATGGTTTTATATACTTGAAAGCAAGAATTCTTACCCCTTTTAGGGAAACCCCTACCCTTGAGGGATATGGTGAGTTGGACTAGCAGTCTTTATAATCTAGAGCTGAAAGTGCCTAGGGCAGAGGGTGATGGGGAAAGGTTACCCCTAGTATACTGCCATGTAAGATTGTAGCCTTAGGAATTGAACCCTTGTACATGTACATTCTTTGTTGGAGAATCCACTTATGAGGACCTAGATTGAGGACACTGGAAGAGTTGGGCAGCCATCCCATATTAAGGTTAAACTGCGTTGTGCAGAGTTATTGTGCAGTTATTGTGCAGAGTGATGTCAGGATTACAGAGGCAGAGGTGAAGATTGTGTAGCCGGTGCCCCATGGCCACCGCCGAGACTGACACATACACAGGAAGGCTACTTGCAGGGAGCGTATGCCTGTCAACAGCTGTGGGGTAATTCTCCTCTCCCTCTCCTCCTCTCACTATGCAGTGAGTGAGAGACATGCACAGACAGAGCAGCTCACTCTGCTCCCTCCCCTGCTTCCTAATTGGCAGGGGGAGGAAACCATTGCCACCATAGCACAGGAGGAACAAAGCATCGTGGGATATGTAGTCCCCAACATAAATGGCCCCATAAGAGTTCCTGGGAACAAAAACTACACAGACCAGCTGCCCTCAGAAGATAAGAAAAGGACACCAGGGGCTAACTGGGAGCTAGTGAGACACCACGAAGCAAGGGAGAAGACTGGACCCAGTGGACAGGTGCTGCCTTCCCAGGTCTGTGTGCCATTCCTCCCAGAGATCCATGGCCAGTCAGGGACATCCTGCCTGAGAGGAGGATCCCAGGTGTATTCTCCAGGCGTACCTGTACAGACGGTGTAAAGTGTTCCAGTTGTGAAAAGCCTGATGTTCCAGGACATTTCGCTTGGGCCTTGACCGTAGGATTGGTGAGCGGGAACTTACCTATTTTCAGGGAAACTGAGACACTACATGCAGACAATATTGCCTATGTTGCCTACACTTGCCAGAGCCTGGGTCACACATAAACCCTGTTAAGCAGTCTCAGTCTCTGCCTTGTTACCCTGTTACTGACAGAATACTGCATTGTCACTTCTAGCTAACAGGACTTCTAAGTAAACCAACTAAAAGTAGCTAGCTGAAGATTATAGGCTTTCTTCCTCCAAGGGACTAAAGTAACTGGTGCCATACGGGTGTACACACATACACAGGGCTCGGTATATGTAGTGTAAGTGTGGGGTAATCTGAACTTGGGAGTTGCATTATTGAATGCTTCACTAGGTACAGTGTTGGAATTCTTTGGGCCTGTGTTGTCAGGGAACAGTAGGGAGAGGTCTGACATAAGAAAGGGTCATTCCATTACTCTCCTCCTGCCTGGATTTATAGAGCCCAATCTAAGCAGAGTGGTGATCAATCAGTTACAGTGTTTGCATATTGTAATATGTCATTGTTAAAGTGTTTTGTATCTGCTCTCGTGGTAATTTGCTGTGAGGAATACCCTGAAAGCAGCCAGATAGTACCATTGAGTTCTATTGCTCTTGATTTTCCATGTGTACTACAAGGTCGGCTTATTTGAAGGTTTTCTGTTCAGCATTACTGCTATTGTTTTTTTTCCGTTTTTTTAAGAGATTTCACAGTAAAGATCATTTCTGTGTTTTACTACAACTTGTTTCTTCGGGTCCGCACACACACTATTGCCAGGTGTGCCAGTGGGGCTGAGACTGTTCTTGGGGTTGGAAGGGTGGAGTAAGGAACTGAATATATTCAAGCAGCTCTTACCGGGGTAGCGCTACAAGTGATATGGCCAAGAACTGTAGATTGTTTGTGCTGCAGTAAAAACAGTAATGAGGTGGGCCTTAGGCTGGGAGAATGCAAGTAATCAAAGATGATGGAGTTTCTTCCCACAACAGGTGTCTGTCCCTTCATCATTCCTGTGCAGTTGGATGGTGGGAGGGCATTTGACCAGTATGGTCATTGCTGGTGGTTGATTGGGGCCCTGTTGTACATAAGCAATACCCAGAACAAATTACCTTTTGACTTGCATGCCTCCTAGCAGTGCACATTCTGTGTCTAAGCACTCATGGCCTATGACCTCATAGTTGTATATATGAAGTATCAGAGGCACTGCTGCCCGTTACTGCTAGTTTAATGAGATTTGGTCACTACTGTGCTGCTTGCTGGAGAGGACACAGCTATAGAACCCAAAGACATGCAGACAATCCTAAGGGCCAGATTCTCATAGATTTCCTGTGGCGTAGCGTAAGCCATTTACACTACGCCGCCGCAACTTAACAGAGCAAGTGCCGTATTCTCCAAGCACTTGCTCCGTAGTTTGCGGATGCGTAGAGTAAATGGTCCAGCGTAAGGCCGCGTAATTCAAAGGGGGCGGCTTGTATTTAAATTAAGCGCGCCCCCGCGTCGATCGAACTGCGCATGCGCTGGCCGGGCAAAAAGCCCAGTGCGCATGCTCCAGCTCACGTTGGAAAGCGTCGGTGAAACCGACGTCAAAACGACGTGATCGTCACTTACGCAATGCCCTATTCGCGAACGACTTAGTAAAGCGACGTAACCGACGGAAAATGCCGACGCTGACCCGACGCCATACTTAACATGGCATGCGACGGTTACTCCACATCTTTGCAGGGGTAACCTTACAGTACGCGGACGAAAACGACGTAAGCGACGACGGGGCAGTGTAAAAGCGATCGGGAATCGGCGTATTAGCCTCATTTGCATAGGCAAATGAGAAAACAAAGTAAAGGCCACCTAGTGGCCGGAGTTGTCATTACATCTACGATCCGCAAGTGTAATTGTATTACACTTGTCGGATCTTCACCGGTATCTATGCCAAAGTGATTCTAGGAATCACTCGCATAGATACCCGGGGAAAAAAACAGTGATACGACGGGGTATCTGAGATACCCCGTCGTAGCGCCTCTGAGAATCTGGCCCACAATCTTTAAACTTTTTTTAATATAATTTTTTAAAGAATGCTAAAATTTATTTTATTTTACAATTTGTTATTTTTTCAAGAGACAGGTAAGCCAGCAGTGCCGTGGTTGGGCAGCACAGTGACAGGGCACACAGAGAGGGATCAGAATAAGGCAGAACAGGGAGGGGGATCTGTGCAGGGGAAAGTAATTCTGTAATTGCCCCTCCATCCGACCACAATGATTCCCTCTGCTGTCCAGACCCCCCTGTTTGCCCGGGCCCCCTACAGGAGGGCTGGTGGTCCCCCCTATCAGCGGCCCTGCATTTTGTAGATCTGTGCATTTTGGATCTGTTCTGCTGCTCTTGGATAGTTCCACCATCAGTAATCAGATAACCAGTCATGAAGGCCCTGCCTCTACCAAGATTGCCACCTCTGCACAGTGACATAGTGCAGGACAAGTTATGGTAAGTCAGTAATGGGAAAAATCAGCTGCAATTAGCCTTTTGATTTTTTTGCACAGTGTAATATGTCCATGCTTGGGAAATACAAATAAGTTAATAAGAAAGCAGTAGAAATTCATCTTCCATAACAGATAAATGCAACACTTATACCCACTTTTGTCTTGGACTGAAGGGAGCTTGTTCCAATTCCAGAATAGAGTTATTTTAGAGAAAAGGTAACCAACCACCTGCAAACTGAAATCTTCAGCACAGTAAAACATTATTGTTTCAGACAGATATAAACGATGAATTTGGGGCCTCTTTCTCTGGCACATTTCACCCAGAAATGGGCTTAATTGTAGAGACCACATTGGAATAATAAAGTTTTACTACGCTGGAGATTTCAGTGCGCAGCGGTTCCATCCTCACTAGTAGCAATTTGTTCATTGCCATATTGTGTGTGAGCAAAAGCACAAAGCATCCATGTGCCATAATTCCCACTGGACCCCTGACTGAAAGGGAGGAAGGTCACACGGCTTGTTATGCTGACCCATAGTTTTCAATGTTTTCTATGTGCACTTGAGTTATTGCTTTAAATGTTGTGTCCATCCAAGAGTTACAGCTGTCAGATTATCCGGAAGCAAGTATTACTTCTAAAGTGGGATGAATGGTATTCATGGCTTGAATGTTTGGTGCACAGTTTATATATTTATTTATTTTAACTACAGGAAATTAACAGTGAATGAAATGTAGGTGGAGACTGACACTGCACACTCCTTTCCTGTCTTGTGGCAAAAGTTTGCTAGGCCATTTACTCACAAATCTGGTTGTACCCTATTTCTATTTTTGAGTTCTGTTTATTTTGTGCTAATACATTCAGGTCCGTCTTTAAGGTAGGGCAAAAGGGGCCTACTATCCCAGTTTAAATTCCCTTGTCCCTTGAAGTTTTAGTCCTTTGCTGTGTCCTGATATCTCAGTGTGAAGTGATGTTACCAATGCTGCCCAGCTCTGCCCTATTATTGTTTACAGACAACTCAACTGCAGATCATGTATTTATATGTAAATAACCATCATTCATATGTAAATAATGTGAGCATTCATATGTAAATAGCAGCATGATTCATATTTAAATAACAGAGGCCGGTGGCATTCATATGTAAATAAAGGCGGCATTCATATGTATATCATGCCCCTATGCAGTAAAGAGATGGTGTAACCTCTAGCAACCAATCAGTGAGCAGTGTTCCTGTACAGTAATCTCTAGCAACCAATCAACAAGAAGAAATCATGTGCTGTAACCCCTAGCAACTAATCAGTGAGTCGTAATGTGTGCTGTAACCTCTAGCAACTAGTCAGTAAGTGGTAATGATATGCTGTAACCTCTGGCAACCAATCGTAATCACTGCCTGATCTGATACAGTAAACTGATTTTAAGTCTAGCTGATATGTATTGTATGTCTCAGAGCAGGTGGAGAGCAAAATTGCATAGGGGGGCCCCCAAGAAAATTGTTGCCCATTGTCCAGTCAACATTAAAGACTTCCCTGAATACATTTGTTGTATGGTTTTACACAATGTGACTGTTGTCTATATTTGTATGTCTAAATTGATCTATATTTTTAAATTTCCATATGAGGACCTGGACATACCATGACAAATGAGATTCACTAAACTTGTTTAAAGAGACACAAACTTGTACAACCAGAGGCATATCTAGTGAAAATAGCGCCTATGGCAAGCACTGAAACTGCGCCCCTGTCAAAACATTTGAAACCCATCTTTCAGATAACCTTAAAGCGGAGCTCCACCCTTAAATTGACCTGACTGTAATATAAATCCCGCTGCTCACTAATCCCGAATCGGCTATTGTAACTAAAATCGGCGTTACAGTACCTTATAAACGCCGATGCTTCCGGTTTAGCCTGTCTCGGGTTTTCCACGGGTTATTTTTTTCTTCCGGTCTGTCGCTGTGCATTTTGGGGGCTTTTCTCTGATGTCCTAATTTCCTATATCAGCCGAGATCTCGCAAGACTTTGTTTACAGGAAGTGATGCGCTAGTAAACAACGGGGCGTTTCATTCATTCGCCTGCCGTTGCGATGACAACAGAGACGCTCCGCCGCCGGACACCTTTGGCAGTGCGCGTGCGCGAGATGTAGCCGTGGATGCTGGGACAGCATCCACCGTAAACAGGAAATTAGATGCTGGCTTCCTCTTCCTGCCCAAACCCAAGATGGCAACGGGAGACGGTGCTGAATATAACTACTTATTTGGGACTGCTAACGAGTGGAGCGGCGGGGGAGAACGAAAACAGTGAGTTTATTAAAACACCGCGCTTACTAATTTAAAGAGCCCCTCATTAAAAAATCGATTTTTCGGCGGAGATCCGCTTTAACAAAAAAAAAATATCCTCTTTATGGAGAAATCTGGGGTTTATTAGACCCCTGATCCCTCCTCTGCCATCCAAGGCCAGGTAAATGCAGAACCAATACTGGAAGTGATGAAATCTTCATTACTTAAAGTGGAGTTCCATCCATTTTTTTATGTTTGTCTGTGCTGCATGCCCTAATCTCATAGTGTTCAGAATGGACAATTTTTATTTATTTTGTTGCTTGTAAATACCTTTATTTTGTAGTCCTTCATTACTTCCTCCTCCTTATTAGCCTAGGCTATTAAGTCACATGGCTATTCGCAAGGGTTTCTGGGATAGGCATCATGTTTCCCAGTAGTCCTTGCAAACCTGACTGAAACCTATTACATTGCTTGTGCAGCACTGAGCATGTGCGAGATATGCAAAGCTGAAATCCAGGAAGTCATACAGTCTGGCTTCATGATGTCCACACTTAAGATGGCCACGGTCTATTTCTAGATTATAAACTAAATGCTGTAACAACCTAACAAAACGGACCTTAGTTTACAGACTAACTTTACTAGAATATATTAAGCTTGTGTATTACAGGGGTATTTATATTTAAAAAGTGAAATTGTGGGTGGAACTCCCCTTTAAGGCCTCAGTTTTCGCAGATGAGAGGCATAAACTGATGTTCCGCCTTCTTCTTTGTGCTCTGCCAATCCGACCAGATGGAATGGGAGAGACTGGGAGAACAGGGGAGGGCTGTGGCTGAATGCAGCAGGGATAGCGCTACCATTGTCCGATAGCAAAGGTGCTGAAAAGGAGATCCTGCCTATGCTCAGGAGGAGGGAAGAAGAGACCCTCAGACCCTGGTAAGTGCCTTGCTGCCCAGCCACTCAACAGCGCCCCCTTCATATGGCGCCCATGGCACTTGCCATGGCTGCCATCCCCTAGATACGCCACTGTGTACAACCTAGCTAATATACCGTAAGTTAGTTTAGTTGTGGACTAAAAGGTAAGTGAGATTCCAGAAGAGTGGGAGTTGGATTATTACTATTTATGGATCACAAAATCGGGAGAGAAGTGGATTCATCTCATTGCTGAGGACTTGTGCAATTGGCTGTGTTTTATTTTTAGGGTACATTCCTATTTTTTAAGGGGGCTTCCGATTCTGATAAGCCCTCCACCCACAGATCCCCACAACCACCAGGCCAGGGTTGTGGGGAAAGAGGTGATTGTTCTCATCAATACAGGGACAGGGTGCACTTCCTGGCCAGGTAACCACCCCAGTGTTGGGGACATGTGGCTGGTATGGTTCAGGTGGTGGTGGTGGTGGTGGGGCAGGGCTTGGGGGGAGATGCACGCATTTCCCGCCAGGCTGCATGCTGGGATATGGGTCTGGTATGGGTTTTAGGGGGACCTCAATTTTTTTTTCACGTGAAGTACCCCATTAAAATCTGTACCAGATTTAAAGGGTCTAATATGGAATTTGGGAGGAACTCCATGCTGTTTTTTTTTTTACCAGACCTAAAAAGCATGATATGAATTTTGGGGGAGGGGCTCACACTGTTTTTTTCCACTGTTCCTGCTGTTAATTTACATTCACCTATCAGTTGAGAATCTTCATCTGACAGTTGAAAGTACAGGGCGGAAATGAGTGACTGGTTCGTTTGGATGCCGAGTGTTGGTTCCCTAACAATCAGGAGGAAGCTGTCACATTTAGCATTGGTAATAATACTACTGCTAAATATTTCTATTCATTCTGCAGCTGGAGGTTCGTTTGGCCATCCAAACATATACAGGTGGTTCTCAAAAAATTAGCATATTGTGATAAAGTACATTATTTTCTGTAATGTAATGATAAACATTAGACTTTCATATATTTTAGATTCATTACACACAACTGAAGTAGTTCAAGCCTTTTTTTTGTTTTAATATTGATGATTTTGGCATACAGTTAATGAAAACCCTAAATTCCTATCTCAAAAAATTAGCATATTTTATCCAACCAATAAAAGAAAAGTGTTTTGAATAAAGAAAAAGTCAACCTTCAAATAATTCTGTTCAGTTATGCACTCAATACTTGGTCGGGAATCCTTTTGCAGAAATGACTGCTTCAATGCGGCGTGGCATGGAGGCAATCAGCCTGTGGCACTGCTGAGGTGTTATGGAGGCCCAGGATGCTTCGGTAGCGGCCTTAAGCTCATCCAGAGTGTTGGGTCTTGTGTCTCTCAACTTTCTCTTCCCAATATCCCACAGATTCTCTATGGGGTTCAGGTCAGGAGAGTTGGCAGGCCAATTGAGCACAGTAATATGGTCAGTAAACCATTTACCAGTGGTTTTGGCACTGTGAGCAGGTGCCAGGTCGTGCTGAAAAATGAAATCTTCATCTCCATAAAGCTTTTCAGCAGATGGAAGCATGAAGTGCTCCAAAATCTCCTGATAGCTAGCTGCATTCACCCTGCCCTTGATAAAACACAGTGGACCAACACCAGCAGCTGACATGGCACCCCAGACCATCACTGACTGTGGGTACTTGACACTGCACTTCAGGCATTTTGGCATTTCCCTCTCCCCAGTCTTCCTCCAGACTCTGGCACCTTGATTACCGAATGACATGCAAAATTTGCTTTCATCCGAAAAAAGTACTTTGGACCACTGAGCAACAGTCCAGTGTTGCTTCTCTGTAGCCCAGGTCAGGCGCTTCTGCCGCTGTTTCTGGTTCAAAAGTGGCTTGACCTGGGGAATGCGGCACCTGTAGCCCATTTCCTGCACCCGCCTGTACACGGTGGCTCTGGATGTTTCTACTCCAGACTCAGTCCACTGCTTCCGCAGGTCCCCCAAGGTCTGGAATCGGTCCTTCTCCACAATCTTCCTCAGGGTCCGGTCACCTCTTCTCATTTGTGCAGCGTTTTCTGCCACACTTTTTCCTTCCCACAGACTTCCCACTGAGGTGCCTTGATACAGCACTCTGGGAACAGCCTATTCGTTCAGAAATTTCTTTCTGTGTCTTACCCTCTTGCTTGAGGGTGTCAATGATGGCCTTCTGGACAGCAGTCAGGTCGGCAGTCTTACCCATGATTGCGGTTTGGAGTAATGAACCAGGCTGGGAGTTTTTAAAAGTCTCAGGAATCTTTTGCAGGTGTTTAGAGTTCATTAGTTGATTCAGATGATTAGGTTAAGAGCTTGTTTAGAGAACCTTTTCATGATATGCTAATTTTTTGAGATAGGAATTTGGGGTTTTCATGAGCTGTATGCCAAAATCATCAATATTAAAACAATAAACGGCTTGAACTACTTCAGTTGTGTGTAATGAATCTAAAATATATGAAAGTCTAATGTTTATCAGTAGATTACAGAAAATAATGAACTTTATCACAATATGCTAATTTTTTGAGAACCACCTGTATTAGTTCAGCCGTTTGCACAAGACTGTCCAGATAGACTGTGCACTGTGCAGAAGTCTCCCTCATATTATGTCACCTGCTGGGGAAATGTTCTTAGCTTATGAACTCTCAGGTGAAAAGCTACCAGAAAAATATTACACACACATTTTATAAACATTACAGGAATTATTTGTTATGCTTGCACAAATGTTGAGTTATTTCCACAGCAATTTTTTAATAGATTGACCGCCATCTACCAAACACCAAAACCAAAGGCTGGCGTGGGTTGACCCCTTAAGTATTGCGTGGGTATTCAGTGCCGATCCTGACCTCCCTGGGGCCCTAAGCAAAATGACAAATGACATGTCACATTAAAGTTGAAAAGTGGGGGGGGGGCTGCCGAAAATGATATGTCACATTGAAGTTGATTGAGAAGCGGGGGGGGGGGGGGGGGGGTGTTCTGCTGTCGGAAATTACGTCTTACATTAAAGTGAGAAAGGTGAGAAGTGGAGGGTGCTGACTTCTTAACTCTTTTCACCAGGCGGGGCCTCTAGTAATTTGGGGGGCCCTCCGCAGTTTTGCGGGGCCCTAAGCGGCTTGCATAGTGAGCCTATAGGGCGGATCGGCCCTGTTGGTATTGAAAAAAAGTGGAGAAATGAACCTTCACATTTCTAAACAGAGGCATAAAAATCTTGAATCCTCTATGCCTATTTCTTCTTTCTGTCACCAGTGTGCCTCTGAAAAGCAAGCCACAGTCAGATAATTTTCTATAGGCATTTTCATACTTGCCAACAGTCCTAATTTTCCTTGGACAATGCCCATTTTTGGACCCTCGTCCCGACCAGAGCTCGTCATCCAGGGATTTTGCTTTTGTCCTGGGTAATAGAACTGTTTTTGGCAAAGACTGCAGCAGGCTACAAAAAGATGGCCGCCATCGCCACTGCAAGGTCTCTTTCGCTGAGTGTTATGTGGAGAGGGGAGGGGTAGCCAATCAGCTTCTCTCTTCAGTGTACAAGTAGACAATTCTCTTGTACACTAAAGCCGATTGGTTGCACGGATCAAAGGTCCCTCCCCTCTTCATTGAACATGCGCCAACCCCTCCGCCCTGTGTTCTGCTATATATATATAATAGCTGTAAAGTAAAAATCACAAACCCCAATACATTCACTTATGTCAGCAACAGGAATGCCACACATCAAGATGCAAAATAATCTTCCTTTATTATAATAGCTAGAAGGAAAACGTTCTATTCTGACATGTTTTACGCTAGGCCCAGCACTTTCGAGAAGGCACTGGGGCAGATTCACAGAGAATTAGATTCTCGTAGAGTATCAGAAATACACTACGTTGCCATTTTTTACCTGGCTCTATGTGGAATTCAGGTAGATTTTGTCCAGTAAACGACGGCGGCGTAGTGTATTTCTCCCGTCGCAATCCATCTGCGCGAGTAGGGGGCGTGAAGCATTTAAAATAGGCGCGTTCCCGCGGCGATCGAACTGCGCATGCTCCGTTCCCAAATTTCCCGCCGTGCATTGCGCGTAAACACGTCGTCACGTCGTAGTAGCGTCGTTTACGTACATTCCTATTCCCGAACGAGTTACGTTAAAAAAAAAAAAATATTTTAAAATCGACGCGGGAACGACGGCCATACTTTACATGGGTTACGCACTGTTAGACCAGCAAAAAGCTCCTCTAACATTACGTAGCCAAAAAATGACGTAGGCGATTGCGAGGGACACTCGTACCTTCGTGGATCGCCGTAAAAAGTCATTTGCATATCCCGACGCATGAAAACGACGCAAACTCCTCCCAGCGGCCGCAAAAATATATCGCAGCGTAGATCCGAAGGCTTACGAGGACGTAAGCCTCTCGGATCGAAGCCCGAAGCCCCCGTATCATGGCGAAATTTGAAATTACTCCTGTCTAACACCAGTTAGACAGGCGTAATTGCTCTGTGAATCTGGGCCACTGTGTCTAGAACTAAACATGTCAGATTAGAATTTTTACTTCTGGCTGTTTTAATAAAGGAAGAGTATTTTGCATCTCAGTGTGCGACATTCCTGTTGTTGATACAAGTGATTGCTTTGGTGGAGACAAAATGAACCAGCACCTGAGATGTGATTGTGGAGTGTGAAGCCGAATCTTGCGTGGAGTGGCATGTGAAATGATTAATATTGGATAACCTCTGATTCATGGTTTCCGTCTGCAGCTGTCAGGGAAACATATGCTTAACACTAGCTTTGGTCTCTAAAGAGCAATCCACAATTGGATTGCTTTTCAGAGAACAGGTGACAGGTTGCTTTAACCCCTTGATCACCACACTAATGTGCTGCAACTGTGTATATTGCACAGGATTGCAGAGCTTTTGCAGTGTGGCCCCATTTTTTTAAAGCAATGGGGTATTATTCCTTCTGTGGCTGCAAAGCATCACGACATTAGCATGTGTACACCCCTGGACGCTGCTTCTGCAGCTAAAGGGGGTAGTGGTTGGGAGGTGTTAATAGAGATGGCTTAATTGCAACGTTTTACCACCCTTCAACCACTAGTGTGAATCAGTCCTAAGGCCCCTTTCACATGGATACGTTTTTTCAGGCGGTGCAGCGCTGCTACACCGCCTGAAAAAATAGCGCCCTGCAGGCTTCAATGTGAAAGCCCGAAGGCTTTCACACTGAAGCGATGTGCTAGCAGGACTGCTTCAAAAGTCCCGCTAGTCGCATCTTTGGAGCGGTATAGGAGTAGGGTTTTTACCGCTCCTATGCCGCTCCTTCCCATTGAAATCAATGGGAAGCTGTGGTAATACCGCAGGCGGCACATTGCCGGCGGTTAAAACCGCACCGCTAGCAGCCGAATATCCTAGTAAATACAACAGTATAGCGATGGAGGGTTCTGTGTAATGTAAAGGGGTCCAGTGATGCAGGGTGCTGTGTAATGTAAAGGGGTCCAGTGATGCAGGGTGCTTTGTAATGTACAGGGGTCCATAGATGCAGGGTGCTGTGTAATGTAAAGGGATCCAGAGATGCAGGGTGCTGTGTAATGTAAAGGGGTCCAGAGGTGCAGGGTGCTGTGTAATGTAAATTGGTACAGAGGTGCAGGGTGCTGTGTAATGTAAAGGGGTCCAGTGATGCAGGGTGCTGTGTAATGTAAAGGGGTCCAGTGATGCAGGGTGCTGTGTAATGTAAAGTGGTCCAGAGATGCAGTTATGGAGAGGGGTTACACAGTAGTGACATAGAGCAGTGTTTTTCAACTCTAGTCCTCAAGGCACACCAACAGGTCAAGTTTTCAGGATTTCCCTCGGATGAAATGGCTGTGGTGATTACTAATGGCCCATACACACGATCCGAATATCGGACGAAAACGATCGTCCGATGATGGATCGTACGATTTTCGGATCGTGTGTACACTACTTTCAACAGCCGATCACGACCGTTCATCCGATTAAATTCGATCGGACAAGCGCGAAAATGTTTCTCGTCCGATGTCCGATCGTCCGATTTTCGTTTAGTCAGTACAGCCGTCGTCCGACAATACAATACAAATACATTACAACACGTGACATCACTTCCGATCGTTTTTTTCTATCATACGAGAATTTTCGTGAGTTTAAAAATAAATATTTTGTTTAATTTAATCATGCCTCGTGAGGCCCCTCCCTCAATATGGCCACACCCACCATATGTAGTGGCGTGTTCGGGTTTGGCTTGAGGAAAAGGTGGCAACCCTATCTGTAAATGTAAAGTGGTCCATAGATGCAGTTATGGAGAGGGGTTACACAGTAGTGACATAGAGCAGTGTTTTTCAACTCCAGTCCTCAAGGCACACCAACAGGTCATGTTTTCAGGCATTCCATTATTTCGCACAGGTGATTTGATCAGTTTCACTGCCTAATGGCCCATACACACGATCCGAATATCGGCCGACGGATCGTACGACTTTTTTCACTTAATAATCGCGAGTAAAATAAAATAGGTTTTACCTATAAAATATGCTTACTTTGCTGTGCCACAAGTAAGAGTCTCACTGACATGAATAAGGTAAGTGCAGTGGAGATCAGGGGCATTAGTTCATCTTTTAATTTTCATTAAGTACAGAGGGTATTACAGTATGTGCAGGGAGGGAGTCCAGAATTTACAAAAGTATATACAAGAGTGTGGCGCGTATGTTGGTATGTGTAGGAAAGGAGTGCAAAGTGTAAGACATTATGTACAGGAAATGAGTGCAGAGGGTAGGTATTACTTGCAGGAAAGGAGTGAAGAGGGTGTAACAGTGACCAGTATATGCAGTAGAGGAGTGTGGAGAGTATTATGGGGGCAGTATGTACAGGAGAGGAGTGTGGAGGGTATGATGGGGGCAGTATGAACAGGAGAGGAGTGTGGAGGGTATGACAGTGGGCACTATGTACTGGAGAGGAGTGTGGAGGGTATGATAGTGGGCACTATGTACAGGAGAGAAGTGTGGAGGGTATGACAGTGGGCAGTATGTACAGGAGAGGAGTGTGGAGGGTATGATGGGGGCAGTATGAACAGGAGAGGAGTGTGGAGGGTATGACAGTGGGCACTATATACTGGAGAGGAGTGTGGAGGGTATGATAGTGGGCAGTATATACACAGGAGAGGAGTGTGGAGGGTATGAAAGTGGGCAGTATGTACAGGAGAGGAGTGTGGAGGGTATGACAGTGGGCAGTATATACAGGAGAGGAGTGTGGAGGGTATGACGGGGGCAGTATGTACAGGGGAGGAGTGCGAAGGGTAAGGCAGTAGGTGGTAAGGGGGGGGGGGTTGGAGAACTGTGTATATGGATGGGGGAGGGGGGCAGAACTGTATATATGGCTGTGGATGGTATATGGAGGGGGGCAGAACTGTATATGTGGATGGTATATGGAGGGGGGGGCAGAACTGTATATATGGCTGTGGATGGTATATGGGGGGGCAGAACTGTATATATGGCTGTGGATGGTATATGGGGGGGCAGAACTGTATATATGGCTGTGGATGGTATATGGAGGGGGGGCAGAACTGTATATATGGCTGTGGATGGTATATGGAGGGGGGGGCAGAACTGTATATATGGCTGTGGATGGTATATGGAGGGGGGGGCAGAACTGTATATATGGCTGTGGATGGTATATGGAGGGGGGGCAGAACTGTATATATGGCTGTGGATGGTATATGGAGGGGGGGGCAGAACTGTATATATGGCTGTGGATGGTATATGGAGGGGGGGCAGGACTGTATGTATGGCTGTGGATGGTATATGGAGGGGGGGGCAGGACTGTATGTATGGCTGTGGATGGTATATGGAGGGGAGGGCAGAACTGTATGTATGGCTGTGGATGGTATATGGAGGGGGGGGGCAGGACTGTATGTATGGCTGTGGATGGTATATGGAGGGGGGGCAGAACTGTATGTATGGCTGTGGATGGTATATGGAGGGGGGGGGCAGGACTGTATGTATGGCTGTGGATGGTATATGGAGGGGGGGGCAGAACTGTATGTATGGCTGTGGATGGTATATGGAGGGGGGGCAGGACTGTATGTATGGCTGTGGATGGTATATGGAGGGGGGGGCAGGACTGTATGTATGGCTGTGGATGGTATATGGAGGGGGGGCAGGACTGTATGTATGGCTGTGGATGGTATATGGAGGGGGGGGCAGGACTGTATGTATGGCTGTGGATGGTATATGGAGGGGGGGCAGGACTGTATGTATGGCTGTGGATGGTATATGGAGGGGGGGCAGGACTGTATGTATGGCTGTGGATGGTATATGGAGGGGGGGCAGAACTGTATGTATGGCTGTGGATGGTATATGGAGGGGGGGCAGGACTGTATGTATGGCTGTGGATGGTATATGGAGGGGGGGGCAGGACTGTATGTATGGCTGTGGATGGTATATGGAGGGGGGGGGCAGGACTGTATGTATGGCTGTGGATGGTATATGGAGGGGGGGGGGGGCAGGACTGTATGTATGGCTGTGGATGGTATATGCAGGGGGGGGCAGGACTGTATGTATGGCTGTGGATGGTATGGAGGGGGGGCAGAACTGTATATACGGCTGTGGATGGTAATGGTATATGCAAGGGGGGGGGGGCAGAACTGTATGTTTAGTGTATGGTGGGGGTAATTGGTGAGGACTATGTGTATGAGGGGGAGGGGTGAGAGCTCTTTGATATGCTGACATGCTAATAACTTTGCAAAAACTTACTTTAAAAGTTGAGCTCTCAGTCTCAGCAAGCCACACACATCACAGAGTAGCAGGGAACGCCGAGGCTCCGCCCATCCACCCACCTCCATGTGTATTCTGTAGCCAGTCAGAGAAGAGCTGAGCACTCTGTGTCCCATGTGTCCTCTTCCACTCTGCAGCACACAATGCAGACGGAGGCGCGCCGGAGGGAGGGAGGGGGAGGGGCTAGCACAGTGAGAAGTTGCACACATGTTTACAGCCCGGCACACCTTCTACTAACACTCAGGCAAGCTGGTGGAGCCGGGGATGTGCAGCTCTGTTGCAGCCGGGCCAGGATGGACAGCTAAAAAAAAAAAAAAAAAAAAATTTTTTTTTTTATTTAAAAAATGTGCCCGGGTCTCAGGAGGCTTCAAAACCGGGCACATGTGTCCAAACCCGGACTGTCCGGGTCAAAACCGGACAGGTGGCAACCCTATTTACAGATATTGAAGGGTGCACAGTGGGGTGTTTTTACATTTTAACGTGGGGGTTCCAGATATTGGATCCGACCCGGGTACTAAATGGTCTAGGTACGCCTCTGGCTAAGTAGAAGTGGATTTATCAAAGAACACCTAAAATGTAGGCATTTTTGTTTTTCAAATGTCAGTTTAGCTGCAAAAGTGGTAATGCACTTTAAAGCTGTGACTGACAGTCTACAGCTCTCTGCTGATAGAGCTGTGAAAACCGAGTGATCAGTGATGTTCGATTGCTCGGTTTTCAGTGCAGAGGCGCTGGGGGACAGATGTAGCATTGGACTTATGCTGCATCCACCAAGATAATTATGAAAAAAAAAAAAACGTTTCCTTTAAGCAGTGGTCTGCAAGTGTGTGCTGGAGGAAGACGTTGGAGCTGTATATAGACTGTACTGTATATAGGAAGAGTGTCCCTGAAGATGTTATTGAAGTTTTGCTAAAGTCAAGTGGGCATCAGATAACCTCCCATCCCTATCCAAGCTATAAACTCTCAATAAATTACAAACGTCACAGACTGTTCTCTGTCATTGAAGTGCCTGTGAAAATTCAGTGTGCCTGACTGTGCAGGGTAGGGGATCCCTGTTCATCAGCGGGGAGACCACTATTTGAAATGCAAAAAGGGACATTTCATTTATGTCTCTGCAGGTGACATGCATGTGGTGCTACATGTCTGCATCTAATGCCGCGTACACACGATCATTTTTTGTGATGAAAAAAAACTACGTTTTCTGTGAAGTAAAAAACAACGTTTTTGAAACGTCACTTTTCAAAGACGATTTTGCATACACACCATCGTTTTTTCACAAAAAGCGAGGTTACGTTCACCACTCTTTTCCATTGAAGCTCGCTTCATAACTAGCTTCTGGGCATGCGCGGGTTGAAAAACGTTGTTTTAAAAGACGTTTTTGCTACACACGGTGACTTTTTGTGAAACAAAAAACGATGTTTTGAAAAACGACACAAAAAATTCAAGCATGTTGGAATTTTTTTTTGGTCGTTTTTTTTAACACAAAAAACGACGTTTTGCCCACACACGATCAATTTAAATGACGTTTTAAAAAACGACGTTTTTTTTCATCGCAAAAAACGACCGTGTGTACGCGGCATTACTGCTTACAGCTCACCAGGTTTTGTTGCATGCAAACCGAGTACATAGAAGACAATTGTTTTAATATGCCCTATCTATGACTGGCAGTTTTTCCATTATGAAAAAACACCAGTCACTGTGTGCTTACCTTCCCAACTTTTTGAGATGGGAATGAGGGACACCTATCAGCAAAAGTATGCAAGCAATGGAACACTGTGGAGAATTGTACAAAAAAACAAAATTGGTAAACCCACTTTTTTTTACCACTACTATTCGTTTATATTGGCTTTTGAAATTTACAAATGCAGCAATTTAGAAACTAGATGAAAAGTTTAGCGATTGAAAACACTTTGATAGATAAAAAGTGCATTTTATATACAACTACCTGTATATAGATCAGACCAAAATGAGGGACAAATGAGGAGGAAAGAGGGACAGTCCCTCGAAATCAGGGACAGTTGGGAGCTGCTATGTGTGTGAACGAGCCTTATCAGCTGCTTTAATAAGAATAGAAACGGTTGTAAGGTTACCATGTGTTGATGCCGAGTGACCATTTTAATGTAAGTCAAAGAGAACATAAACATTACAGTGTAATAATTCAATCATTGATACATTCTGAAATGGTAATCTGTAGCTGCTTTTGCTCCACCACTGGAACACATTGAGTTTTCATACTTATTTAAAGACGCAGGCAGAATGCAGATAAGCTTGGTATAGAGAATAATTGTCATAAATACTACAGAGAGCTAGGCGACTGTCACTGAGAGGTTAGAAAGTGCAGCTCGGCAGATTAATATATATGGTTATATGGAACAAGAGGAGGGACTGAGCAATGCAGAGCAATAGGAGGAGTTAAAGGGAGCATTTACAGACACAATCTGACAGGATTCTTCCTCCAGGTCCTGTGGCTCCTCAAAGCGTGTGATATGAGGGGCTTGGACAAAATTGGGCTAATGAGATTAGTAGCCGGGAGCAACGGGATGGCATTAATACGGAGGGGGTGTTAGACCAGCGTCTATAATCAGCAGGATGGGGGCAGGAGCCCTCGGGGGAAATCAAATTACTGCTTATCCCAACTCGTGTCAACACAGATAGCGAGAGCTTAATATGCTATTAAAGAAGCACCGAGAAGATGCTCTTCTGAGAGAGACCTTCAAAAAATAAAGCTTGCAATTTGGAATATTATTCTTCAGAAATGCAGACAGCAATTTCCAATGTAGAATGTTTGGCGTTCGTTCTTTAACAGAGTTTCTGGTTAAGTTGTGTACTCTACAGGCGGGAGAGTTAAAAACACAATTCCATCCATTGTGTGGTGCTGGAAATTGACTAGTTTTATAGAAAATCCCTCACTATTCAAAGAAATGACTTTATACTATTTAGTAGACTCTTTAACTGTGCTTTGTAAAGGGTGGCATAAAATTGTGTATTTCGGCTTGATAAAAGACATTTAACAGAATAAAAGGAACATAAATACAAAAAGCTTCATGTACTAAAGGCAAACAGGCTGTTTTTTTGTGTGTGTGAATTTCTATGACATCTTTGTTAATTGAGGATTGCCCTCCTGGAGCATAAAGAAGATATTTCTTTGTGTATCACATGCCTGACGAAGGGGTCCTGCGTGACTCTGAAACTTTGCACTCTTTTTGTGTTGTGACCATGCAATAAATTATCAGTTCGGACGCTAGTCAAGTCATTCCATGGTATGCTGGCAAATATCTTCATTGTGACTTGAACCAGTATCCAGCTGGTTGTTTCTACAGCACCCAAATTTGTAACAGTAGGGCTGTTACTGATTAAAATGTTCGTGTTCGATTACTCGATTTTTTTATCGATTAGTCAAATAATTTCGATTAATTATAACACACATACAGATCCAACTACTTTTAGCTGATCTCCTTGCAGGCTGATTCCCAGTGCAGCTACCAACCACTGGAAAATTGGATAGCAGGATACAAAAAACACACAAAGGCAGCGCTCGATGGGAATAGAATTAAAACTTTTATAGTCTTCAAGTAGGTAACAAAATAAATATTGCACTGGAGATAAAATCGATGTAGCTACATAAACTGGAAAAATGGTTTGAGTAATACCAAACGGTAGCAAAAGCAGTCATAAAAACATGTAGCTAAGTATGATACTGGTATAAAAATGTGTACAACAATACCACTGCTGAATCCAGATGAGAAGGGGTTAACATCAGTCCGTCGGCATGTAGCTGTCTCGTAAAGGGAACTATCACAACTCCCAGTGGATGGTTGTAGAACCCCAGGTTGATAGAGGGAAGTGATAGAGGGAAGTGTAACAGCCCTTGCGTGTGGCAGATAGGAAGGTCCCGCCGGCATGCAGATATGAAGGCACAGCCAAGAAGCCCTTCAGATGGACACGGCAAGCCCCGCCGGTGTCTGTGACGTCACCGGATCTCCGATGGAACTCGCTGAAGACCCAGAAGCTGACGGAGAGGTAAGTACTGATCAAAAGAATTTTGATCGATCAAAAAATAAAAATAACGATTCATCAAGGAATTAATAGTTAATTTCCACAGACCTAATTATTAGTACCTCAAATCTGTGAGTTTTATGCCCAAAAAAAATAAAACAAAAAGCATGGCTAAGCAGTCCTTACCAGGTGTTTTAAAGCCTCATACACAAGATCGCATTTTCAGAGGACAAAGCATAGGACTTTTGTCCAACGGGCGTTGTCCAGGAACTTGTATTGCATACAAACGGCAAAGAATTGTTGGCCAACAAAACTATGTGTTTTTTCAGCTCTTTAGCGCCATACTTTGGGCAACTTCTGCTAATGTGTTATGGTGAGCATTGCTTTTGAGCATGCGTGTTTGTACTTTGGAGTTTTGTCCAGCGGACTTGTGTACACACGATGGGAAAATCCGACAACACACAATTGTTGGCAGACAATTTTTAAAGCATGCTATCCCACATTTGTCCGCGGAAAATCCGACAACAATTGTCCGATGAAGCATACAAATGGTCGGATTTTCCGACAACAGCCTGTCATCACACAATTCCTGTCAGATAATCCGTGTGTATGAGGCTTAAAAGGCGAGCCTGCCACCTCCTAAATGCCTTTTTTTATGGTTTATAATGGGGTAATGCGCAAAATCTGCGGGCCAAGTTTTCGACTTTAATGGCTGAGTTTGACAGGCAATGCTACCTGTCAACATGGCTTGTCACATTAAAGTGGAGTTCCACCCAAAAATGGAACTTCCACTTTTTGGAATCCCCCCCCCTCCGGTGTCACATTTGGCACCTTTCAGGGGGGAGGAGGGAGCAGATACCTGTGTAATAGAGGTATGTGCTCCCACTTTGTGATTGAGGTGACCTACACCACATCCAGCACCTACTCTGTCCTCCCCCGCTGTCTTCTGGGATACACACAGGTCCCAGAAGATAGCAGGGACCAGTGAGGATGCACAGCGTGACTTGAGCATGAGCAGTAGGGAACCAGGAAGTGAAGCCGCAAGGCTTTACCTCCTGATTCCCTTACTGCGGCTGGCGACGGCAGCAGCCGAGCGACAGTTTGGCTTTGGCTG
Source organism: Rana kukunoris (assembly GCA_029574335.1). Taxonomy (NCBI): domain Eukaryota; kingdom Metazoa; phylum Chordata; class Amphibia; order Anura; family Ranidae; genus Rana; species Rana kukunoris. Next base: position 97,381,948 of record CM056051.1, read on the forward strand.
CCGACATCGCGGGTGCCCTGGACAGGTAAGTGTCCATATATTAAAAGTCAGCAGCTACAGTATTTGAAGTTGCTGGCTTTTAACCACTTCAATACCGGGCTTTTATACACACCTTCATACCGGGCCTATTCTGACACTTCTCTCCTACATATAATAATCATCATTCTTTTGCTAGAAAATTACACAGTACCCCCAAACATTATATATGTTTTTTTAGAAGGCACCCTAGGGAATAAAATGGCAGTCATTGCAACGTTTTATCTCGCACAGTATTTACGCAATCATTTTTCAAACGCCTTTTTTTTGTAAAAAAAATTGTTTCATGAATTAAAAAAATAACAAAACAGTAAAGTTAGCCCAATTTTTTTGTATTATGTGAAAGATTATGTTACACCGAGTAAATAGATACCCAACATGTCACGCTTTAATTATGCGCACACTCATGGAATGGCGCCAAACTTCGGTACTTAAAAATCTCCATAGGCAACGCTTTATTTATTTTTTACAGGTTACCAGTTTAGATTTACAGAGGAGATCTAGTGCTAGATTCGTTGCTGGCACTCTAACGCACGTGGCGATACCTCACTTATGTGGTTTAAACAGCGTTTACATATGTCGGCGGGACTTACGTGTGCGTTCGCTTCTGCACGCAAGCTATCAGGGACAGGGGCGTTTTAATTTTTTTTTTATCTTTTATTTATTTTTTTGACTTATTTTTTATTATTTTTTTCCACTTTTTTTCAAAAAAAATTTTTTCCACTTGTATTCCTATTACAAGGAATGTAAACATCCCTTGTAATAGGAAATGTGTGTGACAGGTCCTCTTTAAGGAGAGATGGGGGTCAATAAGACCTCACATCTCTCCTCCAGGCTGGAAACCATGAGATCAGTGAAAAAAAATTCACCGATCTCATGAATGGTGGCTTACAGTCGCAATCGCGGCTTTGTTTACTTACAAAGACCCGGGCGTGACGTCATCACATCGCGCCCGGGTCCTCCGACGGTCATAGAGATGACTGGTGACCATCTGGTCACCAGTCATCTCTATGCTTCCTGCCGATGTCGACGATTCGTTCTCCGGGCCCCCGAAGGCACGGGAGAGCCCGGAGAAGCACCGGATGGCGGCGGGAGGGGGGGATGTCCCCTCCCGTGGCCTGTAAGAACGATCAAGCGGCGGAACCGCCGCTATGATCGTTCTTAGATTGTGCAGAATCGCCGGCTGAAGAAGAGGATATCTGGATGATGCCTCTGGCTGCAGGCATCATTCAGATATCCACCCACAAAGCCCAGGCCGTCAATTGACGGCCACTTAGGATGGTAGATCCCATCTCTGGCCGTCAATTGTATATGTCTGGGTATTGAAGTGGTTAATATTTTTTTTTTAGGTGGATCTCCGCTTTATGTTTCCCGCAGCTGCAGCATGTGAGTAGCTTCCTTCAGCTGCTGTTTAGCCATCAGGTGCGAAAGAGGCCTTTGTCCATTTGTGCATCCCTGTTAGATATTCTGTATTCTGCATCTCCTAAAGACAGAACTAAAACGATAAAAATGCTTGCGGGGAGTCCATTAGTAATTTTGTTTTTTTATTCCGACATTGCTGTAGCACACCAATTTATTGTGGTCCTTGTTATCAATCATTCGATGATCTGAGAACCCATTCGAAGACAAGTTTTCCAAAACTGTGCAATGTTTGCTCCTTGTCATATTCTGATATAAAGAAATATTTCACAGCTACCAATTCGATTCAATACCACCTTGCAGGCTTTTATGTGATCATAGAAGCAGAATGAGCGAGAAGTTGCACAGCATTGCCTTCAGATAATACACTTCTTCCGACTCTGTTAGGCATTTTTCTGGATCTTTGCCACCAGTTTTCAGAGAGCTAAGAGTAAGGTTAATTGAGTGAACTTTCTGACTTTAACACAGCTGCTGTGTTTGCTGGGTATCATGGTAGGTCAGTGATTAGGTATACTTTGTAGAAAATGTGTTATAAACCCAGAGAATTGTTCTATTGTTTTACTGTTCACTTGACATATACTTCTTTGCTTATTGTCACCACTGTTTTTTTCTCCCGAGTTTCAACTCAGTATTGTTTGTCGCACATGTGTAACTGGGAGCAACTTTCCTTATGTCACGCTCTATTTTTTTTTATTGGCAAACGAAATAAAAACTTAAAAAAATGAAATTTTAATATAGTTACATAGTAGGTGATGTTGAAAAAAGACAAATTTCTGCTCCGTCATTGGTGTTTGTGGGAGGAATAATTCCCTATTTTTGGCGTCAGAGGGTGGAATATTGGCTTATATAAGTAGAAGGAATAGTGTCCTAAGGACCAGATAAAGGCCAGCAAATGTTTGCATTTGTCCCACGGCTGCAGTTTGAAGACCACTCTACTTGTCTATAGAATTGTTTCACTGTGACACATGTGTCTATGACTATTAGACATGTGCATTTGTTTTTGCATTTTCGTCTGAATTTCGGGTATTTTCGTTATCGTATTAACAAACGAAAACAAACGCGCAGAATCCGAAATCCGAAAGATCCGACATAAAAAAATGCTTTCTTTTCATTTTCGTTGCTACAACAGTTTGATATAGATAGGAGATTTGACATGACGCTGACAATAGCCATCTGTGTTTATCGAACCTGTGGTTGGATGTGCCTAACCTTAACTCTATTAGTCCAAGAAAATTCTACATAGAGAGGAAAGATTCGACATGGAGAGAAAAAATTCGACATTATAGAGACAGTGTTGGGGTAGACCATTCAACATGAACGATGAAGATTCGACAAAGCAGCGAAAAACATACAAACGTCAAATCTGTCATTGAAGGCTTATGGTGTCTGTCGAAGGTTCTAAGAAGATTCAAAAAGCAGCTAAACTGTACGACGCCGCAATCGTATATTTCCGGTCAAATGCTCGGCCTATAGGCTATAGAAGAATTCGAATGTTAGTTGACTAGTAATAATAATTTATAAATATAATTACTAGTGTCATACAACATTAGAATTCTTCTATAGCTTGTGGGCGGAACATTCGACCGTAAATATACGATTGCGGCGTCGTAGAGTTTAGCTGCTCGGTCAAATCTTTTTAGTACATTCGACAGACACCATAAGCCTTCAATGACAGATTCGACCTTAAAGGGGTGGTTCCTCTAAAAAGAAACTTTTAACATTGCATCTATCCTCTTAATCACATCTAGAATCGGCTGGTATTTAAAAAAAAATCCGTCTGTACATACCATTTTCGGCATGTAGTCTCACCGCCGCTTCCGGGTCTGACGGTCGGGGTAGGGCGTGCCTACTTGATTGACAAGCATCCGATCGACGCATACAGCGCGTCACGAGATGCCGAAAGAAGCCGAACGTTGGTGCGCATGCGCCGTATAGAGCCGCACCAACGTTCGGCTTCTTTCGGCATCTCGTGACGCGCTGTATGCATCGATCGGAAGCCTGTCCCCAAGCATATACCCGGAAGCAGCGGTGAGGCTGCATTAAGAAAAAAGTATGTACGGACCGTTTTTTTTTTAAATACCAGCCGATTCTACATGTAATTAAGAGGATAGATGCAATGTTAAAAGTTTATTTTTAGGGGAACCACCCCTTTAATTCATTCAGATTTTTGTAGGAATGCATTTTTAAATAAAATAAATAAAAATAAATTTCAGGAGTAACTAAATAAATAGATTTTTCGGACCAAAACGAAGTTCCGAAACAAAATATTTCAGTGTGCACACGTCTAATGACTATGAGAATTACAGAAGTACTTGTGCATGTTTTTTATTTTTACTGTGTGGTTTTATTAGTTGTAATTTGTATTTATTTTTATCTCAGACTGTAAATAAAGCAATAACCACGTTCAATAATGCGAGAATTATTTAAATCTGAACTCTTGGCAAGAGCTAAATATACTCTATAAACTATGTCAGGCAGCTGTTTAACCTGCCAAAGGATTTGTATTTTTGTCCATACAGTCTTGATATTTTACATATGATCTTCATCCACTGGGCATAAAAATGCTTTTTAGCCCTGGTTCACACTGGGCTGCGGGAGTGAAATCTTGCGAGTTCAGCTGAACTTGCTCGATTTCACTCCCGCTGGCAGTCCCGATTTCGGAGACATCTGTGCAGGTTTCTGCACAGATGTCAATGTAAATCGTGTCCTGAAATCGCAAAAAGTAGTACAGGAACTCAGGGCCAGATTAAGAACATCATGGGCCTGGTGCTGAGGATTTTGGTGGGGCCTTTTATAAATAATAAATAAATGCGTGAGAATCGCAGCGCAGCAATGGAGGGCCCAGTCTGAAAATTTAAGTGTACCCTAATGTGCTAATATGCTGTGCATACTTGTACATTGTGGCATAACCTACCCCAGGGCCTCTAAAAAGTAGTAGTGTCAGGAAAGTTTACTACCGCTTTAATATCACAGGATCCCAGAAACCTCTCATGGGGCCCACTACTGACCCAGTGGCCCTTGGGCAGTGCATAAGTGCATAGTTGCCAACATTTAAAAAATATTTTCAGGGACACTTTTTCACAAGTGCTATATTTAGAGTAGCTGAGATCCCCTATGTTCCTCTGTACATCACAGTAGTAATCACAAAATTTAATAAGTTCTAGTAACAGAACAAATATGAGAACTGAGATTTCCTTTAGTTGAACTAACAAAAGTGTGTCCATTCTAGAGCTGGTAACATTGAGGGTATTCAGTATTATTTTAAAGAACTGTTTTTGTAGGTAAGCGACATAGGGGAGGAGTACGGATGGTATATAAGTGGGAAGTATGTGCAGGTGAGTGAGAGGAATGTGAAGGGTCTAACATTGGGCACTATGTACTGGAGAAGAGTGCAAAGGGTACGGCAAAAGGCACAATGTACAGGAGAGAAGTGTGGAGGGTATGACAGTGGGCATCATGTACAGGAGAGGAGCATGGAGGGTGCGACAGTGGGCAGTATGTACAGGAGAGAATTGTATGACAGCAGGCACCATGTACAGGAGAGGAGTGTGGAGGGTATGACAGTGGGCACTATGTATAGGAGAGGAGTGTGGATGGTATGATAGTGGGCTCTATTCAAAGGAGAGGAGTGTGGAGGGTATGACAGTGGGCAGTATGTACAGGAGAGGAGTGTGGACGGTATGATAGTGGGCACTATGTATAGGAGAGGAGTGTGGAGGGTATAACAGTGGGCAGTATGTACAGGAGAGGAATGTGGAGGGTATGACAGTGGGCAGTATGTACAGGAGAGAAGTGTATGACAGCAGGTACTATGTACAGGAGAGGAGTGTGAAGGGTATGACAGTGGGCAGTTTGTACAGGAGGGGAGTGTGAAGAGTATGACAGTGGGCAGTATGTACAGGAGGAGTGTGGGGGTATAACAGAGGGTAGTATGTACCAGAGAGAAGTGTGGAGGGTATGATGGGGCAGTATGTACAGGAGAGAGGTGTGGAGGGTATGACAGTGGGCAGTATGTACAAGAGAGGAATGGGGATGGTATGATAGTGGGTACTATGTATAGGAGTGGAGTGTGGAGGGTGCGACAGTGGGAAGTATGTACAGAAGAGGAGTCTATGACAGCAGGCACTATGTACAGGAGAGGAGTGTGGAGGGTATGATAGTGGGCACTATGTACAGGAGAGGAGTGTGGAGAGTATGACAGTGGTCACTATGTACAGGAGAGGAGTGTGGAGAGTATGACAGTGGGCACTATATATAGGAGAGGAGTGTGGAGGGTATGACAGTGGGCACTATGTACAGGAGAGGAGTGTGGAGGGTATGACAGTGGGCACAATGTATAGGAGTGGAAGGATGTTTAGGGACTGCGTAGTGGTTAAGCGGGTCATACATGGATTGAAATTACACCAATTATGCAGAGACCAGCCATAGTCGATCTATGTATGGGCTAGCTGGTTTTACACAAGTCAATCTATTAATCGACTTGAGTACAAACAGCCTGTTTTTCCAAAAACAATCAGTGCTGCCAGCTATAGATAGCAACACTGATCATTGTACTCACTGGCAGAACACAATAACACTACAGGAGTGATTCCCCCATCCACAGGTCAGCAGGTGAGAGGGTGTGTGGGGACAGGCTGGGGAGAGATACCAGTCAGTGGCTGGGTAGGCACTGGCTAGTATCAGAGCCAGATACACACAGGTTACATACGTCGCGATCGTTAGAGCGAGAGCAATAATTCTAGCACTAGACTTCCTCTGTAACTCTAAACATGTAACCTAAAAAATGTTTAAAGCATCGCTTAGGATACCAAAAAAAAAAAATCGTGCTAACTTTAGTGTTTTTTTTAATGTATGAAACAGTTTATTTCCAAAAAAAAACATGTTTGAAAAATTGCTGCACAAATACAGTACTGTGCTAGAGCTGCACAATTAATCGTTAAAATTGTGATCTTGATTCAACCCCCCTGACATCTCCAATGCAGAGTTTGCTGATTCTTTCATATAACAAGTGGAGAGACTTTCAGCTGTCAAAAGAAAATATCTGGACAGTCTGCCAAGTTCTTATCAGGAAACATTGTAACTAACGCTTTCTTCTTATATCAAAGGGATAAACTTCTGTGTGTAAAGAAAATATCCAACTGTCTGCCAAGTTTGTAAACAACATGAAACATTGTAACCAACTTCCTTTTTAGATCAAACTTCTGTGTGTAAATGCAAGAAATGTAACCACTTAAAGTCCAACACTTGTTTAAGTTAAAAAATAATATTTTTTGCTAGAAAATTACTTGGAACCACCAAACATTATATATATTTTAGCAGAGACAAAAATGGCAATTGCTGCAATATTTTATGTCACGCTGCATTTGCCCACTTCATTGAATAATAAAAACCATAAAAAAAACAGTAAAGTTAGCCCATTTTATTTTTTCATTTTAATGTGAAAGATGATGTTATGCCGCACGAATTGTGAAAGAATCGTGATCTATCTTCTAAGCAAAAAAATTGCAGTTGTCGTTTTAGCCAGAATCGTGCAGCTCTATACTGTGCAACATAAAAAGTGCAAAGACCACCATAGAGTAATTTTCTAGCAAAAAACAAATGATTTTTTTTTCTCAGTCTGCTGCAGTGTGTCAGCTTGTATTTATAATGGCTGCTCTGTATGTAGCTTCTGACAGGCTGTGCAAGCAGCCCCGTATCTCCGGAACCATAAATGATAGCCATCCCTTATTTTGACCGGTTGTGGGGTAGATCTTCAACTGACTACCCCCCAAATGTGGGGTTTCTGTGACCTCTGGTCATCAAGCTACAACCCCCGAAGTCGATCTAAAAAAAAAACAAAAAAAAAAAGTTTTTTTTTTTTTTTTGAGGCAAATGGGCCTATCTTGAGAAAGGGGCCTGGAGCTGCAGCTCCATCAGCCCCTCTGTTAATCCGGCCCTGCAGGAACTACTTTTTGAAATTGTTGCAGCGCCGCATGAGAGTTCATTAATTTCAATAGCTAGAATAAATTACTATTTTGGTCAATGGAATGAATGAAAGCCAAAACGCTTGATGCACCTAAACGCATTTGCAAAACAGAGATTTAGGCACATATTTAAAGTGGTTGTAAACTATTAAGGCCTACCTGTAGGTGCTTGAAATATCTCCTAAACCACCACGGTTTAGGTGGTATTTACTAAAATCACGGGCGCCAATGTCTATGGTGCATGCGCCGTAGACAATGGCGCAGATGCACTTTAGCAACGGCAATCGTGTTGTTTCTAAAAGAGGCTGTGCCGTGACTGGCGGCTCCCGTGCGCATGAGTGACATCATTGCGGCTCCATCCAATCACAGCGCCGGAGCCGCGATACCCAGAAATAACCCCCGGGAAAGATGATGGCCACCCAAACGGTGTACGAGGACGGCTGTGGGGGCTTCGATCGTATTCGTATTACATAATTAGCTAGTATGCATAGCATACTAGTATGCAAGACAAATGTATGCCTTAAGCCCCATACACACTATCAGTTTTCCTGACGGTTTTCTTATCAGGTTTACCAAAACCATGTAGTGCAAGGGCCTGCCTGATTGCATACAAATTGAAACTCTTGAGGTTTGACCTCATATTAGATGGTTTTGGGAAACCTAAAAAGAAAACCGTCAGGAAAACTGATAGTGTGTATGGGGCTTTAGTCTTGCATACATTTATATATATGGTGGCAAGGAGGCTCTGCTACGCAGGATCACGTACCTAGTACGTAATCCTGCACTTATGAGTCTGAGGTGCGCGCGCGTTGATTATACACAGCGGTTGCTGATTGGTGGCTCATTCCAGCGATGACTAAGGACCAATGTCTAAAATGCGTAGGCTGTTTTTACATGTTTACTTAATAAAGAAATACCATTTTGGATGCCGACCGCCCCTTTCCATACTTTGGTACGTTGCAGGTGTCAGGAGAACTTATATCTGTTTTCCTTGCATGTGCATGTAAAGGCAGGCGTACCCGTACATTTGACAATATAGGGTATAATATCATAGAGACTTTTTATATTTGTCTTTCCATCAGCAGCTAATTTTACATTTTGTCGTTTTTTTTTATATTAATGTATACATTTGAATGATTTTGGGTTTGTACATTAGCGTGGGTATTGTGGTTCAATTTTCAGTCCAGATTTAGGCTGGCCATGTGCCAGTAGATTTTAGAACCTTTGTATGAACAATTGTACTAAAATTTGTTAAAAAATTCTTAGTACAATAAACCAGTGGTCATCAACCTTGTCCTGCAGGGCCCACTAACAGGCCAGGTTTGCAAGATACCTGAAATACATCACAGGTGATATCATTTGCTGCTCAGTGATTGCAGTATTCTAGTCTGCATCTCCCCAAGGTAATACATAAAACCTGGCCTGTTAGTGGGCCCTGCAGGAATGGTTGATGACCACTGCAATAAACGACTTGACGAATGTTGATCAAAAGCACTTCAAATGTGTAACTTTTTAATTTTTCAATAATTAGCTTTTAACATTTACTTCTTTTTTAACATTTACTTGGAAAGAATACACTTTACCAAAGGAAATCCAAATGCACTGTAAGAAAAAAATTTGTTTGAGAAACAATTTTTATCATGCTCTTTTAAAGTTTCTCATTAATGTAGTCAAAAAAGAATGTCGATTTGACCCCACTAATGTTTGGAAAATCAAACTACATTCTTATAATGAAAATAAAAACAAAATAAAAAAAGGCTTCTCTAAGTGCAGAAGTAAAACTTTATATTTCCCAAAAGGGTTAAAACCACTTACAGGGTGGATGGACAAGAGTAAACCATATTAGTAATATGGCAGGTGGTCCGGAATTCTGGTAGTCCCAAGGAGTCTCAGGCAGATGGAAGCCACAACTCTCCTGGATACTGGGAAGACAGCTAGGCTGTCTGAGACAGCATGGAAGCCGAGTCCAGGAAGTGACGTCAGCGGAAAGGGACCAGCAACCAGCGTGGGCAGCAAACCGGAAGTGATGTCATCAACATGCGACATGTTTTGGAACAGCTCATTCTTCAAGCAATGAGTCATTGTAATGCCCCGTACACACGATCACTTTTTGTGATGAAAAAAAATGTCATTTTCCTTCATGAAAAAAAAAGACATTTTTCAAACTTCATTTTAAAAAATGACGTTGCGTACACACCATCATTTTTGGAAAATGATGAACAAAGTGACGGCACTCTAAAGGGGAAGTTCTATTTGCCTTGAGGCTGCTTTTAGCTGGTTACTTGTTAGTAAAAGACGATTCCTGCTTTTTTGTCTGTTACAGCGTGATGAATGTGCTTACTCCATTATGAATGGTAGTTTTACCTCCCGTCTCCTAACTTGCTTCTGGGCATGTGCGGGTTTAAAACGTCATTTTTTACGTAGTTTTGCCCACACACGATCATTTTTTATGACACAAAAAATGACATTTTAAAAAATGACATAAAAAATTCGAGCATGTTCGAATTTTTTTTTGGTCATTTTTCAGAAGACATAAAATGACATTTTGCCCACACACGATCATTTTAAATGACATTTTTAAAAATGTCATTTTTTTTCATCACAAAAAGTGATCGTGTGTACGGGGCATAAGTGTTTTTAACCCTTTTGGAAAATATGTTTTACTTAGAGGCGCATTTTTTTCTTTTAATTTTAATTCCAGAGTTTGCTTCTCTCTTCAAGTGCTGCCAGAAGTGCATGAAGACCCTCTTCTATTTCTTCATAGACTGATATGTGCTTGGTCTGTTACTCAGAGCGCTCTTATACACACTTTTATCTCAAAATTAAAATATTTGTATGAAAAGTCTACTAGCTAGCTTTAGACAGCACAGTTAAGTAACAGAGCTAGGTCATATCCCCGCCCCCACCCCCAGCTCATGACTGGACAGTGAAGGAGCAGCATTGCACTTGACTTTATCCCTCTATTCACTCTGCTCTCTCCATAGGTGTGCACAGTCTATTACATTAGGGTGTGCACCCCAAAGCTCAAACACACATGCGTGTGTGTGCATTTGTAAACATATTGACACTGTCAGTAGAGCAATGGACGGTGTTAGTAGGGCAGAGACTGGTGTCGCCAAGGCAGTGGACAGTGTCAGTAGTTTTTATTTTTATTATTATTCTTTTTTTATTTTTTATTTTATTACAGTTTGTTTAGGAGCCCTGTTAGGTATGGGGATCAGGGGTCTAAACAGGGGGAATTTTTACCACACAGGGTGATTACGGTGTGCCCAGGCACACCTGGCTCACACTGTGCGCACACCTATGGCTCTCTCCTCCTCTGAACCCCTTCTCTCTCATCACATGTTCATGCAGCACACTTGATTGGCCCTAATGTGACCTCGCCTCCTCCTTCTGTACAGGGGATAATAGGGGACTGGTGTCAAATTAAATTCAGGCACTTACACTATTTGCATTTTAAAATACATTAAATATTTGTATTTTTTTTATGAATATAACTTTATGAATTGGTGTTGTAAAGCTATTGAGAGGCAGGGTTTTGGGCACATTCATTTATCAGGACGTTGGCGTTTTCAGCTAAGATTTCCATCAATGGCCAGGACCAGACTTCAGCAGGGATGTAGAGTGCTGTCTTTATTCAACTGTGGATTTCCATGTCCTCTGGCTTATATCATCAGATAGGCAAGTCATCTGTATTGAAAAGACATTGTCTACAGCAACTGTCGCAACTGTCCTATAATGAGGCACAACTAAGTGATCGCTCCAGGCAGCAAATTCAGTCAAAGTCAGTGACTTGGGATGCAGGACAATCCCCTCAATATACTGAACAGAAAGATAGAACTAATTAATGATGCACTGAATAAACTGTGCCATCCTTGATAGGAATAAAATTGCAGCCAGTGCCATTCACTTTATTTAATAGCAGACCCTTTTTTTGTAATCTTTTATTACAAACATAGTACACTCTCATTATAGATATCAGCTTAATTAATGATGATCACACACAAGCGCTGTCCATTCTTACCTTGTATACCCTAGCCTGTAAGTGCATCAGTTTCAGCAAGCAATAATAAAGCATTTAACCAGCTTGTAGCTGCTATTTTCTGACATTTAAAGCAGAACTTCAGAACAAAACAGAATATAAGATAATATAATAAAATGTACAGTATTACACCTGATGATCCAGCCAGTAATACCAATAATTTCCGATGAAAAAAGTCCAATTGCATCGTAAATTCCGATCGTGTGTGGGCTCCATCTGACTTTTTTCCATCTGCGTTCCGATGGAAAAAAAAACAATGGGAAATTCCTTGTTTGTGTGCAACTCCGACGGAGTAAAAACCCACTCAGAATCAAGTCGACACATGCTCGAAAGCAGTGAACTTTATTTTTCTCGGCTCATCGTAGTGTTTTACATCACCGTGTTTTGGACGGTTGGAATTTGGTCTGACAGTGTGTATGCAAGACAGCTTAAATGGAACTCCGCCAAAAAATTCCATCGGATTTTAGGCCATCGGAAATTCTGATCGTGTGTATGGGGCATAAGTCTGTTATTTTTCAACTTCCTTTTCCAGACCAAGCTGTTCAACAAAAGTGGCAGTTAGAACCTCGTTTTGGATCTCCTCATTTAGCTCTTTTCTTTCCCTAAATGTGTAAGGCCGCGTACACACGATCAAATCTGTCTGCTGGAAACGGTCTGCCAGACCGTCCCAGCAGACAGATTCAATCGTGTGTACGGGCGAGCCGATGGATTTGGCCAGCCGACAGATTTGAAAGCATGCTTTCAAATCTGTCGGCTGGGAACCCGTCTGCCCGACATGTCTACTGGTTAGTACGCTAACCAGCAGACATGTCTTCTCGCACACGCGTCGAATGGTTTCGACGCATGCGCGGAAGTGTTTTACTTCCTGGTGCGGTGACGTGGCGGCATCAACGTCAGCGCGCCGTCTGCCGGCGGGGATTTTGGTTTGATCGTGTGTACACAATCAAACCAATACGTCCCCAGCAGACAGATTTGTTCAAATCGGTCTGTCCGACCGATTTGAACAAATCTGTCTGCTCGTGTGTATGGGGCCTTAGAGGGGTTGTGGAGAAGTAGGATCCCTATTTCACATTTTATGGAGCTGCCCTCGACTAAGTAGCTATTGGACGGAAATCTTTAGTATTATCTCAGTACAGTTCCCTCAACACCAAGTCTAGCCCTGCTCAACCTTACTATAGAACCTGTCCCCCTACAACTATGCACAGTTGTAACACATATTTTACTAGCTGCAAGATTATCGATTACCAGACTTTTGAAATCTATCACTCTCCCCTCCATAGAGAGTACAATCCAGTTAATCTACACCCATTATGCATACGAGACTATGCTGTCCCTATCTAGGAAAGTATGTATCCAATCTATTAATACATGGGCCTCATGGGTGAACTGGCACCCCCATCCTAAAAATAATTTTTCGAATTGAAGCCAACTGGTGCAAACCGTGTCCTTCTTGTATGACCATCTTTGCCTCACTTCCCGTTTCCTTCTTCTGTAACCTGTTGTTCTATTACTCTCCAGGGCAATTTCCGAGGTTTCTCTCCGTAGTATGCTCATATATTTTGATTGTTATAGGCTATTGTCATTCTCTTATGTTATTTGTGGATCTTAACGATACCATACCTTGATTGCTCTGTTTGTGTTATGTTATGCTATTAATGATACATGTTCCTTCCTTAAAACTTCAATAAAAATGTACTGAAATAAAAAAAAGTGGCAGTTAGAGGGTTGGCACAAACCAGTTAACACTAACAGGGGCAGTTACAATGGTCAGCATTCATTCATTTGAAAAAAAAAAACTATTTATGTAAGTGCTTAAAATGTGTTAGCTACACTGTCCTCAGACCGACAAAGCTGCTGTGCAAAGGTGTGCATTGCTTTTCCATCCAGTGTGGAGATGCGCTAAGACAAGGAATGTGTTACTGGCTGGTAGTGTTGCTCACGAATATTCGCATTGCGAATATTCGCTACGAATATTGCATATTCGAGTATTCGCGAATAACACGAATATCGCGGCGAATATTCGCTATTTCGAATATTAGAATTTTTTCAATTTTTTTTTTAGAACAGATCACATCCTAGAGATCCCCATCGATGTCTAAAAGCATTGCTGGTATGATTAGAGACCTTGGGCCGAGTAGCTGCAGCGCTCATTTTATATTGCCGAAAAATCGCAATGCGATTATTCGGCAATAGCGATATCGCGCGATTATTTTATATTGTAATATATCACGAATATTCTGAGCCAATCAGAGTGCTCCTTCCGCATTTCTCGAATATTCGCAATTATTGTGTATTGTAATATATCACGAATATTCTGAGCCAATCAGAGTGCTCCTTCCGCATTTCTCGAATATTCGCAATTATTTTATATTGTAATATATCACGAATATTCTGAGCCAATCAGAGTGCTCCTTCCGCATTTCTCGAATATTCGCAATTATTGTGTATTGTAATATATCACGAATATTCTGAGCCAATCAGAGTGCTCCTTCCGCATTTCTCGAATATTCGCAATTATTTTATATTGTAATATATCACGAATATTCTGAGCCAATCAGAGTGCTCCTTCCGCATTTCTCGAATATTCGCAATTATTGTGTATTGTAATATATCACGAATATTCTGAGCCAATCAGAGTGCTCCTTCCGCATTTCTCGAATATTCGCAATTATTGTGTATTGTAATATATCACGAATATTCTGAGCCAATCAGAGTGCTCCTTCCGCATTTCTCGAATATTCGCAATTATTTTATATTGTAATATATCACGAATATTTTGAGCCAATCAGAGTGCTCCTTCCGCATTTCTCGAATATTCGCAATTATTGTGTTTTGTAATATATCACGAATATTCTGAGCCAATCAGAGTGCTCCTTCCGCATTTCTCGAATATTCGCAATTATTGTGTATTGTAATATATCACGAATATTCTGAGCCAATCAGAGTGCTCCTTCCGCATTTCTCGAATATTCGCAATTATTTTATATTGTAATATATCACGAATATTCTGAGCCAATCAGAGTGCTCCTTCCGCATTTCTCGAATATTCGCAATTATTGTGTATTGTAATATATCACAAATATTCTGAGCCAATCAGAGTGCTCCTTCCGCATTTCTCGAATATTCGCAATTATTTTATATTGTAATATATCACGAATATTCTGAGCCAATCAGAGTGCTCCATTCCGCATTTCTCGAAATTTCGCATTCGCAATTCGCAATTCGCATTCGCATTCGCGATAGTGAAAATTCGCAATCATTTCATTTCAAAAAAATATCACGAATATTCGTATTTAGCGAATATATCTCGAATATTCGACTATATATTCGAGATATATCGCGAAATCGAATATGGCATATTCTGCTCAACACTACTGGCTGGATCACCAAGTGAAAAAGAAGTCTAAAAAAAAAAAATGCAGCCCACAATGTCTATGGATTGGTACATGCAATATATACATTTTTTGTTTCTAGGTTAAAAACAACTTTAAAAAGGAGGTTCACCCTAAATATACGCTTTTCCATGTGATCCAGCATACTGGCGTCAGCGCCAGTATGCTGTTTTTTTTTTTTTTTGTTAATGCCCCACTTACTGTCTAATCTTCAATTTTGATTTATCTTCCCAGCGGGGGATGGCGCCTGTATAGCCCGTCACTGGTTCCGAAAATACCTGATTTAGGACTCGGGTATTTCCAGCGCAATACGGCGCCTGCGCACAGACCTAGGAGCTGACTGCACAGGCGCCGTATTTCTTCGAGTCCTACGGCTATGGCGCGTCACGCCCTCCGAAAAAAGCCAAAATACAACTCTGAGAAATAGGGCGCCTGCACAGTCAGCTCCTAGGTCTGTGCGCAGGCGCCGTATTGCGCCGGAAATACCCGAGTCCTAAATCGGGTATTTTCGGAACCAGTGACAGGCTATACAGGCGCCATCCACCGCGGGGGGGCTAAATCAAAATTGAAGATTAGACAGTAAGTGGGGCATTAAAAAAAAAAAAAAAACAGGATACTGGCGCTGACGCCAGTATGCTGGATCACATGGAAAAAGACTATATTTAGGGTGAACCTCCGCTTTAAACTTATTTTTAAACTTGTATAAAGTGAGAAATGTATTGGACCTCTATCAGGTTTTCACTGATGTTTATGAACTTTGCAAAAAAAAAAAATTCACATCAAGGGACAAGAAAAAGACAGCAATAAAAACCTGAGACAAATTCTCCCCCTTGTGTGAGGAATTCTTCCTAAAAGAGTTTGCTGCCAGAAAGAAAAAAATTGACAGTGATTCTAACCCCTTTATAATTTTCTATTATATACCTTTTATTTCTGTCTGTGTGCCCAACATTTCCCCATCCTGGACAAAAAAGCAACAATCCAGGTGAAAAATTAGATCAGAGCACCAGATGTTTGTTATAGTAGTCCAAAAGCACTATATTTTCAATCATAATACTATGCCAGGAATACAAAGCCAGCCATTGTGTTTCTGGGCCCAAAACTATCCCATCAGCAAGTCTTAAAGCAGTTGTAAACCCTTCCCTGTATATATATGTATATCTGCAGTCTTTCCCTTTCTACACTCTTTGGAAATTCATCAATGGGTGTGGAGTCTGGGCTTACACTGTGTGAGAGCTGATTGGAGGAAAGGAACCCCCCCTCCACATAGGCAGAGGAACAAAGGAACATGCAGAGCTGTGTTATGAATAGACAAACTCTCTGCTTATCTACCTCTGAGCTCCCTCCCCGACACACATTTTTCAGCTGTTGTTATCTCATGTATTAAAGAACTTGTCAGAAGTGACTCTGCTGATAACAGAGGAACAGAGCAGCAGAAAGACACGGCACGTAGAGCTTTGGAGAGAGATAAGTAAAAACTATAGATATATGTGCTTAGGTCAAATTTTATGAATGGGTTTACAATCACTTTAAATAATGTAGCAGAAGTATTTATCAAAATCTAATTAAAAAAAAAATAACTCCTCAAGGATAATCCCTGCAAGAGGTTGAAAAGAAACTGTCTCAATGGGAGTGCAATGATTGTGCTGGTCATGTTTTTTTACCCCCAAAACCTGTTGGTCGTCACTCGTCTTAATGTCATCATATGTTTATCAGCAATAAAGTGTTATTATGGACTCTGAAGAATCAGATCTATAGGGGGCTCTGGTGTAACAGATTACGATGGGGACCTTGATGCAACAGGGACTCTGCTAGAGACTGTGATGTAAGGGTCTATGCAACCGTTTGTTAGCTAGAGGAGACTAGTAATGAGCGGAATACGCCATATTCGATTTCGCGATATTTCGCGAATATTTCGAAGAATATTCGCGAATATTCGTTAATATCGAATATTCGTGATATTTTATAAAAAAAAAAAAAAAAAAATGCAAATTTTCGCCAATGCGAATTTTTTTTATAAAATATCACGAATATTCGATATTTACGAATATTCGGTATATTTTATAAAAAAAAAAAAAAGCGAAATTTTACATATGCGGTCGCGAATATTCGTTAATATCGAATATTCGTGATATTTTATAAAAAAAAAAATTGCGAATTTTCGCCAATGCGAAATTTCGCGTTTTTTTTTTTTTTTTATAAAATATCACGAATATTCGATATTTACGAATATTCACTATATTTTATAAAAAAAAAAAAACAATTGCGAAATAGCGAATATTCGCCGCGATATTCGAGATATTCGCGAATACTCGAATATGCAATATTCGTAGCGAATATTCGCAATGCGAATATTCGTGAGCAACACTAGAGGAGACACTAGACTTTTTCACTCCTTTCTGCCACGAGTGACGTCACGCAGCGCCGGCTGAACCGCACGCGTGCTCAGCAGCAGACACAGCTTGACGAGATGAGGAAGCAGGGGCTGCAGTAACATCCCACATCATTACCACTCGTTTTTTGGGAGCCAACCGAGTCATACAGGCCAGGAAAGGAAGCATACATCTTGCTGTACATGAAATCCTAGACTTTCATGGGGAATCTAATGTAAATGGGACTCGGATGGGGGTTCTGATGTAAGCGTGGACCTTGACTGTGACTCTGATGTAAGAGGAATCTGCTGGGTCAAGTTTATTATCAAATGCTTTTCTTTGGTTTATTGTATTTCTTTCTCTTGCTCTGAACAATATCATGTTGAATACAAAAAAAAAAGCTCCAAGTAAAACACATGTATTTATTTAAAGGTATTTAAAAGGTATTTATTTTAAAAAAAATGATTTTTCCAGACATTGATTATTTGTAAAATATATATTGTGGACCTCATACTGAAAAGTTTTGGGAGCTCTGACATGGGGGAACAGATATAAATACCTTGCTGAGAAAACCTGAGAAAACCTGTTATATGGAATATTTTGCAGAGTATAGATTTTTTTAAGGAACATTTGTATTTTAAGTAGAAATAGGCTATAAACATTTAAAGTTGGGTTGCAAGACTCTAAAATAGTCTTACCGAAATTCATTTGTATGAATTCTCTACTAAATATCTAGGTGGGTTAGACCACCTGGGCAGTCTTTTTGCATTTAGACGGGCAACTGTTCTGCACTTTATCTTGACACTACTTATCTCCTTCAGCAATAGGCGAGATCATCTGCTATCCTTTTTGTAAATGCTTTGACACTGAGCTTAGATAAATATCAGTGGAATGGCAAGACTATTGTCAGCTATTGAGTACCTGGCAGTTTATTTAATATTGGGTTTATAGGGAACTTTTTTCAAGAGTTTGTATATTATATATTTGATTAAATAGGTCTTAAATAGCATATTGTACAATCCAACAATAGGACACTTATCTTTCTTGTCTCTGGTAAAGTTCTGTAATGTTAAAAAATGTATATCTGCTATGTTCTATATGGTAAATCACCAGGGAGCATGTTGAGAATGTTGACATACCAGCCAGTGCCGATCCTGACATTCTTGGGGCCCTAGGCAAAATGACATGTCACATTAAAGTTGAGAAGCGGGGGGGGGGGGGGGGGGGGTTATGACATGTCACAATAAAGTTGAAAAGCGGGGGGGTCGCTGTCGGAAATTACATCTTACATTAAAGTGAGAAGCGGGGGTGCTGACTTCTTACCTCTTCTCCCATGCAGCCAGCGAGTTGAGAAGCAGGGTGAGGGGCCAAAAATGACTTCTAACCTGGCGGGGCCTCTAGTAGCTTTGCGGGGCCCTAAGCGGCTTGCATAGTGAGCCTATAGGGCGGATCGGCCCTGATACCAGCAAAGAGTGAGCTGCAGGGTTCTATATGAGCTGCTATAATTCATTATATATATATATATATATATATATATATATATATACACACTCACCTATATTTTTATTTATTTTCAGTGACCTTGGGGACTTGCTTGCAAACTTGCATAACATTATAGCTTTTGAATGATTTAAAAATCACTTCCCTGCCAAACAGCAAACATCTGCTTATACGTGCAGTCTCGTTGATTCACCAATCCTTTCAATAACCTAACAAAAGGATTTTCTGAATTTGCAGAATGTATGATTCACTGCCTAGATCCAGCCATCATGTTGTACAAAGCATGCTACCTCCAAATGTTGCTAAGCAGATCTGTGTCCAGTTTAGTAAGTGAACAGAATACAAATGCACTTTGGCTATATCACAATGGACACTCACAACTCGTGGATGGGATGTACCAGGTCATAAATAGACATACATTTTAGAACAGGCTATGATATTTTGATAACACTAAAAATTCAATAATATTTGGAAATACTTTTTTTTTTTTTGCTTTTTTCATTATTTCCACCAATAGCAAAAAGGGAGAAGGATCTATTCAGAGTATTGTTTCTCTTGTATCTGTAGCATCCGTAATATTAATTATAAGATAGTAACTAAGGATGAGCAACACTGATAGTTTTAATTCCCTTGAAATTTCGTAGAAAATTTGATTTCAGAAACATTTGCATCAAAGGTTAATTAGGGGTCTTTTTTGTAGGTTCTTGGTTGCAACGGGCTTAAAGTGGTATTGCAAAAGTGGTATTAAAGTTAAATGTATTATTTCTTAAATCAGATACTAATAATATAAATTAGATGCATTTGATGATTTTTTAAATAAACTTCCTACTTGAAGCTTCTCTTTTAACCTGTTTACCAACGGTGCTGCTGCATTGCCATTCTACGTGGAGTTAATGGAGTCCTGCAGGGGTCTCTTCTAGGAGGGGTCCCGCATGTACAGTTATTACTTGTCTCAGTGTATCCAAACCCAAGAACAAAAATGTAATGTATTGCAGTTTTTTTTAAATTCAGTAATTTTTATTGATTTTCCTTTCAATGATACAAATTAAAATTTCACATTCATAATTTTCCAGCTACAGTTATCATACATATACTACATCTCACAGTAACCCCCCCCCCCTACAAAAAAAAAAAATCAAATATAACTTTTCCTTCTGCATTGCAGTTTTCCAGTCATTGGATATGGTGACTGCATTGGTTTTCTTTTCTTAGGCTTTTTTACTTTATTTTCACATGGTTATCCAGCCCAGTAACACACTTCCTGTCCTAGGATGACAATGCTTACTCACTGTCATGTATCTATGGAAGAGCAGCATTGACATCCTTGGATAGGAAGTATATCAGAGCCACAAAACTCCTCCCCTCTCTTATCTCCATAACATAGGGAGGTGTGTTCTGTAGTCTACGTAGATAGCTAAGATCAAAGTTACTGATATGACTGCAGCACAGGATCAACAGATATTTTTTTGACCATCCTGAACAGATACAATAAAATTGATTTAATAGCATATTTAACAGACTAAAAGGAAGCAAATAAGAAAAGTTTAGGCTTTACACACCCTTTAATTCCCATCCCACCAAAAATATAGCCCTTTTGATAAGTTGAGTCATCATTCATCCAACATTTCCTGGAAGTTGTCTACAAAATTATAAAATTAGCTGAGCCTTTATTTTAATTTTCTCTTTTCTAGAATACTGGAAACGCAGTTATTTCATTGTACTGATCTTGCTGGATGATTCCTGTTTGGAAATCAAATCTCGTACTCATGAATTGATGTGTAACACTAAATCCGTCACTCTACAGTACTCTAATAGATAAATGCAATTCTAGCAGAAAATCCATCATTCTGTTCTCATGAACTGATGCCTGCCATACAATAAATCTCCAATTCTACTTTCTTACATTGCTGCCTGGCATGAAGTGAGAACTTTGTCTGCAGATTTTCGTTTGTTTCGGGTTAAATCCATATCATTGCTTTCTTGCAGTGTTGCTAGGTGTGATTGCAGATGCATCTGATAGGTGTCCAACCAATGAGATCGTTAATGAATGCAGTTTATTGACCTTTTTGGATACATGGTTATTTACACATCACCAAATCTATCATTCCCCACGGAATGATTAATGCCAAGCTGGAAGAAAACACAGCAAGCATACATAACACAACAAATACAGCTAATCCAAGGTTCCCTCTTGCAAAGGGGTCTAAGGTATTTGAGTGAAAGTTGCTTTTCTACCAATCAATGTGTTTGTAAACTAGCGTGTTTAGAAAAGCTCTACCGTCGATTATCAAATGTTCCGCTCTGCTAAGCTAAAAGAAACATATTTATGCCTGAGGAATGGATGAGAAAAGCAGAAGTGGGCACATTTCTAATACATGTTACTGCTTTTTGCCTATATAGCTGTCACATGACCACTGTGATATTGAAGCGGCCTTTATTTCATGTGTTACATTTGAATGATTTTATGTGTGTATGACAGTGGTATCAGCAGAGAAACAAATGTTTACAGAGGAAGGACCAGCCCCAGGCTAGATGGGACCATTGTGTAGTGTTTGTATATTGGTGAAAGATGATGGCTGAAATAGATTGGATGTCTTGATCCAACTTGTACATGAACAACAGATAAAGGTTTGTAATAAAAATGTTATTTATTATTTAATTTCACATAACCAGGTTACCCAGTTTGGTTATCCAACTTGATTTTATTTATTTCTATTTTATTATGCTCACGAGTCTCAGTATTCTGTACACTTTTCAGTAGAAACCTTTGTGGTATTAAAGGGGTTGTAAAAGGTTTGTTTTTTATTTTCTAAATAGGTTCCCTTAAGCTAGTGCATTGTTGGTTCACTTACCTTTTCCTTTGATTTCCCTTCTAAATGTTTTTTTTTCTTTGTCTGAATTTCTCAACAAAACAATCGATAAACCCGGTACACAAAAGCAAAACTGTGGCTCCCAGCCAGCATAGACATGTCCTCAATAGGATTTAAGCTGCGTACACACGATCAGTCCATCCGATGAGAACGGTCTGATGGACCGTTTTCATCGGTTAACTGATGAAGCTGACTGATGGTCCGTCGCGCCCACACAATATCAGTTAAAAAAACGATTGTGTCAAAACGCGGTGACGTAAAACACAACGACGTGCTGAAAAAAATTAAGTTCAATGCTTCCAAGCATGCGTCGACTTGATTCTGAGAATGCGTGGATTTTTAACCGATGGTTTCGTGCCTACTAACAATCGGTTTTGACCTATCGATTAGGAATCCATCGGTTAAATTTAAAGCAAGTTGGCTTTTTTTTAACCGATGGTTAAATGTGTAAGAAAAAATGTTACTGGCGCCCACACACAATCCGTTTTGACCGATGAAAACGGTCCATCAGACCATTCTCATCGGTTTAACCGATCGTGTGTACGCGGCCTTAAAGTCTGTGCCTTCTCCAAGGGCCCAGAAAAGTCACAAAAGCCCAGGAGCATCTTAGTAGCCAGACAGTCCCCTCCCCCTTGCTGAGTGCCCCCATTGCAGACTGCTTGCTCTAGGGGGCACTTGTGCATGCATGCTCTATGGACACACAGAATGTGGCTCAGTACCACCCCCCACTCCCTTCTCACTGGCTGTGGTTGACAGCAGTGGGAGCCATTGACTCCCACTTCTGTGTCTCAGCCAATGAGGAAAGAGAGACCTGGGAGAGCCTCGGCTCTCATGCACAGCACTGGATAGGGATCAGGTAAGTAATAGGGAGGGCTGTGGATGGAGCTGCA
The DNA here is from genome assembly GCA_029574335.1 of Rana kukunoris. Lineage (NCBI taxonomy): Eukaryota > Metazoa > Chordata > Amphibia > Anura > Ranidae > Rana > Rana kukunoris. The sequence goes on from CM056051.1 coordinate 97,404,429, forward strand.
CACTGAAGTTTATTTTAACCTTCATGCATTCTAAAAACCTTCATCCTTTACAACCCCTTTAAAGGGGTAGTAAAGGTCAAAAAAAAATCCCTAAATAGCTTCTGAGAAATTTTCACTTCCTGTTCTTCTGTCTGTAACTACACACAGTAATGCAACACTTTCTCCCTGGTGTGGAGAAAGCCTCTTAAGTGGGGAGGGGGCGAGCAGGAGTGTCAGGACGCCCACTAACACACAGCTCCTTTCTCTATCTGCAAAGTAGATAGCATCCTGACCCTCCTGCTCGCCCCCTCCCCCCTCAAGAGGCTTTCTCCACACCAGGGAGAAAGTGTTGCATTACTGTGTTTAGTTACAGACAGAAGAACAGGAAGTGAGGATTTCTCAGAAAAAAATAAGGACATTTAAAAGCAAAATGGAAGGATGAGGTAAGTGAAGGAGGACTGCATTAAGGTAAAGGAAGCTATTTAGGGATTTTTTTTTTACCTTTACAACCCCTTTAACAATCCTGGGAAGACTGTGAATCCGTCTTCCCCTTTCTCAATGGATCACCCTGGACTCCCTCACCCTGCACAGATGAGAATCTCTAAATACTCCACACTGTCTCTTTTGTTGTCCTCCTTAAAGGGATCACAACCCAAACAATGGAGACACATATCTCTCAGCCAGGTCCCAACCCTGACATCCTGTACACAAATTTTTGAATAAAATGTATTGTCCTTAAGAATTTATTTTTTAATTCACTATCTATATATATTGCTGGTTATTTGGCTAGCCCCTTTTAGCCACTATCCACCCAGCTTATGCTAGTAATTTTTGGTAAATTTCTGCCTAAACTCAAAATGCTCTCTTACCAGTTATAGAGCTAATGTGATGGCGTCCCATGCATCTGCTCTAGGCAGGGCAGATCCGCCTTAAAAGCTTACTATGCAAGCTGCTTAGGGCCCCGCAAAGCTGCTGAGGGCCCCCCAAATTACTGGAGGCCCCATCTGGTGAGATGTAATTTTCGGCCCCTCACCCCGCTTCTCAACTTGCTGGCTGCATGGGAGAAGAGGTAAGAAGTCAGCACCCACTGCTTCTCACTGTAATGTAAGACAGCAGAACACCCCCTCCCCCTGCTTCTCAACTTTAATCTTTAACAAGTTACTGTTGGCAGCGCCCCCCGCTTCTCAACTTTAATGTGACATGTCATTTTCGGCAGCCCCCCGAGGACAGGATCGTCAGTGGCTATAGGGCACAATTTATTTCCTGCATAACCATTTTATGTGATCTAAGATCAACAGCTCCTGTAATGTGTACTGGTATCTGATATCAACATCTTCATAATCTGATTATATGTGATCAAGCTTCCCTGATGGATACATCAGTGGCAGGTAATGCATTATGTACACACATTACTGCTGAAATTGACTGTCTTGGACATTTTAATAGTTTGTGTTTCACAATGTGATGAACTAGGAGCACAGGAAGAGAGCAAACTGAGGAAAATCAGGTGGAACCCGCTGTGCAGGAATTTATTGAGGAATTTTGGCGTAAGAGAGGGGCGGCAATAGGACGCATTACAGTTCATAGAGTAGCTATGAGGTTCAGCATGTATACAAAGTTCACAGAGTAGCACTGGAGACTGCACGAATAAAAGTTCACGAGGTAGCAATATGGCACAGCGTGTATAAGCAGTTCATGGATAGCTATATGGCACAGCAAAGGGGGATGATCTTAAGGGCAGTTATAGGCATAGTGCAAGTTAACAGACCATGAAGTGGAAATATGGCACAGCAAAAGGAAACAGCCATGGGGCAGAAATAAGGCACAGCAAGGGTTAGCAGTCCATGGAGTGGAAATATGGCACAGCACAGGAAAACAGTCCATGGGACAGTAATAAGGCACAGCAAGCAGAACTAGTCTACAGGGTAGTAATATTACACAGCAGGGAGAGGTAAGGTGTGAAAGGCTTCTAAGACTCACACTACGCATATCAGACTGTACTGAGTGTGGCTTTTATGGTCTTGGCATCGATGGGGTCTTGACTCCAGGCATGGCAGTCTGTGGAGGACTCTGGGCACACAGGAGCAGTGTTACTTTCTTCAACTAAAACATTTTCATCAACATTTTCTTCAACAGGCTTTTTACGGTGAGGAAAACTAAACAAAAAGTTCACCATTATTCCCCACTGACGAAAACTATGATGAAAATCAATTCCGTTTTCGTTAACGAATAACAAAAAAATGAAAATGTGAGGCAAGGATGTTTACCCTTGTGAACTTCTGGTTTCCACGGAGCTCCGCTTCCTTCCGCTGCCAGCAAGCAAATTACTGTGTAGGCAGTATTACAGGCCTCCGAGTCTTCAGATGACCATCCAGAGCAGCACTGTGCATTACAGGCCTGCTGACGAGAGTCGCACTCCTGACTCACAATGACAACCGTGCAGAGCAGAGAGCACTGTGTATGTGTACATTACAATTACAGGCCTCCCCTCAGACCACAGTCCTTCCAGAGCACTATGTGCATTACAGGCCTCCTTTGACCACTGGCACCCAGAGCACTGTGCATTACAGATCATCCCTCAGACCTGAGACCACTATCCAAATCAAGCACAGTGCAACATCACAGGCCTATCAGAGTCAGACCACCATTCCAGAGCACTGTGAATTACAGGCTTCCTCAGACCACCCTCCAGAGCACTGTGTGTAGCATTACAGCCACCGTCCAGAGCACTGTAGAATTACTGGTCTCTCATACCACCATCCACAGAGCACTGTGCAACATTACAGGACCCCTCAGACCATCATCCAAAGCACTGTGTAGCATTACAGCCACTGTCCAGTGCACTGTGTAGCATTACAGCCACTATCCAAAGCACTATGCAACATTACAGGCCTCCCAGACCACCATCCAGAGTACTGTGCAGTATTACAGGCCTATACAGACTAGGGTTGTCCCAATACCACTTTTTTAGGACTGAGTACAAGTACTGATACTTTTTTTTATATACTCGCCGATACCGAATACCGATACTTTTTTTTAAATGTGTCCCCAAATGCAGCCATGTCCCTCCACATATGCAGCCATGTCCCCCCACAAATGCAGCCATGTCCCCCCACAAATGCAGCCATGTCCCCCACATATGCAGCCATGTCCCCAAACATATGCAGCCATGTCCCTCCACATATGCAGCCATGTCCCCAAACATATTGCAGCCATGTCCCCTATATATGCAGCCATGTCCCCCACATATGCAGCCATGTCCCCCAACATAGAGTATGCAGCCATGTCCCCCCACATATGCAGCCATGTCCCCAAACATATGCAGCCATGTCCCCAAACATATTGCAGCCATGTCCCCAAACATATTGCAGCCATGTCCCCAAACATATGCAGCCATGTCCCCAAACATATGCAGCCATGTCCCCAAACATATGCAGACCATCATCCAAAGCACTGTGTAGCATTACAGCCACTGTCCAGTGCACTGTGCAGCATTACAGCCACTATCCAAAGCACTATGCAACATTACAGGCCTCCCAGACCACCATCCAGAGTACTGTGCAGTATTACAGGCCTATACAGACTAGGGTTGTCCCAATACCACTTTTTTTTATGTACTCGCCGATACCGAATACCGATACTTTTTTTTAAATGTGTCCCCAAATACAGCCATGTCCCTCCACATATGCAGCCATGTCCCCCCACATATGCAGCCATGTCCCCCCACATATGCAGCCATGTCCCCCACATATGCAGCCATGTCCCCAAACATATTGCAGCCATGTCCCCCATATATGCAGCCATGTCCCCCACATATGCAGCCATGTCCCCCAACATACAGTATGCAGCCATGTCCCCCCACATATGCAGCCATGTCTCCAAACATATGCAGCCATGTCCCCAAACATATTGCAGCCATGTCCCCAAACATATTGCAGCCATGTCCCCAAACATATTGCAGCCATGTCCCCAAACATATGCAGCCATGTCCCCAAACATATGCAGCCATGTCCCCAAACATATGCAGCCATGTCCCCAAACATATTGCAGCCATGTCCCCAAACATATTGCAGCCATGTCCCCAAACATATTGCAGCCATGTCCCCAAACATATGCACCCATGTCCCCAAACATATTGCAGCCATGTCCCCCACATATCCAGCCATGTCCCCCACATGCAGCCATGTCCCCCATACCTAAATGATGCCGCCGCCACATTAATCACTGCGCGGGGAACATTATAGTCAGCTTTCGTTTGAATAAGCTGTTTTTCCTGCCGCGCTGTGTATAGAGACACTCCCCCTTGCTCGGGATTGGACAGATCCATCCAATCCCGAGCAAGGGGGAGTGTCTATGCGCGGCGGGGAAAACAGCTATTCAAACGAAAGCTGACTCTAATGTTCCCCGCGCGGTGATTAACGCGGCGGCGGCTTTGCGATATACGGCGGCGGCGGGGGGGGCAAGTATTCTATTTAGGCATCGGGCGCAAATACTCGGTATCGGTCCCGATACCGATACTGGTATCGGTATCGGGACAACCCTAATACAGACCACTGTGAGTTTTAAAATGAGTTTTAGTTGACTAAAATGTACTGGACATTTTAGTCGACTAAAATGTACTATTTATTAATTGGTGCTTATTATCAAAAAATTAGGATATCTAGCCCACATCCATAAACTGAATAATAAAACAGAAGGAGTTTTCCTCTAACTGGGACTTTAAAGGGCAATGTTCCTCTATAGATCAAAACCATGGTTATAAGAAAGTATTATTTTTATTTAGAAAGATTCAAAAAATTGCATGTACAATACGCTGCATATACAAGATGCAGATATGAAGATATGCAATAATCACAGTACAGTTAAAGGCAACCACTACTCTGGAGCAACAGAGATAACCCAACACGTTTCAAGTCAGCGATATTAGTTCTCTTCTTCAGGGGTAGGTGGTTAAACACAGGACATGAATGCGTCTACAAGTATCGCAGAGGACAAAAAAGATGAAAAATATATAGTAAATCTAGTATTGAAACCAAAAAAGAAAAATGTTTGCACCAAAAAGCTTCTCTACATATCTATTCAAATCATACATACCAAACTTGTTTCTGAATGGTACATGAACGGGGAAGGACCTGCTGGTGGTCTGAGATAACCAACTTTGGCTACTTGTATTCCACATGCCCCAGGTAGAGTGTTATAAGGCCTATAGAGGAGGAAATAAAAGTAGATGTAGAAGAGACACCATCAAGTCACTCAGTGACACGCATCAATATGCACCCATACGATGGTGCCGATCTATAAATATCTATGTGTACCCATAATACCCCCAAAGGCAGGGCCGCATGGCTAATTGCTATCAAAAGGATTACCTTAGTCGGAGCTCAGTTCCGGTATGGTCCTATCACCCCTAGGTGCACAGTATGGAATGGAAGAAAAACGAGTATCCATTCTTCTAGGGATGATTGCCCAATTCTGATGGCAGTGTGGGAAAGGGCTAACAAATGTGGAGCACCCCCCGAGACACCACCGCGCGAGGGTGCCTCCACCGCGATTTCCAGATGGAGAGGGAGGATATCCGGCATCACCAGGACACCAGATGTGGTGTGAGGAAGTCTAACATCCGATGACGTCCCACCGGACGTGACGTATTGGCGATGCGGTCCCGCGTCACAGTCTCATGGCGCATATCCGGAGTTATGGCAACCGTGTAAACATGACTCCACAACTACAGTGGAGGGAAATGCCGAGCCCGTCATAAAGGCGTGAACGGCCTCAGTGCACCAAGTGAGGGATAGTGGATGGGTGCTATGATGCAGCAAATCATCTGGACCCGGACAGAGATGGCAGAAAGGCAAAACATGTCAGAATACAGAGCACACAGGAAGAACAGAAAGTAATTAAGGAACACATAATCATATACAATCATCTACAGGAGATGTATAGCAGGTTGTATACAATATATACAAAATATGAAATATGTCCCAAAAAAACATTATAACACTGGTTGGTGGGAAGGAGGGGAGGGCTTAGTCAGTGATTTTCCATTGGGATCATTATGATCTTTCGTTGGGATCATTAGGTTCCCATTCAGATCCCCATGAGGTGAAGCCCTCCAAAAAGGGTGTGAAGGAGATAGATCCGTTTAAGCCAAGTGGTTTGGTCGCATTAAGGCGGAAGATCCACCTTTGTTCATGCTGTAGTAAGGTCTTATTCCAATGTCCTCCCCGCATACTTTGATGTATATGGTTGAGGATTAGAAAAGACATCTTGGGGAAAACCCCATCATGTATGTGAGTTATGTGTCTACCAAAGGGAAGGCATGGATTACAAGTCCTCGATGAGGTAATATGGCAATAAGCTCTTCTCTAAAATTCTGGTATGGTCTTACCAATGAAGAAACATAGTAGGAGATACACCACACCTGGCGTTCGACAATTTGCATAGTGTTTTGGTCTTTAGCATTCCCCGTTGGGTAATATATAGTTTTTTATGTATTTAGAAACTGCCAATAATTGCATCCACCACAAGTGAAAGTTCCTGCACGCTTGCAGGGATATCTTCATCCATCACCCCTAAATTTGCTAGAGACTAGCTGGTCTCGTAAAGATCTTGCCCTTCTAAAAGTGAAAGATGGGGTATCTGACACAAACAGTCAGGACATGCCAGGATTTGTCTACAATATGGCTAATGGTTTTATGCTGATTTGAAAATTTCGTTTGAAAATTTCGTTATAACGGAGACTGGATTTCTTTTGTTGGTTTTGGACGAGGGATTTTAGAGCAGGTCATTACACATCCTGGCACACACCCTTTTGAAAGCTTTCTTCAGGCATGTGTTTGACGAACCATGAGCCAGAAGCTTTTCTTTTAGTAGATTTGCCTCCCTCCTGAACAGTTACTCCTAATCCTCAAGTACTGGCTGTAGGGGATGGAGGATATTAACGCTTGTGGATGAAAGCTGCTGGCATGTAATATGGAATTACCAGGCGTCGGTTTCCTGTATAGACTACTGCTAAGTTGGCCATTTTCATCTTTGTGGATGGTCGCATCAAGAAAGGTGATAGAACACAGATCCCAAGTCATAGTGAACGTTAGGTTGAAATTGTTGTGATTTAGTTGATGAAGGATTGAAATTCATCTATAACAGACAACAATGTTCTTCACAAAGGGGGCCATTTCCTCCGACTGATTAATCATTTGTTCCCACCCCCCCAGGCAGAGATTGGCATACAATGGGGCACACAAGGTCCCATCACAACACCCTGCACCTGGAGGAAGAGGAACCACTAAATGTGAAGTAATTGTGGTGGAGTATAAACTCCAGGGCACCTATAAGGAATTCATTGGTCTTCTTTTCAAAACGGCTGTTCTGAGAGATAGTGTGTTTAATACAGGCCAAGCTCTTGTCATGAAGTATGGAACTGTACAGAGCCTCCACGTCTATAGCCACCAGGACCGACGTGGAGGGAATGCACAGTCCATCAATATTCTGCAGAAGATGCATAGTGTCACGTATGTAACTTGGTAGATTGGTCACATAAGGGCGTAGGTGTCCATCCAAAAACCCACTTAGCTCTTCAGCTATTGAGCCATTGCCCGATATGATGGGTCTCCCTGACTGGTGGTGCATACTCTGGTGTAATTTTGGTAGAGAGTAAAATGTAGGCGTTCGTGGTAACTGCATTTGTATATAATACCATTCAGATTTTGTGAAGATGTTTTCAGCATATGCATAATTAACAAGGTTGTAAAACTCCTGGTGGAATTTTACAATTCTGGTAGATGGAATTTTGCAATACCAATTTTTGTCATTTGAAATCTTATTACACATATCCACATACATTTCATTGTCCAACAATATTCCCTCTTTTGTCCGAGGGTTTTATGGTTATCGAGGAGTTATCTGTTAATGATCTCATTGCTTCTCATTCTTCCCTTGACAGATTGTCATAGTTGTATTGGGAGGTCTTGATTTTACAGATTTCGCTACCAGTAAGTTTTACAAATGCTATCACATTTGAATTTGTATTCAAAGTGGGAAACCTATCTGACTTCTTTTTATAAGTGCATCCTGGTGGCACAGGTGGTTCAGTTTGATCAAAGCACCCAAGGAAGTGCTCAAGATCAATCTGGTCAATTAGGTGTTGGGTGTAATTTTCCTCTAAGAGGTCAATCAGAGTGTCTAGAGACTTTAATTCCTGGGATTCGAATTTTGGTTTATTGGGTATATCTTTAGAATACATCTATTTTAAGATCAATTTCCTAGCGATAAGTTGAAGGTCCTCGACCTCAAATTTGTCTAGGTCCTGGCTAGGACAGAAGCTTAGACCCCAAGCAAGAACCCATGTTTCCAAAATTGTGAGTGTATGAGAATATTCAAATTTGATGTCAAAGATCCAATGGAAGAAGTGTATTTAGTGCTTACCCGATCCGTGGTTCATTGTGATTCCAAATTGCCGGTCGATTTAGCCGGTCAATCATCTTGTGAGACATTAAGAGGTTGTGCCTTATTACCTAAAGGTAAAAGTCTGAGAAGGAAGGTATTAGAATCAGAGTGAAAAAGTGAAGGAGTGCCGACACTACCTAGTGAGTTACCTGACGCCTCGTGAGCGAAGCTGTTAGATAACGGTGGAATGTGAGGTTCGGTAATCCATTTTTTATTTGATTTTTAATTAGATCCACTTCCATGTGAGCTTCTTTTGAATTTCATGGACTTCCTCAATCTTGAGGGCCCCCTAGAGGAAACTGAAGATACAGAGGAAGCATCAGAAAAACAATTGTTTGTGGGTCCCCCAAAATCTATACATGGCCCTTCAGGTCAGATTGGCACAGTGAGTCTGCAGATTGGCACAGTGAGGCTGCATTGTTGGAACTGATGAGGCTGTAAATGGGCACAGTGAGGCTGCATTGTTTGCACTGATGAGGCTGCAGATGGGCAAAGTGAGGCTGCATTGTTGGCTATGATGAGGCTGCAGATGGGCACAGGGAGGCTTCATTGTTGACACTGATGAAGCTGCAGGTGGGCACAGTGAGGCTGCATTGATGGGCACTGACAATGCTGCAGATGGGCACAGTGAGGCTGAATTGTTGGCACAGTTTGGCTGCATTGATGGGCACAGTGAGGCTGCATTGATGTCACAGTGAGGCTGCATTGATGGTCACAGTGAGGCTGCATTGATTAGCACAGTGAGACTGCAGATGGGCACAGTGAGGCTGCATTGATCTCTTGTATCATGTCTGCAGCCTCTGACCATCTCTTGTATCATGTCTGCAGTCTCTGACCATCTCTTGTACCATGTCTTTAATCTATGACCATCTCTTGTACCATGTCTGCAATCTATGGCCATCTCTTGTATCATATCTTTAGTCTCTGACCATCTCTTGTCTCATGTCCTCAGTCTTCCGAACATCTCTTGTATCATGTCTGCAGTCTATGACCATCTCTTTTATCATGTCCTCAGTCTCTGACCATCTCCTGTATCATGTCCTCAGTCTCTCATCATTTCCTGTATCATGTCCTCAGTCTCTGATCATCTCTTGTATCATGTCCGCAGTCTCTGACCATCTCTTGTATCATGTCCACAGTCTCTGACCATCTCTTGTATCATGTCTGCGGTCTCTGACTATCTCTTGTATCATGTCTACAGTCTCTGATCATCTTTTGTATCATGTCCGCAGTCTCTGAGGGAGTCTGGAGAGAAGTGAGAGTATCGCCGAGATGGGGGTCACGGGCAGAGACAGACGTGTGTGGACTGTGGAGAGGAGAATATAGGATAAAACCAGACCCACCAAGGTGAAGCTATCTGACTGATTCCTGCATGGTACACCTGAGAGGAGGTCAGTGACAGTGGCAAGGACAGTCTGAAGGGGGGTCACTGATGTAAGGGGGGAGTAAATACAATAATGTAGGGGACACTGATATAAGGGTTTCCCCCTTATATCAGTAACCCCACCACCTTACCTTAGCGTATTCTTTCTGGGGAAGGTGGTCTCTGGTCACATTCCTGGGGTCCCCCCTTACTGATTGCTCTACTTTTACCACTTTTAACCAGAATTTGCTCATATATACTTTAAAATGCATGGTTTTCCCTTTTACGAACAAGAAAATAGTGACGTCATGCTGTTGGGCTGGTATAAAGATGCTATGGGGCTGGTGTGAAGTTTTTTCCAGGTCTGGTTTTGTCCCCAGTCCGGCCCTGATCCCAACTGAAAAATGTGCATTGGTAGTGCTAAATACACAAAAACAAGAGGAAAAGTCGTTTTCTAAATGACCATAACAGTGGCAATTGAGTATAATTATCTATACAAAATACAAACATTAATGGCCACAACTAAACAAGAAGCTGCTTAGAATACTGTACCAAAAAAAATGTTGAATTGGATAATAATCTGCGGCTATAAAAGAACACTTGACATAAAAAGGCTTTAAAGCAAATAACTCCAGGATTGATGCCTGGCTTAGAGGAAATGCACAGGTCTTTTTTTGTGCATGATAAATTCCCAACACTAAAACAACCATTCTGATTTTATGAATTAATGTTGAATAAGCAAATATCCATATATCTGCCTTCTTGTACTGATGGTTGACTTTCAGAAAATCCATTAATCTTTCTGTAGAGTGATACATGACCATCAATAAATCAATCATTCTGCACTCATCTATTAATGCCTAACTAGCATTAAATCTATAATTTTTGCTTACATGTATTGATGCCCAGCTAGCAATAAATGTATCTTTCTGCTCTCAAGGATTGGCGCCTGGCTAGCAATAAATTAAAGGAACACTAAATCAAAAAGGCTTAGTAAACATGCCTAGCCTTTGCTGTCACCCTCTCCTTGTGCACAGATATTTACACAGCGAAATCATTTCTCAAGTTGATCACCATGTGATAAAAATGCACACACACTACAAGCAGTGATGTCACAAACTGTAGAATTTATTCCAATGGCTTCACTACAAATTCAATTAAATCCCTGACAAATATAATAGATACTACCTTATTAATGGTAACTTTGCTCTGAAATGTCACAAGTTTGCTTAAGCTCATAAAAGAGGTGCTTGCATGAGAAATTATACATTATTTAGAGGTAATAAAACCTAATTGTTCTTTCTCTGCCTATTAATCATTGGATTTTCCTGCACTGATATCTTTTGCAGAAAACCATGCCTCATGTCTACCCCCAGTCACATATCTACTGGTGCATTCTCTCAACACTCCCGATAGAGCTCTCGGACTATGGCAAGTGCTAATCTTTTGTAAAATATTTTCATGTCTTCCACTGTTTACAGCAGTTAGAACAAATGCTAAGATCCAACCAGTGATAGACCAATTGTGATAGCAGTCATGAATCTGCTGAAGAGCAGAAACTGCCCTTGCTGCTTCGTGCAGAAGTCTACCATTTGGTCCAATATAGGCAGATTGTGTAATGTGTAATGCGCCCTGCTACAAATTGCTTTATAATAATATTTAAGGCATTGTAGAGGTTTGTTTTTTATTTTCTAAATAGGTTCCTTTAAAGCAGTGGTTCTCAACCTTCTAGTGCCGTGACCCCTTGATAAAATTTCCCAAGTTGTGGGGACCCCTAACAGTAAAATTATTTTCATAGCATGAGTTGAAAGCACCCAAGGCAAGACAAGTAATGTCCCGCGGACATTTGGCCCTCCCTGAGTGCCTTCCACTCGTAAAGTATTAAAACCCCTTATGGTAAATTTTAGGATGTACTGTACCACCCTTCTTTTTTGTTCTCCTTTCTTTCCCTTTCATCTCTCTCTATCCTAATTCCTTGTTTTTTTCCCCCATCTTTCCCTCTAACTGTCTTTCTAGCTCTCTATTTTTTTCCTTTCTCTCCCTTTTTCTTTGTTTCTCCCCCTCTTATCATCTCCCTTCCTGAGAGAACAGTGTGGGCTTTAGGGACAGCCCTGGATCTGGTGACCCCTGGCAAATCATCATTTGACCCCCGAGGGGGTCCCCGACCCCAGGTTGAGAACCACTGCTTTAAAGGGTCCCTAAAGGAAAACATTTTTTTTTTGCTGAAATGACTGTTTACAGGGTATAGAGACATAATAGTTTCGGATTCCTTTTAAAAATGATTAAAAATAGATAAAAATCAATCACATAATGTGCCTGCAGGGCAGTGTTTGTTTTTAAAATGAATCTGATTGGTTCTGAGGAGTTTTAGACACATAGTAATCACATTTTCTTGATCATGGACCACAATGAAAAGCTACCTTGAGTTTTTTCATAAGGAGCCAGACAAGCAGAAAGTGTGGAGTTCAGCAAGGGATTACAGCAACTTCTAAGCAAAAACGGACATGGAGGACATGAAAGCAGGACTGCTTTAAGTTAAGCAAGCTATTTAGCATTAAAAACGTTTTCCTTTACTGATCCTTTAAGCTGTGAACACAGCTGTAACGCCATCTGCGTTACCTTCGATAGAACGAGCGCAGCTGTACCTTGTTCTGACAGCTGCGCTCCGTTCTACAAGTCTGCGCTCCACGCTGGAACGCGGAAATGCGACCCGGAGTATTCCACGTTCCAGGCGCACTATTTAAACCCCCTGCTGTGGCGGCAGGGTGTTCGATTATTCCTGTTGGACGCCTGCCGCCACCAGGGACCCGGACACCCCATTTAGGAGACTCTGATCTCTGCACTCCTTCACCCCAGCGTTTGGCCACTTCAGAGAGCCTCCAGCTTCAACCGGCTTGTGCCCATATCCGCAGACTGCAACCTATCTGGACCTTCTGTTAGACTGTTGCTCTCTCACCATAGGGACTGCAGAGTGCCCTTATTCATTACATTCACAGCTTTCCTTGCTACTAACCACTTAGCATCTCAGCCATCTACTGACCCTGTAGTGTATTGCTTTGCTCTCTGTTTAAATCCATGTTGCTGCAATAAGCTACGCCAATTATAAGTTGTTCTCAGTGGAGGCTGTGATGAACTATACCCCATATTCTCTGTGTACTTAGAGAGTGATCTGGTGGTTGAGACCTGAGTAACCTCCGCAGCTGAGATCCAGACCTGTAGTCCAGAGTCCTAATAACACGCAGAGTCATAACAACAGCGTCTCCCTGCAGGGATGTAGTCCCAAAGGAGAGGGCGAACACGCTGACTTATCCCCAGCCAGAACGGCTCAGATGATGGGGGCAAGCTTACTGAGGAGAAACAGGAAGTGAGAAATTCAGACAAAGAAAAACATTTTTTAGAAGGGAAATCGAAGGAAAAGCTAAGTGAACCAACAATGCATTAGCCTAAAGGAACGTATTTAGAAAATAGAAAATGAACCTTTACAACCCCTTCAAGCCACAGTGATGGATAGACTAGAAGTTGTAACATATCCTGTATACACAGTAATACAGGGCATTGCCGGTCTGGGAATTTCAAGCAAGGCCTTTACATATAGCCCTTATAACAAAGGTGAGCAGCAGCTTCTATGCCGTTAAGGCTGGACGCAGTTGAGGTGGCAGTACCTCCTGCACTTGTGTCTAGTCTTTTGTTCACGAAAGAAAGCTTTATTAAGGTGTGCAGGGTAGTAATATATTTAGACAGCCCTGTGCTGACATGATAGTTTGTGCCTAGTTCCAGCCATAGTCCTGGTAAAGACCAAATTTATCATAGAGGTGCACATAATTAACAGAACAGATGGTGCTAATGTTTGAAATGTTCTCACCAGCCTATTCATTAGCACACAAGGAATTTTTATGGCTTTCTAAGAGGAGGCAATCAAGAAAACAATGACTGGAGTACCAACCCAAAAATATTCCAAAGCTGCCATTATATTCTTCATGCATCTGAACCATGCCTCAGTACTACCATAGTAAAGCTAGTTGTTGCATCTCACCCATCCACAGATATGAATTTAGAACAGAAAACACCTTCAATGTTTATGTATTAAAAAATAAATAAATCACTGAATTAATTTGTAAGGGTTCCCCATAGGGTGGCGATTCCTGCCATGTTAACTCTTGACCCACCCTGGTTCTTCTCGGATGGTAGGTCACCTATTTGTTGTTTTAGGAAATATGCTGCCATATTGTGTCTTACTTCTCCTTCTGGCCTGAGGCCCACCTACTCCATATTCTAAGACCCGTTACCCAGAATAAACAATGCTGAGAAATGCAGGCAGATACTTATCCATCATGCCATACCATCAGGGAGGCATTTGATTGGCCCAAAATGTATTCTTATGAAGAGATAGAAGGATTTGAGGCAGCCTACATCCACAGAACATCTGTGGTTAGTTCTTCATAATGTTAGGAACAACCTCGCTGCTGAGTTCAAAAACTGCGTGCAAGTGAACCTAGAAGAATTGGTGTTGGTTTGAAGCCAAAGGGGTAGTCACACCAAATATTAATTTGATTGAGGTAGTTCTTCTGTTCGCTCACGTTGCATTTTGTAAATTGATAGCAAAAAAAACAAATGATAAAAATAAACAATTAAAATATACAGTATATCTCTGAAAGCATTCTTACTTTACAGCATATCTTCACACCTGTCTAAAAGTTTTGCACAGTACTGTACTTTAATCGCCTGCCGACCATATAACTTACATATACAGTGGCAAGGGTACACATGCGTGCCACAGACGACCCACTGTGATTATACACAGTGGGAGCTGATCTGCGGGTACTGCAAACTCGATGTCCACCGGAACCCACTGGTCATTAGGCAGAGAGTCAGAACAGCGATCTGCCAGGGTAAACAAATCGCTGTCAGTAGGGAAGGCATTAATCCTGTGTTCCTGCAAAGCCGGAACATGGATCAGTGCCTTCCACTAGTAAAAGCACCTCCCACACCATACACAAGCACTGGCTAGACACACAGTTAACCTTTTGATTGCCCCTGATGCTAACCCCTTCCCAGGCAGTGTCATTAGTACAGTGATAGTGCAATTTTTTTTAGCACTGATCACTGTATTAGTGTCACTGGTCTCCAAAAAGTGTCAAAAGTGTCAGTTAGTGTCTGATTTGCCCGATGCAATATTGCAGTCCCGCTATAAGTTGCTGGTCGTCCCCATTACTAGTAAAAAATAAAAAAAATAACAAAAAATTGCATAAGAATAACCCATAGTTTGTAAACGCTATAACTTTTGTGCAAACCAATCGAAATACGCTTATTGGGACTTTTGTGGCTTTCTTTGGCCCAATGCAGATTGGCCTCTGAAACCCAATTGAAGGCAAATGGTCTTCATGGATTCATGAATTACTTTGTGCTCAAGATATTGCCACTGACTGTTCGGTTTCTTCCTTAATAAATGTCTAAACTTTATTCGTACATTTTTTCCAGCCAACAATTTATAAACTTTGCAGCCAATGTGTGATATCATAGGTCATTTTTTTCAGAATTTCAATCCATTAGCATTTTTGCAGAGAATATCATATTTTCTGGACCAGTGACACATAGTTATGAAGTTTGCCCAGTCAGCCTATTTAATTTAGGTTGATGGCATTTACAGGAGAAAATGACAGCCTAGTAGTTATTATGTCCTTATTATTTTGCTGTCTCTAAATGATCAAATCCTGTTTACACCAAGATTCTTCAGATGCATTGTCATTCTTCATACATACAGTGAATCCCCCTACAGCAGGGGTGTCAAACTGGTGGCCCTCCAGCTGTTGCAAAACTACAAGTCCCATGAGGCATTGCAAGGCTAACAGTTACAAGCATGACTCCCGCAGACAGAGGCATGATGGGACTTGTAGTTTCGGAACAGCTGGAGGCCGCCAGTTTGACACCCCTGCCCTACAGGATGACAACACCCTAAAATAAATTCTTCGGGACAGAGGGAGTCTGCCAGCAGAATGTTTTCTATTTGCAGTTATCTCAGGTCCCAGAATTAGATCCTAGTGATTCCTTAAGTAAACCTACTGATCAACCAAATGCTGTCTCCTTTTTTGAACATCAGGGTTGCTCAGTGTGTTTAAATACAGGCTGTTTTATTGTGTTTTTTATTTCCTTATAATATGAAAAAAATAAGAAATTTGACTTTCGGGAAGCATGCTAATTCCAAGAAGAAGAAGAAGGCATATGTTTGGCAGAGTCTTCTAAAGCTATTATCTGAACTGGGGATGACCACCAGTGGTTCGAATGAGCAACTTGTGTACCTTAGGAGCTCCAGCAGCAAGACTGATGCCAGGCTTTTCTCTTCCTTTTGTATTCATGATATAAAATAACGTTTCAGCAGGACGGGTTAGGGCCCAATAATAGCAGGATGAGTTGACTTGTGAATTTTAGGCACAGAAACATTAGCTAAAAAGTAGCTAAGGGATGTAATAAATTCTGGATGGATAAAACCCTTGGTAGGTACACAAAGCTGAAATACTGTATACATTTTTGGCAGACTGGATCTTTATAATTTTTTCTGCTCTTTCTGTTCACTATAATAGTTCTTTGGCGGTTGAAGAGTTGTGCTTCACATGTTTTTACAAAATTAATCATACTTTGTCAAAAATGCCTTCTAAACAATTAAAGCAACTGATATGATCATACTTTGCGATACCTTACTCTACTTCAAGTGTTTTTTTTTGCTAATTGGGAATCAAGTGTACTCTGGCGTTCTTCTTGATCCGCTGAAAATTTTAGTTAGTCTTCGCATTTATTGTCTCAACCATATTCAGTTATGCAACTGTTTGTCAACATTTGAATGACAAATCATGGTTCTAACAATGTAAGAATATCAAGGATCCTACATATGTAACTCTCTTTGCGTGATGTGATTGCACTATGAACAAGTTTCAAATGTGTTTCATATCTTTTTGTACTGCGATCCTTTCAAAATATAAAGGAATTACAAAAAAAAAAAAAAAATCATATGCATTAAGAAAATCTAATGCCGCGTACAGACGATCGGACATTCCGACAACAAAACCACAAAACCGCAGATTTTTTTCCGACGGATGTTGACTCAAACTTGACTTGTATACACATGATCACACAAATGTTGTCGGAAATTGTGAACGTCGAAAACGCGGTGACGTACAACACGTACGAAGACATTTTAAGCTGAAAAAAGTTCAATAGCCAGTGTGGCTCTTCTGCTTAATTCCGAGCATGCATGGAATTTTGTGCCTAGGAATTGTGTACACAGGCTCGGAATTTCTGACAAGTTTTGTTGTCTGAAAATTTTAGAACTACCTCTCAAATTTTTGTTGTCGGGAATTCTGACAGCAAATGTCCGATGGAGCCTACACGGTAGGAATTTCTGGAAAAAAGCTCACATCGAACTTTTGTTGTTGGAAATTTCGACCATGTGTACGCGGCATATCTGTACATTTTTTCTACGAACCCACAATTTGTTCATTTGCTCTATTCCCAAAAAACACAATTCTGGATGATACAATTTGGGTAAGCAATATGATCAGCCCACAGGCTTATTCAACGGGATATTGTGAAGAGCAGTGATGCACAAGAACTATTTCACTTGCCATGATACACATGTTGGGTGTTTGTCATGTGACTTTGCTATTACTATCTATGAGGCAGTAGGTAGGAATATTAGATTAACAATAAATAAATAAAAATCATCTGATCTTCAAGGGCACTAAGTGCCATCTCAAATGGTTTTCTGTTTTTTTGCCACATATACAGGAGACTATAGCTTGTTAATCCAGAAAACCCTCATAAAAATTGATTTATTAAAGAATTAAAGACTGTTTACTCTTTAAAGCTTGCCTCCAGAAACAAACACCTTCATTTAAAATGTTCCTCAATAGCCACAAGGTACATAAATCCAGTTTGTGTGAACTGCATACCTTTTCCAGCCAGTTATTACCTTGCAATTGTAGCAGTGACAACACCACTGTGCTGTACAGAAAGCAGAACTATGGGAGGGGCCTAGCAGGTTCCACCAACTACAGGCTGCCTACTGAAAACTATAGGAGGGGGCAGATACAAGACCAATTAGCAGTGGGCAGTCCTAATCACAGGAAGGTCCTGTACAGAGCCAAAGCTTCACAATAGATTATTGCACAGATCTAAAGGAAATACACACATTTCAAGACTCCAGTAACAATAGACAATGTTTTCTTATTCTGAAGTTCAGTTTTAACCACTTAAGGACCCCTTCACACCAATATACATCAGCAGAATGGCACAGCTGGGCACAAGCACGTACCTGTACATCCTCTTTAAGTGCCCAGCCATGGGGTCGCGGTCAGAAGCTCCATGACTACTCCCACGGGACCCGCGGACCCGATCACCACCGGTGTCCCGTGATCGGTCACAGGAGCTGAAGAACGGGGAGAGGTGTGTGTAAACACACCTTCCCCGTTCTTCATTGTGGCAATGTCAGTGATCGTCTGTTCCCTGATATAGGGAAAGATGATCACTGATGTCACACGTCCAGCCCTGCCCCCCTACAGTTAGAAACACATATGAGGTCACACTTTACCCCTACAGTGCCCCCTAGTGGTTAACTCCTAAACTGCAATTGTAATTTTCACAGTAAACACTGCATTTTTATCGCACTTTTCGCTGTGAAAATGACAATGGTCCCAAAAATGTGTCAAAATTGTCCAATGTGTCCGCCATAATGTTGCAGTCATGAAAAAAATCGCTGATCGCCGCCATTAGTAGTAAAAAAAAATATTAATAAAAATGCAATAAAACTATCCCTTATTTTGTAAATTTTGCGCAAACCAATCGATAAATGCTTATTGCGATTTTTTTTACCAAAAATAGGTATAAGAATACGTATCGGCCTAAACTGAGGGAAATTTTTTTTTTTTATATATTTTTGGGGGATATTTATTATAGCAAAAAGTAGAAAATATTGCATTTTTTTCAAAATTGTCACTCTATTTTTGTTTATAGCGCAAAAAATAAAAACCGCAGAGGTGATTAAATTCCACCAAAAGAAATCTCTATTTGTGGGGAAAAAAGGACGCCAATTTTGTTTGGGAGCCACATCGCACGACCACGCAATTGTCAGTTAAAGCGACGCAGTGCCGAAAAAGAAGAAAGATCCTTAACCTGCATAATGGTCCGGGTCTTAAGTGGTTAAACAAGGTGATGCTGTGCTCACACATTTACCCATTTTCAATCAATACTAATCATCCAAAATGTGCAATTTCTTTGTATTTCTAGTGAACATGATTGGGTATTCATAAAGGTTCACTTTACTTACTTAGTGCACTTTGCCAAGTGAACAGTCTTTGGTTAGTAAACTCCCCAGAGTTTAATAATCTTTACCTGTATATAGCCGCCTTAAGTAGTCCCTACATTTTTTATTTTTTTTTCATTCAACCAGCTGAGCCAACCAAGTTTCAATCCACATATGGCTTTAGGCTGCTAAAACCTCATCGCTAATTGCTTTCCAGGAGGTTAGTGCATATCAATTGATGATCTACTACATTGTTTAGCAAGCCCACATGTGAATCTACAATAAAATAAAATAATTTAGAACTCTCACTCGATCTAAATCACATTTCCATATTTTATCCCTTTAAACCAGCATATGTATAAATTATACATAGCATTCTGCTACTGATTAAACACAGCAATAAAATAATGTTGCATTTCTGTGTGTAAAGACAAAAACACGCTGCTGAGTTAAATGACCAGTGTCTAGCCATCATGCCCAGAGCTTAGTCTTTGTCTGAACTCAAAAGAAAACAGTTGACTTGTTGCAGCAGACATGAAAGTATATGTTTATGGATTAACGAAAAAAAAAAAAAAACCCTGCAGCTTTATTGAGCTCATAAATTCAGTACTAGTAAATACAATTCCTCTGAAATAATTAACGCAAAGCAAGGAGACCACTTGATGAAGATTATTTGAATAGTCTTGTTAGCCTCTGTTTCAATTACGCTGCTCATCTTGTGTACTTCCAGTACTTGTGTCTTAAGCTGTTAATATTACAACAGCACTTTTACTTCTGTAGGAACTGTAAATGCTAAGAGCCTCTACTACATTGTATACCCTTAGGGCTCACACACGCACACAATATAAGTACTTATTTTCTTCACTGAATGTTAAGAAATCTAAGATAAATGAATAATGAGTGGCCAGAAAGTAGAACAGGTCTGTACATACACAAAGAGGTATGACAAGTGGTGAAAGTTCTGCCTGTGTTTATCTGGATTGCTGCACCGCCAGGCCTTACCCAAGGAATCTCGCCAACTCAGAGGACCTTCTAGTATGGTGCACCAGGGTGTTTCAAGAGGATCATAAAAAGCAATTCATAAGTTCCTTGTCGTAAGCTTAAAAACCTAGACTAAAATCCCCCAAGCCTTACCTCATAGAGCCATGGTTTCAATACCTTGCTTAAAGATGTTTAATAACCTGAAGATGCTTAATGCAATGCTGAATTTAGAAAATGATGTTACAGTTTTGCTTTAAAAAAAAAAGTAAAATGTTCACATTTTCTACAGGCCACAGGGACATACCCAACTTGGTCACTAAATTAATCTCTCCTCTCCGATGTCCTCCAACAACCCTTTAATCACTCTCATATTTTGGGTTATATATCTTTAAATAAGTCTCCAGATGACTCTGCCCTTTTGTTGGAAGCACACAAAACTGTGATACGATGAAATTACATCCAATTAGCCTCTTCTTAAAAAAGAGCGCACAGCATGAAGCCTCCTTCTCGAACGTGGTTTTCATGACAAAGCTTGTTTCTAAACATCCCCTCTAGATCACTAAAATTGGCCTTTAACAAAGCTTAACAAAATCTAAACCTACTTCTGTTAGATTGGCCATCAGGATCATGAAATGCATTGTTTTTACCTTAAAGCAAGTAAACAGGACTATATGCTAGCAGCTAGGTTCAGGAAATATGACCCGGCGTTAAAGCTTTACTGTCTTTGTGTCACGATTCGGGAAAAACTCGTACACTATAAATTAGTCTAAAATTGTTTAATTCAGACAGCACATCTCAAATGTATACTTCCACTGATACTTTCTCCATTGAGGAATCCAGTGCCCTCTTCTCTCAAATAACCTTGTCATAAGTACCTGAAGAGTTAAGTGTAGAGTTAGATTCTCCCACTTCGAATGCTGAAGTTTTTGTGGCAATTAAAGCTCCAAACTGCATAAACACCCATGACCTTATGACTTCTTAAATACAGGCGTAGGGGACTTATTCATCAAGACCAAGTTGGCTTCATGCCCAGTAGACAGGCTAGTGGCAATATACGTAGACTGGTCCTCTTTATTGAAGCTTACAGAAAACTGAATATTCCGCTTATATTCCTCTCACATGACATTGAAAAGCATTCGACTCTGTCTTGGCCATATTTTTTTTTTTTACAGTGTATTAGAGAAGAGAGGCTGTGGACCTACATTTTGTTCTTGGATATGGAATATCTTAGACTTCCCCCCCAGGCCAATGTTTAGTATGTGTGTTTTAAATCCCCCACATTCTCTATATTGAGGTGCACAAGGCAAGGCTTTCCCTTATCCCCACTTTTCTTGGCTCTGGCAACCAAACCCTTGGCTCAGCTCATAAGAGCCTACCTTGATTTTTTTTTTGAATATCAATAGCTGACTATCAATACAATTTGGGCCTCTTTGCAGACAATGTTATTTTAATGATCACTAATCATTTTGTCTCCTTGCCAAACAAACAGGTATTTATTTTACAATATGGATCATTATCAGGTTTATAAGTTAACCATAATAAATCTAAGGCTCCTAGTATCTTTCTTCCCATTCAAACAGAGGACAACAAAAGCTTGGCTAACAGATAACCTATCTACAGTATATTGAAAGTCAAATTCTGGATGCAGTGTATATTACTTATTAAAAAACTTATAGCCAAACATCAGGACACCATTCCTAAATTGTATTGTGTCTGGGACCCATGGGTTATCCTCTTCTTAACATGGAAATTTGATCGGCTCCTTCTGGAACTTTCATGGCTGCTACTAATAGTATTGAATTGTTGGCATGGACTGTCAATTTGTCCTGACCACCTCCCCCTTCTTCCCCTATAAACTCTTCTTTTAATTTCTACCTTTCCTAATCCTCGTTCTTTCTTTCTTTTTAATTTTCTTCCAATTCACTCTTTTAACTTTAATGTGCAGTATACAGTTTGTAATGTATTGCTTGTATCTATTATATCTTGTGATACAGCTGGCAACTTACTGTAACACTGTTGTAATGTCTTACATATTAATGTTCTTCTGCTGGATACATGCCTAAGCAGACACTGTACTCATTCTTTTACATTGAAATAAAAGATTGAGCTAGATTTTTTTTTTTTTTTTTTCAAAGCAAAAATGCAACATACAGTCAGGTCCATAAATATTGGGACATCGACACAATTCTAATCTTTCTGGCTCTATACACCACCACAATGGATTTGAAATGAAACAAAACAGATGTGCTTTAATTGCAGACATTCAGCTTTAATTTGAGGGAATTTACATCCAAATCAGGTGAACGGTGTAGGAATTACAACAGTTTGTATATGTGCCTCCCACTTTTTAAGGGACCAAAAGTAATGGAACAGATTAACAATCATAAATCAAACGTTCACTTTTTAATACTTGCTTGCAAATCCTTTGCAGTCGATTACAGCCTGAAGTCTGGTACACATAGACATCACCAGACGCTGGGTTTCATCCCTGATGATGCTCTGCCAGGCCTCTACTGCAACTATCTTCAGTTCCTGCTTGTTCTTGGGGCATTATCTCATCAGTTTTGTCTTCAGCAAGTGAAATGCATGCTCAATCGGATTCAGGTCAGGTGATTGACTTGGCCATTGCATAACATTCCACTTATTATTCCCTTAAAAAACTGTTTGGTTGCTTTCGCAGTATGCTTCGGGTCGTTGTCCATCTGCACTGTGAAACGCCGTCCAATGAGTTCTGAAGCATTTGGCTGAAGATGAGCAGATAATAGACATCAATGGGAATTTTCCCCTCCAGCGGCACGAGCGTTGGGCGACAGGCGTTTTGTCGCCTAGATGTGAATGCAGCCTAAGGCTTCATTACCACTGGCGTTTTTACAGCCACTTTTCTGAACGTTTTTTTACAGCTTAACCACTTGACTACTGGGCACTTAAACCCACTTAATAACCAGACCAATTTTCAGCTTTCGGTGCTCTCACATTTTGAATGACAATTACAACACTGTAACCAAATGAAATTTTTGTCCTTTTTTTCCCACAAATAGAGCTTTCTTTTGGTGGTATTTTATCACTTCTGCGGTTTTTATTTTTTTCACTATAAATGAAAAAATAATGAAAATTTTGTAAAAAAATGAATTTTTCTTCATTTCTATTATAACATTTTGCAAAAAAGTAATTTTTCTTCATAAACTTGGCCTAAAATGTATACTGCTACATATCTTTGGTAACAAAACAAAAAAAATTTAGATATTATTTAGTCTGGGTGAAAGTTATAGGGTCTAAAAGCTATGGTACCAATTACTGAAAATTGATCAATTTGATCACATCTGATGTACTGACAGCCTCTCTCATTTCTTGAGACCCTAAGGCCTCTTACACACAGATCAGTTTTTCTTCAGGTTTTTCTTTTCAGTTTACCAAAACTATGTAGTACAAGGGCCTGCCTGATTGCATACAAATTGAGACTCTTGAGGTTTGACCTCATATTAGATGGATTTGGTAAACTGAAAAGAAAAACCTGAAGAAAAACTGATCTGTGTGTAAGAGGCCTAACATGCCAGAAAAGTACAAATACCCCCCAAATGACCAATTTTTGGAAAGAAGACATTCCAAGGTATTTAGAAAGAGGCATTGTGAGTTTTTTGAAGTTGTAATTTTTCCCACAATTCTTTGCAAAATCAAGATTTTTTTCATTTTTATTTTCTTTCCACAAAATTTTCATATTAGCGGGTTATTTCTCACACACAGCATATGCATACCACAAATTACACCCCAAAACACATTCTGCTATTCCTCCCGAGTATGGCGATACCACATGTGTGAGACTTTTACACAGCATGGCCACATACAGAGGCCCAACATGCAGGGAACGCCATCAGGCGTTCTGGAACAGCAAGACCAATTCTGACATTTCTCTCCTACATGGAAAAATCAACACTTATTTGCTAGAAAATTACATAGAACCCCAAAACATTATATATGCTTTTTTAGCAAAGACCCTAGAGAATACAATGGCGGTTGTTGCAACTTTTTATCGCGCATGGTATTTGCACAGCAATTTTTCGAACACATTTTTTTTGGAAATAAAACAGTTTTGTGCTTTTAAAAAAAAAACACATTAAATTTAGCCCAATGTTTTTGCATAATATGAAAGATGAAGTTACGCCGAGTAAATAAATACCCAACATGTCACCCTTCAATATTGCACACGCTCGTGGAATGGCGCCAAACTTTGCGACTTAAAAATCCCCATAGGTGACGCTTTAAATATTTTTACTGGTTACATCATTTTAGTTGGAGAAGAGGTGTAGGGCCAAAATTATTGCTCTCGCTCTAACGTTCGCAGCGATACCTCACATGTGTGGTTTGAACACCGTTTTCATATGTGGGCGGGACTTGCGTATGCGTTCGCTTCTGCATGCAAGCTCACGGGGACAGGGGCGCTGTATGCCCAGAGTATTGCAGAGTATGCCCAGAGTATTGCAGAGTATGCCCAGAGTATTGCAAAGTATGCCCAGAGTACTGCAGAGTATGCCCAGAGTATTGCAGAGTAGGCCCAGAGTATTGCAGAGTATGCCCAGAGTATTGCAGAGTATGCCCAGAGTATTGCAGAGTATGCCCAGAGTATTGCAAAGTATGCCCAGAGTACTGCAGAGTATGCCCAGAGTATTGCAGAGTATTGCAGAGTATGCACAGAGTATTGCCCCCCCCGAGTATTGCCCCCCCCGAGTATTGCCCCCCCCCGAGTATTGCCCCCCCGAGTATTGCCCAGCATTGCAGAGTATTGCAGCAGGGATGGCTGAGGAGGGAGGGATGGATGGATGGATCTGTGACTGCATTTGTCACAGATCCAGCCCGCAGCACTGGCGCTGCCATCCGCTCCCTCCCCTCTCCTCTCACACTGTACCGATCGGTACAGAGAGAGGAGGGAGGAACCAGCATCATCAAATGACGCCGGTCTGTTTACATCTGATCGCGCCGTCATTGGACGGCGCGATCACGTGGTAAACCGCTGCTATCAGCGGTGATTTACCGTGATCCGTGATCCTATATGTCATTCCCGTGTGCGCGCCCCAGGGGGCGCGTGGGAGCGCGACTCTGGAATCACGTTATATAACGTGATCCCAGAGTTAAGCAACCACCTTGCCGCCGTTATTTTTCGGCAGGTGGTTGCTAAGTGGTTAAAAACGCCTGTCCATGTTTATTTTAGAAAAAAAAAAAAATGTTTTTTTTTGGAGCTGGAGCTTTAAAAACACCACGGACACGTTTTTGAGCGTTTGTGCGCGTTTTTGAGCGTTTTTTAATGTCTGGCGTTTTTACAGCTCTATTGCTGGAGCTTCAGAATGCACTGGTCCCGCGTTTTTTTTGCAGCTTAGCCATCTACAGCTCAAAAACGTCATGGTGGGCATGAGGCCATAGACTAACATGGACAGGCGTTTTTAAGCTGCAAAAAACGCTCAGAAAAGTGGCTGTAAAAACGCCAGTGGAAATGAGCCCTAAGGCTGCATTCACATCTAGGCGGCAAGTAACGCCGCGTATGCGGAATTACTTGCCGCGATTCGATTCGATTCATTTTTTTTTTTTTTACAAATTATCTCCATTGATGTCTATGGGCGAACGCCAATGTCGCCTGAAAAAAAGGGTCCGGGACTTTTTTTCAGGCGACAGGCGTTCGGCGTTTCAGAGATGTGAACCATCTCTATAGACATCAATGGGAATTTTCCCCTCCAGCGGCACGAGCGTTGGGCGACAGGCGTTTTGTCGCCTATATGTGAATGAAGCCTAAGGCTTTATTTCCACTGGCGTTTTTACAGCCACTTTTCTGAGCGTTTTTTACAGCTTAAAAACGCCTGTCCATGTTTATTTTAGAAAAAAAATAAAAATAATTTTTTTTTTTTTTTGGAGCTGGAGCTTTAAAAACGCAGCGGCCACGTTTTTGAGCCGTATGTGTGGCTCAGATTACATTACTGCTGACAGGACAGAGTGAGGCATTTATGATAGAGACCACTGGGGTCTTCTCTGTTACAAAAATCCTGCCTGTAAAAATTTTGTTTGCCATGAAAGTTTAATATTGCCTTAGGTAAGTGTACCATTAATGTTGTCATAAAGATGATTTATCCATGCAAACATATATCAAGGAGTTTGTACTGTGCTCAAAAACAGCGCTAGTGCTACTTACCGTGAATGTGCAAAAATATATATCCATTTCAATTCACTGAGTGAATATGATAAACCATAAATAACAAATATGAATAAATGCTTATGTGATTAAATATAAGTGTTAACTCCTAAAAACTCATGTGAACACATTTAAAAGTGAAAACCCATCCTATATATCAAAAATTCATATAAACACATAGGGCCAGATTCAGGTACACTTGCCCTGGCGCAGAGTATCAGAGATACACTACGCCGCCATATTTTACCTGGCTCTAAGACGAATTCAGGTAGATTTCGGCCCGTAAGGTACGGCGGCGTAGTGTATTTCTCGCGGCGGAATCGAAATACGCGATTTGGGGGCGTGAAGCATTTAAATTAGGCGCGTCCCCGCGGCGATCGAACTGCGCATGCTCCGTTCAGAAATTTCCCGCCGTGCATTGCGCGAAATAACGTCGTTACGTCAGGTTTTTTTTGAGTATCGTCGTTTACGTATATTCCTATTCCTGAAAGACTTACGCAAAAAAAAAATTGAAATTCGACGCGGGAACGACGGCCATACTTAACATGGGCTGTCTAACTATCGACCAGATTTTTGCTTCCCTAACTTTACGCAGCAAAAAGATGACTACAGATGCCGTAAGAGAATGCGACGGACGATCGTAACTTTGTGGATCGCCGGAAAAAGCTAATTTGCATACCCCGACGCGGAAAACGACACGAACTCCACCCAGCGGGCGGAAAAAGATTGCAGCGTAGATCCAACGGCGTACGAAGACGTAAGCCTGTCGGATCGAAGCCCGAAGCCGTCGTATCATGGTTTGAGGATTCAAACTAATGATACGACGCGGGTAATTTGAAATTACTCTGGTCTAACAGGAGATAGACCGGAGTAATGGCTCTGTGAATCTGGGCCATATCTCCTGATACGCCGCCGTAAATTCAAATGTGCGCCATCGCATCTTTATGCCGATTCTGAAAGCAAGATACGCCGAAAACATGGCTTCAGTCGTCCGGCGTAACTTGCCTACGCCGGCGTATCGTGGGCGCATAGTTACACTGGACGCATTAGATGTTCCCATTAAAAATATGCAAATGAGCTAGATACGCCGATTCAGAAACTTAGTTGCGCCCGGCGCATTGATATACGTCGTTTACGTAAGGCGTATGACCGGCGTAAAGTTACCCCTGCTATATGAGGCGTATGTAATGTTTTGTATGGACGTCGGACCAGCATAGAATTTTCCGTTGTTTACGTCATTTGCGTAAGTCGTACGCGAATAGGGCTGTGCGTAAGTTACGTTCACGTCGAAAGCATTGCGTATTTGCGATGTGATTTTGACGCATGCGCACTGGGATACGTCCACGGATGGCGCATGCGCCGTTCGTTAGACGCGTCATTTACATGGGGTCACGATTCATTTACATACAACACGCCCACTGCCTGGATAATTAGAATTGCGCAGGCTTACGCCGGACATCAGACTATATACTTAAAAGAGAAAAATGAACATAGAAGCACAGAGGTACATCCCAAAGGTTTGGTAAAATATGTTGGATAAATTCTAGTAATCAGTTATATGACAGAGCATTTAGTGGAGAGGAGTAAGGTAGAGGAGATAGTTGGGAGTAAAATAGTAGAAGTAAAGAAGTTAATAGTATAAGAGAAGAATTCAGTGCATAAAAGAAAGATACTTTTGACTCTCTAGACGACGCTGTTATAGTTTAACAATTGATATTAGTGGTGAACAACTTGATGTGTATAATGTATCTATATTTTTATTATTATGGTTTGTTTATTATATGTTAAATTACTTTAGTCCGAGAGGTGCAAGGTTTGTTTGTTGTGTGTGTGTTTTTCTATTTTTGATAAATATATGGATTAATTTGTTATATATGTATGTTTAATAATTAAAATAAAATAAAATGATTTGATTTAAAAAACAAATTGTACATATCACAGTTGATTTTGTATCACTCAAACAGTAGCTGTGCGTTTACAGTTAATATTTTAATTTCTTCAGTTGAATAGTGGCGCAAGTCTGCAAATATCTTTATCATTAGAGGAGTTCAGAGGCCAGGGGTGTTTAGCTGTAGAAAAAAAAAACACTGGCAGCACATTCAGCAGCAGCAGCAGTGTTTTCTACAGAAAAAATGCTTGATGCTCCTAAGAGCCGGTTCACACTGGGGCGGCACGAGTTCAGGGGTGACTCGGCAAGGCGTCCTGAAGACGACTTCAGAGGCGACTTGAAAAATGACTTCTGTATAGAAGTCAATGAAAGTCGCCCCCGAGTCGCCCTCGAAGTCGTACAAGAACCTTTTTCTAAGGCCGCGTACACACGATCAAATTTATCTGCTGAAACCGGTCCGACGGACCGTTTCAGCAGACAAATCCGATCGTGTGTACGGGCGAGCAGACAGGTTTTTCCAGCAGACAAGTTTTAAAGCATGCTTTAAAAAAAACTTGTCTGCTGGAAACCCGTCCGTCCGACATGTCCGCTGGTTAGTACACTAACCAGCGGACATATCTGTCCGCACATGTGTCGAATGGATTTGACGCATGCGTGGAAGTATTTTACTTCCTGGTTCAGTGACGTGGCGGCGTCAACGTCAGCGCCACGTTACCGCACTGTCTGCCAGCGGGGATTTTGGTTTGATCGTGTGTACACCTTAAAACCAAAATAGCCCAGCAGACATATCCGATGAAAACCGTCTGACAGACCGTTTTTATCGGATAAATCTCATGGTGTGTACGCAGCCTGAGTCAGAGCGACCTGCGCCGCTCCTATCAGAACGGTTCTATTGAATAGAATGGGATGCGACTTGTCAGGTGGCTGAGTCGCCTGATGTGTCTCCCTAGTGTGAACCGGCTCTAAATGTGTGTAAACACATGTTAAGGCTAGGCGCGTTTATCACTTGAGGGTTAATTAATTTTACTGGCCAGCTGCCAGAAGGAAAGGCGTCTAGGAGAGATGGCCAAAGCATCGAGTGTGCATTATTCCTTAGTGTTGTGTTTGCTATTTCCTTATAGAGTAACACAGGACCTAATTCACGAAAGCTAATGCAAATACCTTGTCTCATTAATGCACACACAAGTCTGATCAGACAGCAAAACACACATTTATTTGCTATGTGTGCACAATGCTCACTTACAACTATGATAGTGTTCATACATGGTTAACTCACTAACAACTGTGACTGCCTAGCACACACAGCCATTAAGAGTTCACCAAGTGGTGGCATGAAATGGGATTTCCTCTAATATGTTTTTGTGCTATCTCACATCTGTTAGCTATCAGGAACAATACCACTTAAAGTGATCACTGATGTCATTAAAGATTACTGAACAAAATATAGGTTGAAAAAAGGAAAAGACCATAGTACATGATTTGTGGTGATAAGCGTGCACACATGACTTGATATGGTGCTTCTGATCAATACGATGTGCGTACGCAGCGTATTGGTGTTTCGGGGCTGCAACTTTTTCACAAAGTACAGAAATTGTGGTAGATGACGCACTCATCACCAAAAAGATATTACTGCTATGCAGGTTTGGATTATCGAGGCAATACCTGAAACCCCTACTGCAGTCGAGAGATTTCAACGACTCTGTAGACAAGAAACCTATTGGATTTATTCCTTAAATACTATGTCGCCCCACGGCCTCAATGAAGAAATCGAGACTTGTAATATTATTTAATTCATTATTTTTGATCATATCTATTCTTGCATATTTAATACACTTTTTTACACCTTGTTTAATAATATATTTTTAATATTTTTAATATAACAATTTTTATTATAACAATATATATATCTTCAATTCTTTAGTATATGCGTACCCATCGTGATACAGGATCCCATCTCTTTTTTGTGTGTATGCTTGTATTTTTGTGTTTTAGATATTTTAGATATTCTCGATATATTTTATATCTTATTTATATCATTTTTTTTATACATGTCTTCTTCAGTTTTACAGGACATACCATATCTATATTGATCGGTATTTTTATTTCTATATCATTTTTGGTAACTGTGCATACATGTGTACATATTTGCATATAAATATGTTATTTCATGCGTGCCTATGGTCGCATGAATATTTATATATCCTTTTATTTATATATCCTTTTTCCTCTATGGTGGTCCAGGCATCCTCTAAATATTTTTAATTTACTTCTAATTATTTATTTCATACCAATATATCATATATGTATATATATATATATATATATATATATATATATATATATATATATATATATATAACATTATATATTTACTTATATTTAATATGTTACAATTATATCGATATTCATTAATTTTATTTTTTCTGATTATTATAATTATTATCATAATTTTTAATATATTCATTATTATTATCATTATTATTTTCTACCACTATTATTAGTTTTATTTTTATTTTCATTTTCATCCTTATCATCATTATTATTTTCTTTCTTATTTTATTTTTCACCATCATTATTATTTTCATTTCTGTTTTTAATTTTAATTATAAGTTCATTCCTTAATCACATGTATAAGTATTTAATACATTTTTTGTAATATATATATATATACAATTTGTTTTGTTAACCATCTCTTTAGTATCTTTGTATTACCTATCTAAGTATTATATTTGTATTATTGAATTTAAAGATTTCTATAAGAAGCTAGGTCCATCGTATCTATTTATGAGTTCCATCGTCATGTTAGTACGTTTCCTTTGTTATTATTCTTGTCTTCTACGTCCTAGCGCTGTTGTCCAATCACTACTCCCCAGCTTGTATATAGTACATCCGTCCACTGTGGACACTATGGCCCAGATTCAGATAGAATTAGATTATCGTAGAGTATCAGAAATACTCTACGCCGCCGTTTTTTACCTGGCTCTACGTGGAATCCAGGTAGATTTTGTCCAGTAAACGACGGCGGCGTAGTGTATTTCTCCCGTCGCAATCCATCTACGCGAGTAGGGGGCGTGAAGCATTTAAAATAGGCGCGTTCCCGCGGCGATCGAACTGCGCATGCTCCGTTCGCAAATTTCCCGCCGTGCATTGCGCGAAATCACGTCGTTACGTCATTTTTTCTTGAGTAGCGTCGTTTACGGAGATTCCTATTCCCGAACGAGTTACGTAAAAAAAAAAAAAAATTTTTAAATTCGACGCGGGAACGACGGCCATACTTAACATGGGCTACGCACCGTTAGACCAGCAAAAAGCTGGTCTAACAGTACGTATAAAAAAATAGACGAAAGCGATTGCGAAGACCGCGCGTATCTTCGTGGATCGCCGTAAAAACTCATTTGCATATCCCGACGCATGAAAACGACGCAAACTCCTCCCAGCGGCCGCAAAAATATCGCAGCGTAGATCCGAAGGCTTACGAAGACGTAAGCCTCTCGGATCGAAGCCCGAAGCCGCCGTATCATGGTTTGAGGATTCAAACTAGTGATACGGCGCGCAAAATTTGAAATTACTCCTGTCTAACACCAGTTAGACAGGCGTAATTGCTCTGTAAATCTGGGCCTATGGATCTGATGAAACAGCAGAGCTGTGAAACGCGTCATCCTATCGGTTGAGCCGGCTCCCCACATCACTTCCGGTGCGACGGCGGCCAGTTGCATTCCACGCTGACACGCACGCCGTCTCGAGCGGCTCCCCATTGAGGCTTGTCTAGACACTGGACCTCCGGAACAATGCCTGCACCTGTTACATCCAGCACCCCCATGCTCCTGTGCTAGCAGATCGGGGACCTAGGGACTGCTGACCACCAAAGTGACATCGGGTCAGCCACCACTTTCTACATGCCCACTACTTTTGCAACGCTTGTGAGTAGCAACTTGGCTGTCGTTTATATGTAATTTCTTAATAAAATGTAATGCTTACTGCACTTATATGGGCGCATCTCTTTCATTTCTATACAAACTTTTTCACAAATGCTGCTTATACCTTAGTAAGCAATCAAAGTGCTTATTGTTGCATTTTTTTTTTTTTTTAAGGCAGAATCTTAACACACATTTTTTTAGTTCACCTTAAAGCGGAGTTCCTACTATAAAAAACATATTACAATTTAGCAGGTACAAATACTGCAGCTGCTGACTTTTAATAATCGGACGCTTACCTGTTCCAGGGTCCAAGGATGCAGGGGAACGAAGCTCCCTCCTCTCCACCGTGTCGGCATTGTCACTGTGTTCGCCTGGCTGTGGCTTCACAGCCGGGCATGCACTGTGCATGCACGAGCCGCACTGCACACTGTGACTGGCCAAGCAATCATCTGGGACCTGTGACGTGTCCAAGATGATTGTCGAGAGGGAGGGGGGAGAGGTGAACTTCCTTCTAAAGCCCCGGTGCCCCGGGAGGAAGTGGGAGCTGGAACCCTCTTAAAAGAGGGAACCCTCTTAAAAGAAGGATGAATAAACTTTTTTTCGAAGTTTTCGTCGATATAAGCCTTGAGGGCTACTAATTCAGTCTCTGATAGGGGAAAGATTCTCCCGAAGGGAATCTTAGAACCAGGCAACAGGTCAATGGGACAGTCGTATGACTGGTATGGAGGAAGGCGGTCCGCCTGCTGTTTGTCAAAAACATCTTTAAATTCTGAGTAGACTGAGGGAACATATTGGAAGTCTTTTGACGTCGTCATCAAGGTAGAACAAGCGGGTTTAGTGGGTACGAGACAATGTTGAGCACAGTAGATTGAGGGGAATTTGACCTCCTTTTCACACCAGTCTATACTGGGTTGGTGTACTTGTAGCCATGGGAGCCCCAAGATGATGGGGGCCAGTGGAGACGGGATAAGGTCCAGGCACAGGTATTCTTGGTGTCCAGTATCTGAGACGGCAAAGATAGGTAGGGTCTCCTGGGTAACAAGTCCTGAGCGGGGGAGTGAGCCGTCTGCCAGATGGATCTGTAAGGGAGAGTCCTTAGGACGACAGGGGACATGCAGCTTTTGGGCCAGGGCGAAGTCCAGAAAGCAGCTGCAGGCCCCAGAGTCAACGATGGCCGGCAGCCGGGTCGCCCCCTCCGGGAGCTGTAGGGAGAGAAAGAGGACAACATAAGTCTGAGGTAAGTTGGTAATGTGGTAATTGAAGGAGGATGGAGATCTAGACTTATTGGGTCTAATGGGACAAGTGCGGAGGAAGTGGCCTGCTCCACCACAATACAGGCACAAATTTGACTGGCGTCTACGCTGCCTTTCTTCAGACGTGAGGGGAGCCCAGACCAGACCGAGTTGCATGGGCTCCGGATCCTGAAGCGAGGAGGCGGGCGGAACCGGGAGAGGCGGCGGAGCTGGAGGGAACCTTGGTGGGGTCCAGCTGGACCGAGTTACTTGAAAGCGTTCTGATCGGCGTTCTCGTAGGCGTCTGTCAAGTTGGGAAGCTGATTGAATTAATGCGTCCAAGGTGGCAGGTGGATCAATTCTAGCTAGTTCGTCCTTGAGGGACTCTGATAGGCCGAGTCGGAATTGATACTTCAGGGCGGCCTCATTCCACCCTGTGTCCGCAGACCACTTGCGGAATTCCGCAATGAAGTCCTCCACCGGTCTCCTCCCCTGATTCAGTTGGTGGAGTAGCTTCGGCCATGGCCGAGCGCAGGGGATCATCATACAGTTCAGACATGTTTTTAAAGAAGGTGTCTATAGTGTCCAGTATTGGGCTCCTCCGCTCCATTAGGCTGTGTGCCCAGGCTTGTGGCTCGTCCGCGAGCAAAGAAATTACAAAACCTACTTTCACGGCTTCAGAACAGAAAGTCCTAGGTTGTAAGGCCAGGTATAGCGAGCAGGCATTCTTGAACGCTCGGAATTTCTTGCGGTCGCCAGAAAAACGCTCAGGTGTTGGGACACGAGGTTCTGGCTGGGTGACAACCATCGCTGGTCCTGGGGATGACTGGGAGGAGGATGCTCCCGTGGCTGGAGCCGCGGGAGGGGCTGCAGGTCCAGGCGTGACAGCCATTTGTTGGAGGCGACCGTCCATTTGTAAATATCCTTCCTGCAATTTCTGTACCGCGTCAGTTAGTGCTGAGACTTGTTGGCAAAGAGTCTCGAAGGGAGAGCGCACCCTGTCGGCCTCGGACATCTGGCTGGCTTGTACTATCACGGTTATTTAAAGGATAAACTCACCAAGGCCAAGATGCTGAGGGCGGCTCCCTTTGCGACCTAGCGCGATCCGCCCCCTGGAGTGGGGACAGAGGGACGGACGCACCAGGAGGCACCGGTACCGACAGGCGGACGAGAACTGGATCCGAGGAGCAGAGGTTGAACCGGAAGCAGGTTGCTGAGGTCAGCCGAGGAAGCACACACAGGTAGTCCGGAAGTCCAGGTAGCTGGAGCTGGGAACAAGCAGAAGACTAATCCAGGATGGGGAGCGTGTCCGTGCGCGCCCGCGCCGCGCGCCTATACCGCGCACGCGCGCGCCTAAGACGTGCACGCGCGCACCCGAGGTAAACGGCCGCGATCGGGCAGTTCTGATGCCCTGACACCTTGTTTACAGTTTGGGGGCTCCCAACCACTTCCCCTTAAGCTGCAAAGGCAGCAGAGGGGGATTACATTGTGATGTTGAAAAAATTGCCCCTTTGTTAAGTTCAGTGGGCAGTACAGCCTGGTAAAAGTGACCCATTCAACTGAATAAGGGTACCTCTTAACCACAGGCAATGCATACAGTTGCAGTGGGCTAGTGCAGGGTTTAAGGCAGGGGTCTTGCAAACTGTGTCCTGAGGGCCAGATGTGGCCCTTTGCTAGCCTTTATCTGCCCCTTGGGGCACTTTTGCTCCCAATGAAGCAACTAGTCTTCACACTTAAACTAATAATGGGTCACTAGTTCTTCCATTGATGCCAATGATGGGATACTATTCCTCCCCTATTAGTAGTACTACTCCTCCTCCTACTGACCACTAACCCCAAGGCCATATTTATTCTCACTGATGATGTGCCTGGGACATTTTTTAACCCCACTGGTCACAATCCAACCCTCCTAAAGTCTGAAGGACAGTAAACTGGCCCTTTGCTTCAAAAGTTTGAAGACCCCAGGTTTGAGGGGTTAAAATAGACATCGTCTTTAGAGAGCAACTCTAGTGTAACCTAGCACTTAGGGCCCTTTTACCACCCCAAATTCTAACATTACTGCCTGACAGGGCTGTAGACATGCTACGGCCACAGCATTTTTAACCCAGGCTGCAGGGTTTTGACAGCACTGCCTGTCAAACTTGCCCATTAAGAGCACTGGGACCACAATGTAAAATCGCCATTCAGCAATGAAAAAAAAAACACAGGTGTCAGGGGACAACAGTAGCAATCCAGCACAGATTTATTTTCAAAGGGCAGTAAGCTTACCACCTGTCTGAAAGAACCCTTAGTAATCCGAGCCCATTGTGTCAGAGAGTGTTCTTCATGTCTGCCTAATCTTTCCCATTCTGAAATAATGTTTTGCATAAAAACAGCAGCATTTTCCCAAATATTACTGCAGGCAAAAAATTTTAAACTTTTTATATTTCTTGTAGCACACATCTAAATGTATTTTTTTTTAAATGATTCCATTTTCTTTTCATAAAGAATGAAGTGAGCACACTATCATTTTCTGTTACTGCACAAATGCCACTTACAGCCAATAATGTATTATGCAAAAGAATGATTGAAGCTGAACAGTCAATTAATTTCTAGTGTACGTCTGCAGTCCATCTGTATGGGCTGGGCTGCATGTGATTGTAATCAAATTGCATTTATATTCAGAATGTAAAAAAAAAAAAAAGTTGACAAAGAACGCAGCAAAAAGAGGAATCTTAAAAGCACGGGATGTTATCTTAATCTGATTTAAAAGAAAAAATAGACAGCAGAGTTATAGTTCTGCTTTTTATTATGTCACTTTGATGAAGTTTTACTGATTGGCTCCTCCCATAGAGACAATGCTGCAAATCCACTGCATCTATTATAAATCATGGGGGCCTGTACAGCTTACCTGACAGGGCCTCCTTAAACACCTAGAGCAGTGATGGTGAACTTTGGCACCTCAGATGTTTTGGAACTACATTTCCCATGATGCTCATGCACTCTGCAGTGTAGTTGAGCATCATGGGAAATATAGTTCCAAAACATCTTGGGAGCCAAGGTTTGACATCAGATAATAATGAGACAGCAGATCAAGTACGCAGTAGTGAATTGTGGCAACATTTTGCTAACAGTGGAAGGGGCTTAGAATTTGAGTGCAGGTGAATGTATTGTACATATTGCAGGGGTCAGGAGTGAATGTTGGGAGTCACTTAATATTACTCCACCTGCTTCCAGCAAAACAAAAGTCCTTTATCTACCCTAGGCCCCAGGCTGAACTAACAGAGCCCAGGGATATTTACTACAAGTGCTGGGAGCTGTGTTCCATGGTAATACTCTGCCTGCACCCTATGGAAAATAAAAAGTCCCCTCTATAGCCCTGGGCCCCCCTACTGGACTAATGGAGTCTGGGTCAGTACTACCCCCCTATCAGCAGCCCTGTCTGTAGTTTTTGTGACTGGTGCTTTTTTAGGCACCACTACTCTTCTTATGCCGCGTACACACAACCATTTTTCATGTCATGAAAAAAAAGTTTTTCTCGATGTGATTCCTCTCAAGCCTGCCTTGTACACACACGATCGTGATAAAAAATGCTCAAGCAAAGCGCGGTGACGTACAACACATACAACAGAACTATAAAGGGGAAGTTCCATTCGAATGGTGTCACACTTTGGGCTGGTTTATGCAAATTTCCCATCTCATAACTTGCTTCTGATCATGCGTGTTTTTTTTCCCCGTTGTTAAAGCCTACACACGACCGATTTTCACAATAAGAAAAACGAGGACGTGAAAAACGACGAAAAAAAATAGAGCAGGTTCTAAATTTTTAATGGCCATTTCTCTCATCGAGAAAAATGCTCTGGAGCCCGCACACGATAGTTTTTAACGACCAATTTAAAAAAGGTCGTGTGTATGTGCCATTAAGGGAAATCTATATGGAGAGAATGCATAAACTGGCATTGCTGGTCTCTCCTGAAAATGCTAGTTTCCTGGCAGGATGTGAATGTATTTTTCACACTATGGTCCTTGCCCTCAATTAGTTGTTCCATTTAAAGTATTACTAAACCCACAACATTAAAATGCATGCTTATTATACTCACTGTGGAACCTAAGGGGTTAATCCTCTGCCTTGTGTAAAAAGGCTGTTTGATCCCGTCTCCTCTGATCCTTCCCTTCTTCCAGAGTCCCCAAACCAACTCATGATAGTACAGAGGCTAGAAGACAAGCTGCACATGCTCAGTTTGGTGTGTAGTGCTAGAGAGTTTTATTTTCTTGGGAGAGTGCATGTAATCATCACAGGGCCAATCAGAGTTACAGTGGTCCTGCATCCTCATAGGACAATCATGGGAGAATTAAAATAACTCCTACAAGCTTTAAGCAGACACTGATAGAAGTCACAAGACTGTCCTAACTGTTGATGAGAAAAGGTATTTAGCATTAAAGCGGAGTTGCAACCACAATTAGCATTTTTTAAATGTATGTCCTTTCATCATGAATCTTTATAATATAAATCCGGTCACTTACTATTTTACAATCCACCGCCGCTCCGCATAGTTATTCAAAAAAGATAGTTTATAAAACTATGTCCACACCGTTGTCATTTTGCTTGTGGGCATTGTGAAGCCTACAAGCACTTACTTCCTGGAAGTCTTGGATGGGGAGTGATAATTGGACAGCGCACTGCATCCTGGGAAATGATGACACACATTTCCCAGGAGCATTAGAGGGAGATGATGTCAGAATCCTAGGTGATTTCAAAGGCAGATTTTGTGGGACCGCATAGCAACAGGCTTTTCCAGATGAGTAAAAAAAAACATTTTATTTTATTTTTTTCCCTTTTTAGGTCTAATGAGCACAATAATGAAAAAAAAAATTGGGATGGAAACTCCACTTTAACCACTTGCTTACTGGGCACATAAACCCCCTTCGTGCCCAGGCGAAATTTCAGCTTGCGGCACTGCGTCACTTTAACTGGCAATTGCGCTGTCGTGCGACGTGGCACCCAAACAAAATTGGCGTCCTTTTTTTTCCCAAAAATAGAGCTTTCTTTTGGTGGTATTTGATCGCCCGTGCGGTTTTTATTTTTTGCGTTATAAACAAAAAAAGAGCGACAATTTAAAAATATTTTTTAAAATATAAATATATTTTTTACTTGTTGTTATAATAAATATCCCAATTTTTTTTTTTTTAAATATATATTTTTTTCTCAGTTAAGGCCGATACGTATTCTTCTACGTATTTTTGTAAAAAAAAAAAAAAAAAAAATCACAATAAGTGACTGCTTTGCGCAAAAGTTATAGCACCTACAAAATAGGGGACAGAATTATGATTTTTTTTAATATTTTTTTTTACTAGTAATAGCGGCGATCTGCGATTTTTATTTTGACTGCGATATTGCGGCGGACACATCGAACACTTTTGACACATTTTTGGCGCCATTCACATTTATACAGCGAACAGTGCTATAAATATGCACTAATTACTGAATAAATGTGACTGGCATTGAAGGGGTTAACACTAGGGGGTGAGGAAGGGGTTAAATGTATTGCCTGGGTGTGTTCTAACTGTGTGGGGGGAGGGGGGTGACTGGGGGAGGTGATCGATGCTGTCTCTCTATGTACAAGGGACACAGCATCTGTCACCTCTCCCTGACAGGACGTGGAGCTCTGTGTTTACACACAGAGCTCCACGTCCCTGCTCTGTCACCGACGATCGCGTGTACCTGACGGACATCGCGGCCGCCGGGTACACGCATCGAATCCTCGGTGATGCGTCGGGACTGTTTTTCACCGCCGCGCGGGGAATTACAAGTAAATCACGTCCAAAGACGTGACCCCGGCGCCTCAGGTCCGCGCTGCTGACGTATTCTGTCAATAGCGCGGACCCGAAGTGGTTAAGTATGGTATTTGGTATTTAGTATATATTTACTAAAACTATTGCATTTCCATGTTCTGTGTACTGTGGGAGACCAGATATAGGTCTCCCACTCAGGGTCCTGGGTTTAGTAACACTTTAATTGGTTAAAGCCCAATTCTGCGAAACTTGAAAATTGCCTTGCTGCGCTGTCTCCACTAATCCTCCAGTCCAGTGCGTGTGGAATGGCCGCGCCATACTGTAGCAGTCCCCTGTCTGCCTCCCGCCCCCTCTGTGTGTGACGGCTCCTCTCACAGACATAGGCGGCTAATGAGAGCGTTCTGGTTGACCGGAGCTGCTGCCAATCATCCCCTGCCTCCATGTCCATTTTGCTTGGGGCCCCCAAATTCCTTCAAACGGCCCCGGCCGTGCGCTCTCCTATACTAAATTAACAGACAAATATTTTAGTGCAGGAGTATTTTTAAATTTCATGGATTTCGACTTTCAAAAAAAGATGGCCCTTTATTGTGAAAAAAATTAAAAAACTAGAAAAAAGTCTGCATGTTTCAGAGTATACAGGATTCTTTCACAGTAGAGTTTAGTCATTTCTGTTAAAACAATGTAATTGTATATAAATGAGAAACAGGTGATGCAATTAGGCTGAGATATTGCAATACCTTACAGTGGTGTTATGTAAAGGTATTAAACTATTTATATGCCAATCAGTCGCCATATTACACATTTTGTATGTAGAAAGTTTGTGAGAGATTTTGGAATGTTATTAGCTTCTGAACAAAAATTGATTTACAAATCCCTCTGCATGGCTAGCATTCTCTGGTTTCCTCTCTCTGTACAAGCTGCTTACTAGAGCAGCTGCCAAGCTGAAGGGAGTGAAAAGAGCAGAGGACAAATTATGTTCATTGGTGCTTTTCTGAGCTGCTTGTAGACGGTGTCAGACAACTCATTCCAAGATGACTTGATTGCTCCAATGAGATGCAAGTCCATCTCTTCAAGAACATAAACTGTCTCCGTGAAAAAAGAAAGAATGCTAGCGCTTTTTCTCCAGTGGCTGAAGGTGTGCATAATAATAAATGTGATGCTTTGTGATTATTATTTTGTTATTTCAGGATATTCTTGTACATGAGTGTATACATGCCTGCTGGATTTTTTGCTATTTTCAACAGGACTTTCTCCCGGCAGTCTGTAGTATTTAAAATAATAAAATACATGTAGTTTTCTTTAGAGCTGAATTTCTACCAAGGGAGCCTGTAGGCACACAGCCATCAGTGAGCAATCCTCCTGATCACTTTTTTACACCAAACATTTTCTAGTTTTTCTGGTTCTAACCTGCAATAATATATTAGGACAATACCTACTGTGCCTGGTGGTAAATCTTCCCCTGGTCTGTATATACTTAGGATATAATAAACGGAAGCTGCTGATGGTGACAAACTTGCCAACAAGGCCCAGGCCTAGGGCAGCACTTTGCAGGGGGGTAGAATGAAAAGAGTTCCCGCCGGCTTGCACTACACTTTTAATGCAGCGCCAATCTTATGAGGTGGACTGGGCCGCAAGACAAATCGCTCTGGTACCCCCATAAAGCGGCCGCACTGCTGCCAGTAAGATAGGAATTGCGCATACACAAAGGACACTGACATGGTCACCTATACCTAAAAGTTAGTTAGTAGGACTCTCCTGCAATCCTTTGCTTGTGTCAGATGTACATATTAACCGATTGCCGACCAGCCGCCGCAGTAATACGGCGGCAGGTCGGCACTCCTGCGCAAGAGCCCGTAGCTCTACGTCGCCACTTTCGACGGGCACTAGGGGGCGCGTGCGCGCCGCCGGCGGCCCGCGCGCGCGCCCCCCGCTCGCCCCCGAGTCCCGTGCGTGTGCCCGGCGGGCACGATCGCCGCCGGGCACACGCGATCGCTCGTTACAGAGCGGGGAACGGGAGCTGTGTGTGTAAACACACAGCGCTCGTTCCTGTCAGCGGGGGAAACGCTGATTTTCTGTTCATACAATGTATGAACGGAACATCAGTGATTCCCCCTAGTAAGTCCACCCCCCATACAGTTAGAACACAAATAGGAACACACTTAACCCCTTCCCCGCCCCCTTCCCCGCCCCCTAGTGTTAACCCCTTCACTGCCAATGGCATTTTTATAGTAATACAATGCATTTTTATAGCATTTAAAAAATAAAAAATGTGGCGCTAAAAAACACATAAGTCGCTTCCACCCCATCCATCTGAGGGTCGTACCATTGCCATCCCATTCCTCCCAAGAACTCCACAAAGACACCGTGCATGTCCGGCTTTTGACTGAAGATTTGAATCCGTTCCACTGTGTCCGAGTGAGCCCAGCTGACTGTGCTACTGGAGTTCTCAGGCTGTACTGATCTGCTGTTCATGACAGACAGGTCCTACTTTTCCGGGTGAGACTTAAGAAATTTGGAGATTCCTGGAGATATCATCGGATGTGCCTTACATGAATTACACCTGATTGAGGATCCATTCTTTGCCCATTTGACATACTACCAATGGTCTGTATGTCCACCGAATCTGGTAAGAGTGTTTAATTCTTCTGACAACTTTGGAATGTATGTTTGATCCTCTGTTTCCCTCCATTGGATTGTCAGCTTCCATCGGGACTACCCGCACCGGACTTTTTCTTAGTACTGTAGTGTCAATACTACCTGGACTTACCTGGAACTTTTTTTAGCCCTTAAGGGGCCTTATTTTTCCCCTTACACGGTTCCTGCTTGGATTGCTTTCTGATGTGCATTTATCACAATTTATCACTATATGTTTGTTTTACTATATAGCATATATCACCATTTATTTTTTGGGGTAGAGATACACTCCCTCCTTTGTGTCGTTTGAGTGTTTCTTTTTAGCGCCACATTTTTTATTTTTTATATGTCTATTTCGATTTGTTCTATCGTTGATGTAGGCCGCTTTTACTCTCATAATTTATTGTTCTAGTAGCGCAATTATTTTTTATTGTTTCACATTTTTATAGCATTGATCGCTAAAAAAATGACAATGGTCCCAAAAATGTGTCAAAAGTGTCCGAAGTGTCCGCCATAAGGTCGCAGTACTGAAAAAAAACGCTGATCGCCGCCATTACTAGTAAAAAAAATAATAATAATAAAAATGCCATAAAACTACCCCCTATTTTGTAAACACTATAACTTTTGCGCAAACCAATCAATAAACGCTAATTGCGATTTTTTTTACGAAAAATATGTAGAAGAATACGTATCGGCCTAAACTGAGGAAATTTTTTTTTTTATATATATTTTTGGGGGATATTTATTACAGAAAAAAGTAAAAAATATTGATTTTTTTTCAAAATAGTCGCTCTGTTTTTGTTTATAGCGCAAAAAATAAAAACCGCAGAGATGATCAAATACCACCAAAAGAAAGCTCTATTTGTGGGAAAAAAAGGACGCCAATTTTGTTTGGGAGCCACGTCGCATGACCGCGCAATTGTCAGTTAAAGCGACGCAGTGCCGAATCGCAAAAAGTGCTCTGGTCTTTGGACAGCAATATGGTCCGGGGCTAAAGTGGTTAAGGAATTTAAATTGTATTTATGTTGATTGCTGATGAGAAAAATAAACAGATGGATTTAGTTGTTCCTGCCCCCAATCCTTTCTTTGCTTACTGCCTGGACCACATATCTTCATAACTGTGATATATGCTTTCTGCTGCAGCACTGGAATGGTATATGGTTATTACTCTTGTGCCGCTTACACACGATCATTTTTCGGCATGAAAAAAAAACGACGTTTTTAAAAACGTTGTTTAAAATGATTGTGTGTGGGCTTCACATAATTTTTCATCTTCTGAAAAATGACAAAAAAAAAAAAATTAGAGCATGCTGCATTTTTTAACGTCGTTTTAAAAAATATCGTTTTATGGGTTGTAAAAATCGTGTGTGGGCTAAAACTATGTTAAAAACAACGTTTTAAAACCGCGCATGCTCAGAAGCAAGTTATGAGATGGGAGCTTGAATCGAACTTCCCCTTTAGAGCGCCGTCGTACGTGTTGTACGTCACCGCGCTTTGCTCATCATTTTTTAAAAACGATGGTGTGTGAGCAACATCGTTTTTAATGATAAAGTTGGAATAACGTTGTTTTTTCTACATGCTGAAAAACAACGTTTTTTTTTTCATGTTGAAAAATGATCGTGTGTACGCGGCATTAGTCCTCCATAAATTAGCAGAAATTTGTGCTTAAAGTAGAATTATAGGCAACACTTTTCTTTCCATTTTGGATAGAGTAAGGGATGGTTATAGCCCCTGTTAATTATTATTTTTTGCCATCCGTTTATTTCCCTATATTTCCTGTTCCCATAGCCAAACGGAAGTGAGAGGAAAGCTCTGCAGATTAAGGGAATGCCACCCCCAAGGCCCTCAGAACTAGTGTCCTCACTGGAAAATTTCAGGGCAGGTCACAAACAGAAAGGGGTGTGACCTTGACAGGAAGGGGTAGATCATATTTAAATTAGGGGTTGCACGAGTTTAGTCAGGCCTAGAGCAGCACAAAACCTAAATACACCTCTGGTTCTGACAAGCAATCACAAAAAACTGAAAGAGAACTGAAGAGGTTTTCCATTTCCACTGCCCCCATACACTTACACAGGGCCTGTGTTGGTCGTCTCTTTCAGCAACACCAGCAAGAAGTTCCTGGGCTTCTTTCAATGCAGTCTTGGGAACAATTTGTTTTTTTCCATACATTTTCAAGGCCAGGCTGTACATACAGTACCCGAGTATGCACTGGCTTTCAAAGATGAACCCTAGGGTACAAGGAAAAAAGAGCATCTCCCCAATTGGTGGTAGCTATAAAAATGCTTATCGTGTTGATGTTAAGGGTCCAAATAGAGAAATCTCTGCAAGTGAGTAGAGGGGGGCAGAGAGGAGATGTGAGTAGAGCTTCTAATTTCATTCTGAAACTGAAAGACCCCATAAGTGATTTCGGACAGGGGTG
Organism: Rana kukunoris; assembly: GCA_029574335.1. Classification (NCBI taxonomy): domain Eukaryota; kingdom Metazoa; phylum Chordata; class Amphibia; order Anura; family Ranidae; genus Rana; species Rana kukunoris. The sequence continues at coordinate 97,448,523 of CM056051.1, forward strand.
TCAAACTCAATTTCATTGTGGGCCGCATCAGCATTATGATTGCCCTCAGAAGGGCCAGTTGTAACTGTAAGATTAGATGTCCAGCGCATCCCCTCCCCTTTACATTAGATGTTAGGATCCACCCCACCATCAGAAGTTGAGTCCCCCACTCTCCTTACATCACAGTGCACCCCCCTTTCCTTATGATGCTGCTGGGAAGAAGCTGGATGCATTGCTTGAAAGCAGAAAGTAAGGGTCTGGAGAAGGAACAGAGGAAAGCTGGAGCTCTCCTGCAGCTGCAGGACAGGTGCAAGGGCCACATGAAATGACCTGGAGGGCCGGATGCAGGCCTTGTGTTTGACACCTGTGGTCTAGGAGATGGCTGAATTCTAGACCTTTTACAGAGTTAGTTAATCATCTAGCTTGCATACAGTTGTTTTAAGTCTGTGATCTCTTATCACTGTAAGATGTGGAAAACTTGGCTTTGATGTGGGGATTGAGAGGCAACAAGGTTACAATAAAGGTTACTTGTTGGTAATTTATTCCAGTTTTGATGATAGCAGAAAATCTGTGATAGATACAGATCAGGAGAGCGAATGTTTCCACTCTGCGACACAACACAGGTGCTGGCACTGGCTTGTTTTTAGTGAAATATCCGAAACTTTATATATTGAAGGTAATGCACACCAATACCAATGTCAGGTTCAAGGAAAGTAGGTAAGCAGTTGTAATAATAAAGGGATATAAACATTGGATTCATACAGAAGTACATTCATGAATCATTATGGAGTAAACAGATATCAGTAACCACAGGGTTACTTACTGCATGGTGTCTCAGGCCCCTTACACACTGCTACACATGATTTATTTTTATACTTGCAAGTTTAAAAACTGGTTTTGTGCAAAGAACAATTTACCCATTGTATTTACACGTCTTGTTATAACAAATTTCCATTACATTTTCAATTATCGGATTGTGGAAATCAAAGAGCAAAACCTTCTTGTCAAGCTAAATGGTTGCTAGATTTTTTTTTACTATTGTCCTTAAGATTAGATTACCTAATATACTGTCATCTTAAAATCTCAATATACATTGTTGCTGTTTAAAAACTTCCCTAGCTGGAAATCTGCTACTCCTCCAGGCATAAAATAAGTTATCACTAGAGTAAACTCACAAAGTCTCATGGAAAGAATGCTAGCATACAAAGAAGGAAGAGCAGATACCTTTCATACATTTTGGGATATTTGCTATCATTTTAACATAGCCTCTAGAGTTGATATCCATAATAAAGGCGATTCCAGCATAATGAATAACTAACTGCATCTATTGGCGATACAATAACACCATTGCAGTGGGCTTGGAATTAACACTGATAACATCTGTTTAGTTGTTTGTTTGTTTGATTTGGTCTATACTTGGATGTCTATACGATATGTAACCCAACTTCTATCTTCTAATTTTTTTTTTTTTAGCATATTACTCCTCTTCAACACTTGGTTCTGGTACCAATATTCTGATATATCATTGTGACCTACTTTTGGCGGCCATATGCTGGGTAGACATGTTACATAGTTAGTTAGTTAGTTACATAGTTAGCTAGGTTGAAAAAAGACACAAGTCCATCCAGTTCAACCATAAAAAAATAAAAAATAAAATAAAAAATAAAACACAATACAATCCCATACACCCAACTCCATACCCACAGTTGATCCAGAGGAAGGCAAAAAACCCCAGCAGAGCGATGATCCAATTTGCTACAGGAGGGGAAATAATTTCTTCCTGATCCCCCGAGAGGCAATCGGATTTACCCCGGATCAACTTTACCTACAAATCTTAGTACTCAGTTTTATTACGTGCATTTAGGAAAGAATCCAGGCCTCTCTTAAAGCAATCTACTGAGCTGGCCAGAACCACCTCTGGAGGGAGTCTGTTCCACATTTTCACAGCTCTTACTGTGAAGAAACCTTTCCGTATTTGGAGGTGAAATCTCTTTTCCTCCAGACGTAAAGGGTGCCCCCTTGTCCTCAGTGTTGACCTTAAAGTGAATAACTCAACACCAAGTTCACTATATGGACCTCTTATATATTTGTACATGTTGATCATATCCCCCTTATTCTCCTCTTCTCAAGAGTGAATAAATTCAGTTCATTTCAGTGCATTTCGTTTCGTTCCGAATTCGAATTCGGACACATTTTTCATTATTTGGACATTCGGATGCATCCGAATGAACGAATTGCAGTATTAACGAATTTAACCGAAACCAAAATAACATTTTGAATCAAAAACCCACGGACGAAATTCGAATCGAATTCGAAAACAAATTCTATTCGAATCGAATTTGAAACCAATTCGAATCAAAATCGAAAAACATTTAAATCAAAATTGAAAAGAAAAATTTAATCGATATCCAAAAAATATAAATCAATTTCTAAAAATGAATACAATAAAATAGGATATAAAATAATAAAACATTAGAATGAAAATAAAAGAATGGTAAAGAACAGAATAGAATGTAATAAAATACAATAGAATATGACCTTCTTCTATCTATCTTCCATCTTCTGAAATTCAAAATTCATATAGAAAAAACTAAAATTTGAATAGAAAAATATTAGAATAGAGTAGAATTTAAAAAAATATATATATCTTCTATAACCATTTTCCAAAATTCTAATTTCATCTAGAGTTGAATCGAATTTGAATAGAAAATATTCGAAAATAATAGAAAACAATATCGTAAAAAAACAATAGAACAAATCAGGCTTGGAATTAACACTGATAACATGTTATATCTGTTTAGTTGTTTGTTTGATTTGGTTTATACTTGGATGTCTATACGATATGTAACCCAACTTCTATCTTCTAATTTTTTTTTAGCATATTACTCCTCTTCAACAGTACCACTGTTGATATATCTGATATATCATTGTGGCCTACTTTCGGCGGCCATATGCATTGCTGGGCTGCAATCACAGTTCCTGAGATTACATGTAGCTAGCCTGCTCACAGTTTGTTCCCGATAGGGGTGATGGGTTCTTTGTAATGACTATTAGTGTTGCTCACGAATATTCGAATTGCGAATATTCGCTACGAATATTGCATATTCGAGTATTCGCGAATATCGCGAATATCGCGGCGAATATTCGCTATTTCGAATATTCGAATGTTTTAAATTTTTTTTTAGAACAGATCACATCCTAGAGATCCCCATCGACGTCTAAAAGCATTGCTGGTATGATTAGAGACCTTGGGCCGAGTAGCTGCAGCGCTCATTTTATATTGCCGAAAAATCGCAATGCGATTATTCGGCAAATAGCGATATCGCGCGATTATTTCATATTGTAATATATCACGAATATTCTGAGCCAATCAGAGTACTCCATTCCGCATTTCTCGAAATTTCGAAATTATTTTGTATTGTAATATATCACAAATATTCTGAGCCAATCAGAGTGCTCCATTCCGCATTTCTCGAATATTCGCAATTATTGTGTATTGTAATATATCACGAATATTCTGAGCCAATCAGAGTGCTCCTTCCGCATTTGCCGAATATTCGCAATTATTGTGTATTGTAATATATCACGAATATTCTGAGCCAATCAGAGTGCTCCTTCCGCATTTGCCGAATATTCGCAATTATTGTGTATTGTAATATATCACGAATATTCTGAGCCAATCAGAGTGCTCCTTCCGCATTTGCCGAATATTCGCAATTATTCTGTATTGTAATATATTACGAATATTCTGAGCCAATCAGAGTGCTCCTTCCGCATTTGCCGAATATTCGCAATTATTTTATATTGTAATATATCACGAATATTCTGAGCCAATCAGAGTGCTCCTTCCGCATTTCTCGAATATTCGCAATTATTTTATATTGTAATATATCACGAATATTCTGTGCCAATCAGAGTGCTCCATTCCGCATTTCTCGAATATTCGCAATTCGCATTCGCAATTCGCAATCGCATTCGCATTCGCGATAGCGAAAATTCGCAATCATTTCATTTCGAAAATATATCACGAATATTCGTATTTAGCGAATATCTGTCGAATATTCGACTATATATTCGAGATATATCGCGAATTCGAATATGGCATATTCTGCTCAACACTAATGACTATTCCTTTCTGACATACTTCTTCAGGTACTACAGTACAGATCAAGGAATCATCTGTTACTGTAAGGAACCAAAGGAACCTAGATGTGCTTGTATAGCTTACTGTGAAATGGATTGACATTAATGTACAACTGGCTTGTAAGTATGTATAAATGCATTGAAATATCCAATAAAAATGTTAAAGTTAAAAAAAAAAAAAAACACTTCCCTAACATTGGACCTTTCCCGTCATGACAAGGGATGTAATTTTTAGATGGGCCCCACCCTAAATAATGTAAGCCTAGGTCCCATGCAGCCCTCATAACAACCCTGGATTATTTTTGGGCATGAGAAAACAATCCATAAGGCGGCTGTAATAATATGGGCCCAGATTCACAGAGCGATTACGCCTGCGCAACTGGTGTTGCGCGTGTGTAAGTCTAAATGTGCGCGTGCGTTTAGATGCGCGCGATTCAGAAAACAATTTACGCCAGAAATCTACTTTTTTTGGTCCGGCGTAATTTCGTTAGACAGACGCATCCGTCCGCGCAAAAATGCGCTAGACACACCATTGATTTTCTAAGTAAATATGCTAATGAGGGAGTTGCGGGGATCCACAAAAAAACGCAGTTGCTGCGCAGGCTAAATGTCCTGTCTAAAGTTAGAGCACATAAAAGCTGGTCTAAATTTTGAAAAAACGTCTACATCTCACAGAAAGCAACACCGTTACTGAGGAGCAGACCACACACACGTGTTGCACTACAATTTGACTGCCAACATGCCAGGGGCATCGTCGCTCATAGCTGCACTAGTGAATTTAGATGACCAAAGAAGGAGGAGGGCACGGAGGATGGCACGGGAGAGGGTATACCGCACACGCATAGACCTCTTTGGCATGAGTGATTCTGAGGTGTATCGCATCTTCAGATTCCCCCCTCATGCCATCCTGGAATTAACCACAACCCTGCAGGAGGACATCACCAGCCCAACACAACGCTCACATCCAGTGCAGCCACTGGTCAAGGTACTGGCAACACTCCATTTCCTTGCCAGTGGCTCTTTTCAGCGTACAAGTGGAGTGGTTGTCCCAGCAATCCTCACACGCTTGGCCAACCTAATCATCAAACCCACCACTGAGGACCTGCGGCTGAAGGCAATGACAGATTTCTACAGAATTGCCAGATTCCCACGCACCATCGGGGCCATTGATTTCACACATGTGGCACTCCAGCCCCCCCATGACACAGAGCACATGTACCGCAATCGGAAGAATTGGCACTCCATCAACGTACAGGTGATAGTTGATGCCCAAAGACTCATATGGCACGTCTGTGCCAAACACCCCGGATCCACCCATGACAGCTACATCTACAATCAATGCCACATCCGAATGGAATTCTATCAGAACGTGTATGGGAACACCTGGCTGGTTGGTGAGTGACATGGGAGTCAGGCATGACTATCCCCTCCCGTGATGCACACCTCACAAGTGGCACATGCATGACTAACATTCTCCTGTCTTTTCCCTTCCAGGTGACTCTGCATATGCACTGGGACCCCATCTCATGACTCCTATCCGGAACCCCCAAACCCTAGGAGAGGAAAGATACAATCAAGCACACATCAAAACCCGAGCAGTGGTGGAGCGCACCTTTGGCCTCCTGAAGTCACGTTTCCGATGCCTGGATAAGTCTGGGGGTACACTGTTGTATTCCCCAAACTTCGTGTGCCATATCATCGTTGCATGTTGCATGCTGCACAATCTCGCAGTGAGGAAGGGCCTGCAGGTTGAGCTACGTGATGACCTGACCCCCCAACCAGACAATCCCCCCCTAACCGAGGATACCCCGTCTTCTGAGGGAAGAGCAGTCAGGAGACCGCTCATATTGGGCATCTTTGCACGTTAAACACACACATTAATCATGGCACAATGAGAATGCATGCATGCACACCACTGTGGTCCCTAGCACACACACCCCACATCCTCATCAAATTGGATTGGCACCAGTCCACCATGCACGACTGGTGAGCAGTAACGCCACGTCAAGGCTCCAATTATGTCACTGTACATTCATACACCATTCACACGGACCTGGGAATCACTTCTCCCTGGTCCTGGGGAACCCTTCTCCACCAAAATTGAGGATGACACCCCTTTTCCAGCAGGAATGTCACCCCCACATTCAAACAGCATGCACAACCCAACATTTTAAAAAAATGTCAGCAAAAAAAAAAATTAAAAATGCCAAAAATGTCACCAAAAAAATAAAAAATAAAAAATAAAGCAAGAAAACAAACGCTCAGAAATATATCAATCAAACAAACAGTCTCTCAAACACTTATCAAAAAACACTTTCACAAATATACCAACAAGAACTTGATCACACAGAACACTAATCTGACAACTACAAGACACACTGCAACGAACAACAGGAACAAAAGCACTTGGTTAAATGGGAAGGGACACAAAGGGATGTACTTTTGCAATGCAAGTGCGTTTGTGTGTGTCTATTTATGCTGTCTGCGTAGTTCACAACGTTGCCCTAGTCCATTTCCAATTTCACTGATTGCGCCGCTCCCGAGTTGTGAGCATGCGCACAGCGGAGCTGACATGGTCTCCTTCACGCGCGCATGCGCGAGCCGGCCGGCCCTTCATTTGCATGGGGTCACGGCTCATTTCAATGTAACACGCCCACGTCCCTCCCAATTTGTATTACTCCTCCTTACGCCTCAGGAAAAAACCTTACGCTTGCGCAATTTCCTGCGCAAAAGCTACGTGAATCGGGGGATTACGCGGCTAGATGGCGCAAGTCTAACGTAATGGCGGTGCGCTACGCCGGACCGATAATGCGCCGATGTACGTGAATCTGGGCCATGGTATTTAACCACTAGACCACCGGGCCTATTTTGGCACTTCTCTCCTACATGTAAAAATCTAAATTTTTTGGCTAGAAAATTAATCAGAACCCCCAAACATTATATATATATATATATATTTTAGCAGACATCCTAGGGAATAAAATGGCGGTCATTGCAACTTTTTTTCTCGCACGGTATTTGCGCAATCATTTTTCAAACACCTTTTTTTGGGGAAAAAACGATTTCATGAATTAAAAAAAATAAAAAAATTTAACAGTAAAGTTAGCCCAATTTTTTTGTATAATGTGAAAGATGATATTACGCCGAGTAAATAGATACCTAACATGTCACGCTTTGAAATTGTGCTCACTCATGGAATGGTGCCAAACTTTGGTACTTAAAAATCTTCATAGGTGACAGGTTACTATTTTCGAGTTACAGAGGATGTCTAGTGCTAGAATTGTTGCACACACTCTAACGCACGCGACAATACCTCACATGTGGGGTTTGAACGGCATTTACATATGTGGGCGGGACTTGCATGTGCGTTCGCTTCTGAGCGCGAGCTACCAGGGATAGGGGCGTTTTGAGAAAAAACCTGTTTTCATTTTATTTTTATTTTACCTAATTTTTTTATTTTTACACTTTTATTTTTATCTTTTTTGATCACTTTTATTCCTATTATAAGGAATGTAAACATCCCTTGTAATAGGAATCAGTGTGACAGGTCCTCTTTATGGAGAGATGTGGGGTCAATAAGACCCCACATCTCTCCTCCAGGCTTACAAGCATGAAATTGGTGAAAAAACATTCACTGATCTCACACCGACAGCCGCGATTACGGCTTTGTTTACTTCCGGGTCCCGGGCGTGACGTCATAACGTCGGGCCCCGGCCTCCGACGGTCATAGTGATGACTGGTGACCATCTGGTCACCAGTCACCTCTATGCTTCCCCAGACAGTGCCGGCCGATCCGCTCTCCGGGCCCCTGATGGCACGGGAAAGCACAGAGGAGCATCGGATGGCGGCAGGGGGAAGGGAACTTCATTCTTATTGTGCACAGAATCGCCGGCTGAAGACGGTGATATCTGAATGATGCCTGTAGCTGCAGGCATCTTTCAGATATCACCGCACAAAGTCGAGGATGTATTTTGTCGTACTGCGGTGGTCAAGTGGTTAAAAACCCAAGAACCTCCCATTTGTATTGGATGCAAATGTTAAAGTAGATTCTACACCATACCCAAGACAAAATTCCAATCAGGTTATCATATATGGAAGCATCCTTTCTAGTGCGGACTACTATGTGCTAGAAAGACGAAAAGAAACACAACAATATGATTTTGGTTTTAAGGCCATACATGTTGATGTCCTTTTTGCATGGAATTTCTTTTAGTGCAAACATCTTTCCCAATGCGTATATTTTTAATTATGTACAACCACTTGCGAGAGGTGGGAAAAAGAAACATCTGCTTTAGAAAAGGAACAGGTCTGAATAAAACATCCATTTACATTTATATTTCCACATGGGAAAACCATTTGTGATAAAGCCTCCGGTTAGAACAGTGTAGTTAAAAAAAAACTCAAAGGGAGCTGTGGTGGCTCAACGTGATTGGCACTGCGCTGACAAGCCATTCACCTCTGCAGCCAAGGGTTCGGATCCCGGTCTCGGCTACATGTGAATTGAGTTTGGTGGTCTCAGCCCGGCTCCCGGTGGGTGTGCTATGCAAGGTACGCCTGTGCTTAGTACGCCCCCCCCCCCCACAAAAACCACCACACTTGCACGCACACAAAATTGGTTTAAAACACATGCACTTTGGCCATGCGGTCTCCTAAAATAAAGAGAGGCGAAGGACCTACGGGGCTGGCTGGGTGGGCTAGGCCCCCTCACTCCCTCATAGGGGGAGTCCCTCTGCCCCATTGGGGTCCCGTTGGGCTCCCAAGAGGAGCAGGTAGGGTGGGGTGAGTGGGAGGCCCCCCTTCACACCCGCCATTGCCACCAGGGGCATGGAGAAGGATGGCGATTGCCTCCGGGGGGAGGGTCTGCCTACTCCCAACTCCTGCAGTCCGGCTCCTCTCTCTCGAGTTCACGCACAAAAATACACTTTAAAAAAAATAAAATGTAAAAAAAAAAGGAAAAAATAAAAATAAAAATAAAAACTCAAGAACTGATTCAGGGTCTTGATGTATGGTTGGTCACAGGGATGTAAAAGAACGATTTGCATGGTTTTCCCACTTTTCTAAAAAAAAAAAAATGATGTTTCATTATTTTGGATTTGAGCTGGAAATAATGACATGTGCTAACCTTTTTCCTTAAGAAGGCGTACTGCACTTTGAAATGTTTCTTGTAGCTATGTGTTTTGCATAAATTAAAATAATTTATTCTTTGTTGTTTACCAGAGAGAGCTAGGGATATCAGTGTGGTTATAAGTGATAGCAAGTGTTACTGTTTGGATTGTTCCCTAGCTGTAAAGGGTTAAACTTGCTCTCAGCCCTGACTGGGTTAAATAATGGCCTTTTCAAGTCACCAACTATGGTGTACAGGTTTGAATTTAGACTTATACATTGCTTACTGTACTTGTATGTTCATACAGGAGGACGGGAGCCATATTTCTCAGAAGACACTTCCCCATGAGCCTTATATATACCCGTGCCTGCTCTCTTCAATGTATTGCTTCATGTCTTAGCATCAATGCAATAGACAAAATGATGCATTACCTTATTTTGTTAGTCTGATACTGTATTCTCTATGCCGTTATTGTACACAGCGTCTCCTTTCTCTGCATTGACCTTGGGTATATTTATAGCTTTCATATCACCTCATAAGCTCTCCTTTTCTAATGTGATTAAACCAACTTTGGCTAGCTTTTCCTCATAGCTAAAATCTTTAATTCCCTTTCTTATTTTGTGCCCATCTCTGGCCTCTCTCCAATTCCATAATGTCTTTTTGATGGACTGGTGCCCAAACCTGTATCCCATATTCAAGGTGAAGTCTGACCAAAGATTTCGAAGGAAGTAAAGTAACATTTCCTTGCCCTGCTTTTGTAGCATGATCATTTTAGCAATGTCATTGATAAGGAAGGAGATATCACTCAATAGACTCAATTTAAGGTGTGTATATTTATGTCAGGAGGGGCACCAAAGAGACGTTGGGATCATTTTAACCACTTAAGGACCTCCTCATGCAGATATACGTCCTTTTTTTAAAGATGGATATCTCGGTAACGGCAGCAGCTGCTGCCACAACCGAGATATCCATCTTTAGCGTGAACGGTCCTGTAAACGATAACGGTGGTCTCCGCAGCGGATTCGCCCCCCTCCCGCCACTCTCCCGCGCCCTCCGCTGCTTACCGTAGCTGTCCGTAGCGGCGGAGGCGATCAGGTCCTTTCTCGTGCTGTGCGGGGATGCGAGTGAAGGCAAGATGGCCCCCACTCGTCCCCATAGCATAGCAGGGCGGAAGTGACGTCAAAACGTCAGTTTCGCCCATGCTTCTTAAAGCAACATTTTTTAAATGTAATTTTTTCAAATGACAACATTTTCCTTTTTTTTTTTGCATTTAAGTCTAAATATGAGATCTGAGGTCTTTTTGACCCCAGATCTCATATTTAAGAGGACCTGTCATCAGTGGCGTAACAACTGGGGGGGCAGCCGGTGCGTCTGCCCCGGGCACTGAGCTGAGGGGGGTGCCGCCCCCCCCAGTTATTATACCGGGATGCTGGGCCGGGACATCCCCCTTCCCGCGCTGCCGCCATGTTGCCAGTCAGCAGCCGCTACCGTCAGTTTGTAGCCGTGCACCGCTTGTGTCCTCCCTCTTCCCTCCTACTCCCTCCCTCACAGTCTGGAGCCACCAGGAGGAGGCCGCCCGTCCGCCGAGTCACCGACAGCAGGGAGCAGGGAGCTTGCCTAGCATGGTGGCGTTAATGCAGGGACACCCACCAGTGGCCATGCAGGGTGTTTGATGTCCCATGCGCTGCGATCTCAGGTCGGGGAGAGACGCTGACTAAAGCTGGCTGCAGCAGCCACCTCCTCCTCCTCAACTCTGTGTCTGATCTCTTCCTGTGTACAGACAGGAGGAGGAACACAGATGTGCATGATCTTCCATGCTGATATGAGGTAAGTGCTTGTTATACTGGCCTGGGGCATGTGCTTGTTATACTGGGGCATGTAATTGTTATAATGGGGCATGTGCTACTGGGGCATGTGATTTTTTGTTTTACTGGGGCATGTGATTGTTTTACTGGGGCATGTGGTTGTTTTACTGGGGCAAGTGATTACTGGGGCATGTAATTGTTATGCTGGGGCATGTGGTTGTTATGCTCGGGCATGTGGTTGTTATGCTGGGGCATGTGGTTGTTATGCTGGGGCATGTGGTTGTTATACTGGGGCATGCAATTGTTATGCTGGGGCATGCAATTGTTATGCTGGGGCATGTGGTTGTTATGCTGGGGCATGTGGTTGTTATGCTGGGGCATGTGGTTGTTATACTGGGGCATGCAATTGTTATACTGGGGCATGCAATTGTTATGCTGGGGCATGTGGTTGTTATGCTGGGGCATGTGGTTGTTATACTGGGGCATATGGTTGTTATACTGCGGCATGTAATTGTTATACTGGGGCATGTAATTGTTATGGTGGGGCATGTGGTTGTTATGCTAGGGCATGTGGTTGTTTTACTGGGGCATGTGCTTGTTATACTGGGGCATGGAATTGTTATACTGGGGCATGTGCAACCATGCCGGTTGGCCCCGCATTCCCCTGTGTCAGTGCTAATCATATGTATTTGTGCCGGCCGAGTCCTCCCTGCTTCCATCATAAGCGGATCGGAGGATTTCTGGCAGATCCCTGTAGCCGGGGGTGCAGCGGGCAGTGTGATTCCCATGCACGAGGGATTACTGAACGTGTTATTATTGGTAATCCTCCTGGAGGGCCAGAGTGGATGTTTTTATAAGGGGGGGGAAATTCTGCCCCGGGCGCTCATAACTCTGGTTACGCCACTGCCTGTCATGCTTTTTTCTATTACAAGGGATGTCAGTGTAAAAAATAATAAAATAAATAAGAAAACACAAAATGTTTTTTTTAAAGCGCCCCGTCGCGACGAGTTCGTGCGCAGAAGCGAACGCATACGCGAGTAGCGCCCGCATATGAAAACGGTGTTCAAACCACACAAGTGAGGTATCACCGCGATCGTTATAGTGAAAGCAATAATTCTAGCCCTAGACCTTCTCTGTAGCTCAAAAGATGCAACCTATAGAATTTTTTAAACGTTGCCTATCAAGATTTTTAGGGAAAAAAGCTTGACGCCATTCCACGAGCGGGCGCAATTTTTAAGCGTGACATGTTGAGTATAATTTTACTCGGCGTAACATTATCTTTCACAATATATAAAAAAATTGGGCCAAATTTATTGTTGTCTTATTTTTTAATTCAAAAAAGTGATTTTTTTTTCAAAAAAAGTGCGCTTGTAAGACCGCTACGCAAATACGGTGTGACAAAAAGTATTGCAATGACCGCCATTTTATTCTCTAGGATGTTAGAAAAAATATATAATGTTTGGGGGTTTTAACCACTAGAGGTCCGCGCTATTGACAGAATACGTCAACAGCGCGGACCTGAGGCGCCGGGGTCACGTCTTTGGACGTCATGTTTTTGTAATTCCCCACCCTGTGGCACGCGGCGGGGAAAAACAGTCCCGTCGCATCACCGAGGATTCGATGCGTGTACCCGGCGGCCGCGATGTCCGTCAGGTACACGCGATCCGCGGTGACAGAGCAGGGACGTGGAGCTCTGTGTGTAAACACAGAGCTCCACGTCCTGTCAGGGAAAGGAGACAGATGCTGTTTCCCTTGTACATAGGGACACAGCATCGGTCACCTCCCCCAGTCACCCCCCTCCCCCCACACAGTTAGAACACACCCAGGCAATACATTTAACCCCTTCCTCACCCCCTAGTGTTAACCCCTTCAATGCCAGTCACATTTATACAGTAATTAGTGCATATTTATAGCACTGGTCGCTGTATAAATGTGAATGGCGCCAAAAATGTGTCAAAAGTGTCCGATGTGTCCGCCGCAATATCGCAGTCCCAATAAAAATCGCAGATCGCCGCCATTACTAGTAAAAAAAAATATTAAAAAAAAATCATAATTCTGTCCCCTATTTTGTAGGCGCTATAACTTTTGCGCAAAGCAGTCACTTATTGTGATTTTTTTTTTTTTTACAAAAATACGTAGAAGAATATGTATCGGCCTTAACTGAGAAAAAAATATATATTTTTTTTTTAAAAAATTGGGATATTTATTATAACAACAAGTAAAATATATATATATATATTTTTAAATTGTTGCTCTTTTTTTGTTTATAACGCAAAAAATAAAAACCGCACGGGCGATCAAATACCACCAAAAGAAAGCTCTATTTGTGGGGAAAAAAAGGACGCCAATTTTGTTTGGGAGCCACGTCGCACGACCGTGAAATTGTCAGTTAAAGCGACACAGTGCCGGAAGCTGAAATTTCGCCTGGGCACGAAGGGGGTTTATGTGCCCAGTAAGCAAGTGGTTAAGTAATTTTCTAGCAAAAAAAACTGTCTTGTAAACGCCAAATCTGAAAAACACCCAAGGTCCTTAAGTGACAGTCAATGAGATGCACATTTCCCAATTGCTTTTTGGGCCACATTAAAAGGTTTTCTTTACTAAGTGCAGCAGTCCCTGTGCATTCTGAGTCTCATTGGTTCATTTACACATGATCTTGTACCTGGAAGTGCCAAGGCTGAGGTGACACCTTCAGTATACTAGAGAGCCAGGTTTTGAGGGCATTCTCAAGGAGTCCTAAGGTGACAAAGTTATAATGTAGAATACCATGGTTATTATAGTCATCCTTTATCGAAATGTCCATTTAAAGGGGTTGTAAAGGATTTTCCGCCCTAAATAGCTTCCTTTACCTTAGTGCAGCCTCTTGAGGGGGGAGGAGACGAGCAGGAGTGTCAGGGAGCCCTTTAACACACAGCTCCTTTCTCTATCTGCAAAGTAGAGAGTGTCCTGACTTGCCTGCTCGCCTTCTTCCCCCTCAAGAGGCTTTCTCCACACCTGGGAAAAAGCCTTGCATTACGGTGGTGAGTTACAAACCGAAGAACAGGAAGTGAGGATTTCTCAGAAGAAATAAGGACATTTAAAAGCAAAATGGAAGGATGAGGTAAGTGAAGGAGGATTGCACTAAGGTAAAGGAAGCTCTTTAGGGAATTTGTTTTTCCATTCCAACCCCTTTAATCACTTTGCTCAGATGCAGGTGCAGGCCCCTTTAACTCTATTTCCTAAAACTCCCTCTATTGCTGGACAGAGAACCAGCCACTGTGGAAAGTTCCTTCCAAGTTGCTACCAGAGTACTCCATCTCCAGTGGGGTGGTCCCTTGTCATTCAATTCCTCCAGCTGTTCACCTGTGTAAATAATGGTTTTATATGAATTAAGATTATAGTTTTATTGTGATCCTTATTGGCTTTGTTAAAGATGGTCGTGGGATGACGAATTAGTAGTTAATAATAGTTTTTAAATAAGTATTATGTTTTTTGTTATTTGGAGGTTAACCACTTGCTTACTGGGCACTTACACCCCCCTCCTGCCCAGGTGAAATTTCAGCTTCCGGCACTGTGTCGCTTTAACTGACAATTGCGCGGTCGTGCGACGTGGCTCCCAAACAAAATTTACGTCCTTTTTTCCCCACAAGTAGAGCTTTCTTTTGGTGGTATTTGATCGCCTGTGCGATTTTTATTTTTTGCGCTATAAACAAAAAAGAGCGACAATTTTGAAGAAAAATACAATATTTTTTACTTGTTGCTATAATAAATATCCCAATTAAAAAAAAAAACACATTTTTTTTTCTCAGTTTAGGGCGATACGTATTCTTCTACATATTTTTGGTAAAAAAAAAAAAAAAAAAAAATCGCAATAAGCGACTAGTTTGCGCAAAAGTTATAGCGCTTACAAAATAGGGGAGAGAATTATTATTTTTTATTATTTTTTTTTTACTAGAAATGGCGGCGATCTGCGATTTTTATTGTTACTGCGACGTTATGGCGGACACATCGGACACTTTTGACACATTTTTGGCGCCATTCACATTTATACTGCGATCAGTGCTATAAATATGCACTAATTACAGTATAAATGTGACTGGCATTGAAGGGGTTAACACTAGGGGGTGAGGAAGGGGTTAAATGTGTATGCTAGGTGTGTTCTAACTGTAGGGGGAGGGGGGGTGACTGGGGGGGTGACCGATCTGTGTCCCTATGTAGGAAGGAACACAGATCGGGCTCCTCCCTTCCAGAGACAGGACATTGTCTCTGTGTGAGCCGGCAATGAGAGATGATCTATGAGAGATCATCTCTCATTCGCCCACAGATCGCATTGCAAACGGCCGCTCTGATTGGCCGTTTGCCGCGATCTGTGATTGGCCGTGTCCAAGGGACACGGACAACACAGGGCTTCCCCGCAGCGCGCTGTACAGCGCGCGCTGGGAACGCCAGAAAGACATGCCGTCAAATGACGGCATGTTGGATATTGAGGCCCGCGCTGTTGCCGTCATCCGACGGTAGCGCGGGCCTCAAGTGGTTAAAGTACCCCTTTAACATGATAGTCTGAATTGTTTCTTTTTACATTTTTAGTAAGCTTTATAGTAGTATTCTGCCTTTCATTCGGGCTGTTGTACTACACAAGCAGACATGGTGTTATTAGCAATAATTTAAATTTGGAAGACCAGCTGCTATTAGTTTCTTTTTTTGATGGATTGGCTGTAGCTGCACTGCCCGTATTGGCAATCCAGTGTGAAGCGCCATGTTTCCACAACGGCCGGGAGGGTGTGTATTTAAATGCGGGTAAACCTTGTAGCTCCATTCCCGCTGACGAAGTTCGCCTCCGGATGTAACGCTTATGGGGAGGAGCTATGCACTGACATCACTTGCAGCCATCTTATTGGTTTTATGTGTAGCCTGAGTGCTCGATACATGCACTTGGCTCAAGTGCTTTGTTTGTAAGTGTTTTACCATTTTTACTAATTAAATTGAGGAATACAGAGAGCACTAGATTCTCTTTTTATTTCAATTGCATATTGTGGGGAGATCTTCTTTTCCATCGAATGTAAAGTGATCATCTTTGGTGTCACCGATTGACCTCTGGATTACTATTGTTTCCCTATTTATGGAAAGGCATTTTTAGACCTGTGGGTCAAGAATATGAGGTGAGTGGCTGCTGATGTCTGTGGTGGATGGGCTGGACTCATGCTGACACGTGCATGCTTAAAAGTTTTAATGCATATCCTCATCACAATGGCACATTTTTACATTCATCATGATATGTTTATTCATGGACTTTTTAAAAGGACATTTTACATTGATTGGCCATTTTGCACTGCACTGTCTTCAGCTATATGTTCACCTGTGTTACCAGAGCTACCATTGACATCACTGAAAAGGATGCCGTTTATTAGGATAATCACAAATAACTGTTGGTGTTCTGAACTGTTCTACTGAAGTTGTTTTCAGGCATGACTCTATGTTGTTATAGAGTCTTATAGAAACTATGCTATGCAGCCACGTTACCCTGGTTGAACCATAGATGATGTGAAGAGTAGATGTTTATGCAGCTTTGAGCTTTCACAACCTGTTTTGTATTATTTTGCAGTTTATGCATGCTCTTAGTAAACTGCAGATCATTCTATTAACTACCTATTCTGCTGAATTTCTAGGGTGAGAAAAAGCCTGATGAAAAGAACAAAACGCTTTTCAAGTGAAAGTCCACCAGTGTAAAGGAACAACCTGGGGGCCAATGCTCAAGCAAGATAAAAACCTGTTAAAAATGTAAAGTCGATCAATGGACATGTGGTAACACTGTAGATTAACCACTTGCTTACTGGGCACATAAACCCCCTTCGTGCCCAGGCGAAATTTCAGCTTCCGGCACTGCGTCGCTTTAACTGACAATTGCGCGGTCGTGCAACGTGGCACCCAAACAAAATTGGCGTCCCTTTTTTCCCCACAAATAGAGCTTTCTTTTGGTGGTATTTGATCGCCCGTGCGGTTTTTATTTTTTGCGTTATAATGAAAAAAAGAGCGACAATTTAAAAATATATATATTTTTTTTACTTGTTGCTATAATAAATATCCCATTTTTTTTTTTTTTTTATATTTTTTTTTCTCAGTTAAGGCCGATACGTATTCTTCTACGTATTTTTGTAAAAAAAAAAAAATCACAATAAGTGACTGCTTTGCGCAAAAGTTATAGCACCTACAAAATAGGGGACATAATTATGATTTTTTTTTTTATATTTTTTTTTTTACTAGTAATGGCGGTGATCTGCGATTTTTATTGGGACTGCGATATTGCGACGGACACATCGGACACTTTTGACACATTTTTGGCGCCATTCACATTTATACAGCGACCAGTGCTATAAAAATGCATTAATTACTGTATAAATGTGACTGGCATTGAAGGGGTTAACACTAGGGGGTGAGGAAGGGGTTAAATGTATTGCCTGGGTGTGTTCTAACTGTATTCGGGGAGGGGGGTGACTGGGGGAGGTGACCGATGCTGTCTCCCTATGTACAAGAGAAACAGCATCTGTCACCTCACTGACAGGACGTGAAGCTCTGTGTTTACACTCAGAGCTCCACGTCCCTGCTCTCTCACCGACGATCGCGTGTACCTGACGGACATCGCGGCCGCCGGGTACACGCATCGGATCCTCGGTGATGCGTCGGGTATGTTTTTCCCCGCCCTGCGCCACCCTGTGGCGCGCGCGGGGAATTACAAGCAAATCACGTCCAAAGACGTGACCCCGGCGCCTCAGGTCCGCGCTGTTCACGTATTTTGTTAATAGCGCGGACCTGAAGTGGTTAAAGTGGTTAACCCTAGAAACAAAACAAACAAAAAAAAAAACCTGCAAGACAGAGACATAATGAGCATATGCATAGCATACTAGCTTATTATGTATTACTTACCTCAGATCGAAGCCCCTGCAGTGGTCCTCGTTTATCGCTGCGGCCAGCGACATCGCTCCCCGAGTTACTTCTGGATATTGCGGTCTCTGATGCTGTGATTGGCCGGAGCTCAAGCACGTACTCCCTCCTTTGCAGTCTAGCGTGGGAGCCGCTAGTAACGGCACAGTCTGGCTGAAGCAACAGCACAACATGCCATTGCTTCAGTGCACATGTGCCCATGACTTTGGCACATGCAGATACAGGAGATATTCAGGATAGCTACAGGTAAGCCTTATTATAGGCTTACCTGTTGCAAAAATTGGTTTGTAAGGATTTACAACCACTTCAACAACAAAAATACTGTGCTTGTGTATAAAGTGCAAACAAATAAGCAGCAACAGAAAATTTGAGAAATATACACATGAACAGATATAAAAAATACAAGGTAAGTTGCGCTAAATGGACATAATATAAATGTGGATAAATAATAAAGAATAAATGATTATTAAAAAAGAAGTGTTGAAACATATGCTGAATAAAGTGCTGGGTGCTGAGAACTCCAAATGGTATCCTTCACCAGGTGAATCACCAACATAAACTAAGGCTGTACTCTTATCCCACATGGTGGCCCCTCTGTTATGGAAGGTCAAACAAGCATAGGAAATTGTCAGCTCCTGGCGTCACGGTGAAAAGGTAGTATAAGGAATATAGCTATCTCCATCAGCTCCTCCAATGACTGGATCAAAACCACAAGTCCGCCGAACAAATTCCCAAAAGAAATAAAAAGGCTTCCAATAGTGTAAAAAAACTTTTTTATAAGGTGTTTTATTCAGACACTGTGCACAGGAGACACTGTGCATCAAAGCATAAAAAGCTGCATCTGAAAGTATAAAGATGTGGTGGCATAGATATCGTTTTTTTGCCCGACCTGTATCGCCACTACAAGGACTTCTTCTGGGGTACAGAGGACCCAAGTATTATATTTTTTTTATTGATTTAAAAAGGCATGACGTGCAGTGCAAATTAAATGCAAACATTAGCTGAAATTTAACATCAAGAACTTAAAAAAAATAAAAATAAACGTTGTTTACAAGAGTGCAACAATGGAGTATGTCAACCATGAGAATTACTCCAGCTAGAAGTGACCTCTTGAAGTGGCCACTGTAATACTTTTAGTTATATACACCATTACAAGTTAAACTTGGATAGGAACATGAAAAATCAAGAAAAACATATACGTTTTTTCTTTCGTTTCCACAATATAAACAATATAAAGTGGAGGTCCACGCAAAAAGTGAACCTCCGCTTTTCGGAACACCCCCCCCCCCCCCAGCCAGGTGTCACATTTGGCATCTTTCAGGGGGGAGGGGGTGCAGATACCTGTATAATACAGGTATTTGCACCCAGTTCCGGGCATAGACTCCCAAGAGAGTCATGCCCCTTCCCGTCCCCCCATCCCCTGCTGTCTTCTGGGAAACACACTGGTCCCAGGTGACAGTGGGGACCAGTGAAATCGCGCAGCGCGACTCGCACATGGGCAGTAGGGAAGCGGGAAGTGAAGCCGCAACGCTTCACTTCCTGATTCCCTCACGAGGATGGCGGTGGGGCAGCCGAGAGCCGAGCGCTCTTGCAGGCACCCTGGACAGGTAAGTAGGTAAGTGTCCATTTATTAAAAGTCAGCAGTATTTGTAGCTGATGGCTTTTAATATGATTTTTTTAGGCGGACCTCCGCTTTAACAGCTATTTTTAGGCAACAGATCCACATGAAAAAGACACAGCTTGGATTACCAAGCATCAGGAAACATACATTTTAGAAGGTAGTTCAAATATTAATGTCTCCAAATACAGATTACTCTAAAAAAAATTATATTAAAAACATTTTTTTTTGCAAAAGAAAAATAACAAACATGTTTTAACAAAAAAAGTTATAAGGAAATGACCCTAAACAACTTTTAACTACCAACATGTGCGATAAATTACTGCATGAGAAAATTCTATAGTTACCAAACAATCCAAAAAATACAGAATTTGTTATTTAACGCAAAATTCTTAGGAAATTGAACCTTCACGACTGATTTACTGCATGCGTTATTTTACCGCATTTTATTTGCCGTTATTTAACTCTCAGGCCGCGTACACTCGAGGAGACATGTCCGATGAAATAGGTCCGCGGACAGTTTTCATCGGACATGTCTCCAGGGATATTTTGGTCTGATGTGTGTACACACCATCAGACCAAAATCCCCATGGACAGAGAATGTGGTGACGTAGACAACACCGATGTGCTCAAACAAGAAAGTTCTATGCGCGGGACGCATGCGCGGGATTTCGGTCCGATGGTTGGGCATACTAACCATCGGACATGTCTGACGGACAGGTTTCCAGCGGACAAGTTTCTAAGCATGCTTAGAAACTTTTGTCCTCTGAAAACCTGTCAGCTAGGCCATACACACGATCGAACATGTCTGCGGAAACTGGTCTGGTCTGCGGACCAGTTTCAGCGGACATGTCTCCTCGTGTGTACGCGGCCTTAGTCAATTGACCACATAGTCACGGATCACACATACTGTATAGCAGTTTAAATACATTAAACGTAAACATGTCATTTTGTAAATTTACAACACCCAAGGTTTTATTTAAGAAACAAACTGGTTGTTCAACAATTTTCCAGGGATATAATAAGAATGTGTGCCTGATCAGTTCTGCTTATGATGGCTGCGATGGGAGAGTGGAAGTACTCGAAAGTGTGTTTTCCAGTTTGGGGTGGGGGTATGTAGGGATGGGGAAAATGAGGTCAAAGACAATCAGTGATCAGGGGGTGTTGGTAGAGTATGGTAGAGGGAAGCGGGAGTGGAGAGAGATTTCTGGTCAGATGGAAGTAGGAAGTAGAAGGGTAAGAAGAAAAATTACCTTGTAGGGAAACGGGCAAGGGAAAGAACAGTGGAAAGTACAGGGACGAAGTACAGGGTCTGCCCCCCCCCCCCCTCCCGCATCTCCAATGTCTAGAGTTCAGCTTTTATTTCATTCAGTGAACCTTTATTCAACCCAGAGTCATATTTATTTAATAGTAACATTTGTATTACCTCTGCATTGCCGTTGTGTTCTTGGACCTTTTGATTAACTATTAATTACAATATTATTTAGATCAAAGACTGCTTCAGCTAACTTTGTATAATAGGTTCAATAAACATAAGTTACTTCTGCTTCACATTGCTTTCACAGAAGGTAATATTTCAACAAACTATTATTAGGAAAGAGTGAGAGAGACATTTCACAGATAAAAGCACTGGGCCAAAAGCCACTCCGTTTTGAACATAGCTCTGACAGTTGGTAATTAGAACTGTTCCAGAAGCAACATTTGAAATCGCACATGGCTATAGTATCATACAAGCAAGTTAAAGGACAACTATATCTACAGAAAACATATTGCTCCTGGTTATTAATATTTTCTCAAACTGTATGTATAGCGTTGTAACGTACTCCTTTCATTTTGTTTTAGATAATGTAGGGAAGGTTTTTTTTCCCATGGATGCAAAATAAAGTAAGAGGAAATCTCTAACAAGAGGAATTGCCATTTTAAGCTGGCAATAGATGGATATTATTTATTTGATCAGAAAGTAGGGTGTATGGAGGAATCCACATCCTCCCACCCCAGCTTGGAAAATGTATTCTGACCAGTGGCGGCTGGTACTCCAGCCTTGGAGGGTGGTAAACAAACCAGCCGACCCCCCTCACCGCCCCCCTTGGGTGGTTCTCCCGTGGTCGGGCTCTTTGTTGGTGCCAATGCAGAGCACTGAGAGATCGCTCCAACGATGGCCATCTCCTGGGTCTCCCCGTACATCCTCCCCCCTGCCTGGCCAATACGGTTGCTTCTCTTCTCAGCCAATCAGGTCTCAGGACCCACTTCCTGATTGGCTGGGAGGAGAAGCAGGAAGACAATAGCAAATATTCGCTATTGTCACACAACTGGGTGGGCTCAGGGCGCAGTGCTCTGCACCCCAAGCCCACCCGTTTTTAAGCCAATTAGAGCCTCAGGCTCTAATCAAGTGCTTAAAAAAAAACATTGAAATCCATGCGTCTGGCTCCCTGCATGTAGATTAGGGACCGGGCGCATGGATTAGGAGGGCAGTGCCCCTGCACCCCTAATGGTTGGGCCGCCACTGATTCTGAAATCAAAACTCAGTGTCATCATAATACTGTGGCTGTAGCAGCTGATCAACAAACATTTTCCACCTCGTCATTTTGACAGAAAATGATTAAACAAGCAGAGGCAGCCACACACAGGTCAAAATTTGGCCAGTCCTTGGTGAACCAGACAAATTTCGATCCATCTCTGGCCAGCTTAAGGCAGTTGGCACAGGAACAGGTGTTCCCAGTGGCGTATCTAGGGTATGGCAGCCATGGCAAGTGCCATGGGTGCCATTTAAAATGGGGGCTGTTGAGTGGCTGGGCAGCAAGGCATTTACCAGGGTCTCTTCCTCCCTCCTCCCAAGCATAGGCAGGATCTCCATTTCAGCACCTTTGCTAATAGACAATGGCAGCGATATCGATTGTTGTGTTTAGCCACAGTCCTCCCGATTCTCCCAGGCTCTCCCATTTTAACTGGTCATATTGGCAGAGCACAAAGAAGAAGGAACATCAGTTTCTCCCTCTCCTCTGTGAAAACCGAGGCCTTAAGTGATAGAGATTTCATCACTTCCAGTATTGGTTCTGCATTTTCCTGGCCTTGGAGGGCAGAGGAGGGATCAGGGGTCTAATAAACTCCAGATTTCTCCATAAAGAGGATATGTCACTACCCAAGGTATCACAAGGGATGATAAATATCACTAGTTTTTTTAGCTGTTTTTTCTTGTTAAGGTTAACTAAAAGATGGGTTTCAAATGTTTCGACAGGGGGCGCAGTTTCAGTGCTTGCCATAGGTGCCATTTACACTAGATACGCCTCTGGGTGTTCCCAATGGATGATTTACCTTAGCCCTTGTTCTTTTGACAACTCTAAAATGTTCGACTTCCTATACTTACTTGATTGGTGACAATGGTCACAAGGACATATACAGAAAGTAAATCTACCTAGCAAGGGCACATCCCACAATACAAAACTATACAGGGGTTTTAACCCTTTCCTACTGTATGCAAAATCTGAAAAAGAAGCTTGGCTTTACACTTTAACTTGCTGGACCATCTAGATTAAAAGAGGAATATCTGACTGTTATTAGATAATATGATCCCATGACATGATTTGTAATACAGGAATTAGGGAGACAGCAAGTTTTACAATGCAAGCCCGTAAAAGTCAGATTAAGATAAATTGATATGCAGCTCTGACTTTAGCACAGTAGCATTGTTTGCAGTGGCACACTGACCGGCTTCACTCTTGCCTGGAATTGCTTTCTAATGAAACATGAACCACCAAGCAACTATTTTCTAAGTGAGTTTGTGGTCATTTTATATTGCTCTTATTCTTTGTTCCTGCCATAGTACATTTCAAAATTTATGTCAGAGAATTCAACACAGAATTCAACACAGCTTTTGCAGCACAAATAATTTGGTACATTGTAACCAAGCACCAATTATTTTTGATGTGCTAGAATTACTGCTACTGGTATTTCTGTGTTAGTATGATAATTTGATATTACGGTATTATTGATGTGCTAGTATGCATAATACAGTATATAGTGCTGCAGACTAAATTTGAGGGGAGTTAGGTATAAGGCTAGGCTCCCATCTATGCTTGTTGGGAACGCAAGCGAACTTGCATGTTTTCCTGACAATTACAGAAACACTCTGCCCTTTAGCACACATGTGAGGGTGGCACTCATTTTTAATGGCACCCCCACGCACCTACATGATGCTGCACATTTTTGAAAAAGAGGCACAAAATTCTCTTCGTACATAGAGCACCCTTATGAAATTAATGTAAAAAATCTACTCATGCTTGGTTGAACCTGTGTGTGAACCAAACCTTGAGGTACTGGTATTTTCCTGTGCTAGAACATCAGTGTCAATTATAGTTTCTGTAGCAAGTTATGGGACATCTTACTTATAGCCTGGATGATTTCTCTGTCAAGATCGATGTCACTACTATCAGCCTGCCCCCGCATACCAGGGTTCTAGGTTTAACCCTGATCTCTGAACTATCCTTTTGGCCCCAGGTCCAAACACTGTCCAAATCTTGCCGCCGCAACCTCCGCAACATCTCCAAAATATGCCCCTTCCTAACCAATGACACCACAAAGCTCCTAGTACACTCCCCTGTCATCTCTTGCCTTCAACTACTGCAACTCCCTCCTCGCGGGATTACCTTTACATAGTCTATTCCCCCTTCAGTCCATCATGAAAGCTGCTGCCAGACTCATCTACCTTACAAACTGTTCAGTATCGTCTACCTTGTATAGCGCTACAAATGCAAACTATATCGCCTCAAGGGGCTTTGTATCCATTGTCGTCCTGATCCTTCAGAAAAGGTGGGTCTTAAGTTTTTTTTTCTGAAGGCCCGATGATTTTCTTCCATACAGATGTTAGTTAGTTAGTTAGTTGGTTCTGTCTGCTGTGTCTTCTTTTCTCATTCCTCCAGAGTGGTGTGTCACTAATACACCAGATCAACAGGTGAAACCAGAGGGAAAAACCAAAGAAAAGAAAACGAATGCAGCCACCACATCTCATGATTGGTAAGCTGCAATATATTACATTTTGGGTTTTGGGTTTAATACCATGGTGCTCCCTCAAGGGGCTTTTCTTTTGACAAATGGCCTAGGCTTTTATTTAATTCACAGTGAACTTTACAATTATACTCAGGGCTGGTGCAAGGATTTTTGATATCCTAGTTGAAACCTAATTTTGCCATTCCCATTGGCTCCACCCCTGACTTCCACCCCTTTACGGTACGCATGTGACAGGAGGCAGTGCTATATGGGAAGCATCGGCTTCCTCTAGCGCTGGTTTCAGTTCTGCGATGTGCCTCCAATTACACCACCGGTCGGACGGAGCAGCTGCCTGGGGGAGCACCATGGTATTAAACCCAAAATTGTATATATTGCAGCTGAGCAATCATGAGATGTGGTGGCTGCATTTGTTTTCTTTTCTTTGGTTTTTCCCTCTGTTTTCACCTGTTGATCTGGTGTATTAGTGACACACCAACTAACCAACTAACATCCGTATGGAAGAAAATCATCGGGCCATCAGAAAAAAACTTAAGACCCACCTTTTCTGAAGGATCAGGACGACAATGGATACAAAGTGCCTTGAGGCGATTTAGTTCGCATTTGTAGCGCTATACAAGTTATTCACTCACTCACTCACTCACTCACTCACTCACTCACTCACTCACAGAAGCATTGACGGTCTGTGGGTAGGGTAGTGTTAAATATATTAGTAGATTTAAATACACTAAGGTGGCGTACACACGACCGAGGTTCTCGCTAGAAACCAGCGAGAACCTCGCTGGGAGCTGCATTCCAGCGAGAACCTCGGCCGTGTGTACGCTCCTGGCTCGCCCCGCCCGTCGGGAATCCCGTCGAGTGAATAGAGAGCAGGCTCTCTATTTGCTCGACAGCCCGTCGGGATAATTGGCTGGTTGCCATTCCCAACGGGCGGGTCGCCGATTTCGACGGCCGGCCGAGAACCTCGACGGGCGGAACGATGTGTTCCGCCCGTCGAGGTTCTCGTACGTGTGTACGCCGCCTAACACATTGAAAAGGAAACTGCAGGATACACTTTAAAATCTTTTACAGCAACAGTTTTTTTTTCTTTTGGGATGAAGGTTTTACATGAATAAATACAACTAAAAGTTGATCATTTTAAGCTCCCCTGCCATGGTTAAATGTTTTTTCTCATCCATGTAAACTGATACATTCTGCTGGAGAGCTTGTGCTTTGGAAAACAACAGACTTGCTGGTTCGATCACCAGATGAAAATGGAAGAAAGAATTCTTAATAAGAAAGAAAATTAAAGCGGTAGTAAATTCTCCTTGAGGCTTAAATCGTAATATACTAATATGCACCACATACTAATATATTATTGCCTCGTTTCCACTGAGCGGATCGGTTCGGTACGGTTCGGTACGCTATTTTGGGTGTTTCCATTATGAAAGCGTGCCATAAAAGCGAACCGTACCGGACCATTCTGGGTCCTGCTTCAGATGTGGGGCCATAGAAAATGGAACGGTTCCATTAGGGCGGACCTACAAATACATCTCACTGATTGGTGGACGTGCTAGGCTTTTTTTCAAAACCTTGCATGGTCCCGGATGGTCCGATTTGCAGTGGAAATGCTCAGCAGAATAGACCAGACCATTCTAACCCGTTCCATTCTAAGCGACCCGACCCGATCCGCTCAGTGGAAACGAGGCATATGAGAGACTTACCTACGAATAGAGCCCTCCGGTGCTGGGCTGTCAAGCTCCACAGAGCACAGGCAGCTTCCATGGTCTTCTTTCCGTGTTCCGAACCTTCAGCCACTTGATTCGCCAGGCTGTGGTGACATTACTCCTGTGCATGCGCATGGGCGTCCCTTTGAGTGTGCTATAAATGTGGCCTAAATGTGCTTGTACGGCTCAGAACGCATTACTGCTGGCAGGCAGGGTCTCTTCCATTATAATAGCTTACTACCAGCCACCAGATCTAAAAATTGGTAAAGCCGCAATATAATAAACGTTTTTGCTTTTAGGTTTAATATCGCTTTAAAATATTCAGCTATCAATAAGACCACTGAAAACATAAATGAATCATAATAGAGAAAAAAGCAACCTTTTCAAAGATAATCAATAAAGATTCCTTAGAATATTGTATAATTAGTGTGAATTAAAATCAAACAAATATCTACCTAAATTAATTACCATTATTACCATTAAGGCACCATCTTCAATGGTTATATATATATATATATATATATATATATATATATATATATATATATATATATATATATATATATATATATATATATAGATATACACATATATATATATATATATATCTCCATTGAATCTACAAGGTTTGTAAATTTTTCCACTCTGTATTAGGATTGTTACCTTTTTTGTACATATTATGTACACTGCTCTGTGTATCTATATTCATTATTTGAATTATGTAGCAATAAAAATGTTATTCTTTTTTCTTTGTTAAACTTTTATAGCCTAATAAAAAATAGATGCATACAAATGAAAAGCAACCCTGCATTATATAGTCCTGTAGGACAGGATTTCTGTTATTCCTGCATGGTATATGTATATGTGGTATTCATATAAATATGTGGTGGCAAAAACATTGGCCCAGATTCACAGAGCGATTACGCCTGCGCAACTGGTGTTGCGCGTGCGTAAGTCTAAATGTGCGCGTGCGTTTAGATGCGCGCGATTCAGAAAACGAATTACGCCAGAAATCTACTTTTTTTTGTCCGGCGTAATTTCGTTAGACAGACGCATCCGTCCGCGCAAAAATGCGCTAGACACACCATTGATTTGCTAGTCAAATATGCTAATGAGGGAGTTGCGGGGATCCACAAAAAAACGCAGTTGCTGCGCAGGCTACGCGATGTGCGCAACAGCAAAATGTCCTGTCTAAAGTTAGAGCACATAAAAGCTGGTCTAAATTTTGAAAAAACGTCTACATCTCACAGAAAGCAACACCGTTACTGAGGAGCAGACCACACACACGTGTTGCACTACAATTTGACTGCCAACATGCCAGGGGCATCGTCGCTCATAGCTGCACTAGTGAATTTAGATGACCAAAGAAGGAGGATGGCACGGAGGATGGCACGGGAGAGGGTATACCGCACCCGCATAGACCTGTTTGGCATGAGTGATTCTGAGGTGTATCGCATCTTCAGATTCCCCCCTCATGCCATCCTGGAATTAACCACAACCCTGCAGGAGGACATCACCAGCCCAACACAACGCTCACATCCAGTGCAGCCACTGGTGAAGGTCCTAGCAACACTCCATGTCCTTGCCAGTGGCTCTTTTCAGCGTACAAGTGGAGTGGTGGCTGGGATGTCACAATCCTCCATGAGCAGATGTGTGCACCAGGTTGTCCCAGCAATCCTCACACGCTTGGCCAACCTAATCATCAAACCCACCACTGAGGACCTGCGGCTGAAGGCAATGACAGATTTCTACAGAATTGCCAGATTCCCACGCACCATCGGGGCCATTGATTGCACACATGTGGCACTCCAGCCCCCCCATGAGACAGAGCACATGTACCGCAATCGGAAGAATTGGCACTCCATCAACGTACAGGTGATAGTTGATGCCCAAGGCCTCATATGGCACGTCCGTGCCAAACACCCCGGATCCACCCATGACAGCTATATCTACAATCAATGCCACATCCGAATGGAATTCGATCAGAAAGTGTATGGGAACATCTGGCTGGTTGGTGAGTGACATGGGAGTCAGGCATGACTATCCCCTCCCGTGATGCACACCTCACAAGTGGCACATGCATGACTAACATTCTCCTGTCTTTTCCCTTCCAGGTGACTCTGCATATGCACTGGGACCCCATCTCTTGACTCCTATCCGGAACCCCCAAACCCCAGGGGAGGAAAGATACAATCAAGCACACATCAAAACCCGAGCAGTGGTGGAGCGCACCTTTGGCCTCCTGAAGTCACGTTTCCGATGCCTGGATAAGTCTGGGGGGACCCTGTTGTATTCCCCAAACTTTGTGTGCCATATCATCGTTGCATGTTGCATGCTGCACAATCTCGCAGTGAGGAAGGGCCTGCAGGTTGAGCTACGTGATGACCTGACCCCCCAACCAGACAATCAACCCCTAACCGAGGATACCCCGTCTTCTGAGGGAAGAGCAGTCAGGAGACAGCTCATATTGGGCATCTTTGCACGTTAAACACACACATTAATCATGGCACAATGAGAATGCATGCATGCACACCACTGTGGTCCCTAGCACACACACCCCACATCCTCATCAAATTGGATTGGCACCAGTCCACCATGCACGACTGGTGAGCAGTAACGCCACGTCAAGGCTCCAATTATGTCACTGTACATTCATACACCATTCACACGGACCTGGGAATCACTTCTCCCTGGTCCTGGGGAACCCTTCTCCACCAAAATTGAGGATGACACCCCTTTTCCAGCAGGAATGTCACCCCCACATTCAAACAGCATGCAAAACCCAAAATTTAAAAAAAATGTTAGCAAAAAAAAAAAAAAAATGCAAAAAATGTCAGCCAAAAAAAAAAAAGGGGGAAAAAAATTATTGCCCTCTGCGTGAGCCACGCCTGGGGCGCCCCCGGCGAAGGAGGAGCAGCCCCTGATATCTGCCCACCTGGCGGCCTGCCCTCCAAGGCCACGGCAATTCTGTCCAGGGAAGCACCAAGTGTTGCCGTGTTGGCCTGGATAGCCTGGGTAAGGGCCCTCACATCCTGCCCAACGCCTGCTGCTGTAGTCTGCAGTTCATTTAGGCAGGTTGTGAAAGCCCGGGAGTGGGAGTCCAGGTTACCCAGCGTATCCTTCATGGAGGACAGGCTCTCCTCCACCCGCCCAAAAGTCTGGCAGAGCTGTCCCAGATGGCGGGTCTGGAGGGCCTGGTCCCTTCGCAGACTGGCGGGCAGGAGATTGGGCGCCCCCCTGGTGCTCTGGGATGACATCCTGCCTCCAGCTGATGGTTGTGGGCGGGGAGAAGGGGAGGCCCTTGTGAGGGGAGCCATGTTGGTGGAGGAGGGGGGGGCTCCCCCTTAGGGAGGGCAGGCTTCTGCCAGCCAGAGGGGAAGAGTGCGCACAAACCACTCGTCCAGTGCCTGACTCCTCCTCCTCATGATCGTCCTCCTCCTCATGATCGTCCTCCTCCTCATGATCGTCCTCCTCCTCTCGAACCTCCTCCGCGGACTGTGGCCTTGTTGGGGGGGCCTCATTAGGCTGCTGTCCTGGTGTTGGAGCGGTCAGGCCAGATGGCCCTGCACCCTCCTGCACATCTGTGGATGACACAAACCATTCACAGGTTGGAGGATGCACACACTTGCCACATATTCCCTTTCACCCCCTCCCCCACACATGCTACACACCTGATAGAACAAAAAACCTTACCTGGCACCGCGGGGACCGGACTTGTGTCAAAGCCTGGCAGGCCCTCCAATTCATGCCGGTGAAAGGTCAGGGCCACCACATGCTCCGTCGCTGTAAGCCTAATACGGCATGGTGGGCCCCCTCCTGTGCCCCTGACATGGGCATGCATTGCGGCCAGTTTTTTTTTCACCAGACGCCGGAGATCATTTATTTTTTTGTCGATCCCAGACCGGGTCCGTGTCTCCCCCTCCCCCGATGAATTCACCTGCTCTGTGATCCTATCCAATATCTCCCTCCTCCTGGCCGGGGTGGTGGTGGCACTCTGCGGGCCGTGGAGAAAACGCCCATACTCGCTAATGGCCCGGGCAAGAATTCTTTTTTCCCCCACAGTAAAATTAAGCTTTCTTTTTCTCTCAGTCATACTTCCAAACAAACTCACTACCAGTCTCCAAAAATCAGTCACAAATACAAGCACAACCAATCAGGCAAGAACACACACAAAGAGAAAACGAACACCCAAAAATCACACTAGCACTCAGCAAGAAACAGTCACAAAAAAAAAAATAATAAAAAATAAAGCAAGAAAACAAACGAACAAAAATATATCAATCAAACAAACAGTCTCTCAAACACTTATCAAAAACACTTTCACAAATATACCAACAAGCACTTGATGACACAGAACACTAATCTGACAACTACAAGACACACTGCAACGAACAACAGGAACAAAAGCACTAGGTTCAATGGGAAGGGACACAAAGGGATGTACTTTTGCAATGCAAGTGCGTTTGTGTGTGTCTATTTATGCTGTCTGCGTAGTTCACAACGTTGCCCTAGTCCATTTCCAATTTCACTGATTGCGCCGCTCCCGAGTTGTGAGCATGCGCACAGCGGAGCTGACATGGTCTCCTTCACGCGCGCATGCGCGAGCCGGCCGGCCCTTCATTTGCATGGGGTCACGGCTCATTTCAATGTAACACGCCCACGTCCCTCCCAATTTGTATTACTCCTCCTTACGCCTCTGGAAAAAACCTTACGCTTGCGCAATTTCCTGCGCAAAAGCTACGTGAATCGGGGGATTACGCGGCTAGATGGCGCAAGTCTAACGTAAAGGCGGTGCGCTACGCCGGTCCAATAATGCGCCGATGTACGTGAATCTGGGCCATTGTTCCAACATTGTTCTCAATCAGCTAATATTGTAAGATCCCATGCCATCTTTCATTAAAAAAAAAATCAAAATGTTTTGGCTCACAATTGCATACCATGGGCCAGATCCACGAAGCCCGGCTTAAGTTTCTGGCGAGCGTAGTGTATATCATTTACGCTACGCCGGCGTAAGTTAGAATGGCAAGTGCCGTATTCACAAAGCAGCGGTGTAGCGTAAATGGGCCGGCGTACGCGCGTCTAATTCAAATTGGGAAGAGGTGGGTGTGTTTTATTTAAATTTATCGTGACCCAACGTAAATTACGTTTTTTTAACTGCGCATACGCCGGCCGTGGACGTATCCCAGTGCGCATGCGTGAAATTACGTCGCAAATAGTCAATGAAAACAACGTGAACGTAACTTACGCAAATCCCTATTCGTGAACGCCGCAAAATTCTTTATCATTCAAATTTAAGTTTATTTTCATAAAATAAAGAACATACAGAGTAGTAAACACAATACAGAAGATACATCAGGAAATATCGCGTTGACGATTATAAATGTGAACAATAAGTCAAATTTCTTAGGTAGATTTCCCCACCTCCCCCCCCCCTCCCCCCCATGCTTCGACTATAAACCTAGTAACCTTTACATAGTAATGTAAACGTGGGAAATAGGGAATGATGGGAATCAGTAGAGATAGCGAAACCTTTTAAGGCTAGAATCCCTGTTTACTAAAGCATCAACAAACCTTCTATTTTAAGCTGAGGAAACAGGACTAAAAATGTATGCAACAGATACTGAACCGTAGAGAGGAAAGATCTCTGGGGGTACCCCTTCCCCCCCGACACCCCTATCGGGAACAACCTGTGTCGGGGAGGGGGGACAGCCCCCTCAACCCCGCCTCTCCTCAATGAGAGAAAAAAAGGCTGAATCTAAATGATAACCAGAGATACGTCTCTCTGTCCGGAAAATTCTATGCCGGCCCGATGTCCATACTTAACATGGTGTACGCCTCTATATAGCAGGGGTAACTTTACGCTGGACATACGCTTACGCAAACGACGTAAAAGGAATGCACCGGCCGGTCGTACATTCGTGAATTGCCGCAACTCGCTCATTTGCATATTCAACACGTAAAAACTACGGAAGCGCCCCTAGCATCCAGCGTAAGTATGCAACTAAGATACGACGGTGTAATAACGTTACGCCAGTCATATCTTAGCGTAATTCCGGCGTATCTTGTTTTGTGGATACAAAACAAAGATATGCCAGCGGGAATTTGAAATTACGGCGGCGTATCTGGAGATACACCGCCGTAATTCTTTGTGGATCTGGCCCCATATTTTTTTCTATGGATTTACCACAGAGTTGGATAAAAAGGAAATATTTTGATAGTGTCTTTGAGGATTAAATGCTTTTTGGCTAATTTCCTCCTTTTTGTGGGTCTCATTCAAAGCCATATTGGACTTTATAAAAGGGCTTTGAGGTCTTTACCTTTTTGCAAAGTCTCCTACTAGCCCATCTCCTTAATCAATTATACTGACTTGACCGCTTTTTCTTGCTCCATTGCTCTGCTGTTATAATGTCCATTTTAGATGGCTAGGTAAAGCTGTCCTCTGGATATTCTCCGCGCAATCTTGACCTCTCTATATGAAACCACTTATATGAATTAAATTATACAGTAGTTGCTACATACACTGTTAAAATGAAATAAAAGTGTTGGCAGCCCAAAAAAATAAATGTAGCAATATATCACTAATCCGTGAACCTTATACACACAACTCAGAACCTGTGTTAATGTTAACCACTTAAGGCCCGCCGCATGTACATTTACGTCGGCAGAATGGCACCGACAGGCACATCAACGTATATATACGTTGGTGCATTGGGGGGGTTCGGGGGTCCGATAGGACCCCCCCGTACATGCGGCGGTCCGTGCGGCTGTAGGAGCGATCCGACAAGAGGGGGCGGCTATTCGTTTTTGTCTGCCCCCTCCGGATCGCTCCCAGCCAATGCGCGCGCCCGCCCTGTCACTTCCTCCTCCTGTGTAAACACAGGAAGGAGGAAGCGATGTGATCTCTTCCTCGGCGTTTTTTTCAACCACCGCTGAGGAGAGATCACAACACAGTAAGTCCTGCACAACACTACACTGCACTAACACTACACATAGTCACATTTAACCCCCCCAATCGCCCCCCCCCCCTCCCCCTGTCACAGTGTCACTGAATGCAGTAATCATACATGTATGATTACTGTATTTAGTGTCAGTGTGACAGGCAGTGTGACAGTCAGTTAGTGTTAGGTCCTGGGTAGCCCCCGTACCCCCCCTAATAAAGTTTTAACCCCTTGATCACCGCCCTAGTTAACCCTTTCACTCCCTATTGCCAGCATCACTAAGCGATAATTTTTCTGATCGCTGTATTAGTGTCGCTGTTCCCGCTAGGTAGCTATTTTTTTTTTATTGTGATTTTTTTTTACTAAAGACATGTGGCTAAATACATTTTGGCCTAAATGTTTGACTAAAATTTAGTTTATTGATTTTTCTCATAACAAAAAGTAAAAAATATCGATTTTTTTTCAAAAATGTCGCTCTAGCGCAAAAAATTAAAATCGCAGGGGCGATCAAATACCACCAAAAGAAAGCTCTATTTGTGGGAAGAAAAGGATGCAAATTTTGTTTGGGAGCCATGTCGCACGACCGCGCAATTGTCTGTTAAAGTGACGCAGTGCCGAATCGCAAAAACCCCTTGGGTCATTTGACAGCATATTGGTCCGGGTCTTAAGTGGTTAATAATGTGTATAATTCAATTTTTTTTTAATTTATGGATTCAATAACAATATATATTAATATGGTGTTAATCCTCTTAGTGAAAAAACAATTGACCAAAAAAACGAAACTCATACAAAGAAACAATAATCAATATGATGCATAAAAATAAAAACTGTGACTTGTGACAAAATATTGTTATATATTCATTCAATTTAAAGTCTCCTCAACTCTGTTTCCTCGCCAAATATGTGCATCCATCCAAATATACTTTGTATAGCCCCCCCTAGTGTGCAGTCTAGTGTAAAGAAAATATATCTTGATTCACAGTAGCTGGTTAGGGTTATTGTAGGTCAGGCTCTACAGGTCAGGCCTCAGGTGCCTCCTACTGGTTCTAGAATCTTGGAGAAGTTTCTAGAAGCTAGTGAGTGGAGGCAAGTAGGCCATTATTTGCATATTTATGGAATTCTGGCCAATTCCCAGGCAGGAGGCCTGGTAGGGTGGCTTGATCGGCACATTAATATGGTGGAGCCAAGCCAGCAGGGGAGTCAGGAGATAGATTGAGTTTAGAGGCCAGCGGGGGAGTTGTGTGGAGGTGTCGTGTATCCTGGGAGGGGACCCCAGGGCAAATGGGGCTTTGCCTTCAGGCTGAAAACTGAGTAGGTAGGAAGAAGGACAGAGGGATGTTCACTACCCCACAGTCACTTCTAGGAGACATCCTAGCTAGCATAGGAGGATCTGGACAGCAGGAGGCCTGAACAACAGTCTTATCAAAAGCAGAAGGATGCCAAGGAACAAAGTACCTCTACATCCCTTTATCCCATTCAAGTTGTCCCCCCCCCCCCCCAAAAAAAAACAAAAAAAACAAGGTCATGGACTGAATTCTGGCTCAGGATGAAAGTTAGAAAATGTGTGTTTTCTGCCTGTGCAGGAATAGGGGAACCCAAGATTCAGGTGCCTTCTAGGGGTAGTGTTACATTTGTAAGTCCTCCATATGCAAACAATTGGTAAATCCCACCACCTTTCATAATATGCTCTCATCTTTGATTGTGGACATATTTAACAAAAAATTGGTCCCATGCACTTTCCTCTTTAAGGGGTTCACTCAGTCCCAGACACTTCAGCTCCCAGCTCCTGGACTCTGCTTCACAGGCCCCTGGTTAGATCTCTCCAGGTTCAATGCACCCTCACTCATGGAAAAAAGGCTAACATAGTGTTTTACAATAATAAAAACAAATAACCTTTATTAAAATAAATAAAGCAATCCCAATCACATAAAAATGTAAGTCATGAAGCAGTGAACCACATAATGATGTCATCACAGTCACATGAAAGGGTGTATTTAAAAATTAGTTTGGAACTATACACATTATTAACAGTAATACATGTTGTGAGTTGTGCATATAAGGTCCATGGATTGGTGATTTATTAGTGCACACAAAACTTGTATTTATTGATATACATCCTCTGGTATTGCAGTTGTTGAATTGTTTCTGCATCAGTGTGCATATACTAAAAATACCTATAAATCTGTGACAAAGACTATTGCTTGTTTGTGCTGCACTATAGTACGGACTCCTTTAAAGTAACTATTCCTTGCCTGTTTTTCAGACTCTGTGTTTACAAGATTAAAACATTTTTTTTTTTGCTAGAAAATTACTTAGAACCCAAAACATTATATATATTTTTTCTAACACCCTAGAGAATAAAATGGCGGTCATTGCAATACTTTTTGTCACACCGTATTTGCGCAGCAGTCTTACAAGCGCACATTTTTTGAAAAAAAAAATCACTTTTTTGAATTAAAAAATAAGACAACAGTAAAGTTAGCCCAATTTTTTTTTATATTGTGAAAGATAATGTTACGCCGAGTAAAATGATACCCACCATGTCACGCCTCAAAATTGTGCCTGCTCATGGAATGGCGTCAAACTTTTACCCCTAAAAATCTCCATAGGCGACGTTTAGAAAATTCTATAGGTTGCATCTTGTGAGTTACAGAGGAGGTCTAGTGCTAGAATTT
The DNA here is from genome assembly GCA_029574335.1 of Rana kukunoris. Classification (NCBI taxonomy): domain Eukaryota; kingdom Metazoa; phylum Chordata; class Amphibia; order Anura; family Ranidae; genus Rana; species Rana kukunoris. The sequence goes on from CM056051.1 coordinate 97,484,407, forward strand.
TTGTTCTCGCGGCCATACCTCACTTGTGCAGTTTTAACACCGTTTTCATATGCGGGCGCTACTCACGTATTCGTTTGCTTCTGCACGCGAGCTCGTCGGGACGGGGCGCTTTAAAAAAAAAAACGTATTTATTTTAATTTATTTTATAAATTTTTGCACTGTTTAACCACTTAAGATCTGGGCCGTTAGGCAGCTAAAAGACAGGCAGCTTTAACAGACAATTGCACAGTCATGCGACGTGGCTCCCAAACAAGATTGGCATCCTTTTTTTCCCACAAATAGAGCTTTCTTTTGGTGGTATTTGATCACCTCTGCGGTTTTTTACTTTTTGCTATAATAATATCCCCCAAAAATATATAAAAAAAATTTTTTTCCTCAGTTTAGGCCGATAAGTATTCTTCTACCTATTTTTGGTAAAAAAATCGCAATAAGCGTTTATCGATTGGTTTGCGCAAAATTTATAGCATTTACAAAATAGGGGATAGTTTTATTGCATTTTTATTAATTATTTATTTTTTTACTACTAATGGCGGCGATCAGCTTTTTTTTTCGTGACTACGACATTATGGAGGACACTTCGGACGATTTTGACACATTTTTGGTACCTTAGGAATTTTCACAGCAAAAAATGCATTTAAAATGCATTGTTTATTGTAAAAATGACAGTTGCAGTATGGGAGTTAACCACACGGGGGCGCTGAAGGGGTTATGTGTGACCTAATGTGTGTTTACAACTGTAGGGGGGTGTGGCTGTAGGTGTGATGTCATCAATTGTGTATTCCTATAAAAAGGATCACACGATCGATGACGCCGCCACAGTGAAGAACAGGGAAGCCATGTTTACACACGGCTCTCCCCGTTCTTCAGCTCCGGGGACCGATCGGAGCTTCGGACCGGGTCACGGGAGCGGGCCGCGGGCGCACCCCCGCAACCAACGGCTGGGCACCAGCACAGCATGTACCTGTACGCGCATGTGCCCAGCCGTGCCATTCTGCCGACGTAAATGTGCATGAGGCGATCCTTAAGTGGTTAAAAAAAAAAAAAAAAATGGGTCACTTTTATTCCTATTACAAGAAATGTAAACATCCCTTGTAATAGAAAAAAAAGCATGACAGGTCCTCTTAAATATGGGATCTGGGGTCAAAAATACCTCAGATCTCATATTTAGACTAAAATGCAATAAAAAATAAAAATAAAATTGTCGTTTGAAAAAATGACAACAGGAAAATGTGCCTTTAAAAAGCATGGGCGGAACAGACATTTTGATGTCGCTTCCGCCCTGCTATGGAGATGGGTGGGGGCCATCTTGCCCTCACTCGAATCCCAGCCAGGCAGGAGAAAGGACCCGATCACCTCCGCCGCTGCTGGAGGGCGTGGGAGGCCGCCGTTAACAGTGATCTTGCAGCAAATCCACTGCGCAGACCACCATTATCATTTAAAGGACTGGCGCCTGAAGAGATGGATATCTCGGTTGTGGCAGCAACTACTGCCGTTACCGAGATATCCCTCTTCAAAAAGAGGACGTATATAGTCGTGCGCGGGTCCTTAAATGGTTAAAGTAGAACTTTAGGCAAAACTTCTTTTTTTAATTATTTTGGATAGAGCAAGGGAAGGTTAAAACCCCCCAGTTTTTTTTTTTTTCACCCATTATGTCCCATTTCCCTTTACTACCTGTCCAAAACAGGAAGTGAGAGGAAATTCCTGCAAATTAAGATAATTCCTTTGGTGCCCCCAGGCCACCAGAACTAGTGTCCCCATTGGAAGATTTCCCCTCTATTACTTCTCTGGGGACAACCCAAAATTTGGGAGTTTCTTTTACATTCAATTTCAATAATAAAGGTAAACACTTCCTGTCTGGACTATAGCAGATTGACGGCCAGACGGTGGCGTAGACTCTTTAGGCTCAATCACAACTGATCACAGTGTACATAGAAAGGGCTGGTTATTGTAATTTCTCTCCTCATGCTGACAGTACGTGAGGAGAGGAGAGGCTTTTCGCACAGGGGAGATCAGTGAGGCCTGACAGTGCCCACCAGTGATGCCAATCAGTGCCTATCAGTAAAGCTTGTCAGTGCCAATCAGTGGCTCACCAATGGTGCTGCCTATCAGTGCCGTCTATCCATGCCCATCAGTGGTGCCTATAAGTGCCCATTAGTGCCGCCTATCAGTGCACAGCATTGCCCATCATTGCAGCCTGTCAGTGACCATAAGTGCGGCCTATCAGTGTCCGTAAGTGCTGCCCACCAGTCCTGCTTATCAGTGCCCATCAGTGTTGCATATCAGTGCCCAGTGCCACCTCATTAGTGCTGCTTCATCGTGTCCGCCAGTGCCAATTCATCAGTGCAGCCTATCCGTGCCCATTAGAGCAGCGTCATCAGCACACATCAGTGAAGGAAAAAAATACTTATTTACAAAATGTTATAACAGAAACGAAGAAAACTTTTTTTTTGTTTGTTTAGCAAAAAATTAAAAAAAACAGTGGTGACTAAATAGCACCAAAAGAAAGCTTGGGTACAGTGTTGCATGACCGCACAATTGTCATTCAAAGTGTGACAGAAAGCTGAAGATTGACCTGGGCAGGAAGGGGGTGAAAGTGCCCTGTAATGAAGTGGTTAACAGGGGCATAAACAGCAATAAAATCTTACATATCTTCTAATCCCCCTTAAAGGGTTTGTAAAAGATTATTTTTTTTAATCTTAATAGCTTCCTTTACCTTAATGCAGTGCTGTTTTCATGTCCTCATTGTTTGTTTTTGCTCTCAAGTTGCTGTAATTCATTTCTGATCTCCACACTTCCTGGTTGTCTGTTTCCTGATGACCACAGTGCTGGGAGCTTTCTCTCTGTGGTCACTAATCAAGGAGGTGTGATTACTGTGTGTCTAAAACCCCACAGCACCAATCAGTTTCGTTTTCCAAACCATCACTGCCCTGTATTGGCTCTGTGGCTCTGTAAAGCAGAGAAGCAGGAAACATACAAAAACGAAACTAGAAACTACAGGTACATTATATGATTGATTTTTATCTATTTTTAATCGTTTAAAAAGGAATCAGTTAACTATTATGGGGCAGATTCACATAGATGTAATCTTCCGCTGCGTAATCGAAATACGCTACGCTGCCGTCTATCACCAGACTCTACGCCGAATTCAGGTAGTTTTTTTGCGCGTACGCTATTGTATCGTATTTTTTTTCCGCCGCGCAATCGAAATACGTGAGTAGGGGGCGTGAAGCATTTAAATTAAGCGCGTCCCCGCGACGATCGAACTGCGCATGCTCTGTTCAGGAATTTCCCGCCGTGCATTGCGCGAAATCACGTCGTGACGTCATTCGTTGTTTGAGTAGCGGCGTTTACGAACATTCCTATTCCCGGACGACTTACGTTAAAAATAATAAAAGAAATCGAAAAACGTTGAAATTCGACGCGGGAACGACGGCCATACTTAACATGGGCTGTCTAATATTAGACCAGCAAAAAGCTGGTATAGTGAAACGGAAAAAAAAGATGACTAAAGGTGCCGTAAGAGATTGCGTTTGAAGAGCGAAATTTTGTGGATTCCAGGCAAAAGCTCATTAGCATACCATGAAGGTGAAAAACAACAGGAAGTCCGCCCAGTGGCCGCAATTTTCAGGCAGCGTAGATCTGAAGGCGTACTAACACGTAATAAAGTCGAAATTTAGCACGCAGGTGTCTTTTCATGGTTTGAGGATTTCGACTAGCGTAAAAACGCTCGTAAATCGAAATTACTCCTGTCTAACAACATTTACACAGGCGTAATCGCTTTGTGAATCTAGGCCTATGTCTCTATACCATGTAAACAGTCATTTCAGCAAACCTTTTTTTTTATTTATTTACAACGCCTTTAACTCTATCCAAAGTCAAAAAATAAAGTTTTGCCTTTTAGTTCTACTTGAAGGTACCTAACATAGACCCCCTACATCCTCATTGCTAAAATATTTGATATGTGATGAATAAGACTGCAGAAAACCAGACTCCAGGGCAATCATCAGCAGAGCAGATTTTTACGTAGTCCACTTGTTTGCAAGCCTTCCCTAGTGCATACTTGGAAAATGACATAATTTTCAATACACACAGTACAGTATTTGCAGAAAACAATGGTAATGTTAAAAATGTTGTCAAATAGATTGCAGAATATCCAAAAAGAGTTTTTTTTTTGTCCTCTTGTGTATACAATTATGGAGACATTTTACTAAAGAATTTCAAAATTACTGGCAGCATGTCATCTTTTTCTACTTTATTTCTTGTTATTAACGCTTCCCTAGTGCTTTATTCACCTTCTGGAATGACCAAGATCAAAGCTGCTGATTAACTTCCGCCAGCTTATTCGGCAATAACTAAAGCTGCAATGTGAATTTGTCTCATTTATACAGCAATGTGTGAAATGTGCAGACTAGGAAGCCAACACAACTAATGGAAAGGATTGTGGTATACCATTAAAACAGTGTGATTCATTGAAAGCGGAATGAATGAAGCAATTGCTCACAGAAAAAAACAGGTGAAGTGCTCCAGAATGAAAATTGCAGGAACAATCACAAGGAGGCCTGAATTCACAGCAACCCATTTTGCAGCCAGTGCAGAATTTACTGTTACGAAACTGCCATTTTATTATTTTATACTAGATTCCTGATTTTTAGTTACTGGATGCATTAGTTTAGTCAAAATGTATTTCTCTCTGCACTTTAAAAGAGCTCACTGAATACTGCTATAATAATTCTTCAAAAAGCACAACAAGACCAAATAAAAGAGATGTATTCTGTCTCCTTCTCCTGAACACAGTTGATATATCCTGATCACTTAGAGCATGTCTCCATAGGAATAAACAACTTTTATCTCATTGCTGTTGTCAGCAGGCCTGTCGGAACCCCACAGGTAAAGCAAGCAATTGCCTGGGGCCCGCACCGCTGCGTCCTCCTGCAGTCCGGTCGGCCGTGTACCATAACCGCGTAGTACCGGAGATTCAGGTTCCTGTTCCCGGCTGGACTGACAGGAAGTGCACACACTGAGTGTTTACTTCCTTTCAGTCCGGCCCCGGCAGCGTAAGTGGGCTGGAAGTGGGCGTGATACATTATAATGAAGAGTCACCCCATGCAAATGATGGGCTGAGCTTCAGACAAGTACTTAAAATGAACTGCGCATGCGTCGTACCTTTGACGTATCCCAGTGCGCATGCTCACAATCACGTCAAAACAACTGGCTAAGATATGTCGAATCACTGCCTACGACGTGAACGTAACCTACACCCAGCCCTATTCACGTACTACGTAAACTACGTAAAATTCTACGGCATCCTTTCCTGGTCCATACCTTTGCATGTGTTGCGCCTCCAATATGGGGAATAACTTTACGCCGGATGTAAGCCTTACGCAAATCGCTTGAAACATGCGCCGGGCGCAAGTACGTTCGTGAATCGGCGTATCCCCCTCATTTGCATATTTGCATCAAAAATCAATGGGAGAGCCTAATGCGTTCAGCGTAACTATGCGCCCACTATACGCCGGTCAGATGAAGTCAGTTTTTAGGCGTATCTTAGTTCTGTGGGCACGGCACACAGATACGACGGCGCATATTTACACTTACGCGGTGTATCTCGAGATACATCGGCGTAAGTGCTTTGTGAATCCGGGCCTATGACTGTAACCTCTATATGCCTAGGTGTGACCTCTAGGTAAGGTGACTAGATTTTTTAAATAAAAAAACGGGGACATATTGTTTTAGTAATGGTGGAAATCAGCGACTCTCTGCCCGTCGCCGCCTGCCTCACAGCCTGTCAAGTCTTACTCTCCAAGGGCCCGGCTACTACTGGGCGAGAAGCGGATAAAGATCACTCCACCAGAGAAAGCAAGGAGATAAGTAGGCAGGTGGAAGGCCGGGACTTGAGCCAAGGCAGAAGAACATGCAAGTGGAGCTGGATGGGCACTAAACTGAAAAAATATTCCCTCCGCTTCAACAGCACATGATCATCCGAAAGAGGCACAGATAATGGAAAAAATATATTTTTAATTAATTCTGCACTGACTGTCTTTGAAATTGCCCCAGCCCCTGTTGTCCCATATCTGATCCAGGGACAGACCTGGTCCAGGGACAATGTTCTCAATCCAGGGACTGTCTCCGGAAACCGGGGATGTCTGTTCACCCTACCTCTAGGTGCTGGTTCTAAAAAAAGAGACAAGACAGCTCTGAAGTCTTTAAGGAAATTGTTGTAGTTCAAAAAATATTGTAGGCATTATATTGGCAGGTTGACAAAAACAAGAGAAATGTATCAGAAAGTGCACTGTTCTGCAAAACAAGCTAGCCTGAGAGTGAATAGTAAAAAATGTACAGTGTACTAGATCCTACTTAGAGATGCCAACCAAGTCCCATCACCATCTGGACAAAATTTTCATCATTAAAAAAAAGTAGTAAAGAAGTCAGATGCCTCGTACACACGAGGGGAAAGCTTGAGGGGAAAGCCAAGATCCGGCTCGGCAGCTTTTTCCCCCTCCACACGGCCAGTTTTCCTGGCAGGAAAACTGCCATGAGAGGTTTGGCTGGGAAACCTGGCCGTGTGTATGCTCCTCCGCAGTGTTTCCCATAGGGAAACTGCTGGGAAAAAGACTGCCGGGAATCGCGGCAGGAGAAAAGAGAACATGTTCTAATTTTTCCCGCCTTTCTCTTGTCGGGAAAACTGTCATGGAGCATACACATGGCCAGTTTTCCCTGGCCAAAAGCTGTCATGGCAGTTTTCCCAATAGGAAAACTGGTCATGTGTACGGGGCATAAGAATGTTTTCTTAAAGCTCCAAAGTTTTAGCTCTTTTAAAAGCTTGGTTATGACTTTTCCCTCACAGTAGCAAAAGCCCAAACCAAAAAAATAACAGGTTTTGTGGAATGAGAGAGTGCAGCAATCTTTAAAATGTTCTCACAGTCACTAATACTGAGCAGACATGCATCAGACAGGGTACTCAATTTCTCCTCTCAACTCTTCAGGGCTGACTCAAGCACTTGTTACCCGTCACCTGTGGATATGTTCCATCTAATTAGTGTGCAAAACATTAGTGTCATTAAACTTAATAACTGAATTATTGTCAACGTCACTGCTATCTGTACCATCACCATCATTAGTCTATTATCCTGCCTAGTGCCTACTATGTTACAATGTAACTTTTAGGTGCCTTGGTAGTTTTCGGTCAAAGACTTAAGACAACTCTGAATCGTTTTTATCAGCTGAAAAATATTGTAGAAAACCTTGAGTTAAAACCTTTCTTCCAACACTTTGCTAGACTTACAGGACAGGTAAGCAGGTTGGCAAAACAAGACAAATGTATTAGTAAAAGTGCACTGTTCTAGGCTGGGCTGGGCTTGCGAATGCTACCCTTAAGCTCCACAGTTTCAGTGCTCTCAGCAGAGGTGTTGCTAGGGGGGTGCGGGGGGTGCGGTCCGCACCCGTGTGACACCCGCTAGAGGGGTTACAGCATCCCGACATTGAGTTTTTTTTTTTTTTTAAGCTGACAAGCCAATGCCGCCCCGTCTGACTTTGTCCTTCTTCTTCCTCCGCTCCCCTACTGCCCCCCCCCCCCCCGGCGAGGCGAGCCTCAGCAGAGCTCAGCCTGTGCCTGTCATACTGCACTTTCAGGTGCACCGGCTGCTGGGATGATTGCTGCCCAGTCCTCTCTCTCCTCTCCAGGCTTCGGCTGGTGGCGGCCGGCGGCCGCGGCAGGCATAGTAGAAACAGGTGGGGGGGGTGTCCACTGAACAGGTGTGGGGGGTGACCCGACAATTACTGTTTTTCTAGTCCCCGCCTCTGACATGATGTCATTCAGAGGCCGGGACAGGAAGAGAGAGAGAGGCACTGCGAGGGAACGTGCATGTTGCTGGGATTAGGTAAGTGAGCAGTGGAAAATATATATGTTCATGTTGTAGTGACTCTTTTCCAGTGCACAGGACTGGTTAATGTCTAATTCAGCACAAAGAGTTAACACTGCCATTGATCTCTAATGCAGTAGTGCCCAGTAGAAGTTAATTAACCCCCTTGTGGTGTATTAGTGGTCAGTGTTAATTACCCCTTTGTATTGCAGCATGAATGGGTTAATTGGTCAGTGTAAGTGTTAATTAACCCATTCATGCTGCAATACAAAGGGGTAATTAACACTGACGACTAAGGGCTCATTTCCACTGGCGTTTTTACAGCTTAAAAAGGCCTGTCCATGTTAGTCTATGGCCTCATGCCCACCATGACGTTTTTGAGCTGTAGATGGCTGAGACGTTTTTAAACTGCAAAAAAAAAACGCGGGACCAGGGCGTTCTGAAGCTCCAGCAATAGAGCTGTAAAAACGCCAGACATTTTTTTTTTCTAAAATAAACATGGACAGGCGTTTTTAAGCTGTAAAAAACACTCAGAAAAGTGGCTGTAAAAACGCCAGTGGAAATGAAGCCTAATACAGCACAAGGGGGTTAATTAACTTCTACTGGGCACTACTGCATTAGAGATCAATGGCAGTGTTCATTAACTCCTTGTGCTGCAGGGCTTTAAAATAGCATTAAAGCGGAGGTTCACCCTAAAACATTTTTCTAACCTTACATTGTGCTCACTTGCAACATTGACAGTGTGCGGTTTTTTTTTCCGCTGTACATACTTCGTACAGCTATTTCCCCCCTTCCGACTTCTGGGTAGTGGCTCCCATGGGACTGGGCGTTCCTATCCAGCAGGTAAGTGATTGACGTGATGACAAAAACTACCCCCCCGTCGCATAAGGAGCGTCACGAGTTGCCGAAAGAAGCCGAAGGCGAGTCGGCTCTATACGGCGCCTGCGCACCGATGTTCGGCTTCTTTCGGCAACTAGTGACACTCCTTATGCGACGGGGGGTAGTTTTTGTCATCACGTCCTGCTGGATAGGAATGCCCAGTCCCGCGGGAGGGACTATCCGGAAGCCGGGGGGGAAATAGCTGTACGAAGTATGTACAGCGTAAAAAAAAAACGCCAATTATGGCTCTTTGTTTTTTGCGCGCTGTGATTGGCCAAGCATGCGGGACATACAGCATGCTTGGCCAATCATCAGCGCGCAATGGCTCAGTGAATTATGGGCCATTTTGCGTCACTCAAATTTGGCGCGAACGACCGCTTTTGTTTGAATTTCGTCGAATGTACGAACAGACAATGTTTGAGACGAACATACGTTCGTATCGAATGCGAAGCTCATCCCTACTCATAAGCATCTGGAATCTAAAACTGGTTCATTAGTTTGGTTTCCACTCTTGGTTAAACTATTTGACTCCCAGACCAATTCTGACACTCACATCCTGTATATGTAAAAATCTATATATTTTTTTTGGTATAAAATTATTTATTACTCACGCAAACATTATTTTTATTTTTTTTAGCAGAGGCCCTCGTGAATAAAATAGTGGGTGTTGCAATTTGTGTGTGTCACATGGTATTTGCGCAGTCATTTTTAGAAAATTTGAGGGAAAAAATACACTTTAATGAATTTTAGTGCACACAAACACTTAATAATACCCAATTGTTGGTAAATTATAAATGATAATGTCATGTCGAGTAAACAGATATCTAACATGTCATAAAGTGTGTGTCCCTGTGGAACGGCACCAAACTACAGTACCTAAAAATCTCAATAGCTGAAGCTTTAAAGCCTTTACAGGTTACTACTTTAGAGATACACAGAAGTTCTGGTGCTAAAACGATTGCACTCACTCTGACCTTCATGGTGATACCTCACATGTGGTGTGATGCGTGGAGGACTTATGTATGCGTTTGCATTTGCGCGGGAGCATTGGAGGATGGGGGCGCTTTCAATTTTTTTTTTTTTTTATTTTAACAACATCCCTTGTGATAGAAATAAGCATGACAGATCCTCTATATGGAGAGATCTGAGGCCAGATGTCTCCTCTGGCCTCCAAAACATCTGATCAAAATGAGATTGGTTTGGTCAGATGCTTTTACAAGCTAGTAAGGGCTTGTAGACAATCATGCCAAAACCAGAAGTGACAAAATCCTTGTTGCTTCTGATTTATAACGTCAAAGAATGGGGTAGGAGCTTCAGTTCCTTTCACTCTTCCTAAGGGATGCCGATGCTACCAAAATGGTTGAATCCTTACTGGGTTACCCGATTGGATGGCCATTCAAATCACTTCTACATTAAAGAGCATTAAAGAGCATTGGCTGCTGAAAATGTCGATACCGGGATAATGCCTGCAGGCATCATCCCGATTAAACCACTTCAATTTGTCATCACTTTATATGATGTCCACCCAGGAAGAAGTGGGTAATTCTTTGGCATAAGGGGCAGGACGTGTGGTGGCGGAATAGCACCGCTAAAAATAGCGGCGATATACCGTCTGAATTGCCGCAGAATTGTGGCGGTATTCGGCCGCTAGCGGTTCGGTATTAACCGGAAAAGGGTTAATACCGCCCGCAATTCGCCTCTGCAGAGGCGCATTGACGGTGGTATTACCGCGGTTTCCCATTGTTTTCTCCCGGCAGCACATCGCCTCAGTGTGAAAGCCCTCGGGAGTTTTTCAGGCGTTATTTAGGTGCTATTTTTAGGAGCCTTTAAGGTAACCAGACTGGCAAGTTTACATTTGTTATTGGTTAAATTCTTCTTTTTAAAAATAAAAATGTATATAGTAGGTTGTGTTTGTGAAATACTTATTTTCTCTTTGTCTAAGAGGTACTGGATATTTTGCTAATTTTAACCAGGGTTGTCCTACATTTTGTATTATACTTAGCAACACTATGTAGACAAAATTCCTTTTTTTTTTCATTTGGAATTATGTAGTTAAATATAAACAATTAATATTTGCATTTTATGTGATAATGTAGTGTGTTAACTTGTATACAAAATTTAAAAAAAAAATCCAGCTTTGTGTTAAAGGGCCACTATTCCAAAAAGGTATTGTGGTAAATGAATGGGGTGCATTTATTTATATATTTTTTCATATTTTTAGACTGTCCAAATAATGACAGTGACAGGGTTGGGGCAAGCTAAAGCTGTCCACATGTATGGGGATTTCAGCTGCTTATACTATGCAGTGCCTTGAAAAAGTATTCATACTCCTTGAAATATTCCACATTTTGTCATGTTACAACCAAAAACGTAAATGTATTTTTTGGGGATTTTATGTGATAGGCCCCTTTCACACCTGCGGACCATATGTCCACTTTTTCATCCATCTGTGTACGGATGAAAAAGGGACATACATTGATCCCTATGAGATAGTGGGTGTCAGCGGATGAACATCTGCTGACACCCGATCTCATCAGTGTCCGCAAAACTCTGAATCTGCTGACGGAGGAAAATCATATTTTTTCATCCGTCTGCGGATTGGATCAGGTGAACATGGAGAGACGGTCGGTGTTCATCCGATCCCCCATAGGGAAGAGCGGTGATCTGACAGGTCCCGTCCTGTCATCTGCCGGCTCAGCGGGGATCAGCGGAGCAATCCCCGCTGAGCAAGCAGAGGTTAACAGGGAGGATCATCACGGATCTGTCCCGTGTGAAAGGGCCCTTAGACCAACACAAAGTGGCACATGAATGTGAAGTGGAAGGAAAGGGATAAATGGTTTTCAACATTTTTTACAAATAAATATGTGAAAAGTGTGGTGTGCATTTGTATACTTTGTAGAACCACCTTTCACTGCAATTATAGCTGCAAGTCTTTTTGGGTATGTCTCTGCCAGTATCTAGAGATTGAAATTGTTACCCATTCGTCTTTGCAAAATAGCTCATGCTCTGTCAGATTGGATGTAGTGCATAGCGCTGACTCCAGTGCTGCGCTGCACCTCTAATTGCACTACAAGTCGGACTGAGTTAGTTACATGCTGCATCCTGCAGAACATGCAGACGTGGAGGGAAACCAGCGGCCGGGCGCCCCTAGGCAGCAGTGCGCTCTAGGCGGCTGCCTAGTTTGCCTAGTGATAGCACCGGCCCTGGTCGTTATCCTGCTGGAAGGTGAACCTCCGCTCCAGTCTCAAGTCTTTTGCAGACTCTAACAGGTTTACTTCTAAGATTTCCCTGTATTTGGCTCCATCCATCTTCCCATCAACTCTAACCAGCTTCCTGTCCCTGCTGAAGAAAAGCCTCCCTAAAACATGATGCTGCGACCACCATGTTTCACAGTTGGGATGTTGTGTTCAGGGTGATGTGCAGTGTTAGTTTTTCCGCCACACATAGCGTTTTGCTTTTAAACCAAAAAGTTCAATTTGGGTTTCATCTGACAAGAGTACCTTCTTCCACATATTTGCTGTGTCCCCTACATGGCTTCTCCAAAAATGCAAACAGAACTTCTTGTGGCTTTCTTTCAACAATGGCTTTCTTATTGCCACTCTTCCATTAAGGCCAGATTTGTGGAGTGCACAACTAATAGTTGTCCTGTGGACAGATTCTCCCACCTGAGCTGTGGATATCTGCAGCTTCTCCAGAGTTACCATGCCACCTGCTTCTCTGATTAATGCTCTCCTTGCCGGGCCTGTCAGTTAGGGGGGTTGGCCATGTCTTGGTAGGTTTGCAGTCGTGCCATACTCTTTCCATTTCAGATGATGGATTGAACAGTTCTCTGTGAGATGTTCAAAGCTTAGGATATTTTTTTTATAACCTTAAGCCCCGTACACACGGTCGGACATCCAACAAAATTTCCCTTGGATTTTTGTCCTAATTGATTTGTCCGATCACACCCATAGCATACACACGCTCGGACTTTTCTGCAAACTTTTCTAAAACTTTTCCATCATCACGTGGTTTTTCTGCTCTTTTCTGCTCTTTACTGCCACCCTTTGGTTAACTTCTGCTATTGTTGGTTGATTTTAACATTGGTTCTGAGCATGCGCATTTGTAATTTGTCCAAAAGTCAGATGGTTTGCTGTACACACGATCGGACTTTGCACCATCAGACTTTTGTTGCCTGAAAGTTGGTCCGTTCGCAGACCCAACTTTTTGTCCGATGAAAGCCAAAAAAGTTGGTCCGATGGAACATACACACGGTCGGACAAATGCGAAAAGTGTCGGATTTTGATGTTGGTTGGGCAAAAGTCTGACCGTGTGTACGGGGCTTTAGGCGGCGTACACACGAGGGGATATATCCGATGAAAACGGTCCGCGGACCATTTCCATCGGATATGTCCGATCGGGAGTTTGATCCGATGGCGTGTACACACCATCGGATCAAATTCCCCGCCGCCGGACGGCGCCGTGACGTGGCGATGACGCGGCGGTGACGTTGACGCCGCCGCGTCACCGCTACGTCACCGCACCAGGAAGTAAAACACTTCCGCGCATGCGCCGAATCCATTCGGCAGCGGCGCGGCGGCGGTGGGAGCCGACATGTCTGCTGGTAAGTGTACTAACCAGCAGACATGTCGGGCGGACAGATTCCCACCGGATAGATTTCAAAGCATGCTTTGAAATCTGTCGGGTGGAGAAATCTGTCCGCTAGCCCATACACACGAGCGGAGATGTCTGCTGAAACGGTCCATCGGACCGTTTTCAGCGGACATATCCCCTCGTGTGTACGCGGCCTTACTCTTCTCCACAACTTTATCCCTGACCTGTCTGGTGTGTTACTTGGCCTTCATGATGCTGTTTGTTCGCTGAGGTACTCTAACAAACCTCTGAGAGCTTAACAGAACAGCAGAATTTTTACTGAGATTAAATTACACAAAAATGGACTCTATTTACTAATTAGGTGACTTCTGAAGGCAATTGATTCCACTCGATTTTAGTTAGGGGTATCGGAGTAAAGGGGCTGAATAGAAAAGCCAGCCACACTTTTCAGATATTTATTTGTAAAAAGTTTTGAAATTATTTGCTTTCCACTTCACAATTATGTGCCACTTTGTGTTGTTCTATCAGATAAAATCCCAATAAAATACAAATTACATTTTTGGTTGTAACATGACAAAATGTAGAACATTTCACGGGGTATGAATACTTTTTCAATGCACTGTAGATGTTAGATGTCTGGAACTAATTTAAAACACATCTACTTTAGCTAAATCTTTGTGAAGAATTCATATAGTTCTTTTCTAATAACTGATACATTTTAGGTTAATGGTTCTTTAAATACTCTAAATTACCCATTACGTTTATGGAAGCCACTCGAAACGCTTAAATGTTTGTGCATAAAACACAGCTTTGTAAGTTTAATTAGGAAGTTGCCTTGAAAGAAATGACCTTTCATTATTACACTTATATATTAATATTTGTACCTTTGCAAACTGTAAGTTAATTATCTTTCCCATTAAAAATACCAGAGCAAAAATACCACTGGTTTGCTTGTTGACTTTTAATTTTTTTTATGTGTAAATCCACTTATATACCGGTACTGGTTATTTGCTTATAGGAGCCATATTTATTTTTATGAGAAAAACAAGACACAAGTGCGCAGATGTGAAATAAATGTAAAAAGCATGTGAAATATGTAACGTGTTAATCTGCATCAAAATACACAAAAAGTGGTATCTACAGACTATTCCTGCATTGCACGTGAATTTTCAAAAGTATGGAGATTGCCATTGCTGACCTTTTCACCTGAAAGTGCTAGCTGCCTGGCTGGCATTCCAACCCATTTTGCGGTAAGGGTATGTCAAAAGGGTTTGTGCTTGAGCCCTTGCCATCAGTTTGACATCTTTTTGAGATCATTCAGATTTAATCGACAGGTGCTTTTGACGTGCTGATAACCTGCTTTAAATGGGATATTTTTGAGATGCTTTTGAAATCATTTAGCTTTCATTGACCACTGCATTTTATCTGCAGATGATATGCTTTAAGTGGGTTTTTCATTTACATAGACTTGAATGTTAATGCAAAACGCACTTAGAACAAGCATAAGCACGTTGACAAAGATCCTAACTAACCTGAAGCAAGTATGTAGGTAAGCCATTATAGAGATGCCGTTTTGGACTACATCTCCCATAATCCCAAGCTCTCTGCATTATAGTCAATGAGATTGCTTGGCTAGCTTTCCTGCTCTCTGATTAGTCCTTTGCTCTGGAAGGAAGGAAGGGGTGAGCTAGGGGGAGAAATCTCACACAGAACCGCAGCACAGCCAGCATGAGAAGAGGATTTTTCACAGGCTGCTTTGGCTGGCCCAAATTAACAATACAGGCAGGGAAGATAGAAGGATCTGCAGGCATGGGCATCCGCTCCATAGGGCAAGGATGGGGCAATTGACCCCCCTGGAAAATCGAGAAGGTGTTGAAGAGTCACGTGGCCATGGGCTGTCTGAGCAGTCCTGGGCCGGATGTCACACAGTCACAGCGAGCAGAGTGAAGGTAACCTACTGCCTGTGCCGCGCTGATGGCTGATCTGAGGTACTGAACGGGTTGGGGGAAGGGGGGTCCGCCTGTGCTTAAGGAATCCTGTAGACAGCAGCAGATGAGGACAGACTCTGCTTGCAGCAAGACGTGCAGGACGTGCTCTCTCCCCCTCTCTGTGCTGTTTTCACGTTCAGGTGTCTACTGCTGGACGTGTCAGCTCTCTCTCTCTCCTAGGGCTAGAACCAGGAGATAGCAGCTACAGGCGCACGTTCCTAGGAGTAGGACGTGTGGCCCATATCTCCTGGATAGGTAGGGATTTTACCAGCTCCCCGCTCCTGCTCCAGCTCCAGCTCCATCCACCTGGCTCCCCCCAGTTTCCTCCTTCACCCCTTATCCAGGGGAACCAGCAGGTAAGCCATTTCACTGAGGTTGCAGACGGCCGTCCTTCTCAGGACTAGCCGCTGCAGCTCACTCAAAGCTTTGGCTCTCCCCCTCTCCATACTTCCCTTCCTATACCCCCACACTACCACCTCCACCACCTCCACTCAAGCCGCCCATCTGCCACATATCTGCCGCAATTCCCGTCGTTTCGGGCGTTTTTTCCTCACCTCCGCGCCGGCCTGTGATCAATCGCGGCAGCCACGATCTAGGAAAGGCCGCGGCTTCAACCGCGGCCTAGCGGCGTGCCGCTTCTCACCCCCTGCAACTGTCACTAAAACGCCCAAATCGGCCCAGAAACCCCCTCATACCTCTGGAAAGTTGTAAGCCGGCCGGCTGATATGTTTACACGCGATGTTTCTTCACTTTGATGTAAGTGCAAGTCTGCTTTTTTAATGAAATAAATGAAGGTTTTATGCTATGTGAGGCATTTGTTTTTTATGTACCTGTGGATGACCCATCGGGAGATATTCATCTGACATACATCTGAGAACCAGGCTGTCTCTTTGGACCTTCCCACTGACCGTTACTGATTATTGCAGACCATATTATGCTCTAACTAATCTCCTATCACTAAGAGATCATTGTTTTTTGGTAAGAGGCTTCTTGTGATTTCGGTGGAGGTCTTGTCTATACCAACACTTTTTCCATTTGATTTATTGGCACTCGTGGGATCACTTATCATGAATGTTTTTCACTATGCTGATGGACTTATCTACTTTGTGATTCACCTATGAACTTTATTTCACTTGTGATTTTGCATAATAGTATTATCAGTTTACACTTATAATTTTTAGCGCAATCTCATTTTTTGAACCTCTGGAAAGTTACCTTCCATCCCCTGGCCATCGATCCAGGCCCCCACTGTAGCACCGATCTACCCAGGCTGGGAGTTCACCAGCCTGGATCCTGCTACCTGATCATCAGCCATCTTGCTACACCCAGCCCCACTGTCCCCATTCTCAACACCATTACTACTTGATCCAGGGTTCACCCGATCGCCTCTTGAGGGGTCAGGAAGGAATTTTTTTCCCTGCCGTAGCATATTGGCGTAGCACGGTTAGGTTTTTTTTGCCTTCCTCTGGACCAATCCAGGATAGAGGATTCAGTTAATCCTTGATAATCTTCCACCCCCCCCCCCCCCCCGGTGTTTGGCGACCATGGTTAAACTGCAATACTCGGCAGAGACCATTTGGGATCTGAGGCGATTTGCCGCAATACTACCAGCCATCACCAAAAAAGCCCTTCAAACTGAGAGACTTCTGAGAATCGATCGACTATCAAAAATCTCAGCCGTTTGCCCCAGCCTAAGCACATATCATGTGCTCTGATCAACACAAGATCGGCAGTAAAACACCGACGTGAAATCCATGATTTCATCCTACAATACGATTTAGACTGCCTCTTTATTACAGAGAGCTGGCTCACAGCCGACTGTAACACCATTCTAGGAGAATTGGTGCCAGAAAACTATCATATTATAACGGAAAACAGGATAGGGCAAAGAGGAGGAGGACTGGTGGTAATCCATAAGACTCATCTTGCGATCACTAAACCAGTCCTTCAAAACCCTCTTCCATTCATGGAAACCCTTACTCTGCAACTGCAAGTAAACTCCCAGGAGACCATCCGGATTCTACTCTGCTATAGGCCACCCGGCCCAAAATCGCAGCTTCTCCCTTCATTGACGGACTTTATCTCCACCTATACCCTTAACAGCAAACACCTTTTGCTGCTCGGGGACTTCAACCTCTGGGCCAACTCCCCGCAAGACCCCGTTGCCGACGCCTGTATCGACCACCTGGAAGGATTAGGGCTACAACAACTAGTATGTGGGCCCACACATGCTTCAGGTCATACGCTCGATCTTATTTTCAGACAAGATCTGGAAATAAAAATCTTGGAAAATGAACCATTGCCATGGACAGATCACCATGCAATTAAATTCATTATTTCCGAATTCCCCCCCTTAACAAAAACATCACTGGACTAGATGTCAGAAGAAGCTCCAACTCTTCAAAGCCACGTTAAGGGAAAAAATAAAATCAATTCAGCCGCATCAAACGGCTGAAGAAATACTGGATACCATAAACACAGCCCTAGTACAGTCAGCTGACTTAATAGCGCCGAAACGTAAAACCCACTTCCGGAAAAATAACTCCAGCTGGTTCAACAACCAGCTGGCGTTACTGAAGCAAGAGCGCAGAAGGGCGGAAGCAGCCTGGAAAAGACGCTCCTCAGATGAAAACCTTTCCATCTACAAAGCAAGTACAAGCACCCAATTCAGACACTCAAGAATTTTGCAGTGAATTATCGGATTACTTCATTAATAAAATTGAGGGGATCCGGAAAAGCATTCAGCAAAACAATTCCCCCCGTAGCCCCCCCGTAATTATCTACACCACACCTGCAGTAATTCACCACAGCCAGGTAAGTTCAAGCTGGAACCCATTTCTATTGATGCCATAAAAAATATCATCGGTGCTCTGCGCAACAGCACTGCACCGAATTATATCATCCCCACTAAACTGCTGAAGTAATGTGCTGACATCCTGGCACCTTCCATCACGCAGCTTATTAACCAGTCTTTCAGTGAGGGCATAGTGTCCTCTAAGTTGAAGGAGGGCATAATTCGACCCATTTTGAAGAAACCCAACCTGGACCCTAAGGATCCACTCCACCGCCGTCCCATAACAGGCCTAAACGCTCTCTCCAACGTCATGGAGAAAGTAGTGGTACAACAGCTGCAACAGCATCTAGATACCCACAACCTACTTGATCAATTTCAATCGAGATTCCGCCCCAGACACGGGACGGAAACAGCACTGATCAAGATATGGGACGACGTTCTCAAGGCCACAGACGAAGGAGAATCTTGTCTCCTGGTTCTGTTGGACCTAAGCGCAGCCTTCGACACAGTAGACCATAAGCTTCTATTGACTAGGCTAGCGGAAGTAGCCAAAGTCGCAGAAGGCGATTTATCTTGGTTCTCCTCTTTTTTGGAAAACCGATCTCAAATAGTGAAGTTAGGACCTTTCACTTCTGAGAAACGCACAGTATCGTGCGGAGTCCCTCAAGGATCCTCTCTGTCGCCGGTGTTATTCAACATCTATCTTCGTCCGCTTTTTGACATCATCAGCAGCCAAAAACTGCTCTATCACTCATATGCAGACGACACAAAACTATATTTTCGCATTTGCAATAAAAAGGATCACCACCTCGATCTAGAGACATGCCTCTCTTTGATAGAGAACTGGATGACAAAGAGTTATCTTAAACTCAACAGAGCGAAAACAGAACTTCTCCTGTTTCACGCCAAGCGTAGGAATCAACCTGCAACAACATGGACCCCCCCACACCCATTCTGGGCAAAATCATCACCCCTAGCGCCAAAGTCAAAAGTCTTGGGGTCATCTTCGACTCCTACATGACAATGGATGCACAAATAGGGTCAGTAGTCAGCGGATCTCACCATCTGCTGCGCCTACTACGCAGACTTACTCCTTTTATTTCCAAAGAAGACATATCGGTCGTGGTGGGAACAATTGTAAACTCCAGACTGGACTATGCCAATGCCCTTTACCTCGGACTCCCCAAGTACCAAATCGCTCGTCTACAAGTCATTCAAAACACGGCCGCTAGACTTGTGACTGGGAAAAAACCTTGGGAATCAATCTCACCTTCACTGAGAACCCTTCACTGGTTACCAGTAAAAGACAGAATCACTTTTAAAGCACTCTGTCTAACGCATAGATGTATACATGGGAATGCTCCCCATTATTTATGCAAAAAAATAAAAGCTCATAATCCCAATCGCGTTCTGCGATCCACCAATCAAAATCTACTCCAGATACCGAAAGCCAACTACAGGTCCAAAGGAGATAGAATATTCGCGGTCCAAGGTCCCAGACTATGGAACGCTTTACCAACCAGCATTCGGTTGGAGGAGAACCACCTAGCATTCAGGAGGAAGATCAAGACTCATCTCTTTTGATACCAAAGGAGACAGGAACAACAAGCGCCCAGAGGCGATTCAGTTCGCATGTGCCGCGCTATATAAGTTATTCATTCATTCATTCATTCAAGGGGTGTTTGTGCTCAATGGGGGGTCCATCTGTGCTGAAGGGGGGTCTGTACTGAAGGGGAGGTATGTGCTGAAGGGGGTCCATCTATGTTGAAGGGGGGTCTGTGCTTAAAGGGGGTCCATCTGTGCTGAAGGGGGGTCTGTGCTGAATAAAGGGGTCTGTGCAGAATGGGGGTCTGTGCTGAAGGGGGGTCCGTCTGTGCTGAACGGAGGGCTCTGTGCAGAATGGGGGGTCTGTGCAGAAGGGGGGTCCATCTGTGCTGAAGGGGGGGTCCATCTGTGCTGAAGGGGGGTCTGTACATTCTCTAGGCTATATTTATATGGGCATGGAGTGAAGCTGAATTATCTCAAGAGCTATTTCACACTGCCAGCTGGCCGCGTTAAATGAGACTGTGTATCGACGCTCCCGAAGCGCCCCCCCCCCCTCCCCTGAAAAAGTTTTAGCGGACGCCCATGTCTGCAGGTACATGTAACAGCCAGCAGCCGACTACACTGCCATTCACAAATGGTGATACCGCTCTGCAGCGCTTTGTGTCTATCAGCCCCTGCTTTTAAATATACACAGCCACAGCCAATGGATCACACAGTTCTACAGCACTGACTAATCTGTTTTTATAAATCAACAATCATCATTGCAGGGCCAGCACCATGTATTAAACAGCCCACCAGTGCAGCCTGTTCATTCAGGATAGTAAAAGATCAGTCAGCGCTTGTGTGATCTATTTTCCTGGGATGTGTATGTTTACAAGCAGCTGCAGATAGCCACACAGAGCCACAGAGCTGAGTGATCTTTTACAATTATGAATGAACAATCAGCACTGCCAGGCCAGCACTGATCTATCATTTACAGTAGGCCTCGTGTACACTGCTGCTAGTAAACGGACGTTAAGGAGCAGTGTGGCATTTTTTTCAGCTGCCCCTGAACTCTCCTCTATGTTATCTTATCAGTACATAGTTGTTTCTAGGCAGTTGGGATTAGAAGCATTTTGTTGCTCTTTTTTTGTTTATAGCGCAAAAAATCTAAAAACTATTTATGGGGAAAAAATGACATCAATTTTGTATGGGTACAACATCGCACCTCCGCGCATTTGTCAGTTAAAGCGACGCAGTGCCGTATTGCAAAAAATGGCCTAGTCGTTGAGCAGCCAAATCTTCCGGGGCTGAAGTGGTTAATGAATTCCAACAGTAAATGCTGGGGAACAGTCCACACAGGTAAGAGGTCATCAACAAATCGGTACCAACGAAGGACATTTTTATTCATAAATGTGTACATTGTCCCATTGGTACCGAGATAGTCCTTATTCTCACAGTGGAGACTAGTTTGGGGAACTGTCTCCCCCCAATTCTCAATTCACTAGGATCAGTGCTTTAAGTGGGCCGGAACGCGGCGGTACTCAGTACCGCCACTTCCAAAAATGGCCCTGGAGAGTACCAGCACCTCTCCGTGCGCCCAGTACGTGGGTTTCCCGTACCGGAACGCACTGGCGTAGTGGGGGGGCTCCTGCACCGGGCGAAAAATTGCAGGGGGGCAAAATCCTGGCGTCCGCAGAATGCACCACCGCCGCCGCCTTAGGAAAGGCCGCGGCTTTGGCCTAGCTCTGGAGCTATCGGCCATCTTGGTACACCCGGCGGCGGCGCACGATGAGTTTTTTTTCAGCCCTTCCGCCTGGTTGGCTGGTGGAACTGTCTGTCTCCCTTGATGTGGGAGTGGCGGGAAACACCAGCCAACTAGGCAGAAGGACTAAAAAAAAACAGATAACGGCGCAGGAGATTGGCGGGCGGTGGAGTGGGAGGCGCTGTACCTCTGTGCTGCGCTGATTGGCCTGGAAGTTGGAACATGTGTTTACAGCGCGGCGGCGGCAAGTTTCTCCATCTCCAGCAAGGTAAGCAAAACACTCTCCTGTACCACAGGGGAGAAAGAGAAAAGGGGGGGGGGGTCGGTGTAAATCTAAAGGGGTGCACTGCCTGATCCCCACCTATCCACCTCAGAGCCTGTCATTTTAGTAAGACTGCTGGGACTTGTAGTTCTCCATCTTCTCCTGGGGCTCATGGAGATTGGAGAACTACAAGTCCCAGCAGGTTATACATACAATAAGGCTCTGAGGTGGATGGGTGTGGATTGCATGCACCTGAGCCCCAGGAGAAGATGGAGAACTACAAGTCCCAGCAGGTTATAATATAAGGCTCCTAGGTGGATGGATGTCCGGACACCCATCCATCTCGGAGGCTTATATTATAACCTGCTGGGACTTGTAGTTCTCCATCTTCTCCTGGGGCTCAGGTGCATGCAATCCACACCCATCCACCTCAGAGTCTTATTGTATGTAGAACCTGCTGGGACTTGTAGTTCTCCAATCTTCATGAGCCCCAGGAGAAGATGGAGAACTACAAGTCCCAGCAGTCTTACTAAAATGACAGGCTCTGAGGTGGATAGATGTCTGGACAGTGACAATTGGTGGCACAGTGGTGACAATTGGTGGCACAGTGGTGACGATTGATGGCACAGTGGTGACAATTGGCATGGTACAGTGACTGCATTTGATGGCATGGCACAGTGGTTGCGTTTGTTGGCATGGCATAGTGGTGACAATTGATGGCACAGTGGCTGCATTTGATGGCATGGCACAGTGGTTGCGTTTGGCATGGCACAGTGGTGACAATTGATGGTACAGTGGCTGCATTTGATGGCATGACACAGTGGCTGCGTTTGATGGCATGACACAGTGGCTGCGTTTGATGGCATGGCACAGTGGTGACAATTGATGACACAGTGGCTGCATTTGATGGCATGGCGCCCTGTGATTGGGCATATGTGGTCATGCGCTAGCGCCGGGGGGGGGGGGCGAAAAAAAACGTTCTGCCCCGGGGGGGGGGGGGGGGGGAGCAGCGGCGCCTAATAGAGTACCGGCACCTCTTTTGGCCCACTTAAAGCACTGACTAGGATGATGGTACCTCTCTTATAACCCCTGTTTCCTCTTCTTTGGAAGTTACCTTTTGAGGCCTACTCCCTCAACCTTGTATTTAAAGTGGAAGCTCAGTCAAAATCTGAAAGGGGTTGTAAAGGTAAAAAAATAAATCCCTATATAGCTTCCTTTAGCTTAGTGCAGTCCTCCTTCACTTACCTCATCCTTCCATTTTGCTTTTAAATGTCCTCATTTCTTCTGAGAAATCCTCAATTCCTGTTCTTCTGTCTGTAACTCCACACAGTAATGCAAGGCTTTCTTCCTGGTGTGGAGAAAGCCTCTTGGGGGGGGGGGGGGGGGGGGGGGGGGGGGGCAAGCAAGAGGGTCAGGACGCTCTTTACTTTGCTTATAGAGAAAGAAGCTGTGTGTTAGTGGTCTGCTCGCCCCCTCCCCCCTCAAGAGGCTTTCTCCACACGAGGGAGAAAGCCTCGCATTACTGTGTGTACTGTGTAGTTACAGACAGAAGAACAGGAAGTGAGCATTTTTTAGAAAAAATAAGGACATTTAAAAGCAAATCGAAGGATGAGGTAAGTGAAGGAGGACTGCACTAAGGTAAAGGAAGCTATTTAGGGGATTTTTTTTTTTACCTTTACTACCCCTTTAAGCCTTGTCGGCTCTTCTTATTGTTTCATAAAAGTTAAAACAAATGTATTGAGAGTTTGCCTTTAAATGGGAATCTGTACTAAAAGAAGTACAGAAGCTACTATTACTTCTAAAAATGCTATTTGCAGAGCTGTCTTTGGATTTAATATTTTGAGACGTTGATCTGGAACAAGCATACACTTTAGTAAAGTCAGAGTGAAGTTACTAGTGCCAAATCCTAAATACAAATAGCTCACGTTGAAAAAGCTTCAGATGCTTCAGCAGGATTTCAGGAAGAATCACCACTAACCAGAATGTGTTGAAAGCTTGCTGAAGCCTGCTTGCAGCTTATTTAAAGACTGAAGTGAAGTTATAGTTTAACCGCTTGCCGACCATGTCACGGACTGGTACGTCAGCAGAATGGCACGGCTGTGCAAAGCAATGTATATATACGTTGCTTTGAATTTCGCACCATGCGCGAGCGTGCCCCTGCCACAAGCTCCGTGACAATGCCTGTGAGATCCGTTGAATCGATATCCGCTGGTGTCCCGTGATTGTGTTACGGAGCTGCAGAACAGGTGGATGCCTCTGCTTTGTGACAGGACACTGATCACGGGAACAGTGATCACTGTTGTGTCACTTGTAGCCCAGCCCCCACACAGTTAGAATCACTCCCTAGGACAACACTTAAAGCGGAGGTTCCGCGGCTTAACGATTTTTAACTTTTAGGTGCAATGCATAGTCAAACATATCACAAATTCACACTCACTTGCTAGCCAATTTAAATCGTATTGCCTCGTTTTCTGTCCTAAAGAAGAAGTTTTAAAAACAGATCCAGGCGTTCTCCATCTTGCTTGTCGGCATTGTGAAACCCACAAGCAAAGACTTCCTGGATGCGGTGACAGTGCAGATCGTCTCCTGTAAATCTTGTGACATCATTCCCAGGAGACATTGCGATCAGCACCCATAACACACTGGGCCGTCGGGGAATAACGAAGGACACGCCCACTCCCACAGGGAACAGTACCCTGAAAGCTACATACAAAACAACTGATTAACGGTAATCGTTGAGCTACGGGGAAAAAAAAGCATTGATGCTACATGTACTAAGCATGCGGTTTATAGTAATAGAAACTTAAAATTTAGGGTGAACCTCCGCTTTAACCCCCTTCCTTGTCCCCTAGTGGTTAACACCTTCCCTGCCAGTGTCATTTACACAGTAATTAATGATCTTTTTTATAGCACTGATCGCTGTCTAAATGACAATGGTCCCAAAATAGCGTCAAAAGTGTCCAATGTGTCTGCCATAATGTCGCAGTCACGATAAAAATCGCTGATTGCCGCCATTACTAGTAAAAAAAAATATAAAAAAATTGCAAAAACTTTTACGCAAACCAATTAATAAACACTTATTGCGGGTTTTTTTTTGCCAAAAATATGTAGAAGAATACATATCGGCCTAAACTAAGGAAAACATTAGCTTTTTTATATATTTTTGGGAATATTTATTATAGTAAAATGAAAAACTTTTTTTTTGTTTATAGCGCAAAAATAAAAACCGTACAGGTGATCAAATACCACCAAAACAAAGCTCTATTTGTGAGAAAAAAAAAGGAAGTCAATTTTGTTTGGGAGCCACATTGCACGACCACGCAATTGTCAGTTAAAATTTCACAGTGCCGAATCTCAAAAAGTGGCCTGGTCATTTGGCAGCCAAATCCTCCGGGGCTGAAGTGCTTAAAGTGTAGGCCAGCATTCCAAACAAGAAATACATTCAACATCCCCAGACTGGAAGCAGCTTTGCTGCAAATGTTTGTAAAAGCTTAATGTACACACTGCTCTTAAACAAGCTAAAACCTTTGTGTGCAGGGCTAGGTACAGTTGTTTTGGTGCTCATTTGACTTGCATTATCTACTCATTTATCCATTTGTATCATAAGCCACATTGTGTTTGTTGCTGTATTCACCACATCTGGGTGACATAATCTTCAATAAGAAGGGGGTCAGGACCAGTGGTGTATTTAGGTTTTGTGCTGCCCTAGGCCTGACTAAACTCGTGCACCCCCTAATTTAAATATGACCCACCCCCTTCCTGTCAAAGCCACACCCATTTCTGTTTAAGACCCACCCTGACATTTTCGAGTGGGGACACTAGGGGACACTCTCAATGCCTGGGGGGGGGGGGGGCATTGGATTCTCTTAATTTGCATAGATTTCCTATCACTTCCTGTTTAGCTATGGGGCAGAAAGTGAAGGGAAATCTCTGCAATGGGACAGGGATGGTAAAAAAAATAAACTGAAAGGGGCTATAACCCTCCCTTACTATATCCAAAATGAAAAAAAAAGTGTTGCCTATGTAGCGCCCATGTACTTCAAAGTATGGGTGCTAGTGAAATTTAGGGGAACGATCAGAGTGTAAGTTTACTTTGATCTTAATTTTGATTATGTTTGGCTCTCTGTTTCAGCTTGGCTGAGGTTGGAGTGCAGACGCCATTTACTCTAGCTGCCAGATCTGTGAGAGGGACCTGTCCAGGTACACTATACCCACTCAAGTTGGAGTGGCGCAGAAAGACTGATTTTTGTCGGAAGCAGGATTGCTTCAATATCCAAGGCCTGAGTCTGCTACTCTCCTTCAAAACCCTTTCTTCTACCCTTCCTCACCAGTTGTCTGTTTTTACCCGGCTCTATAAAAGAGACTTCCTATTTGCAGACATTCCTTTATTGCTACTGAGTTCATCATTCACCCTAGACACTTCACCAGAGCCATGAGGTAACATGCCATCCCTTTTTAACCAGCGGCTCCTTCAGGGGTGAGCGCTTCACCTATAGTTCTACTTCAAGCACAAATTTCTGATAATTTTATGGAGAGGACTAAGAAGCTATAACCATGCCAATGGTACAGCAGAAAACATATAGCACAGTGAGGAAGGTTCCAAGATGATAGGACAGTCAAAATTAGAAACAGCGGCCCAGATTCACAGAGCGATTACGCCTGCGCAACAGGAGATGCGCGTGCGTAAGTCGAAATGTGCGCGTGCGTTTCGATGCACGGCATCCCCAGAACGAGATACGCAAAAAATCTACTTTTTTTTGTCCCGCGTAATTTCGTTAGACTGGCGCATCCGTCCGCGCAAAAGTGCGCTAGACAGACCATTGATTTGCTAGTCAAATATGCTAATGAGGGACTTACGGGGATCCACAAAAGAACGTTGGGGCAGCGCAGGCGACGCAGTGTGCGCAACAGCAAAATGTCCTGTCTAAAATTAGACCATATAAAAGCTGGTCTAAAAAGAGAAAAAAAGTCTACTTGTTAGATAAAGCAACACTGTTAGTGAGGAGCTCAGCAGTCACACGTGTTGCACAACAATCTGTATGCCAACATGCCAGGGGCATCGTCGCACATAGCTATACTACTGACTTTAGATGAACAAAGAAGGATGAGGGCACGGAGGATGGCACAGAGGATGGCACGGGAGAGGATATACCGCACCCGCATAGACCTGTTTGGCATGAGTGATTCTGAGGTGTTTCGCATCTTCAGATTCACCCCTCATGTCATCCTGGAATTAACCACAACCCTGCAGGAGGACATCACCAGCCCAACACACCGCTCACATGCAGTGCAGCCACTGGTCAAGGTCAGTGGCGTAACCAGAGTTATTGGCGCCCGGGGCAAAACTTTTTTTTCGCCCCCCCCCGGCACTAGCGCATGACCACATACGCCCAATCACAGGGCGCCATGCCAATCAATTGCCACCACTGTACCATGCCATCAATTGTCACCACTGTGCCATCTATCGTCACCACTGTCCCACCAATCATCACCACTGTGCCACCAATCGTCACCACTGAGCCACCAATTGTCACCACTGAGCCACCAATTGTCACCACTGAGCCACCAATTGTCACCACTGAGCCACCAATTGTCACCACTGAGCCACCAATTGTCACCACTGAGCCACCAATTGTCACTGTCCAGACATCTATCCACCTCGGAGCTTTATATTATAACCTGCTGGGACTTGTAGTTCTCCATCGTCTCCTGGGGCTCAGGTGCATGCAATCCACCATCTTTGTTCAGTTTTTCTTACTGCTGGGACTTGTAGTCCCATAGATGGTGGATCGCATGCACCTGAGCCCCAGGAGACGATTGAGAACTACAAGTCCCAGCAGGTTATAATACAAGGCTCCGAGATGGATGGGTGTCCGGACAGAGCCTTATTGTATGATAATGTATAACCTGCTGGGACTTGTAGTTCTCCAATCTCCATGAGCCCCAGGAGAACTACAAGTCCCAGCAGTCTTACTAAAATAACAGGCTCTGAGGTGGATAGGTGGGGATCAGGCAGAGCACCCCTTAAGATTTACACCGACACCCCCCCCCTTCTTACCTTGCTGGAGAAACTAGCCGCCGTCGCGCCGCGCTGTAAACACATGTTCTAGGCCAATCAGCGCGCCCTTCTGTCTGGTTGGCTGGTGTTTCCCGCCACTCCCACATCAAGGGAGACAGACAGTTCCACCAGCCAACCAGGCGCGCCGCCGCCGGGTGTGCCAAGATGGCCGACAGCTCCAGTGCTAGGCCCAAGCCGCGGCCTTTCCTGAGGCGGCGGCGGCGGCGGCGCATTCTGCGGACGCAAGGATTTCGCCCCCCGCAATTTTTCGCCCGGTGCAGGAGCCCCCCCTGCCCCCCCCCTCGCTACGCCAGTGGTCAAGGTCATGGCAACACTCCATGTCCTTGCCAGTGGCTCTTTTCAAAGAACAAGTGGAGTGGTGGCTGGGATGTCACAGTCCTCCATGAGCAGATGTGTGCACCAGGTTGTCCCTGCAATCCTCAGACGCATGGCCAACCAAATCATCAAACCCACCACTGAGGAGCTGCGACTGAAGGCAATGACAGATTTCTACAGAATTGCCAGATTCCCACGCACTGTGGGGGCCATTGATTGCACACATGTGGCACTCCAGCCCCCCCAGGAGACAGAGCACATGTACCGCAATCGGAAGCATTGGCATTCCATCAATGTACAGGTGATAGTCGATGCCCAAGGCCTCATATGGCACGTCCGTGCCAAACACCCAGGGTCCAGCCATGACAGCTACATATACAATCAATGCCACATCCGAATGGAATTCGAACAGAACGTGTATGGGGCCACCTGGCTGGTTGGTGAGTGACATGGGAGTCAGGCATGACTATCCCCTCCCATGATGCACACATCACAAGGGCCACATGCATGACTAACATCCTCCTGTCTTTTCCCTTACAGGTGACTCTGCATATCCACTGGGACCCCATCTCATGACTCCTATCCGGAACCCCCAAACCCCAGGAGAGGAAAGATACAATCAAGCACATGCCCAAACACGAGCAGTGGTGGAGCGCACCTTTGGCCTACTAAAGTCACGTTTCCGATGCCTGGATAAGTCTGGGGGTACCCTCTTGTATTCCCCAAACTTCGTGTGCCAGATCATCGGTGCATGTTGCATGCTGCACAACTTCGCAGTAAGAAAGGGCCTGCAGATTGACCTACGTGATGACCTGACCCCTGAACCAAACAATCCCCCCCTAACCGAGGCTACCCCGTCTTCTGAGGGAAGAGCAGCCAGGAGACAACTCACATTGGGCATCTTTGCACGTTAAACACACACATTAATCATGGCACAATGAGAATGCATGCATGCACACCACTGTGGTCCCTAGCACACACACCCCACATCCACATCAAATTGGATTGGCACCAGTCCACCATGCAGGACTTGTGAGCAGCAACGCCACGCCAAGGCTCCAATTATGTCACTGTACATTCATACACCACATTCAAACAGCATTCACAACCCAAAAAAACAAAAAAAAAAAAAACAGCAGGAAAACAAACGAACAGAAATATATCAATCAAACAAACAGTCTCTCAAACACTTATCAAAAAACACTTTCAAAGATCTACTAACAAACACTTGATCACACAGAACACTAATCTGACAACTACAGAACACACCGCAACGAACAACAGGACAAAAGCACTTGGTTAAATGGGAAGGGACAAAGGGATGTACTTTTGCAATGCAAGTGCGTTTGTGTGTGTCTATTTATGCTGTTTGCGTAGTTCACAACGTTGCCCTAGTCCATTTCCTATTTCACTGATTGCGCCGCTCCCGAGTTGTGAGCATGCGCACAGCGGAGCTGACATGGTCTCCTTCAAGCGTGCATGCGCGAGCCGGCCGGCCCTTCATTTGCATGGGGTCACGGCTCATTTCAATGTAACACGCCCACGTCCTTCCCAATTTGTATTACTCCTCCTTACGCCTCTGAAAAAAGTGTTACGCATGCACAATTTCCTGCGCAAAAGCTACGAGAATAGGGTGATTACGCGGCAAAATTGCGCAAGTCTAACGTAAAGGCGGTGCGCTACGCCGGTCCAATAATGCGCAGATGTACCTGAATCTGGGCCAGCGTGCCTTACACCAACAGTGTAGCATAAGCCAGCGGGGACACTTTCCATGCTGCTCCCCTGCAAAGTGCTGCCCTAGGCCTGTGCCTTGTTAGCCTAGGCCAGGATACAGCGTTGGTTAGGACTCCTTAAAACATTTGCTGGATCTCATCCTCTGTGCCCAGCACCAGAGAAACAAATGACTTCCCCAGTGGACAAGACTGAAACATTGAGTTTGTTTCTAAGGTAACCAAAAAAAGATTATAACAATCTATCTTTCAACAATCAATATAGTCCATGCTCTGACTATAATAAAAAGTTGGTTATGAAGCATTGGATCTTCGTAAAGTCTGAGGGTGGGTTCACACCTATGCAAATTTAATTGGATGCGGTTTTACCTATTTGCATGACAGGAGATTGCGACCGGCTCTCTATGGAGCTGGTTCACATATCTCCATTGTGGTTGCGGAGCAGCTTGCGCAGGAGTGCTGTGCGTCATTGGCTCTGTTTTATTTGGCCCTGATTCATCCCAGAAAGAGGGCATTAAGCGTGCACGGGCGCAGCCCCTCTATCACGCCACCCCCGTATATGTATCATGGATAGATTCATCCTGCCGTCTGTTCCCTTTTAGGATGCTGGGTGCCTGAATTACAGTGGTGGGGGTGTTTTTTTGAAGCACCTGATAGGAGCCATAGGCTCTAATAGGCTTCAAAATAGGGTGGACTCAGAGCGCAGAGCATGGCACTCAGAACCCACCAAGATGTGTTAGAAAAGCAAATTAATATTTGCTTTTCTAACACTGAAACGCCTCTCCGCCAATCACGAAGCGCGGGTCTAATAGCCATCACCTGATTGGCTGAAAAGACAGGCGCTCCTATTAGACGCCTAGCAGGAAGAAAGAAGACATGCATGGAGGACACGCTGCCCATTCCACCCGTAGCTGCATTTGATGGGCACAGTGGCTGGAACTAATGGCACAGTGGCTGCATTTGATGGCACAGTGGCTGCATTTTATGGCACAGTGGCTGCATTTGATGGGCACAGTGGCTGCATTTGATAGCACAGTGAGGCTGCAATTAATGTTTTTTTTCAGTATTTTTCTTTTTGTTCCCCCCCCCCATAATGTTTAAGCACCAGCTGCCATTGGAACAGGGACTCACTGGACCCCTGCTGTGAGGATGCATATGTCGGAGGTGTCAACCCAGCCTTAATCTACAGTATGTTTGGCCAATAATTTGGCATCCGCATCTGGTTTATTTAAAAAAGTTCATAAAAATACTAGTAGACAGCAACTTTTTAAATATGAAGTGCCATTTTGCAAGCATTGGACAATTGGTGTGTTGGTGTGTGCCAGTGAACAATAGCACGTTATAATCTTAGGTTGTTCTTAATTTTTGCACTGATAGGCATGCTACAATGTATGTGTGCCGCCCTTGTACAATAGCGTGTGAATTACCACACTGCATAACTGTTAAGCAAGCCTCAAGGTTTCTAGCTTAAAGGAGTAGTAAAGGAAAAAAATTTTTTCGCTGAAATGACTGTTTACAGGGTATAGAGACATAGGGCCAGATTCACGTATTCCAGAGCATCTTTGCTCTGGAGTAACGCTTCTGATTTGCGTTGCGCTGCCGAATTTTTAGGAGCAAGTGCTGTCATTCACGAAGCACTTGCTCCTAAAGTTGCGGCAGCGCATCGCAAATGAGCCGGCGGAATTCAAATGTCGCGGGTACGGGGCGTGTAGTATGCTAACTACGCGCGATCCCGCCGCCGACGTACTGCGCATGCGTCGAGTGTCAAAACATCCCCGTGCGCATGCTCCAAAATCTGTGAATGAACGTCAATGACGTCACATTCCCATTCATGACCGTTTTACGCAAGCGACGTTTTTTTTTTTTTTTCCCGACGCGATGACGACGCCTATACCTAACATAGGATACTCCAGCCCCATGTAGGTATATCTATGCGCCGCGTATCCCGTCCGGAAACGTCGTAACGTCACTGCGTCGCGCCGGATTTCGATCGTGAATTGCCGATTTCCGCTCATTAACATATTTTTTGAGCGTAAATCGGCGGGAACGCCCCCGGCGCCATTTTTAAGTTGAAGTAACGATGCGATGGCGAAACTCAGTTACGCTGCTCGCATCGGAACTTCAACCCGGCGTTTCTTGTTTTCTGGTTACAGAAAACAGAAACGCCGGCTCAAAGCCACTGTTACGCTGGCGGATCACTCGATCCGCCAGCGTAACCTTTCATGAATCTGGCCCATAATAGTTAACTTTTAAAAATGATTAAAAATAGATAAAAATCAATCATATAATGTGCCTGCAGTTTAGTTTCATTTTTAGACTAGTTTCAGTTTGTTCTGTGTGTACAGAGACACACGGAACACAAACAAACAAACACAGGGCAGTGTTTGTTTTTAAAATGAATCTGATTGGTTCTGAGGAGTTTGAGGCGGCGTACACACGACCAAAAAACTCGTCGGGCGAAACTCATCGTTCCGCCCATCGAGTTCCTAGTTCGGCAGTCAAAAAGCTTGTCGAGCCAAATTTTCCCATTGAACAACGAGGATATAGAGAACATGCTCTCTTTTTGGCTCGACGAGCTTCCCGACGGGTTGCTCGGCAAAAAGTGTACACACGACTGGTTTCCTCGGCAGAATACGTCTCCCATCAAGGTTCTTGCTGGATTCTGCCGAGAAACTCGTCGTCTGTACGGGGCCTTAGACACATAGCAATCACATCTTCTTGATCATGGACCACAATGAAAAGCTACCATGAGTTTTTTTATAAGGAGCCAGACAAGCAGGAAGTGTGGAGTTCAGCAAGGGATTACAGCAACTTCTAAGCAAAAACGGACATGGAGGACATGAAAGCAGGACTGCTATAAGGTAAAGCAAGCTATTTAGCATTAAAAAAAAAAATCCTTTACTGATCCTTTAACTGCTTGCCACCTTTTTCTGGGCTACCTAATTTTATGACCACTTTGAATGGCTATCACTGTGGTCACATGATTGGAAGCCTATCCTACAAACTTCCAATGTACACAGGAAAATTAAGAGTTTGTGAACCGATATTATAGCTGTTCCCAGCTGATAAATGGGGAGCATGAGAGATTGACCTTTGAAGCAGCAAGGTCCATATGGGAAGGTGAACACCTGTCTATAGGATTTCAGTTGGTGAAGCTTAACACACTTTTAGTAAACATATATTGGTAAGAAGGACTGCATTGATCATGGACCGATTTGTGTTGTTCATTGTTTCTGCACGTGTACATAATTTTCATTTGTTACACAAAGTTGGAGAAGTTTGTGTCACTGCACAATACTTTGATATTATCCCCTTGCTGCCGAGGGTACGCACATATGTGTCCTCGGATTTCAGGGGTTATATCGGGACGATGCCCGCAGCTGCAGGCATCATCCCTATCCCGTTGTGTAGAGCTGGCGATCGGCTTTCCGGTGATAACAACCGATGCGGCTAAAAGCCGCTCAGTTGTTATCCCGGAGGAGCGGGAGGGGACATAACCCCTCCCATCGCCTCTGCTGCACTGACCGGGCCCTCCCATCCCACCAGGAGAACCTATCCACGATGCACCTCTTCCAGTGCCTAACCACAGACTGGAATGAAGCCGTAAATGGCTTAATTCCAATCTCCTGACTATAAACACGGAAGCAACTTCACTTCCTGTTTACTCGGCTGCCAATGGCGCCGGATTTAAAAAAATATGCAGTATTCAGAATCGCCTCTTTTAGCGATCTGAATACTTTTAAGTGTAAAGGAAGGATCGGGGATATCTTAGACCCCCTGATTACTCCATAAAGAGTACCTGTCACCACCTATTACTGTCACAAGGGATGTTTACATTCCTTTCATGTAACTTTACTTTTATTTTTTTTTTAAATAAAGTAAATTTTTCCCAAAAAGTTGCGTTTAAAACACTGCTGCACAAATACCGTGTGACATAAAATATTGCAACAATTCACCTTTTCACAAAAAGGCACAATTTAAAGTTTGCACATAACATTTTGTTTATTGACAGCTTTATCTTTTAGATTAAGTAAGAATTTAGGAAATTATGTTGTATTTGTATGTGCTAATAATGATTTTTTATTTTTTTCAAATATATATTAGATAAACATTTGTGCAACTATCATGGGACATAAAACAACAGCAACATACAGTTAGGCCGCGTACACACAATAGGTTAGCCAGAGGACAATGGTCTGATGGACCGTTTTCATCGGTCAAAACCGATCGTGTGTGGGCCCCATCGGTTATTAAACCTTCGGTTAAAAAAAAAAGCCAACTTGCTTTAAAATCCACGCATGCTTAGAATCAAGTCGACACATGCTTGGAAGCATTGAACTTCATTTTTTTCAGCATGTCGTTGTGTTTTACATCACCGCGTTCTAATCCCGATCGTTTTTTTAACCGATGGTGTGTAGGCACATCAGATCATCAGTCAGCTTCATCGGTTAACCGATAACAACGGTCCTTCGGACCGTTCTCACCGGATGGACTGATTGTGTGTACGAGGCTTAATTCTACAGCTCCTGTGCTTTCAGAAAATACATGGTTTGAGGGGTCTTTTACCAATGTTCACTGCTGTCATGGGTGTCCGCTTCGGCAGCAGCGATACAGAGTCGCATTTTACCCTTTATTCGACCGCTAGTGGGGGGTTAAAAGCCCCCCCACAATAAAATGTAAAAACACCCCACTGTGCCCCCCTGCATCTTTCAATATCTCTTTGTCACTACTGTGTACCCCCTCTCCACAACTGCACCTCTGGACCCCTTTACATTACACAGCACCTCACAGCTCTGGACCCCTTTACACTACACAGCACCCCACAGCTCTGGACCCCTTTACATTACACAGCACCCCTTTCCCTTGACTGAAACACTACGCTATATTGACAGTATATTTATTTTGGGTCTAAAATAGGAACCTTTTGGAATGAGGGACAAATGGATTTGATTTCAGAAGAGGGACAGGCACTCTAAATAAGGGACAACTAAAAACGATGTCGTAGGCTACAACTCTGTGTTGTGTTTGCTCTGCATTTTCAGACTTGCTAAAAATACATCAGAAAATAGTCTAGTGTTACCTGTGGCAACAGATGTTGGAATAAACAAAGCACAGGCCTGGTAAACTATATAAACCGGCGCTCCCCTCCTCTGTCCTCTGACGCTCATATCGTATGTCACAGAGCTGGGTCTGTGTGCAAGGTACCGCCCCTCTAATTCGGCTCATGTGATAGGCGGAACACTAGAAGACTATCAGAGCATCCGAACTAGGTGGGCAAGACCTTGCACACAGACCCAGCTCCAAGACATATGATAAGAGCGCCTGGGGACAGAAGGAGGGGAGCGCTGCAGTTGCCGCTTAAAGCGGTCCCAGGGCCAGTTCGGCCCTGCTCCTGGCTCTGCCTGGTGATTCCAGGGGGGGGGGGGGGCAAACGACCCCCCTTGCCCTATGGAGTGGACGCCCATGACTGCTGTAAGAGAAAAACAGTAGAAAATACAAATAAATAAAAACATAGGCCTGCCAGCGAAAGGGTTAAAACGTACCAGACACATATCAATCTTTACATACGTTTTATTTTTAATTCATACAAAACAATTTGACTGCATTTTAAAATAGTTTTACTTGGTTTTGCTTATTATTTTAATTCAATCTTAATTAAAAGTGTTACTTTAATAATTTAAAAAGCATCTTCTTTTCAATTATTTTTTTCAGCATGTGATAAAACATTACATTTTAAAAACAAATTCAATACATTTGTCACAGGCACTGAAGACCCATTGAAAGCTCTCAACAGTTTTTACATTTGTCTGAATGCTTTATTTTCCTTTTATACAAGAAAATAAAATGCATAACCCTTGACAATTGTGTAGAGACACAACTGAAATATTACAACAATCAGATTATTGAAGGACCAGGTTGAAACATGTTTGGGTGTATTAAGGCTTCTAAGGTCTTCACCTTTCACTGGCATATGTTAGAGGAAATTCAATTAGCAATGAGCCCACAAGATTTCAAATTGTTATAGAGGGAATTTTATTGGATTTTACATTGCAGACCTTGTCTTCCTACGACCTTAATGAAGAAGCCAACAATAAATGTTTATTGTTCTGATTCAGTTCTAACATAAGTCCTGTTACTGCTTTATGTGAATTTATATAGTTTTTTTCTACACTCTTTCCACAATACATTGATAGGATTTTTTTTACTTGTTTCTGCTTTCAAGTTTTATTTTCTTTACTCTTTTTAGTGTGAATTATTGCAGTGTTCAAACACTTTTAAAAAAATGTGCATTTATTTTGCTTCATTCCATTTTACTGTGCTATTATTATTATTATCATGCAATTTTTATCACTGGCTGCCTTTGTCTATTTTTAAACTCTTTTTCTCTCTACCTTTATAGCTCTAGTAGAGTATATTTTAATGTTAGCTATTGATTATTGCAGAAAGTTTGGAGTTTAAGTGATTCCATTTATTGGCTAACTTACGTATATTATTAAAGATGCAGGCTTTCAGGATGACTTAGATCCATATTCCGTCTTATACCATTGTTTATACAATGGTATAAAACCTGAATATGAGATCTAAGTCATCCCAAAAGTCTGCATCTTTATTAACTTTAAGGGGAGTTCCACCCACAATTTCACTTTTTAAATATAATTACCCCTGTAATACATAAGCTTAATGTATTCTAGTAAAGTTAGTCTGTAAACCAAGGTCCATGTTGTTAGGTTGTTACAGCATTTAGTTTATAATCTAGAAATAGACCTTGGCCATCTTAAGTGCGGGCATCATGAAGCCAGACTGTATGACTTCCTGGATTTCAGCTTTGCATATCTCGCACATGCTCAGTGCTGCACAAGCAATGTAATAGGTTTCAGTCAGGTTTGCAAGGACTACTGGGAAACATGATGCCTATCCCAGAAACCCTTGCAAATAGCATTGTGACTTAATAGCCTAGGCTAATAAAGAGGAGGAAGTAATGAAGGACTACAAAATAAAGGTATTTACAAGCAACAAAATAAATAAAAATTGTCCATTCTGAACACTATGGGCCAGATTCAGAGACCGGTAACTCCTGTCTAACTCCTGTTAGACTGGAGTACTTTCGAATTACGCGCGCCGTATCACTAGTTTGAATCCTCAAACCATGATACGGCCGCGTTGGGCTTCGATCTGACAGGCTTACGTCTCCGTACGCCTTCGGATCTACGCTGCAATCTTTGCTGGGTGGAGTTTGCGTCGTTTTCAGCGTCAGGGTATGCAAATGAGCTTTTTCCGGCGATCCACGAAGTTACGAGCGTCGTTCGCAATCTCTTACGTCATCTTTTTGCTGCGTAAAGTTATTCCAGCTATTAGCTGCTCTAACGTTACGCGGCCCATGTTAAGTATGGCCGTCGTTCCCGCGTCGACTTTCAATTTATTTTTTATTTTTTACGTAAGTCGTTCCGGAATAGGAATGTCCGTAAACGACGCTACTAAAAAAAAAAAGACGTAACGACGTGATTTCGCGCGATGCACGGCGGGAAATTTCTGAACGGAGCATGCGCACGGGAACGCGCCTAATTTAAATTCCTCACGCACCCTAATCGTGTAGTTAGATTCCGCCGGGAGAAATAGACTACGCCGCCGTCCCTTTACGGGCCAAAATCTCTCTGAATTCCTCGTAGAGCCAGGTAAAATACGGCGGCGTAGTGTATCTCTGAGGCCGCGTACACACGATCAAATCTGTCTGCTGGAAACGGTCTGCTAGACCGTCCCAGCAGACAGATTCGATCGTGTGTACGGGCGAGCCGACGGATTTGGCCACCCGACAGATTTCAAAGCATGCTTTGAAATCTATCGGGTGGGAACCCGTCCGCCCGACATGTCTGCTGGTTAGTACACTTACCAGCAGACATGTCGTCTCGCACCGGCGCCGAATGGATTCGGCGCATGCGTGGAAGTGTTTTACTTCCTGGTGCCGTGACGTGGCGGCGTCAACGTCACCGTCACGTCACCGACACGTCAGCGCGCCGTCTGCTGGCGGGGATTTTGGTTTGCTCGTGTGTACACGCGAGCAAACCAAAATCCAAACAGACAGATTTGTTCAAATCGGTCGGACAGACCGTTTTGAACAAATCTATTGCCTCGTGTGTACGAGGCCTTATACTCTGCGCCTATGTAATTCTATGTGAATCTGGCCCTATGAGATTAGGGCATGCAGCATAGACAAACATAAAAAAATGGGTGGAACTCCACTTTAAGTTAACCAATAACTTCAAACTTATACATTGTAATATGTTTCCTCCTCCATTTCCTCCATTTCCTTACCCCTCTAGTTTGAGCTGTCACTCTAGACCACTGTGTCCATTTTCTCTCTTGCCAGTTTGTCTGCCCTTTGTTGCTGTTATTTCCAGTTTTGCTATTTAATTGTATTTCATTTTTTGTGATAGTGTGCAGTCTTTACTATTAACATACTTTTCACTTCTTTTTCTTTCTTTATTTTTTACCCCTCACCCTCTGTTTTCACTCATTTGACCTTAATTCCCTATTGTAATGCCAAACCTTTTATTTATGTATGCACTATACCTTTTAACCTAGACAGTAATATTCTGCTTCAACTTACTCCAGTATGTTTCTGTGCAAAAAAAACAAGCAAAAAAAAAGGCTGACCCCTTAACTTTATATGACTGACATACTGACGCTAACCCTCTCTAAACCCTAAAGCCCCATACACAAGGTCGGACTTTTGACCAACCAACTTCAAAATCTGCAACTTTTCAAATTTGTCCGATCATGTGTACGCTCCATCGGACCAACTTTTTCTGGTTTCATCCGACAAAAAGTTGGGTCTGCGAAAGGACCAACTTTTTGGCAACAAAAGTCCGATGGTGCCTTGTGTGACCGTGTGTACAGCAATCCAACCAACTTTTGTACAAAGTGCAAATACGCATGCTCAGAACCAATGTTATAATCAACCAACAATAGCAGAAGTTAACCAAATGGTGGCGGTAAAGAGCAGAAAAGAGCAGAAAAAACACGTGATGATGGGAAAGTTTTAGAAAAGTTTGCAGAAAAGTCTGACTGTGTGTATGCTATGGGCGTGACCGGACAAATCAATTAGGACAAAAATCCAAGGGAAATTTTGTTGGATGTCCTACCGTGTGTACGGGCCTTAAGTCTTAAAATCATCCTTACATTACCTTTAACACAATTAATACATTTATAGCTAGATTCAGGTACCTTTACGCCGGCGTATCTCCAGATACGCCTCTGTAATTTCAAATGTGCG
Organism: Rana kukunoris; assembly: GCA_029574335.1. Lineage (NCBI taxonomy): Eukaryota > Metazoa > Chordata > Amphibia > Anura > Ranidae > Rana > Rana kukunoris. Next base: position 97,523,466 of record CM056051.1, read on the forward strand.
CCGTCGCATCTTTACGCCGATTCACAAAGCGAGATACGCTGAAAAACATGGCTTCAGCCGTCCGACGTAACTTGCCTACGCCGGCGTATCGTGGGCTCATAGTTACGCTGGACGCATTCGGCGTTCCCATATTAAATATGCAAATGAGCAAGATATGCCGATTCACGAACGTACGTACGCCCGATGCAGTAATCTACGCCGTTTACATAAGGTGTTTTTCGGCGTAAAGATAAACCACCAAAAAGATGGCGCAGCCCATGTTAAGTATGGACGTCGAAACAGCGTTGTATTGTACGTCGTTTACATCATTTGCGTAAGTCGTACGCGAATAGGGCTGTGCGTAAGTTACGTTCACGTAGAAAGCTTTGAGTATTTCCGACGTGATTTTGGAGCATGCGCACTGGGATACGTCCACGGCCGGCGCATTCGCCGTTCGTTCGGCACGTCATTTACGTGGGGTCATGGTTCATTTACATGTAGCATGCCCACCTTCCACCTACTTTGAATTACGCGGACTTACGCCGGCCCATCTAAGCAATGTCGCCGTAACTTAGGGGGCAAGTGCTTTGTGAATACAGCACTTGCCTCTCTAACTTGCGGCGGTGTAGCGTATATTCGATACGCTACGCCCGCCTACCAATACCAATCCTTAATCTCACTTCAAATGAAAGTCTTAAAGGGTCACTAAAGGAAAAAAAATGTTTTGCTGAAATGACTGTTTACAGGGTATAGAGACATAAAAGTTAACTGATTCCTTTAAAAAATGATTAAAAATAGATAAAAATCAATCATATAATGTGCCTGCAGTTTAGTTTCACTTTTAAACTGGTTTTATGTTTCTGTGAAGTAGAGCGACACACAGAACAAAAACAAACAAATTCAGGGCAGTGTTTTGTTTTTAAAATGAATCTGATGGTTCTAAGGAGTTTTAGACACACAGTAATGACAGCTTGGACCACAGTGAAAAGCTGCCATGAGATTTTTTATAAGGAGCCAGACAAGCAGGAAGTGTGGAGATCAGAGCAGAATTACAGCAACTTCAAAACAAAAACTAACAATGAGGACATTAAACCAGGACTGCAGTAAGGTAAAGGAAGCTATTTAGCTAAAAAAAAAAAATTCTTTTAGTGATCCTTTAACCTATTTATTCTAATCTTAACAGTTATCCCTAAAAATTAGCCTAAGATCCACTGCAACCTATTTATAACCTTAACCTAACCCCTAATTTTAAATCCTAACTTTCAGTTGATCATGTTCGAATGTGTCAACTATATTCACCAACCTCCCAATAGGCAAACTAAAGCCTCATATACACGATCGGACAAAAATCCACAGAAAAGTTTGTTTGAAGGGCGTTGACCGTGAACTTTGTATGCATACACACAGCGGGACTTTTTCAGCAAACTTTCCGAAAATCACGTGTTTTTTCTGCTCTTTTCTGCTGTTTACTGCCACCCTTTGGTCAACTTCTGCTATTGCTGGTTGATTTTAACATTGCTTCTGGGCATGAGTGTTTGCACTTCGAACAAAGGTCTGATGGATTTCTGTACACATGATAGGACTTTGCACCGTAGGACTTTTGTTGCCGAAAAGTTTATCCGTTTGCAGAGCGAACTTTTGTCCGATGAAAAGCAAAAAAGTTTGTCCGATGGAGCGTACATACATTAGGATTTTTTTGAAAACGTGCTCATTTTAAAGTTTGTTGGAAAAAAGTCAGACCGTGTGTATAGGCCTTAACATAACTTAAGCCTCGATCGGACTTCAAACAAACTTTTCCGTGGATTTTTGTTTGAAGGGAGTTGGCCAGGCACACCCATAGCATACACACGGCAGGACTTTTTTGCAAAGTTTCCCAAAAAATTTCCCAACATCACATGGTTTTTCTGCTCTTTACCGCCACCCTTTGATCAACTTCTGCTATTGTTGGTTGATTTTAACATTGGTTCTGGGCATGCATGTTTTACAAAAGTCAGATGGATTTCTGTACACACGATAGGACTTTGCACCGTAGGACTTTTGTTGCCAAAAAGTTTGTCCGATGGAGCGTACACACGGTATGATTTTTTTGAAAACGTGCTCATTTTGAAGTTTGTTGTCAAAAAGTCCTACCGTGTGTATGGGACTTAAGACATTTAATCCTTAACCTCACTCAAATGAAAGTCTTAACCTACTCCTGTCAATCTAATCTTAACAGTAATCCCTAAAAATTAGCCTAAGATCCACTGCAACCTATTTATAACCTTAACCTAACCCCTAATTTTAAATCCTAACTTTCAGTTGATCATGTTCTAATGTGTCAACTATATTCACTAATCTCCCAATAGGCAAACTAAAGCCTCATACACACGATCAGACTTCAAACAAACTTTTCTGTAGATTTTTGTCTGAAGGACGTTTGTATGCATACACACGGCGGGACTTTTTCAGCAAACTTTCCGAAAATCACGTGGTTTTTCTGCTCTTTTCTGCTGTTTACTGCCACCCTTTGGTCAACTTCTGCTATTGCTGGTTGATTTTAACATTGGTTCTGAGCATGCGTATTTGTACTTTGGACTGAAGTGTGATGGATTTCTGTACACACGGCAGGACTTTGCACCATAGGACTTTTGTTGCCGAAAGGTTTGTCCGTTTGCAGAGCAAACTTTTGTCCGATGAAAACCAAAAAAGTTTGTCCGATGGAGCGTAAACACGGTAAATTTTTTTTAAAGACCTGTAAATTTTGAAGTTTGTTTTTAAAAAGTCTGATCGTGTGTATGGGGCTTAACAGTTAACCAATAGTGTTGAGCGGAATACGCCATATTCGATTTCGCGATATTTCACGAATATATAGAAGAATATTCGTGAAATATTCGTTAATATCGAATATTCGTGATATTTTATCAAAAAATTTTTTTTGCAAAATTTCGCTAATGCGAATGCGAAATTTCACTAATGCGAATGCAAAATCGATTGCGAAATTCTCGTCTGCGCATGCGCATGCGCGCGAACAACACGCGAAAACGGAGATCATTTCCTATAGGAAGCACAATGCTAAGCTCTAAGATCGCAATATACAGGAAAAACGCACAGAAACACTCCACTCTCTCTAGCCACCTTGTGAATCTGCACTGAAATACTGCTGGGAGTGATCTTATATAATGGTCGTGCAGGCAGGTTCCTATTGGTTGCTATGGAGGTTGCTAACCTCTGACAACTGTGGTAGGAGAACTCTGATTGGCTCTGATGCAAAAGAAGGGCAGAGAAAGTATTCGCGAATATTCGTAATACAAATATTCGCATTGCGAATATTCGGCAACATAAAAGGATCGCCTCAGCTACTCGGCCCAGGGTCTCTAATCATACCAGCAATGCTTTTAGACGTCGATGGAGATCACTAGGATGTGATCTGTTTTAAAAAATAATTTGAAAAAATACGAATATTCGCAATAGCGAATATTCACCGCGATATTCAAGTTATTCGCGAATACTCGAATATGCAATATTCGTAACGAATATTCGCAATGCGAATATTCGTGAGCAACACTATTAACCAACAACCAACTAAAACCTAACCATAATCTTACAAAAAGATTGCCGCTCTAGAGTCCCAACTCTATAGGAACACAGTCAAATCATATATAGCAAAAACAGGATAAGAGCAGCTAACGCATTTCACACCGCATGTCGTGCTTAGTCATAGCTAAATGAATAACGTTTGATCATGGATATTTATGGGCAGAGCTTAAAAAATTAACAACCAATCAAAAATGGAATGATCTTAAAAATTCCTTCCCACATAATCAAACCCAAAAATAGGAAACACCTGAGGATAGGGAGCAGAAGACACCAAAAAAAGTGAAAAGAGACTGAAAGAGGAAAATATATATATATATCTCAAATATTAAATATATGATTGTTGTCTTCATGCGCCTCCTCCTGTAAAGTGTATTCCTAAATTGGGATAGAAATAATGATAGGTAGTAACAGAAACAAATATAAACTATAATGGACAAAGTACAACATGATATAGAGTACAAAATATGATATAATTAAAATAGGATTGCAATATCATGATATGATGTCAAGCTATACGGGGCCGATCCTAGGGTCACAGGCGCCTGGGTGCAGAAATATTTCTGACGCCCCCCACATGGGCGTAGTCATCTTACTAACTCCTCCCATTTACAAAATGTTTCAACGACTCCGACACAGAGATGATCCCTTAAGAAGTCTTCATTATCCTTGGATCCTCTTAACAATAAACAAATTACAAGAAAAGAGTACGCTAATGGGACCTGGGGGGGGGGGGTGTATCTTTGATAGATAGAGAGAGGGCTTATGTTAGGAGGTCTGGTAGAAAGAGCCCTCAGACTACATACATAGTACAGGAGATGGTCAGAGACTGTAGGCATGATACAGGAGATGGTCAGAGACTGCAGGCATGATACAGGAGATGGTCAGAGACTGCAGGCATGATACAAGAGATGGTCAGAGACTGCAGGCATGATACAAGACATGGTCAGAGACTGCAGGCATGAAACAAGACATGGTCAGAGACTGCAGGCATGATACAAGACATGGTCAGAGACTGCAGGCATGATACAAGACATGGTCAGAGACTGCAGGCATGAAACAAGACATGGTCAGAGACTGCAGGCATGAAACAAGACATGGTCAGAGACTGCAGGCATGATACAAGACATGGTCAGAGACTGCAGGCATGATCCAAGACATTGTCAGAGACTGCAGGCATGATCCAAGACATGGTCAGAGACTGCAGGCATGATACAAGACATGGCCAGAGACTGCAGGCATGATCCAAGACATGGTCAGAGACTGCAGGCATGATACAAGACATGGTCAGAGACTGCAGGCATGATACAAGACATGGTCAGAGACTGCAGGCATGATACAAGAGATGGTCAGAGACTGCAGGCATGATACAAGAGATTGTCAGAGACTGCAGGCATGATACAAGAGATGGTCAGAGACTGCGGGCATGATACAAGAGATGGTCAGAGACTGCGGCAATGATACAAGAAATCAATGCATCAAATGCAGCCTACCAGTGCCCACCAATTACAGCCCCATCAGCGCCCATCAAATGCAACCTACCAGTTGCCACCAAATCCAGCTCATCAGTGTACACCAATTGCAGCCTTTTAGTGCTCCTCGATCACACAGAGCAGCGACGATCTCCTGCTGTCACAGAGCTTGGATTTAAATCTCCCACGCAGCCACTGTAACAAAGTCCCGCCTCCTAGACCAGCTTGTGGCTTCTATGATACACGTCACACTGATTAAATTTTACTGCATTGGATCAGTGTTCCGTCTATCTCACAGGAGGCGGGACTTTGTTACAGTGCCGCCAGGAATTTTAGACCAAAGCTTGTGCGATGTGCGAGACACACACAAGCAGTGGCATCGCTAGGGTTGGGGTCACCTGGTGCAGCCAGCAGGAACCACAGGTCAGCGGCCCGCAGGAACCACAGGTCCGCAGACAGTTCCCAGCAGGACCTACAGCCTGTGGGTCCTGCTGGGAGGTGGCTGCGGATCTGTGGATCCTGAAGGGGGCTGGCTAAGAATCTGTGGGTCCTGCAGGGGGCTGTCTGTGGACCTGTGGGTCCTGCAGGGAGCTGACCGTGGACCTGTGTGTTCTGCAGGGAGCTGGCTGGTGATCTGTGTGTCCTGCAGGGGGCTGGCAGCGGACCTGTGGGTCCTGCTGGGAGCTGGTCGTGACCAGTGGGCCCTGCTGGCCTGTAGGCTATGGCTAGCTTCCAGCAAGACCCACAGGTAATGGGCAGCTCCCACAGGTAATGGGCAGCTCCCAGCAGGACCCACAGGTAATGGGCAGCTCCCAGCAGGACCCACAGGTAATGGGCAGAATGATCATGTGGGGGTCAGGATCTCTCACCTCAGCCATGGTCCAATGGCAGCTGCCAGCTCAGCAGGACAGGTCCTCCTGCTTCCAGGTTGCATGGCCTCCTCCAGTCCTGGGGGGGGGGGGGTGGTTTTGATGCTCCTGTGGGGTCAATAACATTGACAGGCCCGGAGTTGTAGCACAGCTTCTCTTCCTTGCTTACACCACCCACGGGAAGCCTCCCTCAGAAGTCACTACTCCCAGAAGCCACATCGGCAGCCGTCACAATACAAGCACAGTAGCACTGTTAGTGGCGGCGCCGGGAGTGCAAGGAGCCGCGGCCGCCTGCTTACATGTTTTTGTCTTGTTGCTTCAGTCCGAGCGAGCGCGTCAATCGTCTGGGTCAGAGGAAGTTGCGGACTACAGCTCCCAGAATCCACAGCGGCGGCTGTCACGTCAGTGAAGTCAGCTGATATGCCGGCCGCCGCTGTGGCTTCTGGGAGCTGTAGTCCGCAACTTCCTCCGACCCAGACGATTGACGCGCTCGCTCGGACTGAAGCAACAAGAAAAAAACATGTAAGCGGGCGGCCGCGGCTCCTTGCACTCCCGGCACCGCCACTAACAGTGCTACTGTGCTTGTATCTGCTCGCGGACTGCACCGCACGCGCGAGTGACTCTGGCACAGTTCAAGGAGAGGAGGAGGGAGGAAGCACTCTGACACTTCGGCGCCTCCCCCCTCTGGGCGCCTGGGTGCCAGGCACCCAGTGCACCCGCCCAGGATCGGCCCTGAAGCTATAACATCTGCATTCACTATAACTGGTCTCCCACATAGTACACAGAACATACTGTGTAGACTCATCCCCTTCATCCCGGAAGATGAAATAGCAGTAGTAGTTGGAACAATCAAAAGCATAAATGCGTAAATAGGCATCAAAAAAAGAAAAGCATACATACCTGTATACATACCTGTATATTGTGAGGCAAAGGATAAAAGATGTATGCTTTTCTTTTTTTGATGCCTATTTACGCATTTATGCTTTTTCTTATTAGATTACTTATAAATATGTGCTTCAGAATTTATATTCAAAACAGCATTCAATGAGATTTGCATTTCTTGATTGTAGGGATTTTGTCGGAACAATGAGGCCCCGTACACACGAGCAAATAGATCTGTTCAAATTGGTCGGACAGACCGATTTGAACAGATCTGTCTGCTTGGATGTATTGGTTTGATCGCTGTACACACGATCAAACCAAAATCCCCGCCGGCAGACAGCGCGCTGACGTGGCAGTAACGTTGACGCCGCCACGTCACCGCACCAGGAAGTAAAAGACTTCTGCGCATGCGTCGAATCCATTCGACACATGTGCGAGCAGATATGTCTGCTGGTTAGCGTACTAACCAGCAGACATGTCGGGCCGATGGGTTTCCAGCCGACAGATTTCAAAGCATGCTTTGAAATCTGTCGGGTGGCCAAATCCGTCTGTTTGCCCGTACACACGATCGAATCTGTCTGCTGAAACGGTCTGGCAGACCGTTTCCAGCAGACAGATTTGATCGTGTGTACACGGCCTAAGATATACATATTCCCACAGGATAATTTTAATTACAATTTTTCGTTTTATTATAGTTCTATACTTATTTTGGCTCATGTATTTCATGATTGTGCATATATTCATTGATTTTGAAATCCATTTGGGAACATCAATGACGTCATAGCTTGACATCATATCATGATATTGCGATCCTATTTTACTTATATCATATTTTGTACTCTATATCATGTTGTACTTTGTCCATTATAGTTTATTTTTGTTTCTGTTACTACCTATCATTATTTCTATTCCAATTTGGATCGCAGAACGCGATTGGGGTTATGAGCTTTTATTTTTTCATATAGATAATGGGGAGCATTCCCATGGATACATCTATGCGTTAGACAGAGTGCTTTAAAAGTGATTCTGTCTTTTACTGATAACCAGTGAAGGGTTCTCAGTGAAGGTGAGATTAATTCCCAAGGTTTTTTCCCAGTCACAAGTCTAGTGGCCGTATTTTGAACGACTTGCAGACGAGCGATTTGGTACTTGGTACCGCCCGCATCGACGGTAAGGACAGCGGGTGGTGGATGGGGGTGTTAGTGCTGCGTGGGGGGTAGCTGACAGTTGTGCTAGTGCTGACCGGGGGGGGGGGGGGTTGTTTGCCACCCCCCCCAAAAAAGTACCAGTCGCCACTGGAAGGAGGGTAGGATCAGAGTCAGAACAGGATCAAACAGCCTTTTTATACTATGCAGAGGATTAACCCCTTAGGTTCCACAGTGAGTATAACAAGCATGCTTTAATGCATATACAGACTAATTTTACTGTTGTGAATTTAGCAACACTTTAACACGTACCTTAACCTAACCCCTGAATCTTAACCCTTAAGACTTGGCTAGGCCTACAGTCTCCTCACTATATTGGGCTATTGTGTGCTGGCATGAACTCCAAAATCACTTCAGCAAACAGTTCTTGGTGCTAATATGCCTGTCTTATTTGCAGTTATGTTGTTGGTTTGTCTTTTTACATCTGCTCTGATATCAATCTTGCAGCTCATAGAGCCTGCTAGAAATGGGCATCAGTAAGTCAGTTTTGAACCCTATTCCCTACATACCCTGTAGAATTTACTGCTTCTCCACTCAGTCCAAAAGGGCATGGGTATACTGCTTAATTGGAACTGTACATGTAGACATGTAGGAAGTTCTGCTGGATAAACCCATTGCTATCTATGTGATCATTAACTCAACTCATCTCATTTATTTTCAGATATGCTATGACAGGGGAGGGCTGGCAGCCTTAGGCCTGGGGGGCAAGTCCAGTCAAGTGGCCCATAGAGTGTGGAAAAGTGATGGATCGAGGAAAACATTCTAAGATTTTTCATGATCACAAGAGTCTGCACAGAGGCCCCCCCTTACATCAGAGTCTGCACAGAGGCCCCCCCTTACATCAGAGTCTGCACAGAGGCCCCCCTTACATCAGAGTCCGCACAGAGGCCCCCCCTTACATCAGAGTCCGCACAGAGGCCCCCCCTTACATCAGAGTCCGCACAGAGGCCCCCCCTTACATCAGAGTCCGCACAGAGGCCCCCCCTTACATCAGAGTCCGCACAGAGGCCCCCCCTTACATCAGAGTCCGCACAGAGGCCCCCCTTACATCAGAGTCCGCACAGAGGCCCCCCTTACATCCTGCTCTGCAAAAACAACATTTGGTAGTGGCGGCCGGTGGCTGTCCATAGTGTCACCAGCCCAGGGGGAGATTTCCACCCTGCCCCCCCTGCCAGCCCTCCCCTGTGCTATGAGAATATTGTGACAATCATGAAGCCATAGAAGCTGTCTACCTTAAACTACAAGGCATTACTGGATAAGATTAATGAATAATTGTTAGCATCAATTAAAAAAATGATCACTATCTTTCAGAATTCACATAATAAATTCCTATAAGTTTGGTCCCCTTGGATAGCTTACAAGGTCCCAAGTGGCCTTTAGGGTCCTTGTAAGAAACAATTGGGGCTGACACCAGAGCTGTATCCTGGCCTAGGCCAACAAGGCCCAGGCCTAGGGCAGCACTTTGCAGGGGGGCAGCATGAAAAGAGTCCCCGCTGGCTTGCGCTACACTGTTAGGAAAATTAGTCTAGCGCCCCCATAAAGTGGCCGCGCTGCTTCTAGTTTGCGGGCGGCCGGCATTCCGCAACTGTGGGTGGGGGGGGGGGGGCGCTTCCAATTTTGACTGTTTTGTCATCCTGAACCACAAACCTTTCTCACTGTGCTATATGTTTCTGCTGCACCATCTACTTAAAGTAGAACTATAGGCAACACTTTTACCATCCCTGTCCCATTGCAAAGATTTCCCTTCACTTCCTGCTCTATGGGCAACCAGGAAGTAAGAGGAAATCTAAGTAAATTAAGGGAATCCATCCCCCCCCCCCCCAGGCCCTCAGAACTAGTGTCCTCATTCAAAAATTTCAGGGCGGGTCTTAAACAACACAGGGTGTGGCCGTGATAGGAAGGGGTGGGTTATATTTAAATTAGGGGGTGCACGAGTTTAGTCAGGCCTAGGGCAGCACAAAACCTAAATACACCTCTGGCTGACACACTGCTACAAAGTGGGGGGAAGTGGCCCTCCCCTTTTCCCTCACCTTCCTTTCACCTCCATTTTTTTCTCCCCCCTCCCTATTCTTTTTGTTCTTATTTTCTCTTCCTTAATCTTTGATTCTTCTTCGCTCCTGTATTAGACTTTATATCTGTTTATTGTTGGCAGATAACTTCCTTTTATTTTATTGACAGACAGCTTCACTTGATTGCCTCCTCGAATTGACTGGCCGCAATGCCACGGCCTAATTACACATTGTACATCACCATGTATATCTGCATTACCATATCAATGTGAACAAGTTTGTTTTTGTAATGAGAATGTCCCAATAGTGATTTACAGATGTGTTTGTTAGCTGTACTTAATGTTTGTACTGTGGGGAGGTGGGAACTTTGTCTTTTGTTTATTCCCCTTTTTTGTGCCTCAATAAATGTCAGCAAAGTTTAATCCATTTTTTTTAACTGCAAATTGAGCTTGGCTTGTAATGTATTTCTTAATACAGTATTGCTTGGCTGTCAGGTGGGATGGTTATGGTGTCCTAAACACCTAGGTACTATCTGCCCGGTAATTGCTACTGTTTATTTCTCGAATCAAATATGGCCGTAAACTATACACACCAGGGTGGCCTGGGTTTGTGCAATATGTATACATATTAGGGGATGGGGTGGTGATGCTTCTAAAAGCGATGTGTCAATATGTTCACCTTTGTTTCAATATCTTTTCACATTAATTTCTGATGCAAGGTTGAAAAAAATAGGTCCTTTTTATATACTAGAATTTAAAAATCAAATATCACTTACTTATTATCTACAACATATTTCAACGAAGGTGACTTTTGGGATGGTTAGATCTTGGCCCTGGATTGGAAGTATATTTTCCCCACTATCCCATATATAACAATTTTTGTTTTTTTAGTTTATGGGATGCCCTGTCTCCATCATACCTAAATTTGGAAATTATTTTATACAATCTAAGTTTTAATTTTTGTTTGATTACCTTACATATTTATCTTAATCTACAACATATCTTTTGAATTACAATTTGAATTGTATAAGTATACGAAAATAAATACTTTCTGTATAAGTTATTGAGAAGCCTAATCTCCCATATTTGTACATATTGTTTTCTTACAAATATTTTGTCTAATAACTTGTACTGTATTATTCTCAATAAAAATATTTGTAAAAATATTTGTAAGAAAAAGTATGTGGACCCTTTGTAATAATATGGATTTCTGCACAAATTGTTTATAAAATGTGACCTGATCTTCATCTAAGTCACAACAATACACAATAACAGTCTGCTTAAACTAATAACACACAAAGAATTAAGCGTTACCATGTATTTATTGAACACACCATGTAAACATTCACAGTGCAGGTGGAAAAAGTTTTTGAACCCTTGGATTTAATAACTGGTTGTAACCAACACCTCCAATCTCATCTCATTGATTGGACTCCAGTTGGCTGACACCTCACTCCAATTAGCTTGTGGAGATGTCATTAGTCTAGGGGTTCACATATTTTTTCCACCTTCACTGTGAATGTTTACATGGTGTTTTAATAAAAACATGGTAATATTTAATTCTTTGTGTGTTATTAGACAGAAACTTATGCCGCGTACACACGGTCGTTTTTTGCGATGAAAAAAAAACGACGTTTTCTGTGAAGTAAAAAACGACGTTTTTGAAACGTCACTTTTCAAAGACAATTTTGCATACACACCATCGTTTTTTCACAAAAAGCGAGGTTACATTCACCACTCTTTTCCATTGAAGCTCGCTTCATAACTAGCTTCTGGGCATGCGCGGGTTGAAAAACGTCGTTTTGAACGACGTTTTTGCTACACACGGTGACTTTTTGTGAAACAAAAAACGACGTTTTGCCCACACACGATCAATTTAAATGACGTTTTAAAAAACGTTGTTTTTTTTCATCGCAAAAAACGACCGTGTGTACGCGGCATTAGAGTATGGCCTCAATTAAGACTAATACATGATATATATCAATGTGCCATCATCCAGAATACTTAAATAGAGGAAATGGGACCAAGTGAGTATAGGGTGAGGGCTGCATGATGCGACTAACCCATGAATAGTCACAGGTCAAGGGGTGTTGACTAGGATATTATAGGCACTGATAACACAACCATATAATAATATAAAAAAATATTTATTAACATAAAAAACTATACATTGTTAAAAACATTTGGGACAGGCTACACACTACAGAACAGCAATGTTAGTAACAAAGACCGTCATATATCTGTTAAGGTGGAGCAGGCCACAACCTCAAAGTGTAGTGTGGGGCCTGTCCCAAATGTTTTTAACAATGTATAGTTTTTTATGTTAATAAATATATTTTTATATTATTACATGGTTGTGTTATCAGTGCCTTTAAAATCCTAGTCAACACCCCTTGACCTGTGACTATTGATGGGTTAGCAGGCCCCAAGCAGCCCTCACCCTATACTCACTTGGTCCCATTTCTTCTATTTGTGTGGTATTAGTTTAAGCAGACTGTGATTGTCTATTGTTGTGACTTAGATGAAGATCAGATCACATTTTATGACCAATTTGTGCAGAAATCCATATCCTTCCAAGAGGGTTCACATACTTTTTCTTGCAACTGTATTTGAAAAGAGAAAAAAATAAAACATGATAACATATTATCATCAGGTTTATGCAGCACATCCATTTTTTGTGTAAAACAATTAGTCACAAAGATCATCAGCTGTAGTGATAGCATAGTAAATGTATACTGGATTGGGACACATCTGAAATACAAATACGAGTAGCAATCTATAGTGTGTAAGTATAAAGAAAACAACATATACAAATGTGGGAACTGCAGCACTGAACAGTGAAAACACCATCTATCCTTTCCTTTCAGTTATTATATCTTAGTGGCTATACATGGATAGAACAAACTGAATGGCATTCTATTTTTGCAGTTGAAGTGTGTATATTTTATAGGTTGTTGTTCATCACTCATTCAATAGGTAGAATATATCAACAAAGAGCTGACACAGTCAGGTACTTCTCTTGCATAAATGCACATGTCTTTCATTTATCACAGAATATGCAATATTTTTCTGTTTGGGGTGATACTGGGCAGCCGGTGAATCATATGTACAGTATTTTATTTTACAAACAAAGAAACCTGTAAGAAGTGGTAAATAAGCCTAAAAGGATATAAACTGAACTGAACCTGTGAAGACAGCAATATAAGAGCTGCATTTGCTGATTTGTGCAGGCTGCAGATTTTGATCCTGAACCAGGATTCACCACGCAGGGAAAATATCTCTGCAAGGAGACCCCCTGACCCCACCTTACCATCGATCCCTCATTGTTCTTTCCCTCTCAGCACAACCTATTACTTAAAGGTACAGTATGGAGGAGCATGTGACAGTTGTCAGGTTAGCAGCAAATTACTAGGTCTAAACATTCTTACCGTACCCTCTAACTGTACTGATTTCTGCAGGACTAGGATTTTAACCAAATCTGTAGACCCACCCCTTGTTCCAGCACCATATCAGACTAATGCCTTTACAGGATAGGGAAAAACACCTGTAGCGGAGTGCTCTTCTACATACTATGCTCAGTGAAAGATGTAGGCCTCCAAGCGCCTCTCCCCACAATCCCCTAGGTCAGTGATGATGAACCTTGGCACCCCAGATGTTTTGGAACTACGATACTCATATAGTCTGCAGTGTAGTTGAGCATCATTGGAAATGTTGTTTCAAAGCATGTAGGGTACCAAGGTTCACCATCACTGCCCTAGGTTCGCAGAATTCCCTGGACTCCTGCACACACCATGGGGCAAGTAAAATTTAACCCATTTCCATGGAGCCCATGCTGTCATAGAGGCACCTCCTGAGGGCATGTAAAAAAAATTACAAAAACAATGATACACTGCTGCAAAGGTAAATATTCCAATAGGAAGACTTGTTTGGGCTGTCACAGGGGAGAATTCCATGGGCATAGCATAAGGGGTTGCAGGGGTCACAATCGCAAGCCTGCCCCTAGCTCCAGGGGGGCCCTGCAGCCTCCCTGTGACATTATTATCAAATCCTCCACAAAGTCCAGCTCCGATCTGCCCTAGGGCCCCACAGCCACTCTCCAGTACTGGAATTTCACTTTGCTTTCCACAGTCCACACCTCTCCGTTCTCATTGGCTGGGGAGAAGCTGTGAGACATTTCCTGAATGGAGAGGAGCACGGGGTGAGAACAGCCCAGGATGGGAAAGTGTCTGTGCCGTGTGTTTGCAACATGGAATGATAACCGAGCTCAGCGAGTTAAGAGCAGGAGAGTGCTGTCCTGTAGCCACGATGGGACCGCTGTCACTGGTGAGATAAGACACTGATCAGTGTCTCCTAGTCACCAGCTGGGATTCTTTGTACCCCCCACCTGGCAATGTCTGCTTATCCCACTTCCCCGACAACTGGGAAAAAGACACATACCTCCATGAGGTGACCTTCCCCCAACACCTGTCAACACTGACCGAGAAACCTTCAGAAATTGCTAATAAAAATCTCGTAACGCCCTCTGAGGGGCTACAGACTCCAGATTTTGTGTGACATGGCTTTGCCCACCCAGATCTAAGTCCCCCCTAAAGCCCCCTGACCACCCCTCAGCCCTGGATGCTATGCCGACTAATGAGCTTATTTTGCATTACAGCACTCTATACTGCTCCTCCTCCTCAGGGCTGAAACCACATTCCTTTACAACACAGCAATTTAGCTACGATCTGCACAGTGTGTATCTGCCTACTGCAACTACACTGCCGTTCTGACCACAGACTTTAACAGGTCAGAACAGCAACATAAAAGCCAGATACACCCTGTGAAGATTGTGGCTGACAGACTGTGAGTAAAGGAATGTTATTTCAGCCCTGCGTAGTGTGGGGGTAGGAGTTGTATACAGTGCTGTCCTCTGAGTCTCCAGCGGTGACCCCTGTTCTCTGAGTCTCCAGCGGTGACCCCTGTCCTCTGAGTCTCCAGCGGTGACCCCTGTCCTCTGAGTCTCCAGCGGTGACCCCTGTCCTCTGAGTCTCCAGCGGTGACCACTGAACTCTGGGAACTCAAAACTCTTAAGCCACTTTGAGTATCTTTCCATGTAGTGAGTGTATCTGCACACAAGTGAAGGGTGATAGTGGGGGGGGGGGGGGGCAGGGCAACTTTTGCATTGGGCCCACAAGCTTCAAGCTACGCCTCTGAATTGCTTTCAGTTTCTAGGGGTTTCCTTTTACTTCCTATTGCATATCCGGTAGAGGAAGTTAAAGGGAATGTCTCCACTGGGAAACAAACAATGAAAGATAACTGACTATGTTTTATAATTTCCCAATTCTGTCCAAACCAGATTTGAGCTTTATATACATTTTAAGTGTTGAAGATTAACTGAAGTACTACAGAGCTCTCAAGCGAATTACTGAGAGTACAAAGCACATGTGTAGCCCCAAGCTAAGAACATTTTGATAAGTGGCTGTATGATTAGTGATATCTCAGTGGACCAGGGACAGGTAAGTTTAAAATAATAAGCCTGGGAGGGGGTCTGAGGATGGCAGAACTAACAAAAATGGAACTGTACCATAGAAGCAGTTAAACTTGAAAAGCTAACTTTAGGAGTTTGTTTGAGTATTAAGGTTTTGGAGGTTAAGTATTGAGGGACCTTGTTAAATGTTTATAGTTTAGTGCTGGGAATAGGAAGTTAAAGCATAGCAAAATATAATATATTGCAGCTTATCAGTCTTTAACCACTTAGCAACCACCTGCCGAAAAATAACGGCGGCAAGGTGGTTGTTTAACTCTGGGATCACGTTATATAACGTGATTCCAGAGTCGCGCTCCCGCTCCTCTGGACCCGGCGGGTCACGGATCACGGTAAATCGCCGCTGATAGCGGCGGTTTACCACGTGATCACGCCGTCCAATGACGGCGCGATCAGATGTAAACAGACCGGCGTCATTTGATGACGCCGGTTCCTCCCTCCTCTCTCTGTACCGATCGGTACAGTGTGAGAGGAGAGGGGAGGGAGCGGATGGCAGCGCCAGTGCTGCGGGCTGGATCTGTGACAAATGCAGTCACAGATCCATCCATCCATCCCTCCCTCCTCAGCCATCCCTGCTGCAATACTCTGCAATGCTTGGCAATACTCTGGGGGGCAATACTCTGGGGGGCAATACTCTGGGGGGGGGCAATACTCTGGGGGGGCAATACTCTGGCAACACTCTGGGGGGGGCAATACTATGGCAATACTCTGGGGGGCAATACTCTGGCAATACTCTGGGGGGCAATACTCTGGCAATACTCTGTGGGGCAATACTCTGGCACCACTCTGGGGGGCAATGCTCTGGCAACACTCTGGGGGGCAATACTCTGGCAATACTATGGCAATACTCTGGGGGGCAATACTCTGGCAATACTCTGGGGGGCAATACTCTGGCAATACTCTGGGGGGCAATACTCTGGGGGGAAATACTCTGTCAATACTCCGCAATACTCTGGGCATACTCTGCAATACTCTGGGCATACTCTGCAATACTCTGGGCATACTCTGGGCATACTCTGCAATACTCTGGGCATACTCTGCAATACTCTGGGCATACTCCGCAATACTCTGGGCATACTCTGGGCATACTCTGCAATACTCTGGGCATACTCCGCAATACTCTGGGCATACAGCGCCCCTGTCCCCGTGAGCTCGCATGCAGAAGCGAACGCATACGCAAGTCCCGCCCACATATGAAAACGGTGTTCAAACCACACATGTGAGGTATCGCTGCGAACGTTAGAGCGAGAGCAATAATTTTGGCCCTAGACCTCTTCTCCAACTAAAATGATGTAACCAGTAAAAATATTTAAAGCGTCACCTATGGGGATTTTTAAGTCGCAAAGTTTGGCGCCATTCCACGAGCATGTGCAATATTGAAGGGTGACATGTTGGGTATTTATTTACTCGGCGTAACTTCATCTTTCATATTATGCAAAAACATTGGGCTAAATTTAATGTTTTTTTTTTTTTAAAAGCACAAAACTGTTTTATTTCCAAAAAAAATGTGTTCGAAAAATTGCTGTGCAAATACCATGCGCGATAAAAAGTTGCAACAAACGCCATTGTATTTTCTAGGGTCTTTGCTAAAAAAGCATATATAATGTTTTGGGGTTCTATGTAATTTTCTAGCAAATAAGTGTTGATTTTTACATGTAGGAGAGAAATGTCAGAATTGGTCTGGGTGTTCCAGAACGCCTGATGGCGTTCCCTGCATGTTGGGCCTCTGTATGTGGCCATGCTGTGTAAAAGTCTCACACATGTGGTATCGCCATACTCGGGAGGAATAGCAGAATGTGTTTTGGGGTGTAATTTGTGGTATGCATATGCTGTGTGTGAGAAATAACCCGCTAATATGAAAATTTTGTGGAAAGAAAATAAAAATGAAAAAAATCTTGATTTTGCAAAGAATTGTAGGAAAAATTACAACTTCAAAAAACTCACAATGCCTCTTTCTAAATACCTTGGAATGTCTTCTTTCCAAAAAGGGGTCATTTGGGGGGTATTTGTACTTTTCTGGCATGTTAGGGTCTCAAGAAATGAGAGAGGCTGTCAGTACATCAGGTGTGATCAAATTGATCAATTTTCAGTAATTGGTACCATAGCTTTTAGACCCTATAACTTTCACCCAGACTAAATAATATCTAATTTTTTTGTTTTGTTACCAAAGATATGTAGCAGTATACATTTTAGGCCAAGTTTATGAAGAAAAATTACTTTTTTGCAAAATGTTATAATAGAAATGAAGAAAAATTCATTTTTTTACAAAATTTTCGTTCTTTTTTCATTTATAGTGAAAAAAATAAAAACCGCAGAGGTGATAAAATACCACCAAAAGAAAGCTCTATTTGTGGGAAAAAAAGGACAAAAATTTCATTTGGTTACAGTGTTGTATGACTGAGTTATTGTCATTCAAAATGTGAGAGCACGAAAGCTGAAAATTGGTCTGGTTATTAAAGCGGATGGTTCACCTTAAATAAATATTAAAAGCCAGCAGCAACAAATACTGCAGCTGCTGACTTTTAATATTAGGACACTTACCTGTCCTGGAGTCCAGCGGCGTCCGCAGCAGAGGATGAGCGATCGCTCATCACCCTGCTGCTCCCCCCTCCATCCACGGCGAGGGAACCAGGAAGTGAAGCGCTCCGGCTTCACTGCCCGGTTCCCTACGGCGCATGCGCGAGTCGCGCTGCGCCCGGCGATTGGCTCCCGCTGTGTGCTGGGAGCTGAGAGTTCCCAGCACACAACGGGAAAAGCCCGTCTTTTGCCCGAGACTGCGGGCCGGAAGTGGGTGCGGATACCTGTCTTTAGACAGGTATCTGCACCCCCCTCCCCCCTGAAAGGTGTCAAATGTGACACCGGAGGGGGGGAGGGTTCCGATCAGCGGATCTTCACTTTAGGGTGGAGATCCGCTTTAAGTGGGTTTAAGTGCCCAGTAGTCAAGTGGTTAAATATGGTGGTTGTTTTAGTTTTCATTAATGCCGCGTACACATGATCACTTTTTGTGATGAAAAAAAACGACGTTTCAAGTGATGAAACAAAACGACGTTTTTCAAACTTCATTTTCCAAAACGACGTTGCATACACACCATCGTTTTTCCAAAATGCTCTAGCAAAGCGTGGTGACGTACACCACGTTCAACGGCACTCTGTTCGATTGAAGCTCCGTCTCATAACTTGCCTCTGAGCATGCGCAGCTCTAAAAACGTCGTTTTCAACATCGTTTTGCCCACACACCATCACGTTTTATGACACAAAAAACAACGTTTTGAAAAACGACACAAAAAATTCAAGCATGTTCGATTTTGTTCGTTTTATTGAAGACATAAAACAACGTTTTGCCCACACACGGTGATTTTAAATGAC
Organism: Rana kukunoris; assembly: GCA_029574335.1. Lineage (NCBI taxonomy): Eukaryota > Metazoa > Chordata > Amphibia > Anura > Ranidae > Rana > Rana kukunoris. Next base: position 97,542,344 of record CM056051.1, read on the forward strand.
GTTTTTGAAAACGTTGTTTTTTTTCATCACAAAAAGTGATCAAGTGTACGCGGCATAACAGTATCTCACACAAGTAAGTACACTTCTTACATTTTTGTAAATATTTTATTATATCTTTTCATGTGACAACACTAAAGAAATTACACTTTGTTACAATGTAAAGTAGTGAGTGTACAGCTTGTATAACAGTGTAAATTTGCTGTCCCTCAAAATAGCTAAACAAACAGCCATTAATCTCTAAGCTGCTGGCAACAAAAGTGAGTACACCCCTAAATGAAAATGTGCAAATTGGGCCCAATTAGACATTTTCCTTCCCCGGTGTCATGTGACTTGTTAGTGTTAAAAAGTCTCATGTGTGAATGGGGAGCAGGTGTGGTAAATTTGGTGTTAACACTCTCAATCTCTCATACTGGTCACTGGAAGTTCAACATGGTACCTCATGGCAAACAACTCTCTGAGGATCTGTAAAAAAAATTGTTGCTCTACATAAATATGGCCTAGGCTATGAGAAGATTGCCAAGACACTAAAACTGAGCTGCAGAACGGTGGCAAAGACCATATAGTGGTTTAACAGGACAGGTTCCACTCAGAACAGGCCTCGCCATGGTCGACCAAAGAAGTTGAGTGCACGTGCTCAGTATCATATCCAGAGATTGTTTTTGGGAAATAGGAGTATGAGTGCTGCCAGCATTGCTGCAGAGGTTGAAGGGGTGGGGTGGGGAGCGTCAGCCTGTCAGTGCTCAGACTATATGCTGCACACTGGAAAATAGGAGCAAGGGTGCGCTAGTGTAAACTAAAACAAAAATTACAAAATAAGTGATCTACTATGGATAGTTTTGTTAAGATGATCCAGTAAGATGTTGATGAAAACCTCTCACTAAATCACCGTAATTAGCATAGCCTGTGCTAACATGTGCAAAACATCAAAACAATACAGCACAGAAAGCATGTGCGGGAAATGTGCGGAAATTGTTCTAGAAGTCCATAGATAAGTATATTTGCATATATTAATCTTGATTAACTAATAAGGATAATTATTAGGGCTGTGCAAATTAACTTTTAATTAATCGATTAATCTTAAATTTTTTTGATCAATCAAAATATTTTTGATCGATTAAAATTATTTTGATTGGTACTCGCCTCTCCGCCGGCTTCTGGGCCTTCAGGGAGTTCCGTCGGAGATCCAGTAACGTCACGGACACCGGCGGGGCTTGCCTTATCCATCTGAAGGGCTCCTTAGCTGTTCCTTCATATCTACATGGTGGCAGACCTTACTATCTGCCACATAGTAGCTGTTACACTTCCCTCTATCACTTCCTTTTATTAACCTGGGATTTTACAACCATCCACTGGGAGTTGTGATAGTTCCCTTCATGGGACAGCTACATGCCGACGGACTGATGGTAACCTCTCCTCATCTGGATTCAGTAGTGGTATTGTTTATACCAGTATCATACTTGGCTACATATTTTTATGACTGCTTTTGGTACCATTTGGTATTACTCTACTCTTTTGATGTCAAGAGAGACAGAAACAACAAGCGCCTAGAGGCCGCGCTATATAAGTTTTTCATTCATTCATTCATTCACTCGCACCATTTTTACAGTTTATGTAGCTTTTATCTCCAGTGCAATATTTATTTTGTTACCTACTTGAAGATTATAAAAGTTTTAATGCTATTCCCATCGAGCGCTGCCTTTGTGTGTTTTTTGTATCCTGCTGTTGGTAGCTGCACTGGGAATCAGCCTGCAAGGAGATCAGCTAAAAGTAGTTGGATCTGTATGTGCGTTATAATTAATCGAAATTAGTCGATTAATCGATTAAAATAAAAAACGATTAATCGAACACAACAATTTTGATCAGTAACAGCCCTAATAATTATGTTAAGATGATCCAGTAAGATGTTGGTGAAAAACCTCTCACAAAATCAACGTAATTAGCATAGCCTGTGCTAACATGTGCAAACCAACAAAACAAGACAGCACAGAAAGCATGTGCGGGAAATGTGCGGGAATTGTTCTAAAAGTCCATAGATAAGTATATTTGCATATATTAATCTTGATTGTATTAGCTCATGCTGGTGCTCTTATAAAATCGCAGTTAGGGTCCACCTTCACCAGTAAGCACAGTCTTCACCCAAAGTGCACAAGTGAAATGGTTCCTTACCAGATAACAATGACCCTTAATTTGATACCAAAGTAAGGAGTCACATACAGCTGTACAGGAAAACCTGTTGGATGAGATGCGTCCTGCTGCTTGGTATACTTGTACTCAGATGGATCCCAATGGTTGCATGGAATAACAAAATGATGCCAACATAGTGGCGCTTCCTGAAGACGTTCACAACGAAACGTACGTCGAGGCGGTATCCATCCACGCACGCTAATTCGTCACTTCCCGTCCTGTTGGTTCCGACTACCTGCTAGCTGGAACGCACGCCTGAGACGCATGTCAGATGCCTGGGATTGATGATCTTTCACCCATACGATCTAGCCTCAGTGCTGGGTTTTGGAGCACTACTCATAGTAAGCAGCCATTTGGCACTTTTATGTTGTTTTTACTTTTTTAAATAAACGGGTTACACTATGTTGGCATCATTTTGTTATTCCATGCAACCATTGGGATCCATCTGAGTACAAGTATACCAAGCAGCAGGACGCATCTCATCCAATAGGTTTTCCTGTACAGCTGTATGTGACTCCTTACTTTGGTATCAAATTAAGGGTCATTGTTATCTGGTAAGGAACCATTTCACTTGTGCACTTTGGGTGAAGACTGTTCTTACTGGTGAAGGTGGACCCTAACTGCGATTTTATAAGAGCACCAGCATGAGCTAATAAATCAAGATTAATATATGCAAATATACTTGTACTCAGAGTCTCAGGTAATCGTGCGAGAGAAAGGTCTAGGATGACAACAAGGAAAGTGACCTGAAGTGTGCCTGGGGTCACGTGGTCGATATGCCTAAAAGGGGGCATACCCAAGTAGAAGTAATAGAGAAAAAATGCAAGAAAAAAGGGGAAGGGTGGGTGGGACACAAGGAACAGCCGACAGGAAGGAGGATGTTGGGCGGGTTTAAGAACCTCCCGTCTCCTCCTACAAATTCAGGCGGACCTACGGTCCGCCTTCCAACTTGTACTCAGAGTCTCAGGTAATCGTGCGAGAGAAAGGTCTAGGATGACAACAAGGAAAGTGACCTGAAGTGTGCCTGGGGTCACGTGGTCGATATGCCTAAAAGGGGCCAAAAATAAGACGGTAGGATGAGTTTGTAAGAGACTGAAATGAAAGTAGCTATATGTAACCTGATCAGCCAATACCAGGAAGCCTGCGCCAACCCTAAATGTGGATCCAGGTCATGTACAGAAATGGATGCAAACCTAACTCCTCAACAATGTGTATTCGGACCCCCCCTGGGATACAGCAGTCGAAACTGCGTCTATACTGAAACACAGCCGGGGTACAAGCGTGAAGTGCAGCCCTAGGCTAGGCAGCCGGGAATGGCAATGTGACATGTACTGCACTAGCATAGAAACGCGCCCTAGGGAAAGGAAAGTGGCCTATCCCTGAGCACCTCCGCAGTAGCCACCAAAAGATGGTCTAATGCCGCGTACACACGATCATTTTTTGTGATGAAAAAAAACTACGTTTTCTGTGAAGTAAAAAACGACGTTTTTGAAACGTCACTTTTCAAAGACGATTTTGCATACACACCATCGTTTTTTCACAAAAAGCGAGGTTACGTTCACCACTCTTTTCCATTGAAGCTCGCTTCATAACTAGCTTCTGGGCATGCGCGGGTTGAAAAACGTCGTTTTAAAAGACGTTTTTGCTACACACGGTGACTTTTTGTGAAACAAAAAACGACGTTTTGAAAAACGACACAAAAAATTCAAGCATGTTAGAATTTTTTTTTGGTCGTTTTTTTTAACACAAAAAACGACGTTTTGCCCACACACGATCAATTTAAATGACGTTTTAAAAAACAACGTTTTTTTCATCGCAAAAAACGACCGTGTGTACGCGGCATTAGACTGACCGAGCACTAGTTGTAGGAACGATAGGGCCGAGAGTGTCAAAAAACAATGAACGCCAGGAGATATTAACTGGGCAAAAGAACCCAAGCCACCGAGATGGTAAACCCTGGAAGGTATCCCAGGAGTCACATACCTTCTAGGCTAAAATAGACCTGACTAGCTGACCCAGCTTCATCTGTAGCAGGAACCGGGACAGTGTGGCACAGGTTAAATGAGTCAAAGACCTGCTGGAAAAAAGGCGGCGAGCTACCATGTACCGAAACCCCTAACCGGAGAAGGACGGATGGCGGGAAAGTCTCCGATATCTGCAAATAAGAACAACACCGTTATACACAAGAAATAACCAATGAGCCCCAACCTACCTTGGAAAAGGGAAAAACACCTCTACGTCTCTTACTACTGTTCAAACAGCTGCCCGAGACTAAAGATACAGCAACGCCGTGCAGGATAGTATATGTAGCACCAGACTGAAACGTGTCAGTCTCAAGGATCCAGCAAGGCCGAGCTAACCGAGGCTAAACAGGCCAATTAAGACATAACACTCAAGCCTATGAACCTGAGGACGTGTCAGGCAAGTGATAACTGAGTAGCTTGATACCTGATGTATGGAAAGAATAAGTGAAAGGAACACTGCTGTGGTTGTATGTTTTTTTTTTTTTTTATTCCCTTTTGTTTCTTTTTTTTTTTTTTTACCAGTATGAAGATGTGACAAACCCATGAAATAGCAAAGGCCGAGCAAACCTGACGCGTAGCAGGCAAATTAAAAACGTACACTCAGGCCTGATGAACCTGAAGACGTGTCAGGCCATTGTATGAGAAATGAAATGACAAGATGCATGAAATGTATGAGAAACGGATGAGGAAACTTGCCACCGTACAAGCCAATTATAAAACGCTCATCTCAATCCGTAAGCACCCATAAACGTGATGGGTGACCCCCCCCCCCCCCAGCGGTGAAACACCATGAACATACCAAACGACCAACTAGGAAAACAAAATTGTGGGAAGAACGAACATTAATGAGAAAACATAAAACCATGAGAAAACATAAAGACACATGAGAACATGGACAGTATGAGAAAATGTGATCACCCGGGAGCGTAACACATGAGGACATGATACATGAGAAACGTAATTGCATGAGAAACATAACACATGGAAACATGACTAGCCTGAGAAACGTATTGCATAAGAAACGTAATGACGTGAAACATGATCGCATGAGGACACGACTGGCATGTGAAGCGTGAACACATGAGAACATGACTAGCCTGAAAAATGCAATTGCATGAGAAACATGGGCAGCAGAACTGCATGGGAACATGAATACAAACATGAATACCATGCGAAACAAATCGCATGAGAACATGAGTACCATGAGAACTAAAACGCATGAGATGCGACCGCATGAGACCATGAAACCAACATGAAACCCTGAGAAACGTAATCGCATGAGAACATGAATACAATGCGAAACAAATCGCAAAAGAACATGAATACAATGCGAAACAAATCGCATGAGAACATGAATACCATGAGAAACGTAAACTCATGAGAAACGTATGCGAACAAGAATACCATGCGAACCATGATCGCATGAGAACATGAACAAAACATGAATACCATGAGAAACGTAATCGCATGAGAAACGTAATCGCATGAGAAACGTACTCGCCTGAGAAACGCATGCGAACAAGAATACCATGTGAAACATGATCGCATGAGAACATGAAACAAAACATGAATACCATGCGAAACCAAACCGCATGAAAACATGAATGCCATGAGAGACGTAATCGCATGAGAACCGAGAATACAAAATGAATACAATGAGAAACAAATCGCATGAGAAACGTAATCGCATGAGAAACGTAATCGCATGAGAAACGTAATCGCATGAGAAACGCATGCGAACAAGAATACCATGAGAAACGTAATCGCATGAGACACGTAATCGCATGGGAAACGTAATCGCATGGGAAACGTAATCGCATGGGAAACGTAATCACATGGGAAACGTAATCGCATGGGAAACGTAATCGCATGAGAAACGTAATCGCATGAGAAACGTAATCGCATGAGAAACGTGAATACAAAATGAATACAATGTGAAACAAATCGCATGAGAATACCATGAGAAACATAATCGCATGAGAAACGTAATCGCATGACAAACGTATGCGAACAAGACTACCATGCGAACATGACCGCATGAGAACATGAAACAAAACATGAATACCATGCAAACCAAGCCGCATGAGAACATGAATAGCATGGGAAACGTAATTGCATGGGAAACGTAATTGCATGGGAAACGTAATCGCATGGGAAACGTAATCGCATGGGAAACAAACATGAATACCATGCGAACATGAATACCAAGAGAAACGTAATCGCATGCGAAACGCATGCGAACAAGAATACCATGTGAAACATGATCGCATGAGAACATGAACAAAACATGAATACCATGCGAGACCAACCGCATGAAAACATGAATGCCATGAGAAACGTAATCGCATGAGAAACGTAATCGCATGAGAAACGTAATCGCATGAGAAACGTGAATACAAAATACAATGTGAAACAAATCGCATGAGAACATGAATACCATGAGAAACGCAACCGCATGAGAAATGTGAATACCAGGAGAAACACGATTGCACAAGAAACGAACGCATGGAAGGCGAATGCTTGGAACGCGATCGCCTGAGAACATGAATGTCATGCGCAACAGAACTGCATGTGAACATGAATGCCAAATATGAATACAATGTGAAACAAATCGCATGGAAAACGTGACCGCATGAGAACGTGACCGCATGAGAAACGTGACCGCATGAGAAACGTGACCGCATGAGAAACGTGAATACAAAATATGAATACCATGCGAAACAAAAATCGCATGAGAACATGAATACCATGAGAAATTGAATCGCATGAGAAACATGATCGCATGAGAAATGTGATCACACAAGAACATGAATACTATGTGAAACAAAAACCGCATGTGAACATGAAACCAAACATGAATACCATGAGAATCGTAATCGTATGAGAACATGAATACCATGTGAAACAAATCGCATGAGAAACGTGAGCGCATGAAACATGAATACCATGCGCAACAAAATCGCATGAGAACATGAATATCATGTGAAACAAAATTGCATGAGAAACGTGCTCCATGTGAAACAAAAATCGCACAAAAATATGACTGGCACAAGAACAGAAACGTAATCACATGTGAACAAGAAAATCATGAGAAACGTAACACATGAGAACGTACCTTGCATGAGAAACGTAATCGTATGGAAACAACCTAACCCGAGAAACACGATCGCATGAGAACACGTAACACATGAGAACATACCTCGCATGAGAAACGTAATCGCGAAAAAACAACCTAACCAACATACTTGCATGAGAAAACGTCACTCATGAGAACATACCTCGCATAAGAAACGTAATCGCATGAAAACAACCTAACCTGAGAAATGCAATCGCATGGGAAAACGTAACACATGAGAACATACCTCGCATGAGAAACGTAATCGCATGAAAACAACCTAACCTGAGAAATGCAATCGCATGGGAAAGCGTAACACATGAGAACATGCATTGCATGAGAAACTCAACACATGAGAACATGACCCCATACTTAGCCTGAGAAACGTATGAGAAACGCAACGCATGGGAAACATAAACATGTGAAAAATGAATTGAAAAGCCTACCGTATGTGACTGCCATACACCAACCGAACATTGAACATGACACTCCAACCAGAAACCTGTGCAAGGTGGAAAAAAATAATATGAAAATGAGGTGCCCTCATCTCAAACCTGGGGCAGACATGAACGCCAGGGCAGGAGTGCTGGGACAGAAAAAGAAATGCCTGGAGCAAAACGCTATGACAGAAAACACACAGATTGAACACACTGAAAAAGAAACTTATGACAAATGCATGTGACTAGGGAAATACTGCCAGCGTGACCCGAGGGTGATGTGGGTGGACAGCCCCCCCCCCATGCTGCCAGCATAACCCCTGCAGAATAGGTGGACAGCCCCCCTCAAACTGCCTGCAACCCCCAGCAGCAGTGAGGTGACCCAGACCCCCCCTCACGCTGCCAGTGTGGCCCTGCAGGAAGTCCCCCCCCTCAACGGTGGGTGGATGGATGCACCCTCTCTTCGTGACACCAGCAAGAGCACCAGAAGGAGGGGTGAGTGGACAAGCGGACGGTCCTGCCGAAGCCACCGGCGAGAGCCCGGAGGAGATAGGTGGGCAGCCTCCCCCATGGTGCTTGGCGTGCGCCTGGAAGAAAAAAGGGGGGGTGCCTGCCTGCCTGGACAAGGAAGGGGGGCGTGCCGGAGTCCCCCACGATGCCTGGCGTGAGCACCCGGGGACGAGAACCCCGACCCCCATGGAGCTGGTGTGCAATTCGGGTGGTAAGCGGCTCCCCGCCCCCCCGATGATAGCCGTGCTAAGCGGCATAAGCAGGCGGCCCCCTCCCCTCTATGATGCCCAGCAGGGGAACCGCCATGAGACTCTAGCACGTGAGAGCCGGGAGAAGCGGAGCCAGCAGCTGTCCGCCCTCCCGTTCAGAATGAAAACCGGAAGTGACGCCGGAAAGGTCGCACCGGAAGTGACGCCTGTCAACACAAGGAACAGCCGACAGGAAGGAGGATGTTGGGCGGGTTTAAGAACCTCCCGACTCCTCCTACAAATTCAGGCGGACCTACGGTCCGCCTTCCAACTTATTTATGGACTTTTAGAACAATTCCCGCACATTTCCCGCACATGCTTTCTGTGCTGTCTTGTTTTGTTGGTTTGCACATGTTAGCACAGGCTATGCTAATTATCTTGATTTTGTGAGAGGTTTTTCACCAACATCTTACTGGATCATCTTAACATAATTATCCTTATTAGTTATCACTTATTTTGCAATTTTGTTTGTGGACCTCAACTGGGATTTACAAGAGCACCAGCATGAGCTAATGCAATCAAGATTAATATATGCAAATATACTTATCTATGGACTTCTAGAACAATTTCCGCACATTTCCCGCACATGCTTTCTGTGCTGTATTGTTTTGATGTTTTGCACATGTTAGCACAGGCTATGCTAATTACGGTGATTTAGTGAGAGGTTTTCATCAACATCTTACTGGATCATCTTAACAAAATTATCCATAGTAGATCACTTATTTTGTAATTTTGTTTTAGTTTACACTAGCGCACCCTAGCATCTGTGGGGCATCCTCAAATGGAACGTTGAGGAGTGCAAGGTCTCTAGCATCCACCAGCTCCATAATGTCCTCATGGAGGTGTGGAAGAGGACGCCAGTGGCAACTTGTGAAGCTCTGGTGAACTCCATGCCCAAGAGGGTTAAGGCAGTGCTGGAAAATAATGGAGGCCATTTTCACTTAGGGGTGTACTCACTTCTGTTGCCAGCGGTTTAGACATTAACTGCTTACGGACCACCTGACGCCGGAATACGTCGCTACTTTGAAGAGGAACACCATTGTTATGGTAGCAGCTAGCTACCATAACCCCAATATCCTCTTCTTCAGCGAGCGGTCCTCTTTCAGATACACTGCAAGATCACTTTTCTCGGTGGCAGGAGAGGGGCCCTCCCTCCCGCTGCTCTCCTGTGCCCTCCGCCGCTTACCGGAGCCATCGGCAGCGGCGATCTGGTCCTGTCCCTGTCTGGGTATAAAGACGAGTGAGGGGAAGATGGCCCCCATCTGTCTCCATATCACTGCAGGGCGGAAGGGACTTTCGCCAAATGCTCTTAAAGGGACTTATTTATTGCATTTTATTCTAATTATGAGATCTGAGGTCTTTTTGACCCCAGATGTCATGATTTTTCCTATTACAAGGAATTTTTACATCCCATGTAATAGGAATAAAAGTGACCCAATTAATTTATTTATTTTTAAAAACAGTGTCAAAATAAGTAAGAAAAGATAAATAAAAATGTTAAAATGCCCCGACCCAACGAGCTTGCGTGCAGTAGCATATGCATACGTGAGCAGAGCCTGCATAAGAAAACGGTGTTCAAACCACACATGTGAGGGATTACCGCAGGGGTCCTCAAACTTTTTAAACAGGGGGCCAGTTCACAGTCCCTCAGACTGTTGGGGGGCCGGACTATAGTTTAAAAAAAATATGAACCTATGCACACATCTTATTTGAAGTACAAAAAAACAGGAAAAAAACAATACAATATTTAAAATAAAGAACAATTTTATTCAGCAAACTTATTAGTATTTCACAGACCCCCCTCATCACATAACCCCCCCCCCCAATCACTGATTACTCTCCATTACAGATCCCCCCCCCATCAAAGATTCCCCCGTATTAGGTCCCCCATCACAAAGCCCCCCAACACAAACTTCTCTCCATTACAAAGCCCCCAATTACAGACCCCCCATCACACAGACCCCCAACACAAAGGGAGGGGAGAGGATAGGACAGAGAAGGAGCAGTCTGGTGGAGGGGAGGACAGAGTTGGAGCAGCCAGGTGGAGTGGAGGACAGGGTGGATGCAGTCAGGTGGAGGGGAGGACAGGGTGGATGCAGCCAGGTGGAGTGGAGGACAGGTTTTTAATCCATCAGATAATTTTAAAACAAGTTCCTAATTTTTTAACCGATGGATAAATAACCGACGGGGCCCACACACTATCGGTTTAGTCTGATAAAAACGGTCCATCAGACCGTTTTCATCAGACAAACTGATTGTGTGTACGCGGCATTAGGCTTGATTCCCACGTATGCTTTCTTTGTGTTTTTTGCATTTTGAAGATTTGCACTACAGTCCATTTAACATTGTTTCCTATGGAACACGTTCTGTAGAGAAAATATTCAAAATGCAAAAAGCACTTAAAGCGGGATAACAGTGTAGCTGCTGACTTTTAATAAGGACACTTACCTGCCCTACTCGCCCACGCTGATTGCCCCCCGATGCCCATCCCCCGATCGGTGCAGTCCCGCTCCGCCATTCACACTAAGGGAATTCACACTGCGCATGCACGAGTCTCGCGCTGACTTGTGAATGGGCTCTCTGGGAACACACACAGTTCCCAGAAAGCAGCGCGCCCCATTCACTAGAACAGGGGTGGCAAACTCAAGTTCATCGGGGGCCGCATCAGCAGTTTGGTTGCCCTCAAAGGGCCGGTTGTATCTGCACTCCACCATAGTGTTCAGTCTGAGCAGTCTCCAAGTTTTTTTGCGCTGCATATGGACGCAGCGCAGGGTTCAGGAGTGCGAAGCACATTATTTCTAATATTACATTGTAATATAAAATGAAATCATTCAACTCACCATAATGCAGAATCAGTGGAAGCCCGGAGTCTCTCCTTGCATCAGGCGTCCCCACCAGCCAAGTCCCCCCTTTACATCAGGAGTCCCCACCAGCCGAGTCCCCCCTTTACATCAGGAGTACATCAGGAGTCCCCACCATCCGAGTCCCCCCTTTACATCAGGCGTCCGCACAAGCCAAGTCCCCCCTTTACATCAGGCGTCCCCACCAGCCAAATCCCCCCTTTACATCAGGCGTCCCCACCAGCCGAGTCTCCCCTTTACATCAGGAGTCCCCACCAGCCAAGTCCCCCCTTTACATCAGGAGTCCCCACCAGCCGAGTCCCCCCTTTACATCAGGAGTACATCAGGAGTCCCCACCAGCCGAGTCCCCCCTTTACATCAGGCGTCCCCACCAGCCGAGTCCCCCCTTTACATCAGGCGTCCCCACCAGCCAAGTGCCCCCTTTACATCAGGAGTCCCCACCAGCCGAGTCCCCCCTTTACATCAGGAGTACATCAGGAGTCCCCACCAGCCGAGTCCCCCCTTTACATCAGGCGTCCCCACCAGCCAAGTCCCCCCTTTACATCAGGAGTCCCCACCAGCCGAGTCCCCCCTTTATATCAGGAGTCCCCACCAGCCGAGTCCCCCCTTTACATCAGGAGTCCCCACCAGCTGAGTCCCCCTTTACATCAGGAGTACATCAGGAGTCCCCACCAGCCGAGTCCCCCCTTTACATCAGGCATCCCCACCAGCCAAGTCCCCCTTTACATCAGGAGTCCCCACCAGCCGAGTCCCCCCTTTACATCAGGAGTCCCCACCAGCCGAGTCCCCCCCTTTACATCAGGCGCCCCCACCAGCCAAGTCCCCCCCTTTATATCAGGAGTCCCCACCAGCCGAGTCCCCCCTTTACATCAGGAGTATATCAGGAGTCCCCACCAGCCGAGTCCCCCCTTTACATCAGGAGTCCCCCCTTTACATCAGGAGTCCCCCCTTTACATCAGGAGTCCCCCCTTTACATCAGGAGTCTCCACCAGCTGAGTCCCCCCCTTACATCAGGCATCCCCACCAGCCGAGTCCCTCCCTTACATCAGGCATCCCCACCAGCCGAGTCCCCTCCTTACATCAGGCGTCCCCCCCTTACATCAGGAGTCCCCCTTTACATCAGCCGAATCCCCCCTTACATCAGCCGAGTCCCCCCCTTACATCAGCCGAGTCCCCCCCTTACATCAGCCGAGTCCCCCCCCTTACATCAGCCGAGTCCCCCCCCCTTACATCAGCCGAGTCCCCCCCCCTTACTTCAGCCGAGTCCCCCCTTTACATCAGGAGTCCCCCTTTACATCAGCCGCGTCCCCCCTTTACACCAGCCGAGTCCCCCACCAGCCGAGTCCCCCCCTTACATCAGGCTTCCCCTACCAGCAGAGACTCTCTCCGGTCTTCAAGAAAATGGCGGCCGGCGGAGACATTGTCTCTGCCTAGCCGCGGACCTCTAGCGGTGGCGACGACGGTCTTCAAGAAAATGGCGGCCGGCGGAGACATTGTCTCTGCCTGGCCGTGGACATCTAGCGGTGGATACCAGCAATGTAAAAAAAAATCGGATGAGAGAGATCCCCCTGCTGACGGATTCGGCCCGCGGGCCTTGTGTTTGCCACCCCTGCACTAGAAGAAGAACATAGACCACGGCTACGGAAGAGGCAGATTACTGACTTCTGCATAGCAAGAGGCATTTCAAGTAAGTATATAAAAAAAAAATACATTTTTTTTTCTATTTTATTTAGGATTTTTGGGCTATTTTTTTTTTCCTGGGTGGAACTCCACTTTAAAATGCATAGGTGTAAATCAGGCCTTATATGGGTTTTCTGTAAAATTCCAGTAAGAATCCAGAGCAGGTTCAGGAATATTGCATCCATCGCCCTCTAATGGAGTCTCCCTAGGAATAGGCGTCAAAAAAGGTGAACAGTGAGCGCCATGCTGGGCACTCGCTGTTCACTCATCTGTGTGTTAGGAAAGCAAATGAATATTTGCTTTCCTAACACTGAACTGCCTTTCCGCCAATCAGGTGCTTGGGTCTGTTACTTGTCACCTGATAGGCGTCCAATCACAGTACCTGTCATTTCAGCCATTCAGGCATCCAATCATAGCAGATGACAGGAAGAGAGTAAACCCCTATATGACTAAAGTTTTTGTTTAACAAAGACTCAGCAAAAGCCTTTCAAAGTAAGCAGCAGGAAATTGTGATATTGCAAGAAGAATACGTGAAAAGAAAGGACGACTCTGGAATGCCATGAAAACAAGTACAGTATATTATGCAAATTACCATATCCAATGACAGCTCAGTTCAATGTGGCAAACGGATCAATTTACTAAAAACAAATGTCATTGTAAAAAAAAAAAAAAATACTGTTTTAGTCTTATAAGAAGCAAACGTTTAAGTACAGGTAACTACATAAATACGTGTTCTCCTTTTCTTTTCATAAACAGAAAAAACTCTAGATGGGGATAACAATGTAGATGTCACTTTTATGAACAGCTGACTGTACATTCATTCAGCATTTTTCTAGTTGTTAAATTCTAATGTTAGTCATTAGTTACACAAAGGAAAACTCCCAGATCATTCAGATCTTTCCAAATGCTGATCTTTTAATTTGTGCCGTTTGGTAGTTTTTTGAATTGGCATTGTTAAGAAAATTGTGCAAATAAGCCAGTGTTTGAAATTAATGTTATGTCAAAAGAACATGTAATGTACATTGAATTTCTGCATGTATGAATTGGCTATACTACATACAGTATTTCTGTTTTTATTTTTTTGTTTTTTTTACAGCTATAAAAAGGTACCAGTATTAGTGTTTGCGTTTTTAAAAGATAACTTTAATAATTTTCCACTTAGAATGAAGAAAAGAAAAAAAAAATCGCTAGGTTGATTGGTTGTTAGATTCAACCCTATAATGAAAAGTAAAGGCATACACCTGTGCCGAATGCAAGAAATCAATGGGGCTGAATTACTATACAGTAGTAGGGAATGTTTACTAAATGTTTACTCTCAAAAGTGGTTATGCCAGGCCAGCCTTTCTCAACACAAAGGAACCCCTCAAATAACTTTTCACTCTTAGGGAACCCTTGCTAAAAATGACTATTGGCTAGATTCAGGATGGAGAGCGTATCTTTGTGCAGGCGTAGGGTATCCAATTTACGATACGCCTCCGCAACTTTTACAGGCAAGTGCTGTATTCACAAAGCACTTGCCCAGTAAGTTGTGGCGGCGTAGCATAAATGGACCGGCGTATCCCCGCATAATTCAAATATGGCAGGTAGGGGGCGTGTTGTATGTAAACTAATCGTGACCCGACGTAAACGACGCGCCGAACGAACTGCGAATGCGCCGGCCGTGAACGTATCCCAGTGTGCATGGTCCAAATCACGTCGCAAATAGTCAATATAAACTACGTGAACGTAACTTACGCCCAGCCCCATTCTGAATCGACTTACGCAAACAACGTACAATACGACGCTGTCCCGACGTCCATACTTAACATTGGCTGCGCCTCACTATAGCAGGGGTAACGTTACGCTGGGCGTAACTCTAACGTAAACGACGCAAATAGATACGCCGGCCGCAACTACGTTCGTGAATCGGCGTATCTAGCTTATTTGCATATTCGACGCGTAAATCGACGGAAACGCCACCTAGCAGCCAGCGTAAATATGCAACTTAGATACGACGGCGTAAGTGACTTACGTCAGTCGGATCTAACACAAATCTATACGTGACTGATTCTAAGAATCAGGCGCATAGATACGCCCCACTCACTCAGAGTTACGACAACGTATCTGGAGATATGCCGTCATAACTCCTTGCTGAATCTAGCCCTATATCTACAACTCATGATACACTAGTATGATGGTCAGTGGGAAGAATGTTCCTTAAGCCCTGTACACACAGGTGAGAATCCTATTGAAAAAAAAAAAACGTTTTTTTTCGACGGTATTCTTGTCAAGCTTGACGGAATTCTTGCCTAGTTTTCCTCAAATACACACTGTCAAGCCAAAATCTCGTCGGTCTAAAATGCGGTGACGTACAACACGTACGACAGCAGTATAAAGGGGAAGTTCGATTCCACTGGCGCCACCCCTTGGGCTGCTTTTGCTAATCTTGTGTTACTGCGTGTTAGTAAAAGTTTGGTGAGAGACGATTCGCGCTTTTCAGTCTTCGTGCTTTTAGTTCGTTTTCTGCGGTTCAGTTTGTGCTTGTCGGTTCGTATCTTGTTTTTCAGGGCGTGTAGTTTCTAATTTTCAGGTTGTTCTTTATAGGCCTTGCTGTTCTTCAGAGCGTTCTGTTTAGTTCGTTCTAATCAGACGGCCGTTTTCTAGCCATGTTGTGGGTACGTTCTCATCATAGAGTTCGTGCTGTGCAGGTGATGTGTGTTGGTCTTTAGACATGTGCAATTTTTTTCGTTACGAATACGTTTTCCGTCATTATTCGTTATTTTCGTTGATTCGTTAACCTACGAATAAACGAATGGTTTAGCGCAAATAATAACGAATAACGATAATTCCAAAAATAACGAATATGGAAAACTACGAAGATACGAAACTACTAAATGTAAAAGAACAACACAACGAAAGAAAAAAGAAACGAAAACATAGAAATAACGAAAACACCGAACACAAAAAAAAAAATCATAATTACGAAAAATAAACGAAAATGCAAACTTACTAATATTTGAAGAACGAAAAGAAAACAACCGAAATGCCGAACAAAGAATAAAAAACGAAAAGCAAAACTAATGAAAAATAAATTATGAATCTTCGGAAAACGGAAATGAAATAATGTAAATTCACTTTCATTAGTACTGTGACCAATAGCCACTCAGCGCTGTCCCTTCCCCTGAAGAGCTTCTTTCTTATGTGGCTCCTTGACCTTGTGTCTTTATCTGTGTTAGTCAATCGCAGTAAATTACGATGTTTTACAAAATTACGACGAGTAGTGTGTCGAATAAACGTAAAATGTATTTTAACAGAATTACGAATGCAATAAAATCTACAAAAGAACGTTGTTATAATCAAATGAAATTAGACACGAAAATACGAATGATCATAAAGCAACGAAGATTTATTTCTTACGAAAATACAAACGCGGCATTATGGAAAATATAATGTAAATACGAATATCAAAACAACGAAAAATAAACCAACGTAAAAACGAATAAACGAATAAATTCATTGTAAAAATACGAACGAGGCAGAATACAACATTTAACGAAAATACTAATCTCGAATCAACGAAAAATAAACTAACATAAAAAAACGGAAACGGAAAAAAAAGTGTTACGAAAATACTAAAGAGTACGAATACGATAACTAACGTCTTACGAAATTACGACTCATTACGAATCACGATAAACGAACAGAAACGAAACAGAAATAAACGAAAATTTTTGTTGTGCACATGTCTATTGGTCTTCTTGTCTTGGACCAAGATGAGTCCATGAGCAGGGTGAGGAGGAGTTCATGGACCAAAAATTGGTTGCTCCAGCGGGACCAATTCTCTCACATGCCTCTGTTGCGGGAGATCCAGGAGAATAACCCTGATGACTACAGGAATTTTCTCAGGATGTTTGACCCCGTTTTTCAGCATCTCTTGGCTTTGGTGTCCCCCTATATCACTAGACAGGACACCTTTATGCAGGAAGCCATCACAGCTGAGCAGAGGCTAGTCACTATTTTGCGATACCTGGCGACTGGGAGAAGCCTGCAGGACCTATTCTCTAGACACCTGTTCTGCCATCATCCAAGTCCTGCAGAAGGACTATATGAGGGTAAGTTTTCTCCTTTAACATTACATTCTATGGGCCAGATTCAGGAACAGTTAGGCTGGCGGATCCAGTGATCCGCCAGCCTAACTGTGACTTTAAGCCGGCGTTTCTGTTTTCTGTAACCAGAAAACAAGAAACGCCGGGTTGAAGCTCCGATGCGAGCAGCGTAACTGAGTTTCGCCATCGCATTGTTACTTCAACTTAAAAATGGCGCCGGGGGCGTTCCCGCCGATTTCCGCTCAAAAAATATGTTAATGAGCGGAAATCGGCAATTCACGATCGCATTCCGGCGCGACGCAGTGACGGTACGACGTTTCCGGACGGGATACGCGGCGCATAGTTATACCTACATGGGGTTGGAGTATCCTATGTTAGGTATAGGCGTCGTCATCGCGTCGGAAAAAAAAAAAAAACGTCGCTTGCGTAAAACGTTCATGAATGGGAATGTGACGTCATTGACGTTCATTCACAGAATTTGGAGCATGCGCACGGGGATGTTTTGACACTCGACGCATGCGCAGTACGTTCGCGGCGGGAACGCGCTTCGTTTTAATACTACACGCCCCGTACCCGCCCAATTTGAATTCCGCCGGCTCATTTGCGATGCGCTGCCGCAACTTTAGGAGCAATTGCTTCGTGAATGACAGCACTTGCTCCTAAAATTTCTGCAGCGTAACGCAAATGAGAAGCGTTACTCTGGAGCAAAGATGCTCCCATCTACCTGAATCTGGCCCTATGTATTTAATGTATGGTAACGTATTGTATTTCTTTCATCCTTCCCTAATTACCATGATTGTAATATGCTTTGAATCACCCCTTTGTCCCCATGCATGCTGTAATTTTTATTTCCCCTTTTTTGGCCTACATGCATATTTCCCTCCACTAACCTCTCCAGCATGCTATCCTGGGCCCAAACACACCTAGCCTAGTCTGTTAACAATGCATTTAGATCTATTGTAGTGCTTTACCTTTCCCCCTAAAATGTCTTCTAAAGTATATTTGCACATTAAATTCTGAGTGCTTTTTTGGGTCCCAAACTCATCTAGCCCCCCCCCCCCCCTAAAAAAAATACAATGGGCCATCATAACGTTTTTGTATAATCTGCTTGCAATGTTATGTGCAAAAGTACTAATATTTTTTTTATCTTGTTTGACGCCACAGCTTCCTTCCACGCCACAGGAATGGCAGACTGTGGCATTCGAGTTTGCCACGCGGTGGGACTTCCCCAACTGCAGAGGAGAAATCGACAGGAAGCACGTCCGCATTGTGCCACCACCCCATTCTGGTTCTTATTACTTTAACTACAGGGGGTTTCATAGCATTGTGTTGATGCCAGTGGTGTCAGCACAGTATGAATTTCTCTACGTTCACGTGGGAAAGAACGGCTGGATGTCGGATGGGGGAGCCTTCAGCCAGCTTGCTCTTCGTCTCCAGAGTGATGACCTTGCATTGCCACTGGATGCAGAGAATGTTGAAGGACTCCCCTTTGTGTTTCTGGCTGATGAAGCCTATGGACTGGGACTGCATCTCATGAGGCCATTCCCCCAGAGGACCCTCACCCCGGAGAGGAGGGTATTCAACTACCGGCTGGCCAGAGCCTGAAGAGTTGTGGAGAATGCCTTTGAGATAATGACCAGCTGGTTCCGCCTATTTCTAACTTCCATACATATGGCAGAGTATAAAATAAACTACATAGTGTTTTGCTGCTGCATTCTCCACAATTACTTTCACCAAATTATATGTACACAATTGGGCCTGAGGCCGGACTTTCAGCAGAGAATACCCTGCCGGGCCTAAAACATGGCCGTCCTGGCTTGCCCCCCCAAAGTGCCCGTGCAGTTTGGAAGCAATATGTGGAATTATTCACAGGTAGGGGGGCTATTCATATGCCAGGCAATCTCTAATCGTTTAAAAAAAATAAACAAATCTGCTTAAAGTTCATTTTTGATGTATTGCTTGTGTTTCTTATAGCTGTATCCTTATTTTTTCCAAGTGTACTTGTAGTGCCAAGTGTATTTTTCTTAAGAAATAACAACCATTTCACTGGTAACACCAAAACTAAACACCAAAAAGGTTATAGCAGATTTGATAAAGAAGCCGCACTTGTTCAAAACTTTTACTCTGTGCACATTCACACATGGTCTTTAGGGGCTAGATTCTCATAGAAATCCGGCGGCGTAGAGTATCCCATTTACACTACGCCACCGCAACGTACTAGAGCAAGTGCTGTATTCTCAAAGCACTTGCTCCGTAACTTGCGGCGGCGTAGTGTAAATGGCCCTGCGTATCCCCGCGTAAATCGAAGGGGGCGGCTTGTATTTAAATTAAGCGCGCCCCCGCGCATATTGAACTGCGCATGCGCCGGCTGCGACTAAATCCCAGTGCGCATGCTCCAAAGCATGTCACAATTTCTCAATGTAAACGACGTAATCGTAGCGTACGCCCACACCCATTCAGAATCGACGTACGCAAACGTTGTAAACGACGCACAACACGACGCGGTCCTGAGGCCATACTTAACATGGCATCCGACGGCACTATGTAAGGTTACCCCACATATTAGCAGGGGTAACCTTACGCATACGTAAACTACGACGGGGCGGTGTAAAAGCTTTCAGGATCGGCGTATTAGGCTCATTTGCATAGGCAAATGAGAAATCAACGTAAAGGCCACCTAGCGGCCAGCGATGTCATTACATCTACGATCCGACAGTGTAATTGTTTTACACATGTCGGATCTTCACCTGTATCTATGCGTAAGTGATTCTAGGAATCACACGCATAGATATCCGGGGAAAATAACTGCGATACGACAGTGTATCTGAGATACACCGTCGTATCGCCTCTGAGAATCTGGCCCTAGGACATTTTTAGGGGTATAATGTCTTATTTATTTTTTGCCATAAACGGGCATGTTTTTTTTTAAAGAAAATACAAAACTCTCATTAACATACCACAAAATAAAACATTTGAAAACTTCTAGGCAATATCTCAGAAATTCTAGTTTTAGAAAAATGTCTATCTGCCCTTCATAAGATGGGGTGTTGTTATCCCTGAACAAGCCAAAATTTGGTTTTAAAAATAGGTATTTCCGTCCTGATCCCTATTGTCAACATGTGCTATCTGCCATTATGGGTGATCAATGGACGTGTTTTGGGGGTGCAACCCCTTCTCCCTTTCACCTACTTAAACAAGTACATGGACATCCCATGATGGCAGATAGCACATGTTGACCCACTGTGTGCATCTTCAAATTTTGGCTTGTTTGAAAAGAGGATTTCTTTTTTTTAAAACTTGAAAAAAAAAAAAGGGGGAGGGAGGGGTTTATTCTATTCGCCCTAAAACATCAATGATGTCCTTAAATGTTTGCTCCATTACATTAATCTTTTTCTTTATGACGTCCAGTTCACAACATTATTTGTTGGATGATTCTTTGGGCACTAGCACTTGAAACAAGTGGCCAGATTCATAAAGAATGGCCTAAGTTTCGGCGGGCATAGCGTATCTCATATACACTACGCCGCTGTAACTTAGAGATGCAGGTATCGTATTCTGAAAGAACTTGCGCCGTAAGTTACGGCGGCGTAGTGTAAATGGGCCGGCGTAAGCCCGCATAATTCAAATTAGGTTGGTAGTGGGCGTGTTGTATGGAAATGAATCACGACCCCATGTAAATGAAGTGTCTAACGAACGGCGCATGCGCTGTCCGTGGACGTATTCAGTGCGCATGCCCCAAAAATTCACGTCGGATAGAATGCCTAAGATACGTCGAACAGTGCATACAACGTGAACGTAACTTACGACTTACGTAAACTACATAAACGAGGTAAAATTCGACGGCTGTTCCGACGTCCATACTTAACATTGCCTGCGCCTCATATAGCAGGGGTAACTTTACGCCGGTCGTACGCCTTACGTAAACGACGTATATCAATACGCCGGACGCAATTACGCTCGTGAATCGGTGTATCTAGCTCATTTGCATATTTTTTATGGGAACGCTGAATGCGTCCAGCGTAACTATGCGCCCACGATACGCTGGCGTAGGCAAGTTACGTCGGACGGCTGAAGCCATGTTTTTCAGCGTATCTTGCTTTCTGAATCGGCGTAAAGATGCGACGGCGCACGTTTGAATTCACGGCGGCGTATCAGGAGATATGCCAGCGTACTTTCTTTCGGAATCTGGCCCACGGACTTTCTTCAACAACATCCTCTAATAAAAAAACAAAAAAGGTATTATAAATCTGCAGGCCTACATCTCTTACCTGAAGCTGTGGTGACAGACACTGACCTGTTGTGGTGACAAGTTCCACTTCTCCTTCCTCCACATCCTGGGTTTGGGCTTCTTGCTCAGGTTGATGTTCTCTCTGAGGTGTAGGGTTCCTGGGCTCAGAGGAGTGGTGTCCTCCCAGTCTTCGCTCCCCTATGAGAATGAAACAAAAAGGTACTCTTAGCACACAGATATTTGAGGGCAAAAATTGGAATATGAAACATTGCTTGGAAGTGTGGTACAAGTGTCTGTTTGGGCAGAGTTACAAGCTGAAGACATTGGCCCAGATTCACGTACATCGGCGCATTATTGGACCGGCGTAGCGCACCGCCTTTATGTTAGACTTGCGCCATCTAACCGCGTAATCCCCCGATTCACGTAGCTTTTGCGCAGGAAATTGCGCAAGCGTAAGGTTTTTTCCAGAGGCGTAAGGAGGAGTAATACAAATTGGGAGGGACGTGGGCGTGTTACATTGAAATGAGCCGTGACCCCATGCAAATGAAGGGCCGGCCGGCTCGCGCATGCGCGCGTGAAGGAGACCATGTCAGCTCCGCTGTGCGCATGCTCACAACTCGGAAGCGGCGCAATCAGTGAAATTGGAAATGGACTAGGGCAACTTTGTGAACTACGCAGACAGCATGAATAGACAGACACAAATGCACTTCCTTTGCAAAAGTACATCCCTTTGTATCCCTCCCTCTACAGCAAGGTGCTTTTGTTTGTTTGTGACGTGTCTTTGAGATATTTGGGGACTGTTTTGCAGAGTGATTTTTGTCTTTTATGTGTTTTCTTTGTTGTTATTTTGTTTAAATTATATTTCTCCCTCGTCTTCCAGGACGGCACTGTGAGAGTAGACTGGCTCACCTGACAGGAAACACAATCAAAAATGAAGTTTAAAAGGCCCCACCCCTCCCGTGTGCCTCAGTTCTGATTGTGTTTCCCTTTCAGCGAAACGTTTATTTTTTTCTTGTGACCTAAGGCCTGGGGCTGGTGGTCCCCCCCCCGGAGCCCGGACCGCAGGTACTGGGTGCCGTTGGGTCCGGTGTAGCTTGCTACCCCCCGGGGGGTTTCCCCTTCATCTTAGTCCAGGGGAGAACAGGAGAAGTCACAGACTCCCCTGGACGCCGGAGCCTCCTAGGAGGGCAGGGCTCTCCAGTGCTCCGAAGAGGCCACATCCTCTCTCCCCCCGCCTGGTTCCTACCTTGGAGGTTGGACGAAGGCCTCCCCCTTCCTGCTGGCTCCATCCGGGGGTTCGCCGGACCGCATGGCGGGTGGTTAGGCGCCGCTCCGAGCGGCGCCATTAGCATCCGGGCGCCTGTTGATGACGCGCACGGCGCCGTGACGTCATTCCGCTCCCGCGCGGCAAGATGGCGGCCCCCACCGGACAGACGCTGCAGGCGATCGGGGCACACGATAAAGCAGCCAGGGAGATAGAGGGGCCTGGCGGTCTCAGAGCGTATCCATGGAAGACCTCTCCTCGGCGCACGCGACTATGGAGGAGGACCGTCGTTTTCCTATGGCTGCAGAGGAAACCACCAAGGGTGAGTCCTTCCTTTTTCATAGGGGGTTTGTTGTCCCCCCCCCCCCCCCCCCCCCCCCCCCCCTCTCCTAATCCTAAGAGGTGAAGGCTAATGGGCATATGTTTCTCCCTGATATGTTTAGGTGAAGACCCTGTTGCCCAGGGGGAGGCCAGCAGAGTGGCTAAGCCTCCTAAACGTGTTAGGAGATGTGGCAATTGCAATGACAAGTTACCAGTTGAGCATAACAAGCCATTTTGTTCTAGGTGCATCTGTAAGCTTACAGGGAAGGAAACCTCACAGATCATGAAGCAATTTCTCTCGGTTCAGACCGAAATGCTATCTACCCTAAAGGAGTTTCAATCTTCCCTAAGTAGAAAGAACATTGATTCTCCGGTTCCGGGCCCCTCCTCCCAGGAATCCTCTTCAACCTCTCGTCCGTTTGTACCACTACAGGCTCGTAGAATGTACCCCTCGGATTCTGAGGAGTCCGAGTTAGCCTTACGTAGTGAATCCCTGGTTGACAGCCAGGCAGAGGAGGAGGAAGAGGAGGAGGAGGAGGATACCAGGACAGGAAAATATATGTTTCCTTCTGATAATATGGAGGGTCTTTTAGCGGCTATCTATGCTACAGAGCACATTCAAGAACCAGCAGAGCAGGTCTCAGCCCAGGACAGGATGTACAGGGGTTTAATAAAACCTCAAACCATGACCATCCCGGTCCATCAGTCACTAAAGGACATTATCCTCAGGGAGTGGGCAGAACCTGAAAAGAGCTTACCTAGTTTCAAAACTTGGAAACGCCGCTGTCCCTTTAAAACGGAGGTAGTAGACACCTTTTTTAGGGTCCCTAAGCTTGATGCCTCCTTGGCACAGGTCTCAAAACAGTCAGACCTTTCCTTTGAGGACTCAGGCAGTCTAAAGGATGCCATGGATAGGTGTACCGACACTTCTCTCCGTAGAGCTTGGGAAGCCAATGCAGCCTCCCTTGGTCCTGCATTGGCCTCAGCCTGCGTGGCAAGAAATGCCGACGCCTGGACTTCAAAACTTCTAGACCATATCCCCAATTCTTCCAAGACTAAGGAGATACGAGATTCCCTCCAACTTATTAGCGGGGCAGTGGCCTACCTGGCAGACGCAGCGGTAGAAACCATTCGCGCCTCAGCCAAAACTGGGGCACTCATTAATGCCTCTAGGAGGGCCGTCTGGCTAAAGACTTGGAGGGGTGATCTTGCTTCAAAACGCCGTCTATGTGCTCTCCCCTTCAAGGGTTCCCTCTTGTTTGGGGAAGCCTTAGATCAGGCTTTGTCCAGGTCTTCTGAGAAGGGGAATAAGTTCCCTTCAAAACCTAGGCAGACTAGGAAGCGGTCCTTTCGTCCCAGCCAGAGAAAGATTCCGGCCCCGGACAAAGGACAATCCACCAGTCGTCGTTGGTCCTTTGGTAAAGATAGACCAAAGGGGGGGATCCTTTTTGCCAATCCCAAACCATCCGGAAAGGACACCAAATGACGGGAAGGTGGGGGGCAGGCTCGCCAGGTTTCTTCCAGCCTGGGAGAACATAACCCAGAGTCCCCATGTCCTGCAGATAATCAGGGAGGGTTACCACTTAGAGTTCAGAGAGCTCCCTCCCCCGGCCTTTCTCCTCACCCACCTCCCAAGGGACTCCAGCAAAGCTGTAGGCCTCTCCCAGAATATTACAAGTCTGGCGGAACAGGGGGTCATAATCCCAGTCCCGCCAGACCAACAAGGTCAGGGAGTATACTCCCACATTTTTGTGGTTCCCAAGCCGGACGGCAAGTTCAGACTGATAATCAATCTGAGACCTCTGAACTCCCATCTCCTCTACAAAAGATTCCGGATGGAAAGCGTTCACAGCCTCAGGAGTCTTTTGTTAGAGGGCGTCTTTATGGCAACCATAGATTTGAGGGACGCCTACCTGCATGTCCCGATTTTTTCGGGACATCAGAGGTTTCTGAGATTTGCCCTCGCCTCCGCACAGGGAATTCAGCATTGGCAGTTTGCTGCCCTCCCTTTTGGTCTGGCCTCCAGCCCAAGGGTATTTACGAAGATCCTGGCGGAGGTAATGGCTCATCTACATCTGAAGGGGGTCTCCCTCGTCCCCTATTTAGACGATCTCCTGCTTTTCAGCCCAAGTCAGGATCAGCTCCTTTCGGACCTGACCGTCGTCATGACCACTCTGGAGACGCTTGGTTGGATAATCAACAAGCAAAAGTCCTCCCTTCTACCGGAACAGCGGAAGGTATACCTGGGGGTTATCATAGATTCCCGAGAGAAGAAACTTTTTCTTCCCCAAGAGAAGTTCCAGAGGCTTGTGACGACGATCGGGTCTTTAGTGGCTGCAGAAAATCCCTCCCTCAGAGAGATCATGAAGCTGTTGGGTCAGATGACCGCTTGCATTCCAGCGGTCCCCTGGGCCCAATTGCACACAAGACCACTTCAGAGGTTCCTCCTCTCCGCCTGGAACGGAAAGGAGGACACTCTCGATTCCCGGGTCAGGGTCCCGATCCTAGTCAAGGACTCCCTAGAGTGGTGGCTCCACCGCCAAAACCTCTTGAGGGGCCGTCCGTGGAGTCAGACCGATCCACTGAAGGTCACTACGGACGCCAGTGCTTGGGGTTGGGGAGCCCATGTACAAGAACTACGGGCTCAGGGATCCTGGGATCATCATCAAAGGCGGACCTCCTCCAACTACCGAGAATTACTGGCAGTGGGAGAAGCTCTGAGGGCGTTCGAAGGAAGAATTCAGGACAAGGACGTCCTGGTCCTTTCCGACAATGCTACAACAGTCGCCTTTCTCAACAGACAGGGGGGCACCAAGTCCCAGTCCCTCCTGACACTCTCCCTGGAGATCCTGGGTTGGGCGGAACAGAGAGTACCCTCTATTCAGGCAATCCACATAAAAGGAGCCACCAATTTGGAGGCCGACTTTCTGAGTCGTCAACCCGTTTGTCAGGGAGAGTGGGAATTATGCCAAAAAACCTTCGACTGGATCTGTCGACGGTTCGGGGTCCCGGACATAGATCTTTTTTCCTGCAGGAAAAACAGAAAGGTGAACAAATTCTTTTCCCTGGTCCAGGGACCGGGTTCCCAGGGGGTGGATGCGCTGGCCCAGGACTGGAATTTCCGTCTGGCTTACGCTTTTCCCCCACTGAATCTGATCCCAAGGATCTTACAAAAGCTGGCCTCCGCGGAGACGAAATTAATCTTAATCGCTCCTTGGTGGCCCCGGAGATCCTGGTTTCCCATTCTGAAGCTCTGGTCTCTAGCCCCCCCGCTTCCCCTGCCTCTCCGAGCGGATCTCCTGCGGCAAGGGCCGATCTTTCATGCGAACCCAGGTTTCTTCAGCCTGACGGCATGGCTATTGAAAGGCGGAACTTGCAACAGAAGGGCTGCTCGGATAGAGTCATAGATACCCTACTATCCAGCCACAAGAAAGTCACCAGACACATCTACACAAAGGTCTGGACAGTCTTTTGGAATTGGTGCACCGCTAAGCGGATCTCTTCTCCCAAGACTCCCGACATCCTGGAGTTTCTTCAGGATGGCGTGGAATTAGGCTTAGCTACTAGAACTCTAAGAGTCCAGGTGGCAGCTTTATCATATTTTTTGGAGAAGAGCCTCTCAGCGGAACCCCTCATCAAGAGGTTCCTGACAGCCAGGGACAGACTCTCTCCTATACAGATTTCCAGGGTCCCCTCATGGGATCTTCCCCTGGTCCTGGAACAGCTGACTAAGGCACCATTTGAGCCTATAGACAGCATTTCTATAAAATTTCTTACGATTAAATTTACTTTTTTGTTAGCCATCACGTCTGCCAAGAGAGTTGGAGACTTGCATGCTTTTTCTATCAAAGAACCCTTTCTGCGGGTTTTTGAAGATAGGGTTATTTTGACTCAGGATCCTCTGTACCTTCCCAAGGTGGCAACCAGGTTCCATAGGTCTCAGGAAGTTATACTTCCTTCTTTTTGCGCAAATCCCAGCAATGAAAAGGAAACCACTTTCCATTGTCTGGACGTAAGACGCTGCCTTTTAGTTTACCTAGAGAGGGTTAGCGAGTTCAGATCTTCCCCTCACCTTTTAGTTAATTTTTCAGGCCAGAAAAAGGGCCAACAGGCAACTAAGGCTTCCATCTCCAGATGGATTAGGCAGGCTATCTCTTTGTCATACACACAGGCAGGTAAACCACTTCCTGTTATTAAGGCTCATTCCACGCGTTCTCTGGCAACCTCCTGGGCAGAAAGGGCAGGAGCTTCCATAGAACAGATCTGTAGAGCGGCAACCTGGTCCAGCCGGAATACGTTCATCAGACATTATAGAGTCGAACTACTGTCTCCTCAAGACCTGAGTTTTGGTAGGAAGGTCTTACAGACGGTAGTCCCACCCTAAGGTAGGCCTGAAGATTACTTGCTTCTCTCTCACAGTGCCGTCCTGGAAGACGAGGGAGAAAGTACCAGTTACTTACCGGTAGCTGGATTTCTACGATGTCTTACAGGACGGCAGGCCTACTTCCCTCCCCTTTTACTTCTATCTATATTCCTCCTTTTTTCTTAGTCTCTGTTTATACCGTGTTCTAAAGAGCGGTTACTTATCTTAAACTGAGGCACACGGGAGGGGTGGGGCCTTTTAAACTTCATTTTTGATTGTGTTTCCTGTCAGGTGAGCCAGTCTACTCTCACAGTGCCGTCCTGTAAGACATCGTAGAAATCCAGCTACCGGTAAGTAACTGGTACTTTTTGCTGGGCATTTTTTTTTTGCTCGTCATTTATTTAATTTTTTGGGTTCTGTTTGTGTATGATTTTGGAATGTGGGGGTGATATTCCTGCGGGAAAAGGGGTGTCACCCTCATTTGTGGTGGAGAAGTGATCCCCAGGTCTGTGTGAATGGTGTATGAATGTACAGTGACATAATTGGAGCCGTGGCATGGCGTTGCAGCTCACAAGTCCTGCATGGTGGACTGGTGCCAATCCAATGTGATGACGATGTGGTGTGTGTGTGCTAGGGACCACAGTGGTGTGCATGCATGCATTCTCATTGTGCCATGATTAATGTGTGTGTTTAACGTGCAAAGATGCATAATGTGAGCTGGCATGAGATGGGGTCATGAGATGGGGTACCAGTGCATATGCAGAGTCACCTTGAAGGGAAAAGACAGGAGGATGTTAGTCATGCATGTGCCACTTGTGAGGTGTGCATCACGGGAGGGGATAGTCATGCCTGCCACCCATGTCACTCACCAACCAGCCAGCTGTCCCCATACATGTTCTGTTCGAAATCTGTGGGGATGGGGCTCTGATTGTATATGTAGCTGTCATGGGTGTCATGGGTAGTGCCATGTGTTGGGCTGCTGATGTCCTCCTGCAAGGTTGTGGTAATTCCAGGATGGCATGAGGGGTGAATCTGAAGATGCGAGACACCTCAGAATCACTCATGCCAAAGATGTCTATGCGTGTGTGATATATCAAGTGAAGAGTGAGGGGCTTGTATCAGATAAGAATATTGTATTAGATTAGATTAAATTGTAAATTTTATATAAGCAAATAATAAAAAAAAAAAAAAACATCTCCCGTGCCCTCCTTAGTGCCATCCTCCGTGCCCTCCTCCTTCTTTGTTCATCTAAAGTCAGTAGTATAGCTATGTGCGACGATGCCCCTGGCATGTTGGCATACAGATTGTTGAGCAACACGTGTGACTGCTGAACTCCTCACTAACAGTGTTGCTTTATCTGACAAGTAGACTTTTTTTCTTTTTTTAGACCAGCTTTTATCAGCTCTAATTTTAGACAGGACATTTTGCTGTTGCGCACACTGCGTAGCCTGCGCTGCCCCAACGTTGTTTTGTGGATCCCCGTAAGTCCCTCATTAGCATATTTGACTAGCAAATCAATGGTGTGTCTATCGCACTTTTGCGCGGACGGATGCGCCAGTCTAACGAAATTACGCGGGACAAAAAAAAGACGATTTTTTGCGTATCTCGTTCTGGGGATGCCGCGCAACGAAACGCACGCGCACATTTAGACTTACGCACGCGCATCTCCTGTTGCGCAGGCGTAATCGCTCTGTGAATCTGGGCCATTATTTTTTCAAACCCAAATCTTGACTACTCACCTTTTTTGGGACAAGTTTCACGCATGTAGCCACCCCAAGTATCCACTGGAGCACCTGTGTGGGACACCCTAAAAAGGTTGTTCTGGTGGCCCACATTAGTGCTCCTGAGTGCAGATTTGTAAACAGCTGCTGAGTGTCCTCTGCTTTACACTGATTCAAGTTTGCATTTTATTCTAGTTACAAACACATCATCTAGACCAGTGTTTTTCAACTCCAGTCCGCAAGGCACACCAACAGGTCATGTTTTCAGGCTTTCCATTATTTTGCACAGGTGATTTGATCAGTTTCACTGCCTTAGGGCTCTTTCACACGTCCGTTCAGTTTTTTAGATCAGTTTTTTCCCCCTTCAGTTGATCCGTTTTTTCATCCGTTTTTCGTCTGTTTTCCGTCCGTTTACATCCGTTTCCGTTCCGTTTTCCATCCGTTTTTCATCAGTTTTTTTCATCCGTTTTTTCATCCATTTTTCCTTTTTTTTTTAGAACTTTTTTTTTTTTACATATTTTGATGAAAAACTGACGTTAGCGGATCGGATGGTAAACGGATCATCCGCTAACGTCCGTTTTTCGTCCGTTCCGTTTTTTTGACGGAAGAAAAATAGGGTTTTCTTCCGTCCAAAAAAACGGAGCTTACCGCAGACGGATGTTAACGGACGTTAGCGGATGCTCATCCGCTAACGGACGCTAACCCATAGGGAAGCATTGAGGTCCGTTAACGGACATCCACAAAACGGACGAACTGAACGGACGTGTGAAAGAGCCCTTAGTAATCACCACAGCCATTTCATCTGAGGGAAATCCTGAAAACTTGACCTGTTGGTGTGCCTTGAGGACTGGAGTTGAAAAACACTGATCTAGACAACAATGAAATAACATTTATGGAATACAAACAGGCATGTCCAATTTTTTTTTGTAGTGGGCTAACGATGTGTCTGTAACGACTGATTACTGTGCCCACAATTTTTTTTAAGATGACATTTAAGGTCCAATAGTAAAAAGCAACAACATGGAGCAACATGCAAGTTCTGAAATATAATAATAGGGACACAGGAGAAGTACTTACTTTTTTCGAGCATTCTCTTAATACTCCTTAACTGCTCCGTCTCCCACAGTTTAGGGTCAGTCCATCTCTTTCCAAGCTGCTCCTTTGATCTTTTCACCCCAAAATGTCTCTTCCGACTTTTGACTACTTTCTTCATGATTTTGTCCTTCCTTAGATTAGGGTGGGTATACGGCCCATGCTTGCCATCATAATCCGACTTTCTCAACATGTCCACCATTTCCGCGAAGGACATGTTAGATGCCTTGTATCTCCCCCTTGATCATGATGTTTCCTCATCTGGCTCTGGGCTTGTCTCGTTGTTCGATTAATTATTATTAGCAGACACCTGCTCATCGGAAACCGCCATGTCGTCTGCGTGCCGAAAGAGGAGTGGGGAACATTCGAGAAAGAACGTCATAGGCGTGGGACGTGTGCGGAGTGTCACGCATGCATAGTGTATATAAAGCTTACACACATGTGTCATACCTATGTTCTGTGTGCG
The DNA here is from genome assembly GCA_029574335.1 of Rana kukunoris. Lineage (NCBI taxonomy): Eukaryota > Metazoa > Chordata > Amphibia > Anura > Ranidae > Rana > Rana kukunoris. Next base: position 97,572,943 of record CM056051.1, read on the forward strand.
GAGATAGGAGTAAAGCGATGAACGTCAGAACGAAGGTATGTTTTTTACTTTGGACATCAGTGGCCTATACTGCATAGAGCTTGAAAGCCTCTATGGGGATAAAGATTACTAGAGTTTAGACTGTGATGTATGTATTTTTGTCTTGTGTTTTGTCTTGCAAAAATAATGAATCCATTTCTAGATAAAGATTTTTTAAGCAAATTCATTGATAGATTAAGGGAGCTGCCTGCTCTGTGGGAGACAAAAAAAAAACATCCATAAAAGGGGTAAGGACAGCAGCGCTAGAGACCCTGCTCCCATTTGTGCACACACCGATGCCCCACGCAACCATCAAACAGCTGGATACTAAAATTGGGACCTTGAGAGGGACATACAGGAGTGAGCGCTTTAAGGTCCTGGCTTCTCAGAGGTCAGGAGCAGCAGCAAAGAAGGTATATGTCCCGAAGTTGTGGTACTACAACAGATTGTCCTTTCTAAACGACCACCTTGAAGCAAGTCCATCACTCTCTAGTCTTCCCTCCAGCCAAGCTGAGATTTCTCTGGAGCAAGAAAAGCCTTCCATCCTGGAAGACGAACTGGATGTGGCCATGTGGAGCCCAGTATAGTATTTTCTAAACATTTATTGTGATAAAATTTATGCTAAAATAGATGTTAATATGAAAAAAAAAAAAATGTTTGATCAAAAAGTGTTTAACATATCAATAGACAGTAGTGGCCCAGGAAGTAGGGGAGAAAAGAATGAAAAATGCTGAGGTCAGAATGATAGTCTTTTCTATTTTTTTACATTCAATTTGCAACAGTCATGAGCTGAAAATAGTGTGTGATTGATGAACCCAAAACTCAAACTATGTCCATTTTTTAAACACAGGATGAGGTCAGCCAGGATTTGAGGCTGGAAAGTGTCAGGCAGGAGGAAGCCCGGCCCACTGTTAGGCAGGAAGTGTCAGGGCCCACTATCAGGCAGGAGGATGCAGGGCCCGGTGGCAGCCAAGAGGAGGCAGGGTCAAGTGGCAGTACAACATGTCAGGTGCCTCCCATCTGCCTTACAACAAAAAAGGCCAGGAGGGATAGGAGTACGAGTGAGGCAGACATGGCCCTGATTAGACAGGCACAGGCCACCCTCCAAGAGCCAACCACCCCCGAAGAGGACTATGCCTTCATAGTTGGTGTCAAGATGAGCCAGATGGCGATGGGCCAACACCTACTATGTGAGCCCCTGCTTATAAGCTTAGTAAATAAGGGGTTGATGGGGACACTTACCCCAAATACTGCCATTTGTGAGGATGGCCATCCTTATCAACCTCCTTCTCCTCCTCCTGACACAAGTACACCTCCATAGGCACAGGCTCCAATCAAGCGCATAAGGAAGGTTGCAGAGAAGGCTACCAAGAAGACTACAGGGAAGGCTATCAAGAAGTCTACAGGGAAGGCTACCAAGATTAGAATGTGATGGCCTTGCTTCAATGTGGTCTGACAGAAGGCAGGCTGTTGTAGTACCACAGACTTGGGACATATATCTCACCTGCTACTGTTCCTGACCTCTGGGAGTCCAGGACCAGATTGAGTTACCAATTGTATGTGCTTGTCACGGTCCCAATTTTAGTGTCCACACAGAGTTGATGTGTGCCCTGGGGTCCCAAGGATGCACAAATTGCAGCAGGTTCTCCAGCACTGCCTTCTATTTATTTTATTATTATATACCAGAATAAATAGAATTTATTTTTACAGTTAATACTTGCCTATGTGTTTTTATTAAACTAAAACATTTAGCTTGTGAGTAGGCAGGTAACTTTAAAATAAAAATGCCTAAATAAAAAGGGACAGATAACACCAAACAATCTCATTGAAGGTAAATAAATACAAGATAATAATGTTTAGATTTTGGTAACTTGACACAACAAAACCAAATCATAGGGATCACTAGAAATTAAATAATAATTTAAGATGCAGATCTAGATTCAATATATATATATATATATATATATATATATATATATATATATATATATATATATATATATATATATATATATATATATAAAATATATATATATATATATATATATATATATATATATATATATATATATATATATATATATATATATATATATATATTAAGGAGATATTGCTCTATAAAATAATAACAATTATTCACGAGATCAGCATTAACATTTTTGCAAAAAGTTAGTCAGAACTCTGTGTGAATATCAGTAGCAAAACAAATTCATTATTGTTTATCCACTTCCATACCAGGCACTTACGCACCTTCCCGCCCAAGCCAATTTTCAGCTTTCAGCACTGTCGCAATTTGAATGACAATTGCGCGGTCATGCTACACTGCACCCAAACAAAATTGGCGTCCTTTTTTCCCCACAAATAGAGCTTTCTTTTGGTGGTATTTGATCACCTCTGCGTTTTTTTTTTTTTGCGCAACAACTAAAAATAGAGCGAAGATTTTGAAAAAAAAATACGTTTTTATTTTTTTCTGTTAATTTTTTTGTAAATGAGTATGTTTTCTCTTTCAATTACGGGCACTGATATGGTGGCACTGATGGGCACCGATGATGTGGCACTGATGGGCACCGATGAGGTAGTTCTGATGGGCACCGATTAGGTAGCACTGATGGGCACTGATAGGCGGCGCTGGTATGGGGCACTGATGGGCACTCATAGGCGGCACTGATGGGCACTCATGGGCGGCACTGATAGGTGGCACAGGTGGGCACTGATAGGTGGCACAGGTGGGCACTGATAGGTGGCACAGGTGGGCAATGATAGGTGGGCACAGGGCATGGATTGGCACTGACAGACACTGGGGTGGCACTGATGATCACTGAGGGGTGGCACTGATGGATCACCTGTTGCCAATCAGTGCCCTGTCAGGAGAGCCGCTGATCGGCTCTCCTGTACTCGCGTCTGTCAGACGCGAGTGAGGAAGAGCCGTCGGCGGCTCTTCCTATTTACATCGTGATCAGCCGTGATTGGACACGGCTGATCACGTTACCGAGATCGGAGGTGCAGGGTGTCAGACTAACACCCCGCATCACCGATCGCCGCGCTGCGCGCCCCTACGGGCGCGCGGCATTGAAATCGTGCTAAGCCGTTTGAGAACGGCTAGTCACGATTTCATAACCACTTACCGGCCGTAAATCGGCTATTGGCCGGGCGGGAAGTGGTTATTATTGTACCATTAAAAAGAAGATTTTAATGCGCAGCATTTAAATGATGCAATAATTTACAGCAAGACGAATGTGCTATTTCCATTACCATAGCGCTCCCATCTCATACTTGTGTAGCACTACCCCCATAGGAGCTGCTGGTTTAGATTTTGAGTGGCACGTTACCTGTATGCTTGCTGTCCAGGGTGAAATGAGAGTCCAAAGAATTTCAATGTCTACACACAATGTACCTCCTTTTTCTTGGTTTATTTTGGAGAACTTTAGTGGAAAAGAGGAATAAGGGGTGGACGGGTAGGTAGGTTCAGGTGCAAAGTAAGGAAACACTCCTGTTCCCAGCAAACAATTCTCGTCGCCACTCTAGACAGAGTGGGTATTGCTCACCCGGATAGGTCCCTCTCAGCTGGCCCAGTGCCTAGATACTGGAATTGTGCCTTTGCAATGCAATAATAATGCAACTTTATACTAGGGTTGCACCCATACTGTTTTTTTATCGGGAGTACGAGTACAATACAAGATGAATGGGCTCAAATTGCACTGTAAAGAATTGCTTGCAATTTGAACAGGAATGCAGTTTGATTCCTGTCCGAAACAAATGCAGTTTCCCTCACCGCTCCTGTGTGATCCCAGTATAGAAAGACAGGGACGCCTCATCTAAGAAATGCAGTAATGGGCAAGCACAAAGTTTATTAAACATTTTTATCACAACATGTTAAAAGTACATAATATATTTTGCATGTCAAGTCCAAAACCATTGCCGCTTGTGATGCTCACAGGGCTGGAGGAGATGTAGGAAGTTCTGGGACCTCTGTGGGTATAGGGCGGGCTTGGGGGCAGACCGTCTATACATCTCCTCCAGCCCTGTAAGCACACCAAGCGGCTGTGGTTTTGGATTTGACATGCAAGATACTGTATATTATGTACTTTTAACATGTGAGTTGTGATGAAAAAAATCTTTTAATAAAATGTTTGTTTGCCCATTGCTGCACTTCTTGGATGGCACTTCCCTGTCTTTCTATACAAGGATCACACAGGGGGGAATGGAAAACCGCATGCGATTCAGATATAAATTGCAACACATTGCTATTCAAATCGTATGTGATTCTTTGCAGTGCGAGTTGAACTAATTCATTTTGTATGGGCCCAAAATGCAAAGGTATCGTTTTGGGTATCGGGAGCACAAGCATGTGTACTCATACAAATACCCAGTATCAGCACCGATACTGGTATCGGTGAAACCCTACTTTATACCATCAACAACTGATCTGAAGGTTTATGCATTGTTTACCATATGCAAATTTGGATTACCCAATTTATAAAGCACCAAGGCCTTTTTAGCAACTTTGACAGAAATGTGTGTGTGTCTTTTTATGTTTCAATAGTTTTTATTAAAGTTTTACAATACAAGAAACATAGTTCTCTGCTTTTCATTGTGCAGTATACAACATATTTAGGGAATCATACATTGAATATTCTAATATACTTGAGGATTAGAAAAATGAAGCTGCGCCAGACAAAAAAATCCACACAAAGGGCCAGATTCTCATAGAATTTCGCTTGTGTATCGTAAGCCATTTACACTACACCGCCGTATCGTACTAGAGCAACTGCCGTATTCTCTAACCATTTGCTCCGTAGTTTGCGTTGGCGTAGCGAAAATGGCCCAGCTTAAGCCCGCGTAATTCAAATGGGGCGGCTTGTATTTAAATTAAGCGCGCCCCCGCGCCGAACGAACTGCGCATGCGCCGGCCGGTGAAAAAGCCCAGTGCGCATGGTCCAGCTCACATTGGAAAGCGTAGTTGAAACCGACGTCAAAACGACGTGATCGTCACTTACGCAATGCCCTATTCGCGAACGAGTTAGTAAAACGACGTAAGCGATGGAAAAAGTCGACGCTGACCCGACGCCATACTTAACATGGCATCCGACGGCACCCGACGGCATCCGACGGAACTTCGTAAGGTTACTCCACATAGAAGCAGGGGTAACCTTACGCGGACGAAAATGACGTACGCGACGACGGGGCGGCGTAAAAGCGATCGGGAATCGGCGTACTAGCCTCATTTGCATATGCAAATGAAAAAACAACGTAAAGGCCACCTAGTGGCCGGAGTTGTCATTACAACTACGATCCGCAAGTGTAATGGTATTACACTTGTCGGATGTAGAAGCGTATCTATGCCAAAGTGATGCTAAGCATCACTCGCATAGATACGAGGCAAAAAAAACGGCGATACGACGGGGTATCTGAGATACTCCGTCGTAGCGCCGCTGAGAATCTGGCCCAAAGTCCTCAAATGACAAGAGTATTGGACTGTAATAGATGTATTCCAGGTAAGTAGCACTCAAGGTGAAACGCCACACAACAGTCTATACATATATCATAGTTCCATGAACATTGATTGAAACACTGTTAGTGAATCCACAGATATTCCACAAATAAGTGAGAAGCCCACCACCGAATATAGAGGCCGCTTACCAGACGGTAAGCTCAAATTAGCATTCAGCTGTAACCCAGCCACGGCCTTTAACCTCTGGAGAAAGAAAACACTGAAGTGGACTCACACAGGACTAAAGTTCCGGACACTAGGCTCCCCCTGTGCTCATGCGATCCAGGTATATGCAGAAAGAAGGGGGACCATAGCGTAACTCCGTACAAAAAATAATTTTATAGTAAAAGTAAGTTATACTTACAACAATGCAGGTTAAAGTCAACATGTAAAATAAATGCCGGCAAAAGAAACCCTTCCTCCTCACATCAGCGTGGTGACGTCACTGCGTGTCCTCCCATACGTGTTTCATTATCAAACAGACGTTCTCAATTGTTTGATGTAATTATGGTATTATGCAAATCTATTGCTTTCTCTCATTTCCTCTGCTGGAAGAGTAAATCAAATGTGGAAGAAATGCTTTCCAGGAAACATTGGCGATAGATGCTGTGACAGGGTACACGATTGTATGTACACCAGTGAGAGGCTGGAAAGGTCAGTTTTCCCTGCCCTGGAAGGGGTTAAGCCTGGCCAACAGGTAAACCTCCTCTCTTCCCCTATTAATTAACACTCACCTGGTAGGGAAATGGGAAGTGAGAGCTCAGTGTGAGAGGTATGCTGAGCTGGACGGACAGGTTGGAAACTGTCTGCATGGAAGGAACAAGGTCTGTCATAGATTTGTTTATTTTGGACTGGTATTCTGTTTGTTTTGTACTGGAGGCCGGAATAGCCCCTCCAGTACAGTGTAGTGAGGGACACTACTGTCAGTTAGCCTCCTAAATTGGAGTAGGCCATTTTGTTTTTGTATTATTTATTTTTGAGTGCAATAAAGCCATATTTATTGCTTAAGATCAGCGACTTTGCTGCATGACATTATCGCTATTTCTACGACTTTGTCACAAGTGGTGGTCAGAAGTGGGATGTTTGCTGTGGTACCGGTCAATGTACAGTTACAGTGGCCTTAAAGGTACAGGACCCAGAAAATGGAAGATATTGTGAAGGCCCTGTTACAAGCGGTCTCTGTGCAACAAGAGACTAATAGACAGATAGCGGCCTCAGCTGCAGCACAACAAGAAACTAATAGACAGGTAGCTGCAGCGCAACAAGAGACTATCATACAGATAGCGGCCTCAGCTGCAGCACAACAAGAAATTAATAGACAGCTAGCTGAAGCACAAAAGTCAGACCATGCTGTTCTCAAAGCAACCCTGGATCACATGACTACCCAAGGGTCTTCTAACCCACCAGCAAGGGGGGTAAGCCAAATACGTGCCAGCAGCTGTCTGCAGAAAATGACCCCGGATGATGATGTGGAGACTTACCTACTGGCGTTCGAACGGACCGCTACCCGAGAAGGCTGGGCCCCGGAACAGTGGGCTGGAATCATTGCACCCTTCCTCCTGGGAGAAGCACAGAAAGCCTATTTTGATCTGGATGAGGTGGCTGCTGCAGACTATCCCAAACTGAAAGGAGAGATCCTGGCTCGCTTAGGGGTGACTTCCACAGTGAGGGCCCAGCATTTCTACAACTGGAGGTTTAAAGAAGGAAAAGCGCCAAGATCCCAGATGTTCGATTTAATTCATCTGGCGCGGAAGTGGCTCAAACCAGAGACTCAAACCCCTGCACAGATTATAGAAGCGCTTGTACTGGACCGTTACGTGAGAGAGCTTCCAAATGGCCTCTGGGAGTGGGTCACTCAGGGAAATCCCCTGGACTGTGATAGTATGGTCGCACAAGTGGAGCGGTACCTATCTACCAAAAGTTTGGACCGATCTCTCTCTAGGACGATCGGGAAAATACAGAGACCAGGAGGCCGGAGGAGTGGAGTGGAAGCAGACTTCGGATCCGGAGCCCGTTTCTCCAAACCTGACTTTAGAAGTCAAAACCCTGGGAAAGAGGACCACCCTAGGAGAAACTCCATAACTTGTTTTGAGTGTGGCGCCAAAGGACATGTCAGGGCGAGATGCCCCAATCTTCCTGAGCCAATGCAGTGTGGACTAGGGGAAGATTCCTCTGACTTTTGTGGGCTCATTTGTTTAGCAGGCCTGGTAGAAGGGGGACATACCTTCCGAGTACCTGTCCTGCTGGACAAACAAGAGACAGTGGCCCTGGTGGACTCTGGCAGTGCCCTGACTTTGGTAGCCAGTAAATTGGTAAAACCTTGTTGGATTCAGAAGCATAGAACCATGGGGGTGTTGTGTATTCATGGGTGTACTGTGCGGTATCCTACTGCCAACATAGAAGTGTCAGTACAGGGCAGTTTGGTAAGGATCGTAGCTGTGGTAGTTCCTCGTCTACCATATCCTTTGATAATAGGAAGGAATTTCCCTAATTTCCACGCTCTGTTACAGCCCCCTGTGAGGGGAGAACAAGGGGAACCTGAAGTGGAGCAGAGAAATACAGGGGTCCATGAAGTATTTCCCTTTGCTCATCCTGACTTGTATATCTCTAATCCAAAAAGAGGTAAAACAAGACGGGAACGCAGGGAGAGCAAGCTACGATTTAATAGGGCTGTCCAGGAAGTCCTGTTGAATCAGCGTGGGGAGCAGTCCAGGAGAGGTGGGGCCCCACGACAGACAGAAGATGAGGCAGAAGTTGGTCAACCGGAACCCGCCCCAGAGGCTACCAGTGAAGACGATGAAAGGGGATACAGATATCCTGGATATCTCGGGTAGTGGCTTTGGCCGTGACCAGGCAGATGATCCCCTGCTGCAGGAAGCCAGGAGAAATGTTGTAGAGGTTAATGGGGTACCAGTAGAAGGGGTAACAGGAAAGGCCTATCCCTATTTTATCCTTAAAAACGATCTTCTTTACAGAGTAACCTCCGATGAGGGACAATAGCTTGAACAACTGGTTGTGCCTTCATCATACACCTGAAAAATCCTAGATTACTCTCACTCTCATCTGCTGGGGGGACACTTAGGGGTGGAGAAAACACAAGAACGGGTGCTCAGGAGGTTCTTCTGGCCTGGGGTATATGAGGGGATTAAAAGGTATTGTGCTTCTTGCCCGGAATGCCAGCTGGCATCTCCCAGACCGAAGTTGAGAGCCCCACTCATACCTCTCCCCATAGTTGACGTTCCGTTTGAGCGGATTGGCATGGACCTAGTGGGTCCCTTAGAGAAAACAGCTCGAGGTCACCAGTACATCCTTGTCATCGTCGATTATGCCACCAGATACCCAGAGGCCATTCCACTACGTAAGGCGAATGCTAAAAGTATTGCAAAAGAGTTGGTTCAGATGTTTACACGGGTGGGGATACCCAGGACATTGCTCACGGATCAGGGGACTCCGTTTGTCTCCCGTATTATGAAAGAGCTATGTCAACTATTTAATGTACAGACTCTGAGAACGTCAGTGTATCACCCCCAGACAGATGGGTTGGTAGAAAGGTTTAACCGGACCCTAAAGGGGATGTTGAGGAAAGTCGTTAGCAGGGATGGGAAGGATTGGGACTTGTTACTTCCTTACCTGTTGTTTGCAGTTCGAGAGATTCCCCAAAGTTCTACGGGCTTCTCCCCGTTTGAGCTTTTATATGGTAGGCATCCCAGGGGTATTCTGGATATCCTAAAGGAAACCTGGGAAGAACAGGGGGTAACTGGGACCAATGTCCTCCAGTATGTTGAAGATATGCGGGTGCGTATGGCTCAGATTGCCCCTCTTGTTCGCCAGCATATGGAGCAGGCGCAGAGTAGGCAGAAGTCCTACTATGACCAGAGGGCCCTAGTGAGACAGTTTGAAAGAGGGGACAGAGTAATGGTTCTAGTACCCACCGCAGAAAGCAAACTTCTAACACAGTGGCAAGGACCCTATGAGGTGTTGGAAAAAGTGAGCCCAGTAAATTATAAAGTTAGTCAGCCGGGACGCCGGAAGAAGGAGGCCGTGTTCCACATAAACCTTCTTAAGCCATGGAGGACTAGAGAGGACTGTATGGCCGCAGTGGGGGACACCACACCTGGTCCACAGGCACCTAGTCCTTCGGTGACAATCTCTCCAGAGCTGACACCTGAGCAAATAAAAGAAGCTAGAGGCTTGGTTGAGAGGAATAACGATGTTTTCTCCCCCAACCCTGGACAAACCCGAGAGATTACCCATGACATTATTACAGAACCAGGGGTTGTCGTAAGAGTGAAGTCTTACCGCATTCCGGAGGCCAAGAGGGAAGCTGTAAGGGCTGAAATCAGGAAAATGCTTGAGCTTGGAGTGATAGAGGAGTCTCATAGCCAGTGGTGCAGCCCCATTGTTCTAGTGCCCAAACCTGATGGGTCCATCAGGTTTTGTAATGACTTCAGGAAGTTAAACGAGGTGTCTAAGTTTGACGCCTACCCCATGCCTAGGGTGGATGAACTAGTAGAGCGATTAGCCAAAGATAGGTTCTTCACCACGTTGGATCTGACAAAGGGTTATTGGCAGATCCCATTGACAAAGCACGCCCGAGAGAAGACAGCCTTTGCCACTCCTGATGGCCTATTCCAGTACAGGATCATGCCTTTTGGCCTCCATGGGGCTCCAGCCACTTTTCAAAGGCTAATGGATAAGTTGCTCAGGCCCCACACTGAGTATGCAGCCGCATACTTGGATGATGTGATCATTCATAGCCCAGACTGGGAAAGCCATCTGGATAAAGTACAGGCAGTCTTGGACACTCTTAGAAGAGCGGGTCTGACAGCTAACCCCTCTAAATGTGCCTTGGGTCTAGCAGAGGCTAGATACTTGGGTTACCTGGTTGGCAGAGGACTTGTTAAACCACAGATGAACAAGATAGGAGCTATACAGAGCTGGCCCAGACCATTGAGGAAAAAACAAGTCAGAGCTTTCTTGGGGATTGTAGGCTACTATCGGAGGTTTATTCCTCACTTTCCTACGAGGACTGCTCCGCTCACAGACCTTATTAAAGCCAGAAGTCCAGACACTGTAAAGTGGAACAGCGAGGCTGAGGAAGCCTTTGCTGGTCTGCGGGCAGCGCTTTGTGCCCAACCTGTGCTTGTGGCTCCTGACTTTAGAAAGGAGTTCTTTCTCCAGACCGATGCCTCAGAGGTGGGTCTGGGTGCAGTTTTGTCCCAATATGTGGATGGTGAGGAACACCCTGTGCTGTATTTGAGTCGGAAGTTGTTACCTCGAGAACAGCGCTATGCCACAGTGGAAAAAGAGTGTTTGGCAATCAAGTGGGCAGTAGAAACACTCCGCTACTATTTGTTGGGCAGGCGGTTTACCCTCGTCACAGACCATGCTCCGTTAAAGTGGATGCACACCAATAGGGACAAGAACGCTCGGGTCACGAGGTGGTTTCTGTCCCTACAGCCCTTTACTTTTGTGGTACGACATAGGGCAGGTCTCCTTCACAGTAATGCAGATGCTCTGTCCCGAGTGCATGGGTTTGTAGAGATGGCCGCTTCCCACCCAAGTGTTAAGCTGGGGGGGAGGATGTGTGACAGGGTACACGATTGTATGTACACCAGTGAGAGGCTGGAAAGATCAGTTTTCCCTGCCCTGGAAGGGGTTAAGCCTGGCCAACAGGTAAACCTCCTCTCTTCCCCTATTAATTAACACTCACCTGGTAGGGAAATGGGAAGTGAGAGCTCAGTGTGAGAGGTATGCTGAGCTGGACGGACAGGCTGGAAACTGTCTGCATGGAAGGAACAAGGTCTGTCATAGATTTGTTTATTTTGGACTGGTATTCTGTTTGTTTTGTACTGGAGGCCCGGAATAGCCCCTCCAGTACAGTGTAGTGAGGGACACTACTGTCAGCCTCTTAAATTGGAGTAGGCCATTTTGATTTTGTATTATTTATTTTTGAGTGCAATAAAGCCATATTTATTGCTTAAGATCAGCGACTTTGCTGCATGACATTATCGCTATTTCTACGACTTTGTCACAATGCTCTTCTGCTTATGTCCATGTTGTGCAGCCATAGAAGTTTGGAGGTGGGGCACTGCACTGTGGAGTTAAAAAATGAATAAATATTTCATAAAAAATCTTATCTGCAATTCATAGAGTATTACCATAATCCCTATACAGGTGCTCTAGTGAGTGATCAATAAAATGCAAATCAATATCCACAAAGTGAAAAATGCAATTAATACACGTGCCAGCATGTGAAATGTCCACACTCCTGTTCTTCGAAAACAATGTTTCCTCTCCCGGGGACCTCCAGGTGGTGATAATCTCACCTCCTAGCGTTGACTATTTAACTTAATAAAATGGTCAAATGAAGCAGATGTTACTGTTTCTTACAACTACACAAAGGTACCACAGGGAAAATAAATGTCTGTTAGTCTCCTTTCGCTTAAAGCGGAGTTCCACCCAGGAAAACCACATTTGCCCATCTAGCTTAAAAAAATTAAATAAAAAAAACGTGAAAAAAAAAAAATACTCACCCGAAATACCTGTTGCTATGCGGAAGTCCGTAATCTGCCTCTTCCACACCGCAGTGTCTTTTCTTCTGCTTCTTCTGCTTGTGAATGGGGCGCGCTGCTTTCTGGGAACTGTGTGTGTTCTCAGAGAGCAGCCGCCCATTCACAAGCCAGCGTGAGACTCACGCAGGCGCAGTAGAAAATGGGCAGCTTCACTGCCTGTTTCCCATAGTGTGAATGGCGGCGCGGGACCTGGATCGATCGTGGGACCGGCATCGGGGGGGCCATCAGCGCGGGCAAGTAGGACAAGGTAAGTGTCCTTATTTAAAGTCAGCAGCTACACTGTTAGTAGCTGCTGACTTAAAAAAAAAAAAAAAAAAATGCGGCTGGAACACCCCTTTAACACTCTGCCCTATACATAACAAAAGAGAGGAAAACAAAGAAGCTCATTGTGCAAACATACTTTATTAAAACATACAAGAACATTTATAAAATATACTTTTGTGATTCCACCCAGCGCTAAGGATCATACAGTACACCCAGTCTTGTTTTGTGGGAGCCACATGACCTGCTCTTTTGTGTGCATGAAGTCTCAACATGCATGATGATGTCAGAGCATTCCACCTCCACCCCAATGTATTTCATTTAAATTACTTTGTCAAGGATGGCTAATATTTGTATCATGGCAACCGGTAGCTTTTTTCTCTGCTGAAATGTCATATCAACTGTGGAAGGAATGGTTTCCAAGAAACATTGGTGGTGGATGTTTCTGCTTATGGCCATGGTCGGTGGCCATAGAGGGTTGGAGGTGAAGCATTGAACTGTGTGGTGAGTAGATGCTCAGCTTAAAGTGGTCAGTTGTTTTGGCAGGCTGAGAATTGGCAGGCCTGTGTGTCTTTTTTTTTCCTGCTGTAGCTGGTGCCAAAACAAAGTACACCAGCAGTACCAGGGAAAACTTGTGAGCCTTTTATTCTGGGGAACTGAAATATTCATGGTGCTCTTGTATACCACAGATAAAGCTAAAGCTTTCTGTGCAGTGTTAGGGGTTTTAAATCTGTGACTTGTGTTGTGCAAAACTGTTATTAGAAGATATAACTGTGTTTGTCTATGGTTGCATACAGCCAAGCTCAGTAATGCACCTGGTGACCAATGCTGGATCCTGGCCTAGGCCAACACGGCCCAGGCCTAGGGCAGCACTTTGCAGGGGGGCATCAGGGAAAGAGTCCCCGCTGGCCTATGCTACACTGTGAGGCCGCGTACACACAACCAAATAAATCAGATCAAATCGGTCTGACAGACCGTTTTGAATGAATGACTTGTATAGCGCAACGCATGCGAACTGAATCGCCTCTGGGCGCTTTTTCCAGCCAGTGTCTGCTTGGCTGGTGCGGTCATTTTTACCCCGTAGGATCTTGACACGCTAGGGACACACAGTCATACACACATATATACATATATACTGGGCCAATTTGGATTGGAATTGTCTGCTCGGGTATATTGGTTTGATCGTGTACACACGATCAAACCAAAATCCCCGCCGGCAGACAGCGCGGTGACGTGGAGGTGACGTCGCCACGTCACCGTCACTAGGAAGTAAAACACTTCCGCGCATGCGTCAAATCCATTCGACGCATGCGCGGGCATGCTTTAAAATCTGTCTGCTGGAAAAACCCGTCTGTCCGCCCGTACACACAATCAAATCTGTCTGCTGAAACGGTCTGTCAGACCGTTTCCAGCAGATAGATTCGATCATGTGTACGCGGCCTTAGTGTAACGCTAGTCTTATGGGGTGGACTGGGCCAAGAGGCAAATTAGTCTAGCGCCCCCATTAAGCGGCCGCACTTCTTCGGCTATGCGGGTGGCCGGCATTCCGCAACTTTGAGGGGGGCACTGCTTTTAATTTTGACTGTCCTATCATTCTGGACCACAAACCTTCCTCACCGTGCTATACGTTTTCTGCTGCACCATTGGCATGGTTATATCTTCTTAGTCCTCTCCATAAAATTAGCAGAAATTTGTGCTTAAAGTAGAACTATAGGTAACACTTTTTTGTTTCCATTTGGATAAAGTAAGGGAAGGTTATAGCCCCTGTCAGATTATTTTTTACCATCCCTGTCCCATTGCAGAGATTTCCCTTCACGTCCTGCCCCATAGCCAAGCAGTAAGTGAGAGGAAATCTATGCAAATTAAGGGTATTCATTGCCCCTCCCCCAGGCCCTTAGAACTAGTGTGCCCACTTGAAAATTTCAGGGCAGGTCTTAAACAGAAAGGGATGTGGCCTTGACAGGAAGGGGTGTGTCATATTTAAATTAGGGGGTGCACGCGTTTAGTCAGGCCTAAGGCAGCACAAAACCTAAATACACCACTGCTGGTGACATGGTGAAAAGGCAGAGTGAAGAGTGCTGGCGGGGGGCCCCAGAAGAGGAAGTTTGGAGCCACTCTGCAGGGTATTGTAGGGAAGTATAACATCTTTTCTATTTTAGTCAAAAATTTAGACTTTACAGTCTCTTTAAAGACTCAAACAACATATAACAGTGATCAGTCTTGAAAAGCATGTGAAAAAAAAATAGCTATAAATTATTTGAAATGTTTAAATTTTCTTGGCACTGGAACATATTGATCTGTGTAATTCCGTGACTGAAAAATAGTCAAGTTTTTAATTCTTTGCCTTTAAATTGTGGGTTTTCCACTGTAACTGTAAGGTAAAATTTTCATCAAACCACAGACATCAACTTGAAATCAGAAGCAAATTGAAAAAGTTTTTTTCAGTCTTCATAGTTTTATTGAATTGTATGAAATATACGTTGTATACACAGGAGTCCTATACATTCCCAATCACAAGTTAGAGGAATAAAAACGATATCAAAAGACAAATTCAAAAAATATCTTTTACACAATACTCCATGAATATGCAACTTGTATCTCACTTTGTGTTTGTAACACATGCAGCCAATTGACTGCTCCTCTGTAGTGTTGAGCTTGGGGCTGCACTTGGGATGGTTAGCTCGTCCAAAACCAGAAGGTAAATGTCATTGCTGGGCCAATGAGCTGCAGGTGGGGGATTCATTGTCCTGTAACAGATATGTAGTGTAGTATGACCTTGTGGCCATATTAGATCAATGATGTCAAAAGCAGTGGTGGCTGGTGCTCACATTTTTTTTGGAGGGGCGCAAACTAATGAAAAAAAAAAAAAATCAATTGCAGCTTCACTGTGCCCATCAAACACAGCCACTGTGCCATAAAATTGTCGCCACTGTGCCATAAAATTGTCGCCACTGTGCCATAAAATTGTCACCACTGTGCCATGCCATCAAACGCAGCCACTGTGCCATGCCATCAAACGCAGCCACTGTGCCATCAATTGTTGCCACTGTGCCCATTGTCGCCACTGTGCCATGCCATTGTCGCCACTGTGCCCATCAATTGTCACCACTGTGCCATGCCAAACGCAGCCACTGTGCCATGCCATTGTCGCCACTGTGCCCATCAATTGTCGCCACTGTGCCATGCCATTGTTGCCACTGTGCCATGCCATTGTTGCTACTGTGCCCATAAATTGCAGCCAGTTTGCCCCTAAAATGCTGCCAGATTGCCCCCCCCTGCCTGGCACTTACCTTTCTAAGTCAGCCATCCTCGGATCTTTCTCCACGATCCCTCAAAGTAGTCCCGCCCCCGATGTGGCTTTAGCCAATCAGGTGAACCTGATTGGCTAAGACTCCTGTCAGTGTTAACCAGGGAACGCACACCCCCTGTGTCCCCTGGTTAACTATTTGGAAGCCAATTACAGCCCTCAGGCTGTAATCGGAAAGCCTATCAGAGCCACTGGCTCTGCTAGACACTTCCAAATCCAACCAGCTGCCGTTATTCAGATGGCCGGCGTTTACCAGGGGGCTGGCCATCTGAATAGTGGGCAGTGGCGACAATACATACACATGAATCTATGTATCATTTTTCAGTGGCGGTGCAGAAGAGAGGGGGCGGCACTCCTGCGCCCTCTATGGACGCACCACCACTGGTCAAAAGCAAATCTGCCTTATTAATTGTTTTCCCATTTTCGGCCAACAAATATTGGATGAACAGCCTAGTAAATTTTCGGCGGACAACGGCTCCACATCTAATTTGCGTATGGTCAGTACACAAGCACGTCACACAAAAGTCGAAAGTACAAACATGAACCAAGGAACGACTGGGAAGAGTTCAGTCTTGTAAACTACTGATCTTAATCTAGAATTAACATTCGTGAAATGGCAATTGATGAAATTCTAATGGAATAATAATGAAGCTGCTTTGCATGTAGTTATGCCAAACGTATTTTAAATAACATTTGTTATGTATAATCTGAAAATCGTGAATCATAGTACGTCACTACGTTTGTGTTTTCACATGACAATTTACGTCCTGTTAGTATGCAAGACAAGAACCTGGCATATGCCCTTTTGACAAAAATCAGAAGCTTGGTCGGCCAACAATCATAACGTGTGTACGAGGATTTCGCCTATCCCTACTCCCCTGGTTATCTGTTCATTTGGAGTGTCTACATAAATTCCATTTGCTACCCATTTACCAAAACAGGCAGATCATCTTGTTTACTCCAGAAAAAGGAAATTGCATGACATGTTAAGGACCAATCCTCAGATTAGTGACCACCTCTTGCCTAACCTACCCCACCTCCCACTATTCCAAATAAACCACTAACAACATTATGGAGTAAAAATTGGCCTTACGGCCATATTTATTTAACAGATTCTATAATTAACATAAGTAACAGTTTAAATAACTTTATACAAAACTTTACAACATCCTGGTGGTCTGAGAGACCACAACTCCAATTTGACACTGGGACAATAAACCATTTTAACTTCGGCCTAGTCGCAAGCCCCAGACTCAGCGGCCGTACACCTGTCCGCAGTGACCTACATGTTACCTCGTTGACCGAAAGGTACCCGTAACCCCCATAACACCTATGGGTACACCGTTGTCCTAAACTTTCCTGCCTTTTTACCTCTTCCAGAGACCCAACAACCGCCAACCCCCTCATCCTGCCTACCACATAGGGAGGGTGGGTTGGGAACGCTTCTCCTTGCTGCAAAATGGAGGAGTGACGCTACGTCACTTCCTCCTTCCCGGGCAATCTAACCTCAGCCCCTCCTATCCCTGGCCACTCCTTCTCTCCCCTTAAAGCCAAACCTACGCTACACCCCTGACTCTCTGAGCTGTCCCTCCCTGTCATGCCGTCCCTCCTCCTATTGCTCCGCTCTAGCTTCAGGACTCTCTGTTATTGAATAAGCACTTGCACATATTTTATCCTTGCTTACAAAATTTGGCTGTGCACTGAACTGCAGTGAAATATTCTGAGATGGCAAAAATGCAATCAGGACAAGCATATACCATCCAATTTATAAAATATATAATTCAACAGTTGCAGCTGATGTTACACAAACTAAAATCAATTAAGTCATATATTAAAGCACATCCATGGTAATTTTCTTAATATACTTGCATTGCTGCAATAAGTGTATCCAGTTCTTAGCAGTAAATGAAAGCAGTTAATCTTATTAAATGGCTATTCATCATAGATCCAATATCACTAACACAGTCTGCTCCTGGATGGGACATAACCAGTGGCCTGTGTGTGGATGCTTTTTCCTTTCATAAAGCGGAATGAATGACTTTAACGCAAACTGAACAGAGTGGAGGAGGAGGAATGGTTAATTGGTATTGACCAAGCAAAACCTCACTAGCACAGTAAGGCCTCAGGGCCCTATCGCATATTGGATTCGTTCTAGTTTCTACTGCTAATTCCTAAACTAAGCAGGAGATTTTTTAATAGTGCTGCAGATCTGAGATTAACCTCTTCTTGGTAGTCACTTGATTTGCAACACATTGCAACAAGGGATTAATCTCAAAACACGGCAATTTAAAAATCTCCTGTGTGGTTTTGGATTTCAGAGTACAGAACTAGAAAGTTTCCAATAAATATGCTGGCATCACACAGGGCTGCGAATGCAGGAAACCTTGTTAAACAATCCTGCAGAGGCTTACCTACAATTTAAAAAACAATACCATCATTAAAATATTCTAATACAATTACATATAGCCATGAAAGAGCAAATGTCTTTCAGAGAGCAAGCTGCAAAGTCACTAGCATTCTAAATGTGACACTATGGGGTTGATTCACTAAAGGCAAATCCACTTTGCACTACAAGTGCACTTGGAAGTGCAGTGACTGTAGATCTGAGGGGGAAGATCTGAAATGAGGTAAAGCTCTGATGATTTTATCATCCAATCATGTACAAGCAAAAATGTTGTTTATTTTCCTTGCATGTCCCCCTCAGATCTACAGCCACTGCACTTCCAAGTGCACTTCCAAGCAGTGGCGGTGCATCCATAAGGGCACACGGGCGCCACCCCTTCTCTCCAGTCACCCCCTCTATCACCAATAGATAGATTCATTCATTGCATGAATCTGTCTATGACCGCCGCTGCCACCCCCCTATTCAGGGGCCCGACCCAATTTCGGGCGCCTGAATTACAGCAGCGAGGGGTGTTTTTGAAGCACCTGATTAGAGCCATAGGCGTCATGCTCGGCGCTCGCAGTTCACCCAGCTGTGTTAGAAAAGCAAATGAATATTCGCTTTCCTAATACTAAACTGCCTCTCCGCCAGTCAGGTGTTCGGGTCTGTTACCCGTCACTGATTGGTTGAAACGACAGGTGATGTAATTGGATACCTATCAGGTGTCAAATCATAGAAGAGGACGGGAAATGGGCACAGTGGCGGCAATTGATGGGCATAGTAGCAGCAATTGATGGCACAGTGGCTGCGTTTGGGCACAGTGGCGGCAATTGATGGGCACAGTGGCGGCAATTGATGGGCATAGTAGCAGCAATTGATGGCACAGTGGCTGCGTTTGGGCACAGTGGTGACAATTGATGGGCACAGTGGCTGCGTTTAAGGGGAAAGTGGCGGCAATTGATGGGCACAGTGGCGGCAATTGATGGGCACAGTAGCTGAGTTTGATGGGCACAGTGGCGACAATTGCTAGGCACAGTGGCGGCAATTGATGGGCACAGTGGCAGCAATTGATGGGCACAGTGGCTGCAATTGATGAAACAGTGGCTGCAATTGATGGCACAGTGGCTGCAATTGATGGCACAGGGGCAGCAATTGATGGGCACAGTGCCTGCGTTTAATGGCACAGTGGCTGCGTTTGATGGTACAGTGGCTGCAATTGATGATGGTTTTTTTTTTTCAGAATTTTTCAGTTTGTTTGCGCCCCCCAAAAAATTTGAGCACCAGCCGCTACTGTTTCCAAGTGCACTTTCAGTGCAAAGTGGATTTGCCTTTAGTAAATAAATGCCCCCACGATACTATGGTGCCTTGAGAAAGGGACAATGCAAAGCTTTGATCATTGTCTTCTTATGCCTTTGTGATGCTGTTTTCACAACAAGCGAAACGCATCTATTTAGAGTGCTGGTGACTTTGAATCTTTGCATTTGGTTCTGGCATGGCACCATCTGTGATTTTCGCTTCAAGCACCAAAAAGTACTGTGAGGAGTGTAGGTTCTTTCTTCCTCTCAGAAATTCCTGAGAGCAAAGGGCTGGAAAATATCTGCCCACTGTTTTTACACTGTGAATCATCTGACAGACAAAAGTGGTACAAGCATTGTTATTTACTTCATTTTCTAATTAACAGAAAGTGCTCAGTCCTATATCAGAATGATTTTCCCGTATAAGAAGGACCCATTATCAACTCCAAAGGTAGCCCTAAACAGTCTGACCCTGATCAGAGTATCTCTTCACACTGCTGCTGAATGTGGGGCATGAAGGAACCATGTATGGCCACCCCTATAGGTCTAATAGGTGTTGAATTATTTGTGAATTACATTTTGTATGAATAAAAAATATTCTATTGTTACAAAAATTTATTTATGGGACTGTTCATAACAGAGCGCAGATACCACTATCTGCTCTCCTCTGGACACCATAAAGTTCACTTTACACCGCTCCTGCATTTTTTTAGTACTTCATAGATTGCAAAGCTGTTGTGAGATCAGGGATATCGTTCCTCTCCTCCTGCAGTGTCCCTGTTCTCTGATTGATGCTGCAGAAAACACTCCATGGTTGAAAAAAAGGATCTCCTCACATGGCTTCTTTTTTTTTCATTGGAAGGAAAGGGAGCTATGCTTTATTTGGTATGCTAAAGCAAGCAAAAGCACATAGTAACCAAAAGTGCAATGTAATGTGCAATGTTGTACTTCATAAAAGTTTTTTCAGTAGCAAAATGGCTTCAGTATGGCCATACTTCTGTTTTATAAATGCACCCCAAGTACTGACCTCTATGATCACAAAACATAGGCACTCACTATGTCAAAATTCACTTTATCCCTATAAGTGGTGGGACACCCTTTACCAGTTTTGGGGGCCCATTCCATTTGCTACTGTGGTGCTCTGCTGTCAATCTGAAATCTGAAATCCAGCACGGAGATGGCCTGGCCATCTGCCAAAGTAACTTAGCATTAGCACAAGAGGGCTGTCAATGTGTTGGTTGAGGACCAATGTAAATTGTTAGGATCAACCTGGATTAGCCCCAATCCAGTGAAGTGAAGAAAGAAGCTGTCTAGGGGCTGATTGTCACACAGGAAGGTTTTTGTTGACCAACCTCTTTTTCCAGAGTGCCCAAGCGGAGATTTAAAAGAAGCTAGCCAGAATCAGGCAAATGTTGTTCTGCTTGGAAACGGGTGGTATTCTTTTAGAGGAAGTGTTTTCCTCTTTTCAATATTTAGAAACCTTTTTTTAAATCACTCAATTAATAGTTGCTCAGTTGATGACCCGAGGGTGCATGCTGCCATTTTGAGTTAACTCAGCAGGTATTGGTTAATAATTAATTTTGTTAATATTGATATTTCTTTCCTCCTTTAAGAGGATAGATAACTAATTAGGAGCTTACAGCTTTTCTGCACTGTAACACACAAGTAAGAATCATGGATTTACTGTACTTTCTGTAAATGGAAGTACAAAGACTACAATGGTGAACAAAATGGGTGAGGGTGCAGAAAATTGCTAGGGTTTTGCCTAACATACATTACTTTTATTTCTGCCATGGTCGGGGTTATCCTCAGGGTCCTGAAACGATATCAGTGGAAAATTCACTCAGAAATCAGTAAGATAAATGCACAAGGAGATTCATTGGCGGGTGATGTGGGCTCTAAGCACTACTAGACATGTGCAGACTGGAATATTTTGTTTCGTTTTTTCGTTTTCGTTTGGAAAATAAATTTATTTAGTTACTCCCGAAAATCGTTTTGATTTATTTTGTTTTTCCTGGGGAAATAGCTTTCGTCCGAATGTCCAATAATACTTGGTTTCTGTCGAATGGTCAAAAGAATATTTGACGGAACGTCAAATTTTTACGTCGAATCGTACATTTTCGTTCGAATATTCCGCCTACAAGAATTCTAATGTTGTATGACTAGTAATAATGTCGAATCTATTTTCTCATGAATCGAAATCTATTCTCTGTAATGTCGAATCTAT
Source organism: Rana kukunoris (assembly GCA_029574335.1). Taxonomy (NCBI): domain Eukaryota; kingdom Metazoa; phylum Chordata; class Amphibia; order Anura; family Ranidae; genus Rana; species Rana kukunoris. The sequence goes on from CM056051.1 coordinate 97,594,500, forward strand.
TATTTCTATAGTGTCGAATCTTTTCTCTATAATGTCGAATCTTTTCCCTATAATGTCGAATCTCTCTATATCTAATTCTTACCGCAACGAAAATGAAAATAAAGCATTTTTATGACGGATCTTTCGGTTTTAGTTTCTTGCGCTTTCGTTATCGTTTGTTAAAACGATAACAAAAAAAAAAAATGATTTTCGGACGAAAATGCATTCTAACGAAAACGAATGCACATGTCTACTAAGAACCAGAGCTCCTGATGGTGAACTTGGGTTTTTCTACATTCTAGTACCAGGTCACAGTCCTCATAATCTCCCTATTAGGAGGTAAGCAAGCCAGGTTCCGATAGCAGAATAACAATAATAATAATAATAATAATATTATTAATAATATTTTTATATTTTTTCAGGCTAGGGGTTCATTATTATTTATTCATGTATTATCACATATTAATATTTTTTTATATGATGATTTTTAACTATTTGTGTATTTATTTTAAGTTTATTCATTCATATATTATTACTATTTTTTCATTTGAGCAGAAAATCGTGCAAAAACCCTCGACAAAATGCACAAATGGCGCATTTCCATTAATTTCTATGAAAATAAAAATGCACCAAAAACGCTCAAATCTGCCGATTCAAGCAGACCAAAAAACTACAGAACTTTTTTGAGCTTCAGGCATGTGGCTTCAGGCGACTTTGAGTGGATATGTGAACCATTTCCATAGAGAATAATAGATTTTTCCCTCCTGAGGTGTGAATGGAGCCTAACAAGCCAGGATAGTACAGATACCCCCGAAACAGTGGGGGTGGGTGCTCCATAGGTCAGGAGGGCATCAGATTGACCTGACCCCCTTTCGCTCCAGCCCACCACCACCCACTGGTTACCCCCCCGGTTGCCAGCTCCCTTACCCTGTGCTGTGCTAGACAGACCAGCAAGAGGTAACATGGGGCTTTGTGCAGGCTCTGTGCCCAGGGATGGCAGCTTGATGAGGTCGGCAGCAGGGGGAATCAATGCTAAAGAGGTGAGCGTGGAGGACTTTGGCGGCTGGTGGGTCGGTTGCTCAGTCCTTGGCATCACGGTGGCTGTGCGTCTCATCCGTCCTCCTCATAGGCCTCCTTATGGACAGACTACCACTGCCCCCAAATGCCCCGTTTTGGAAAGTAAACATTCCAAGGTATTTAGTAAGAGGCTAGGAGCATAAAATTACACATCTAATTTCCTGACTACCTATAACATTTTTAAAGGTCTTTTATATTTTTAACACATAGCATGCACATACCAAGAATTACACCCCAAAATACATTCTGCTGTGGAAAGGGTATGTAGCGCTACCCCCAAGGAGCCGCTGATTGATTGTTGGGATCGGCACATTAAGTTACCCTAGCGTTGTCTAGGGGTGTGATGCAGGAACAGAGTAGTGAACGGAGGTCCAGAGAGTCAATAAAGGTTTTCCCAATGCTTTATTTCCAGGCCAACATAGCCAACATCAACTTCAGTTAGGAAGGAAAAGGGTTGATGAAAGAAGAGGAGAACTTGCGGTGTCAGGCCTGGATATGAACGGGCATGCCTGCCCGCAGTAGTACTAATTTTTAAGCTCGTCGTCACTCCTGCCTGAGTGGGTGAAGTGCTCACTGACAGGTCTCCTGCGTGAGCCTGGCAGCCGAGGTGCCAGTTTAGATTTTCTGGGAGGAACAGATCTTAACACAGACCTGGCTCTAAGGCTTCTGCCACAGGCCAATTACTTGAAACGAGATTAGGTGGATGAACAGAGCGAATACTCCCAGTAGATTCTAGCGCAGGTCACCGGGAGACAGTAAAGCGTACCTGTCAGCATCCCGGTCACCAGATCCCCGATTGGTTCATTCAAGCCCTGTTGGACAACCTGCCTCCGGGTTCCCCTCAAGCCGATCCACCAATCGCACGGCACCCAGCCTGGGATCCCTTCAATAGCACTGGGAACCCAGTAGGTCACCTTTCGCCTCCGGTTGAGGCTCGGTGAAGGCTGTAAGCTTGGCCAGGAGGGCCACGCCGGCGGGGTCCATGAATGCGCGCACCCTGAAGGTGGATGCCGCACCTGGAACTGGGACTCCACGAAGATTCAGAACACATGACCCCCTGTCCCAGATATACCCCTCCCCAGCATGCCCTGCGAGGGAAGAACTCCTCCAATTGGCTGCTGGGGTAGACTTGCTCTGCCAGAAACTCCTCTGGCGCCAACTGCCGACCAGAGATTATACCACATCCCTAGAATGCAGACTGACCCAGTGGACCTTTCCGGAATGACAGAGGTCACAATTTAGGTAAATCATGACTGGGAGCAATGTAACTCTCCCAGTCCAACTAACTTTAGCATAGTGCCCATGCTGAACGCAAGGGGGCGCTACAGGTAAACAAAATATTTATTGTGGTTTTAGTAGTGCAGTTGTCCAAAGAAGAGAGCATTGGTCCAGGCAGCAAGTAGGGATGTGGTCAGCGTCAGTGAAAGGAATCATCCAGGCAGCAGGCAGGGATACTGTCCATATACAGTCCAGGGTAGTGCAAGCACCAGCAGAGATATTGTCAGCACAGCCAAAATATTGGTACTGGTAGTAGGCAGGTTCATAATGGTTAACATGGTCCATAGTACAGGTAGCAGGCAGAGGTGTGGTTTGTTCATGGTTTGAGGAAGCACAATGTTTATGTAAAACGTCTCAGCCTGCAATATTTGACTTGTCCTGGTGTCCGTTTTTTTGCACTTTATGGAATAAAAAACATCTTCGACTGGTATTGGAGTGCAGCTGTTTTCTATTTGGTATCCAGTTTTCATGGGAGCGAGCCTGGGCTAGCATCCAGTTTATTCCGTCCACCTGGAAATTATACTCACCTGTAGCAGCGTATTGTCTTGTTCCATGAGTTCATGCGGCAGGCAGAGGCATGATGGCAGTAAGTCAACAGCAGGCAGAAATATCATGCTTAGGGCCTCAGTCAGAAAATAATGGGGACAGGGTTAGAGGCTTCTCCCACCCAAATCTCTTTGAAGCCTCCGGTCTCCAAACCCTCAAGCCAACTAAAAAACCTGGGAGAAAAAAATGCTTTTTTTCATCTGGAAAAACTATTCTGAAGCCCCTCCAGGATGGAAAGAGACATGGGGGTTCTAGTATTTTTAGCAATGGCATGGAATGCCAAGCTGCTGCTAACAAAGAAAATAGAATATTGGATTAAGAAGGGGATTAACTCCAGGGATAAAGCTATAATTCTCCCACTCTACAAGACTTTAGTGCAGCCTCATCTGGAGTATGCTGTCCAGTTCTGGGCATCAGTCCTCAGGCAACAAACCTAATAAAGGGTCTGGAGGATATTAGTTATGAAGAAAGGTTGTGAGTACTGAACTTATTCTCTCTGGAAACGCTTGAGAGGGGATATGATTTCAATCTACAAATACCATACTGGTGACTCCACAATAGGGATAACACTTTTTTGCTGAAGGGAGTTCATCAAGACACGTGGCCACTCATTAAAATTAGAAGAAGAGAGGTTTAAACTTAAACTGCGTAGACGATTCTTTACAGTAAGTGTGGCAAGGATGTGGAATTCCCTTCCAGGAGTTTCAGCAACCATTTCATATACTTATAGTAATTTAAATTTTGTATGCACTATTTTACACACAGGTAGCGCAGAGGTATTTTACTGTTCAAGTATAAGGATTTTGCCACTATGATTACCATTGATTTTTTGATTGATTTTTAATATTTCTATACAGCGCCACATACACCCTGAAGGGTGTGTCTAAGCGCTGGGAGGAGGTCCGCCGGTCTATTCTGGACCAAAAAGCAATCCAAGAAAACAAAGAAAAAAGACTTCACAGGCGAACTGATAGCTTGTGTACATAAAAAAAAAAAAAAAAAAAAACATGTTACTGTAAACTTTGATACAGTATGTTGCATTTTTGCTCTTGCCATGGGCTACACTACTACTGTATAGTCAAAAGACAAAATATGCTGCTATTGCGCTGCGGAAAGTAAACAATCTATTTTTCCTGCAGTATCAGAGTCCTGTGTTCCTTTCACTTGTCACCTGTCCTTTACGCATTGCATTTTTTGTCAAGTGCCCATTATCCGTTCCTACCAGTAGCTCATTAGGGACCCTGTACTGCACCACACAACTCATCCTAGAAGCAGCTCTCCACTTTGTCTTCTCTTTCTCTCCGCGAGTCACTCATTGAACCTCTAGACAGCAGCAGCTCCCTCAAGGATTGACAGGTGACAGCTGCACATTAAAAAGCTGTTGTACATTTTTATTTGTTCCTTTAGCCTAACATACAGTGGTAAAGTAGTTTGCAGGGCTTTAGAATGTTTGAATTTTGATGCTATTCAACAGCTTTCATTTATACATGTGCCAGGCTGCGTGTTTTGGCAAAAGCAGCTTGTCCTGTTCTGCCTTATCTGAACTACATTTTTCCCCTAAATGAATAACTGTGAAAACTATACAGGTAGAATGGTAACAGTTAATAAAGCTATGTTAGTAACAGTGTTAGCACGTGCTAATATAAATACAGCTCATTTGTGGTTCCCTGGAAATGGGGTTGTAACATTAGGATGTTCACTGTAGCTGTTAGTTAAGGTAGTTGGAAGCAGGAATCCCCAGACAGACTTCACAAAAGGAAAAGTTGGATGAGTCTTTGGTCTGAAGGTTCTGTTGGCTGAAGGTAATGAAACCCCACTGGAAAGTATTCCAGAGCTAATCGGCCCCAGGGCTGGCCTTAGGTGTTCAGGCGCCTTGTGCGAGCTAATCCTGTGGCGCCCCCCCATGTTACACAGACCCCCTTCAGTGTATCCACCTCTTCAATGCAGACTTCCCGTTCAGTGCAGACCCCCTTCAGTGTAGCCCCCTTCAGTTCAGAGTAGCCCCTGTTCAATGCAGCCCCCCTCATTCAGTGCAGCCCCCCTCATTCAGTGTAGCCCCCCCTGTTCAGTGCAGCCCCCCTCGTTCAGTGCAGCCCCCCCTCGTTCAGCCCCCTCGTTCAGTGTAGCCCCCCATTCAGTGCAGCCCCTCCTTCAGTACCTCAGATCAGCGTGGTGGCACATGCACAGCAGGTCCCCTCCCCCTGTTTACACATAAACAGAGAGCAGGGGGGGCGGCTTCACAAGGTGACGGTCTGACACCCCCCCCCCCGTGTGTGGTACCTGGGGCAGCCCGCCCCCCCTTAGTATGCCTCTGGATAGCCGCACAGCGCCCCTGTTGCCCATGGCGCCCTGTGTGGCCGCCCAGCTCGCACACCCCAAAGGCCGGCCCTGATCAGAACAGTGTCCACCTTGACTTGGGCTTTACTAGAAAAATGCATGCTCTTACGTTCACAAAGTTTAAAGGGCCAGCATTTGCTGTCACATTATTCATGTTCTCTCTGAGCCCAAGAGGGCAGGAATGGGCTGGAATCAGGGCCGATGCAAGGAATTTTTACCTACACAGGTGAAGGTGTATTTTGATGATCCCCCCCACTGTCCTCCTGCCACCCTCACGCCTCCCTTCCACAATGCAACACTCCACCCTCACTGTCTACAGTCTCGCTGATACCTCCTTCATGTTGCGCTCGTAATGTGATGGGGTGCAGCATGAAGGACATCGCACAGCATTGGAAATTTCAGCGGTGTTGAACTGGCACTAAACAGCAGTGTGCAATGAGGGGAAGGAGTTATGCATCCCCCCTTACACTCACTCGCTACGGGGCAGCTGGCAGGTGAGGCAAACTTAAACTTCCATGCTGTGCCTGGTAGGAGAGAGGGCGCAGCTTTAGGGAATGCATACCTCCCAACTTTTGAACTTTAGAATGAGGGGACACTTGGGGGAGGAAGTGACCCGCGGAGCGAGTAGCTTAGGGGCGTTGTTAAACAAAAGACGGGCTTCCTTGAACCCATAAAATATGCTTTTACTGTTATACCACAAGCAAGAGTCTCACAAACACATAAACCCCAGCACAATCATCACAATATAAAAATAAAATAAAAAAAGTAATGAAAAGCTTTTATTTCATATGGTTTTGCACAAAATTAAAACATACAAAAAACGAAGTCTGAGTATCTGAGTCTACCAAAGACGAACTTCTTTAAAATAGTCAAGATCTGCATAGCAACCTGCAGCAAGATCCAGGAGGAGAACATTATACACAGAATGCAAGGAGCAGGAGTGTGTAACGCACAGTGTAGCGGTAAGGAGAGTAGAAAATCACCCCCACTTCGCCCTTTTAGCAAAAATCCCCACTCCCTCCCCTTCAAAAAAAAAAAAGCTAATTTGTATGCCTCCACTGCCCCCTCCCAACAGAAATCTTGTTTCCCTTTCCTCAGGACAAGTCCTCCCACCCTCCCCAAATCCCTGTCCCAGCACAATTCCCCCTACTTCCCTATCCTAGTACTTATCCCCATACCCCTCAATTCCCCCTCCCACCCCCAAATCCTCCCTCCCAGCACAACCCCCCCCATTGCAGTACAAACATTCCCAGACCCAATTACCCCTCTCCAAATCCCCACAGCACAAATACTCTTTCCCCTAATCTAAATCCCCTAAATTTCTTATCCCAGCAACCCCCCCCCCCCACACACACACACTATGATTCCTCTTCTAGCACAGCTCCTCCTCCCAGTGTAAATATTTTCCCCATTTCTAGCACAAATTCTCCCCCCCCCCCAAATTTCCCTTCCACCCTCCCAACACAAATCCTCACCAGAGCATAAATAAACCACCCACAAATTGCCTCCCAGCACAACTACTCTTTCCCCCAATCTCTCACACCCGCACAAGTACACTGCCTAGTTCCTTTATAAATCCTCCCACGCAAATCCCCCTTACCAGTACAAATCCTCCCTCTTCTAATGTAAATCAATCAACAATACTTCCAACTGTTCTGCTTTTTATGGGACCTTACTGAAAGAATTAAAACATTTTAGTATCGGGGGCGTGGCCGAGAGCGGCATGTGAGAGGACGTGCTTCACGGAGCTCCCGCACTGATCCTCCTGTGATTCTTCTTCCCAGCCAGCAAACTTGCCCGGATTCAGCTGTCTCCTGCTCGGATCCTCCCCAGGACTACTCTGGTGGCATCGGCAGCACTTTCGGTGGCTATGCTGACCCGCAAACAGACGGAGTCCGGAGCGCCGGAATTCCAACATGGCGCCGCCGCTCCTCAATCACAGCGCACACGTGGACTGGAGAAGGCGAAGGACGTGAGTAAACCCCCTAAGACCCCCAAAGGTGCTGCAAAAGACCCCCCAAGGGACATGTTATACTATGCCCAGAGGATGGCAAACCAGTCAGCTCACGGGAGTGGTGAGGATTTGCAGGCTACCCCTGTTGCTTTTCACTCTCAGGCAGAGGAGGGGGAAGATGTGCAGGGAGCTCTGGCTTCACCTAGCCACAGTCTGATTGATACGGAGGAGGAGGAAGAGTGTGGGGATACTGAGCAACCCTCCCTGGCAGACATCCTGCGCGCAGTGCGCAAATGTACAGCTTCTGTGCATACCCTGCACGATCAATTTGGTGGCCTCAAAGAGGAATTGGGGTTTATCAGGCATGATTTGCAGAAAACCCGGGAGCGCACTACAGCGGCGGAAGGCCGCATCAGTGACTTGGAAGACAAACTGACTCCATTGCTGCGGGAGGCGCAAATGACTGCACGTGTGGCCAGAGCGAACGAACTTAAATCTGATGACATCGAAAATCGCTTGAGGCGAAATAACATTCGCATAGTGGGGCTCCCAGAGAAGACGGAGGGGAGGGACCCCACAGAATTTGTGGAACAATGGCTTTTGCAGGTGTTTGGGAAGGAAGTGTTCACCCCGCTGTATTCAGTGGAGCGGGCGCACAGGGTACCGCCTAGGCCCCTACCACCAGGAAGCCCACCACGCACCATGATCGCCAGACTTCTCAATTTTAAAGATAAGGAAATTGTGCTCCGACAGGCAAGGGAGCGTCGCAATATTCAGTTTAATGGGGCCCGTATCTCTTTTTATCCTGATTACTCTGCTGAAATTCAGAAACGCAGGGCCAGATTCACTGACGTCAAAAAGAGGCTGCAACGGCTCCGTGCAACGTACGCCATGCTTTTTCCGGCTAAGCTCCGGATCTCGGCTGGGGGCCAGTCTCACTTCTTTGAGTCCGCGGCGGACGCGTCCTCGTGGATAGATGCAAATGAGCATATTATTCGTCAAGCGGATAGGAGAGCGGCGGAGGGGGACTGATTGGATATACCTGAGGCTTCGGGCTAAAGCTGGACTGCTTCACCTTACTTGGCTGGGAAGCCACAACCTACTATTACTCTATAAGTGTTGAGAGCAAGTGAGTTTATTTACAAAACGCAGTTGAGCGACTGTCTGTTGGTCGTGCCCTTTTGAAAGTTTTGCCCGACAGGGCCCTACGGTTATGGGTCCTGTTATAGTTGACCTGTTGACCTTTTCTACTTTTTTTGTTTTTTTCCGGTGTGTTACATGTGTATATTTGCAATCCTCGCTTGCTGCCTTGCGGAGTGGAGGGCTCTCCACTGCAGCACTGGGGACACTACTACTACTTCTATGCGACCGGGGTGGTTTTGGTTACCTATTTAACTTTTTTATTTTTGCTTCTTTTTTCTTTCTATTGATGGACTACCGCAGTCATAACATTACTCTGAATCGGCAGGCTCGCTGGAAAGACTTTGCTGCGAGAGGATCTCACATGCGCTCTATCAGGACCTATGCCACGCGTGCTTCAGGTATTGTGTTTTTGTCTCACTTGGCGCACTGGACCGATGCACACCCTAAGGCGCCTAGGGTACACATGATATTTTACTCGATAGTAACCACAAGTGTCTGTATCTATGACTACTGTCCCTTTGCTTTCATGGAACGTTAGGGGAGTTCAGGACCCTTTGAAGCGAACTATGATTGCCACTATACTGAGGAAGTATTCCCCAGCGGTGTATGCTCTGCAGGAGACTCATCTTGTGCCAGACACGGTCTCTTGCCTGGGTTTTTCCTGGGTGGGTTGGGCTTACCACTCCACTCATACCTCCTACTCCAGGGGGGTGAGTGTATTGGTACATAGAGCCCTAGATTTCCAACTAATGGATAAACTGATAGATGATGAGGGGCGATATGTGATTTTGCTTTGTAAAATATATCACCTAAAATGTATACTTGCTGCTATATATGTGCCCCCCCCCTTTAATGCGGAGGTGCTGCGTATACTATTGTCATTTCAATTGTGTCATTCGGAAGTTCCCTTTATTGTGGTGGGGGATTTCAATTGTTACATGGATCCGATCTTAGACAAGCACCCGCTTCCGGTGGCTTTCCGCAGCAGAGCTCGAACGGCATTGCGGAAATTCACGGAGGAGGTGGGTTGGTCTGATCCATGGCGTTGCCGTAATCCACTGCAAAAGGTGTTCTCCTGTTTTTCTAAAACTTACCATTCTTTGTCCCGAATTGACCTATGTTTATGTACACCTCAGACGACACATATACTGGAGGACCTCAAATACTTGGTAAGGGGGGTATCTGACCATTCCCCCCTATTGGTCTCCCTGAATGCTAGACCTGTCACTGATCTGCCTAGGATGCCGTGGAGGTTGAATGCATTTTGGCTTAACCTGTTCCCCTCCCATGAACGTGTGGCAGAAGAGATAGCTGGGTTTTGGCAGAGTCATGAAGACCATTCAGACTTGGGGGTGGCCTGGGAGGCGTTTAAGGCGTTTCTCAGGGGAATCTTGATTGCGGAAGTCACTGGTATTAAAGCTAAAACACATGAGGTCAGGGAGCAGACCGAACAGCTGGTGAGTAGGCTAGAGGCAGAATTCATAGCAGATCCTTCTGATACTACGAGGGAGGCGTGGGTGGCGGCACAGGAGGCAGTTGATCGGGTCACGAGGGAGGCGGCAGATAGGAAGAGATTTTTTTGCAGACAGGCCTTCTATGAGGAGGGCGAGCAGACGGGCCGTCTGTTAGCTAAAATAGTGAAGGTGTCCCAAACGTCTCCATCCATTGGCGCATTGCGTACTGAGGGCGGAAGAGTGGTGAACACTCCTAAGCCTATTATGCAGGAACTGGTTAGATTCTACTCTGATTTGTATAGATCCCGGGTAAACTACTCCAATGAAGACTTACAGGACTATCTACGGGGGGTGGAATTGCCATGCCTGACAGCCCCTCAGAGGGTTCTCTTGGATTCTCCTTTAAAAATTGAGGAATTACAAGAGGCCCTTGGCCTCTTCCCAAATTCTAAGGCTCCTGGAGTCGATGGTCTTCCCATGGAAGTCTTTAAACAATATGGGGGACTAATCCTGCCACGCCTGCTAAGGGTCCTTAACTATGCTAGAGAACACCAGTGCCTTCCTGATTCCATGACTGAAGCCAGTATCGTACTTCTTTTAAAACCTGGTAAGGATCCACTGGACCCGGGTTCCTACAGACCGATATCTCTCTTACAGAGCGATATTAAACTCCTAGCAAAAGTCCTGGCTCTGCGACTCAACAGGGTCATCTCCTCTATTATTCATTCAGATCAGTCAGGCTTTATGCCCCAAAAGTCTACGGCCATAAATCTCCGGAGACTTTACTTAAATATTCAGACGCAGTCGGACACCATGGGAAACAGGGCCCTGCTTTCCCTGGATGCCCACAAAGCGTTTGACAGTATAGAATGGGGGTACCTCTGGGCTGTCATGGGCAGATTTGGCTTTGGCGAAAAGTTTCTGTCGTGGGTGCGGCTGCTTTATTGCTCGCCCAGGGCAGTTATTAGAGAGGCGGGACACATTTCTGAATCCTTTGCTCTGTATAGGGGCACTCGGCAAGGGTGCCCGTTGTCCCCGCTCCTTTTTGCCATCGCCATTGAACCTATGGCTGCCTTGATCAGGGCGAACCAAAAAGTGAGGGGTTTCGGATATGGAGGGATTCAGGAAAAGCTAATGCTATACGCCGACGACACCATGCTGCTTCTGGGAGACACGGGTGACTCCCTGAGGGAGGCGATGGCAGTGGTCGGCAGATTCGGGACCTATTCAGGCCTTGTCATTAACTGGACTAAGTCCTCGCTTCTGCTGTTGGATGCTGCCCAGGGTGACGGGGAGCGGTCGATCCACGGGGTGCCAGTGTCTACTTGCATCAAGTATCTGGGGGTCTGGATTACTCCGGAGCCACAAGATTTTTTGGTGCTCAACTTATCCCCACTGTTAAATAGAATTAGAGATAGAATCAAGATCTGGTCGCGTCTTAGGATGTCCCTGGTGGGCAGGGTTAATCTCATAAAAATGATTTTTATGCCTCAGATATTATATTTTCTTCATAACACGCCCATGGTTATCCCTTTGAAAACGTTTAGGATTATTAACTCTTTGTTTAGATCTTTTATTTGGCTGAATAAACCCCCCAGGATTAGACTGGAGCAGTTACAGAAACCCAAGACGGGGGGGGGCCTTGCCCTCCCTAACCCTTGGGTATACTACCTGGCTGCTCAGGCACAGCATATTGCCCGGGCGATGCCGGAGGGATTGGGACTGGGGGAGGGTGGGGTGCAGTCGGACCCTATTAGGGCCCTTATGTGCCATGTTACCGGCCTTGACAGCGTGTCCGCAGGTATGGAAGCCCTTATGTATGCAAAATCCAATAGAAACTTCCCCACTTACGTTTTGATGCAAAAAATTTGGAATAAACTTAGACAACTGCAGGAAGTGGAGGGGTTTACTGAGTATAGTCCGATCTGGGCCAATGGGTACTACGGGGAGTTGCTTTCTTTGGATTGTGGCGCGCGGTGGAGGAGGCATGGGGTCACACACTTGAGACATGTATTTACGGCGGGTAGGCTGATTCCCTTCCCAGAGCTGAGAGAACGATTCCATCTACCGCAGTCAATGCTTTTTTATTATAGACAGTTACAGCATGCAGTGAGGGCGCAGTCAGGGGGGGAACCTTGGATATTCTCACAGACACCAATTTTTAAATACATGGCTGGTGTATCCCAGTTTCGGGGATTTATTTCTAGAGCTTATTCCATGATTCTTCATTTATACCTGGAGGGATTCCCCCTTGCAGCCTCAGACAGGTGGGAGAGAGACGTAGGAGTGTTTGAGGAAGAGCAGTGGGAGGAGGCACTCCAGGGTGTACAATATTGTTCCTTGAATGTGGCCCAGCGGCTCTCACAACTCTACATTATTCTTAGAGTGCATTTTACGCCAGATAGGCTGTATAAAATGGGGGTGAGATCGGATTCTAACTGTCCCAGATGTGCGAGAGATCATGGGGACCTGATCCATCTGTTGTGGAGGTGCCCCAAGTTACACCTATACTGGGCAGGGGTTGTGGCTACAGTTAACAGTGTGTTTCAGACTGCCATACCTACGGACCCGAAACCGTGCATATTAGGGATCTTGGACGACATCCCCATGGACGAAAATTCTAAACAGGCCGTATCTAGGGCTCTGTTTCAGGCCCGCAAGATTATTTTGAGGCACTGGAAGGCTGCTGGGCCACCAACGGTGGGGGAATGGATTACCCAGATGGGTGATACCATTCGCCTGGAGAAGTACATATTTCAGCATAGGGGTCGGTCAGGGAAGTTCGACAAACTGTGGGCACCCTGGTTAGATACTCCTGGCCTGTCCCCGGTGGATTTGGTGATGGACCGACTGTTGAGGTAAAGGGTGGGTGAGTGATAAAGGCTCTGGGGGAATGGAGAGCGTGACCTTCTTGTTGTATTCATGTCTTATTGTGGTGCGGGGTTCTGCAATCATTATTTTTAGTGGTTGTGAGACTTGGACCTTTATATGTGGTAATAGGATCTTGCAGTAGTGCCATTGTATTCCTCTTACGAGGCAGACTGTGTTGAGTGACTGCTTATGTGACATGTACATGGACTGTGAAACTTTTCCACTTTGTTATTTCCCTGCGGTGTATGTCTGTTTTTCCTTCTCTCCTTTTTTTCTCTTTTTCTCTCTTCTCTCTTTTTGCCTTTTTCTCTGGACTTTTTGTTTTTCCTTTTTTTTTTTTTTTTTTTTACTCCGTTTCTTCATAACAAATCTCCCTATGTAGAGGTACAGGGGATAAAAATTTGGGCGTGATATGGTACAGCATTATATATGCCATTGTCAATTATTTTGTGTGGGTACTGTACACCTTGTTTTGAAACCTGGTTATACTGTCTGTTACTGTGGGTGATGGTCTGTACCCGATGTTTACTCTTTGTGCTGCACTTTATTTTGTTGTGTAACAATTTGCATTCTTGTATGATTCCCTTGTGTTTTTATCTCCGGTTAAATAAACACTTTTCTGATTTAAAAAAAAACATTTTAGTATCTGCAATGGGTATCAATGTTAACTTAATGACAGTCCAAATGCAGGTTGCAAATGTAATGTGTTTGCATGCACTGGATTGTATGGTACAGTAGTACCATGTGATCTTGTTCGTTTTATAACTTTGTATGGTACAGCATAATTTCAGCCCATTCTAATGAAGGTTTGTATGTTAGTATAGGAACATTTATTTTAGCTCAAGGCTAAGGGTGGGTTAGGGTTCCGTGACTCAGGGCTGGATGGCTTATCCTAGCAGCCTCTCTGGTGCCTCCCCCTGTTTTCTGAGACATTGGAGAATGTTCTAGATATTCTAGACAGTGGGTGGAGGCTGCTTGGAATATTTATGAGGACATCAGCCAATTCCCATTAAAGGGCTTGGTGGGGGAAAGGCCACCTCATAAATAGGCATGATGAATCATGCCAGCGGGGGAAAGTCGGGTGGAGGATGGACATGGAGTGCTGAGGAGGCTGTTGGTGGCCCTGGAGGGTGCCCCCTAGTCTGGGGGGAAGGTGACCTTGGGCCAGGGCTCGGTTGAAAGGACCCAGCAAAAACACATAGAGGAAGTCCTTCCTAGAGGCACTGGAGCAAGAAGGGAGGACAGCAGGAGCAAGTCAGCACTACTGGGAGATCTCCTGAGAGCTAGCCAGGTGGGGTACAGAGTGTCAGCCTGGAGGACTGTGGGGAGACAGTAGCTTGGAGGGCTAGTGAAAGGGACAGTTGCAGCCAGATGAGTTGACGGTGCCTGAAGAGGTGATGCTGCGATCAGTAGCCACAGGAGTGATGCAAGCTGGAGACTGTTATATTTGCTATACATACAAGGGGCTTAGGGTTCCTGCCTGTAATGGGCTAACACTTAAAATCTGACCGATATCTTCACAGTGATCCAGCTGAGTTTCTGCAAGCAAGTGCTGGGGAAGAGGTGAAGCTGTATATAGAGACTGTATTTAGAGACTGTATATAGGAAGAGTTGTCCCTGAAGTTTGTTTGGCAGAGTCAATGGGCCTTCTTATAACCTCCCATACCTCTCCAAGTTATTACCCTCAATAAAAAAAAAAAGAAGCAAAGCCATGGACTGTTCTCTGACTCAAAAGTGCCTGCAAAAATTTAGTTTGCCTGGCTGTGCAGGGTGGGGGGTCCCAATTAGCACCCTAGGAGGTGCTCTCCAATAACATGTTTATTATTTTAATAGCAAAAATTAAAGCTTTACCATTACTTTAACCAAACTTTCAGATTTGGTCATGTTAAACTCTGGAAAATATCCAACAAAGTGTGTCTTTCATATGGCTGGTAGGAATAGGACTTTGTGTTAGCATTACTAAAGAAGACCTGTAGACCTGTATGTGAAAGCTGTGCCCCAAAGAGGCAAGTAAGGGGTAAATGACTAGTCACCAATATTGACATTAGTGATTTACCATGCCTTCTTCTGCAATCTGTATCTGTGTGTGTGTTTGGGCGGGGGGGGGCACCATCTTGGTAAAGGCAGGGCTTTATGACCTTACATCAGAGCTGCCCCCAGATGACTGACAATCTGATGAAGCAAAAGCAAGGATATCCTTGTGTTGCAGATCCTCAGGCAAACATTTCTCTCTAGCAAAGAGAACCGTAAGCAACTAAAATTAAATTAACTTAGCAAAAGAGGTGAAGCTGTGCTGATATCAATCATCCAATCACATGCAACCAAAAATCCTTTTTTTCCTTTTACATTTTTTCTTGCGAAGATTCTAGATTCTTTGCAAAGTAATTCTAGCTTGGCTTCACCCCCATTTACTAATGTAAGTGGAAATTCACTTTGCAAAGTAAAAAAATTACGTAGAAAAGTGAATAATCTCTATTTCTTTGGTAAATAACCCCCATATCACCCCATTGTACCTTAGCTCTTTTTTTTACCAGTTATTCACTTTGTCAGATTAAGCCTTTTCCTGGCAATTCTCAATGTAAAACCTTTAAAATCAACCTGCTGGAAAGTGATTGTCAATAAGGGGTTAATACCACTGTACTACACAATTAAAAATAATATTTGCAGCTAAGGGCTCAGCATAGAGCTCCTATTAGATGAGCCCTTCCCTATCCGAATATTTAGAAATAAGAGTGCTGTAAGTTTTATTGAATGTAAGTAAAGTGTGATTTCATTATGATTTAAAAAGCTGTTTCTCAGACAAGGTCTCAATCAAAGTTAATTAATAACAGAATGAAACAAATGATATCCCATTGTTCATCTTTGTTTCTATTTTCTGTAACGAAAATGAAAAATAAACATGTTCTTTTATTTCTGTCTATTGTTGTTTTGAATTGTGAATGATCATTCGTCTCTCTTTTGCATGTCTCTTTTAGGGATGGGCCAAATGACCCCCTGTTCGGTTCGCACCAGAACTTTCAAACATTGCACAGGGAACATGATTAGAGATTTTTGGGATAAATTCTGGTGTCTCAACCACAGATCTTGGATGTCTACTTCTGTAACGGGTGTGGAAAAATAGTTTTTTGGGTATCGGTGGCGCCTTCATACCGTAACCCTTTAGAATTACTCTTGGCGCTGTCAAAAATTTTAATAATATGCACTTGTCAAACAGGTGTGGAAAAATGTTCTTTAGGTGTTGGTGGAACCTTCACACTGTAACCCTATAGAGGTACTCTTGATGAAAGCAAGAATTGGTCTTGCTTTCAAAAATTGTAATGGTATGCACCTGTCAAACAGGTGTGTAAAAATTGATCTTTGTGTGTCGGTGTTGCCTTCACACCGTAACCCTATAGAGGTAATCTTGATGAAAGCAAGAATTGGCCTTGCTGTCAAAAATGATATACACCTGTCAAACAGGTGCTGAAAAATTGGTCTTTGTGTGTTACTTGCGCCCATGTAACCTACACCAAAAACATTCTTCCAGATAAAATCAACACCCACAACACTAGGCAGCCTAGACGTCCTGCAGAGACTCCACATCCCAAAAACTCTTCATCGGTGACATTGGCATCAGGGGCTTCATAGCTTCTCGTAATCCAGGACTGATTCATTTTGATAAAAGTCCAACGGTCTGCAGAATCTGTGGACAGATACATTCTATGATCAGTAACAAAACCTCCAGCAGCACTGAATACCCATTTGGAAAGCACGCTGGATTCAGGGCAACCCAGCAGCTCAATAGCATACTGGGCAAGTTCTGGCAAGTGGTGTATTCTCATGACCCAGTAAGCCAGTGGATCGTCAACTGAAAAGCTCTCCGCCATCTCTGTTTTCACTACTAGATAATCATCCACCATGTGATGCAGACGCTGACATTGGAATGTGGAAGCTGACAGCCCTGGGCAGTGAGAGCTAAATTCAGAAATGCATTACTTAGTTGGCCGATTCCCCATGGCTCCTCTCTTGAGGATTCGGGAACAGAAGCCTCTAAACTACATAAGTCAGGAAAAGTGTTAGATAAACTTCTCTTTAAGGTGCCCTCAAGTGATTTCATTGTCTACACTCTCTGTGGGAATGGGATGAGTTCTGAGACTTTCCCCATATAACGGTGGTCAAGGAGGGTTGCCAATCAATAGTGATCCTTTTCCTTTGCGCCATGTATTTTTGGGTCCTTTTCCAGGCTTTAAAGCATGAGGGAGCCCATGCATCACAAATTTTCCGAGGCATGAGAAGCAGACTCCTCATGGTCACTAATGATTATAGTATCTGGAACTGCCTCCTCCTAGCCACATACTACTCTTGGATTCTGGATGGAAAACCTTCTCTCACTGTTTGACATATATGTTCCTTTGCTTCAATGCCTTTGAAACTGACAGAATCCTTCTCCTTTTCCTCCACCTCTTGCTTATCTTGTGTTTTCTGTGGCATAAGAATGGTATCTGCATTAAGTGGGCCTTGATACTGACACATGTACTCATTGACGGTCCTCTGCTGCATGTGCAGCCACTGCAACATTGCCAAAGTCGCATTCCACGTGGTGGGCATGTCACAAATCAGGCGGTTTATGCGCAGGTCGAATTCCCGCTGAATTTCAGCCAACCGAGAACTGGCTATGTATGACCACCTAAAATGGCTACAGACTCTTCTGGCCAGCTTTAGTAGATCTTCCAACTCTTGGTACCTATTTAAGAAATGCTGGACCACCAAATTGAGGATGCCAGGCATGTCACATGTGTCAACTTTCCTTGTCTAAAGGCGGACAGGAGGTTTGTGCCATTATCACACACCACCATTCCTAGCTCCAGCTGGCATTGTGTGAACCACCTCCGGGCCTGTCCCTGCAGAGCTGCAAGAATCTCTGCTCCAGTGTGGTTCCTGTCCCCTAGACACACCAGCTGAAGCACTGCATGGCACCTTTTAGCCTGTGTTATTGAATAGCCCTTTGAACGCTTAGGAGGTACTTGAGGTTCATAGGACAATTCAGCAGAAGAGGGCATGGAGGGGGGAGGGGTAGAGATGATGAATCTGGTATCATCACCAGCTGAATGGAGACATGGGAGCACAGTGTGCTGTGAATGAAACATTTTGTCCCAGCCCATGCTTGCTGGACCATGTGTCCTCGGATGACTGCCTTGCCCAACGATTCCACAACATCGCCTTTCCACGTGATGGTAGAGAGATGGAATTGCCTTACGTGAAAATAAATAGTGACTGAGAACCTGCCATTGTGGTAAAGCACATGCTGAAAATCACAGAAGGGGGCAGAATCCACCTAGTGGAAATGCAGAAGTTGTAGAGCCAGCAGTTTTGACAAGCTTGCATTTAGATACTTTGGCCAATCATCATACAGCAATGCACTGCGATCTCAGTGCATTATGGGGTGTTCCGTGGCGCTCAAATTTCCTGCGAACACCACATAAAATTTACTGTTCGGTGAATGGACGACTTCTGTTCGACTCGAACTCTAAGCTCATCCCTAATATTTATCAATGATATTGTAATGCAATATATGTCACTGATTCCGGTACTACTATGTACATATAACTGATAATCATAGTATGGGAGGAATAATATAGCTTTATGCCATGTACAGACGATCGGACATTCCAACAACAAAACCGTGGATATTTTTCCCAAGGATGTTGGCTCAAACTTGTCTTGCATACACACTGTCACACAAATGTTGTCGGAAATTCCGAACATCAAGAACGCGGTGACGTACAACACGTATGGCGAGCCGAGAAAAATGAAGTTCCATAGGCAGTTTGTCTCTTCTGCTTGATTCCGAGCATGCATGGATTTTTGTGCGTCTCAATTGGCTACACACGATTGGAATTTCCGACAAGAACTTTCGTAACAAGGAAAAATTGAGAACGAGCTCTCAAACATTTGTTGTCGGAAATTCCGACAGCAAATGTCCGGTAACACGGTAAGCTCACATGGAACATTTGGTGTCAGAAATTCCAGGCGTGTGTACGCAGCATAAGTCTGTCAATAATCGTATTTAACCACTTGCCTACTGTGCACCTACACCCCCTTCCTGCCCAGACAAAATTTAAGCTTCTGGCACTGCGTCGCTTTAACTGACAATTGCGCGGTCGTGCGACAAGGCTCCCAAACAAAATTGGCGTCCTTTTTTTTCCCACACACAGAGCTTTCTTTTGGTGGTATTTGATCACCTCTGCGGTTTTTATTTTTTGCGTTTTAAACAAAAATAGAGCGTCAATTTTTAAAAAAATGCAATATTTTATACTTTTTGCTATAATAAATAACCCAAGAAATATATAAAAAAAAGAAAAATTTTCTCAGTTTAGGCCGATACGTATTCTTCTACATATTTTTGGTAAAAAAGAAAATGCAGCAAGTGTTTATCGATTGGTTTGCGCAAAATTTATAGTGTTTACAAAATAGGGGATAGTTTATGGCATTTTTTTTTTTTTTTTTACTATTAATGGCGGCGATCTGCGTTTTTTTTATTGGGACTGCAACGTTATGGCGGACACTTCGGACACTTTTCTGACATTTTTGGGACCATTTACATTTATACAGTGAACAATGCTATAAATATGCATTGATTACTGTATAAATGTGACTGGCAGTGAAGGGGTTAACCACTAGGGGGCGGGGAAGGGGTTAAATGTGTGTCCTATGAGTGTTCCAACTGTAGGGGGAGGGGGGGTGACTGGGGGAGGTGACCGATTGTGTCCCTATGTACAAGGGACACAGCAACGGTCTCCTCTCTCCCTGACAGGACGTGGAGCTCTGTGTTTACATACAGAGCTCCACGTCCCCTCTCAGTTACTGGGCAATCGCGTGTGCCCGGCGGCGATCGTTGCCGCCGGGCACTCGCACCGGGATCCTAGCAGAGCGGCGGGTGCGCGCACGCCCGCCCGCGGCTTTAAAGGGACATCACGTCATATAACGTGATGTCAGGATAATGGAGTCCTCCGCCCGCCGTCATTTGACGGTGGGCAGAGGACAAGTGGTTAATGGAAAAAATCCTTGAAATCTCAAATAAAGAGAGGATCCCATGGGGACACACAAACTGGAAATGTATGAAAACAAAGCTGACGGGGACATGCAGACTTAGGGTTCTTTCACACGGGGCGGATCAGTAATGATCCGCCCACGAACCTCTGCTTGCTCAGCAGGGAATCGCTCCATTGAACCCCGCTGAGCCGGCGGATGACAGGGCGGTCCCCGCACACGGTCTGCCTGTGTGAAAGAGCCCTAAGTCTACACCAAGGATCCTCAAACTACGGCCCTCCAGCTGTTGTAGAACTACACTTCCCATGAGGCATTGTAACACACTGACATTCACAGACATGACTAGGCATGATGGGAATTGTAGTTCCTGAACAACTGGAGGGCCATAGTTTGAAGACCCATGGTCTACACCATCATGTGAAAAACTAAAACGAGTATACAAGCAGGGGTTATAAATGGAATCGTAATAGCGTTCCTACAGAAGTGTCTACAAAAAAATCTACATATATGGCTACAAATATATAAAAATAATATATACATATAGTGTAAAGGTTCCAAATGAATTAACACAATAACACACATAAATAGAGAACCACTAGAGGCGTCATAGGAATGTGAAATGGTATCAGCTTCTCACAAGAGAAGAACATTACCCATATATATGAGGCAAAATATATATATATATATATATATATATATATAGATATATATCTATATATATTTTTATATATATATATATATATATATATATATATATATATATATATATATATATATATATTATATATGTCAAACTTAATTTCAAATGGTCAAATGACTATATGGATAATTGGCATATCTCGTATCTATTTAAAGTTACTAAATGCATCTGTAGCTGTACCCCCGAAGGAGCTGCCGATTAGTTAAATGGGATGGCACATTTACCTTATGGCTCTTTTCCGAATTCCTATGGGGTGGATGATGCATACAGCAGTAGTAAAGGAATGTCAGCAAAGAAGTGTCTTTTTATGTACTCTTTATTACCCAGTCGGGCAAAAACAATGAACCGGTGATAAAAAGGGATAGAGGTTGAAAAGAGAATAGCAGATTCAGGCGCAATACTTGGAACAGTCCTGCTCCCATATGTAGCACTTTTACACCACTCCTGCTTGAGTGGGCCTAGCGTACCCGGGTAGGCCTCTCTCACTGACCTAGCAGCCGGAGCACCGTTTGAACCTCTTTAGGACAAAGTCTCTGCCACAGACCCTCCTGAATGGATGTCAGGGAGACACCTTTGCCACAGGCCCTCTCTGATTTCAGATACAGAGATAACCCTCCTTGATAGAACTACGCCTGGATCTTCTTCTTAACGTTGCACAGGTACCGACTGACAGGTGATCAATCCTCCAGTGTCCAGCTACCTTGATCCCCGGTGGTTCGTCAAAATCCTCTTGAATTGCCAGCCTTTCATTGGCGCTCCTCAGACGGACTCCCCACCGAACAGCAGTACAGCTTGGGATACCCAAAAAGTGGGAACCCAGTCAATCACTGGGTCCCTGCCGCTGTGCAAACCCTTCGGGCCAACAAGGTCCCGAAACAAGGAACACCGTGCAGCACGCGCACCCCAGCCAGGTAGGCCATATCGCCAGGGCGCGGTGGTGTTGCCAGCCTGGACAAAGAAAACAAGACCCAGACTCCCCGGCGTCTGTCCCATAAATACCCCCCTCCCGGCATGTCCAGCGAGGCCCAACCCTCCTGATTGGCCGCCGAGAGAGAGCACCCAAACCTTAACTCCACTGCTGCTACCTACCGCACCAGGGTGGGAAGAGCACCCCAGCACAACAGAATGAGCCCACAGCACAGCTAAGCTGAAACAGAGACCCTACTTAAACATTGCAATTGAAAGCAAAGTCATTTACACTGTGATTACCCTCTAAATTTCGATAGCACCGGTACTTAGAAGTAACCCGGCGCTACATATCCAATGCACCAAATATAGAAGTTAATCTATGAAAATCGTATTCACTCTGAAACATCTAATATATGCACAATGCATGATGATCAATAAGTATACAAACAAACATCATTCTCTACTAGGGATGAGCCGAACACCCCCCCCCGTTCGGTTCGCACCAGAACCTTTGAACGGACCGACCGTTCGCGCGAACATTTAGAACCCCATTGACGTCAATGGGACTCGAGCGTTCAAATTCAAAAGTGCTCATTTTAATGCCCCATGTGCAAGTTATTGTCGGAAAACCTCTGAGAACCCGGGTCTTGCCCCAGGGAACATGTATCAATGGAAAAAAAAGTTTTAAAAACAATCGTTTTTTCTGGAGCAGTGATTTTAATGATGCTTAAAGTGAAAAAATAAAAATGAAAAATTCCTTTAAATATCGTACCTGCTGGGTAGATGACTGCCAGATTGCTGTCCTTCTTGGGCACCCCCTCTCTCTGGGCTCACATTACTGTCTTCCTCTGTGTTCCATCATCGGAGCCTTTAAAACGCTGTGCATCTTCATGCAGAATGTACCCAACACTGTGTTCAAACAGTTCGTGGGACTCTTCAGGAGGACATGGTGAGACTAGGGAAGGAGTAAGTGATGCCATTGAGCAGGGAAGAGGATGCCTTGGCAGCTACTTTGCCAGACAAAGTACCCTGAGCATGCGTGAAAGAGGATGAGGAGGATGAGGATGGCTTGGTCATCCACTCTACCAAGTCTTCGGCATGTTGAAGCTCAACACAGCCAGCTGCCGAAAAAAAAGGACGAGCGTGTCACACGGCCACTTGCTAATGAGGATGTACCGTGTCCACGACCAGCACTGTTGCCTGTGGACGCAGAGCCTGCTTGCCCTCGTGACTCTCTGCCTCTCCTTGTTGCCCTTCCAGACATTATAATGGCCTGCAGAGGACAAAGGCAGTACACACACCTCGTAGCTTTTGGTGCAAACTGCAGAGGACACGTGCAGTACACAACAAGTAGCTTTATGTGCAAAGTAATGAGCACACTTGCACTATGCACCAAGTGGGTTTAGTTGTAAAGTAATGAGCACACTTGCACTATGCACCAAGTGGGTTTACTTGTAAAGTAATGAGCACACTTGCACTATGCACCAAGTGGGTTTACTTGTAAAGTAATGAGCACACTTGCACTATACACGAAGTGTGTTTAGGTGCAAAGTTAGGAGCAAACATGCACTATGCACCAAGTGGGTTTAGTTGCAAAATAATGAGCAAACTTGCAGTATACGGCAAATTGGTTTAGGTGCACTGAGCACACAGGCAATACAACACGTGAGAACACTGCAGCTAGGACAATCAACTGCCTGACAGATTAGGAAGAACTAATCTAACTAAACTATACAGTGTATACATATATGTACAACTCCTGGGATGTATATATATATCCTCTACACACTGTAAATTTAACTGACTAGCCTGCCTGCTCTATCTAGCTAGAAAAAAAGACAATCTCTCTCTCTCTGTCTGATCTGGAACAAGCCTGGAACACACTACACAAGGCCGCACTGCAGGCGGCCTTTTATAGTGTGGAGTGTGTGCTAAAGCCCTGAGCCATAATTGGCCAAAACCACCCTGGCTTTGGTCAATTATGGCTCTCCGTTTTTTGCACGCTGTGATTGGCCAAGCATGCGGGTCATAGTGCATGTTTGGCCAATCATCAGCGTGCAATGCCGCAGTGAATTATGGGCCGTGGCGCGTCACTCGAATTTGGCGCGAACGTCACGTTTTGTTCGAATTTCGACGAACGGTCGAACAGACGATGTTCGAGTCGAACATGGGCTCGACACGAACACAAAGCTCATCCCTATTCCCTACATATGTCCATATTTAACTTTTGATCTTTAAACAATAATATTTTTTAAAAGAAGTATGTGTCTATATCCATGCATTCTATGTAGATTTATATTTAACCCCTGTCATGCTAATTGGGCACTAATGGTATAGACAATTATTTATAAATATCTATTTGGGAACTTATACATATATAAGAATTCAAAAATAATCATGATCATACCATAAAAAAAAAAATGGCAAACCAACTAATCGGAATACGGGCAATTGATGGTATTCAGTCCAATGTCTGGCTATATTTGTGGAGTGATTTTTCTCAATGTCATATAGATAGCCAGGGAGGCAGTCCCTCAATCAGTCCCTCAATCTACATTGACAGTACAGCCTACTTATTGTATAGAACAGGGTGTCAATGTAATGACATAAGCTACAAAACGTATATTGCAATTAATAAAAGATGACATTTTGAAAGATTTTCCTATACTAACTAAGTGTACCTCCCCCTCTCTTCATGAGTAAACAATAAGAACACCACAGACAAAGGTGCCCTTGAACTGTAACCAATATGTGGTAGATTTTTGGATAGTATACAGACTTGGGGACAGAAATTGGCCTAAAGTGGGCGCTCTTCTTGAGACACCATTGAACAGGATCTTAGGCCTTGTACACACGATGTAATTTATCCGGTCGGAAACATCCGACGGATATTTCCCAGCGGACAAGGCAAATTTGTCCTTTGGTCTGATGAGCGTACACACCATCGGACAGAAATCCCAGCGGACCAGAACGCGGGCACGTATGACGTCACTATAAAGGGGAATGCCAAAGCCTACGGCGCCGCCCTCTGTTCCACGTTTGCTAGTTCCGTGTTAGTGAAGGTTTGGTTAGAGCTGATTTGTGCTTTTCAGTCTCCGCGATTAACAGGTCGAATTTTCGGGTTCAGTGTGTGCTTGTGGGCTCGTATTTGTCATTCAGTGTCGCCGTGCGCGGCATTTCTGCTTTGCAGTGCCGTCCTGTACGGTTGTATCTGTTTGACGTGCGATCTTTGCAGGTATTGCTGGATTTGGGGGTGCTTTCTGTTTGAGTGTGTTCTTGACTGACCAGTCGGCCGGTTTGAAGCCATGATGGAGCAGCAGCGCAACTTTTCACAAGTTCGTGCTGTTTATGGGTTTTGTTCTGGAGTCTGTGTGCATTCCAGTGATTTGGACAGGAACAGTAGGAGGAGGAGTTCCTGGGCCAAGAATTGGTTGCGGCAGCGTAACCGATTCTCTCATATGTCTCTGCTTAGGGAGATCCGGGAGAATAATCCTGATGACTTCAGGAATTTTCTCCGTATGACGGACCCCGTTTTCCACCGTCTGCTGGATCTCCTGTCCCCCTATATCACGAGGCAGGACACTGTGATGCGCCAAGCCATTCCGGCTGAGCAGAGGCTTATTGCCACGTTGCGGTACCTGGCGACTGGGAGGAGCCTGCAGGACCTCAAGTTCTCAACAGGCATCTCTCCCCAGGCGCTTGGGGTCATCATACCAGAGACATGTTCTGCCATCATACAAGTGATGCAGGAGGAGTTTATTACGGTAAGTTTCCTCCTTTAACATCACAATCTGTGTCTTTAATAATGTATGCCAATTTTAGAAACTTTTTTTGTTGGTTTTCCGAATTGCCATGATTGTAATATGCTGTGTGCTGAATGTTCCCTTTTCTCCCCATGCATGTTGTTAAGCTTTCCAGGTTAATTTTGTTTGGCCTACCTGCATATTTTTACCTTCAACACTACTAACCTATCCAGCATCATCTCCTAGGGACAAACACACCTTTTTTTGGTTTTGGCTCTCTTTTTTTTGTCCTGCTCCATTGTAGTTCAACTCCCCCCCTAAAAAAGTTTATTGTCCCATCAGTGGGATGTGTAGTCTGATAATAATTGGCTCTAGATTTGTTGCCCTAAATACTCACTACACACTAATATTTAGAAATGTTAATACTGTGATGTTGCAGAATGATGTTTTTTTACTAGTGTTTGCAATGTTTTTTATGTGCCAAAGTGCTAATTTTGTTTTTGCTTTTGTCCCCACAGTTTCCCTCCACGCCACAGGAATGGCAGACTGTGGCTGCCCACTTTGCCCAGCGTTGTGATTTTCCAAACTGCGGAGGGGCAATTGATGGGAAGCACGTCGGCATAGTGCTGCCACCTCTTTCGGGGTTGTATTGTTATAACTACAAAGGTTTTCATAGTATCGTGTTGATGGCGGTGGTGTCGGCAGACTACGAATTTTTGTATGTGGACGTGGGGAAGAATGGCCGGCTGTCTGATGGGGGAGTATTCGCGCGGACCGAATTTTACAGGCGTCTACAAACTGGTGGTCTTGAACTGCCACCGGATGAAGACAATGTGGAAGGACTTCCGTTTTTTTAGCGGACGAGGCTTTCGGGCTTGGACCTCACCTCATGCGACCTGTTCCCCAGAGGACCCTCACCCCGGAGAGGAGGGTCTTCAATTTCCGGCTGGCCAGGGCCCGGAGGGTAGTCGAGAATGCCTTTGGGATACTCGCCAGCCGGTTCCGCCTGTTCCAGACAGCGATACATCTGGCGGAATATAAATTGAACTCGGTTGTTTTGGCCTGCTGCATATTGCATAATTTTTTACGCAGGCATTCCCAGACGTACCTACCCAACATCGGTGCTGAGGCAGGACTACCCTCAGATACCCTTCCTGGGCTGGACACTGGTCGCGCTGGCTCGGTCACCGAATCTGCTTGTGAGGTACGCGACAAATATGTTGAGTACTTTATGGGTCGGGGGGCCATAGCTATGCCAGATTAATATTTCTTTCTAATTCGGCCCCCAAAAGAAAGAAATATTCCAAAGAACTAATAAATAATTTGACCATTGGACTTTATTCAGTTGTTTGTCATTATTGCTTTTTCTCTTTTGATCTGTCTTCCAGGTTCTGAAACTAGTGCACTTCTTGTGCCCAATTTAGTTAGCAGGTTTTAGTAAATACACACAATTGCACATTCTAATCACTCCTCTACAAACTGGGTATTGAGCCTACAAATAAGAAGCCACTGCTTTTTGCATTTTTAAGGAACATTTTTTTTTTTTTTTAATTTGGTGTTTTTCCCAAAATCTTTGGCTTTTCTTAGAAAAATGTGTTTAGAAATTATTTATTTCTTCAAAAAAAAATTTGGGGTTTTGACAAACATATGTAACAATGGAACTTACAAAGTTCAACCTTTTATTTAGCATACCAAACCCAGACGACATGGTCTTATGTCACCCCGGAATCCGCCAAAATTTGAGGATGCACACATGCTGTGTGTGTGATGGGCCAAATGGTGTTTACATGTGCTATCTGCCATCATGGGTGATCAATGTATGTGGTTTGTGGGTGCAACCCCTTTTTCTCACCTACTTGATAAGCGAGGAAGGGGTTGCACCCACAAAGCACAGACAATCGATGTACTGTGATGGCAGATAGCACATGTTAACACACACTGGGGTTTATTTACTAAACAGTGCAAACTCAGGCTTATTTCTGCATATAAGCCAATCAGCTTCTAAATTTAGCTTATTCAATTAAGCTTTTGCATCTAAACATGAAAGCTGATTGGTTTATATGCCAAGTGAGGCTGCTTTTGCACGTTATAGCTTAACTAAATAAACCCAAGTGTGTGTGTGTGCATCCTCAAATTTTGGAATATTTTATTGTAAAAATATACAACATCTTTGAGAGTGGGGTGGTTGGGGGTGAGGGCAGGGGGGGGGCAGGGGGGGGCAGATGGGGGGGATAGTCTTCTATATACGTCCCAAAATATCTAGCATGTTTTTGAAGTTTTGGTCCATCACCACCATCCTTTCCCTCATATTGGCCAGCTCCGTGCTGCACTCCATTATCTGCTGTATTAGGATTTGTGCACTTGCACGAGAAAAATTAGGAGCAACAGATGTGCTAATCCCATCTTCATCCCCATGACAAAATCAAAAAAATACATTGTAAGTAAGTAAGGTGCAGGCCTATCTACATCTCTTTTTCCCTGCAAAGCTGGGGTGTCACTGACCTGTTGTACTGAGAAGTTAAACATCTTCTACAACTTCTCCTTCTTCTTCAACTTCTCCTTCCTCAACCAATCCGCCTTCCTCCACCAATCCGACATCATCCACCAATCCGCCTAATTCCACCAATCCGCCTAATTCCACCAATCCGCCTTCCTCCACCAATCCGCCTTCCTCCACCAATCCGCCTTCCTCCTCTCTCCCTTCCTCCTCTCCTTCTTCCTCCTCTCCTTCTTCATCATCCTCCTCCCCCACAATTTTTTTTTGCCGTTTTGGAGACAGTGTGGGCCTCCCTGACTCCTCATAGCGCTATCCTCTTCTTTCCCCTAAAAACCAACAAAAAAAAGGAAACTCATCAGCAACAACATATTTTTGGAGGGCCTAATTTGCAAACATTGCTTAGAAGTGGCGTTACAATTGTAGTTTTGGGCTTATTCCAGCACAAACCATATTCCTTTTTTTGGTAGATGACTTCTCCCAAGCTGTGATATAATGAGCCTTTTTGGTGAAGTGACACACATGGCTGGCCTCCTGAATAAGTAGTTTTTAGAGTCCATTCACCAAAAGTACAAATTAGTATTTTATGGGGGGAGACACAGGTTCTCTAAATTACAGATGTGAAAACAGCTGCTTATTAGGTTATCTCATCACTGTGTGAATGAATGAATCCTGTTTGCCTTTTAAAATCCACTTAGTTTGCACAAACACATCATATTTTCCACATTGTTTCTATAAACGATGTTTTTCGCCAAATAGCCACGTCCAGGTGTGATGTTCCTGGACCCGCGGATTTAGGAGAAACTAGGTGATGGAACGATGTTGCCTACGATCGTGGCAAGTCATTGGATTTATTAGACAAACATTACTCATTTTACAATGCAGGGGTTCAAAAATACAAGCAGGCCAATGAGGCAGATGGCGAAATAGACATGGCAAAACATTTAAAAAAACAATAGGCACTCCAAAGACATTTTAAAGTACTTACTTTTTTCTATGATTTTCTTGATTTTGCGATACTGCTCTGGCTCGCGCAGTTTTAAGTCGGACCAGCGTTTCCAGAGCTGCTCTTTTGACCTGGTGACCCCAAACATCTCATAAAAGTTTCCTCGCCGCCTTATCCATAATTTTGGACTTCCTCCGGTTAGGGGTGCTGTATGGCCCATGCTCACCATCATAGTCCTTCCGTCGCAGTTTGCACATTATCTCCACCATCTCTTGTAGAGACATGTTTGTGGCCTTGTATCGTTTTGGCCTGGATCTGGACGTTCCGGCCTCTGTCCCTTCCAGATCTTGATCAGAGGCTAATGTGCGCTCGTGTGACATCGCCATATTTTCCAATCAACATTGCATAGGGGTGTGGAAAACAGGAATTGGTACGTCATGGGCGGAGACGAGGGCGGCGTTTCTTGATTGCGTGGGGATATAATGGAAACAACGTGATTACGTAGGTTACGCGGAGATTACTCGAGCGGAAACGAGGAGAGAGAGAGACAAAGGTAAATGAAAACATCGGATCAGAGGCCTAGAATTTGAACAGCCATGGGGGATGGGGCTTTTCAATGTTGTTTGCACCCTTTTTGTGCTACTGTTATTTAGGTATTTTGGGGCCCACCATAAAATTTAGAGAGCCAAGTGCTTGTACACATCACTTCATCAAGATATATGTAAAGAATGCTCTATCCTCTTTATTTGGATTTTAGAGTATGCAGTCAGATCATGCAAGTATTGTTGTGTGTTGGTTGTACAGAGATAAGTAGTTAGTGTTTTCTGCCATCAATGCTGAGGGGCATGATAGCTACACATAAACTAGTGCCTTGATGAGTGCTAGCATTAATATTCATGGTGGATGTGTTCTTATCTACATGCTACATGCTACAACTTAAACAAATGGCTCTGCATGACACCTTTTTTGGGGGCTACAACAATGCGGCAGAGCTGGCCAGCTATGTAGCAGCAGAAGACACTGTGTTTGTATACTGTAGTTGCTCTAAAATGAATGAACGTGCACATATTTTTAGAATCTCAAAGCTGAGCCTTTTTTAAGTTGTGCTTTGTGTTTGTTTGTCATTTTCTATTATAGACATTACTATTAAAGGTAATTTTAGGAGCTGAAAGCTGTTAAAAATGGATTTGCTCAAAGGGAAGGAGGCAACAATGCAGCTTATCAACCCATATTGGGATATGCCCCTTCTTTGGGACACCAAGCACCCAGAAAATTTAGACACCGTGAAGAGAGTGGCAGCACTTGATGAGATTGCTACATACCTGCACACTTGGGTGCCAAGTTGCACAGGCGACATGGTTAAGGATAAATTTAGTAACCTCAGGAGAAGCTACAGAAATGTCTATAAAAAACGCAAATATCAAAAATCAGGATCAGCAGCAGCTAAGAAAAAGGAACCCAAGCTCTGGTACTACAAAGAGCTCAGTTTTTTGAACGATGAACTGGATGGCAGGCCTTCTGATTGATTCAACACTAACTTCCAGCCTTCCTCCCAGCGGAACTTCCCCGGATCCCAGGAGCCCTGCAGAATCTGAAGCGGGGCTGGCTGACATGGAGCCAGATCTGGCCATCTTCGATGAGGTATAGTATTTTCCAACATATTTTGGTGCTGCTATTTATTAAATTAGTGAGTTGATCTGGTAAACAAAAAACAAACCTTGGGAAGAAAAACCAAAGTTGTGGGCCTACAAATAGGTGTCAGGGATGCCAAATGCAGGGGTCAGAAGGACAGTCTGTTTAATTAAAATTAATACTAACTAAAACAGTCTAGAGAAAGAAAATGTGTGTGATTGATTGTGCAAAATATTACAACATGTCCCTTTTTTATACACAGGAAGAAGAGACCAGCCAGGAGGTGGCAGCTCCTGAGGCCCATGTCAGCCAGGCGGAAGGGGGGAGTGGCAGCCAGGAGGAGGCCGGGCCAAGTGATGTGCAGCAGGTCCCCAGGCCCAGTAATTCCCAAGTATGCATGTATGTTGCAATCTCATCAAGTGCTGCCGTTCTGGTGATTTATAATTTCTTTTTTGGCCGGAAATAAATGGCTTTTGTAGTTACTTTCAAACCTTGTCTATTGTGCTTTATACTGTGGTGAGTAAGCATCAGACATTTGTAAAATAAAAAGTGGCATTTGCAAAGAACACAAACTCCTTGAGGGGGACGGACCTTTTGTGGTAGAACTTGGTAAACCCAAAAGAAGCTTAAAAAATTCGAAAAATGAAAACACCCCCCCCCCTCCCCCCCAAAAAAGGGAAAAAATAAAGGATGAAACAACAAAATGACATAAGTTGGGAAAATAAAAGGGAATTAAAAAAAAAAACATGATGAAACAACAAAAATAACATAATTTGGAAATATTCCTAAACCGTAAAATACAACTAAAAAAAAAAGCACACCAAAAAAATAAATATGATACGCTCAACATTAAGTCAAAATAGACATAATAAAAATGTGGAGAACGGAAACAAATGTGGGGACATCTGGCTAGCAAACAGTGTCAAATAGAAAAAACACTAATGAAAATGCAAGCTTTCAGTATGTGACATCGGGACAAAAGTGCATCAGCAAGAGAACGGGTTTCTTCTAGCAAGAGAACAAAGAACAAAAAAATGCTAGAAACGGGACACTATATAGAGTTTAGGTGACGAATGTGCCAGGTCCCAAACAAACGCAAGTTTTACCTGAACGAGTGGTCCCGTCCCATCGTTTTGACTGAGCATGCGCGGGTTTTTGGTCCGATGCTTTTGTGTACTAACGAGCGGACATATCCGACGGACATGTGTCCGGCGGAAATATTTCAAAGCATGCTTTGGAATTTTTCCGCAGGAGAAATCCGCCCAAAACGGTCCGTTTGCCCATACAGACGAGCGGATTTTTCCGATGAAATGGTCCGTCGGACCAGTTTCAGCGGATTTATTCCCTCGTGTGTACAAGGCCTAAGAGTACACAGGATCATTGGACAAAGCGAGAAGATACTTTTTAACAGTCCCCTTATGCTTCTCAAACTCCATGCTGTATGGGGTTAAGAAGACAGGAGAACTGGAAAAACAAGGATGCCTTGACCCATTTGAACCACCCTTTGAAACTTTTTCAATGAGTAAATTGTTTTGTGGGGTATTCTCTGCAATGTAAAAAGCTCTATTAATGACCGATGTAGGATAACCCCTTTCTTTAAATCTCAATGCCGTGTCCAATGACTCAATTCTAAAGTCTGAATCCCTACTGCATATACATCTTCATCTAAGAAATTGGCCTACAGGTATACTTTTGATAGTATGGCCGGGATGGCCAGAATCTGCCCTCAACAGGATGTTGCCCACAAAGGGCTTCCTGTAAAGAACAGAAACAATCTCATCACCACTACTTGTCAATAAGGCATTCAAAAATTCAATCTGCATTTGATCGCAGTGTCCAGTGAACCGTAAATTCAAATTGTTGTCATTCAGATAGTACAGCTAACTCGCTAATACAATATCATGTCCTAACATCACAAAGAGTAAGTCGTCTATATAGCCACAGTAGAAAATTGTATCTTTTCTGTGAGTGCTATCATGTCCAAAGATGTGGATGTGAGACCTCTCCCACCATCCCATGTAAAGGTTGCCTAAGGAGGGGAAAAACTTGGCTCCCATAGAGGCCCCGCATCTTTGGAGATAGTAGTCCCCATCAAACATAAAAAAAATTGTGGGTGAGTAGATAATCAAGTCTCATGAGAATGAATTCCTGAAGAGCAAAGGAAAACCGACCTGATTGTGACAAAAATAAAGAAACCGCTTGTGGCCCTAAGGCATGAGGAATGGATGAATAAAGGCTGCTGACATCACATGTGATCCATTTATATCCCTGCTTCCATTCAAAGTTTTGTAGTTTATTCAAAAGCTGCTTGGTGTCCCTAAGAAAACCTGGAAATTCGACAACTAGTGGCTCTAGTTGTTGGTCGACCCACTGACCCAATCTTTAATTTAAAAAAAAATATATATATATCGATGCCAGCTGCTATAGGTCTGCTTGTTAATGGAATTAGCTCCTGAAGGTGGAGATGGATTTTGCTGCGTGTTAGCACAAGGTCTCGGTCTTCAGGATCACCCCACCAGGAGGTGAGCAAGCCAGGGTACAATAGCAGATAAGCAGGTAAGGATCAAACAGAAGCGTGGTCAGTAAACAAGCCAAAAGGTCGGTAATGAGTATTTGCAGGTTGGGATCAGGCAGAAGCGTAGTCGATGAACAAGCCAAGGGTCGATAACGAGCAGCAGAAAAAATGGACGGCAGCAGGGAAGACAGGAGCGAGATACAGGCTGGAGATACCCCAATATTCTGGAAGTGCAGAGACATGGCTTATATCAGGAAGTTTGTGGGAGGAGCAAGGGTTTCAAGGTTCAAGGCAATCAAGACACAAGGCAGGAATGTCCAACGGATCAGATAGGTTTGTCCAGCAGATCAGACAAGGAGCTGTCCAGCATCTCCAGCATCCCAGATAGCTAAGTAAATAGGTTCACTGCCAGACACAGCTGAGGTCCCCGGTTCAAGTCCAGGTCCTGACACACAGGCATAATGGGAAAATCATGGATGAATGAATGTATTTCTCACTTTTTGTGAAAAAAATGCCACTGCTCTGTTCAATAAGTTACCAAGTTCCTGTTTAACCACTTAAGGACCGCCTTCTGCAGATATACGTCAGCAGAATGGCACGGCTGGGCACAAGCACGTACCTGTACGTCCTCTTTAAGTGCCCAGCCGTGGGTCGCGGGGACGGTCCGAAGCTCCGTGACCGCGGCAGCTTCCGTGTTCTTCACTGTGGCGCTGTCATTGATTGTGTGTTTCCTGATATAGGGAAACACAATCAATGACGTCACACGTCCAGCCCCGCCCCCCTACAGTTAGAAACACAGATGAGGTCACACTTAACCCCTTCAGCACCCCCTAGTGGTTAACTCCCAAACTCCAATTGTCATTTCCACCGTAAACAATGCATTTTTAATGCATTTTTTGCCGTGAAAATGACAATGGTCCCAAAAATTTGTCAATGTCATGTATCAGCCATAATGTCGCAGTCACAAAAAAAAACGCTGATCGCCACAATTAGTAGTAAAAAAAATGAATAAAAATGCAATAAAACTATCCCCTATTTTGTAAACGCTATAAATTTTGCGCAAACCAATTAATAAACGCTTACAGCGATTTTTTTTTACCAAAAATAGGTAGAAGAACACATATCGGCCTAAACTGAGGAAAAACTTTTTTTTTATATATTTTTGGGGGATATTTACTATAGCAAAAAATATTGAAGTTTTTTTTAAAAGTGTCACTCTATTTTTGTTTATAGTGCAAAAAATAAAAACCGCAGAGGTGATCAAATACCACCAAAAGAAAGCTCTATTTGTGGGAAAAAAAGGACACCAATTTTGTTTGGGAGCCACGTCGCACAACCGCGCAATTGTCAGTTAAAGCGACGCAGTGCCGATTTGCAAAATTAGCCAGGTCCTTTACCTGCCTAAAGGTCTGGGTCTTAAGTGGTTAAAAGACATAGTGGGGTCACCCCTAAGCTTGAAATAAGTCACCGTATCAGACAGTTGATGTATAGCTTCCTCTTTATAGGTAGTAGAATCGAGAATTACTACCGAGCCCCCTTTATTCACATTTCTAATTATGAGATTAGTGTCTTCCTATAAACTTTTTAAAGCCTCTTTTTTAGTGTCTGTAAGACATGGTGACTACGTGCCAAGTTAGTCAAATCCCACTCTAAAGCTTCTGAAACAAATCCTTGCCCCTTGACCCCACTGGATAAAAATCCGATCTAGATTTAAATGGTAGACATGTGCACATTTCATTTTCATCCGAATAAATTTATTTAGTTAAGCAGGCCATACACGGTCGAATTTCGAACTCATTTTTATTTCAAAATCAGAAAGTATTTAGTTTTTTTGTGATCCGATGATGCCAGACACTGTGATGCGTATAGAAGCAATAATTACATAGAAAATGTCAATTGACATTGAATATGGTTACTTTGCAGGCGCTATAGCGCTAAAAATAGCACCTGCAAAGTTACCTGAAACAGCCGCTGCTGTTTCTCCAGTGTGAAAGCCCCTTGGGATTTCACACTGGAGAGGTGCGCTAGCAGGACGTTAAAAAAAAAGTCCTGCTAGCAGCATCTTTGGTGCGATGAAGGAGTGGTGTATACACTCCTGGCCATTGAAATCAATGGGGCACCGCGGCTAAGTCTCACATCTTTTTGCACATTCCTTTATGGAAAGAATGGCTTATTTAAAATAACGTAAAACCATATTTTATCTGCTGTTTTTTTTTATAATACACAGTAGTGTTCATTAACCTTGCCTCAGTCAGCCTCCTCCCCATCCAGCCATTTATTTATCTGCTCTAAGTTGAAGTTCAACTTCTGCTTACTTTAGAAGTATATAAAAAAAATGGAAAATACACTATAAAACAACATTAAAAAATGTCCCAATAGTTAAAACCATAAACAGCGCTGGTGGTGATAATCCAGTGTAGATCCCAGAAAGAGATACCACCTCTACACTTAAGTGCAGCGTCAATGATAGAGTGTATCAGTGTAATAGGAGAAAAACAGTCCGTTGATAGCAGAGTTTGAAAGCAAGTTTTGTCCATCAATAAGATGTGCCAATGTTTAGAGAAGATTTCCTCAATCTCCTTATATTGGGCATGATAACCAGATAGAAAATTCCATTCATGATTATTGGAGGGCCTTATGATTTCTTTATCCAAGAGGAAGTCAACTCTAGGTTGCGACGCTAGGTCCCTTATAATAGAGTCCAACACTTCCTTTTTATAGCCTTTCTCCATAAATTTTCGTTTTATGAGTTCAGCTTGTGCCATGAAATCCGACGTTTCCGTACAATTTCTCTTTACACGTGTAAGCTGGCCTTTAGGAATATTTTTCAACCACATAGGGTGGTGTCCACTACTTACAGGTAGATAGCTATTAGAGTCTGTTGGTTTAAAAAACACTTTTGTGGACAGTCCAGTGTTAGATCTGAAAATCTCTAAATCTAAAAAATTAATACTGTCACTGCTAATAGTGCTGGTCAGGACAATATTACTAGTATTGGAATTCAGTTCATCTAAAAAATAGTTGTAGAGAGGAAAGTGGGCCATCCCATATAAAAAACAGATCGTCTATGTATCTTTTATAGAACAAAAGTGATGGGTGTGGTATCGAGAAAATGACCTTATCCTCCCACTCTCCCATATACATATTAGCTATGCTAGGGGCAAACCGAGCCCCCATAGCTACTCCCCTGCATTGTGAATAGAACTCTCCTCCATACAAGAAAAAATTCCTTAGAAAAACGTTTTTATTGTGAGAGATATCGTCACGACGACTCAGACCCCAATTAAGTGCTAACAATGCATCATCATGTTGAATGACCGTGTATAAAGACGTGACATCTGCCGTCACAAGATATACATCCTCTTTTTCAGTCAGGTCAATATTTTGCAACATTTGTAAAAGACTTTTTGTATCTTTCAAATAGGCTCGAGTATGTATTACGCATTCTTGTAGATATAAATCTATATATTGGCCCAACCTCGATGACAATGACCCTATCCCATTAACAATAGGTCTACCTGGGGGGCATTGGGTGTTCTTGTGGATCTTTGGGAGCGTGTAGATTGTTGGAATTCTATTTGAACTCGGTAGTAAATATTTTCTTTCTCAACTATTAAGTACTCCTGACTTGGAGCCCATATTGATCTCTTGTGTTTCACATTAAAACGGAATTACGCTATATGCTCCTTTTTCTGTGTTTTTTGTTCGATCTGGAGACCCGTAGACAGGTGACTTGATCCCTTCTGTTGTGAAGAGCTTTATCATTCTGTGGATATTCATACATTGCCTTACCTTTTGGGTTTGACGGTGAGTGCGTACCCCAGAGGGGGTACGCACTCCCACGAGGTGTTTGAGAATACAGGTGGAAGGTGCTTGCTATCCTACTTTTCAAACTCTGCTATCAACGGACTGTTTTTCTCCTATTACACTGATACACTCTATCATTGACGCTGCACTTAAGTGTAGAGGTGGTATCTCTTTCTGGGATCTACACTGGATTATCACCACCAGCGCTGTTTATGGTTTTAACTATTGGGACATTTTTTAATGTTGTTTTATAGTGTATTTTCCATTTTTTTTATATATTTGAAATTGTTTTAAATAGCTGCTCTTTTCTGATTTTTTTGGCCGTGGACTCCAGTCAATTAATCCATTTTATGTTATTCCAAGTGTCTGTTATCTGTTGATCCAGTATTTTGCAGGTGCTTTCTATTAGGCACGATACACCTTTTTTCCATTTACTTTAGAAGTAGTCTGTCTGCTCTGTAGCACAGTGCTAGCTTCCAGCTAGAGCCAGGCAAGTTCCTCGAGACGGGTTCTTGGCTCCTCTAGTTTAGGCACAGCCTACAGGCTGTGAGTCACAGCAGCACCGCCGACACAGCTCCTCTCCCGCTCCCACCTCTCCTCCGGCCGTGAGTGGAGTGACGTCACGCCACTGGCAGGGAGGGACTACGAGACTCCACCGTAGGGGGAGCCAGTAAACTTTACAGTGAAGGGTGGTGACAGTCCACACTCGTGGAGGAGCGCCCTCAGCATACATTTTGTACAGTGCCGCTGCCCGCTCGCTATGACACAGCCAAGTGACACACTGGCGGGCGGCCATGGCAGAACTTTACCTGTGGCTGCGCCCCCCCATCTATATTAAATGGTACCGCCCAGGGCACTTTCCCCTCCCGCCCCTGCCTTTTACCGAACCTGCTTACCTGCACAAGGTATAACCCCCTGATCCAAAATGTCTTCCTCATCCGGATTGGTAAAATAATGTTTTCTTAAAGCCAAAGCTTGAGCAAATCTAGTAACGTTCCAAATAGATCAAAATGTTTGGTTAGACAGAAATGTAAACCCCTTGACAACAGTGAATTGCAGACAAAGGACGTGTAGAATTAATCGCTCTAGTCGTTAATGTAGGACCTGATCCCATAGTGAATAGAGATTCCCGGCCTCTTTTTTGTCTCTTCCCTCCTCTCCTTGTTTTCATGATTTTCTCATTGATGTTTTATTTTTATTTTTTATTTTCGTTGAAGCCGTGGGTGCCCTGGTTTAAATCTGAACGATCAACACCCATCGGCCAACTGGATTCAGGAGAGGAATGCAAAGCGGGAACAGCCATGGTGTTAATAGCTGACTCACTCTCATAGTCAGAGAAACTGACTCTTTTTCCACGATTGACCAGAATAGAATGGAGATTTTTTCCATTTATACACATTGGGCCAGATTCTCGTAGATTGCCCGCCGGCGTAGCGCCGGCATTTACACTGCGCCACCGCAACTTAACAGAGCAAGTGCCGTATTCTCCAAGCACTTGCTCCGTAAGTTGCGGCTGCGTAGTGTAAATGGCCCAGCGTAAGGCCGCGTAATTCAAAGGGGGCGGCTTGTATTTAAATTAAGCGCGCCCCCGCGTCGATCGAACTGCGCATGCGGCGGCCGCAAAAATAGCCCAGTGCGCATGCTCCAGCAAAAACATTCGGGAATCGGCCTATTAGGCTCATTTGCATAGGCAAATGAGAAATCAACGTAAAGGCCACCTAGCGGCCAGCAAAGACATTACATCTACGATCCGACAGTGTAAGTGTTTTACACCTGTCGGATCTTCACTGTATCTATGCGTAAGTGATTCTATGAATCACACGCATAGATACCCAGTAAAAAAAACAGAGATACGACGGTGTTTCCTGCGATACACCGTCGTATCTCTTTTGAGAATCTGGCCCATTGATGTTTTCCTAATCGTGTTGCTGGTAATTTTTTTATTTTTTGTGGCCATAACACCCTTCTCCAATTTATCAAGCCTTTTACTGAGTTGACTGTCCAAATCAGAGAAACCCATGAGGTTCTGTTGAGTAGACAAATCTTTTTGAATTGCATGTCATTTTGCAAAAGCTCAAGCTCTTTCTCTTTTGGGGTGGTGGGACAGGTCAACAGAGTGCCAGTCCATTCCTGTTTAAGCTCATCATTGAACAGGTCAAAAGTAGGGAATTTTCTGATCTTTAGACCACGTAGGATCAGTTGTAAAGTAAGACATTCCGTTGGGTTTTAGCTTTCTAAAATTATCTGACCTCATTAGCCATGAGTTGTTCAAGTGTCCAAAATGATCGCTTGAGCGTAACATCCTCTGAATCTGAAGATTGATCTATTCCTCCCTGGCGACCAGGGGGTGGTGTGGTCTGATAGTGCTGTTAAAGTCCTACTGAACCCAGCCTCTGAGTCTGTAGTGGCTGGTGTACTATACGCCACTTGTGCCATGTGAGGTGTGAGAGAAGCAGGAAAACATTGAAATAAACTTTGAATGGAAAATGGAAATGGCGCCCAGCCGGTGCTATCAAAGCAAAGTCCAAATACAAGCAACAAAAGAACACTGCTCTGAGCAGACATATCATAATGCTTCCCAACTGCTGATGAAAACTGGTGCTTGCTTTGCATGTAGGAACAAATTGAAGAAAAAGCTGGACGGCCACACTTTGTTAACACCTTTATTGAAGACAGTTTAAAAACTCTTCCAGTACAAAGACAGAGGCATAGGTTCAATAAAAAGCTGACATGTTTCACACCACTATGTAGTGCCTAGTCATAGCTGTTGGAAGATGGAATGACCTCTATATAAATAGGGATGAGAAAAAGGTTGATCAAATAGGAAATCCTTCTGATAGACCACCCACATGGATACGTCAGTCTAAATTTCTGGACACATAGGAAAAAGCTGGAGTCATGCAGGTGCATGGATATCTTAATCAATGAACATAAACAAAACATCCCAAAATAACCTGATATACATATCTGATGTATCGTGCAACACAGAAATGCACGATGAACAAAAAGCAAATACTCCATGGATACACTATAATATACTGCAATATACTGTGAAAAATGTGCAGTAACGCACAGAACGCACAGGGCAGTAAACTTGCAGTAATGTAATGAAATATATGGCATTAAACTTACGGTAACGCACAGAACTATATGGCATTAAACTTGCAGTAATGCAATGAAATATACGGTGTTAAACTTGTATTAACGCACAGAACTATATGGTGTTAAATTTGCAGTATTGCAATGAAATATATGGCGTCAAACTTGCAGTAACACACAGAACTATATGGAGTTAAATTTGCAGTAACAAACAGAACTGTATGGCATTAAACTTGCAGTAACGCACAAAACTATATGCTTATAAACTTTCAGTAACGCACAGAACTATATGGCGCTAAACTTGCAGTAACACAATGAAATATATGGCGTTAAACTTGCAGTAATGCAATGCTATATACAGCGTCAAACTTGCAGTAACACACGGAACTATATGGAGTTAAACTTACAGTAACACACAGAACTGTAAGATGTTAAACCTGCAGTCACACACAAAACTGTGTGGCGTTAAACTTGCAGTAACGAACAGAACTATACGCCATTAAACTTGCAGTGTGGTTTTAAACTTGCAGTAATGCAATGAAATATACAGCGTTAAACTTGCAGTAATGCACAAAACTGTAGAAACAAAAATAAAAAGTCTGCAGTGATGCACCTCCATCCCTATATGCATATGCAAAAAAAGAGTCGCCCTTGGGACTTTAAATGAGGTGGTCACAGGTTGCCACTGAGTAACAAAAATAGTAACAGTATAAATGTTTATTAAAATTGATGTACATACATGAATAATACAGCATAATAGCTCAGCCAATGGATTTGTACATAATAAAGAGAATAATTAAAATTCATACAAACGTTGTACAATTAAGTATATACAAATGCATGCATCAGAAAACACGACGCTCGTTTGCTGAGATCATTGCTCGCTATCAGGGGTGGATGCGGATGGGATGTATCTAAATATATAAAGAGATGTGTCACAGTGATAAATGCAAGAACAATGGCAGAATGGGACAGAACAAAACTACCCAATACTTACCAATGAACAATACCAGAGTTTTCATTGCTGAACCCCCAAATGGACGGCAACAGCCAGAGTGTGGAACGGGCGCTGAGGGGGAGAAAACAGACACAGGGGAGACACCAGGCAGCAGACATGGCATGGGTGAAGGTGAATGGTCCTCAATGATTTGCCAAAATTAGTAAGATAAACGTCAAGTTATATAGTATAATAATATTTTTGTATGAGAACATGTATGCTCTGGCATAAGTATGTATATCAAACCTTACTAAATGAGCAAAGTAGACAAAAGTTATTTGTAGGGTTGTCCAGATACCAATACTAGTATCGGTATAGGGTCCGATACCGAGTATTTGCGGGAGTACTTGTACTCGCGCAAATGCTCCCGATGCCTAAATAGAATACTTTTTTTGTATTTATCAACATGTTCTGTGAAAATTCTTTGCGTTTTTTACTACTGCGTGACAAGCAAATACATTTTTTTTATCCATTTTTACTCATTTTTATTCTTTTATAGTGTCTTGAGTTAGAGTTCTTTATAATTCTAAAGAAAATATCCTTAGTCTGTATTGTGGTTTGAAAACTGTCACATGACATTTAAAAAAAGTATCGGTATTCGGTATCGGCGAGTACATGAAAAAAAGTATCGGTACTTGTACTCGGTCCTAAAAAAGTGGTATCGGGACAACCCTAGTTATTTGTATAGAAACATATATGGACTAACCTGATCCAATAATGGAGCAGACAGAGACTATGGGTAAAAGAGTAAATCCTGAAGCAATGTGTTTGTCTGGGAAATCAATCCCTATAGTGTGAAAAAATAAAAGAAGCCGTTTTGATTGAACAAAGAAAGTGCAGAGGATGCAGATGAAGCACTAGGTGAGTGATAGGGTGAGGAAAATGTATTTTCCTTGATGTGTAAGCAGCTGAACAGCAGTAGAAATCTCTGTGATGTGCATAATGTTGTTGAGTGAAGGAAATGATCTCAGCCATGTCTCACCCCTGACATATATCCCCAAAGGGGTGGGGTCTGTCCCGCCCCCAACATCATGCGAGGATGGATTGGTGTGCTGAAGCCGGGGCGTCAGCTGGCAATGGGAGTAAGCATACGCAGGAGACTCCCGTCCATCCAAAAGGACAAACTGGATTGCCACTGGGTGACAGCGCTGTCGCGGATGCCACCCAATGGGTGTAGGAGCATGGTGCTTATATGCCGGTGCCCCCCACCACAAAATCCATTGGATGAGGGGGGGGGGGCAACAGGAGACAGAAATCTCCTGTTGCCAGAGGAGACAGCAAAGGGACACAAAGGCCCTAATGCACAGAACTATATGACATTAAACTTGCAGTAATGCAAAAATGTATACTGTGTTAAAAGGTAACTACACGCACACTGACTGAACTATCCCTACATTGACACTAATGTAAAGATGAATGGTGGTCGCACTACACGCACACTGACTGAA
The DNA here is from genome assembly GCA_029574335.1 of Rana kukunoris. Taxonomy (NCBI): domain Eukaryota; kingdom Metazoa; phylum Chordata; class Amphibia; order Anura; family Ranidae; genus Rana; species Rana kukunoris. Next base: position 97,636,458 of record CM056051.1, read on the forward strand.
CTATGCCTACATTGACACTAATGTAAAGATGAATGGTGGTTGCACTACACTCACAATGACTAAATTATCCCTATATTGACACTAATTTAAAGATGAATGGTGGTCACTACACTCACACTGACTGAACTATCCCTACATTGACACTAATGTAAAGATGAATAGTGGTCGCACTACACTCACAATGACTGAACTATCCCTACATTTACACTAATGTAAAGATGAATGCTAATCGCACTACACTCACAATGAACTAACCCTAGATGCACACTAAACTGATATTCTACACTGACAATATAATCAGAATAGAACACTATAGCACACTAACTGTCTAATAGCACTGAACCCCATCTCTCTCCATGCAGCAATCATCCTAAAAATAGCCGCTATGGAAAGAATATATTTATAGTGTGGGGGGCGGGATTAAGAGCAATGAACGGCTGCACAGTGCATTGTGGTTATTTGACATGCTCTTTTATTCGGTTGTTTGGAGAACTTCCGGACAGCCAATGTTCAGCCTGAACTCATGCACAGGATGAACCGTTCGCCCATCCTTAGTCTCTTTGAAGAGGCACCTAAACCGTTAACCAATGGTGAAAGATGTATCACTTCACTTACAGAAATACTGTGGGTGCAGCAGCTTTTAGGCCCTGTACACGCGAGGAGACATGTCCGATGAAATCGGTCCACGGACATGTCTCCTGGGATATTTTGGTCTGATGTGTTTACACACCATCAGACCAAAATCCCCGCAGACAGAGAACGCGGTGACGTAGACGACACCGACGTGCTCAAACAAGGAAGTTCTATACTTCCACACATGTGTCGAATCAATTTGACGCATTCGCGGGATTTCTGTCCGATGGTTGGGCGTACTAACCATCGGGCATGTCCGACGGACAGGTTTCCAGCGGACAAGTTTCTAAGCATGCTTAGAAACTTTTGTCCGCTGGAAACCTGTCCGCTAGGCCGTACACACGATCGAACATGTCCGCGGAAACTGGTCTGCGGACCAGTTTCAGCGGACATGTCTCCTCGTGTGTACGCGGCCTAAGAGTCATTAAGAATAAATGAGGTTCAACCAAGTGCATTCTCTCTTCTCTAAAATTTGAAGCCTCCATAGGCTTTTTCTGTATGGAGAAATGTCTGTTGAACGATTCTGTAAAATTTTGGTAGATGTTTACTTAAAACTTGTAATTTTTTTGGATATAGGAGGAAGAGCAAAAAAACGGTCATGTTTTTATAGCCTGTTGTGCCCCCATTTGGGAAGATTGCACTTGCTTTTTATCACACAGATGGTCACCTAAGCTGTGGACTCCTATGGAGGCACACACATATATAATACTACTTTTTGACAGCATAGCTAGCTGTCTTTGGCACCAATCAGACATATTTACCTCACTTGTTGTCCAAAATCCAAGAAACAATGGTCAATGCGGCAGAAAGTCACTCCAGTAGGGACACCTACTTTACATCAATAAAACCACATGGTGGTTGAGTGTAATAGAATGTCTGCCAAGTTTTTATAGATATGTGACAGAGAATAGTCAGCACATCAGCCGTACAATAAAACTGTTTACTTGGAAATGGATGTCTGAATGGAAAACAAATGTTTTAGAGACATGTAGGTCTCTTTCTCAAAGTGTAAGACACAAAACAAAATATAATTTATTTTATAGCATTACCAATAAGAGGACTGACTTCACTTCCCAACTTGACATGCTGTCACAAGAGTGCCAGGAGGCTGAATTTTATGAATGTTGCATTGTTTTAAATAAAAGTGGGCAGAAAAAGCCCTGAAACTTACTGTTGGCATTGAGTAAACTCACTGTTTGGCACTACCAATGAGCTACAAATTCCCCAACTTGTCACAATATATTAATAAAACCACCTGTTTAATAGGGTCAGAAAGGGTTGAAACCTCTTTTTGGGGATTTTTACTGGTGCCTGCAATTCAACCAGGGAGATTTCTTGAACATGGACCAAGGCAGCAATATATAATTGATAGATGCTCCGATACGTTATTTAAAAATCTTAGTTCCCATTGTACCATAATAGCATGAGCTGATTCAGGGCCCAAATGCTAGTTAAATTCTGTCTTATAGCAAATACACTCCTAACTTGGATTTCAATGGTATCTAAGAAAGTTGAACACATTTGTATTTCTTGCAGCAATGACCTTTTTAGGTTCACGGTACACAATCAAGTGTGGAGTACACAAAGGAATATATTTTTGCCCAGAACATTCTGTACATTATTTGTTGGTAAATTCCACACAGACTGCAAATAAAAGGCACACACTACTAATAGGAAAAGTCATTGACTTCTGTAGTCTAAAATGGGAAGCATCATGGCTCAATTAGCTTCTCATTCAGGGAGATCAGATGAGGGTGAAACTGTATTACCATACTGCATGATGTTTCCCAAGCCTATTTCCATAGTCTGCAATTTACATTGCAAATCAGTTGCTCAGGAAAAAATAAGTGGCTGTCTGATATGAGAGATCAAAGAGAAATACCTAAGCATAGATTTACCAGACATGCTTATATTTTTCTATCAGTCTCCATGTGTTTGTTCAAAGTGCTATTTAAACATTAGAAACGGACACATGTTAATTACCCCTTATGGTAAAAAAGGAAAATAATGAGCCGATTGGTAACGAAATAGACTTTGTGTACTTTAAAACAGTTGGCATCATGGCTATACATTAAAAGACAGTCATGTGTCCTCAAATTCTAACAAGACCACATTTTCCATCCTATAATGATCCAAACATTTTATTCTGTGTAGCTTGTTTGTTACTTAAAGACTTGGGGATTCTTAATGATTTACATATGCATGGTTACAATGAAAATAGGTAGCAGTCTAATTACAACTAATTACAACTTATACAGTTAGATAATTCATTTTTAATTCTCCACTTCTGTAGAAGTGAAACCGATTCATTTTCTTGTGAAATGTTTATTGAAAGAGCTTGTAATATTAAAGGTTTAAATTTCATTTTTTTGTAGGACTCCCTCCTGGATGAAGCAGAATCTGCTAAATGGGAAAGATGGTGGGTGGTCAAATGTTTCAGTTCAGCGGCTTTAATTAAGAAGGCAGGAGTAACCACTTTGATCAATAGATCCCTTCTGGCATTGGTTTACTTTCAATCTCTTCTAGTATGGAGAGTTCTGTACATAAGAATTAAGATAAATGAGGTAAAACACAGCCTCCTGTTCATGTTTTTAGTGTCTAGCTCGTTCTAAGAAACATTTTATCAGTAGTGAGAGTCAATTATATCAGGATTCTCAGACCCAATTATGTCTGCAGTTGGGAAAAATTGTAGCGGAGAGTACGCAAAGCAAAAGAAATCCTCAGCTGAATCAGGAAACCTATTATTTGGAAGACAATGCAAATCTCACACAAATTTGCCTTGTCATTTCTAACAACTCCTAATGTAAGCCGATTTCTGAAGATTTTGAAGGTGTCTTTATTTCCAAGGTGACATTACAGATAAGAGTCTATAGGATTCAACTACATACTTATCTTTTGTACCCAAATTTGTTTTTGCTCCCAGATTAAAAAAAGGCTCCAAATCAAACACTATGTTTCAATAATAGACCTATGGCCATAAAATTGTAACTAGTACAGGGTAGTCAAATATGCAGCTATGAAGGAAAGAGAAAGGCGCCTCTGAGTGCAGTGGTTAAAAGATTTATTAGAGGCACAATTGGATTAAAAACTCTTACAAGATAGTAAGAGGTCATAGATATATAATGATTTGTCCTCATGCAGATCGATGTAATCTTTGTCTGTCTGGGGGAGAGAGAGAGAGCCGTCCTGCAGTTGTCAGAGTCCCTAGTAAAATGGATTGGCGAGGAGGTGAAGATGCTATGAGGGAGCCCGGATTCTGGAATCAAGCTGGAACACACGTGGCCGAAGTGACATCAGTTGAAGGTGGTGGGCGGTGACACACTTTGGAGCATGCACAGCTCCTTTTTCAGCTGTTCCAGCTAGAGGACAAATCATTAAATGCCTATGACCTCCTACTATCTTGTAAGTGTTTTTAATCCCATTGTGCACATAGAGGTGCCTTTCTCTTTCCTTTATGACCCTCCAGAGCTGCTTCTTCTCTACGAAGTTCTGCCTTCTGTGCCATCTCTCTACTGCTACTAAGGACCGCATACCCAGCCTCACCAAAGCGCCTTCACCTCTCCTTCGAATATGCAGTTATAAGTTGTCAACCTTGGGCATCTGTGTCGGCCACTGGGTGCCTAAACATGGACACAACTCATGTGCTTGTACAAATATTTATATATCTATATGTATAATCTATTTAACAGGACAGGGGAAGGACTCCTCTGATACTGGCTTATCAGAAAAAAAATCACAGTCTGGGGCCACAGCCGATCACTTGCAGTTAACCGCTGCATAGTGATTACATGCGAGTGTCCGCAATTAGCTGCGGGAGCTAGTAGCCTTTAGCAGTTTTGAATGGGACTGCTGCACACAGCTAATCACAGGGACCCACCACTAATTTTCTTGCATATAATTGGTATAGGGCTAAAATGCATGCACAAATGTGGCTTTATGGGAAAAACAACCTAAGACCCATTTCCTTGCTCCTATTTACCTCCAAACTCCTAGAACACCTAGTCTACCACCTCCTGAGCTATCACTTCACTGATAATGACCTTATTTACACCTTTCGATTTGGATTTCACTTGAAACACTCCACAGAAACTGCTCTCCTAAAACCCCTCAAGCCAATGGACAAAACTCTGTACTCTAATACACGGTTGGAATCTCGGCTGGTTCAGCAGCAAATAAGATTCTTCTAACCATGTATGGGCAGGCTGATTCTACCCGAGTGGATTAATTGATCCACTTGGGTACAACCAGCCTGTCTGATTTTGAAATTATTGTCAGTGGCTATACCCGCTAGCAATAATCACTGTGCGCTCTACTGGCCTGAACACAATAGCTCCGTGGAAGAGATTCCCCCATCAACAATGACTGTCTTTCCTACAACCCATGGCTGCAGGAAAGAAAATTGCTCCATCTATTGCTGGCTTTACTCTTAGACCTCTCTGCTGTCTTTGATACAGTCAACCACCTTCTCCACCTCAAAAAAAAATCCTCAAAAATTCCATTCCCTTGGCCTCTGTGACTATGCTGTTTTCTGGTTCTCCTCTTGCCACACCTTCTGCGTAGTGTGATGGTTTTAAGTGCTGTTTTATGTGCTTTATTATGTGCAATGTGACTATCTGCTGCTCTGTCTGCCTTTATGTGATCACTAAAAACCCATCTATTCAGAGAGGTGTATTCAGCCTGTAAGTAATAAACTGTACTGTTAATCTAGCCATGAGCTCATCTCTAACAATTATTACGTTTTGTATCACTTGACTCTTCCTCTTAGATAATAAGCTCTAAAAAGCATTGCTCTCTTGTATTTAATTGTATTGTAACTGTATTGTCTCCCTCCATTTTGGTAAGCACTGTGCAAACTGTTGGTGCTATTTAAATCCTGTATATTCATTTTAATAGGGAGGAGGCAGATGTTCAAGTCAAACGTAACTTCAACTTGAACATTGGGTGTTCGCCCCTTTCCTGCAGCCTGCCAGGTTGCATGCTCGGATAAGGGTCTGGTATGGATTTTGGGGGGGAACCCACGTTATTTTTTTTCAATGTTGTTGCAGGGTTTACCATAAAATCCACACCAGACCTGATTTTTCACGTTTGTGTCCCATAGACTTTAAAGCGGAATTCCAACAACGTATAGCACTTTAAAAAAAAAAAAAAAACATTCTATTAGCAGCATACTCTTTTAATGAGGCACTCATTAGCCTTCTAATTTTCTGGGCTATAGTTTATATTTTATATAAAAACTAACCTTATATTTGCTCTTCTTGTGTATTCCCATCTTGCTTGTGGGCAGACAAATCCCACAACGATATTCTTCCTGGAGTATGATCCTGCTGAACAACCAGCATGCACTGCCCGTTCTCGCGCATGCGCAGTATTCACACCTTACAGAGCAGGAAGCTTCTCAGGTTGCCACCACAACGGGCGTCATCGGAAGTGTCCGTCCCATTGTAATGGCAACAAACCTTTACTTGCATCAATTCTGGTTTTAAAAGAATGCAATGCTAGCACTCTGCGCTGCCCACTGACTCCTGGGAAAGGATGACACACATCTCCCAGGAGCACCAGCGGGCACAGGTGCCGAGGAAAATGACGGCAGGCGTGGCAGAGAGGAAGTGGCAGACTGCAAGGGACCCCCATAGCAACAAATGGATATTACTGTTGATTTCTGTAAAGTTAATTTTATGGGTGGAACTCTGCTTTGACGGCGTCCGTACACATTTTTTGCCTGTTCACATATTCTGTGACAAACTAAACCACATTTGGCTCATCCCTAATTATTATTAATAATAATAATAATAATAATATTAGGGTAACCATGAAAATCAATATTTTCTTTTGTGGATGTCCCTATATGGGTACAGAGGCCTACATTCAATGCCACTTACTAATAGTGACTAGACTTTGGATACAGGTTTTACATTAAATTCATACAAACCTCCATAAAAAAAACTTTGAAAAAATTACAAAAGAAACAGAACTTTTTCCATCAGAAATTCTGACCGTGTGTATGCCCCACCAGAGTTTTTCCATCGGATATTCTGAGGAATTCCATCGGAATTTAGATAGAGAACATGTTCTCTTTTACTCCGATGGAATTCCGTCGGAATTCCGATGTGAGTTTGGCCAGGCAAAAGCCTGATTGTGTGTATGTGGCTTTACAGATATCTTGACCAACTTCCGTGATAAGTTTCTCCTCGTATAAAAACCCTGGACGTCAGACTCCCAACCCCCAAAATTTGGAATTCATTTTTGTGTATTTAATCCCACAGTAATTAACCCCCTGGGAACCCTTCCCCTTTTCCCTTCCCCATCCAATGCTTCCACTCTTTGCTTCCCTATCCTCCCCCTTTACATTTTCTATTCCCCTATATTGTTTTTAATATCATCTACCCTCTACTTTTCTATTCTTCTGGCTCCCATCCCTGCTGTTTGAACTTGCATTACTTTTTCTCTTGGAAATTACCAAATCACTGTCTATGAGGACCCCTCAAACCATCTTTAAAACCATCACATACTTGAACCATTGTATACTATTGTAGAATTTTTCTATGGCAGTTTCTGGGCTTTCAGAGTTTGGAAATTGTTGGTACTTTATAACCATCTGTATACAAAGTTAACCAACTATGCATGTAAACACATTTTTACACCTTGATGTCAACACTGTTGAGTTGGTCATATTCTCAATAAAGCTTTCGTATATTAAAACTAAGCTTCACTAATGTAAAGCTTATTTAAATAAAACATGTTAGACAATTTAAACTTTTAAAAGTAAAGATCCTGTCTATCTGAAACTGGTTTCACTTTTAGGGAGGGATCATTCACTCAAAATGCAATCATTCTGCCACCAGGAACTCCATCACACACCGATAATGCTTTACTGGGAAACCTAGAGAGCATAAAAACAGCCATGCTGCTATGCCGTGCTGTTCTAGTAATGCACTTCAAGCAGCATATATTAGTGCATGTGAGACATGACATTAACATGATATGCTGTATATTATGCCATTTTAGTGACTGGGTTTAGCTCTACCAGCACCAGATCCTCCAGATGGCAGTAGAGAGGTTCAGTCTTCATTCAGGCAAGATGTCCTCTCTTCTCAAGTTAAAAAAACATATACCTCAAATGAGAACATTAGACATTCTAACTTACACCTAAACTTTATAAGCAGCCAGCACTTCACTTGAACAATAAAATGTCAAAATATATATATCTCTTGTAGCAGAGTGTCTCATAAGTAGCTTTACACATCTCCCAGGCTCCTTTTTTATAGCTTTTGGGACTTCTGGTGATCTGACCTACTCTTGGTTTTGCATTGCTCTGCCTGGCAATTTAGGTTCACCTGATGCACATACGGGGCCAGATTCACAGAGCCCTTACTCCGGCCTATCTCGCGTTAGACCGGAGTACTTTCAAATTATGCGTGTCGTTTCATTAGTCTGAATCCTCAAACCATGAAACAACGGCTGCGGGCTTCAATCCGACTGGCTTACGTGTTCGTACGCCTTTGGATCTACGCTACAATAATTTTGCGGCCGCTGGATGTAGTTCCCGTCGTTTTACGCGTCGGGGTATGCAAATGAGCTTTTTCCGACGATCCACGAAGTTACGAGCGTCGTTCGTAATCTCTTACGGCATCTGTAGTCATCTTTTTGTCGCGTAAAGTTATTCCACCTTTTATCTGGTCTAGTTTTAGACAGCCCATGTTAAGTATGGCCGTCGTTCCCACATCGAATTTCAACGTCTTTTTTTATTTTTTACGTAAGTCGTCCGGGAATAGGAATGTACGTAAACTACGCTACTCAAACAAAAAATGACGTAACAACGTTATTTCGCGCAATGCAAGGCGGGAAATTTCTGAACGGAGCATGCGCAGTTCGATCGCCGCAGGGACGCGCCTAATTTAAATGCTTCACGCCCCCTAATCGCGTATTTCGATTCCGCCGCGAGAAATACACTACGCCGCCATACCTTAAGGGCCAAAATCTACTTGGATTCGTCGTAGAGCCAGGTAAAATACGGCGGGGTTGTGTATCTCTGATACTCTGCGCCAATGTAATTGTACCTGAATCTGGCCCTCAGTATTCAGTGCTCTGCAGCCTAGGGAGCAGACAGGTCATGTCTGTTGGAGTTGAAGGATGGTGAAAACCACAAAACTGTGTATGTGTATGTGGAGGCTGACAGTCATTAAGCTTGAGCAACTTGTTAGTTAGGAATGTCTTTGTGTAGTAAGCCGAGACAGGGCTAGGTATTGTTTTGTTAGTAAGTTGCATGTGTTTTCCTAAAGCACTGTACAGCACCTGTAAATGGCAATAAAAAACTGCAAAAACATTACTGGACTGGTATGTGTTTCTAAAGGGCCAATTCACACCAGAATGCGGTGTGGGTAAAAATAATGTAGGTGTTAATATTAAGCTTGTAAAAAGAAAAAATTATGCGCTTATCTAAAGGAAAAAGAAAACCAAGAAAGAGAGCTGCTAGACAACAATGTGACAAAGATTACAAAAGTGATAAATATAAAATGTAGTGCTGGTGGTTGAGGAGAGACAATAGTATGTCACTTGAGTTCATATGTGGTCACTAAATGTGAAACATTGATGATAGAAATACAAAACAACCAAAAAAAATATATTATAATTAAAGTGAATGAGCTAGGGAGTCCACATGTAAAAAGAAAGAAAAATGAATGTCCATCAATAAAACATGTGGATTAACGGTGAAGAAAATAGCCACGTAGATCATCATGGGGAAATTTCTTCCAACTAAATGAAATAGATGGAATACACTTACCAGAACCAGTGTCAGCGACAGCAGATCATGTAGGCATGGAAAATCCCAGAGCGAATCGGCTCAACTTGACTGGAGACTCTGCATGGTTGGAACCTCGAACTTGGCTGTTAGGACCCGACAGTCCTCGGTAGAAGACCCCGGATAGGTGGTTGCCTGGATTGGTAGAACAGACCTCACAGGGTAGTATACAGAAAAATACCGCGCTGCCCTATTGGTAAGCCGCTAACACTGCAAATAGACAAATAGCAAAAAAACGTGAAAAAAAAACCATGAAAACAAAAAAGTGTAGTGCTAATTAAGTTAGGTTGGCATAAAACTTCAAATTACATATATGACAATAAAAGTAAAGTGAAAATGTCCACATAAATACATAAATAAATGGCCATATGTGAAAAACACAAATAGTGTAAAAATACAAATCTGAATATAGAATAGTCCAGCAATAATATTGGTGAATTCCAAAGCCTGGTGATAACTTCAAAGAGGTGCTAGAGTTGAAGGATCATTGAAATGAATTAACGTGAAAAGAAACCACCACCGGTAGGTAAAGGGATTACCAGAGATTTTGAACCCAGGAGAACCTACGTTCAGATGGGTCAAACAGAGCTTTGTGTGGTAAAACCACAATGGAACCTGGGAAATCCTGTATGTGTCTCCAATGGCTGTAGCAAGAGTGACCAAACGGCAGAGGAATGGAGTATAGCACAGACGAAGATAGCTGGTTACCCGATGGTCTCACAGGACATGATGGTCCAAAAAAAATTCCGGATGTGTATGGAAGGGTGTGTACCATAGACAGGGCCGCCATCAGGGGGGTACAGGCAGTACACCTGTAAGGGGTCCGGAGGTCCCCAGGGGCCCGGAGGCCACCAGGGTCCCAGATGGCAACCCCCCTTTTTTTATTTATTTTTTTATAAAAAAAAAATATTTTTTAAATATATTTTTATTAAGGGGCTCAGAGGTCCCCAGTGCCCCTTTTTTATTTTTATTTTTGTTTATACATTTTTTTTATTTTTTTTTTATTAAAGGGCCCAGCGGTCCTCAGGGCCCTGGAAGGCAACCCCCTTGTTTTTTTTATTTTTATAAATGTTTATTTCTTTTTTATATATTTTTTTTTTATTTCTTTTTTATTAAAGGGCCCAGAGGTCACAGATTAAAAGCCCCATTTTTTTTGTAATTTCTTTTTATTAAAAAAAAATTATTAAAGGGCCCAGAGGTCCCCAGGGCCCCAGATGACAACCACCCTTTTAAAAAAAATATATACATTTTTTTTTCTCTCTTTTTTTCTTTTTATTAAAGGGCCCAGATGTCCCCAGGGCCTCGGATGGCTACCCCCTTTTATATATATTTTTCTTTATTTCTTCTTTTTGCAAAGCCCCCCCCCCCCCCGCTTCTCAATTCACGGCACCTCTCCCCCACCCCCAGCGCTTCTCAATTTCAGGTGGCAGCACCCCCCCAGTTCTCTGCTCTAGGGGGGCCCATGCCTGAAGCTGTGTAAGGGGCCCCAACATTCCTGATGGTGGCCCTGACCATAGATTAGGAAAAAAAAACATCCACATAGTGTAACTCTGTGTTGAATGTTGAATATTTTATGTAGCAAGAACACGTACATTTAGATGGATGTACACGCGCTTTGTGCAAAGTAGTAGCAACAGTGGGACCCCAGAGTTCGGTAACCGGAATGGATAGTCAGACAAGCCAGAAAGTCAGGAAGCCAGGGATCAGCGTAGTGGAACAGCAAGCAGGATCTGGAGCCAAAATAAATGTCAGTCAAGCAAAGTCTTTAACAGGAATGCAGGAAATAGTTTCTGTGATGTTGACCAAGGTGAAGAGAGCCATCATCTGAGCTGAGCAGCTTAAGTAGGCAGGACTAACGAGCAGGATATCATCAACAGGTGAGTCACTGTGGAGAGATAGAAGCTGACAATTAGCTGACAGTGGAGAGACCAGCTCAGAGAAGGAAGGGCTGAGCCCAGGACAGACACCAACACAAAATTGCACATAATTGTGAAGTGGAAGGAAAATGACAAATGATTTTCAAAATATTTTACAAATAAATATGTGAAAAGATTGGCGTACTTTTGTATTCAGCCCCGTACTTCAATACTGTGTAGAACCACCTTTCGCTGCAATCACAGCTGCAAGTCTTTTTGGGGTTGTCTCCACTAGCTTTGCTCATCTAGAGCGTGTCATTTTTGACCATTCTTCTTTGCAAAATAGTTCAAGCTCTGTCAGATTGGATGGAAAGCATCTGTGAACAGCAGTTTTCAAGTCTTGCCACAGATTCTGAGATGAATTCTAATACATGAATATGCTTTGACCTAAACCATTCCATTGTAGCTCTGGGTGTAAGTTTAGGGTTGTTGTCCTGCTGGAAGGTGAACTTCTGCCCAGTTTCAAGTCTTTTGCAGAATCTAACAGGTTTTCTTCTATGATGGCTGTGTATTTGGCGCTATCCATCTTTCCATCAACTCTAAGCAGCTTCCCTGTCCCTGCTTAAAGAGGTGTACCAATACTGTAGCTACTGACTTTTAATATATGTACACTTACCTGTCCAGGGAGCCCACAATGTCGGCACCCCAGCCGATCTTCGGATCGTTTTTCGGGTGCTGCCGCCACCAACTACACTAAGGGAAACCGGCAGTGAAGCCTTTTGGGTTCATAGACATTCCCCACTCCGCATGAGTGAAGCGTGCCGTGCTTTCTAATTGGTCCAGCAACGGAGGAAGGAGGAGGTGGGCCGAAATCCCGAGGGATGGCGCTGTGGAGCTGTCTCCACCCGAAGTGGAGACAGGGACCTATCAAAAACAGGTACCCGTTCCCCACTGAAAGTTGCCAAATGTGGCATCATGAGGGGAAGCAAATAAGTGGATGTTCCATTTTTGAGTGAAACTCTGCTTTAAGAAAAGGATCCCCACAACATGTTTCTGTCACCACTATGTTTCACAGTGGGGATGTTGTGTTTAGAGTGATGTGTATTGTTAGTTTTCCGCCACACATTGGCCCAGATTCACAGAGCAATTACGCCTGTCTAACTGGTGTTAGACAGGAGTAATTTCAAATTTCGCGCGCCGTATCACTAGTTTGAATCCTCAAACCATGATACGGCGGCTTCGGGCTTCGATCCGAGAGGCTTACGTCTTCGTAAGCCTTTCGGATCTGCGCTGCGACATTTTTGCGGCCGCTGGGAGGAGTTCACGTCGTTTTGATGCGTCGGGATATGCAAATGAGTTTTTACAGCGATCCACGAAGATACGAGCGGTCTTCGCAATCGCTTACGTCTATTTTTTTTTACGTACTGTTAGACCAGCTTTTTCTGGTCTAACGGTGCGTAGCCCATGTTAAGTATGGCCGTCGTTCCCGCGTCGAATTTTATTTTTTTTTTTTTTTTACGTAAGTCGTTCGGGAATAGAAATGTCCATAAATGACGCTACTCAAACAACGAATGACGTAACGACGTGATTTCGCGCAATGCACGGCGGGAAATTTGCGAACGGAGCATGCGCAGTTCGATCGCCGCGGGAACGCGCCTATTTTAAATGATTCACGCCCCCTACTCGCGTAGATGGATTGCGACGGGAGAAATACACTACGCCGCCGTCGTTTACTGGACAAAATCTACCTGGATTCCACGTAGAGCCAGGTAAAAAACGGCGGCGTAGTGTATTTCTAATACTCTACGATTATCTAATTCTATCTGAATCTGGGCCACATAGCGTATTGCTTTCAGGCAAAAAAGTAAAATTTTGGTCTCATCTGACCAGAGCACCTTCTTCCATATGTTGGCTGTGTCCCCTACATGGCTTCTCGCAAACTGAAAACTTGATTTCTTATGGCTTTCTTTCAACAATGGCTTTCTTCTTGCCACAATTCCATAGTCGTGCACTACACAGATTTGTGTAGTGCACGACTAATAGTTGTCCTGTGGACAGATACTCCCACCTGAGCTGTGGATCTCTGCAGCTCCTACAGAGTTACCATGGGCCTCTTGGCTGCTTCTTTAATTAATGCTCTCCTTGCCCAGACCTGTCAGTTTACATGTATGGCCATATCTTGGTAGGTTTGCAGTTGTGTCATATTCTTTCCATTTTCGGATGATGGATTGAACAGTGCTCCGTGAGAGGTTCAAAGCTTTAAATATTTTTTTATAACCTAACCCTGCTTTAAACTTCTCCATAACTTTATCCCCGACTTGTCTGGTGTGTTCCTTGGCCTTCATGATGCTGTTTGTTCACTAAGGTTCTCTAACAAACCTGAGGGAGTTACAGAACAGCTATATTTATACTGAGGTTGGGTTCGGGTGGCTGACAGTGGTGGGGTGGGGTGGCTGACTGGGGTGGGATGGCTGACTGGGGTGGGGTTCGGGTGGCTGACAGTGGTGGGGTGGCTGACAGTGGTGGGGTGGGGTGGCTGACTGAGGTGGGGTGGCTGACTGAGGTGGGGTTCGGGTGGCTGGGTGGGGTGGGGTGGGGTGGCTAAAAGTGGTGGGGTGGCTGACTGAGGTGGGGTGGGGTGGCTGACTGAGGTGGGGTTTGGGTGGCTGGGTGGGGTTCGGGTGGCTGGGTGGGGTGGGGTGGCTAACAGTGGTGGGGTGGCTGACAGTGGTGGGGTGGGGTGGCTGACTGGGGTGGAAGGGTACTGACAAAGGGGTGAGCTGAAAGAGATAATTGGGCTGACAGAGTGATCAAAGAGAGACCTCAGGAGACACACAGCACGCCCGGGAGAGAGGCGGGACCCACACATGCAGCTGGGCCGGTCGCCAAATCTGACGGAACAGCACGATCCCTCAGACCAGCCCCGCCTCCACATGTTAAACACTCTGCCGCAGCCAATCACAAATGACATCTATCGCTCAATCACAGGGCGCTCGTCGCCCATCGCTAAGCACGGCTCGCAGTGGAACATTTCCAACAGAACACCGTCCCCCACAACATCCTCCACCACTGCCAGCAACCCGCTCGGTGCTGTGTTTTTTCCCCTGCATAAGAAAGTTGCAGAGCCCCCCACCTGTTCTCTCACGGCCTCTCGGTGTAGTGACAATTGCAGGGGCGGACTGACCAGCTGTAGAACAACGGCAGTGACAGGAGGCGTTGCCAGCGGCGGCGGGGGGGCGGTGCTTAATGTACATATGCTCTATAAGACGCATAGAGGTTTTTCCCCATATTTTTAAGGGAAAAAAGTGCGTCTTATAGTCCGAAAAATACGGTAAGTTTTTGGTTGCAACATGACAAAATGTGTAACATTTCGTGGGGTATGAATACTTTTTCAAGGCACTGTACACAAACTCTGCACTGTGTAAGTGAATCTCCCAGTGTAAGTCACTGTTGGTACACATTGAAACTACATGTTTCCATATAAAAGTTTCCCCACAGTGTGAGTGAATCCACATGACACTACCCAACCAATTGGACTCTCACTCACCTTATTCAAAAGATCCAAACTAAAATATATTATATATATATATTGGTCAGGTCAGTCATGCTTTTACACTTTAGGGTTTAGAATATCACCTGTTCCCTTGTCGTCTAAACCCTCCAAATGATTCCCAGTACAACACAGAGAAAGGATGTTAAAGGGGTTGTAAAGGTTCATTTTTTATTTTCTAAATAGGTTCCTGTAAGCTAGTGTATTGCCTTGAGGCGATTCAGTTCGCTTTTGTTAGCGCTATATAAGTTACTCACTCACTCACTCTCACTCATTGTTGGTTCACTTACCTTTTCCTTCGATTTCCCTTCTAAATGTTTTTTTTTCTTTGTCTGAATTTCTCACTTCCTGTTCCTCCTCAGTAAGCTGTTCTGGCTGACTAACCTCCATGGATGATGGGGAAAAGCTTACTGAGGAGGAACAGGAAGTGAGAAATTCAAACAAAGAAAAAAAAACATTTAGAAGGGAAATCAAAGGAAAAGGTTAGTGAAGCACCAATGCCCACAACGCTTAAAAAGAACCTATTTAGAAAATAAAAAAAAGAAACTAACCTTTACAACCCCTTTAAGCAGCAGATTGATCCTGATGACAAGCAAATCAGATGTGATGTCAAGTATGGGACTGAGAATTTCCTAGGATGTCAGCATAAGGTTGGGATGGTAGCAGTCATTAGATGGGGACTGTTTTAATTACTGTAAGTGCTGCATTATGTACACTGTTTATGTGAACCTCGTTTGTAAGTGATGTTTTTATTTTTTTCAAAAGCCATACAATTTTATATTATCTGCAACTTTATATCTTGTATCCCTAAGTTATACTGGCAATCAACAGTAAGCGGTAAGTTAAGCAAAAAGGACCTGGAGATGCAAGTGTGACTGACCTGACTAATTATAATAACAATAGTATCCTCATCTGTATGGTCCCTTCCACATGGGGGGCAGGCTCCATTGCACTCCACTGAGAATCTGTCAACTGATCCCTGCCAAGCAGGTGGATGGCTGGTCCACCTATGCAGAGCGGACACAGACACAGCTCTTCTCTATGGGCGGTCGGATGTATGTGGACCACCTGTCGGTTTACATCTGACTGTGATCCGATCTGCCAGATGGATGGGGAACGGATCCAACATATGTCTGTTTTTAGACGATAGGATGGGATCAGATGTTGGCAGGTGCCAATGGACACATGTCTGTTAAGACCCGCTGCCCATAGAGAGAAATGGATGGTCCCATCCAGTCCGCCTAAAAAACTGACAGGTGGACCCGATTGGCCCACCTGTGTGAAAGGAGCCTTTATTAAATAGCTGAACCAACTGCACATATTATTATTATTATTAGCATAAAAATATAAAAATTAAAGAAGCATATTTAGTTCATTAAAACAACAGCAATGACAACAAGAGCTCCAAAGGTAGCACATACCAATAACAAAAACCTTAAAAACAGTATGGCCCGGATTAACAAAGCACTTATGCCATCGTATCTGTGCGCCGAACCCACAAACTTAGATACGCCTAAAAACTGACTTCATCCGACCGACGTAACTTGCCTACGCCGGCGTAGAGTGGGCGCATATTTACGCCGGACGCATTGTGATAGATGTGAATCAAAATGAAAATGTTATCTTATGTTATGATTAGAACCACTGAAATGAAGTGTGTATTTTCCTTGATAAGATTTATCAGATATTGTTTTAAAGTTATGAACCCAGCATTGAAAATATGAAGAAGCAGATATTACCTTGTAAAAGTTACGACTACAAAATCTGTTTGAACAGAAAGGCAAGAGCACATACTCCCCCTTTGCTTTACTTTCAAGTTTCAGTTTAAGTCAACCCCCTCTTCACTCTGAGGCCTCGTACACACGAGGGGATATGTCCGCTGAAAACGGTCCGATGGACCGTTTCAGCAGACATCTCCGCTCGTGTGTATGGGCTAGCGGACAGATTTCTCCACCCGACAGATTTCAAAGCATGCTTTGAAATCTATCTGGTGGGAATCTGTCCGCCCGACATGTCTGCTGGTTAGTACACTTACCAGCAGACATGTCGTCCCGCACCGCCGCCGCGCCGCCGCCGAATGTAATCGGCGCATGCGCGGAAGTGTTTTACTTCCTGGTGCGGTGACGTAGCGGTGACGTGGCGGCGTCAACGTCACCGCCGCGTCACCGCGCCGTCCGGCGGCGGGGAATTTGATCCGATGGTGTGTACACGCCATCGGATCAAACTCCCGATCGGACATATCCGACGGAAATGGTCCGCGGACCGTTTTCATCGGATAAGTCCGATGGTGTGTACGAGGCCTCAGGCTTGTGTGCACATACAGATGGACTTTTCGAGAGGAAGTATCCCATTCCCCGCTCACTCCTAAATTCCTCATTCTAAAAGAACAGATATGAATTCAGTTTCAAGAGAAACTGACACCCTTCCCCCTCATCCTGTTTTCATCCCAGGAATTTGTGTCTCGTGACCAAGAGAGAACTGTTTGAAGAGCTGAAAATTTACTTTTGTTATGCCTGTATGAACTGGCCAATGAGGGTTCCCATGCCATACAAGGGGGTGGGTGAGGTGGTGTGAATTGTTTGGGTTGACCAATGAATTTTATGTACTTGTGATGTAATTTTGCAAATAAAAGGAATGATAGGGCCCAGGCACTTCTTGTTGGTTCGATGCTGAAAAGGTGAGCATGTAGATGTTCTTGTCTGAGTTTGCACGCTCTCATTTAATTTGGAATCGACCGGTAGAAATGGGATCCACCCTGAGAAATTGTGTCAGGAAATCAATTAATCAAAGAGTCATCATCAATTGTCCGCCCAACATGACTTTGCTTTTTATCTGACCAGTCGCAACGGAAGCTTGAATGGAGAGACCCTGTTCAAACCTGCAGTATATGGCAGGCTCTCTCGATTTCAGTTTTTTTTGTTTCTGGCCAGTTCAAAGATGGCTAACGTCTTGAGCAAAGTTTTTTAACCCATTGTCCCCTCTGCCGGGCTGATATCTATGTTTTTTGTTTGATGTCTTTGCTTTGCATTTGTCCTCTATGTTTTCTGTTTGCCATTTGAAGTTATGTGTTCTGTCTGTTTGAATGTGACTGTCTCTCGGCGGTATGTCTTCAGGGGTTCTGGGATTTTTGGAGATTTCCTTGACTAAGAGAGTTCAAGGCGGAGTTTAATTAAGGGGTTTTGGGGGGGCTGTTTTCACTTGGCTAAGTGAGCCAGGAATTAGCCTGGCACAGGGCCAGTTTTTTGGGATTTCATTGACTAAGAGAGTTCGAGGCGGGGTTTAATTAAGGGGTACAGGGTGTTGTAACGCCCGCTAAGGGAGTTGGCTGGGGGGGGGGGCTACATAGTCTGGGTTGCAAGGAGGGGTGTCTGGTAAAGTGGCACATTAAAATCCTCACCAGATTACATTATACATATGTGTATAGAGACAGAATACATTTATATATATTTTTTTTAGTTATAGTTATATTTGGGGTTAGGGGTAATTGATGCTCTACAGACAGAGGGCTGAAACAGTCGTATTCTGTATATTCTGTGTGTATGTTTGTTTCTGTCGTCAGTTACAGGTCTTTAAAGTTGAAAATTCGTCTACTTTTTTGCTCTGTACAGTTCGTTTTAAGGAATAGTCTGTGTGGTGTCCCCCCTTCACATTTCCTCCCCCCTCTTCCTGCTCTGTGTTCAATAACCCTTTCAGTGCTGTGAAGAAATCCCCCCTCCCTTTAGGCTCGGGGGTTTCCCTCCCGTCCTCCCCCCCCCCGCCTCTTGGAGTATCAGATTTCTCTCAGCTTAACATTTGTCTGGTTTACCTGTTCCGCAAAAAGTTTTTTTTCCAAAGAACGCTGATGGCCCCCTCCCCGCACAGCATAGTTAAAACCTTCCTATGTCTTATTGACCACATGTTAGCTGTTACAAAAAAAAAAGGAGCGTAAAAGAAACTTAGGAAACAGGTTTTTAAAAGTGGACCTGGGATATTGCAACTGTTGCTTTGATAGATACATGTGTATGAGTTTTGTATGTTACATGTGCATAGCAACTGACCTTGATGCTAAAAAGTATTCTTTTGTCGTTGAAACACAGGAAAAAGTTAGGGAAGTTTCTGCTTTTCCAGTTCCAACATCTTACAAGGCATTACATAATTTTTCTGAACAAAATAAAGTGTTGCAAAGAGTTTTTACAGAAGTATGATGATACAGTTAAACCATTATTTGATTTGTTGAGACAAAAAGATGGTGTGTTTGATACCTGGGGTCAACCCCTGACAGATGCCTTTGAAGTGTTGGAATGGGATGTGCAGAATGCTCATTCATTGAGTACAATTGAAGTTGGTCCGTCTATGTCTGTTAGATTGTACACTTCTTCTACAGAGAATTGATTCAGGAGAATTATATGACAGATATTGCCCATTTGTTAAAATGTTACAATCTAAATCTATACAGGTAGATTTAATAACAGAACATGTTCAGCACTGTGTACAAAAGGATGTTTTTAGAACTGCTGAGAGAGGCTTTAAGCCAGTATTTGTTGAGGATATCAAGATTCATTCAGCAGGGCATTCTGTGTGCTACTCAAAGTCTGCCTGCCACGTTTTCAGTTGTAGGTTGGAGGACCTCCCCCTGCCCACCCCCCCTTACACCCCCCTCCTCCTGAAAAAAAAAATCCTAAGACACAGTTTTTCTTTTAAAGACAGGCTGCTGTATTGCAAGATGTTACACGTTTATAGCAACTGTTGGTAGTATATAAGAAGGAGTTTTGGTTACTCGCAATGATTTTATATTTTCCCACTGCCTTTGCTGGTGGTATGATTTATGCTTTGATACATAAAGGGCTTTTTGCCAGTTTAGCTGTTGTCATGTGATGCCCAGGCCTGTTCCTATGGTTCGTGTCCCTTCCTTCCCCTCCTGTTCTGCCCAAATGTTTGCTGACCGATGCCCGGCTGGAAGAAGCATGGGCATGCCCGGATGCTCTTCCCAGCTCGAGGCCTTGCCCCGTCCTGCCCCTATCCCTGTACGCAGATGGTGTCACCTCCTGCCTGCGGCCCACTGGCCCACTGGTTCTTATTCTTCATTCTCTCCTTAGTTAGGTAACATGCCACTTCACTGGACAGACACGTAAGGGAAGAGAATGATGTAGAGTGGCAGGCCTCCCTGAAGGTAGAATCTGCTCATTTGCTGTCCTGGATGCCCTGACCCCAATGCGTTGATTCCATGGGGTAGCGCTGAGGTGGTAGAGAGTGAGTAAATCCTTGCGTTCATTGCTACAGTCCTTGTGCTCACAGTCACAAATGAAGGATGAAGGCCTCTGGGTATCACATCAGAACGTTTTACATATCACGTTTAAACGGTTTTATTGCACATGATATATGATACCACCCTTAGAGTTAGTGGACATAGTATACGATATTCCCCAAGGGCATTTATTATCCCCTTTTGAAGTCTTGTTTGAAGACAGTCTCTAAAATAGGTTGTTATGGGCGATGACAGTTGCAATTACAGTCTGGTACATTGAAAATTATGCGACCGCTTTTGAAAAATAATTAACTAATATCTGTGTACGAGTTTCTTGCATTTCTGATGTAGGTACCGATAATTATCGATATCCCCTGGGTGCTGATTAAAAGGTTCCTTGGCAAAAACATTCTCTGGAGATGAGATATGATGGACTGTGCCACCCACATCTGAATGAAACTATATATCTTTTTTCAAATACATGTGATTGTGACTACTGGGAATCTGTGGGTTGGAATATAGCTGATATATGTGTGATATAGGCTGATATAAATAGATCCCAAAGGGGGGTCCTAGATCAGTTTAAAGCAACTACAGGTTTTGAGTCCCATAATCACTGTGATATATCTCATAGGATAATTAGTTAATTAATGTCAGAGTGCAAAGAAGTTCTGTAATAAGAAAATTGAGTTTAATACTGCCTGTAAATGTTTATGAATATCTAGCCTGAACAACTGAAAATGTGTTAGGATATGATATGTCAAAGCACAAACATGGGATCAGAACAAAGGTTTAAGAGAGAATTATTAAATTAAGATTGTGTAAAGAATTGTATAAAAACTCAAATGATGGTAAACAGCATGGTATTTGGTATTTAACCACTTTAGCCCCGGACCATATTGCTGTCCAAAGACCAGAGCACTTTTTGCGATTCGGCACTGCGTCGCTTTAACTGACAATTGCGCGGTCATGCGACGTGGCTCCCAAACAAAATTGGCATCCTTTTTTTCCCCACAAATAGAGCTTTCTTTTGGTGGTATTTGATCATCTCTGCAGTTTTTATTTTTTGCGCTATAAACAAAAACAGAGCGACTATTTCGAAAAAAATTCAATTTTTTTTTACTTTTTTCTGTAATAAATATCCCCCAAAAATATATAAAAAAAATGTTTTTTCCTTAGTTTAGGCCGATACGTATTCTTCTACATATTTTTTTGTAAAAAAAAATTGCAATTAGCGTTTATTGATTGGTTTGCGCAAAAGTTATAGCGTTTACAAAATAGGGGGTAGTTTTATGGCATTTTTATTATTATTTTTTTTACTAGTAATGGCGGCGATCAGCGTTTTTTTTGAGTACTGCGACCTTATGGCGGACACTTCGGACACTTTTGACACATTTTTGGGACCATTGGCATTTTTTTAGCGATCAATGCTATAAAAATGCATTGGATTACTATAAAAATGCCATTGGCAGTGAAGGGGTTAACACTAGGGGGCGGGGAAGGGGTTAAGTGTGTTCCTATTTGTGTTCTAACTGTATGGGGGGGTGGACTTACTAGGGGGAATCACTGATCTTCTGTTCATACATTGTATGAACAGAAAATCAGCTTTTCCCCCGCTGACAGGAACGAGCGCTGTGTGTTTACACACACAGCTCCCGTTCCCCGCTCTGTAACGAGCGATCGCGTGTGCCCGATGGCGATCGTGCCCGCCGGGCACACGCACGGGACTCGGGGGCGAGCGGGGGGCGTGCGCGCGGGCCGCCGGCGGCACGCACGCGCCCCCTAGTGGCCGTCGAAAGTGGCGACGTAGAGCTACGGGCTCTCGCGCAGCAGTGCCGACCTGCCGCCGTATTACTGCGGCGGCTAGTCGGCATGCGGTTAAACAGAAAATCCTACAGATCTGGTTGCGAGCAATGTTTACAACAGATTCTAAAAAATATATAAAAATAGTAAAAATATTAAGATATGAAAGTTATGTTCAATCTAAAAATTATATAAAAATAAAAATAGTAAAAACAGTAAAAATAAAATTAAAACAAACGAGTGTTAAAAGTTTTTATAACCGGCACCCTACGCACAACAGGGATAACGCTATCAATCGTTGGATACTTCGAGACAACTGTCCTACTCTGTCTGACCTGGAGGGACCACATGAGAATTCTCATACAGAATCTCAGGGGGCGTTTTTGAAAGACAATCACCCCCCTCCCATATCGGGAGTGTTGACCACTGATACAGGAAGGGTTTTTACCCCCCAGCTGTTCGGTTCTCGAATCTACTCATGACCATTACCATCCCAATTAGGAACCTCTCCTTCCGCACAAACCAGCGAATTGAGAAATAATTTTTTCATATGGTACAACTCCTTGGCCCCTGATGACGGTCTGCTTCCAACTCAAGAGACCAGAAACGCGTCGGGCATTCTCCATTTTGTCCTATGGAGATTGTGCTTTGTTTATTTTAATTTGTTGTATTATACACTGTATTGTCATAGAATTGTAATCTCTCTTTACCTTTTTTCACTGGGTGCTTTTTCCTTACCCCTGATGCTCCCTGCCCACTTTGTGATACCCACAGAGAGGCAACGGACCATACAGGTCACCTTTTCCACAGATACCAATATGTATATGACTGGGTCTATATTATTATCTATGCATTAAAGTCCATTTTTATCTGAACTTGGCCTTAAAAGTCCCAATCCTTTGGGGGTTTCTTTCATAATTGTCTAAAAGTTTTTATAATGTGACGTTTCTGACAGAGCGGTTGGTTGAAGTAATTGGAGTAATTTTCTCGGAGGAAAACGCTGGTCTGTTCATGCGCAGGGACTGATCTGTGGATTTCGCAAGATTTTTCTTATAAACGATCTTTTGTCAATGCTTTAGTAAAGAAATGTCATATTATAATGTAATGTACATAATTTTTGGCAGATGTACAAACCAAATATGTTTAATTTTTTTGAAAAAGGGTTAAAAATGAGAAAAACAATACAATTTTCTCCAAGCAGTGGGGGGGAACAGATGTTTTCTTTAAGAGAGTATTAAAGAGATGTTTTCTTTTCTTTGGCTGCTAGAGATCAGGTTACGCAGCCTGACAGAAACCATGTGACTATATACTGATGAGTTTTAAATGACTCTGAGAGTTTGTTGAGAGGTTTGAAGGCAAAAATATATATTTGTCTAAAGTAAATATTAAGTGAACTATAAAAGGTTTAGTATAGGGCAAATCTTTCTTTAATAATAAAAGGTAATTATTAGTACACAATCATTTGAAGATCTGAAGGGAAGCCCTTATTAATAAATAGATCTCTCTCTCTCTCTCTCTCTCTCTCTCTCTCTCTCTCTCTCTCTCTCTCTCTCTCTCTCTCCCATTTGTTAAATATGGTGTCATTCTGCGTAGCTCAAAGCGGAAGTAAACCCATCCATTTAACAGTTGCCGGGATTGCCAACTGTCACATTGGTTGTGCTCTCAACCAAACTGTCAAACCATCCAATGGCTGGTGTCATAACTGATCACATGTGCAGCACCACGGCAGTTGAAGATTAAAGAGAGGCCATGATGGCAGCTTCCTTGGCTGAAAATGATAGAAGGGTTTACTTCCACTTTAAGAAAGGTCAGGTAAAATAGTGAAAACTAGTGTAAGTTAATGAATAAGTTCCTTTAGGAAGTAAAATATTTAGGAAAGAGCCCAATATAAAATTAATGTTCTTCTGCAAAATTAAAATGCTTATGAAGGGAGAATACAGAAATTTGGTGAAACGGATGCTTTTATGAAATTTAAGTTAGTAATGGGAATGTAGATGGAGGTTTAATGAAACATATGGCCCTAGTGATCAAGGGGGGTGCATTTAGAATGTCATCTGAGGACAGTAATTTTGGGTGGTAACACATTTGTACTCAGGTATAGCAATGTTTTGTTGTATTGACCGTGTCCTCCATTAGCGTCCTTACCTGTTTTCATTTTAGGGGGGATTGTGATAAATGTGAATCAAAATGAAAATGTTATCTTATGTTATGATTAGAACCACTGAAATGAAGTGTGTATTTTCCTTGATAAGATTTATCAGATATTGTTTTAAAGTTATGAACCCAGCATTGAAAATATGAAGAAGCAGATATTACCTTGTAAAAGTTACGACTACAAAATCTGTTTGAACAGAAAGGCAAGAGCAGATACTCCCATCCCCCTTTGCTTTACTTTTAAGTTTCAGTTTAAGTCAACCCCCCCTTCACTCTGAGGCTTGTGTGCACATACAGATGGACTTTTCGAGAGGAAGTAACCCATTCCCCGCTCACTCCTAAATTCCTCATTCCAAAAGAGCAGATATGAATTCAGTTTCAAGAGAAACTGACACCCTTCCCCCTCATCCTGTTTTCATCCCAGGAATTTGTGTCTCGTGACCAAGAGAGAACTGTTTGAAGAGCTGAAATATGACTTTTGTTATGCCTGTATGAACTGGCCAATGAGGGTTCCCATGCCATACAAGGGGGTGGGTGAGATGGTGTGAATTGTATGGGTTGACCAATGAATTTTATGTACTTGTGATGTCATTTTGCAAATAAAAGGAATGGGAGGGCCCAGGCACTTCCTGTTGGTTCGATGCTGAAAAGGTGAGCATGTAGATGTTTTTTTTTTTTTAAATTGTTTATTTATGAAATTTTCCAAAACAGTATACAGCATATGACAATGTATCAGATAAATTTAACTTTTGGTAATACATAGCAGACAAATCTTAGACATTGTGAAGATACAAGCACAATCTGACACAATCATGCAAAGTAATCAAGTATCAAGGCAATGTAATCTAGCCACAGCCAAGACAGGCAGAACTATGAAAAAAATTTGCCATTACCAGATAAAAGATATAATACAAAAATATAATAAAGAAAATGAAAACAAAGAAATAACAAAAATAAAATATGCACCATGGGAATCAAGACTCTTGAGAGGGTTCAGATAAGTAACCGGACGAGAACTCGGAATCATCCCACAGTTTCCAGACGCTCTCAAACAAAGGTACAGTATCTTCAATCTTAGCAATCAAGTGTTCCATCCTACGTGTATCTACTATAATTGAAAGAACCTGGTGAATAGTGGGGGGTGAAGTGGAGAGCCAGAGCCTAGGGATGGCTCTTTTTGCGGCTAAAAGGACAAAAGACATACGTTTCTGCGATGTCTTAGGCAGACCCGTAAGGGGCAGGCCCAATATGAAATGTAAAGGTGACAAGGGTACGGGATGGGACAGCAGCGCCTGTAGGAGCTCTTGAATCTTTATCCAAAAAGGGCCAATGAATGTAGATGTTCTTGTCTGAGTTTGCACGCTCTCATTTAATTTGGTATCGACTGGTAGAAATGGGATTCACCCTGAGAAATTGTGTCAGGAAATCAATTAATCAAAGAGTCATCATCAGCATGTGGCTTTCCCATTGACTTTCTATTCAAATATGCAAATGAGGGAGATACGTCAGGCTGGGCGTAGATTACGTTCAGGGCGTACACAGTGATCCGGCGTATCTTAGGCAGTTGTTCCGACGTGGTTGTACGCATGCGCACGGGGATACGTCCATGTGCCGACACATGCGCAGTTCATTTTAAGTACTTGTCTGGCGCCCGGCCCATCATTTGCATGGGGTCACGCTTCATTAACATGGATCACGCCCACTTCCAGCCCACTTCCACCTACTTCCACTTACGTCGGCTTACGCCTATGAAATATACGATACGCTGGCGCAGAGTTGGGAGCATTTGCTTTGTGAATTCCATGCTTGCCTCTCCGAGCTGCGCCGGCATAGCGTAAAAGAGATACGCTACGGCGGCCTAAAGATGCGCCGATGTATGTGAATCCGGGCCTATATTTTTATGTTACACTCTCCAAGATATTCCTGGTCAATAGCACCTCTTCCTCCATTCATAGATCACTTTCCATTCACAGAGCTGTAATATAGCTTGTATGAATGTCAGATCTGGGCAGAAAGGGCTGGCATAGTCAGGTACGTTTGATGAGATGATAGCTTATGCCTGTCCAGCCCCACTGCCATACTCTTCTAGTGTGGTGGGGGATAATGGATATTTTAATCGATCTATAAAGCATCCTATGAATGGAGGAGGGGCAGATGATTGATAGGTCTGCCCCCTTTACTCATAGATCCTGTTTTATTAATACAGGCTGTAGTACATCTTTAGTCATCTTTTCTTGATGAGAACCTGAGACAGTCCCTTCTATTTATTACAATTTTTTTACTTATTAGTTTCATTTACTCCCTTTTCATGTGGAAGATTACACGTGGTGGAGGGGATGGGTGCGGGGCTCATGGACGGAGGAGAATTTCACCTAAAAGAAGATTCATCAGCACAAGGGACATATCCTACTGACCTGTAATTAATGTCCCGTGTTCTGATTTTTGTGCCTTTTTTTATTTTTGCTGCATTTAGGCTTTAAATGTTTCAGACATTTCATTACACTCCCACAATCCCGTACCCAATTTTGACCAAATTTGCACACTTTTGCTAGTAATAAGTACAGATCTGCGAGAAGCACACAGAAATAATAATGATCCACCAAGCAGTACATAATAATATTACAAATGCTACGACTAACAAATAATAAAAGAAAATCAAAACCCCTTAGCACATAATAAAAGTCCAACCAGCCTCTAATAATGACTATATAGATATCCTGAAGATATATGAAGGCCCAGATATAGAAAGAATTGCTGCTTGACACTGTTCACATACTCATCAAAGATAAAGTAATGGAATTTGGTCTAGTCAATGGTAAAACTGACTATTAGCTAAGGAAAGACAACTTCAATGAAAGTAGTTCAGCTGTCTGGAAGAAACTTTTAGTGACTTAACAAGTATAACAAGTCCGAAAAGTTTAAAATTGAAACTTAGTGGCAGAAATTCATTACAAGCCACCAACAGTTGGGCTGTCCCTGGAGTAGAATCTGGACTAGAGTGAAACTAGATTTGAAGATATAAAATATGACCATCAATGACTCTTTGCATCTGATGGAGAATAAGGCTGGTCTTATCTTTCATGCAGGATGGGAAGAAGAGGAATGCTGCAAGTCTAATATATAATAGAGGAAAGAAAAAGGGACCTACCTAAATACACTGCTCAAAAAAATTAAAGGAACACTTTTGAATCAGAACTCCAGGGATATTGACCTGGTCAGTTAAGTAGCAGAGGGGGAGGGGTGTATACATAGGGGGTTGTTAATCAGTTTCAGCTGCTTTGCTGTTAATTGAAATTAGCAACAAGTGCACTAGATGGACAACAATGGGACGACCTCCAAAACAGGAATGGTTTTTCAGGTGAAGGTGTCTGGCATTTTTTTTCCCCTACTCATCTTTTTTGAATGTTTTCACTAGTTTTGCATTTGGCTAGGGTCAGTGTCACTTCTGGTAGTACAAGGCGATACTTGGACACTATAAAGGTTGCACAGGCAGTCCAACTCCTCCAGGATGACACATTAATACGTGTCATTGCCAGAAGGATTGCCGTGTCTCCCAGCACAGTCTCAAGAGCATGGAGGAGATTCCAGGAGACAGGCAATAACTCTAGGAGAGCTGGACAGAGCCGTAGAAGGTCCTTAACCCATCAGCAGGACGGTATCTGCTACTTTGTGCAAGGAGGAACAGGATGAGCACTGCCAGAGCCCTACAAAATTACCTCCAGCAGGCCACTGGTGTGAATGTCTCTGACCAAACAATCAGAAACAGACTTCATGGAGGTGGCCTAAGGGCCTGACGTCCTCTAGTGTGCTCTGTGCTCACTGCTGGACACTGTGGAGCTCGATTGGTATTTTCCATTGAACACCAAAATTGGCAGGTCAGCCACTGGTGCCCCATGCTTTTCACAGATGAGAGAAGGTTCTCCCTGAGCATATGTGACATACGTGAAAGGGTCTGGAGAAGCCGTAGAGAACTTTATGCTGCCTGTAACATCGTTTAGCATGACAGGTTTGGTGGTGGGTTAGTGATGGTCTGGGGAGGCAAATCCATGGGAGGGACGCACAGACCTCTACATGTTACACAATGGCACCCTGACTGCCATTAGGTATCGGGATGAAATCCTCGGACCCATTGTCAGACCCTATGCTGGTGCAGTGGGTCCTGGGTTCCTCCTGGTGCTTGACAATGCCTGGCCTCATGTGGCGAGAGCATGCAGCCAGTTCCTGGAGAATGAAGAAATTGATACCATTGAATGGCCCCCACACTCACCTGACCTAAATCCAAAAGAACACCTCTGGGACATTATGTTTCGGTCCATTTCGGTGCCGCCAGGTTGCACCTCAGTCTGTTCAGGAGCTCAGTGATGCTCTGGTCCAGATCTGGGAGGAAAAACCACAGGACACCATCCGTAGTCATATTAGGAGCATGCCCTGATGTTTTCAGGCATGCATACAATCACTTGGGGGCCATACAACATAATGAGGACCATTTTGAGTTATTGCAATGTAATTTCAGCAAAATGACCTAGCTTTCTGCATAATTTTTTCACTTTGATTTTTGGGGTGTCTTTGAATTCAGCCCTCTGTAGGTGGATAATTTTCATTTCCATCAAATGATGTGCCATCCTTTCATTCCTAACACATTACCCAGTCCATATCAGTATAGATATCCAGCATAAGATTTTTGGCCGTTGAGATCTGATATGTTTTCAAAGTGTTCCTTTGATTTTCTCACCAGGTGTTCTATGGAAATCTGCAAATACACCATTAAGCCCAAACCTTTGCCCCAAATTTACAATTCCCATCACCATCTCCAACATATACCACCTACTTAATTCCTACTCGATACCAAACCAGGATAAACATGCCCATATGCTCCATTGGGAATAGATATTGGTTGAAGAAATCTCTGAGATGATGTGGCGGCGGACCATCTGGTCCCAGCCTGCTAAGAGTTCCTTCTGTATGCCCTACAAGGAAAATGTCTATAATATCCTTTATTTTTGGTACTTGACACTGGACGTACTCCTTGTCATCTATCCTTCTAGCTCTGATCGGTGCTGACGCTGTCAGAGGGACAAAGGTACCCTCTACCATGTCTATTGGAGTTGCCCCATGATAGTGCCTTTCTGGCTTACAACACAGCACTTTTTTCTTTAAGTTACAAGCCCCCATGATGCCAAAATTTGGTGGCAGAGGCATCTGTGGACTGGATGGCCAGAAGAGGGGGGCTTCCTGGGGGGCTCAGGGGATGGGTAAAAATACCTTCCCCGCTACTGGAGAGAGCACGCAGGCAGAATGGCTAAATGTTGGTGTTTCCAGGAGAGTGACTCACTAGCTACCTGTCGACCAATCAGGAACAATGTAAGTAAGTACCCGGTCGGCTGGGGCATTGGACCAAGTACACTCGGCACGATGCAGGACTCATTTATGCTTCCTCTAAATGTTGCGCATGGGGTGACCGCACCGGCTGCCCCCCACTCTACACCACTGCTCATGAACTGTAGTCAAAATATTACGTGTGGGGGTAGAGCAGATTTTATCAAAATTACCCTAAGGCCTCGTACACACGATCAAATCTGTCCGCTGGAAACGGTCCGCTGGACAGATTCGATCGTGTGTACGGCCGAGCCGACGGATTTGGCCACCCGACAGATTTCAAAGCATGCTTTGAAATCTATCGGGTGGGAATCCGTCCGCCCGACATGTCTGCTGGTTAGTACACTTACCAGCAGACATGTCGTCCCGCACCGCCGCCGCACCGCCGCCGAATGGATTTGGCGCATGCGCGGAAGTGTTTTACTTCCTGGTGCGGTGACGTGGCGGCGTCAACGTCACCGCCACGTCACCGACATGTCAGCGCGCTCTCTGCTGGCGGGGATTTTGGTTTGCTCGTGTGTACACGCGAGCAAACCAAAATCCCAGCAGACAGATTTGTTCAAATCTGTCGGACGGACAGATTTTAACAAATCTGTCTGCTCGTGTGTATGGGGCCTAAGAAGGCACCATCCCTTAGAAGACCAATAAAGAACTATAGAGTTGTATTCGGACTTTTCATGCACCTTCTTGGGTTTAAGAACCACTTGGCCAACAAGTTATATATATTTAAAACAAATACATATCTTTATTCAAAGCTTTATACAATTCTTTAAAAAAGAGGGGTTGTTTAAAAAAAAAAAAAAAAAACTTGTTGTCCAGTATGGTGTTGTCCTGCACTTGAGATCCGTTTTTTTGTCTAACCAATGCGATTTGCGGATTGTCCCACTTTGTCAGGCCTCAGATCTTGTTAAATATTGAAACTGTATAGTACTGCTTCAGAGTTGGTGATAGGTAGCCTGGGGGGGGGGGGGCATGAGTGGAAGTGTTTCTTTAAACACACATGGCAGGCTGCACACTTAGTTTGTGGACTTATGCTGTCCTACATGAAATACAGTAACTTTAATGGAGCTACCTAGTACATAAATAAAGGTTTCTTTTTGCAATCCTTTGAACATCTAATTAAATCAGTTCTAAAAATTCATACACACACATTATCGTCCAAATATCGGCTGTGAGCATTTATTTTCTGAGGGTTTGGAGATATTCCCCATGGACCCCCCAGACTACCTATCACCAACTATGAAGCCATATTATACAGTTGTAATATACAACAAGATCTGAGACCCTGACGAAGTGGGTCAACCCCCGAAACGCGGATCTGAAGTCCAGGGCAACACCATACTGGATAAACATTTTGCAGTTTTAATTTTTTTTTTACTTCTTTTTTAAGAATTGTATAAAGCTTTGAATAAAGCTATGTAAAAAATGGGTTTAATAACCACTTGGTCAACAAGTTATATATAACAAAAATACATATCTTTATTCAAAGCTTTATACAATTCTTTTAAAAAGAGAGGTTGTTTAAAAAAAAAAAAAAACTTTTTGTCCAGTTTGGTGTTATCCTGCACTTGAGATGCGATTTTTGTCTAGCCAATGTGATTCGCGGGTTGTCCCGCTTTGTCAGGGCCTCAGATCTTGTTAAAGTACTGTATAGTACTGCTTCAGAGTTGGTGATAGTTAGCCTGGGGGGGGGGGGGGGCATGAGTGGAAGTGTTTTTTTAAACACACATGGCAGGCTGCCATGTGTGTTAAAACACACACTTAGTTTGTGGACTTATGCTGCCTTACATGAAGTACAGAAACTTTAATGGAGCTACCTAGTACATCAATAAAGGTTTATTTTTGCCATCCTTTGGACATCTAATTAAATCAGTTCTAAAAATTCATGGACGCACATTATCGTCCAAATATCGTCTGTGAGCATTTATTTTCTGAGGGTTTGGAGATATTCCCCATGGACCCCCCCCCAGACTACCTACCACCAACTACGAAGCCATATCATACAGTTGTAATATACAACAAGATCTGAGACCCCGACGAAGTGGGTCAACCCCCGAAACGCGGATCTGAAGTCCAGGGCAACACCATACTGGATAAACATTTTGCAGTTTTAATTTTTTTAACTTCTTTTTAAAGAATTGTATAAAGCTTTGAATAAAGCTATGTAAAAAATGTTTTTATATAACTTGTTGGTCAGTGGTTATTAAACCCAAGAAGGACCATGAAAAGTCCCAAAACAACTTTGTAGTTCTTTATCAGTTTTACTGTAGTCAGTTATCATAGCTTTGCCTGCTATAGCCAGCCTAGAAACCAGTTCATTTCTTCCGGTCAGATCACTTAAAAGGTCGTTTCTGCATTTTGTATAGCTCTGATATCTGCATTGTCTAATTGCCATCTATGTATACATATTGAAACCTAAAAAAAGGTTGATGTGAAATACTTTCCAGCATATAGCCATAATCACAGGAAAAATAATGACTAGTACACATTGTCGTATGACACCCTATCATTCTACCAGTTCTCTTACTGATCAAACTGCTACTCCTTTACTGACGACTGTGCTTTACATCTAGATAGCAGTAGATTAGCGATATGTAAAACACATTACCTATTCATAATTTACAGAAAATGAAGATACTTCTTAACGCCAGCTTTTTACAATGTTCTTTCCAAAGTAGTTATTTTGAAATGTCTCTGTCTACCCCCAAGCAAAAGTTTCCTTTTGTATAATTGTATCCATTTTACACATACATACGCATTGATTACATGCTTGAAGTATGATTTCTTTGTATGATAAAGAAAATGAAAGATTATTCTGCACTCAAAGAACTGCAATCATGTCTTGTTCCATAGTAGCTTTACAGGGCTTGTTCCTACCAAGATAGGTACTTTTGTGTGTGGCACATTATATCCCAGGACTTCATGAAACATTCATTTTGACTGAGACTTCATGAAACTTTTTTTCTTTAGACTTTATTCAACTTTAAAATATGTTTTCTATTTCTGACCTACATTCTCACAACTCTGGTGTGACTGCCATATAGTCCATAGTCAGAAAAGGAATGTAAGGAGTTTTATCCCTGGCAAGGCATGTATTCCAGTCTATAAGCTCCCTCCCCGTGCCACTTGTAAGGCCGCGTACACACGATCAGTCCATCCGATGAGAACGGTCCGAAGGACCGTTTTCATCGGTTAACCGATGAAGCTGCAAAAATACAAAAGGAACTTGGACAGCCGCACTCCAAAAAAACGTTCCTTTAACTAAAATGAATTACAAAAATAGACATGCCACAGTAAAACTGGAACAAAAAGCTAACGTTTCGCACTGTAGCTTCAGTGCTTAGTCATAGCTAGTAACCGATGAAGCTGACTGATGGTCTGATGTGCCTACACACCATCGGTTAAAAAAACGTGTTAGAACGCGGTGACGTTTACGTGTTTTAACACAACGACGTGCTGAAAAAAACGAAGTTCAATGCTTCCAAGCATGTGTGGACTTGATTCTGAGCATGCGCGGCCTTTTAACCAATGCTTTTGCATACTAACGATCGGTTTTGACCCATAGGTCAGGCGTCCATCGGTCAAATTTTAAAGCAAGTTCTCTTTTTTTTGACCGAAGGATAACTGACCGATGGGGCCCACACATGATCGGTTTGGACCGTTGAAACGGTCCTTCAGTCAGTTTTCATCGGTTTTGACCGGTCGTGTGTACGCGGACTCAGACCACTTTATAATATATATTAATAACAGGAGAAAATGATACAGAAAAAATATTGGTTAAACTGAAAATGTACAGTATGTGGGACAGTCCCTCCAAATGAAGAAACTATGTGGCGATATTTTATCTGCCTATGAAAAACTTTTGAGTGTTTATAATAGAAGCCATTAAAATAGTTTTCTTTCAAACTATAATTAATTATGTCAAAATTGTGTTTTCTTAAGGAACTGCCAGTGGTGGGGTGTAGCAGCCCAGGTCCCATCCAGCCTTAAAGGGGTTGTACCTTACCTTTTCTTTTGATTTTCCTTCTAAATGTTTTTTTTTATTTGTCTGAATTTCTTACTTTCTGTTTCTCCTCAGTAAGCTTGCCCCCATCATCAGGCTGGAGGTTAGTCATCCAGAACAGCTTACTGAGGAGAAACAGGAAGTGAGAAATTCAGACAAAGAAAACAAAGAAAAAAAACATTTAGAAGGGAAATCGAAAGAAAAAGGTAAGTGAACCAACAATGCACTAGCTTAAAGGAACCTATTGCCTCGTTTCCACTGAGCGGATCGGTTCGGTACGGTACGCTATTTTCGTGTGTTTCCATTATGAAAGCGTGCCATAAAAGCGAACCGTACTGGACCATTCTGGGTCCTGCTTCAGATGTGGAGCCATAGAAAATGGAACAGTTTGGTTAGGGCGGACCTACAATACATCTCACCGATTGGTGGACGTGCTAGCCATTTTTTCTAAACCTTGTATGGTCCGATTTGCAGTGGAAATGCTCAGCAGAATAGACCGGACCATTCTAAACGTTCCAAACTGTACGACCTGAACCTTTCCGTTCAGTGGAAACGACGCATATTTAGAAAAACAAACCTTTACAACCCCTTTAGGAGTCTGGAACATCCGCACTTGCCAGATTTCATTCATGTCAGGGAATTTGTGTTTTGTTGACCAACTGGGTTAATATTTTCAGTGGGTTTACTTTCCTTGATAGGCGGAGGAGATCAGATCGTACCGGTTTAAAAAAAAAAACACCTGAAAAAATACCTACAAATGCATGCAAACATTCTCGATTGCAATTTTTTGGGCATTCTCATTCAGGTCTATTAGGTCAAAATGCATTTTGGAGAATCAGGTGCTGAGCTACTGGCACTTATATATGAAGAGTCACCATTGAAATACATGGGATTCTAGATGTTGAACGGTTTATAGCTTGAAGCGTGTTTCTTATGCTTACTGAGTGCTTTGTGGCACACCAAGCAGAGATGGTGTATTAGGTTGAAGGGCTCAATAAATTGAAGAATCTGGTGAAGCACTAACTTTGTATCACATTGCACCAAGTCAATCTGGAATGCTGTTTAACACACTTCACACTGCAGTCTGGTGCATTTCCATAATTTTTTTCAAGAGTGAACACACTGGGAGAGTGTTGGAAAATGGAAAGAAAACGGTGCTGAAGCCACAGGTAGTGAATGTTTTTCCTTTCCAGCTTTTATACAATCTACAGAGTTAGTCTCAGAATAAATAACAAGAACCTTGTGAGAACTGTATTAGAAACACACATTTACGCAATTTCAGAAAACTTGTCATGAGCAAAATACAGCCCTGCCATGAATTACAACCAGAAAAAATATGTAATCAGAAAGACAGAACTTGTTCCAGAAAGATGATGTTCATGCCGGGCTGTTCTGCTCAGTACGTAAAAACAAGCATTTGGCCAAAATGAGTATATATGTTTTTTCTACAACTAGATGATCTATTAACTGTTATTTCAAGTCTGTGGGCACTTTCTTTCACGTTAGTGAGCTGAACATAACACACAAAAAATAAAATAAGGGATTCTACATACTGTATAATAACTCCAGTGCAACATCACATGAAAAAAAAATACTACAAGCTTAACCACTTCAGCCCCGGAAGAATTGGCTGCTCAATGACCGGGCCATTTTTTGCAATTCGGCACTGCGTCACTCTAACTGAGAATTGCGCAGTCGTGCAACGCTGTACCTAAACAAAAATTACGTCCTTTATTTACCACAAATAGAGCTTTCTTTTGGTGGTATTTGATCATCTCTGCGATTTTTTTAATTAATTTTTTTGCGCTATAAACCAAAAAAGTGCAACAATTTAGAAAAAAAAACACAATGGGCCAGATTCACGTACATCGGCCTATTTTTTGACTGGCGTAGCGCACCTCTTTACGTTAGACTGCCGCAATGTAGCGGCGCAATCACCGTATTCTCGTTTGATTTGCGCAGAAATTAGCGCATGTGCAACGTAATTTCAGAGGCGTAAGGCGGAGTAATTCAAATTGGGAAGGACGTGGGCGTGTTACATTGAAATGAGCCGTGACCCCATGCAAATGAAGGGCCGGCCGGCTCGCACATGCGCACATGAAGCAGACCATGGTCAGCACCTCTGTGCGCATGCTCACAACTCGGGAACGGCGCAATCAGTGAAATTGGAAGTGGACCCGGGCAACTTAGTGAACTACGCAGACAGCATAAATAGACAGACACAAATGCCCTTACTTTGCAAAAGTACATCCCTTTGTATCCCTTCCTATACAGCAAGGTGCTTTTGTTCTGTTGTTTATTAGCGTTTGTTTGTTTGTTTGTGACGTGTCTTTGAGATATTTGGGGACTGTTTTGCAGAGTAATTTTTGTCTTATGTGTTTTCTTTGTTGTTATTTTTTTTAAATTAGATTTTTGCTGGGCATTTTTTATTTTTGCTGGTCAATTTTTTTTTTTTTGGGTTCTGTTTGTGAATGATTTTGGAATGTGGGGGTGACATTCCTGCTGGAAAAGGGGTGTCACCCTCATTTGTGGTGGAGAAGTGATCCCCAGATCCGTGTGAATGGTGTATGAATACAGTGACATAACTGGAGCCGTGGCATGGCGTTGCTGCTCACAAGTCCTGCATGGTGGGCTTGTGCCAATCCAATGTGATGAGGATGTGATGTGTCTGTGCTAGGGACCACAGTGGTGTGCATGCATGCATTCTCATTGTGCCATGATTAATGTGTGTATTTAACGTGCAAAGATGCCTAATGTGAGCTGGCTCCTGGCTGCTCTTCCCTCAGAAGATGGGGTATCCTCGGTTAGGGGGGGATTGTCTGGTTCAGGGGTCAGGTCATCACATATGTCAATCTGCAGGCCCTTTCTTACTGCGAAGTTGTGCAGCATGCAACATGCACCAATGATCTGGCATACAAAGTTTGAGAAATATAACAGGGTACCATGGGGTTCCGTATAGGAGTCATGAGATGGGGTCCCAGTGCATATGCAGAGTCACCCTGAAGGGATAAGACAGGAGGATGTTAGTAGTGCATGTGCCCCTTGTGATTTCAGCATCATGGGGGGGACAGTCATGCCTGCCACCCATGTCACTCACCAACCAGCCAGCTGTCCCCATACATGTTCTGTTCAAAATCTGTGGGGATGGGGCTAGGATTGTATATGTAGCTGTCATGGGTGTCATGGGTGGTGTCATGTGTTGGGCTCCTGTGGTTAATTCCAGGGTGGCATGAGGGGTGAATCTGAAGATGCGAGACACCTCAGAATCACTCATGCCAAAGATGTCTATGCGTGTGTTATATATCAAGTGAAGAGTGAGGGGCTTGTATCAGATTAGATTATTATATCCATCAAGGTTTTAAAGGGCTATTGAAAGATAGTGAGACCGTATTTGTAATTTGTATGTATGTTATGTATTGATGTATATATGTATGTATTTTTTGGGGGAAAATGTTTATAAAAGCAAATAAAAGTTTTTTGGAAAAAAAAAAAAAAATCCTCTCCCGTGCCCTCCTCAATGCCCTCCTCCGTGCCATCCTCCTTCTTTGCTCATCTAAAGTCAGTAGTATAGCTATGAGCATGGATGCCACTGGCATGTTGGCATACAGATTGTTGTGCAACATGTTTGACTGCTCAGCTCCTCACTAACAGTGTTGCTTTAGCTGACATGTAGACGAATTGTCTAATTTTATACCACCTTTTATATGGTCTAATTTTAGACAGGCCGTGCAGCTGTTGCGCACAGCGCGTAGCCTGCGCTGCAACAACGTTCTTTTGTGGATCCCCGTAACTCCCTCATTAGCATATTTGAATAGCAAAACAATGGTGTGTCTAGCGCAGTTTTGCGCGGACGGATGCGCCTGTCTATCGGAATTACGCAAAAAAAAAGTAGATTTCTTGCGTATCCCATTTTGGGGATGCGGCGCATCGAAACGCATGCGCAAATTTAAACTTACGCCACGCATCTCCTGTAACGCCGGCATAATCGCTCTGTGAATCTGGCCCGATATTTTGTACTTTTTGCTATAATAAATATCCCCAATTTTTATTTTTTTTGAAGGCCTATATGTTTTCTTCTACACATTTTTGGTAATAAAAATTGCAATAAGCGTATATTGATTGGTATATTATATTATAGCGTCTACAAAATAGGGGATATATTTATAGCATTTTTATTGTTATTTTTTTACTAGTCATTTTTATCGGGACACCGACATTATGAAGGATACATCGGACACTTTTGACACATTTTTTGGACCATTGGCAATTTTGCAGCGATCAGTGCTATAAAAATTACTGGCAGGAAAGGGGATAACACTAGGGGGCGATCAAGGGGCTAATTGTGTTCTTGTGCTTCTAACTGTGGGGGGAGGGGACTGACCTAGAGGAAATGACAGATCGTGATTCCTAGCTATTAGGAATTTACCAATTGTCTCTCCTCACAGAACAGAACAGGGATTTGTGTATTTACACACACACGTCTCTGTTCTGCCTCTCGTGCCTGCGATCCCTCATGGCTGGCAGTCATCGCGACCGCGACGCAGCAGGCGTGCGTGCCTCCTATCCCGCTTAAAGGGACCGACGTACGGATACATATGATGGGCAAAGAGGCTGCATATGATGGGCACAAAGGTTGAATTTGATGGGCACAGAGGCTACATTTGATGAGGCACAGTGGCTGCATTTTATGGGGCACAGTGGCTGCATTTTATGGGCACAGTGAGGATGCAATTGATGTTTGTTTTAAGTATTTATCAGAATTTTCAGTTTGTTTGTGCCCCCCCCCCCCCCCAAATGTTGAGCACCAGCCGCCACTGTGCAGGAGAGGTGCGAGGGCTACATGAAATGGCCTGGCAGGCCTTATGTTTGACACATGTGATGTAGGCCTTCAAGTTACTTTCAGCCATCCTGTATTGGCTGGTTGTTTGGCATCTGAAGTGGATACTACCCCCATTAATAGGCATAAGCTTCCTCCATCGCTCAAGATGATAGTTTGCTTTCTTTTTGGAGGTGGACTATTACACAAATGTGGCTGCTGTATGTTCTTCTAGTTTAAGTAGCTAACTTTAGTAAACTTTACAATCATTTTCCACAATCCTTGTGATCGTGTTACTCTCCTTGGTTGCTTTCCTGGTTGTTTTAGACAAAATACAGTGTCAAGTCAGGTTCTTTTTCCAATAACTAAATCAGGATATCATTTATGTCCAGCAGAGACATTTTATGGTTGGAGGTTTGTCTTTCCACCTTTGCCATGTTAAGATTTAAATACTTTCTACCTGCTGTGCATATAAATAAGGAACTCAGGAAGCTGAAGTTGGGAAAGAATTAATTAATATAGGGCTGTGCAAATTAACTTTTAATTAATCGATTAATCTTTAATTTTTTTGATCGATCAAAATCTTTTTGATCGGTTAAAATTCTTTTGAATTGGTACTCACCTCTCCGCCAGCTTCTGGGCCTTCAGGAAGTTTCGTCGGAGATCCGGTGACGTCACAGACACCGGCGGGGCTTGCCGTGTCAATCTGAAGGGCTCCTTTGCTGTGCCTTCATATCTGCATGCCGGCGGGACCTTACTATCTGCCACACGCAAGGGCTGTTACACTTCCCTCTATCACTTCTCTCTATCAACCTGGGATTCTACAACCATCCACTGGGAGTTGTGATAGTTCCCTTCACAGGACATCTACATGCCGACGGACTGATGTTAACCTCTCCTCATCTGGATTCAGCAGTGGTATCGTTGTACACATTTTTATACCAGTATCATACTTGGCTACATGTTTTTATGACTGCTTTTGGTACCGTTTGGTATTACTCGCACCATGTTTACAGTTTATGTAGCTGCATTGATTTTATCTCCAGTACAATATTTATTTTTTATTTATTTTGTTACCTACTTGAAGACCTTTGAGTGCTGCCTTTGCGTGTTTTTTGTATCCTGCTATCCATTTTTCCAGTGGTTGGGAGCTGCACTCAGAATCAGCCTGCAAGGAGATCAGCTAAAAGTAGTTGGATCTGTATGTGCGTTATTAATCGAAATTAGTCGATTAATCGATTAAAAAAACAAACGATTAATCGAACACAAAAATTTTGATCAGTAACAGCCCTAAATTAATAGCAAAGCATGAAGAAGTTAAGCCAGGGTTCATGAATGCTGCATTACAATTATCTTTCAAACTATCTTCTTGATTCAAAATGATAACTTGCACAGTTGAATGTATACAAACCTCTAAAATCACTTCTGTGTATTGGCCTTGAATATATGTATTCATATATGTACATGTATGTATATATACTGTATATGAATACATGCTAATTAGATTGGCTCCAGAGTCCCCTTCTGCTGTAAACAAGTTCAGATGTTAATTTTTTCCTTGTCCCTCTTTGCCTTAAAATAATTGCCTTCTATTTATGCAGACCATACATACAGTATTTGTTTGTAGAAATAATTTTTTTTAAATAGACGTGTATACAGGTACCCACCATACTCATATTCTTTAGATATAGACAGAAGAAACCCTGAAGATGCTTTTATCTGAGAGGAACATAAGTCCAGAGACAACAATTTTCTACCTTTGCCAATGTACAAATCTGTCTCTTGAGGATATCAGCTGAGGCCTGAGGCTGTCATGCTCAACACATTTATACTAATAGATCATGTTTTAAAGCAGTATTAAAATTATAGGGTTGAGACAAGCCATTTACCACTAAGGCCTCGTACACACGAGGGGATATGTCCGCTGAAAACAGTCCGATGGACCGTTTCAGCAGACATCTCCGCTGGTGTGTATGGGCTAGCGGACATATTTCTCCACCCGACAGATTTCAAAGCATGCTTTGAAATCTATCCGGTGGGAATCTGTCCGCCCGACATGTCTGCTGGTTAGTACACTTACCAGCAGACATGTCGTCCCCCACCGCCGCCGCGCCGCCGCCGAATGGATTCGGCGCATGCGCGGAAGTGTTTAACTTCCTGGTGCGGTGATGTGGCGGTGATGTGGCGGCGTCAACGTCACCGCCGCGTCACCGCCACGTCACCGCGCCGTCCGGCGTCGGGGAATTTGATCCGATGGTGTGTACACGCCATCGGATCAAACTCCCGATCGGACATATCCGATGGAAATGGTCCGCGGACCGTTTTCATCGGATATGTCCGATCGTGTGTACGAGGCCTAACAGGGGTGCTTACAATGGCCAGCTGTTATTCATTTATGTAAAATGTTCATCCCAAAAGGAGAGTAAAACTTGCTCTAAGGCCCCTTTCACGTGAGCTTTCCGATCAGGTCAGTTTTTCAGGTGGGCCTGATCGGAGCCTTTATTCACTACTATAGAGCAGCGGATGTCAGTGACATGTCCGCTGACATCAGCAGTTATCCGATCATATCCTGTCCATGAAATCCAGATTGATGGAGACCCTATTTTATATCCGTTTGGCGGATCGGATGGGATCGGCGAACAACACACATGCGGTCTGTTTTCACCCGATCTTCCCATAGAGGAGAGCAGGACTCTGACATGTCCACCTCTGCATAGTGAGTGGAGACAGACTTGTCATCTGCCTGCTCAGCGGGGATCAGTGGATCGATGCCTCGCTGAGCAAAGCGGAGTCTGCCGGGTGGACCGCCTGTATGAAAGGACCCTTTCTGCTTAAAAGCACTATAAACTTCTAAATGCACATAGTGTTTCTCACCTAAACAAGATATTCATTGATCATGTAGTTTCATGGTGTCATTTGTTGGTCTGTACGCACCGCCTATAGTAGAGTACATTTTCAGATTCCGATGTCAGAAATGTACTTTTGTTTGAAATGTAAAGCATGTGGTATGGCACTGCAGCTTAATACATGACCTCTGTCTGTAGTCTGAAACTTCTCTTGAAGAAACTATATATCCCACAATCCCTGTGTTTTCCAGTCTAGTGCAAAGGCAGGTGAAAAGCAATAACACAGCTTACCATATTGGAAAGGGGTGTGTTTGTTTCATAAAACATTTGTAATGCAACAGAGAAAAATGCCTAGGCTTTCATGTGACCCAGAACAAGAAGTTGCCTGTCCATCTGGTGAATAAGGACAAGTTGGGTAAATTACTACATAGACATAGGGGAATTGTTCAGCCATGACACTACAAACTGCAGCTACCACATGTAAGCCCATCAATTCATGGTTAGGCAAAAAAAACAACAACATAGGGAATATAACTACAGTAATACCTAGTTAAAACAACAAAAAATATTTGAAAGTGTATACTGCCTTTAAACATGTTTGCTGGAGTTTGGCTTTAATTTGTTAGTCAAAATCATATAAATCTGCTAGTGCATCTAACACTATGCTGACCAAAGTTGTCTCCATTACTCTTCCATCCAGAGTGGAGACAGCTTAAATAGATTGTAAAGGATTTTTTTCCCTAAATAGCTTCCTTTACCTTAGTGCAGTCCTCCTTTACTTACCTCATCCTTCGATTTTGCTTTTAAATGTCCTTATTTTTTCTGAGAAATCCTCACTTCCTGTTCTTTAGTCTAACTCAACACCGTAATGCAAGGCTTTCTCCCTGGTGTGGAGAAAGCCTCTTGAGGGGGGAGGGGACAAGCAGGCAAGTCGGGACACTCTCTACTTTGCAGATAGAGAAGGGAGCTGTGTGTTAGTGGGAGTCCTGACCCTCCTGCTCGCCCCTCCCCTCTCAAGAGGCTTTCTCTACACCAGGAAGAAAGCCTTGCATTACGGTGTTGAGTTACAGACAGAAGAACAGGAAGTGAGGATTTCTCAGAAGAAATAAGGACATTTAAAAGCAAAATCGAAGGATGAGGTAAGTGAAGGAGGACTGCACAAAGGTAAAGGAAGCTATTTAGGGAAATACATTTTTTCCTTTACAACCCCTTTAAAAGCAATTAACCACTTGTCCACTGGGCACTTGTACCTCCTTCCTACACAGGTACATTTTCAGCTTTCAGTGCTCTCACATTCTGAATGACAATTACTCAGTAATGCAACACTTTACCCATATGAAGCTTTTGTCCATTTTTCAGACAAATAGAGCTTTGTTTTGGTGGTATTCAATCACCACTGGGTTTTTCTTTTGCGCTATAAATAAAAAAATCTGTTATAAATGTAGCAGTACCCCTGAAGGAGCTGCTGAGAATTGATGGGATGGCAGATTTACCTCATGGGTCTTTCCGAATGTCTAGGAATGAATGATGCATGCAGCATCAAAAGGAATGTCCGAAAATAAATATCTTTTTATGTGCTCTTTATTACCCAGCCGGGTAAAAACAGTGAACAGGTGATGAAAAGGACAGATGAAGGTTGAAAGGAGAACAGCAGATTCAGGCGTAGTAGTAGTATTTGGAGCAGTCCTGCTCCTGTGCTTAACACTTTCCTCACCACTCCTTTTTGAGTGGGATTAGCGTACCCGGATAGGCCTCTCTCACTGACCTAGAAGCCAAAGTATCACTCGAAAATTTTCAGGACAAATTCTCTGCCACAGACCCTCCCTAATTAATGTCAGGGAGATGCCTCTGCCATGGGCCCTCTCTGATTGCAGATATGGAGGTAACCCTTCTCAGTAAAGTTACGCCTGTATCTTCTTCTTAACGTTGCCCAGGTACCGACTGAAAGAGGAGTCAATCCTTCAGTGTCCGGTTACCTTGATCCCCGATAGTGTGGTCA
The DNA here is from genome assembly GCA_029574335.1 of Rana kukunoris. Classification (NCBI taxonomy): domain Eukaryota; kingdom Metazoa; phylum Chordata; class Amphibia; order Anura; family Ranidae; genus Rana; species Rana kukunoris. Next base: position 97,679,518 of record CM056051.1, read on the forward strand.
GTTCATGTGGCAAGCAGAGGCATGATGGCAGTAAGTTGGAAGCAGGCAGAAGTATCGGGTGTAGGGCCTTAGCCAGGAAGGAATGGGGACAGGGGTAGAGGTTTCTCCCACCCAAATTTATTTGAAGCCTCCAAATCTCCAGACCCTAATCTGGGAATCAGAAAACCCCAAAATTTGTTTTCTTCACCCAAAAAAATATTCTGAAGCCCCTCACATATGTGAGACCCCTGTGTTATGAATCCCACTACTCATATAGCAGGGTAAAAAAATCTGTAAAAAAAGCAATTTTCTTGGGAAAATGGCACTTGTGGCCTTCAGGGTACAAGAGGGAGGTGATTATTTCTTCTTGATAATTAAGATAGGATACAGAGGTCTTGGTGGATTTATGGTAAATCACATAAGTATTATAAATGGCCAAATAGAAAATATAACTAGAGACTTTTTTATATGGGTTCTTCTTACAGCAAGGTAGGGCTGGATAATTTGATCATTGAAGTCGACTCCCCCATGAACAAATTATAAATGTGGACACATGCTGGTGTGAGGGCTTACCTTGAGTGGAGTCCATTTTGCAGACTTGTAAGCTCACCCTTACAGGTACCCACAGCTCACGGTAATGAGGTAAGACACTACCTGGACTGTGAGTCCGTGCACGGGGGCCAGATAGGGATTAGCCAAGGATAGTCAAGTATAGCTGGGTCCAGGATTCCAGAATTTAGAGTAGGGCCAGTCCTGTAGCTGAGCAGACAGGGCACAAGCCGTGGGTCAAGGGCTGGAGAAGGCAGGGAGAATCCGAAAGTACAGGCCGGGGTCAAAGGGCAGGAGACAGCAGCATTCCAGGATAGATAAGCCAAAAAGTCAGAAGCCGGGGGTCAGTCTTGTAGCTAGAGATAACCACAGGAACCGTTGGCACAGACAGGATGATCAGAGCACAATGAACTGACAAGGCTCTCAGAGTGAGGCAGGGCTTTATACCCTGGTTAATTGGGTAACCTGCCCGAGCTGGACCAGGATAGTCAGGTGCAGATTGCAATGAGATCCAACTAAAGGTGATCAGCACATTCAGCACCACCTTAGCTGGAAAGCAAGCATAAAACCCAAACTGAGGAGTGGCTCAGAGGCAAGGTATTGAAGCAGCAACGGCGAGATCCTGGGTTCAATCCCACCCAGAGCCACTTGGAGCCACTTTTTCTTTTTGGGCTTCGTTGATCTTGAAGTTCTGGTAGGGGGTGCACTCACCGCTTGTAAAGCTCGTTCAAACATTACTAGATCCTGTTTACCGACCATGGTACCATTCGAGGCATATGTGCAGTCAGATGGAAAAACTTCACTTGGGGACACCGGAGCTGGAACTTCAACTGGGGACACAGGAACTGTAACTGGAGACACAGGAACTGGAACTGGAGACACAGGAACTGGAACTGGAGACACAGGAACTGGAACTGGAGACACAGGAACTGGAGACACAGGAACTGGAACTGGAGACACAGGAACTGGAGACACAGGAACTGGAACAGGAGACACAGGAACTGGAGACACAGGAACAGGAACTGGAGACAGACTTGTAAGCTCACCCTTACAGGTACCCACAGCCCACGGTAATGAGGTAAGACACTACCTGGACTGTGAGTCCGTGCACGGGGGCCAGATAGGGATTAGCCAAGGATAGTCAAGTATAGCCGGGTCCAGGATTCCAGAATTTAGAGTAGGGTCAGAAGCCGGGGTCAGTCCTGTAGCTGAGCAGACGGGGCACAAGCCATGGGTCAAGGGCTGGAGAAGGCAGGGAGAATCCGAAAGTAAAGGCTGGGGTCAAAGGGCAGGAGACAGCAGCATTCCAGGGTAGATAAGCCAAAAAGTCAGAACCCGGGGGTCAGTCTTGTAGCTAGAGATAACCACAGGAACCGTTGGCACAGACAGGATGATCAGAGCACAATGAACTGACAAGGCTCTCAGAGTGAGGCAGGGCTTTATACCCTGGTTAATTGGGTAACCTGCCTCAGCTGGACCAGGATAGTCAGGTGCAGATTGCAATGAGATCCAACTAAAGGTGATTAGCACATTCAGCACCACCTTAGCTGGAAAGCAAGCAGAAACCCAAACTGAGGAGTGTGTCAGGGCATCAGAACTGCCCGTTCGCGGCCATGTACTGCGGGCGCGCGCATGCGCGGCTCGGGCGCGCGCGTGCACATCTTAGGCGCGCGCGTGCGCGGTATAGGCGCGCGCACAGGCGCACACGGACACGCTCTCCATTCGGCCAATCAGTGGTTTAGGCGGGCTATTTAGGCCACCCTCTTCCTCCTGTCTGGTTGCTGGCTTGTCACAGCTTCTAAAGTGTATCTGATACCTACGACCTTTTGATCCTGACCCTTTTTGACCTTTGGCTATTGTTACCGGACTGCTGCTGCCTCCTGCTCTTGACCTTGGCCTTGAACTATCGGACTTCCTGATCTCTCCAACCCTCCTGACCACGGCCTGTTTCCCGGATTAATCTTCTGCTTGCTCCCAGCTCCAGCTACCTGGACATCCGGACTACCTTGGCTGACCTCAGCAACCTGCTTCCGGATCAGTCTCTGCTCCACGGACCCAGTCTTCGTCCACCTGTCGGTACCGGTGCCTCCCGGTGCGTCCGTCCCTCTGTACCCACTCCAGGGGGCGGATCGCGCTAGGTCGCAAAGGGAGCCGCCCTCAGCATCTTGGCCTTGGTGAGTTTATCTTTAACTACCGTGATAAGTGGCTCAGAGGCAAGGTATTGAAGCAGCAACGGCGAGATCCTGGGTTCAATCCCACCCAGAGCCACTTGGAGCGCAACCACGCCTCGCCGTCTGCTTGGCAGGGACCGTGACAGCTGGTTTCTGAATTGGGCCGTTCCTGCCAGGGATTTCTTTTTTTTTTTTTTTTTTATCCAACAAAAAGGTTTTTATTGATGAAAAGGTGTTATACAGCATATGGCATTCAACATTGCACTTCAAAACCATGAGTACACTTCTCAGAGGGCAAACACAATATGACATTTCACTCACTGAGCTGTCTTCCCTCCAACCAAAATATACATTCCCGCACATTACAGCACTCATCCCATATTTAATCCCAACAGTCTGTCCATGACCAGGTCCACCGGCGAAAGCCCCGGTGTATCCAGCCACGGAGCCCAAAGGTTCTCGTATTTACGGTTACTGCCCCTGTGTTGGTAAATGAGCTTCTCCATGCGTATAATTTCGCCCATCCTATCAATCCACTCCTTCAAGGTCGGAGGGGTCTCAGATTTCCAGTGTACCATAATCAACTTCCTGGCCTGAAATAGCACCCTATGCACCGCCTTCCTTGTGTACACCTCCTCCACATATTCCTCCAACACACCCAGTAAACAGACCCTGGGGTCCACAGGTACGGATAGCCCGAACACCGAGTTAACAGTGCTCACCACCTCAGTCCAGCACTTGTGCAGTTTGGGACACCTCCACAGGAGATGTATGAGATCGCCATGATCCCTCTTACATCTAGTACACGTGTCATCTGCTTGCATCCCCATCAGTTGCAGCCTATGTGGCGTATAGTACACCCTAAAAATAATGTATAGCTGGGTTAGTCGCTGAGCCACATTCAAGGAACAGGAGCTCACCCCTTGAAATATCTCCTCCCACTGTTCTCCATCCAGTTGTCCCACGTCCCTCTCCCATTTTTCCCCTCACCAGGACTGGATGCTGACCCAGGAAGTGTTGTAACAGGAATGGCATAGCATTGAGAAATAAATCCATTCGAGGCCACAGCATCACCTAGGAGATCAAACACCAGGGTTGGCGACAAATGCCACTCAGAGGACCTACTTTGGGCTCTCACTGCGTGCTGAAGCTGTATATATTGAAACAGCATTGAGGGCGGGAGTCCGTACTCCGCCCGCAAGTCTGCGAAAGGCCTAAGCCTCCCATTCCTAAATACATGTTTATTGTGTGTGATCCCATGGCCTTTCCACCCAGTCCCGATCTGTAATTTGGCCAGTTCTGTATAAGTATTGTTATGTCAGAGGGGGCTGTATTCAGTGTATCCGTCAGCATGTTGAATATATTTACATTTATTCCACACTTTTTGTATAAGATTGTATGTCGGGTACGTCTTGTTGGGCTTGGCGAAGGCCAGGGCCTCCAGTGCCATGGGGATGGGCCCATCCCCCACCGTGCGGAGCATCAGTGCACCTGAGGAACCGGCCGGTTCCTCCCCGAAGCACCCCACCAGGTGTTGCAGCTGCGCCGCAAGATAATACAACCACGGGTTGGGCAATGCCAGCCCGCCGCTGTCCTTGGGCCTCTGCAGATGTTCAAGTTTGATTCTGGGCGTCTTATTTTTCCAGATCAGGGACCGGAAGATAGAGTTTACTATTCTAAAGATTTTAATAGGAATTACCGCAGGGGCATTGTGAAGACAGTAACGCAACTGTGGCATTAAAATCATCTTCACCAAGTTCACCTTGCCCGCCATTGATATACGAAGATTATTCCATGATTTAACCCTTTCACGGAACCTCTGAAGCAAGGGAGATATGTTCAAATGCAACAGCAGGGCCGATTTCGTCCAATTAATCTGTAGGCCCGAGTACCCCCCAAACCTCACAATAGTTGCCATGGCCTCCCGCAGAGACGTGTCAGTATCTCCCAGCATGAGCAAGGTATCGTCCGCGTAAAGCATCACTTTCTCCTGCAGGGGGCCATAGCAAAACCCAACTATACCCGGATTGGCCCTAATGTCTATGGCGAGGGGCTCAATGGCCAACGCGAAGAGGAGAGGGGACAGCGGGCAACCTTGCCTCGTCCCCCTCCCCAGCGCAAAGCCCTGGGACAGACACCCAAAGGCCCTGATGGCGGCCTCCGGGCGGCTGTAGAGCATCTCACCCAAGCTATGTATCTATCTCCAAACCCGAATCGCGACAGCACCTCCCACATATACGTCCAGTCGATGCTGTCAAATGCCTTAGCAGCATCTAAGGAAAGCAGAGCCCTGCTTCCTACATTATCTGATTCGGACTGCATGTTTAAAAATAACCGTCTGATATTAATGGCAGTGGACTTATTTGGCATAAACCCCGCCTGATCACCATGTATCAGGGACGTTATGACAGTGTTCAACCTAAGCGCCAACACCTTCGCCAGGATTTTTATGTCACATTGCAGCAACAAGATCGGTCTGTAGGAGCCTGGTTCAACCGGGTCTTTGCCCGGTTTAAGAAGCAGAACAATATTGGCCTTTGCCATGGAGGGCGGAAGCACTCCATCCCCCAGGGCTGCATTAAACACCCGGAGCAGCCTTGGCAACAAAACTTCTGCGTGCTGTTTATAGACCTCCATGGGAATCCCATCCTCCCCTGGGGCCTTACAATTAGGAAAGAGTCCCACCGCCTCCTGAAGTTCCTCCACTGTAAGGGGTGCTGCCAGGGATTTCAACATAGGTGTTATTATGAATTGATGAGAACATATAGATGTCTCATTTGTCCATCCACTTGATAGGCAATATTTTCTCATTCCGCAAAGTCACAGACTCCCCTCATCGTAGTCTTTCATTAATGAGCCTTTGCGGAAAGCCCTTCCTATTGGCTCTGACTCTACCACATGCTGGAGTCTTCTTCTGGTTAAGATTGCGGAAGAGGGGCAAACTTGTGTAGCAATTATCCATATATATGGTAACCCTTTTCAAGCAGTGGATATACAAGCTCCCAAACAACTTTTCCACTGGATCCAATGTACTCTGGGCATTCAGGGGGATGCAGCTGGTCATCCTTTCATCTGTACATCGGGAAGGCATATGTGTACCCCGTGGCTCCGTCACATAATTTGTAGAGTTTAACCCCATATCGGGCCCTTTTTGCTGGAGATTACCCGCTTGAAGCCCAACCTGCCTGTGAAGTGTACAAGTGACTCATCCACAGTGATATTTTGGTCGGGGGTAAATAAGTGGGCAAATTTCTCAGAGAAAAAATTTAGAAGTGGCCGAATTTTTATATAATTTGTCATATGCTAGGTCATTTCGGGGAGGGCACTGGATATTGTCATTGTATATTCATTAGACATGTGCAGACTGGAATATTTTGTTTAGTTTTTTTCGTTTGGAAAATAAATTTATTTAGTTACTCCCGAAAATCGTTTTGATTTATTTCGTTTTTCATGGGGAATAGCTTTCGTCCGAAAATCCAATAATACTTACTTTCTGTCGAATGGTCAAAAGAATATTCGACGGAACGTCATATCTTTACGTCGAATCGTACATTACCGTTCGAATATTCCACCTACAAGAATTCTAATGTTGTATGACTAGTAATAATGTCGAATCTATTTTCTCATAACTGGAAATCTAATCTCTGTAATGTCGAATCTATTATTTCTATAGTGTCAAATCTTTTCCCTATAATGTCGAATCTTTTCCCTATAATGTCAAATCTCTCTATATCGAATTTTTCCCGCCACGAAAACGAAAATAAAGCATTTTTTATGGCGGATCTTTCGGTTTTCGTTTCTTGCGCTTTCGTTATTGTTTGTTAAAACGATAACGAAAAAAACTGATTTTCGGACGAAAATGCATTCTAACAAAAACGAATGCACATGTCTAATAATCATTAGATATCTTGATCTTGGCATAGTATGGATGAGTAGACTGGCATGTGGTGGATGGGGTGAGTGGATCAGTAGGAGTATAATTCATTTTTTTTTATGAGTCCCTTATTGAAAGAGAGGTTTAAAATATTCTAAATTCCTCCACTGTTAGTTCTCTCCACTCATAGGGACTCATGAGGTTTAAAAATATTCTAAATTCCTCCACTGTTAGTTCTCTCCACTCATAGGGACGGGCCTAACTTGAACCTGGGTTGCTCAATATGAATTTTTGGGCATAGAGGTGGCACTGGGCCATGATGGGAGATAATAGGTTTTGGGTAAAAATAAAATTGTAAAAATCAATGGGGGCAAAATTACCTATGTTCACCTGGACACCTGGCTGGGCGGTAAAAGGTGGATGTTTGCTGCTCCTGAATTAGCGGGAAGCCGTAGTGGGTTTTGAAGGGCATAGGGAAGACTGGCATGGGCCCTAACCCTTTGGGGCTGAGATGACAAAAGATAAAGGACCACTGTTTGCCCTTTACCCCGATCTGTGATACGCTGGGTCCCTAGGATCCGGGATCACAGACACTTCCTGGTGAGTGTCCTGGGGGCGCGTGGGAAGTGAGTTCGGGGGGACGTCAATAGACGCACTCCCAAAACAAGCTGGCCACACTGTAGCCATCATTTGGCTATGGCGCGTTCGGCAAGTGGTTAAACACAGAAGAAAACATTTGCTATGCTGCAGGTTACCAATTCTTAGATGTAATGGCTGTATTTATTTTCTTTTTTAGGCTTTCTTTCTTCTATTTTTATCTGATAAATCAGCCAGAAAGTTATTTAAAAAAAAAAAAGCACAAGCCCTTCAGCAGAATGTATTAGTTTACATAGATGGGACAAACCACTTAATACTGAAAGGGTGATTAAAATGATCAGCTTTTATTTATTCATGTAAAACCTTTATCCTGAAATGAAAAAACAGTTTGCTGTAACTGAATTGTAAATGATTATAAAGTGTGAGATGGAATTTGGCTTAAATTAACTAATGTATTTAAATCTGCTAAAACATTTAGCACTGACTTGATTTGGGCTTCTCTTGCACATGGGATGCCCAAACATGCCATGTTTTTAGGCATTCAAGCATGTTTCTTTGAGAAAAAGAAGAAATGGCTGCACATCCAAAGTTTCCAAAATTGCCTTTTATTGCAGACGATCAAAATACACCAGGGACACCAGGTGTTGGTCACGTAGACGCGTTTCACACATCTGATCTGATCTGTGAGACACGTAAACTTGCGTTGCGTATAGATCAGTAAAAAAAAAGAGAATCACTGGTCAGTGTAATGTGCGAATGTGCACATGCTGCACTTTGCCGTGATTTAAATATAACTAGAATCATTTTTATGTGCGTGTATGCGCGTGTTCTATACAGCATAAGAATAATAAATGTAAAATGATAAATCACAGTTAACTTAACTCAGTTGTGACATAACAAACCCTACTTATTCACAGTGTAATATATCACACCTTAATACATTCACTAGACATGTGCAGTTCGTTTTATTCTGAATCAAAATTGGGATGAATTTTTTGTTATTCGGAACTTCGAATGTATACGAATTTCCGAATTACAATAGTAACAAATTTAAACATATCCAAAATAACAAAACAAAATTCTGACTCGGATTAGAAAACAAATTTGCAATCGCGTTTCAATTAAAAAACAAGAATATAATAAAATAGAATAGAAAATTAAAGAATAGAATAGAGCAGAATAAAATAGAAAGAATATAACTGTCTTCCAAGTTTCGAATTTCGAATGGAATAAATTTGAATCAAACAAAAAAATGAATAAATAAAACAATTTCCGAAAACAAATTAAATAAATTTAACAAATTTATTTAAATAACGAAACGAAATGCAACAAAAACAAATGTTTTCATTCTGCCCATGTCTAACATTCACCATATAGCAATGGGGTTCATTTACCGAAGGAAAATAGACTGTGCACTCATTTTCCTCAGAGCTTAATTAATGAGGTAAAACTCTACTGATTTCCATTATCCTATCATGTGCGAGCAAAATCGTTTTTTTCTTTTATTACCCTTGCACCTGATTGGGTATTTTTCACAAAGTGAACCTTCATCACATTACAATTATGCCTCATGCACAATGCTGCTCCTAAATTAACTTTTTGGGGGATTTGGCATTTGTTGCCTAAGCCCCTGAACACACTTCAATCCTGCGCCTCGTAATGTCTGATACTAGAAGAGAACGCTGGGTCTCCTCCAGGGCATGGCACCGCCCCTCGCTTCCAGATGGGCTGAAGCCAGTGGAACTGATAGGCAGACCCCTCCCTGGGCACACTGCTGTAACCCCTTGTTGAACAAGCTGAAATTACAGGCATGCTGATGCTAGCAGGACTTGCCCAGGCATGTTGCCCATAGGGTCACCACATTTCCAAACTGCCATTCAGGGACACCCCCCACTCCCTTCCCAAAAAAAGATGATTTCAAAACTCTCACCGACGAAGGTTTTAGAGCAGAGGTCCCCAACTTTTGGACCAGGAGTGGGGTTAGGTTGGGGGATGGAAGAATGTTGTCTTGGGGTTGATGGGAAATTTAACGTTGGGTAATTTGTCGGGCGAATGGCTGGTGTTAGCACTTAAATCATCCCGACACCATATTTGATATGGGGTCAGGATGATCAAATCATATTATTTCTATTACTACATTGTAATATATAATGACATAGTTCAACTCACCATAATGCAGAATCAGTGGGAACCCTGAGCTGGTCACTTGCCACCAGATGTAGCGTGCCACGTCGCCTCCCACCAGTTACAGCGTGCTACAGTCGCCTGCCACCAGATACAGCTTGTCACTTGACACCGTCCAGGATTAGCAGAACACTGGACATTTTTGTAATCCATGGGCGCGATCGCCCACTGTGGTTGCCACGGGTGACAGTACCTGATGAAAAGTCATTGAATTGCAGGATTTAGTATCAGTGTCTACACCAGTGCTGGTTGAAGCCACTGGGTAACAGGTAGCAATAATAAACAATGACTCCCACTGGTTGCTATGGGCAACAACACCTATTTTTACAGTTATGAATAGCAGGCAAAGCACACAAGTCCTCCCCAGATTTCAATTCCTCAAGACAGTTGGAACAAACAGTTCCCTGGCTTGCTTCATCGTTTGCTATGGGCAACGGCTGGCAGTCAGACGTGATCAGGTGATACCAAAACGAGCCCCCAAATGTAGCAGTATGGAGGCTGCAGAAGCTCAGGATTATGAAAAGCACTGCCAGCTGCTGCCCACAATGCAATCTTCCTTCCTGTGCCGGGTGCTGGTACACGGAGATCGTCCCAGTGCCTGGCACCCTCTGACAGTCTGCGCACTGTGCTCGGCTGAATAGGGTGTGCCTGGCCACAACCTGTGTGTATGTCTAAGGCGGACACCTTGCCGATTGTCAGGGCTGGGCTCAGCCCTTCCTTCTCTGTGCTGGCAGCTCAGCTGTCAGCTAATTGCCAGCTCCCATATCTCCACAGTGATCTACCTGTTGATGATCCCGTTCCTCAGCTCTGCCTACTTAACCACTTGACCACTGGGCACTTAAACACCCTTCCTAACCAGACCAATTTTCAGGTTTTGGTGCTCTCACATTTTGAATGACAATAACTCAGTCATACAACACTGTAACCAAATGAAATTGTTGTCCTTTTTTTCCCACAAATAGAGCTTTCTTTTGGTGGTATTTGATCACCTCTAAGGTTTTTATTTTTTTCGCTATTAATGAAAAAAGAACAAAAATTTTGTAAAAAAATGAATTTTTCTTCATTTCTATCATAACATTTTGCAAAAAAGTATTTTTTAAATTTAAATTTAAATTTGGCCTAAACTGTATACTGCTACATATTTTTGGTAAAAAAAAATAAAAAATTGGAAGATTATTTAGTCTGGGTGAAGGTTATAGGGTCTACAACTATGGTACCAATTTCTGAAAATTGAACAATTTGATCACACCTGAAGTACTGACAGCTTCTCTCATTTCTTGAGACCCTAACAAGCCAGTAAAGTACAAATACCCCCCAAATGACCCCTTTTTGGAAAGTAGACATTCCAAGGTAGTTAGTAAGAGGCATAATTAGTTTTTTGAAGTTGTCATTTGTTCCCACAATTCTTTGCAAAATTCGGATATTTTTTTTTTCATACCATATTGTCATTATAACAGGTTATTTCTCTCACATGGCATGTATATTCCACCAATGACCCCACAAAATATATTCTGCTGCTCCTCCTGAGTATGGCGATACCACATGTGTGAGACTTTTACACAGCATGGCCACATACAGAGGCCCAACACCGAAGTAGCAACTTCAAGCATTCTAGGAGCATAAATCACACATCTAATCTCTCAACCACCTATTACACTTTTGAAGGCCCTGGAGCACCAGGACAATGGAAACACCCACAAAGTGACCCCATTTTGGAAAGCTAACACCCCAACGTATAATCTATGAGGCATAATGAGTCTTTTGAACAGTTCATTTTTTTGCCGATGTTTTTGGAAAATGTGGAAAAAAAATGAAAATGCATTTTTTTTACACAAAGTTGTCCATTTATAGGATATTTCTAGGGTTGTCCCGATGCCTCTTTTTTAGGACCGAGTACAAGTACCGATACTTTTTTTTGTGTACTCGCCGATACCGAATACCGATACTTTTTTTAAATATGTCCCCTAATGCTGCCACGTCCCCCAACATATTGCAGCCATGTCCCCCATACCCTTACATCAGTGCCCTAACATTACAGCTCCATTACACATCCCAGCTCCACCATTACACATCCCAGCTCCACCAGTACACATCCAAGCCCAGCTCCACCAGTACACATCCCAGCTCCACCATTACACATCCCAGCTCCACCATTACACATCCCAGCTCCACCATTACACATCCCAGCCCCAGCTCCACCAGTACACATCCCAGCTCCACCAGTACACATCCCAGCCCCAGCTCCACCAGTACACATCCCAGCTCCACCATTACACATCCCAGCCCCAGCTCCACCAGTACACATGCCAGCTCCACCAGTACACATCCCAGCTCCACCAGTACACATCCCAGCTCCACCAGTACACATCCCAGCTCCACCAGTACACATCCCAGCTCCACCAGTACACATCCCAGCCCCAGCTCCACCAGTACACATCCCAGCTCCACCATTACACATCCCAGCCCCAGCTCCACCAGTACACATGCCAGCTCCACCAGTACACATCCCAGCTCCACCAGTACACATCCCAGCTCCACCAGTACACATCCCAGCTCCACCAGTACACATCCCAGCTCCACCATTACACATCCCAGCTCCAGCTCGACCATTACACATCCCAGCTCCAGCTCCACCAGTACACATCCCAGCTCCACCAGTACACATCCCAGCTCCACCAGTACACATCCCAGCTCCACCAGTACACATCCCAGCTACACCAGTGCACATCCCAGCTCCACCATTACACATCCCAGCTCCAGCTCGACCATTACACATCCCAGCTCCAGCTCCACCAGTACACATCCCAGCTCCACCAGTACACATCCCAGCTCCACCAGTACACATCCCAGCTCCACCAGTACACATCCCAGCTCCACCAGTACACATCCCAGCTCCACCAGTACACATCCCAGCTACACCAGTGCACATCCCAGCTCCACCATTACACATCCCAGCTCCAGCTCCACCATTACACATCCCAGCTCCAGCTCCACCAGTACACATCCCAGCTCCACCAGTACACATCCCAGCTACACCAGTGCACATCCCAGCTCCACCAGTGCACATCCCAGCTCCAGCTCCACCATTACACATCCCAGCTCCAGCTCCACCAGTACAGTCTGACTGTCCTTTTTATCAACTTATCAATTCAGCATTCCCCCTTCCTCCCCCTCTCCACACTTTCCTACCTTAGTCACACAAGCCGGGAAACAGCATGGCAGCTCCAGACAAAGGGCGGGACATTTCAAGTTAAAGACGGGTGATTGGTTGCTAGCAAGCTATCATCTACTTTGTAACCTGAAAAGTCCCGCCCTTTGTCTGGACCTGCAGTGCTTTCAGGCTTGTGTGAGTGAGGTAGGAGAGTGTGGGGAGGGGGAGGAAGGGGGAGGAAGGGGGAGTGATTCGATGTTATGTGTAGGAGAGACCTGCTGCCCCTCCCTGTAATCTATGATGTTAGTGGCGGCGACGGCGAGCTGGCAGAGCGGAGAGAATACTCAGGCACCGCACAGCATTTGACTTATCCCCGCTCTTGCTTAGTGTAGCGCAGCCATTTTTTTTAGGGGATTTGCAGATTCGGCGCGATGCGGCGGCTTTCAATGCGGCGGCGGCAGCGGCGGGGGGGGGGGGTGAAGTATTCTATTTAGGCATCGGGGGTATTTGCGCGAGTACAAGTACTAGCGCAAATACTCGGCATCGGTCCCGATACCGATACTAGTATCGGTATCGGGACAACCCTAGATATTTCCAACACAAAGCATGTACATAGCAAAAATTACACCCCAAAATATATTCTGCTGCTCCTCCTGAGTATGGCAATACCACATGTGTGAGACTTTTACATAGCGTGGCCACATAGGGACCCAACATCCAAGAAGCACCATCAGGTGTTGTAGGTACACAAATTACACATCCAATTTCCTTACAATCTATCACATTTTTGAAGGCCCTTCATATTTCTAACACAGCATGTACATACCAAGAATTACACCCTAAAATACATTCTACTGAGTAATGGGTAAAAAAAAAAAGATTACCTGTGGTTTTAGTAGTACAATTGTCCACAGGAGGAGAGCCCTGATCCAGGCAGCAGGCATCGACGTGGTCAGCAACAGTGAATGGAATTGTCCAGGCAGCAGGCAGGAATATTGTCCATAGTCGGTACAGGCAGGGATACTGTCCATATATACGCCAGGGCCAGTGCAAGTAGAAACATTGCCAGCAGTGCCAAAATGTTGGTCCTGATAGTAAGCAGAAACATGGTCCAAGTAGCAGGCCAGGAAAGAATGGGGACAGGGGTAGAGGCTTCTCCCACCCAAATCTCTTTGAAGCCTCCGGGCAACCAGACCCTAATCTGGGAATGAGAAAACTAAAAATTTAGTCTTTTCATCCAGAAAAACAATTCTGGAGCCCCTCACATATGTGAGACCCCTGTGTTCCCACTAGCATAGCAGGGTAAAAGATCAATCCAAGGGGCAGGCAAAAAAACATGGTCAAACAGTCCAGGGTCAATTCCAGAGCAGGCAGAAGTAGGTACAGTTTAGCGTTGGGCAGAAGCGTGGTCGTATAACAGGCCAGGGTCAGTTCCAGAGCAGGCAGAGGTAGGTACAGTTTAGCATTAGGCAGAAGCGTAGTCGTATAACAGGCCAGGGTCAGTTCCAGAGCAGGCAGAGGTAGGTACAGTTTAGCATTAGGCAGAAGCGTAGTCGTATAACAGGCCAGGGTCAGTTCCAGAGCAGGCAGAGTAGGTATAGTTTAGCATTGGGCAGAAGCGTAGTCGTATAACAGGCCAGGGTCAGTTCAGGAGCAGGCAGCGGTATGTACAGTGGCATAAGAGGTGTGGCCTAATAATCTAGAAAAGTATGGTAACGGCGGAAACATTGACTCAAACAAAGGCCTGGTTGGGAAGGACAATCAGGGCAATGATATGTAGTGTCTCTTCTAGTTCCTTCTTTGGTGCACACCCGGCATCTCTTCTGACGTTTTCGGCCTGATTCATGGGGGGGGATTTTCTCAATAAAGTGGAGTTCATGGAGTCTGCTCACGCAATCAGAGCGAATGCCATCTGGTGAGTCTACAAGGCAGGAGATAATTTCTTCTTGGTACTGAAGATAAGATAAGGGGGTCCTTGTAGATTTACGGTAAATGACATACGTGTTGTAAATGGCCAAACTGAAAAGATATATGGAGACCTTTTTATACCAAAAGCGTCTTTTTCTTGTGGGAAGGTAGGGTTCGAGCATTTGATCATTGAAATCGACTCCCCCCATTTACAAATTATAGTCTTGAACACATTGTGGTTTTTGGATAGGGCCGTTTCTTCTGAGGATTTCTACCTGGGTGTCATCATGTATCGTTGAGAGCATGTGGACATTTCATTTGTCCCTCCACCGGATAGCCAATACTTCCTCATTCCGCAAAGACGCCGTCTCCCCTTTTTCCAGTCTTTCCATAACGAGCCTTTGCGGGAAACCCTTCCTATTGGGTCGCACTGTACCGCACGCTGGAGTGCCCATCCGGTGAAGGTTGCGGAAGAGGGGCAAACTTGTATAGAAATTATTCACATAAAGGTGGTAACCCTTTCCAAGGAGTGGATATACAAGATCCCAAACAATCTTTCCGCTGGCTCCAATATATTCTGGACATTCAGGGGGATTCAGTTGGGTGTCCTTCCCTTCGTACACCCGGAAGGCGTAGACGTACCCTGTGACCCGGTCACATAGCTTGTAAAGCTTAACTCCATATTGGGCCCTTTTGTTTGGTATATACTGCTTGATGCCAAGCCTGCCTGTGAAGTGGACCAATGACTCATCCACGGAAATATTTTGGTCGGGGACAAATAACTGGGGAAATTTCTCAGAGAATTTTTTTTGAAGTGGCCGAATTCTAAATAATTTGTCATGTGATGGGTCATTTCGGGGAGGGCACTGGGTGTTGTCATTGTAATAGAGAAAACGCATTATCATGTGGTATCTGGTTCTTGACATGGTGGATGAAAAGATTGGCATGTGGTGGATGGGTTTTTTGGACCAATATGAGTATGATTCATTTTTTTTTGTGAGCCCCATGTTAAATATTAGGCCTAAAAATAATTTAAATTCGTCCACTGTCAATGCTCTCCATTCATAGGGACGGGCGTAACTTGAATTAGGGTGGTCTGTTATAAATTGTTGTGCATAGAGGTTGCACTGGGCCACGATAGAGGATAATAGGTCTTGGGTAAAAACTAAATGAAAATAATCAATAGGGGCAAAGTTCTCTGTGTTCACCTGAACACCTGTCTGGGTGGTGAAAGGTGGGGTGTTTGCTGCTCCTGAATTGGGGGGAAGCCACATAGGGTTTTCAAGGGCATAGGGAAGGCTGGCATGGGTCCTAACCCTTTGGGGCTGAGATGACACTCTGCTGGTTCTTGGCCTTTGGCCTTGTGGTAGCCTGCTGCTCCATGTCAATACGTCTTCGTTTCATGGGCACACTTTGCTCTTCCTCTGAATCTGTAGAAGACCCACTGCTTACAACCGGTTCATATTCTGAATCAGAATCAGAGAGCTCCCCGCTGCTCTTATCGGTCAAGCACATATGCTGGTATGCCTCCTCAGTGGTAAAAAATCTTTTTGCCATACTGGTGACTGTGGGCTGTGGTGACAAACTATGGTAGGGAAACTGGAACAGATATGGCTGCACTGATGGGTGCTGATGAGGCTGGTCTAATGAGGGTGCACTGATGGGTACTGGGCACTGACGGCACCGATGGGCACTGGTGGCACCGGTGAGCACTGTAGTGGCACTGATGGAGCACTGGTGGCACCAATGGAGCACTGATGGACACTGGTGGCACAAATGGGCACTGGTGTGGCACTGATGGACACTGGCGGTACTGATGGACACCGATAGGCACTGGTGTAGCACTGATGGAGCACTGACGGACACTGGCGGCACTGATGAGCACTGTAGTGGCACTGGTGGTGCACTGACAGGCACCGATGGGCACTGATGAGCACTGTAGTGGCACTGATGAGCACTGATGGACACTGGCAGCACCGATGAGCACTGTATTGTCACTGGGCATGGTAGTGGCACTGACGGACACTGGCGGCACTGATGAGCACTGTAGTGGCACTGGTGGCACCGATGGGCACTGATGAGCACTGTAGTGGCACTGATAAGCACTGATGGACACTGGCAGCATCGATGAGCACTGTAGTGGCACTGGGCAATGTAGTGGCACTGATGGAGCACTGGCGGCATTGATGAGCACTGTAGTGGCACTCGTGCAGCACTGACAGACACTAGCAGCACCAATGGGCACTGAAGTGGCAGAGGTGGCACTGGTGGGGACTGTCGTGGCACTGATGGGGACTTTAGTGGCACTGGTGGGAACTATAGTGGCCCTGGTGGGGACTGTAGTGGCACTGGTGGCACAGATGGGGACTGTAGGGGCACTGATGGGTAGTGTAGTGGCACTGTGTGGCACTGCTGGGCATAATATAGATGCACTCACTTGTAAAAAAATCACTTCTCTCCTCACACGCTGTATCGGTGTGAGGAGAGAAGACATAACCTCAGGATGACCTTTTTTTTTGTTTACATTAGTGTGCTCCCTCATTGGAGGTAGCGATCAGGTGGTGAAGAGCCACTATCATTGGCTCTTCACCGTGATCAGTGTTGCGTCGGGTCCCGCCGACCCGGCGAACACAAAAACTTTCGCGTGCACGTCGAAGGGGGCGCGCAATCATCGTAAATCGGGACGACGTCCCAGGGACGTCGTCCCAAAATAACAGGACTGCGCTGTAGCAGTATTTACGCTATAGCGTGGTCGGAAAGAGGTTAAAGCCTTCCAGTTCATTTGCTCTTTGCCTTTGCCTGTGTTAACATCACTATAGACATTCTCCTGCGTTCCTGTTAAAGACCTGCTTGACTATGTTCCCTCTGGCTACAGATCCTTCTTGCTTTATCCCTGGCTCTTGGACATTGGCTTGGCCGACTACCTGATCCGGTTACTGAACTCTGGCTTGTTTTGACTATCCTTACTCTGTTTACCTTTTTATTTTTATTATTAAACAAGTGTGATTTAACTGTACTTCTGTCTCGGTCTGATTCATGGTTCCAGACACTGATCCCTAATTCCAGGGGGGCACTTCCCCCCTCGCCCCTATCTGCGGACGCCCATGATCATGCACCTAATCTGGCACAGAGCGGCTGACCTGCCGCAGTATATGTGCATGGGGCGGTCGCTAAGCGGTTAAATCTGTGTTTGCTAATATTATTATTTTTAAGACTGCATTTAATAGATTTTTTTAGTTATGTAAGTAGGTAAATGGGTTACTTTCATCTATTCTCTTCCTATTGATCCTGGGATTTTTATTTGCCTTTGAAACAACGGCTTGACAATGACTGCAACCCAAGAGAAGCTTTATGAGCATTCCTAATAAGATTGTATCTCATATTCTCAGGTCCTTGTTTAGATGTACAGCAGGAAGAATATGTGTCTTCTATCTGTATATGCGTTTTAACAAACCACTTGATACTGAGACTTCCACTCTATAAAGTGGCAGGCTGCTCTTCTGCTATATAGAAGTCATTCCTAGTTTAAATGTCCTCCAGTATATCTACTAATGTATACAGATGTCTATAGAGTATCACAGCTGCATCCTATCCTAGGTGATCACCAACAGCATAAACCGCCAGCAATCATTCAGTCCAACACATGTGTCTCCATTGACATGATGACCCCCTGATTCTCTCTCCCACTTCACCACTGACTCTCATCTACATCTCCTCAGAGCTTTTTTTCTCAGAAAATAGGTGTAGGAACTCAACCACGACCCTGTTCATATTTCACAAACAGTAGAAGGGTCTTAAAGGGACATTAAAAAAAAGGATTGCATTACCTACAGAATGCAGAGTTCAGGGGGGTTACACACAGAGTGCAGAGCTGTAACTTGTAAACACAGAAACCAGAATTCTGTGTTTACAAGTGATTGTGGTGAGCGGCCACCAAAGGGTCTGAGCCAGAGGTGGTGGAACTGAGTTCCCCCAAGTTCCCCCTGAAAAAAAGCCCTGCATCTCCTGATATATGCCACAAGCAATGCCTTGCTGCCCATAGCGGGCAGCTTTGTTTGAAAAATTAGGAGCATTTCAGACAGGCTTTAGTGTACTAGCTGCAATGAACATTGCTATGAATTTTGGATCATTCATACATTCCCTGAGCATTAATGTGTTGCTAAGATTAGCCTTATTGTTGACACCTGTCTATATTTATATTTGTCCACATACAAGTCAATGTTCAGTTTTGCAGTCAGAAACAAGCTTGGAGAATATATAGGTGAGTGCTTGCTGTCATATCTGTAGGAGTCATATAGATAAAAATAATTTTCATGCTTGAGATTACATGTTAGATGCATATATGACAGCATCCCTTGGGTGAAAACCTCATCTGACTTCTGTGCTCGTAACCTCTAATGATAGTGATGTTATTTACCCCAAGGAGCAGGTATTACATAGTGTGCTGAAGTGCTTACTGTCTGTTAGGTGGTTAATCAAGGGTTAGCTTATTTATTGTGTGTAATGGTGTACATGGATTTATTTCAGTGCTGATTGCTGAGTATGACAGTGCAAGCATTTAATATTTATTTCTTTAACAGTCTTTTTATAGCGATAAAAAGTAGAAAGATAGTCACCCTTATGAATTCCCACTACTGGGAATAAGCATAGCTCCCAACTGTCCCTGATTTGAGGGACTGTCCCTGATTTCCAGCAATGTCCCTCATTCCTCCTCACTTGTCCCTCATTTTGGTCTGATCTATATAGATTTATATAAAATGCACTTTTTAGTTTGAGTTGGAGAGGTATCTTAATATAGCGCGATCCTACCCCGAAGCGTCCCGCACTAAACCTTTCCCAGCACTAAACCTTTCCCAGCACTAAACCTTTCATCTGATTTCGAAATTGCTGCATTTATAAATTCTAAAAGCCAATAAAAAAGGAATAGTAGTGGTAAAAAAAAAGCATGTGTGGGTTTAACCAATCTTGTTTTTTTTGTATAGTTGTCCCTTAAAGGGGTTGTAAAGGTAAAAAAATGTTTTCCTAAATAGCTTCCCATACCTTAGTGCAGTCCTCCTTCACTTACCTCATCCTTCCATTTTGCTTTTAAATGTCCTTATTTCTTCTGAGAAATCCTCACTTCCTGTTCTTCTGTCTGTAACTACACACTGTAATGCAAGGCTTTCTCCCTGGTGTGGAGTGCTGTGCTCGCCCCCTCCCTTTGAGTACAGGAGAGTCAGGACGCACACTAAGGGCTCTTTCACACGTGTGGACCATTTTTTAGATCAGTTTTTTATCATCAGTTGAACCGTTTTTCATCTGTTTTACATCCGCTTTACATTCGTTGTCATTCGTTGTCATTGCAGAGACCGCATGTCCGTATTTTCTTCCATCCAAAAAAGTGGATCTTTGCAGACGCGGATCTTTGTGGATGTTAGCGGATGAATCATCCACTAACGTACGCAATACCATATGGATGCATTACAAGTCTGTAAACGGACTTGTAAAAAATGGACGAACGGTCCATACGTGTGAAAGGACCCTTATTAAATCAGCTTTTTGATGAAAAACGGATATTAGCGGATCGGATGTTAACGGATCGTCCGCTAACATCCGTTTTTCATCCGTTTCGTTTTTTTTGACGGAACAAAAATAGGGTTTTCTTCCGTTCAAAAAAACGGAGCTTAACGGAGACAGATGTTAACGGACGTTAGCGGATCCTCAGCCGCTAACGTCCACTTTCCAATTGGAAAGCATTGCAGTCCGTAAACGGACGTATGAAAAAACGGACGAACGGTCCGCACGTGTGAAAGGACCCTAATACACACAGCTCCTTTCTCTATCTGCAACGTAGAGAGCGTCCTGACTCTCCTGTAGTCCAAGGGAGGGGGCGAGCACGATACTCCACACCAGGGAGAAAGCCTTGCATTACTTTGTGTAGTTACAGACAGAAGAACAGGAAGTAAGGATTTCTCAGAAGAAATAAGGACATTTAAAAGCAAAATCGAAGGATGAGGTAAGTGAAGGAGGACTGCACTAAGGTAACGTAAAGGAAGCTATTTAGGAAAAAAAATATATCTTTATAACCCCTTTAACCACTTCAGCTCTGGAGGATTTGGCTGCCCAACGACCAGTCCATTTTTTACAATTCGGCACTGCGTCGTTTTAACTGACAATTGTGAGGTCGTGCGACGTTGCTTTACGCAGCCGTGCCATTCTGCCGATGTATATCTACAGGAGGCGGTCGGCAAGGGTCACTAAAGGAAACATTTTTTTTTTAGCTAAATAGCTTCCTTTACCTTACTGCAATCCTGGTTTCATGTGCTTGTTGTTCGTTTTTGCTTTGACGTTGCTGTAATCCTTCTCTGATTTCCACACTTCCTGCTTGTCTGTTTCCTTATGAAAAAAATCATGGGAGCTTCTCTCTGTGGTCCCTGATCAAGGAGGTGTGATTACTGTGTGTCTAAAACCCCTCAGAAGATTAATTTTAAAAACAAACACTGCCCTCTGTTTGTTTGTTTTTGTTCTGTGTGTCTCTGTACTTCGCAGAAACATGAAACTAGATTAAGAACTAAACTGAAACTGCAGGCACATTATATGATTGATTTTTATCTATGTTAATCATTTTTAAAAGGAATTAGTTAACTAGTATGCCTCTATACCCTGTAAACAGTCATTTCAGCAAAAAAAATGTTTTCCTTTACAACTCCTTTAAGGTTGTGTCCTACGCCTGCATACTTTTGCTGATAGGTGTCCCTCATTCCCATCTCAAAAAGTTAGGAGGTATGGGAATAAGGGCGATGCAGTGTTCAAGTCAATCACATGACTATTTATTACTAAAGCGAGTATTTGCATATTGGATTCTTTTTGTTGGCAAGAAACGATGTAATCAACATGAAAATAGGCATCTTATACACGTATCAAGGCTAGATTTAAGTGCTGGTGGGAAGGTTTGGGTAGAGGCATTAATTGTTCCCATTTAGATTTTGAATTGTTGTGTAGTACACATTTTAGCATATAAAACCATTATACCTATTTATGCTTAAACTGATTGAAAAACAAAAATATAATCCTCTTAAATGACAATGGTATTTTAAAGTAATCTGGCTTTACCATTTTAATACCCACTAAATAAATCAACATATTGCATTCATTTGCTCTGTTCATAAAAAAATGCTTTTTTAAGCTCCATACACTGAAAAATACATATTCATTAACCAGCCCCGGAAGAATTGGCTGCTCAATGACCAGGCCATTTTTTGCAATTCGTCACTGCGTCACTGCACCACTTTAACTGACAATTGCGCGGTCGTGCAATGCTGCACCCAAACAAAATTGACGCCCTTTTTTTCCCCACAAATAGAGCTTTGTTTTGGTGGCATTTGATCACCTCTGCGATTAAAATGTTTTAAAAACAATATTTTGTACTTTTTGCTATAATAAATATCCCCAATTTTTTTTAAAGCAATTTTTTTCTCAGTTTAAGCCGATATATATTCTTCTACATATTTTTGGTAGTAAAAATCGCAGTAAGCGTATATTGATTGGTTTGCACAAAAGATGTAGCATTTACAAAATATGGGATAGATTTATGGCATTTTTATTATTATGTTTTTACTATTAATAGTGGCGATCTGTGATTTTTATCGGGACTGCGACATGGCGGACACGTCGGACACTTTTGACACCATTGGCATTTATACAGTAATCAGTGCTATAAAAATGCACTGATTACTGTCAAAATGAAAGGGAAGGGGTTAACACTAGAGAGCGATCAAGGGGTTAACTGTGTTCCCTGACTGTGGAGGGGACTAACTAGAGGAATTGACAGATCGTGGTTCCTAGCTATTAGGAACTTTCTCTCCTCACAGAACAGAACAGGGATTTGTGTGTGTTTACAAACACACACGTCCCTGTTCTGCCTCTTGTGTCCGCAATCACTCTCAGCCTGCGGTCATCGTGACCTATGGTCACGAGCATTGGCACCCCTGCGATGCAGCAGGCGTGCGCACCCACCTACTATCCCGCTTAAAGGGACCAACGTACAGCTATGAAGGTTAGCGTGATCTTGCCGACCTGCCGCAGTATAATGATGGCGGCTGGTCGGCAAGTGGGTAATGCATCTCCTTGTTATATAGAAGCCAAGAAATTCTTCTGGATTTTCCATAGCACAACAAGATGTGAGATCACTGAGATTGGGTAAGAAGCAAGAAAACAGTTTTTGTGGCAATACCCCTTTTTGAATCTCACAAAAGTGAGTACACCCCTCACATTTTTGTAAATATTTTATTATGTCTTTTCATGTGACAACACTAAAGAAATT
The DNA here is from genome assembly GCA_029574335.1 of Rana kukunoris. Taxonomy (NCBI): domain Eukaryota; kingdom Metazoa; phylum Chordata; class Amphibia; order Anura; family Ranidae; genus Rana; species Rana kukunoris. The sequence goes on from CM056051.1 coordinate 97,702,233, forward strand.
ACACTTTGCTACAATGTTGTGTAGTGAGTGTACAGCTTGTATAACAGTGTACAATTGCTGTCCCTTCAAAATAACTCAACACACAGCCATTGATGTCTAAACTGCTGGCAACAAAAGTGAGTTCACCCCTAAGTGAAAATGTCAAAATTGGGCCCAAAGTGTCAATATTTTGTGTGACCCCCATTATTTTCTATCACTGCCTTAACCCTCTTGGGCATGGAGTTCACCAAAGCTTAATAGGTTACCACTGGAGTTCTCTTCCACTCCTCCATGATGACATCACAGAGCTGGTGGTTGTTAGAGACATTGCGCTCCTTCACCTTCCATTTGAGGATGCTCCACAGATGTTCAATAGGGTTTAGGTCTAGAGACATGTTTGGCCAGTCCATAACCTTCACCCTCACCTTCTTTAGCAAGGCAGTGGACATATTGGAGGTGTGTTTGGGGTCGTTATCATGTTGGAATACTGCCCTGCGGCCCAGGAGGGGATTATGCTCTGCAAGTCACAGTACATGTTTGCATCCATGGTTCCCTCAATGAACTGTGGCTCCCAGTGGCGGCAGCACTCATGCAGCCCCAGACCATGACACTCCCACCACCATGCTTGACTGTAGGCAAGACACACTTGTCTTGGTACGCCTCAGCTGGTTGCTGCCCCACACGCTTGAAACCATCTAAACCGAATAAGTTTATCTTGGACTCATTGGACTAGTCTGCTTGTCTCCAGCAAACTGTTTGCCAGTGTTGCCTACCACCCATAGATTTACAGGCAGCCTGCTTCGGGCTGCCCATTAAAGTCCGTTACAGGTACCGGTGCCCGCAAAAAAAGATGGGGGCGAACCGACATGGAACTGAGCATGCATCGTTCCGGGCTCAGGAAACCATGTACGCCCTCAGCCAGGCGGCGCATGGGCAGTAATGTAATGGTGCCGTTAGATGATCGAGACCACGATGGCCGGCAGCTTGTGCAGTGCACTCGCCATAGGCGGAGTTGCCGAGCAGGGGTGAGGTGGAGGAGAGTGAAACTGTGGGGGGATATCATAGCAAAAAGGGGACAGAGTGAGAGGAGGACATAGCTGGGATGGTAAAGCCATGGCATGCAGGGGACAGAGACTGATATGCTCAGTCCACCATCACATTACTTCTCCACATCATCAGTGTGCTGTGTCCTCCTCATGTTCCCCTTTCACCTCTCCACAGGTCAGGTCAGCACTGTGTCTTGCCTACAGTCATACAAAGCTCTCTAACAAAGCCTATGTCCATAGGATTATATCTTAGGCTGCGTACACACAATCAGTCCATCCGATGACAACGGTCCGAAGGACCGTTTTCATCGGTAAATCGATGAAGCTGTCTGATGTGCCTACACACCATCGGTTAAAAAAACGATCGTGTCAGAACACGGTGACGTTTACGTGTTTTAACACAATGACGTGCTGATGAAAAAATGAAGTTCAATGCTTCCAAGCATGCATCGACTTGATTCTGAGCATGCGTTCCTATTTTTTTGACCGAAGGTTAACTAACCGATGGCACCCACACACGATCGGTTTGGACCGATGAAAGCGGTCCATCAGACCATTCTCATCGGTTTGACCAATCGTCTGCTTGGATTTTGGTTTGCTCGCGTGTACACACGAGCAAACCAAAATCCCCGCCAGCAGGCGGCGCGCTGACGTGTCAGTGACGTGGCGGTGACGTTGACGCCGCCACGTCACCGCACCAGGAAGTAAAACACTTCCGCGCATGTGTCTAAATCATTCGGCGCGTGTGCGAGAAGACATGTCTGCTGGTTAGCATACTAACCAGCAGACATGTCGGGCGGACGGGTTCCCAGCCGACAGATTTCAAAGCATGCTTTGAAATCTGTCGGGTGGCCAAATCCGTCTGTTTGTGCCCGTACACACGATCGAATCTGTCTGCTGAAACGGTCTAGCAGACCGTTTCCAGCAGACAGATTTGATCGTGTGTACAAGGCCTTAGAGGTCTGGCCCCTCCACCTAAGAAGCATACATTATTTCAGGCAATGCAATACCTTTAAACAGTCTTTCTCATCCATTGTTTCTCCATAGGTTGCTAGTTGTTTCTCCATAGGTTGCTTGAACTTTGATCAATGGTGGGCCCTGATCTCTCAACTTCACTAACCATAAATCTTAAAAAACAAAGAAATGTTTTGAATATCATATACAGTGGAACCTTGGTTTACGAGTAAAGCAGTTAATGAGCATTTTGAATAACAAGCAACTTATTTTTTTAATTTGGCCTCGGTTTGCAAGTGTTGTCTCGCAACACGAGCAGAAGTCAAGCTAATGGGGTGTGCAGTATCGCATTTGGCCAGAGGCACAGAGACGCCAGTGACCCTCGGAATGGTTCCAAGCCGTTCGGAAATACTCTGTATCACTCGGAAAATACTAAAATCCCTAATGTGTTCCCAAGATCAGCCGAGCCTTTCCAGAGTATTTCCGAGGCTCTCCGGAGCCCCCCCCACCTCTGGCCACATGCGGTATTGCATGCCATAGAAGTCAATGCGGAACAAATTATCTTTGTTTCCATTTACTTCTATGAGGAAACTCGCTTTGATATGCAAGTGCTGTGGATTACAAGCATTCTCCTGGAATGGATTATGCTCGTAATCCAAGGCTCCACTGTAGCACTATTTAAACTTTCTTTTTTACTGCTGTTATAGCAGAATAATAGGTAGATTACGCGGCACACATTTCTTTATTTTTTATGGTATCACACTGCTTTATGGGACGTGATTAGTGCCAGCAGCTGTCCTTATAACTTTTTACTTTCAGTAGGTAGCTTGCAAGACCCTAAGGCTGGGTTCACACTTGTGCGGTGAGAATTTCAGCTCTTTTATCTTTGCAGACAGATAAGAGAAGTGTTCAGCAGATTAGCTCGGTTTTTGCTGCGAATTTGGAGACCTGGGGGAAGTTCTGAGTGAGAGGAGAGTGGGGGAGAAATGTATTGAGCTGAATGAGAGAAATTCCTGAAGAGAACTGAACACATCTGCGAATCAGCTGCGTACCCATAGAAGATAATGGGACTGAATTCGCACCTGAGCCGCACCGCAAGGCCATACCTGCCAACTGTCCCGTTTTTAACGGGACAGTCCCGTCAAATAGGACCTAGTCCCGGCTAATTTAGCCTGCCGGGACTTGTCCGGCAAGTGGGGAAGGCATTTGAGCCCGTTTTCGGGCTGTCCGGTAAAGTCCGTTATATGGGCAGCAGTGCCCATAAAAATAATGGCCGCGTGTACGAGGAAGCCCTTCCCATCACAGCACTCTGTATAGAGCAGCCAGGCACGTCTGCAGGGATCCAGAGGAAGCCTATTCTCACTTCTAAAGGCGTGGCTACACGTCCTTTCTTCTGTGATTGGGTAAAATGTTTTAAGAGGGCGTGTGTTTAGGTTGGCTGGGACAGGTCGTGTCTTCCTTGTTGTCAGTGGTGAGATCATGCTGTTTCCTGGGGGCTGATTGGGGAGTTGTGAGAGCCCAGGGGAATGAGAATCACCTGAGATCCGGGGATGATGGATCAGTACAGGTACCTATCGCACTGACACTCCATACCAGCACACTGTAAAGCACAGCTGCAAACTTGGATTGGAGTGATGCACTCTGGACTGCCTGAGCCTCTGACTCCCACCTCCTGCCCCGAGCCCCTGACCATCCCACCACCTGCCCCGAGCCCCTCTGACCATCCCACCTCCTGCCCCGAGCCTCTGACCATCCCACCACCTGCCCCGAGCCTCTGACCATCCCACCACCTGCCCCGAGCCTCTGACCATCCCACCACCTGCCCGAGCCTCTGACCATCCCACCTCCTGCCCCGACCTGCCCCCACCTCCTGCCCCGAGCCTCTGACCATCCCACCTCCTGCCCCGAGCCTCTCTGACCATCCCACCTCCTGCCCCGAGCCTCTGACCATCCCACCTCCTGCCCCGAGCCTCTGACCATCCCACCACCTCCCCGAGCCTGCCCCCACCTCCTGCCCCGCCTCTGACCATCCCACCTCTCCCCGAGCCTGACCATCCCACCACCTCCTGCCCCGAGCCTCTGACCATCCCACCTCCTGCCCCGAGCCTCTGACCATCCCACCACCTGCCCCGAGCCTCTGACCATCCCACCTCCTGCCCCGAGCCTCTGACCATCCCACCTCCTGCCCCGAGCCTCTGACCATCCCACCTCCTGCCCCGAGCCTCTCTGACCATCCCAACTCCTGCCCCGAGCCTCTGACCATCCCACCACCTGCCCCGAGCCTCTGACCATCCCACCTCCTGCCCCGAGCCTCTGACCATCCCACCACCTGCCCCGAGCCTCTGACCATCCCACCTCCTGCCCCGAGCCCCTCTGACCATCCCACCTCCTGCCCCGAGCCTCTGACCATCCCACCACCTGCCCCGAGCCTCTGACCATCCCACCACCTGCCCCGAGCCTCTGACCATCCCACCACCTGCCCCGAGCCTCTGACCATCCCACCTCCTGCCCCGAGCCTCTGACCATCCCACCTCCTGCCCCGAGCCTCTGACCATCCCACCTCCTGCCCCGAGCCTCTCTGACCATCCCACCTCCTGCCCCGAGCCTCTGACCATCCCACCACCTGCCCCGAGCCTCTGACCATCCCACCTCCTGCCCTGAGCCTCTGACCATCCCACCACCTGCCCCGAGCCTCTGACCATTCCACCTCCTGCCCCGAGCCTCTGACCATCCCACCTCCTGCCCCGAGCCTCTGACCATCCCACCTCCTGCCCCGAGCCTCTCTGACCATCCCACCTCCTGCCCCGAGCCTCTGACCATCCCACCACCTGCCCCGAGCCTCTGACCATCCCACCTCCTGCCCCGAGCCTCTGACCATCCCACCACCTGCCCCGAGCCTCTGACCATCCCACCTCCTGCCCCGAGCCCCTCTGACCATCCCACCTCCTGCCCCGAGCCTCTGACCATCCCACCACCTGCCCCGAGCCTCTGACCATCCCACCTCCTGCCCCGAGCCTCTGACCATCCCACCTCCTGCCCCGAGCCTCTGACCATCCCACCTCCTGCCCCGAGCCTCTGACCATCCCACCTCCTGCCCCGAGCCTCTGACCATCCCACCTCCTGCCCCGAGCCTCTGACCATCCCACCTCCTGCCCCGAGCCTCTGACCATCCCACCTCCTGCCCCGAGCCTCTCTGACCATCCCATCTCCTGCCCGCAGGGGAGTGAATAAAATAATGTAAGGGGCACTGATAAAAAGGTTTCCCCTATATTAGTAACTCCCCTTACCTTAGTGTATTCACTCTTCGGAAGGTGGTCTCTGGTCACCAGAGTGGCTGCCACATCAGAGTTCCTGGCATTCCCCTTTACATCAGAGTCTGCAGGATTGCCCCTTAGAGTGAAAGGGTAATTCTGCAGGCCCTGATGTAAAGGGAATGCAGTGGACTTTGATGTAAGGGAAGGTTCTGGTGACCAGGGACCACCTTATATCAGAGATCCCCCTTATATCATGATCTGCAGCGTTCCCCCTTACGTAAGAGTTCCATTTCACTGTTAGGGGGATCCCTACAGACTCTGATGTAAGGGGGGAACCCAGTGTAGTGATCTGACCTTCATGTCAATGGAGAAATGTTTTTTGACTTTTGTTTAACTTAAACACATTGCTTATAGCACTAGCTATGTGTTTATAGTTTACAAATTGATACTTGCACTGTTTAGCAGTGAAAAGATTAGTAGGCGAAGATTATGCGGAGTGGGTGGAGCTTCGGGGAAGTGAGTGTGGTAATTAATTAATAGCTGTGCTGCAAAGTGTCCCTGGAATTTTTTTTCAAATGTTGGCAACTATGCAAGGCCTCCACAACGCATACGGATTTCCGGCAATGCGCAGTGCGAATGCATCGCACATATGTGAACCAGCCTCATTGAAAACAATGTATTTAAAAATGTTCTGCGTATTAGATGCGGTTTAAGCCGCAACCAATTCGCATAGGTGTGAACCCGGCCTAATATTTTGTTTGAACCATAAGGCCGGGTTCACACCTATGCAAATTGGTTGCGGCTTAAACCGCATCTAATACGCAGAACATTTTTAAATACATTGTTTTCAATGAGGCTGGTTCACATATGTGCGATGCATTCGCACTGCGCATTGCCGGGAAACCGTATGCGTTGTGAAGGCCTTGCAGTGCGGCTCAGGTGCGAATTCAGTCCCATTATCTTCTATGGGTGCGCAGCTGATTCGCAGATGTGTTCAGTTCTCTTCAGGAATTTCTCTCATTCAGCTCAATACATTTCTCCCCCACTCTCCTCTCACCCCTCTGTAACTTCGCCCAGGTCTCCAAATTCCAGCAAAAACAGAGCTAATCTGCTGAACACTTCTCTTATCTGTCTGCAGAGATAAAAGAGCTGAAATTCTCACCGCACAAGTGTGAACCCAGCCTGAATCTTAGGCAGCAATTTTCCACTGGCATCCAATGTAGGGGGTCAGTTTGACACTGACCATCAATGCAATAGGGCAATTTTTAATGGGCCACTAATGTAAGAGGATACTTCCTCACTGACTTATAGTGGGAGGGGACACTTCAATTTACACAGTTTGTTTTTTATGGCAATTGTTTTTATAATTATTTTTATTTATGATTTTTACAAATAATTTTATCATGTAGGTCAAGGGAGTGTTATAAAATTATCTGCTGTGGGTGTCAATTTCTTTAGCTCCAGTACATTCTTTAATATTTTGTTTATTTCTAAATCAGCAACTGTGCACTCCCAGTCTGTGGTTCTCCTCTGTGCTTCTGTGTGTTTCTGTGCATTCCTACTGACTGTGTTGCCTACTACCTTGTGTGGCCAGCACCCCAAATGACTTTCCCTTGCTCTCATTAGTGGCCTGTTCAGGTGAGTTAGAGGACCACATCCTGGGTATTGCCTGCAATGTAACATCTCCACTTCTAGATGAAGACCAGGTGGCTTTGTGTCATGGCTCTTCTCAGGGCTTATACCCACACTAATTGAGCCCCCAAGCTCTCTGTGCCTACTCTGCTATGCTTTTGCCACCTTCTGCCCAGCTGCTATAACTAAGGCATGGTCAACAAATCTGCTCCAGGTGGGAGCAGATTCTCTATTTGTGACATTCAGTAAGGCTTTACATGTGATTTCACAGACCTGCCAGTGCCTACAAGCACTATGTAAGCAAATGCTGGTTGTAAACAGCACACCCTATGCTATCCCTATCACAAATAAAGCCCATTGTCAATATGGCTTCTGTGACCTCACCCTTTTTTTTATAGCGAGTTGTCTGGTTTATCCAAAAGCCCCCATTTGTCCTGCTAATCCAACTGATCAAACTAAGTTCAAACTCCGGTCTGTTGATTTTCTGCTTTAAAGTGTATGTTACCCCAACATTTTATATTTCTGGTGCTGGTGCTCAAATTTTTTTGGGGGGCGCAAACAAATGAAAAAAACCCCATCAATTTCAGCCTCACTGTGCCCATCAATTGCCGCCACTGTGCCCATCAAACGCAGCCACTGTGCCCATTAAATGCAGCCACTGTGCCATAAAATTGTCGCCACTGTGCCATGCCATCAAACGCAGCCACTGTGCCATGCCATCAAACGCAGCCACTGTGCCCATCAATTTTCGCCACTGTGCCCATCAATTGTCGCTACTGTGCCATGCCATCAATTGTCGTTACTGTGCCATGCCATGGTCGCCACTTTGCCCATCAATTGTCACCACTGTGCCATGCCAAATGCAGCCACTGTGCCATGCCAAAACGCAGCTACTGTGCCATCAATTGTCGCCACTGTGCCATCAATTGTCGTCACTGTGCCATGCCATTGTCGCCACTGTGCCATGCCATTTTCGCCACTGTGCCCATCAATTGTCGCCACTGTGCCCATCAATTGTCGCCACTGTGCCCATTAATTGTGGCCACTATGCCATGCCATTGTAGCCATTGTGCCATGCCAAACAGAGCTACTGTGTCCATCAATTGCCGCCACTGTGCCCATCAAACACAGCCACTGTGCCCATCAAACACTGCCACTGTGCCATGAAATTTTCGCCACTGTGCCATGCCATCAAATGCAGCCACTCTGCCATGCCATCAAACGCAGCCTCTGTTCCCATCAATTTTCGCCACTGTGCCCATCAATTGTCGCCACTGTGCCATGCCAAATGCAGCCACTGTCCCATCAATTGTCGCCACTGTGCCATGCCAAAACGCAGCCACTGAGCCATCAATTATTTGGCATTTAAGAAGATCTTGCTACACACGTATGTATGTATGTGTATATATATATATATATATAATATATATATATATATATATATATATTGTAGCAGAGCGTCCCAGAGAGAGCCTGGGAAAGTCCAGTTCGGGGTTTATACCTCTCCCAGGCTCCTCTCTTACACGTTCAGGGATCTCTGATCCCTGATCCAGGTCAGGTGTTGGCCCTCTCCCCCAGGCCAATTTAAGCTCACCTGAGCTAACAGCCATTGCTCTGTCCTGGGAAACAGATAGTGTGGATCTGTAGGAGCAAGGAGGTTGTTAAAAGACTGGTGAGCAGTTTGTATTTTGAGCTAACAAGCGGTAGGCTTGTTTAGCTTAGTAGTTAGGGCCTACATATCGTGTAGTTAGAGCCGAGACACGGCTAGGTGTTTGTTTAAACTACTTTTGCTTGTTTTGTTTTCTGCACACTGTACAGCACCTGTAAATAGACTTTGTATAGCACCAATAAAAATCCCACTGTTGTTCACTTATCCTATGGACTTTGGTATCTGTGCCTGCTCATCCCAGGGAGCTTTTGTACCCGCTACCTATCCCCAGCTTACATATGGTGGAGGCTGCGATCAGCAGTAGTAAGTTACTATTTTTAAAAGGCCAGTACCTAAAGTGACAACATGGAGGAAATCCTCAAACAAATGATGTTATCCAATGCTGCACAACAGCAAGCAAATGCTGCACAACAGCAAACTAACGCTGCATTGCAGCAAGCCAATGCTATCGCACAGGAGCAAACCAAGGCGCTGTACAAACACATTGGTGCTGCACAGGAGCAATCGCAGAGGCAGATTAGTGCTGTACAGGAGCAATCGCAGAGGCTGTTTGAACAGCTTGCCACTGCTGCAGAAGTGGATAGGAAAACCCTGACTAAGGTTGCAGAGACGCTAGCACAGTGGGCACCTGCGGAAATTAAGGATATGGGAGACAAGCCTTCAGCCATCCATGTGGCTCGCTTTCTGTCTAAAATGACTACGGATGATGATCCAGAGGCCTTCCTGTTAACGTTTGAACGGACCGCTGAGAGGGAATGTTGGCCTAAAACCAAGTGGGCAGGACTGATTGCCCCCTTACTTTCTGGTGAATCGCAGAAGGCCTACTATGATCTGGAGTCAGCAGAAGCAGAAGACTACGAAAAGGTCAAGCAGGAAATTCTGGCGCGACTCGGCGTCACCTTGGCCGTTCGAGCCCAACGGGTCCACAGCTGGTTCTTCAAAATCGAGAGGCCCCCAAGATCGCAGATGTTCGACCTAATCCACCTGGTGCGAAAATGGCTACAGCCTGAGTCCCTGTCTGCGCCACAAATAGTGGAGCGTGTGGTCATGGACCAATTCCTGAGGTCACTCCCAATTCCCCTGCAGAAGTGGGTGAGTCAAGGGGACCCCAAGTCGGCAGATAACCTGGTGGAACTCGTCGAAAGGTACTTTGCTGCAGAGAACCTGGTCACCACCCCAACAACCGCACGGACTTTCCACCCAAAGCCACGGTCTCCCCAGGCAACCGGTAAGACTGTTCCAGGGGAAGTGGGTGGTAAGCATGGCAAGGAAATAGGGGGGAGGATTTTTTGGTGCCAGGACTGAAGTTTGGCGTCCCAAGCAAGGGAAACCACTGCCTGTCAGCAAACCAACTTGGGGAAACATCAGGTGTTTTCGTTGCCAAGAGCTGGGACATGTTGCAGCAAACTGTCCATTGACTGATGAACCAATGCAGTGTGATATGTCTATTAGAAGGCAGTCCATGTTTGCTGCTGTTTCATGCGCTGCAGCGCCAAATGTGGGGAAACACATGTGTCACATGACTGTTAATGATAAGCCTATTACGGCCTTACTGGACTCTGGAAGTCTGGTTACTTTGGTTACAGCTGAGATGGTTGAAACTGTGAATTTTCATGCTAAAAAAGTTGCTGTGATCTGTGTACATGGGGATACCCGGGAGTATCCTATAGCCACAGTTCAGTTTAAAACTGGCTTAGGTACGGTGTCCCATGCGGTCGGACTTGTGCCCCACTTGGTGCACGAGGCCATCATTGGTAGGGACTTCCCTAAGTTTTGGGAACTGTGGGATCGTCCCGACCCGGTCGCAGTACCTGACTCAGTCGCAGAGCCAGAGCTCCTGACTACTTCCGATATTGTGGGTTCAGGGGACTCATCTCAGGGCTCTCCGAGTTATCCTTTCTCGGTTATGGCAGGAGAGCTGGAGGAGCCTGAGGAAGTCCCCACAACCAGTAGAGCCGGACAGCCGTCTGCCGACTCGGAGCCTATGTTGGAGTTTACTGACCTTAATGTGCACAAGGAAAATTTTGGTACTGAGCAGAGAAAAGACCCTACCCTTGCCAGGGCCTGGGAAAATGTAATGGTGATTAATGATGTACCTGTTGAACCAGGGGATAGGCCTGTTTTCCTTATTTCAGCAGCAATGATGATTTACTGTATCGTGTATGTAAAAAGAATGATGAAGTTACTGAACAGTTGGTGGTCCCCAAGCCTTACAGAAGGGTGGTGTTGGAACTTGCCCATGGGCACTTGCTAGGAGGTCATTTAGGGGTTGAGAAAACCACTGAAAGAGTGTTGCGCAGGTTTTACTGGCCTGGGATACAGAAAAATATTGAGAATTATTGTCAATCCTGTCCTGTGTGTCAGATGTCAGCCCCCCAGCCCCACTTCCGAAGTCCTTTAGTGCCCTTGCCCATTATTGAAGTGCCCTTCGAGAGGATTGCCATGGACCTTGTGGGTCCCCTCCCCAAATCCGCCCGTGGTCATCAGCATATCCTTGTGATTATGGATTACGCTACCCGTTACCCTGAGGCCGTTCCCTTACGCGCCGCATCTGCTAAAAATATTGCCAAAGAGCTGTTTATGGTGTTCAGTCGGGTGGGCATCCCTAAAGAAATCCTGACAGACCAGGGTACCCCATTTATGTCACGGATAACTAGGGAGCTGTGCAAGTTATTTAAGGTGACGCAGTTGCGAACCTCTGTGTATCATCCGCAAACGGATGGCTTGGTGGAACGTTTCAATAAGACGTTAAAGGGCATGTTAAAAAAGGTTGTTGACAAAGATGGGAAAGACTGGGACTTCCTGATACCGTACCTGATGTTTGCTATCAGGGAGGTTCCCCAGTCCTCTACAGGGTACTCTCCATTTGAGTTGCTTTATGGGAGACACCCTCGGGGACTCTTGGACATAGCCAAGGAAACTTGGGAGGGGGAACAGACACCCCACAAAAGTGTAATTGAGCATATCGCTCAAATGCAGGACAGGATTGCAGCCGTAATCCCAGTGGTGAAAGAACATTTACTACAGGCTCAAGCAGCCCAACAGAGAATATACAACCGGGGGGGCCCAACTCCGTGTTTTCTCACCGGGTGACAGGGTCCTCGTTTTAGTTCCCACTGTTGAGAGCAAGTTCCTGGCTAAGTGGCAGGGCCCCTTTGAAGTAATTGAAAGAGTTGGGGAAGTCAATTACAAGGTGTATCAACCAGGTAAAAGGAAGCCCGAACAGATTTACCACGTGAATCTGTTAAAGCCCTGGAAGGATAGACTGGCGTTAACTGCGAGGTCCCTACCGGTAACGCCTAAGGGTACTGAATCCCCTCTGATCCCTGAGGTCACGATTCCAGACACCCTGTCATATTCCCAAAAACAGGAAGCTAGAGAGTTCCTAATAAGGAATAGAGAGAAATTTTCAGAGTTGCCTGGCACGACTTCAGCGGTTCAGCATGATATTGTTACTGAACCTGGGGTCCGTGTCAAGCTCAAACCATACCGAATTCCTGAAGCGAGGAGAAAGGACATCAGTGATGAAGTTAGAAGGATGTTGGAACTAGATGTCATTGAGGAATCCAATAGTGACTGGTCGAGCCCCATCGTGTTGGTCCCAAAACCGGATGGCACTTGGAGGTTTTGTAACGACTTCAGAAAGCTCAATGCAGTAACAAAGTTTGACACGTACCCGATGCCCAGGGTAGATGAACTTATAGACCGACTGGGCAAGGCCCGTTATCTGACCACTTTGGACTTGACCAAAGGATATTGGCAAATACCCCTGACTAATAGTGCCAAAGAAAAGACTGCGTTTGTGACCCCGGAGGGATCATTCCAGTATAAGAAAATGCCTTTTGGGTTGCAAAATGCCCCTGCAACCTTTCAGAGGGCCATGGACAGGACCCTAAGACCGCACCAGCAGTATGCTGCAGCTTATTTAGATGACATAGTGGTGCATAGCACTGACTGGGAGTCTCACTTGCCCCGTGTCCAAGCTGTCCTTGATTCCCTCTTCAAGGAAGGTTTTACGGCAAATCCCAAAAAATGTGCCATTGGTTTGGAGGAAGCCAAGTATTTGGGCTATACTATTGGCCGTGGAGTTATTAAACCCCAAGTGAATAAAGTAGAAGCCATCCAGCAGTGGCCACGTCCTGCAAACAAGAAGCAGGTCAGGGCCTTTCTTGGCATTGCGGGATATTATAGAAGGTTTATTCCAAATTTTGCCACTATAGCTGCCCCACTGACAGACCTGACGAAAGGGAAAGACTCCGTAATGATAAAATGGTCCCCAGTAGCAGAAGAATCTTTCCAAGTCCTGAAGAAGGCTCTTTGTGCACAGCCAGTGCTATACTCCCCCGATTTCTCCAAAGATTTTTTGGTTCAGACAGATGCCTCTGATGTAGGTATCGGGGCAGTACTATCACAGGTATACAATGGGGAAGAACACCCTGTGGTCTACCTAAGCAGAAAGCTCAATGATCATGAGAAAAAATATGCAGTCATTGAAAAGGAATGTTTAGCCATAAAGTGGGCTGTGGACGCGCTCAGGTACTACCTGTTAGGGCGCCAGTTTGAGTTAATAACTGACCATGCTCCCCTGAAATGGATGGCCCAAAAGAAGGAGACTAATAGGCGGGTGAACCGGTGGTTTTTGGCCCTCCAGGATTATTCCTTTTCGGTAAAACACAGGCCAGGGGTTGAGATGGGTAATGTAGATGCCCTGTCCCGTGTTCACTCTATCTGTTGGGCTACAGGTGTTCCAACCCTGGGGTTGAAACAAGAGGGGAGGGTGTGTAGCAGAGCGTCCCAGAGAGAGCCTGGGAAAGTCCAGTTCGGGGTTTATACCTCTCCCAGGCTCCTCTCTTACACGTTCAGGGATCTCTGATCCCTGATCCAGGTCAGGTGTTGGCCCTCTCCCCCAGGCCAATTTAAGCTCACCTGAGCTAACAGCCATTGCTCTGTCCTGGGAAACAGATAGTGTGGATCTGTAGGAGCAAGGAGGTTGTTAAAAGACTGGTGAGCAGTTTGTATTTTGAGCTAACAAGCGGTAGGCTTGTTTAGCTTAGTAGTTAGGGCCTACATATCGTGTAGTTAGAGCCGAGACACGGCTAGGTGTTTGTTTAAACTACTTTTGCTTGTTTTGTTTTCTGCACACTGTACAGCACCTGTAAATAGACTTTGTATAGCACCAATAAAAATCCCACTGTTGTTCACTTATCCTATGGACTTTGGTATCTGTGCCTGCTCATCCCAGGGAGCTTTTGTACCCGCTACCTATCCCCAGCTTACAATATATATATATATATATATATATATATATCTATATATATATAGTAAATGTTTTGCCTTGCACTCCTATTTAAACTAAACGGGTTGTTTTACAAGGTAAGGGTTCACATATACTTTAAATTCACCGGGGACTGAAATTTTGCTGAATCCACTGTAAATATCAATGGTAGCAGCAAACTTGAACCTCATCTCTAGTCAATATATATGATTTCCACTTTCAGCCTATCTTCCTCATCTTTGAACAAATTACACTAAATTACATTGTTGATCAGATTTGTCTTGCTAAGCAAAAAACAGAGCAAATATATATATAGAGAGAGAGCGAGAGAGAGAAAGAGAGCAATTTTAAAGCCTTCCTATATTTACACAGATTACTGTCATTGCTATTGGTACTAGGGATCAAGTATTCTGTTTACCTCCTGTGTGCTGCTGTCCAATCACATTCCAGCTTTGGCTTTTCCATGCTTGTCTGTCCGTGCCAAGACATCACTTTGATGTTAACTCAATCCAAATGCATTAAAGAGAAGGAGAGTGGAGTGAAGGGAGAGGTGTAAAAGAACTAAAGGGGGAGAGCAAGGGAAGAGGAAAGGTGAGAGAGCCTCTGACATTGATTATATGGTGTTTTGATGCATTAAATAAGTAGTGCATAAATGTGAACGCCAACGCTATTACATGAAAAAAGATCAATGGCTGAGTGCCTTCACGGTACATATTTAAAAAAATAAAAAAATAAAGGACAACTAAATCTAGCATACAAGTATCCTAGAAGAGGGGACCATGCAGTACAAACCAATATGAAAGAACTGTCAAACCTGATATGTCTGGCATTTGCTGGCTTATTAAATAAAGCACCACAAAGAGCAATGATGTGTGTTAACCCATAGTAACAGGCAATGAAATCTCACCTTTTGCCCATGTACAGCAGCTAGGAAAAGAAATGGCTTAACACACTCTGCACATAATTCTACGCATAATAAATATTAGGTTATAATAAAAGTGTGGATTCAAGGTAAGTAACTAAATACATGTAGCGCCCTGCTCCTGTTGAACAGGTGCTGCTTTAAATTTAGTGGGGTCTGAGCTGTTATTTGGCTCAGACCAGAGTGATTAAGGGCTATGTAACCTCTGTTCCAGCCATGCTGTGCTGAGAGTATCCACCATTGCTCGCCTGGGGGTGTCATTACCACTCCAGGCCAAGGGTGGCAGCAGTAAGGTCAGGGTGTATTGAGTGTCCCCCTCGGCATCGAATCTGTGGGAGTGGTCGTCACGCTGTGCATGCTGTGGAGGAGTACTTAAGAGATAGATGCCATTGGTGTGGGGGTCTGTTTGTCCGTCCGTGCCTCATGGCCGGGAATTGCCTGAGGTGCATGTTCTGAAATCCTGGTTCCGGGCACGTTGGCCGGGGCTGCGTCTTCATCTGTGGGCCCAGTTGTCTGGGTGGGGCCTGCACTGCAAAAGTGATCCTGTGCTGTCCGTCCTGCGGGAGGAAGCCACTTGATGAAGGAAGCCAGGGAGAGGACCTATCCTGGAGAGGGCCATGCAAGAGGCTGGTACCTTGGGGGAAGGCCTGGAAACTTCATCGAAGGATGCAACGTGCACCGAGAGGCTTGACAGTGTCGCCCGTCAGATCTAAAAGTTCTGCAGAAACCAGCGAAAGAGATCGGGTGCTGAATCTTGTGGCAAAGGATTCCGAACCAAAGAGTTCTCATCTATAAAGGGAAGGTCTGTGGGCAGAGCTTAACTGTAATTTGTCCGGCCATCCTGGTTGCTAGACAGGAGAGAGCCTACGGGGTGAGCAATACCCACTCGGGGTAGAGTAGATGAGTCTGTTGCTGGACTGGGTGTTCTCAACTTTTATATGCCCTGAACCTACCTCCCTATCCACACTTCATCCTTCGTTTCTAAAGTTCATTGCAAAAATTCATCCAAAAAAAATAAGCAAGGTGTGTGGACATTGAAACTGCACTTTAATTTTACTCCAGGTGGGGAGAACATAGAGGTAACATGCCACCCAAAATATAAACCAGCAGCTCCTGCGGGGGTAGTGCTACATACAATACATATATAGAGAATTTTTTACCTTCCAAGCTATTTTTGTTTTTTGTCTATTCAGTTCTGAGATTAACACAGCCTTCAACACAGCACAGCCCTTCCTGCCAGTGCAAGAGACCTGATTTTTTTCTGCTCCAATTATACAACCTCTTAGGCCTCGTACACACGATTAAAAATATTTGTTCAAAACGGTCTGTCCGACCGATTTGAACAAATCTGTCTGCTGGCATTTTGGTTTGCTCGCGTGTACACACGAGCAAACCAAAATCCCCGCCAGCAGACAGCGCGCTGACGTGTCGGTGACGTTGACACCGCCACGTCACCGCACCAGGAAGTAAAACACTTCTGCGCATGTGTCAAAATCATTCGGCGCGTGTGCGAGAAGACATGTCTGCTGGTTAGCGTACTAACCAGCAGACACGTCGGGCGGACGGGTTCCCAGCCGACAGATTTCAAAGCATGCTTTGAAATCTGTCGGGTGGCCAAATCCGTCGGCTTGCCGTACACACGGTCAATCTGTTTGCTGGGACGGTCGGGCCGACCGTTTCCAGCAGACAGATTTGATCGTGTGTATGAGGCCTTACTGGTCAGTAAAAAAAAGGGGAAGCAGACTGTAGACTGTAACTCTGTAGAGCAGAGTTATGGAACCACTCTGCTCTACATTATCCTATCCTAAGTGTCAAGAAGTTTGCATATGTGTTAAAGTGGAGTTCCAGCCTGGGGGGAAAAGTGAAAGTCGGAAGCTACAAATACTGCAGCTGGTGACTTAATATAAGGACACTTACAAGTCCAGGAGCCCACAATGTTAGCACCCCAAGCCGATCCATCCATCGGCTCTGGGTGCAGGCATCAGCATCTTCACTAAGGCAAATAGGAAGTGAAGCCTTCCGATCTTACAGGGAAGTGGGGCGTATATCTAGTTTTTTTTTGTATAATGTTATTTTATATCAAAATTCAAAATATATTGACAGTGCAACATATCCAAAACAAACAAACGGGGAGAGGGAGGGGGAGTGGAAAGGGGCAGGAGAGGTTAAGGGGGAAGGGAAGGTGTGCCAGAAGGGCAGCAAACAGAAAGAAGGAAAAAAAAAAAAATAACATACATAACATAGACCGAGCACAAGCAAGCGACTCATCAGAGATAGTGCTCAAAAAACAATAAAAATAAATAAATAAAAAAGGGCAGGAGGGTTTAAGACCTGCAGTGGTTAGGGTACTGCGGCCTTCTTTCCGTCTCCCAAGATGATTCTTCCGAATGGTTAGTGTTCCCCATCCCCAGCATGAGCCAAGACTTCATGAAGGGTGTCCAGATATAGAATGACTTTATTGAGAGACAGGTTACTTATATACAGCAAAAGAAATACTTGATGTAATCAGATATACAATTACATCCTCCTCCCACATCATCATACAATGGGGTTACTAACGAGACCCCTTTCAAGAGACCTATTGTAGGACACAGACGGCTGTCTCCGGTAGAATCCACATGAGTTAATTACTGGTCCTTTGCCCAGACAAGGTGTTTTAAAACTTCTCACCTGCTAAACAATAGAACTTCACACAATGAACACTTCTTGAAAGACAGACTACAGATCATTTACATGACACATTGAGATATTGAGATCAGTTTAAGGAATAAACCAATTATCTCCAGGTAGAGAGCACCCTAATTTTCCCAACATTAGAACACCCCTCTTCCACACAAGGTCTACCTGCCGTTACATATCTCCTGATAGCCCCGATCTGGGGGGCCAACATATCCAAATTTCACCCAGATCGGTCCAGGGGTTCTTAAAAGACAAACAGAGTCTGAGAAAATCCAGAATAAAGTCTATTTTCTTCACAATACTCCCTTAGTTCCAGGGTCGGGCATATCCGCCTAGACCCTGCCGGGTTGGCTAGGGGATGTCCTGGGTCAAAATTATACTTCCAAGTCGGTTTGGCGGGAAAGCCCATCCGCATTACCGTCTGCTTGCCCGGGCGGTATTGCAGTGTAAAATTGTAAGGCTGCAAAGCAAGACTCCAGCGCAGCAACCGGGGATTGTCTCCAGAGACTCGGTTT